>CATNEN010000002.1:2580000-3870000 GCA_950097015.1 Macrostomum hystrix
CTCAGCATTGATAGTTATCTAGGCTCAGCATTGATAATTATCAAGGCTCAGCATTGATAGTTTTCTAGGCTCAGCATTGATAGTTATTTAGGCTCAGCAATGATAGTTATCTAGGCTCAGCATTGATAGTTATCTAGGCTCAACATTGATAGATATCTAGGCTCAGCATTGATAGATATCCAAGCTCATAATTGATAGGTTCCAAGGGTCAGAATCGATAGAAAACTAGGCTCAGCATTGATAGTTATCTAGGCTCAACATTTTTATAGATAACTAGGCTCAGCATTGATAGTATCTAGGCTCAACATTTTTATAGTTATCTAGGCTCAGCATTGATAGATTTCCAAGCTCAGAATTGATAGAAAACTAGGCTCAGCATTGATAGTTATCTAGGCTCAACATTTTTATAGATAACTAGGCACAGCATTGATAGTTATCTAGGCTCAGCATTGATAGTTATCTAGGCTCAGCATTGATAGTTATCTAGGCTCAGCATTGATAGTTATCAAGGCTCAGCATTGATAGTTTTCTAGGCTTAGCATTGATAGTTATCAAGGCTCAGCACTGATAGTTATCTAGGCTCAGCATTGATAGTTATCAAGGCTCAGCATTGATAGTTATCCAGGCTCAGCATTGATAGTTATCTAGGCTCAGCATTGATAATTATCTAGGCTCAGCATTGATAGTTATCTAGGCTCAGCATTGATAGTTATCTAGGCTCAGGATTGATAGTTAACTAGGCTCAGAATTGATTGTTATCTAGGCTCAACATTTTTATAGATATTAAGGCTCAGCATTGATAGATATCTAGGCTCAGCATTGATAGTTATCTAGGCTCAGCATTGATAGATATCTAGGCTCAGCATTGATAGTTATCTAGGCTCAACATTTTTATAGATATTAAGGCTCAGCATTGATAGATATCTAGGCTCAGCATTGATAGTTATCTAGGCTCAGCATTGATAGATATCTAGGCTCAGCATTGATAGTTATCTAGGCTCAGCATTGATAGATATCTAGGCTCAGCATTGATAGTTATCTAGGCTCAGCATTGATAGTTATCTAGGCTCAGGATTGATAGTTAACTAGGCTCAGCATTGATAGTTATCTAGGCTCAGCATTGATAGTTATCTAGGCTCAGGATTGATAGTTATCTAGGCTCAACATTTTTTTAGATATTAAGTCTCAGCATTGATAGTTATCTAGGCTCAACATTTTTATAGATATCTAGGCTCAACATTTTTATAGATATCTAGGCTCAGCATTGATAGTTATCTAGGCTCAGCATTGATAGATATCTAGGCTCAGCATTGATAGTTATCTAGGCTCAACATTTTTATAGACATCAAGGCTCAGATTGGATTGATATCCAAGCTCTGAATTGATAGATTCCACGGGTCAGAATCGAAAGAAAACTAGGCTCAGCATTGATATTTAACTAGGCTCAGCATTGATAGTTATCTAGGCTCAACATTGATAGTTATCTAGGCTCAGCATTGATAGTTATCTAGGCTCAGCATTGATAGTTATCAAGGCTCAGCATTGATAGTTATCCAGGCTCAGCATTGATAGTTATCTAGGCTCAGCATTGATAATTATCTAGGCTCAGCATTGATAGTTATCTAGGCTCAGCATTGATAGTTATCTAGGCTCAGGATTGATAGTTAACTAGGCTCAGCATTGATTGTTATCTAGGCTCAACATTTTTATAGATATTAAGGCTCAGCATTGATAGATATCTAGGCTCAGCATTGATAGTTATCTAGGCTCAGCATTGATAGATATCTAGGCTCAGCATTGATAGTTATCTAGGCTCAACATTTTTATAGATATTAAGGCTCAGCATTGATAGATATCTAGGCTCAGCATTGATAGTTATCTAGGCTCAGCATTGATAGATATCTAGGCTCAGCATTGATAGTTATCTAGGCTCAGCATTGATAGATATCTAGGCTCAGCATTGATAGTTATCTAGGCTCAGCATTGATAGTTATCTAGGCTCAGGATTGATAGTTAACTAGGCTCAGCATTGATTGTTACCTAGGCTCAGCATTGATAGTTATCTAGGCTCAGGATTGATAGTTATCTAGGCTCAACATTTTTTTAGATATTAAGTCTCAGCATTGATAGTTATCTAGGCTCAACATTTTTATAGATATCTAGGCTCAGCATTGATAGTTATCTAGGCTCAGCGTGATAGTTATCTAGGCTCAACATTTTTATAGATAACTAGGCTCAGCATTGATAGTATCTAGGCTCAACATTTTTATAGTTATCTAGGCTCAGCATTGATAGATTTCCAAGCTCAGAATTGATAGAAAACTAGGCTCAGCATTGATAGTTATCTAGGCTCAACATTTTTATAGATATCTAGGCACAGCATTGATAGTTATCTAGGCTCAGCATTGATAGTTATCAAGGCTCAGCATTGATAGTTTTCTAGGCTCAACATTTTTATAGAGATCTAGGCTCAACATTGATAGATATCTAGGCACAGCATCGATAGATATCCAAGCTCAGAATTTATATTTATCTAGGCTCAGCATTGATAGTTACCTAGGCTCAGCATTGATAGTTATCTAGGCTTGGCATTGATAGTTACCTAGGCTTAGCATTGATAGTTATCTAGGCTTAGGATTGATAGTTATCTAGGCTCAACATTTTTATAGATAACTAGGCTCAGCATTGATAGTTATCTAGGCTCAGCATTGATAGTTATCTAGGCTCAGCATTGATAGTTATCTAGGCTCAGCATTGATAGTTTTCTAGGCTCAGCATTGATAGTTATTTAGGCTCAGCAATGATAGTTATCTAGGCTCAGCATTGATAGTTATCTAGGCTCAACATTGATAGATATCTAGGCTCAGCATTGATAGATATCCAAGCTCAGAATTGATAGGTTCCAAGGGTCAGAATCGATAGAAAACTAGGCTCAGCATTGATAGTTATCTAGGCTCAACATTTTTATAGATAACTAGGCTCAGCATTGATAGTATCTAGGCTCAACATTTTTATAGATAACTAGGCACAGCATTGATAGTTATCTAGGCACAGCATTGATAGATATCTAGGCTCAGCATTGATAGTTACCTAGGCTCAGCATTGATAGTTACCTAGGCTTAGCATTGATAGTTACCTAGGCTCAGCATTGATAGTTACCCAGGCTCAGCATTGATAGTTACCTAGGCTTAGCATTGATAGTTACCTAGGCTCAACATTGATAGATATCTAGGCTCAGCATTGATAGATATCTAGGCTCAGCATTGATAGTTATCTAGGCTCAACATTGATAGATATCTAGGCTCAGCATTGATAGATATCCAAGCTCAGAATTGATAGGTTCCAAGGGTCAGAATCGATAGAAAACTAGGCTCAGCATTGATAGTTATCTAGGCTCAACATTTTTATAGATAACTAGGCTCAGCATTGATAGTATCTAGGCTCAACATTTTTATAGATAACTAGGCACAGCATTGATAGTTATCTAGGCACAGCATTGATAGTTATCTAGGCTCAGCATTGATAGTTATCTAGGCTCAGCATTGATAGTTACCTAGGCTCAGCATTGATAGTTACCTAGGCTTAGCATTGATAGTTACCTAGGCTCAGCATTGATAGTTACCTAGGCTTAGCATTGATAGTTACCTAGGCTCAGCATTGATAGTTACCTAGGCTCAGCATTGATAGTTACCTAGGCTCAGCATTGATAGTTACCTAGGCTGAGCATTGATAGTTATCTAGGCTTAGCATTGATAGTTACCTAGGCTCAGCATTGATAGTTACCTAGGCTCAGCAATGATAGTTACCTAGGCTTAGCATTGATAGTTACCTAGGCTCAGCATTGATAGTTACCTAGGCTCAGCATTGATAGCTATCCAGGCTCAGCATTGATAGTTATCTAGGCTTAGGATTGATAGTTCTCTAGGCACAGCATTGATAGTTATCTAGGCTCAGCATTGATAGTTATCTAGGCTTAGGATTGATAGTTCTCTAGGCACAGCATTGATAGTTATCTAGGCTTAGGATTGATAGTTAACTAGGCTCAGCATTGATAGTTATCTAGGCTCAGCATTGATAGTTATCTAGGCTCAGGATTGATAGTTATCTAGGCTCAACATTTTTTTAGATATTAAGTCTCAGCATTGATAGTTATCTAGGCTCAACATTTTTATAGATATCTAGGCTCAACATTTTTATAGATATCTAGGCTCAGCATTGATAGTTATCTAGGCTCAGCATTGATAGATATCTAGGCTCAGCATTGATAGTTATCTAGGCTCAACATTTTTATAGACATCAAGGCTCAGATTGGATTGATATCCAAGCTCTGAATTGATAGATTCCACGGGTCAGAATCGAAAGAAAACTAGGCTCAGCATTGATATTTAACTAGGCTCAGCATTGATAGTTATCTAGGCTCAACATTGATAGTTATCTAGGCTCAGCATTGATAGTTATCTAGGCTCAGCATTGATAGTTATCAAGGCTCAGCATTGATAGTTATCCAGGCTCAGCATTGATAGTTATCTAGGCTCAGCATTGATAATTATCTAGGCTCAGCATTGATAGTTATCTAGGCTCAGCATTGATAGTTATCTAGGCTCAGGATTGATAGTTAACTAGGCTCAGCATTGATTGTTATCTAGGCTCAACATTTTTATAGATATTAAGGCTCAGCATTGATAGATATCTAGGCTCAGCATTGATAGTTATCTAGGCTCAGCATTGATAGATATCTAGGCTCAGCATTGATAGTTATCTAGGCTCAACATTTTTATAGATATTAAGGCTCAGCATTGATAGATATCTAGGCTCAGCATTGATAGTTATCTAGGCTCAGCATTGATAGATATCTAGGCTCAGCATTGATAGTTATCTAGGCTCAGCATTGATAGATATCTAGGCTCAGCATTGATAGTTATCTAGGCTCAGCATTGATAGTTATCTAGGCTCAGGATTGATAGTTAACTAGGCTCAGCATTGATTGTTACCTAGGCTCAGCATTGATAGTTATCTAGGCTCAGGATTGATAGTTATCTAGGCTCAACATTTTTTTAGATATTAAGTCTCAGCATTGATAGTTATCTAGGCTCAACATTTTTATAGATATCTAGGCTCAGCATTGATAGTTATCTAGGCTCAACATTTTTATAGACATCAAGGCTCAGATTGGATTGATATCCAAGCTCTGAATTGATAGATTCCACGGGTCAGAATCGAAAGAAAACTAGGCTCAGCATTGATATTTAACTAGGCTCAGCATTGATAGTTATCTAGGCTCAGCATTGATAGTTATCTAGGCTCAGCATTGATAGTTATCTAGGCTCAGCATTGATAGTTATCAAGGCTCAGCATTGATAGTTATCCAGGCTCAGCATTGATAGTTATCTAGGCTCAGCATTGATAATTATCTAGGCTCAGCATTGATAGTTATCTAGGCTCAGCATTGATAGTTATCTAGGCTCAGGATTGATAGTTAACTAGGCTCAGCATTGATTGTTATCTAGGCTCAACATTTTTATAGATATTAAGGATCAGCATTGATAGATATCTAGGCTCAGCATTGATAGTTATCTAGGCTCAGCATTGATAGATATCTAGGCTCAGCATTGATAGTTATCTAGGCTCAACATTTTTATAGATATTAAGGCTCAGCATTGATAGATATCTAGGCTCAGCATTGATAGTTATCTAGGCTCAGCATTGATAGATATCTAGGCTCAGCATTGATAGTTATCTAGGCTCAGCATTGATAGATATCTAGGCTCAGCATTGATAGTTATCTAGGCTCAGCATTGATAGTTATCTAGGCTCAGGATTGATAGTTAACTAGGCTCAGCATTGATAGTTATCTAGGCTCAGCATTGATAGTTATCTAGGCTCAGGATTGATAGTTATCTAGGCTCAACATTTTTTTAGATATTAAGTCTCAGCATTGATAGTTATCTAGGCTCAAAACTTTTATAGATATCTAGGCTCAGCATTGATAGTTATCTAGGCTCAGCGTGATAGTTATCTAGGCTCAACATTTTTATAGATATCTAGGCTCAGCATTGATAGTTATCTAGGCTCAGCATTGATAGATATCTAGGCTCAGCATTGATAGTTATCTAGGCTCAACATTTTTATAGACATCAAGGCTCAGATTGGATTGATATCCAAGCTCTGAATTGATAGATTCCACGGGTCAGAATCGAAAGAAAACTAGGCTCAGCATTGATATTTAACTAGGCTCAGCATTGATAGTTATCTAGGCTCAGCATTGATAGTTATCTAGGCTCAGCATTGATAGTTATCTAGGCTAAGCATTGATAGTTATCTAGGCTCAGGATTGATAGTTAACTAGGCTCGGCATTGATAGTAATCTAGGCTCAGCATTGATAGTTATCTAGGCTTAGCATTGATAGTTACCTAGGCTTAGCATTGATAGTTACCTAGGCTCAGCATTGATAGTTACCTAGGCTCAGCATTGATAGTTACCTAGGCTCAGCATTGATAGTTACCTAGGCTGAGCATTGATAGTTATCTAGGCTCAGCATTGATAGTTACCTAGGCTGAGCATTGATAGTTATCTAGGCTCAGCATTGATAGTTATCTAGGCTCAACATTTTTATAGATAACTAGGCACAGCATTGATAGTTATCTAGGCTCAGCATTGATAGTTATCTAGGCTCAGCATTGATAGTTATCTAGGCTCAGCATTGATAGTTATCAAGGCTCAGCATTGATAGTTTTCTAGGCTCAGCATTGATAGTTATCAAGGCTCAGCATTGATAGTTATCTAGGCTCAGCATTGATAGTTATCTAGGCTCAGCATTGATAGTTATCCAGGCTCAGCATTGATAGTTATCTAGGCTCAGCATTGATAATTATCTAGGCTCAGCAGTGATAGTTATCTAGGCTCAGCATTGATTGTTATCTAGGCTCAGGATTGATAGTTAACTAGGCTCAGCATTGATTGTTATCTAGGCTCAACATTTTTATAGATATTAAGGCTCAGCATTGATAGATATCTAGGCTCAGCATTGATAGTTATCTAGGCTCAGCATTGATAGATATCTAGGCTCAGCATTGATAGTTATCTAGGCTCAACATTTTTATAGATATTAAGGCTCAGCATTGATAGATATCTAGGCTCAGCATTGATAGTTATCTAGGCTCAGCATTGATAGATATCTAGGCTCAGCATTGATAGTTATCTAGGCTCAGCATTGATAGATATCTAGGCTCAGCATTGATAGTTATCTAGGCTCAGCATTGATAGTTATCTAGGCTCAGGATTGATAGTTAACTAGGCTCAGCATTGATAGTTATCTAGGCTCAGCATTGATAGTTATCTAGGCTCAGGATTGATAGTTATCTAGGCTCAACATTTTTTTAGATATTAAGTCTCAGCATTGATAGTTATCTAGGCTCAACATTTTTATAGATATCTAGGCTCAGCATTGATAGTTATCTAGGCTCAGCGTGATAGTTATCTAGGCTCAACATTGATAGATATCTAGGCTCAGCATTGATAGTTATCTAGGCTCAGCATTGATAGTTATCAAGGCTCAGCATTGATAGTTATCCAGGCTCAGCATTGATAGTTATCTAGGCTCAGCATTGATAATTATCTAGGCTCAGCATTGATAGTTATCTAGGCTCAGCATTGATAGTTATCTAGGCTCAGGATTGATAGTTAACTAGGCTCAGCATTGATTGTTATCTAGGCTCAACATTTTTATAGATATTAAGGATCAGCATTGATAGATATCTAGGCTCAGCATTGATAGTTATCTAGGCTCAGCATTGATAGATATCTAGGCTCAGCATTGATAGTTATCTAGGCTCAACATTTTTATAGATATTAAGGCTCAGCATTGATAGATATCTAGGCTCAGCATTGATAGTTATCTAGGCTCAGCATTGATAGATATCTAGGCTCAGCATTGATAGTTATCTAGGCTCAGCATTGATAGATATCTAGGCTCAGCATTGATAGTTATCTAGGCTCAGCATTGATAGTTATCTAGGCTCAGGATTGATAGTTAACTAGGCTCAGCATTGATAGTTATCTAGGCTCAGCATTGATAGTTATCTAGGCTCAGGATTGATAGTTATCTAGGCTCAACATTTTTTTAGATATTAAGTCTCAGCATTGATAGTTATCTAGGCTCAAAACTTTTATAGATATCTAGGCTCAGCATTGATAGTTATCTAGGCTCAGCGTGATAGTTATCTAGGCTCAACATTTTTATAGATATCTAGGCTCAGCATTGATAGTTATCTAGGCTCAGCATTGATAGATATCTAGGCTCAGCATTGATAGTTATCTAGGCTCAACATTTTTATAGACATCAAGGCTCAGATTGGATTGATATCCAAGCTCTGAATTGATAGATTCCACGGGTCAGAATCGAAAGAAAACTAGGCTCAGCATTGATATTTAACTAGGCTCAGCATTGATAGTTATCTAGGCTCAGCATTGATAGTTATCTAGGCTCAGCATTGATAGTTATCTAGGCTAAGCATTGATAGTTATCTAGGCTCAGGATTGATAGTTAACTAGGCTCGGCATTGATAGTAATCTAGGCTCAGCATTGATAGTTATCTAGGCTTAGCATTGATAGTTACCTAGGCTTAGCATTGATAGTTACCTAGGCTCAGCATTGATAGTTACCTAGGCTCAGCATTGATAGTTACCTAGGCTCAGCATTGATAGTTACCTAGGCTGAGCATTGATAGTTATCTAGGCTCAGCATTGATAGTTACCTAGGCTGAGCATTGATAGTTATCTAGGCTCAGCATTGATAGTTATCTAGGCTCAACATTTTTATAGATAACTAGGCACAGCATTGATAGTTATCTAGGCTCAGCATTGATAGTTATCTAGGCTCAGCATTGATAGTTATCTAGGCTCAGCATTGATAGTTATCAAGGCTCAGCATTGATAGTTTTCTAGGCTCAGCATTGATAGTTATCAAGGCTCAGCATTGATAGTTATCTAGGCTCAGCATTGATAGTTATCTAGGCTCAGCATTGATAGTTATCCAGGCTCAGCATTGATAGTTATCTAGGCTCAGCATTGATAATTATCTAGGCTCAGCAGTGATAGTTATCTAGGCTCAGCATTGATTGTTATCTAGGCTCAGGATTGATAGTTAACTAGGCTCAGCATTGATTGTTATCTAGGCTCAACATTTTTATAGATATTAAGGCTCAGCATTGATAGATATCTAGGCTCAGCATTGATAGTTATCTAGGCTCAGCATTGATAGATATCTAGGCTCAGCATTGATAGTTATCTAGGCTCAACATTTTTATAGATATTAAGGCTCAGCATTGATAGATATCTAGGCTCAGCATTGATAGTTATCTAGGCTCAGCATTGATAGATATCTAGGCTCAGCATTGATAGTTATCTAGGCTCAGCATTGATAGATATCTAGGCTCAGCATTGATAGTTATCTAGGCTCAGCATTGATAGTTATCTAGGCTCAGGATTGATAGTTAACTAGGCTCAGCATTGATAGTTATCTAGGCTCAGCATTGATAGTTATCTAGGCTCAGGATTGATAGTTATCTAGGCTCAACATTTTTTTAGATATTAAGTCTCAGCATTGATAGTTATCTAGGCTCAACATTTTTATAGATATCTAGGCTCAGCATTGATAGTTATCTAGGCTCAGCGTGATAGTTATCTAGGCTCAACATTGATAGATATCTAGGCTCAGCATTGATAGTTATCTAGGCTCAACATTTTTATAGACATCAAGGCTCAGATTGGATTGATATCCAAGCTCTGAATTGATAGATTCCACGGGTCAGAATCGAAAGAAAACTAGGCTCAGCATTGATATTTAACTAGGCTCAGCATTGATAGTTATCTAGGCTCAGCATTGATAGTTATCTAGGCTCAGCATTGATAGTTATCTAGGCTCAGCATTGATAGTTATCAAGGCTCAGCATTGATAGTTATCCAGGCTCAGCATTGATAGTTATCTAGGCTCAGCATTGATAATTATCTAGGCTCAGCATTGATAGTTATCTAGGCTCAGCATTGATAGTTATCTAGGCTCAGGATTGATAGTTAACTAGGCTCAGCATTGATTGTTATCTAGGCTCAACATTTTTATAGATATTAAGGCTCAGCATTGATAGATATCTAGGCTCAGCATTGATAGTTATCTAGGCTCAACATTTTTATAGATATTAAGGCTCAGCATTGATAGATATCTAGGCTCAGCATTGATAGTTATCTAGGCTCAGCATTGATAGATATCTAGGCTCAGCATTGATAGTTATCTAGGCTCAGCATTGATAGATATCTAGGCTCAGCATTGATAGTTATCTAGGCTCAGCATTGATAGTTATCTAGGCTCAGGATTGATAGTTAACTAGGCTCAGCATTGATAGTTATCTAGGCTCAGCATTGATAGTTATCTAGGCTCAGGATTGATAGTTATCTAGGCTCAACATTTTTTTAGATATTAAGTCTCAGCATTGATAGTTATCTAGGCTCAACACTTTTATAGATATCTAGGCTCAGCATTGATAGTTATCTAGGCTCAGCGTGATAGTTATCTAGGCTCAACATTTTTATAGATATCTAGGCTCAGCATTGATAGTTATCTAGGCTCAGCATTGATAGATATCTAGGCTCAGCATTAATAGTTATCTAGGCTCAACATTTTTATAGACATCAAAGCTCAGATTGGATTGATATCCAAGCTCTGAATTGATAGATTCCACGGGTCAGAATCGAAAGAAAACTAGGCTCAGCATTGATATTTAACTAGACTCAGCATTGATAGTTATCTAGGCTCAGCATTGATAGTTATCTAGGCTCAGCATTGATAGTTATCTAGGCTCAGCATTGAGAGTTATCTAGGCTCAGGATTGATAGTTAACTAGGCTCGGCATTGATAGTTATCTAGGCTCAGCATTGATAGTTATCTAGGCTTAGCATTGATAGTTACCTAGGCTTAGCATTGATAGTTACCTAGGCTCAGCATTGATAGTTACCTAGGCTCAGCATTGATAGTTACCTAGGCTCAGCATTGATAGTTACCTAGGCTGAGCATTGATAGTTATCTAGGCTCAGCATTGATAGTTACCTAGGCTGAGCATTGATAGTTATCTAGGCTCAGCATTGATAGTTATCTAGGCTCAACATTTTTATAGATAACTAGGCACAGCATTGATAGTTATCTAGGCTCAGCATTGATAGTTATCTAGGCTCAGCATTGATAGTTATCTAGGCTCAGCATTGATAGTTATCAAGGCTCAGCATTGATAGTTTTCTAGGCTCAGCATTGATAGTTATTAAGGCTCAGCATTGATAGTTATCTAGGCTCAGCATTGATAGTTATCTAGGCTCAGCATTGATAGTTATCCAGGCTCAGCATTGATAGTTATCTAGGCTCAGCATTGATAATTATCTAGGCTCAGCATTGATAGTTATCTAGGCTCAGCATTGATTGTTATCTAGGCTCAGGATTGATAGTTAACTAGGCTCAGCATTGATTGTTATCTAGGCTCAACATTTTTATAGATATTAAGGCTCAGCATTGATAGATATCTAGGCTCAGCATTGATAGTTATCTAGGCTCAGCATTGATAGATATCTAGGCTCAGCATTGATAGTTATCTAGGCTCAACATTTTTATAGATATTAAGGCTCAGCATTGATAGATATCTAGGCTCAGCATTGATAGTTATCTAGGCTCAGCATTGATAGATATCTAGGCTCAGCATTGATAGTTATCTAGGCTCAGCATTGATAGATATCTAGGCTCAGCATTGATAGTTATCTAGGCTCAGCATTGATAGTTATCTAGGCTCAGGATTGATAGTTAACTAGGCTCAGCATTGATAGTTATCTAGGCTCAGCATTGATAGTTATCTAGGCTCAGGATTGATAGTTATCTAGGCTCAACATTTTTTTAGATATTAAGTCTCAGCATTGATAGTTATCTAGGCTCAACATTTTTATAGATATCTAGGCTCAGCATTGATAGTTATCTAGGCTCAGCGTGATAGTTATCTAGGCTCAACATTGATAGATATCTAGGCTCAGCATTGATAGTTATCTAGGCTCAACATTTTTATACACATCAAGGCTCAGATTGGATTGATATCCAAGCTCTGAATTGATAGATTCCACGGGTCAGAATCGAAAGAAAACTAGGCTCAGCATTGATATTTAACTAGGCTCAGCATTGATAGTTATCTAGGCTCAGCATTGATAGTTATCTAGGCTCAGCATTGATAGTTATCTAGGCTCAGCATTGATAGTTATCAAGGCTCAGCATTGATAGTTATCCAGGCTCAGCATTGATAGTTATCTAGGCTCAGCATTGATAATTATCTAGGCTCAGCATTGATAGTTATCTAGGCTCAGCATTGATAGTTATCTAGGCTCAGGATTGATAGTTAACTAGGCTCAGCATTGATTGTTATCTAGGCTCAACATTTTTATAGATATTAAGGCTCAGCATTGATAGATATCTAGGCTCAGCATTGATAGTTATCTAGGCTCAACATTTTTATAGATATTAAGGCTCAGCATTGATAGATATCTAGGCTCAGCATTGATAGTTATCTAGGCTCAGCATTGATAGATATCTAGGCTCAGCATTGATAGTTATCTAGGCTCAGCATTGATAGATATCTAGGCTCAGCATTGATAGTTAACTAGGCTCAGCATTGATAGTTATCTAGGCTCAGCATTGATAGTTATCTAGGCTCAGGATTGATAGTTATCTAGGCTCAACATTTTTTTAGATATTAAGTCTCAGCATTGATAGTTATCTAGGCTCAACATTTTTATAGATATCTAGGCTCAGCATTGATAGTTATCTAGGCTCAGCGTGATAGTTATCTAGGCTCAACATTGATAGATATCTAGGCTCAGCATTGATAGTTATCTAGGCTCAACATTTTTATAGACATCAAGGCTCAGATTGGATTGATATCCAAGCTCTGAATTGATAGATTCCACGGGTCAGAATCGAAAGAAAACTAGGCTCAGCATTGATATTTAACTAGGCTCAGCATTGATTGTTATCTAGGCTCAGCATTGATAGTTATCTAGGCTCAGCATTGATAGTTATCTAGGCTCAGCATTGATAGTTATCAAGGCTCAGCATTGATAGTTATCCAGGCTCAGCATTGATAGTTATCTAGGCTCAGCATTGATAATTATCTAGGCTCAGCATTGATAGTTATCTAGGCTCAGCATTGATAGTTATCTAGGCTCAGGATTGATAGTTAACTAGGCTCAGCATTGATTGTTATCTAGGCTCAACATTTTTATAGATATTAAGGATCAGCATTGATAGATATCTAGGCTCAGCATTGATAGTTATCTAGGCTCAGCATTGATAGATATCTAGGCTCAGCATTGATAGTTATCTAGGCTCAACATTTTTATAGATATTAAGGCTCAGCATTGATAGATATCTAGGCTCAGCATTGATAGTTATCTAGGCTCAGCATTGATAGATATCTAGGCTCAGCATTGATAGTTATCTAGGCTCAGCATTGATAGATATCTAGGCTCAGCATTGATAGTTATCTAGGCTCAGCATTGATAGTTATCTAGGCTCAGGATTGATAGTTAACTAGGCTCAGCATTGATAGTTATCTAGGCTCAGCATTGATAGTTATCTAGGCTCAGGATTGATAGTTATCTAGGCTCAACATTTTTTTAGATATTAAGTCTCAGCATTGATAGTTATCTAGGCTCAACACTTTTATAGATATCTAGGCTCAGCATTGATAGTTATCTAGGCTCAGCGTGATAGTTATCTAGGCTCAACATTTTTATAGATATCTAGGCTCAGCATTGATAGTTATCTAGGCTCAGCATTGATAGATATCTAGGCTCAGCATTGATAGTTATCTAGGCTCAACATTTTTATAGACATCAAGGCTCAGATTGGATTGATATCCAAGCTCTGAATTGATAGATTCCACGGGTCAGAATCGAAAGAAAACTAGGCTCAGCATTGATATTTAACTAGGCTCAGCATTGATAGTTATCTAGGCTCAGCATTGATAGTTATCTAGGCTCAGCATTGATAGTTATCTAGGCTAAGCATTGATAGTTATCTAGGCTCAGGATTGATAGTTAACTAGGCTCAGCATTGATAGTTATCTAGGCTCAGCATTGATAGTTATCTAGGCTCAGGATTGATAGTTAACTAGGCTCAGCATTGATAGTTATCTAGGCTCAGCATTGATAGTTATCTAGGCTCAGGATTGATAGTTAACTAGGCTCAGCATTGATAGTTATCTAGGCTCAGCATTGATAGTTATCCAGGTTCAGCATTAATAGTTATCTAGGCTCAACATTTTTATAGATATCTAAGCACTGCATTGATAGTTATCTAATCTCAGCGTGATAGTTATCTAGGCTCAGCATTGATAGTTATCTAGGCTCAGCATTGATAGTTATCTAGGCTCAACATTTTTATAGATATTAAGGCTCAGCGTGGTAGTCATCTAGGCTCAACATTTTTATAGATAACTAGGCTCAGCATTGATAGATTCCTAGGCTCAGCATTGATAGTTATCTAGGCTCAACATTTTTATAGATGTCAAGGCTCAGCATTGATAGTTATCCAAGCTCAGAATGGATAGATTCCACGGGTCAGAATCGAAAGAAAACTAGGCTCAGCATTGATTGTTATCTAGGCTCAACATTTTCTAGATATTAAGGCTCAGCGTGATAGTTATCTAGGCTCAACATATTTATTGATAACTAGGCTCAGCATTGATAGTTATCTAGGCTCAGCATTGATAGTTATCTAGGCTCAGCATTGATAGTTATCTAGGCTCAGCATTGATAGTTATCTAGGCTCAGCATTGATAGATATCTAGGCTCAGCATTGATAGTTATCTAGGCTCAGCATTGATAGATATCTAGGCTCAACATTTTTTTAGATATTAAGGCTCAGCGTGATAGTTATCTAGGCTCAAAATATTTATAGATAACTAGGCACAGCATTGTTATTTATCTAGGCTCAAAATTGATAGATTCCTAGGCTCAACATTTTGATAGATATCTCGGCTCAGCACTGGTAGATATCTAGGCTCAGAATGGATAGATATCGTACTTTAGATTTGATAGATATCTAGATAACTTCATTGGTTAAAAATCTATAGAAATTTAAGCTAAGAATCGATAGATATTGAAGCTCAGAATTTTTAGAAATCTAAGGTCAGAATTGATAGAATTCTAAGCTCAGAATTGATAGAAATCTTGGCTCAGCACGGGTAGATATCTAGGCTCAGTGTTGATAGATATTTAGGCTCAAAGTCGATAGAAAGTTAAGCTCAGAATCAATAGATATCTTAGTTCAGAGTTGATATCTTTTGACTTACTAAATACTGTTTTATTATTGTAAAGTTGCCTTCAAGCTAAGGTCCCCAAAGGGGGGCCTAAATTGCTAGTCTTCTAATATACTAAAAATGAAAATCTTGCTTGCTTGCTTGTTTGCAATCGACTAGCTCCCGAACGGCTCAACCGATTTTCGCAATTCCTTCGCCAAAAGATCACAAATGGGCCGGAATCGGTACACGTATTTTTATTAAGCTTAATTTCATTGCCAAGGGGATTAAATATTCGAAAAACAGTTTTAAATAGGCTTTTCTAATGCATTCTTGTTTACAGCTTGTGCACAGTGAGGCCTCCAGTGCCAATTTTAATGATTGCATCAGAGCCAGTTTTGATAACGAACTGATAAGAACTCCAGTGAGGCTACCCAGAGGGTAGCGAAGGCAGCTAGTCTAATATATCTAATATACTAAAAATGAAAATCTTGCTTGTATGTTTGCAATCGACTAGCTCCCGAACGGCTCAACCGATTTTCGCAATTCCTTCGCCAAAAGATCACAAATGGGCCGGAATCGGTACACGTAATTTTATTAAGCTTAATTCCATTGGCAAGGGGATTAAATATTCGAAAAACAGTTTTAAATAGGCTTTTCTAATGCATTCTTGTTTTCAGCTTGTGCACAGTGAGGCCTCCAGTGCCAATTTTAATGATTGCATCAGAGCCAGTTTTGATAACGCACGCGCGTACTGATAAGAACTCACAGGGAGGCTACCCAGAGGGTAGCGAAGGCAGCTAGTCTAATATACTAAAAATGAAAATCTTGTTTGTATGTTTGTATGTTTGTATGTTTGCAATCGACTAGCTCCCGAACGGCTCAACCGATTTTCAAAATTCCTTCGCCAAAAGATCACAAATGGGCCGGAATCGGTACACGTAATTTTATTAAGCTTAATTCCATTGGCAAGGGGATTAAATATTCGAAAAACAGTTTTAAATAGGCTTTTCTAATGCATTCTTGTTTTCAGCTTGTGCAGTGAGGCCTCCAGTGCCAAATTTAATGATTGCATCAGAGCCAGTTTTGATAACGAACTGATAAGAACTCACAGGGAGGCTACCCAGAGGGTAGCGAAGGCAGCTAGTCTAATATACTAAAAATGAAAATCTTGTTTGTATGTTTGTATGTTTGCAATCGACTAGCTCCCGAACGGCTCAACCGATTTTCGCAATTCCTTCGCTAAAAGATCACAATTGGTCCCGAATCGGTACACGTATTTTTATTAAGCTTAATTCCATTGCCAAGGGGATTAAATATTCGAAAAACAGTTTTAAATAGGCTTTTCTAATGCATTCTTGTTTTCAGCTTGTGCACAGTGAGGCTCCAGTGCCAATTTTTATGATTGCATCAGAGCCAGTTTTGATAACGAACTGATAAGAACTCCAGTGAGGCTACCCAGAGGGTAGCGAAGGCAGCTAGTCTTCCACTATACTAAAAATGAAATGGTTGGTTGGTTGGTTGGTTGGTTGGTTGGTTGTAATTGATTTTCTCCCGAACGGCTCAACCGATTTTCACCATTTCTTCACCAAAAGATGCTAAATATGGGGACAATTTTACACGTATTTTTATAAAGCTGAACTTCATTGCTAAGGGATTAAATATTCGAAAAACATGATTTTTTAAAGGTCAAACCATCTTGGCCTATTGAGAATTTCACTGACAGCCACTGAATTAGAATTGCATCGTCAAATTGCGCAACAACCCCTAGCTGATTGAATTTGAAGCCTGCACTCTGGAGACAAATTTGAAATAAATGTACACAACCAACCGCAAGACTGAGTGTACTCTATTTTCTTACTTCATTGTACAAAGCCAGAACTTTGAGAATTCATTTTATAAGGCTGATTTTTGCACCCACTAACCAACAGTCGGAATAGCCGATGTGTAGGCACTAGGAATAGGTTAGGCTAGGCTAGGGTTCGATTCTGCACTGGGTCAAATCATTTAGACTAATTTTCAGCCAGTAGTGATTGAAGATTATTTTATATTATTTTTTATATTTCGTAAATAAAATATCATAAATCATAGCAAATCTGAGTTTGAATCATGGCTAAACCAGAGTTTGAATCATGGCTAAACCAGCGTCTGAATCATGGCTAAACCAGAGTTTGAATCATGGCTAAACCAGAGTCTGAATCATGGCTAAACCAGAGTTTAAATCATGGCTAAACCAGAGTCTGAATCATGGCTTAACCAGAGTTTGAATCATGGCTAAACCAGAGTCTGAATCATGGCTAAACCAGCGTCTGAATCATGGCTAAACCAGAGTTTGAACCATGGCTAAACCAGAGTCTGAATCATGGCTAAACCAGAGTTTAAATCATGGCTAAACCAGAGTCTGAATCATGGCTAAACCAGAGTTTCAATCATGGCTAAACCAGCGTCTGAATCATGGCTAAACCAGCGTCTGAATCATGGCTAAACCAGCGTCTGAATCATGGCTAAACCAGAGTTTGAATCATGGCTAAACCAGAGTCTGAATCATGGCTAAACCAGCGTCTAAATCATGGCTAAACCAGAGTCTGAATCATGGCTAAACCAGAGTCTGAATCATGGCTAAACCAGAGTTTGAATCATGGCTAAACCAGAGTTTGAAACATGGCTAAACCAGAGCTTGAATCATGGCAAAACCAGAGTCTGAATCATGGCTAAACCAGAGTCTGAATCATGGCAAAACGAGAGTTTGAATCATAGCCCACCAGGGTTTAAAACATGGCTAAACCAGAGTTTGAATCTTGGCTAAACCAGAGTTTGAATCATAGCCAACCAGAGTCTGAATCATGGCAAAACGAGAGTTTGAATCATAGCCCACCAGGGTTTAAAACATGGCTAAACCAGAGTTTGAATCTTGGCTAAACCAGAGTTTGAATCATAGCCAACCAGAGTCTGAATCATGGCAAAACGAGAGTTTGAATCATAGCCCACCAGGGTTTAAAACATGGCGAAACCTGAGTTTGAATCATGGCTAAACCAGAGTTTAAATCATGGCTAAACCAGAGTCTGAATCATGGCTTAACCAGAGTTTAAATCATGGCTAAACCAGAGTTTGAAACATGGCTAAACCAGAGCTTGAAACATGGCAAAACCAGAGTCTGAATCATGGCTAAACCAGAGTTTAAATCATGGCTAAACCAGAGTTTGAATCATAGCCAACCAGAGTCTGAATCATGGCAAAACGAGAGTTTGAATCATAGCCCACCAGGGTTTTAAAACATGGCTAAACCAGAGTTTGAATCTTGGCTAAACCAGAGTTTGAATCATAGCCAACCAGAGTCTGAATCATGGCAAAACGAGAGTTTGAATCATAGCCCACCAGGGTTTAAAACATGGCGAAACCAGAGTCTGAATCATGGCTTAACCAGAGTTTGAATCATGGCTAAACCAGAGTCTGAATCATGGCTAAACCAGCGTCTGAATCATGGCTAAACCAGAGTTTGAACCATGGCTAAACCAGAGTCTGAATCATGGCTAAACCAGAGTTTAAATCATGGCTAAACCAGAGTCTGAATCATGGCTAAACCAGAGTTTCAATCATGGCTAAACCAGCGTCTGAATCATGGCTAAACCAGCGTCTGAATCATGGCTAAACCAGAGTTTGAATCATGGCTAAACCAGAGTCTGAATCATGGCTAAACCAGCGTCTGAATCATGGCTAAACCAGAGTCTGAATCATGGCTAAACCAGAGTCTGAATCATGGCTAAACCAGAGTTTGAATCATGGCTAAACCAGAGTTTGAAACATGGCTAAACCAGAGCTTGAATCATGGCAAAACCAGAGTCTGAATCATGGCTAAACCAGAGTCTGAATCATGGCAAAACGAGAGTTTGAATCATAGCCCACCAGGGTTTAAAACATGGCTAAACCAGAGTTTGAATCTTGGCTAAACCAGAGTTTGAATCATAGCCAACCAGAGTCTGAATCATGGCAAAACGAGAGTTTGAATCATAGCCCACCAGGGTTTAAAACATGGCGAAACCAGAGTCTGAATCATGGCTTAACCAGAGTTTGAATCATGGCTAAACCAGAGTCTGAATCATGGCTAAACCAGCGTCTGAATCATGGCTAAACCAGAGTTTGAACCATGGCTAAACCAGAGTCTGAATCATGGCTAAACCAGAGTTTAAATCATGGCTAAACCAGAGTTTGAATCATGGCTAAACCAGAGTTTCAATCATGGCTAAACCAGCGTCTGAATCATGGCTAAACCAGCGTCTGAATCATGGCTAAACCAGAGTTTGAATCATGGCTAAACCAGAGTCTGAATCATGGCTAAACCAGCGTCTGAATCATGGCTAAACCAGAGTCTGAATCATGGCTAAACCAGAGTCTGAATCATGGCTAAACCAGAGTTTGAATCATGGCTAAACCAGAGTTTGAAACATGGCTAAACCAGAGCTTGAATCATGGCAAAACCAGAGTCTGAATCATGGCTAAACCAGAGTCTGAATCATGGCAAAACGAGAGTTTGAATCATAGCCCACCAGGGTTTAAAACATGGCTAAACCAGAGTTTGAATCTTGGCTAAACCAGAGTTTGAATCATAGCCAACCAGAGTCTGAATCATGGCAAAACGAGAGTTTGAATCATAGCCCACCAGGGTTTAAAACATGGCGAAACCTGAGTTTGAATCTTGGCTAACCCAGTGTTTGAAAAATCAACGTCAACTGGGGAGTCATCATCAAAATGGGGATCATGGTGAACTGGGGGATAATCGTCAACTGGGGGATCATGGTAAACTGGGGGATAATTGTCAACTGGGGGATCATTGTCAACTGGGGGATCATTGTCAACTGGGGGATCATTGTCAACTGGGGGATCATTGTCAACTGGGGTATCATTTTCAACTGGGGGATCATTGTCAACTAGGGGATCATTGTCCACTGGGGAATGATTGTCAACTGGGTAATCATGTCAACTGGGGGATCATTGTCAACTGGGGGATCATTGTCAAATGTAGGATCATTGTCAACTAGGGGATCATGGCCAACTGGGGATCATTGTGAACTTGGTGATCATTGTCAACTGGGGGATCATCTTCAACTGGGGGATCATTGTCAACTGGGAGATCATTGTAAACTGGGGGATCATCATCAACTGGGGGATCATTGTCAACTGGGGGATCATTGTCAACTGTAGGATCATTGTCAACTAGGGGATCATGGCCAACTGGGGAACATTGTGAACTGGGTGATCATTGTCAACTGGGGGATCATCTTCAACTGGGGGATCATTGTCAACTGGGAGATCATTGTAAACTGGGGGATCATCATCAACTGGGGGATCATTGTCAACTGTGGGATCATTGTCAACTAGGGGATCATGGCCAACTGGGGATCATTGTGAACTGGGTGATCATTGTCAACTGGGGGATCATCTTCAACTGGGTGATCATTGTCAACTGGGGTATCATTGTAAACTGGGGGATCATTGTCCACTGGGGAATGATTGTCAACTGGGTAATCATTGTCAACTGGGGGATCATTGTCAACTGGGGGATCATTGTCAACTGGGGGATCATTGTCAACTGGGGGATCATTGTAAACTGGGGGATCATTTTCAACTGGGAGATCATTGTAAACTGGGGAATCATCATCAACTGGGGGATCATTGTAAACTGGGGGATCATTGTCAACTGTGGGATCATTGTCAACTAGGGGATCATGGCCAACTGGGGATCATTGTGAACTGGGGGATCATTGTCAACTGGGGGAACATTGTCAACTGGGGGATCATTGTCAACTGGGAGATAATTGTAAACTGGGGAATCATCATCAACTGGGGGATCATTGTAAACTGGGGGATCATTGTCAACTGTGGGATCATTGTCAACTAGGGGATCATGGCCAACTGGGGATCATTGTGAACTGGGGGATCATTGTCAACTGGTGGATCATTGTCAACTGGGAGATCATTGTCAACTGGGGGATCATTGTCAACTGGGGGATCATTGTCAACTGGAGGATCATTGTCAACTGGGTGATCATTATCAACTGGGGGATCATTGTCAACTGGGGGATCATTGTCAACTGTGGGATCATTGTCAACTGGGGGATCATTGTCAACTGGTGGATCATTGTCAACTGGGAGATCATTGTCAACTGGGGGATCATTGTCAACTGGGGGATCATTGTCAACTGGGGGATCATTGTCAACTGGGGGATCATTGTCAACTGGGGGATCATTGTCAACTGGGGGATCATTATCAACTGGGGGATCATTGTCAACTGGGGGATCATAATCAACTGGGGGATCATTGTCAACTGATCATTGTAGCGCAAAAAAGGCTGACAATACAGCTGCTAAAAAGTATATACTGGACGAGTTAAAAATATTTCTGCTCCCCGAAGGGGGGCAAAACTTGCTAGTCTAATATACTAAAAATGAAAATCTTGCTTGTATGTTTGTTTGCAATCGACTAGCTCCCGAACGGCTCAACCGATTTTCAAATTTGTGAGCCAAAAGATCACAAATGGGCCGGAATCGGTACACGTAATTTTATTAAGCTTAATTCCATTGGCAAGGGGATTAAATATTCGAAAAACTGTTTTAAATAGGCTTTTCTAATGCATTCTTGTTTTCAGCTTGTGCGCAGTGAGGCTCCAGTGCCAATTTTAATGATGCATCAGAGCCAGTTTTGATAACGAACTGATAAGAACTCACAGGGAGGCTACCCAGAGGGTAGCGAAGGCAGCTAGTCTAATATACTAAAAATGAAAATCTTGTATGTTTGTATGTTTGCAATCGACTAGCTCCCGAACGGCTCAACCGATTTTCGCAATTCCTTCGCCAAAAGATCACAAATGGGCCGGAATCGGTACACGTATTTTTATTAAGCTTAATTTCATTGCCAAGGGGATTAAATATTCGAAAAACTGTTTTAAATAGGCTTTTCTAATGCATTCTTGTTTTCAGCTTGTGCACAGCTTCAGCTTGCTCCAGTGCCAAATTTAATGATTGCATCAGAGCCTGCAGTTTTGATAACGCACGCGTACTGATAAGAACTCACAGGGAGGCTACCCAGAGGGTAGCGAAGGCAGCTAGTCTAATATACTAAAAATGAAAATCTTGTTTGTATGTTTGTATGTTTGTATGTTTGCAATCGACTAGCTCCCGAACGGCTCAACCGATTTTCGCAATTCCTTCGCCAAAAGATCACAAATGGGCCGGAATCGGTACACGTATTTTTATTAAGCTTAATTCCATTGCCAAGGGGATTAAATATTCGAAAAACAGTTTTAAATAGGCTTTTCTAATGCATTCTTGTTTTCAGCTTGTGCACAGTGAGGCTCCAGTGCCAATTTTTATGATTGCATCAGAGCCAGTTTTGATAACGAACTGATAAGAACTCCAGTGAGGCTACCCAGAGGGTAGCGAAGGCAGCTAGTCTAATATACTAAAAATGAAAATCTTGTTTGTATGTTTGTATGTTTGTATGTTTGCAATCGACTAGCTCCCGAACGGCTCAACCGATTTTCGCAATTCCTTCGCCAAAAGATCACAAATGGGCCGGAATCGGTACACGTATTTTTATTAAGCTTAATTCCATTGCCAAGGGGATTAAATATTCGAAAAACAGTTTTAAATAGGCTTTTCTAATGCATTCTTGTTTTCAGCTTGTGCACAGTGAGGCTCCAGTGCCAATTTTTATGATTGCATCAGAGCCAGTTTTGATAACGAACTGATAAGAACTCCAGTGAGGCTACCCAGAGGGTAGCGAAGGCAGCTAGTCTAATATACTAAAAATGAAAATCTTGCTTGCTTGCTTGCTTGCTTGTATGTTTGCAATCGACTAGCTCCCGAACGGCTCAACCGATTTTCGCAATTCCTTCGCTAAAAGATCACAATTGGTCCCGAATCGGTACACGTATTTTTATTAAGCTTAATTCCATTGCCAAGGGGATTAAATATTCGAAAAACTGTTTTAAATAGGCTTTTCTAATGCATTCTTGTTTTCAGCTTGTGCACAGTGAGGCCTCCAGTGCCAAATTTAATGATTGCATCAGAGCCAGTTTTGATAACGCACGCGCGTACTGATAAGAACTCACAGGGAGGCTACCCAGAGGGTAGCGAAGGCAGCTAGTCTAATATACTAAAAATGAAAATCTTGCTTGCTTGCTTGTATGTTTGCAATCGACTAGCTCCCGAACGGCTCAACCGATTTTCAAAATTCTTTCACTAAAAGATCGCAAATGGGCCGGAATCGGTACACGTATTTTTATTAAGCTTAATTCCATTGGCAAGGGGATTAAATATTCGAAAAACAGTTTTAAATAGGCTTTTCTAATGCATTCTTGTTTTCAGCTTGTGCACAGTGAGGCTCCAGTGCCAATTTTTATGATTGCATCAAAGCCAGTTTTGTTAGGCGAGCGTACTGATAAGGAATTTCTCACCCAAATGTGCATAGCTGTGTCAACCCCACTGGCGAGATAATTACTGTCCAATGTGCACAGGCTGAGCTGGCTTCTGTTATCTGTTCGGCACTGAGATATTTTTTTATTTTTATTTATTGAGTTTTATTCAAACTCATTTAGCAGATATAGCAGATTTCAATTATAGCAGATTCATTCACATCACAGCATACTCCAAAGGCAACAGCTGAGAACTGAATTGATTCAAGTGATCGGCCTTTCTTGGCAGCAAGTAGCATTTCTTGATTATACTTGCTTACTTACTTGCTTACTTGCTTACTTACTTGCAAAAGCATTGATAGATATCTAGGCTCAACATTCTTATAGATTTCTAGGCTCAACATTTTTATAGAGATCTAGGCACAGCATTGATAGTTATCTATGCTCAACATTTTTATAGATATCTAGGCTCAGCATTGATAGTTTTCTAGGCTCAACATTCTTATAGATTTCTAGGCTCAACATTGATAGATATCTAGGCACAGCATCGATAGATATCCAAGCTCAGAATTTATATTTATCTAGGCTCAGCATTGATAGTTACCTAGGCTCAGCATTGATAGTTATCTAGGCTTAGCATTGATAGTTACCTAGGCTTAGCATTGATAGTTATCTAGGCTTAGGATTGATAGTTATCTAGGCTCAACATTTTTATAGATAACTAGGCTCAGCATTGATAGTTATCTAGGCTCAGCATTGATAGTTATCTAGGCTCAACATTGATAGATATCTAGGCTCAGCATTGATAGATATCCAAACTCAGAATTGATAGGTTCCAAGGGTCAGAATCGATAAAAAACTAGGCTCAGCATTGATAGTTATCTAGGCTCAACATTTTTATAGATAACTAGGCTCAGCATTGATAGTATCTAGGCTCAACATTTTTATAGATAACTAGGCACAGCATTGATAGTTATCTAGGCACAGCATTGATAGTTATCTAGGCTCAGCATTGATAGTTACCTAGGCTCAGCATTGATAGTTACCTAGGCTTAGCATTGATAGTTACCTAGGCTCAGCATTGATAGTTACCTAGGCTCAGCATTGATAGTTACCTAGGCTTAGCATTGATAGTTACCTAGGCTCAACATTGATAGATATCTAGGCTCAGCATTGATAGATATCTAGGCTCAGCATTGATAGTTATCTAGGCTCAACATTGATAGATATCTAGGCTCAGCATTGATAGATATCCAAGCTCAGAATTGATAGGTTCCAAGGGTCAGAATCGATAGAAAACTAGGCTCAGCATTGATAGTTATCTAGGCTCAACATTTTTATAGATAACTAGGCTCAGCATTGATAGTATCTAGGCTCAACATTTTTATAGATAACTAGGCACAGCATTGATAGTTATCTAGGCACAGCATTGATAGTTATCTAGGCTCAGCATTGATAGTTACCTAGGCTCAGCATTGATAGTTACCTAGGCTTAGCATTGATAGTTACCTAGGCTCAGCATTGATAGTTACCTAGGCTCAGCATTGATAGTTACCTAGGCTTAGCATTGATAGTTACCTAGGCTCAACATTGATAGATATCTAGGCTCAGCATTGATACATATCTAGGCTCAGCATTGATAGTTATCTAGGCTCAACATTGATAGATATCTAGGCTCAGCATTGATAGATATCCAAGCTCAGAATTGATAGGTTCCAAGGGTCAGAATCGATAGAAAACTAGGCTCAGCATTGATAGTTATCTAGGCTCAACATTTTTATAGATAACTAGGCTCAGCATTGATAGTATCTAGGCTCAACATTTTTATAGATAACTAGGCACAGCATTGATAGTTATCTAGGCACAGCATTGATAGTTATCTAGGCTCAGCATTGATAGTTACCTAGGCTCAGCATTGATAGTTACCTAGGCTTAGCATTGATAGTTATCTAGGCTCAGCATTGATAGTTACCTAGGCTCAGCATTGATAGTTACCTAGGCTTAGCATTGATAGTTACCTAGGCTCAGCATTGATAGTTACCTAGGCTCAGCATTGATAGTTATCTAGGCTCAACATTTTTATAGATAACTAGGCTCAGCATTGATAGTATCTAGGCTCAACATTTTTATAGATAACTAGGCACAGCATTGATAGTTATCTAGGCACAGCATTGATAGTTACCTAGGCTCAGCATTGATAGTTACCTAGGCTCAGCATTGATAGTTAACTAGGCTCAGCATTGATTGTTATCTAGGCTCAACATTTTTATAGATAACTAGGCTCAGCATTGATAGTATCTAGGCTCAACATTTTTATAGTTATCTAGGCTCAGCATTGATAGATTTCCAAGCTCAGAATTGATAGAAAACTAGGCTCAGCATTGATAGTTATCTAGGCTCAACATTTTTATAGATAACTAGGCACAGCATTGATAGTTATCTAGGCTCAGCATTGATAGTTATCTAGGCTCAGCATTGATAGTTATCTAGGCTCAGCATTGATAGTTATCAAGGCTCAGCATTGATAGTTTTCTAGGCTCAGCATTGATAGTTATCAAGGCTCAGCATTGATAGTTATCAAGGCTCAGCATTGATAGTTATCTAGGCTCAGCATTGATAGTTATCAAGGCTCAGCATTGATAGTTATCCAGGCTCAGCATTGATAGTTATCTAGGCTCAGCATTGATAATTATCTAGGCTCAGCATTGATAGTTATCTAGGCTCAGCATTGATAGTTATCTAGGCTTAGCATTGATAGTTACCTAGGCTTAGCATTGATAGTTACCTAGGCTCAGCATTGATAGTTACCTAGGCTCAGCATTGATAGTTACCTAGGCTCAGCATTGATAGTTACCTAGGCTGAGCATTGATAGTTATCTAGGCTCAGCATTGATAGTTACCTAGGCTGAGCATTGATAGTTATCTAGGCTCAGCATTGATAGTTATCTAGGCTCAACATTTTTATAGATAACTAGGCACAGCATTGATAGTTATCTAGGCTCAGCATTGATAGTTATCTAGGCTCAGCATTGATAGTTATCTAGGCTCAGCATTGATAGTTATCAAGGCTCAGCATTGATAGTTTTCTAGGCTCAGCATTGATAGTTATCAAGGCTCAGCATTGATAGTTATCTAGGCTCAGCATTGATAGTTATCTAGGCTCAGCATTGATAGTTATCCAGGCTCAGCATTGATAGTTATCTAGGCTCAGCATTGATAATTATCTAGGCTCAGCATTGATAGTTATCTAGGCTCAGCATTGATAGTTATCTAGGCTCAGGATTGATAGTTAACTAGGCTCAGCATTGATTGTTATCTAGGCTCAACATTTTTATAGATATTAAGGCTCAGCATTGATAGATATCTAGGCTCAGCATTGATAGTTATCTAGGCTCAGCATTGATAGATATCTAGGCTCAGCATTGATAGTTATCTAGGCTCAACATTTTTATAGATATTAAGGCTCAGCATTGATAGATATCTAGGCTCAGCATTGATAGTTATCTAGGCTCAGCATTGATAGATATCTAGGCTCAGCATTGATAGTTATCTAGGCTCAGCATTGATAGATATCTAGGCTCAGCATTGATAGTTATCTAGGCTCAGCATTGATAGTTATCTAGGCTCAGGATTGATAGTTAACTAGGCTCAGCATTGATAGTTATCTAGGCTCAGCATTGATAGTTATCTAGGCTCAGGATTGATAGTTATCTAGGCTCAACATTTTTTTAGATATTAAGTCTCAGCATTGATAGTTATCTAGGCTCAACATTTTTATAGATATCTAGGCTCGGCATTGATAGTTATCTAGGCTCAGCGTGATAGTTATCTAGGCTCAACATTGATAGATATCTAGGCTCAGCATTGATAGTTATCTAGGCTCAACATTTTTATAGACATCAAGGCTCAGATTGGATTGATATCCAAGCTCTGAATTGATAGATTCCACGGGTCAGAATCGAAAGAAAACTAGGCTCAGCATTGATATTTAACTAGGCTCAGCATTGATAGTTATCTAGGCTCAGCATTGATAGTTATCTAGGCTCAGCATTGATAGTTATCTAGGCTCAGCATTGATAGTTATCAAGGCTCAGCATTGATAGTTATCCAGGCTCAGCATTGATAGTTATCTAGGCTCAGCATTGATAATTATCTAGGCTCAGCATTGATAGTTATCTAGGCTCAGCATTGATAGTTATCTAGGCTCAGGATTGATAGTTAACTAGGCTCAGCATTGATTGTTATCTAGGCTCAACATTTTTATAGATATTAAGGATCAGCATTGATAGATATCTAGGCTCAGCATTGATAGTTATCTAGGCTCAGCATTGATAGATATCTAGGCTCAGCATTGATAGTTATCTAGGCTCAACATTTTTATAGATATTAAGGCTCAGCATTGATAGATATCTAGGCTCAGCATTGATAGTTATCTAGGCTCAGCATTGATAGATATCTAGGCTCAGCATTGATAGTTATCTAGGCTCAGCATTGATAGATATCTAGGCTCAGCATTGATAGTTATCTAGGCTCAGCATTGATAGTTATCTAGGCTCAGGATTGATAGTTAACTAGGCTCAGCATTGATAGTTATCTAGGCTCAGCATTGATAGTTATCTAGGCTCAGGATTGATAGTTATCTAGGCTCAACATTTTTTTTAGATATTAAGTCTCAGCATTGATAGTTATCTAGGCTCAACACTTTTATAGATATCTAGGCTCAGCATTGATAGTTATCTAGGCTCAGCGTGATAGTTATCTAGGCTCAACATTTTTATAGATATCTGGGCTCAGCATTGATAGTTATCTAGGCTCAGCATTGATAGATATCTAGGCTCAGCATTGATAGTTATCTAGGCTCAACATTTTTATAGACATCAAGGCTCAGATTGGATTGATATCCAAGCTCTGAATTGATAGATTCCACGGGTCAGAATCGAAAGAAAACTAGGCTCAGCATTGATATTTAACTAGGCTCAGCATTGATAGTTATCTAGGCTCAGCATTGATAGTTATCTAGGCTCAGCATTGATAGTTATCTAGGCTAAGCATTGATAGTTATCTAGGCTCAGGATTGATAGTTAACTAGGCTCAGCATTGATAGTTATCTAGGCTCAGCATTGATAGTTATCTAGGCTTAGCATTGATAGTTACCTAGGCTTAGCATTGATAGTTACCTAGGCTCAGCATTGATAGTTACCTAGGCTCAGCATTGATAGTTACCTAGGCTCAGCATTGATAGTTACCTAGGCTGAGCATTGATAGTTATCTAGGCTCAGCATTGATAGTTACCTAGGCTGAGCATTGATAGTTATCTAGGCTCAGCATTGATAGTTATCTAGGCTCAACATTTTTATAGATAACTAGGCACAGCATTGATAGTTATCTAGGCTCAGCATTGATAGTTATCTAGGCTCAGCATTGATAGTTATCTAGGCTCAGCATTGATAGTTATCAAGGCTCAGCATTGATAGTTTTCTAGGCTCAGCATTGATAGTTATCAAGGCTCAGCATTGATAGTTATCTAGGCTCAGCATTGATAGTTATCTAGGCTCAGCATTGATAGTTATCCAGGCTCAGCATTGATAGTTATCTAGGCTCAGCATTGATAATTATCTAGGCTCAGCATTGATAGTTATCTAGGCTCAGCATTGATAGTTATCTAGGCTCAGGATTGATAGTTAACTAGGCTCAGCATTGATTGTTATCTAGGCTCAACATTTTTATAGATATTAAGGCTCAGCATTGATAGATATCTAGGCTCAGCATTGATAGTTATCTAGGCTCAGCATTGATAGATATCTAGGCTCAGCATTGATAGTTATCTAGGCTCAACATTTTTATAGATATTAAGGCTCAGCATTGATAGATATCTAGGCTCAGCATTGATAGTTATCTAGGCTCAGCATTGATAGATATCTAGGCTCAGCATTGATAGTTATCTAGGCTCAGCATTGATAGATATCTAGGCTCAGCATTGATAGTTATCTAGGCTCAGCATTGATAGTTATCTAGGCTCAGGATTGATAGTTAACTAGGCTCAGCATTGATAGTTATCTAGGCTCAGCATTGATAGTTATCTAGGCTCAGGATTGATAGTTATCTAGGCTCAACATTTTTTTAGATATTAAGTCTCAGCATTGATAGTTATCTAGGCTCAACATTTTTATAGATATCTAGGCTCAGCATTGATAGTTATCTAGGCTCAGCGTGATAGTTATCTAGGCTCAACATTGATAGATATCTAGGCTCAGCATTGATAGTTATCTAGGCTCAACATTTTTATAGACATCAAGGCTCAGATTGGATTGATATCCAAGCTCTGAATTGATAGATTCCACGGGTCAGAATCGAAAGAAAACTAGGCTCAGCATTGATATTTAACTAGGCTCAGCATTGATAGTTATCTAGGCTCAGCATTGATAGTTATCTAGGCTCAGCATTGATAGTTATCTAGGCTCAGCATTGATAGTTATCAAGGCTCAGCATTGATAGTTATCCAGGCTCAGCATTGATAGTTATCTAGGCTCAGCATTGATAATTATCTAGGCTCAGCATTGATAGTTATCTAGGCTCAGCATTGATAGTTATCTAGGCTCAGGATTGATAGTTAACTAGGCTCAGCATTGATTGTTATCTAGGCTCAACATTTTTATAGATATTAAGGCTCAGCATTGATAGATATCTAGGCTCAGCATTGATAGTTATCTAGGCTCAACATTTTTATAGATATTAAGGCTCAGCATTGATAGATATCTAGGCTCAGCATTGATAGTTATCTAGGCTCAGCATTGATAGATATCTAGGCTCAGCATTGATAGTTATCTAGGCTCAGCATTGATAATTATCTAGGCTCAGCATTGATAGTTATCTAGGCTCAGCATTGATAGTTATCTAGGCTCAGGATTGATAGTTAACTAGGCTCAGCATTGATAGTTATCTAGGCTCAGCATTGATAGTTATCTAGGCTCAGCATTGATAGTTATCTAGGCTCAACATTTTTTTAGATATTAAGTCTCAGCATTGATAGTTATCTAGGCTCAACATTTTTATAGATATCTAGGCTCAGCATTGATAGTTATCTAGGCTCAGCGTGATAGTTATCTAGGCTCAACATTGATAGATATCTAGGCTCAGCATTGATAGTTATCTAGGCTCAACATTTTTATAGAGATCAAGGCTCAGATTGGATTGATATCCAAGCTCTGAATTGATAGATTCCACGGGTCAGAATCGAAAGAAAACTAGGCTCAGCATTGATATTTAACTAGGCTCAGCATTGATAGTTATCTAGGCTCAGCATTGATAGTTATCTAGGCTCAGCATTGATAGTTATCTAGGCTCAGCATTGATAGTTATCAAGGCTCAGCATTGATAGTTATCCAGGCTCAGCATTGATAGTTATCTAGGCTCAGCATTGATAATTATCTAGGCTCAGCATTGATAGTTATCTAGGCTCAGCATTGATAGTTATCTAGGCTCAGGATTGATAGTTAACTAGGCTCAGCATTGATTGTTATCTAGGCTCAACATTTTTATAGATATTAAGGATCAGCATTGATTGATATCTAGGCTCAGCATTGATAGTTATCTAGGCTCAGCATTGATAGATATCTAGGCTCAGCATTGATAGTTATCTAGGCTCAACATTTTTATAGATATTAAGGCTCAGCATTGATAGATATCTAGGCTCAGCATTGATAGTTATCTAGGCTCAGCATTGATAGATATCTAGGCTCAGCATTGATAGTTATCTAGGCTCAGCATTGATAGATATCTAGGCTCAGCATTGATAGTTATCTAGGCTCAGCATTGATAGTTATCTAGGCTCAGGATTGATAGTTAACTAGGCTCAGCATTGATAGTTATCTAGGCTCAGCATTGATAGTTATCAAGGCTCAGCATTGATAGTTATCCAGGCTCAGCATTGATAGTTATCTAGGCTCAGCATTGATAATTATCTAGGCTCAGCATTGATAGTTATCTAGGCTCAGCATTGATAGTTATCTAGGCTCAGGATTGATAGTTAACTAGGCTCAGCATTGATTGTTATCTAGGCTCAACATTTTTATAGATATTAAGGATCAGCATTGATTGATATCTAGGCTCAGCATTGATAGTTATCTAGGCTCAGCATTGATAGATATCTAGGCTCAGCATTGATAGTTATCTAGGCTCAACATTTTTATAGATATTAAGGCTCAGCATTGATAGATATCTAGGCTCAGCATTGATAGTTATCTAGGCTCAGCATTGATAGATATCTAGGCTCAGCATTGATATTTAACTAGGCTCAGCATTGATAGATATCTAGGCTCAGCATTGATAGTTATCTAGGCTCAGCATTGATAGTTATCTAGGCTCAGGATTGATAGTTATCTAGGCTCAACATTTTTATAGATATTAAGGCTCAGCGTGGTAGTCATCTAGGCTCAACATTTTTATAGATAACTAGGCTCAGCATTGATAGATTCCTAGGCTCAGCATTGATAGTTATCTAGGCTCAACATTTTTATAGATGTCAAGGCTCAGCATTGATAGTTATCCAAGCTCAGAATGGATAGATTCCACGGGTCAGAATCGAAAGAAAACTAGGCTCAGCATTGATTGTTATCTAGGCTCAACATTTTCTAGATATTAAGGCTCAGCGTGATAGTTATCTAGGCTCAACATATTTATTGATAACTAGGCTCAGCATTGATAGTTATCTAGGCTCAGCATTGATAGTTATCTAGGCTCAGCATTGATAGTTATCTAGGCTCAGCATTGATAGTTATCTAGGCTCAGCATTGATAGTTATCTAGGCTCAGCATTGATAGATATCTAGGCTCAGCATTGATAGTTATCTAGGCTCAGCATTGATAGATATCTAGGCTCAACATTTTTTTAGATATTAAGGCTCAGCGTGATAGTTATCTAGGCTCAAAATATTTATAGATAACTAGGCACAGCATTGTTATTTATCTAGGCTCAAAATTGATAGATTCCTAGGCTCAACATTTTGATAGATATCTCGGCTCAGCACTGGTAGATATCTAGGCTCAGAATGGATAGATATCGTACTTTAGATTTGATAGATATCTAGATAACTTCATTGGTTAAAAATCTATAGAAATTTAAGCTAAGAATCGATAGATATTGAAGCTCAGAATTTTTAGAAATCTAAGGTCAGAATTGATAGAATTCTAAGCTCAGAATTGATAGAAATCTTGGCTCAGCACGGGTAGATATCTAGGCTCAGTGTTGATAGATATTTAGGCTCAAAGTCGATAGAAAGTTAAGCTCAGAATCAATAGATATCTTAGTTCAGAGTTGATATCTATTGACTTACTAAATACTGTTTTATTATTGTAAAGTTGCCTTCAAGCTAAGGTCCCCAAAGGGGGGCCTAAATTGCTAGTCTTCTAATATACTAAAAATGAAAATCTTTCTAATATACTAAAAATGAAAATCTTGCTTGCTTGCTTGTTTGCAATCGACTAGCTCCCGAACGGCTCAACCGATTTTCGCAATTCCTTCGCCAAAAGATCACAAATGGGCCGGAATCGGTACACGTATTTTTATTAAGCTTAATTTCATTGCCAAGGGGATTAAATATTCGAAAAACAGTTTTAAATAGGCTTTTCTAATGCATTCTTGTTTACAGCTTGTGCACAGTGAGGCCTCCAGTGCCAATTTTAATGATTGCATCAGAGCCAGTTTTGATAACGAACTGATAAGAACTCCAGTGAGGCTACCCAGAGGGTAGCGAAGGCAGCTAGTCTAATATACTAAAAATGAAAATCTTGCTTGCTTGCTTGCTTGCTTGCTTGCTTGTTTGCAATCGACTAGCTCCCGAACGGCTCAACCGATTTTCGCAATTCCTTCGCCAAAAGATCACAAATGGGCCGGAATCGGTACACGTATTTTTATTAAGCTTAATTCCATTGCCAAGGGGATTAAATATTCGAAAAACAGTTTTAAATAGGCTTTTCTAATGCATTCTTGTTTTCAGCTTGTGCACAGTGAGGCTCCAGTGCCAATTTTAATGATTGCATCAGAGCCAGTTTTGATAACGAACTGATAAGAACTCACAGGGAGGCTACCCAGAGGGTAGCGAAGGCAGCTAGTCTAATATACTAAAAATGAAAATCTTGTTTGTATGTTTGTATGTTTGCAATCGACTAGCTCCCGAACGGCTCAACCGATTTTCGCAATTCCTTCGCTAAAAGATCACAATTGGTCCCGAATCGGTACACGTATTTTTATTAAGCTTAATTCCATTGCCAAGGGGATTAAATATTCGAAAAACAGTTTTAAATAGGCTTTTCTAATGCATTCTTGTTTTCAGCTTGTGCACAGTGAGGCTCCAGTGCCAATTTTTATGATTGCATCAGAGCCAGTTTTGATAACGAACTGATAAGAACTCCAGTGAGGCTACCCAGAGGGTAGCGAAGGCAGCTAGTCTTATATACTAAAAATGAAAATCTTGCTTGCTTGTTTGCAATCGACTAGCTCCCGAACGGCTCAACCGATTTTCAAAATTCCTTCGCCAAAAGATCACAAATGGGCCGGAATCGGTACACGTAATTTTATTAAGCTTAATTCCATTGCCAAGGGGATTAAATATTCGAAAAACTGTTTTAAATAGGCTTTTCTAATGCATTCTTGTTTTCAGCTTGTGCACAGTGAGGCTCCAGTGCCAATTTTAATGATTGCATCAGAGCCAATTTTGATAAGGCACTGATAAGAACTCAAGGGAGGCTACCCAGAGGGTAGCGAAGGCAGCTAGTAATATACTAAAAATGAAAATCTTGTATGTTTGCAATCGACTAGCTCCCGAACGGCTCAACCGATTTTCGCAATTCCTTCGCCAAAAGATCACAAATGGGCCGGAATCGGTACACGTATTTTTATTAAGCTTAATTTCATTGCCAAGGGGATTAAATATTCGAAAAACAGTTTTAAATAGGCTTTCTAATGCATTCTTGTTTTCAGCTTGTGCACAGTGAGGCCTCCAGTGCCAATTTTAATGATTGCATCAGAGCCAATTTTGATAACGCACTGATAAGAACTCAAGGTAGGCTACCCAGAGGGTAGCGAAGGGCAGCTAGTCTTCTAATATACTAAAAATGAAAATCTTGCTTGCTTGCTTGCTTGCTTGCTTGCTTGTTTGCAATCGACTAGCTCCCGAACGGCTAAACCGATTTTCACAATTCCTTCGCCAAAAGATCACAAATGGGCCCGAATCGGTACACGTATTTTTATTAAGCTTAATTCCATTGCCAAGGGGATTAAATATTCGAAAAACTGTTTTAAATAGGCTTTCTAATGCATTCTTGTTTTCAGCTTGTGCACAGTGAGGCCTCCAGTGCCAATTTTAATGATTGCATCAGAGCCAATTTTGATAACGCACTGATAAGAACTCAAGGTAGGCTACCCAGAGGGTAGCGAAGGGCAGCTAGTAATATACTAAAAATGAAAATCTTGCTTGCTTGCTTGCTTGCTTGTTTGCAATCGACTAGCTCCCGAACGGCTAAACCGATTTTCACAATTCCTTCGCCAAAAGATCACAAATGGGCCCGAATCGGTACACATATTTTTATTAAGCTTAATTCCATTGCCAAGGGGATTAAATATTCGAAAAACTGTTTTGAATAGGCTTTTCTAATGCATTCTTGTTTTCAGCTTGTGCACAGTGAGGCCTCCAGTGCCAAATTTAATGATTGCATCAGAGCCAGTTTTGATAACGAACTGATAAGAACTCACAGGGAGGCTACCCAGAGGGTAGCGAAGGCAGCTAGTCTAATATACTAAAAATGAAAATCTTGTTTGTATGTTTGTATGTATGTTTGCAATCGACTAGCTCCCGAACGGCTCAACCGATTTTCAAAATTCCTTTACTAAAAGATCGCAATTGGGCTGGAATCGGTACACGTATTTTTATTAAGCTTAATTCCATTGCCAAGGGGATTAAATATTCGAAAAACAGTTTTAAATAGGCTTTTCTAATGCATTCTTGTTTTCAGCTTGTGCACAGTGAGGCTCCAGTGCCAATTTTAATGATTGCATCAGAGCCAGTTTTGATAACGAACTGATAAGAACTCACAGGGAGGCTACCCAGAGGGTAGCGAAGGCAGCTAGTAATCTAATAATATACTAAAAATGAAAATCTTGTTTGTATGTTTGTATGTATGTTTGCAATCGACTAGCTCCCGAACGGCTCAACCGATTTTCAAAATTCCTTCGCCAAAAGATCACAAATGGGCCGGAATCGGTACACTTTTTTTTATTAAGCTTAATTCCATTGCCAAGGGGATTAAATATTCGAAAAACCGTTTTAAATAGGCTTTTCTAATGCATTCTTGTTTTCAGCTTGTGCACAGTGAGGCCTCCAGTGCCAATTTTAATGATTGCATCAGAGCCAATTTTGATAACGCACTGATAAGAACTCAAGGTAGGCTACCCAGAGGGTAGCGAAGGGCAGCTAGTAATAATTGTACTGAAAATTAAATGCCTGCTTGCTTACTGCAATCGTGTAACTCCGGAAGGGCTTTACCGACTTTTATAACTCCTTGACTAAAATATAGCTATTCACTTCTATAGAACATTGGTTGTCAGCCAATATGTGATTATGCTTGGGGCAAACAGGTGGGGGCGTATCTGCTTTTTGAGAGGACAAGTGCGATTTGCATTAGAGAATTGTATAAATCCTGAAATCTTGAAGTTACCTATTGCTAGTAAAAATAATCAAATATATGTTATTCATTTAAATTTATAAAACGTGCTACTGCATCAAAGGTCATTAAATATATAATGCCGAAGGTTTGAACTGGTACATTGATAATAGCACCAATGAACTCGGAATTCGTAATTTTGTCAGGGCTTCAAAGCTAGTTCTCCTTTACTCCGTCCCTCCCTCAAAGGGGGAATCTATTTGCGCGTTACTTGCGCGTTACTTGTACAAGCCCTTGTGTGCAGTGCATTAGATTAACAACTATTATCGTTTCTAGTGTATTTTCTATCGAAACGTACTAAAACTAATGCGTTGCATATACTTGCAGCTGACTCACACATTGGTTTCTTGTCTTCAACACTCATAATTTCGTGTCTACCTACTTCCTTTTAAATGACTAGCCGCTTATTTAGCAGGCATTAGCTTGCAGCCATTATTTAAACACTTGAAGGTTAGATTAGGCTAGGTTTGCTTAGGTTAGATTTTATTAGATTATAAAATAAAGATTAAACGCTTTCTAGTTATAGCTCGTGGACAGCACATCTGACGGCGTCTGTTAGACGGCGTGATAAACTACTCAGTGGAATACGTTAGTCAGTTGAGCAACTCCTACAGCACAAGGAATCCAGCTGCAATCAGCTTCTTGGCCTCCGAGTAAAAGCAGTTCCTGGCGCAGTTGTCCTCCTCAATATTGCACTGGCACTGCTCTGACAGGTCTGTCAGCACTTTGAAGTTTGCCAGACCTTCGCTCAGCTTGGCGGGGTCCAGCGAGATCTGGAGGTCGCCGCAGCCCTTGAACTGGAGCAGGCATGGCATGAAGTAGGTCTCCATGGCGACAACAGTGCTCTGCTTGGCGACATCAACATCGGTGCCCTGTCTTAAGGCATGCCAGACAGCAGACATTAGGGTGGCCTTCACTTGGTAGTTGTAGTAGCAGCCACGGAGGCATTGTATTTCGGACAGGTCGCACTTGCATCGCTCGGGCAGATCCAGGCTATTCAGGATGCGGACGAAAATGCGAGCCTGCTTGAAGTCTAGGACACCGCTTGGAGGACAATTGATGTCACGCAGGATGCAGTCCTGCAGCTGGCTATCGCTAAAGGTGGGCTGCGAGGAACGAAGTTTTCTTGCTTGCTTGCCTGAAACAAACAGTCAAACGGCGATACAGAGCTGGGCGTGCATCTTGAACTGCTCTATGTTGGCAGAGGCTTAAATGCATGAAAGTTAACAGACGCCGTCATTCATTCTGCCCCCGGACTTCACATTGCCGTACGGACCAACTCATGTGTTCTCAAATATCGATTGGTTTAATCATTTTTCTACTTTTCTTGTCAACCAATTACACATATTTATTCGCAAAACCTGTTTCATTTAGTTTCAAAAAATAAACCTATTGATGTACCTAGGAGTGCGAAACGCGTCGTACAACTAATTTAATGGTGGTTTTCGCTTTCATCTTTATCTTACTTGCCAAGCGAGAAACTTTACCAGACATCTGAGATCTGTTATTGGATTCAAAAATTATGTACAACAAATCCCTTAAAATTGTATCTCATGAACAAAACTCACGTGGGACCCTAACAAGCGGTACAGGATTCGAGTATCTCCTTGTGCCAGACGGATCCACACCAGAACACCTGTACCACTGATTCTCCCTAAATGGTCTGTGATAGTTGGTGCTCAGGGTAGAGGAAAAAGTTTTGTGCAAAATCACCGGCGGCCCGATGGGATCATTGCGCTCATCGTTAAAGTGAAACTTGATGTCTCGGAGGCGCACATCATGAGTGCAGTTCACGAATTTGAACCCGGGGAACTGTGACGGTCCGACGGTCACGGCTGAAAATTGAAGACAGAAAAAACTTGCCAGTAATCGGAAGCTATTGTGAATAACAACAGAACGTACTAATTTGAATGGGGTCGTTGACGGCCGGATCTTGGGCAAGTTTTGGACAAGCGCTCATTGGCGACAACAGAAGGCCAAGGAATAGGCAGGCTAGGACAACTGCTGGCTGGCCCATGGCTTTGCACTGCTGGTTGAAAGTAATTTCTAATTAATGTCTAACAAATCCTCAAAGATAGGTAGGAAGGTAGAACTCCGCCTAAACTTGCCTAGATCTTTGTGTCCATATTTATAGCAACGGGTCTTATAGTGGACCCGTTCACACTGCTGAGGTGGAGAGCGAGGCGACAACCAATAGAGCGAGTGCTTCGCTGGTCGCTATTGGCTGGAGCTAAGGCATGCGCATCAGGAATATCTGGAGTCGAGTTCAACCCTCTTGTTGAGGGAGGCGCACTGGTCAGCGCCCCGTACAGTTTTAGCCCATTTACTAGCATGTTTTGCCCCCCTTCGGGGAGCAGAAATATTTTTAATTTGTCTTGTAGAAACTTTTTAGCAGCTGTATTTTCAGCTTTTTTAAGCTACAATGATCACCCAGTTGACAATGATCCCCCAGTTGACGATGATGCCCCAGTTGACAATGATCCCCCAGTTGACAATGATCCCCCGGTTGACAATGATCCCCCAGTCGACAATGATTCCCCAGTTGACAATGATCCCCCAGTTGATGATGATCCCCCAGTTGACAATGTTCCCTAAGTTAATGATGATACCGCAGTTGACAATGATCGCCCAGTTGACAATGATCCCCCAGTTGACAATGATCCCCCAGTTGACAATGATCCCCCAGTCGGCAATGATCCCCCAGTTAACAATGATCCCCCAGTTGACAATGATCCCCAGTTGATGATGATCCCCAGTTGACAATGATCCCCCAGTTGACAATGTTCCCCCAGTTGACAATGATCCCCATGCAGTTGATGATGATCCCCCAGTTGACAATGATCCCCCAGTTGATAATGATCCCCCATTTAATGATCACTCCCCATTGATGATGATGCCCATTTGACAATGTTGCCCAGTTGAATTTTTATATTAGCTTGTTATGTAGAAAATTGAGAAGAACAACAATTAAATGAATATTAGGCAAAATATTATATATCATTATGACGTTATGAGATAACAAACTCAAAATGTCAATAATTAAATTCAATGACAAAAGAAACATTTTGCCATGATTCAAACTCTGGTTCACTATGATTCAAACTCTGGTTTAGCCATGATTCAAACTCTGGTTTAGCCATGATCCAAACTCTGGTTTAGCCATGATTCAAACTCTGGGTTAGCCATGATTCAAACGCTGGTTTAGCCATGATTCAAACGCTGGGTTAGCCATGATTCAAACGCTGGTTTAGCCATGATTCAAACTCTGGTTTAGCCATGATTCAAACTCTGATTTTGCCATGATTCAAACTCTGGTTTAGCCATGATTCAAACTCTGGTTTAGCCATGATTCAAACTCTGGTTTAGCCATGATTCAAACTCTGGGTTAGCCATGATTCAAACGCTGGTTTAGCCATGATTCAAACTCTGGGTTAGCCATGATTCAAACGCTGGTTTAGCCATGATTTCAACGCTGGTTTAGCAATGATTCAAACGCTGGTTCAGCCATGGTTTTAACTCTGGTTTAGCAATGATTCAAAATCTGGTTTAGCCATGATTCAAACTCTGGGTAAGCCATGATTCAAACTCAGGTTTAGCCATGATTCAAACTCTGATTTTGCCATGATTCAAACTCTCGGTAAGCCATGATTCAGACTCTGGTTTAGCAATGATTCAAACTCTGGTTTAGCCATGATTCAAACTCTGGTTTAGCCATGATTCAAACTCTGGTTTTGCCATGATTCAAACTCTGGTTTAGCCATGATTCAAACTCTGGTTTAGCCATGATTCAAACTCTGCTTTAGCCATGATTCAAACTCTGGTTTAGCCATAATTCAAACTCTGGTTTAGCAATGATTCAAAATCTGCTTTAGCCATGATTCAAACTCTGGTTTAGCCATGATTCAAACTCTGGTTTAGCCATGATTCAAACTCTGATTTTGCCATGATTCAAACTCTGGTTTAGCCATGATTCAAACTCTGGTTTAGCCATGATTCAAACTCTGCTTTAGCCATGATTCAAACTCTGCTTTAGCCATGATTCAAACTCTGGTTTAGCCATGATTAAAACTCTGGTTAGCTATGATTCAAACTCTGGTTTAGCCATGATTAAAACTCTGGTTTAGCCATGATTCAAGCTCTGGTTTAGCCATGATTGTAACGCTGGGTTAGCCATGATTCAAAATCTGGTTTAGCCATGATTCAAACTCTGCTTTAGCCATGATTCAAACTCTGGTTTAGCCATGATTCAAACTCTGGTTTAGCCATGATTCAAACTCTGGTTTAGCCATGATTAAAACTCTGGTTAGCCATGATTCAAACTCTGGTTTAGCCATGATTCAAACTCTGGTTTAGCCATGATTAAAACTCTGGTTAGCTATGATTCAAACGCTGGTTTAGCCATGATTCAAACTCTGGGTTAGCCATGATTCAAAATCTGGTTTAGCCATGATTCAAAATCTGGTTTAGCCATGATTCAAACTCTGCTTTAGCCATGATTCAAACTCTGGTTTAGCCATGATTCAAACTCTGGTTTAGCCATGATTCAAACTCTGGTTTAGCCATGATTCAAACTCTGGTTTAGCCATGATTCAAACTCTGATTTTGCCATGATTCAAACTCTCGGTAAGCCATGATTCAGACTCTGGTTTAGCAATGATTCAAACTCTGGTTTAGCCATGATTCAAACTCTGGTTTAGCCATGATTCAAACTCTGGTTTAGCCATGATTCAAACTCTGGTTTAGCAATGATTCAAAATCTGCTTTAGCCATGATTCAAACTCTGGTTTAGCCATGATTCAAACTCTGGTTTAGCCATGATTCAAACTCTGATTTTGCCATGATTCAAACTCTGGTTTAGCCATGATTCAAACTCTGGTTTAGCCATGATTCAAACTCTGCTTTAGCCATGATTCAAACTCTGCTTTAGCCATGATTCAAACTCTGGTTTAGCCATGATTCAAACTCTGGTTAGCTATGATTCAAACTCTGGTTTAGCCATGATTAAAACTCTGGTTTAGCCATGATTCAAGCTCTGGTTTAGCCATGATTGTAACGCTGGGTTAGCCATGATTCAAAATCTGGTTTAGCCATGATTCAAACTCTGCTTTAGCCATGATTCAAACTCTGCTTTAGCCATGATTCAAACTCTGGTTTAGCCATGATTCAAACTCTGGTTTAGCCATGATTCAAACTCTGGTTTAGCCATGATTAACTCTGGTTTAGCCATGATTCAAACGCTGGTTTAGCCATGATTTCAACGCTGGTTTAGCAATGATTCAATCGCTGGTTCAGCCATGGTTTTAACTCTGGTTTAGCTATGATTCAGACTCTGGTTTAGCAATGATTCAAAATCTGGTTTAGCCATGATTCAAAATCTGGTTTAGCCATGATTCAAACTCTGCTTTACCCATGATTCAAAATCTGGTTTAGCCATGATTCAAAATCTGGTTTAGCCATGATTCAAAATCTGGTTTAGCCATGATTCAAAATCTGGTTTAGCCATGATTCAAACTCTGCTTTAGCCATGATTCAAACTCTGGTTTAGCCATGATTCAAACTCTGGTTTAGCCATGATTCAAACTCTGGTTTAGCCATGATTCAAACTCTGGTTTAGCTATGATTCAAACTCTGCTTTAGCCATGATTCAAACTCTGGTTTAGCCATGATTCAAACTCTGGTTTAGCCATGATTCAAACTCTGGGTTAGCCATGATTCAAACGCTGGTTTAGCCATGATTTCAACGCTGGTTTAGCAATGATTCAAACGCTGGTTCAGCCATGGTTTTAACTCTGGTTTAGCTATGATTCAGACTCTGGTTTAGTAATGATTCAAAATCTGGTTTAGCCATGATTCAAACTCTGGGTAAGCCATGATTCAAACTCTGGTTTAGCCATGATTCAAACTCTGCTTTAGCCATGATTCAAACTCTGGTTAAGCTATGATTCAGACACTGGTTTTGCTATGCAAAATTGAATTAAAAGTTTCCCCTTTCTTCAAAATTAAATAAAAATTTATCGCTTCGCATCCATCACTACTGACTGACAATTAGTTTAGATGATTTGACGCAGTGCAGAGTCGAACCAGGGACACTTCGCCTAGCCTAGCCTAACCTATTCCTAGTGCCTACACATCGGCTATTCCGACTGTTGGTTAGTGGGTGCAAAAATCAGCCTTATAAAATGAATTCTCAAAATTCAGGGTTTGTACAATGAAGTAAGAAAATAGAGTACACTCAGTCTCGCGGTTGGTTGTGTACATTTATTTCCAATTTGTCTCCAGAGTGCAGGCTTCAAATTCAATCAGCTATAGGGGTTGTTGCGCAATTTGACGATGCAATTCTAATTCAGTGGCAGTGAGTGAAATTCTCAATAGGCCAATATATTTTGACCTTTGAAAAATGGTCAAAAAGCATGTTTTTTGAATATTTAATCCCCTTAGCAATAAAGTTAAGCTTAATACAAATACGTGTATAATTGCCCCCATATTTAGCATCTTTTGGTGAAGAAATTGTGAAAATCGGTTGAGCCGTTCGGGAGAAAATCAATTACAAGCAAGCAACCAAGCAACCAACCAAGCAACCATTAGTAGTAAGACCAGCGTGTTCTTCACCATCTCGAAGGGCAAAATGGAGCCCATTTAAATAAAAGAGAGTTCTCAGCAACTTCTTCGGTGTGTCATCACTGAGCACGGTATCCCACAGCTTCTCCTCATCAGTCGTACTGATCACGTACCGAAAGAAGTCGACGCGTCGCACGTCCGAGAAAGTCTGCTCCAATCCACCGACCGAAGATACGAGTGTACCGGCAGGATATTTTGAGCCGTCCGTACGAGTGACTTTGTGTGTGCACCTTGACAGCAGAGAATTGATTTCGGAGTCGTTCATGTCTTGCAGAGGCACAGTGCATTCGATGCCAGACTCTTGAAGCCATCGATTGAACGCTTGAACGGCCCACTTGTTGCTTTTTAGAGTGTTTTGAGCCTTCGTGCTCCGATTAAGATTGCGAATTTCATCCAATGCTGCCTCAGAATTGCCACGGACTTTTCGAAGTTGCTGGAGAGCAAACGGGTCGCGGCAATCCAACCCTTCACATTGTATTTCTTCCAAATCTACTGCCGAAAGGCGATTAGGATCGTAGTCTCCAACGAAGTCGGCGCCATAGTCTACCAGTGGGTTTAAAATGGAAGAATTTTGCTCCATCTAAACACTGCTGAGAAAATAGTCTTTAAGTCGGGTGAGAGCTGCCAAAAAGATATAAAAATTGCCCATAGACAAAATCAGCGATGGAATGAAGGAAAAGTATACTTTTTTGCAATTGAATTCGCCGAAACTGCAAAACAATTCCCCATAGAAGCCCATGTGGTCTAAAAATAGTAAGCCCATAGAAATTAAGCTAAAAGTCGAGATTGAATTCGCCGAAATTGCATTTGAATTCGCACTGGTGACGTGTCTATATGTTGCTAAAATCGCAGGAACTTAAATTCGGCAGTCCTTCTCTATCCTGTTTTCAAAATGCTGAGAGGACTGTACAAGCCAGTATCGACGACGGATAGATTGCGATGAGATGGCTGGCTCCTGCTTAAAAACTGCCGTCGGACGCTTGCTCTCACAGCCTGAAGTTCGTGCGGAACTGCTCAATACGGCTGCGGCAGCAAACCTTGGCATCACATTGCACACCTGGAGAATGGGAATTCTGAGACGTGAGGTGACGGTCGCCCTACAGCAGATCACACAGCAGAAGTGCTTGCAGTGGGCTAATCACACGGCAACCTACTTGAATCGCTGCCTGAATCATGAAGACATTTTGGCATGATTAATTGCTCTTTTCTTTGATCGTTCGGTTGAATTCATTCTACTCGTACATCAGTTCGCAAACTTTGTTTCCTCTTTGATTGTTTCCCCTTCGAAGCCTTTTGTCCTGTCAAATGAATACAAGCCATTGTATCACGCTGGCGCGTGTTAGATGCACGATTTACTGTGCGTCTAATGTAGTTGTCTATGGCAATTTTCTATCTGAGTAAAAACAACAAGCGTGCGTCTAACGCGTGTAATGCACGGAAAGTGAGTATATTTTAATAAGTATACTTCTGCTACAAGTACAACGAACGAACAACATGGAATTGTGTAAACAAGGTAGACTGTGTAGACGCCTGACCCAAGTGATTTCCGTTTTAAGTCATCGAAAATGCTTTACATCGCTTATTGTGTATTCACATCGTGGACCCCCCGTCCTTTCGGTCCCTACACAGGCTTTTGTAAATCCCGATTACAGTTACAGTAACAGGAACGGTTAGCAGGTGCACAGACAGGGAAAGCGAATGAAGATGAAGGCGTTCTGCATTTGGAAGTTCAGTATGGGAAAAGTTCATTGCTATTACTCACTCTAAGAATTGAACGTGCAGTTGTTGACAGTGTTGTAGAAGTTGTAAACCACAGTTGGCTTCTTCTTGGCGTCATCACTTGGCGTCCCACCAGCAACGTCCGACGTGTCAGAAATAATCAGTGACTGGCTCATGACGGTAGAAGAGTCTTTCATAATCACGTCTTGCATGGAATCATCCTTGTGTAGTGCAGAAGCCAAGCTGACCGACATGTCTCGCATTTCACCGTCCCTTCTGGAGCCAAAGCGTAAGTAGCGTTCTACAGTTCGCGTCTGCTTATGGCCAGTCACTTTGCAGATATCAGACACACTGTAACCTGCGTTAGATAGCTCCTTTATTACCGTGGATCGAATGCAGTGCGCAGTGTATGACTTTGATAAATTCGCCTTCTTTGAAATGACGGTCATCAGCTGGCCCAAGGGATTCACACCAATTGCCTTGTTCGGGCAGTACCATGCTCCATTTGCCCAACCAGTCTTTTTCGGCAGTAAGAAGAAAGGATATCTTTTCACCGTCTCCGAACTGCTTGATGGAATGGATTGCTCACGCTGAGCTAAATAGAGCTTCATAGCTTCCACAGGGCAGCGGCTTCTGTCTGGCAACGCACTCATAACAGCTTGCTTGACATAGTCACACGAGTTCCTGGAGAGTTCTTTGCCAACATTCTTTACTGTTCTATGGGCTTTTTCTATGGGCTTACTATTTTTAGACCACATTGGCTTCTATGGGGAATTGTTTTGCAGTTTCGGCGAATTCAATTGCAAAAAAGGTATAATAAAACGTTTCAGGGATTTTTTCGAATAAATTCCGGAAAGGAAAGTAGTATAAGATAGATATGTGATGGTTTTACAGCCTGCGCTGCATCGACTTGACGCTGTCGTTACATATGCCCATGTCTTTAAATGTCATGGTTTAATAACAGAACTTAGCTTTACGTTCATAAACAATTAATAAATTGTGATGACCACGTCAGTTTTTTATTGAGCCTTTTTCTTGTGTTGTTTTACTTATTTGTGTGGATAAAATTAAAACTTTGAGGAATTCTATTCTTGTCCAAAGGATGGAGAATTGGGGAAAACGTCATTATTGGAGATAGTTACGATACTAGCAACTATGGGGAGCTTTCGGGGAGCTTATCGGGAGCCAATGGGGAGCTTGTAGCCGCATAGATAAATCTGTGCTATTACGAAAGGTTTTCACTCTTTCAACCAATGCTACCCTTCTGATAAATCACACTAACCCTCTATAACTCATGCTACTCCCACGATAATTCATTATAATGTCTCGATAATTTAGCTACATTTCAATAGATCATGCAACCCTCTCAATAGTTTATGCAGCACCCTCGAATACTTACGTATGCTTTTGCATTTACTTGATGTATCACGCCTGCTATCAATAGATATCTAGCTCTATTATTTGTTAGTTTCGTGTTTTCTTAAAAAAATAACTTTGGAAATATTAAAAAATATTCTTAACTGTCCTGCTTAAAAACACGCCTAATTCTAAAAAACAATTATGCCATGCATCAGCTATGAGTAAAATATTTCTCCTTGTCTTGAATTCAAAAATGATTGTAGCAATGCTCAAAAACGTTTCTTTCGTTTCGAAAATAAAAAACGCTAACAGCAAGTATGCTCGAACAGTTTTCATTTAGTGCTTGCAAGAATGCTTGAAAGAAAGTTAAAATATATAATGAAAGAAACGCTTATACCTTTGCTTAAGGCATTTTCTTATATTTGTGAATCTAAAAACGCTGGCAGCGAAAATTCTTTCCTCGGTTTTGTATCGAAAAACACTTGTTGCTGCAGTCGAAAAATGCTTTATTCTATTCTTAAAGCGAGAAGAATTATTAAGCTAACAAACATTTGCCTCGACTATCTCGCGCTAATCAAAAGCGCTTACTGTTACCAGTTAACTGTACCTGAAAAGACAAATAAAGAAAAATAATAATAATAATACTGTTATCTACGTTTTTAACTGATGATAATAAAATATTATCAACAGCTCCAATAGACTTCGAGCTAGATGAAAAAACGGCACAATGATTGAAGTCGAGACAATTTGTGACGATATATGGACTGCAGTTTTCAGGGATAGAAAGGAGGAGGAAGGGTCTGACTAGCATTGAGAAATATGAAAGTAAAATCTGTGTAACTTACAGAAGTTTTTATTATGTCAATAAAAATGTTAATATTTTGATAAAGAATTCTACCTGTCTATAATTCAGCTACTCGTTCGATAGTCCATAATCAGTCCTCGATAATTTATGCTACCCTTCAATTAATCATGCCGCCCCTTAATAAGACATGCTACCCCCTCGATAAATTAAGCTACTCCTTGACAATTCATGCTTTCCCCTCAAAAAACCATGCTACCTCTGCAAGCCTTGCAAATGCCTTGCAAATACAATGTTCTGAAGTGTATTTGCAACTAAATCGAAAAAATATATAGGATGGCACTATTTTGAAGGATAGCATGAAAATTGAAGTTTATACCGCAAGATGTCAAGATAAAAAATGTTATGCAAAGAAGGGGAAAGCATCAAATTATCGATGGGTTAGCTTGATATATCGAGGAACAGCATGATTTATAGACGGGACAGCATAGTTATCGACGGGACAGATAAATTATCGACGGGACAACATAAGTTATCGACGGGACAGATAAATTACCGACGGGACAGATGAATTACCGACGGGACAACATAAATTATCGACGGGACAACATAAATTATCGACGGGACAACATAAATTATCGACGGGACAACATATATTATCGACAGGACAGATATATTATCGACGGGACAGATATATTATCGACGGGACATAAATTATCGACGGGAAAGCATAAATGATGTTACCCAACTCTGCAACTCAACCTCGTGATCTTAAGCACTGTCATCCCTGATCCCAAACACTGTGATCCCTGATCCCAAACAATGCCATCCCTGATCCCAAACAATGTCATCCCTGATCCTAAACACTGTCATCCCTGATCCTAAACACTGTCATCCCTGATCCTAAACACTGTCATCCCTGATCCTAAACACTGTCATCCCTGATCCTAAACACTGTCATCCCTGATCACTGATCAATGCTGTCCGGTCAGTAATTTATGCTACACCCTAAATTATTCATGTTATCCTTTTTAAAATCTTTCTACTGCATTGAAAAAGCATGCTACCGTCTGAATATATCATGCTACCCTCTCAAAAAACCAAGCGACCACAACGATAAATAATGCAACCCCTTTGATAATACATTCTAACCCTTACAATTAACTGCGATAATTTTAAGGCGAGTTGATAAATCATGCTACTCGATTGATAATTTATTATTCCCCCTTTGTTTAACTTTTTTATCAATTTGTAGTTCTTGCTTTCTGACGAAAATATTTCGTCTGTTTAGTATAAAAAACACGTGCCGCTAAAATTAAAATATATTCTTTTTTAACTGCGAGAAAAGTAGTAATCAAGCAAACAGTTAATCTTGCTTTAAAGGTAGCTAATCAAAAGTGCTTACTATTTTTCTTGAACCCAATTGAAGCCTGATAAATTAAATACAAATCAACAGTTACTTGCGCTTTTAACTTTCGGTGATAGAAGATAAGAAGAAAAAGGCAGTAACAAAAATAACACTGAAATGTGACCTGCATTCTGCAAAAAATAAATGTACTTTACTACGGAGCTAGATAAAAAGAAAGCGGCAAAAGGATCGAAGTCTTAACACTCGTTTACAAGTCTTTTCAAGGTTTGACAATATTTAGGCTGCAGTTTTAAGCGATAGAAAGGAAGAGGAGAGGTCGCGCTAGCATTGTGCATAATAGAAGTCTAAACCTTGAAATCTACTAAGTTTTACTTATTCTAATGAAATCACTCAATCCGCTAAGAGACCAATATCACTATCGTCATATATAATCGCAGTGACGAACTCCTATTCGATTGTCGGTATCAGGCCGACCCTCTGTTCTGCTAATACACTCGCGGGCGAGAAAAAGCAGCGACGCTATCCCATTCAATTGAGTATCGGCCCTCGGCGATTCAAAAGATAAAAATAAGGAAAAATTAAAGCAAAAATGATTGCTTTTCGAATATTTAATGCCTTTAGAATTAATGAAGTGCCTAGAAAATTAACGTGTACCATCTCGTTAAGAGGGCGAATCATTATTCTTTCTTCAGAGAAAGATTCGCGAAAATCAGACAATGCGTTTGCCAGATCAACGACAAGACCACTTTTTTACTTTGAGTGAATTGACACAGATGGACAATTTTCACTTTTAGTATATAAGACTAGCAAACTGAGCCCCTTGGAGAGAAGAAGTTCATGCTTTAAAGCCATGAGAAGAAGAATAATTTTAAATATGCAACTTCACTACTCTGATTAACTTTACTTGATATCTTTTCGATAAATCATGCTACCCTTTGATATATCATGTTATCCCTTGACAATGCTGCTACCCGATCAAAAAAATCTTGCTACCCCTAGCCCTTTATGCGAATATCACAATGAATCATGCCGCTCTCAACATTTGATGAAGTTCCGTCACTAATAAATGCTGTCCTCGATAAATTATGCTACCCGTGATACATTTATGCTACACAATTAATTAATCATGCTTACCCTTGTAAAATCTCGCTACCGTCTCATGTACCGTCTCAAATCTCAATTTGTCATGCTACCCCTCGATAAATAATTGAGACCTCTTCGATAATACATTCTAACCGATTTCGATAAATAATGATACCCTTCGATAATTCACGCTTTTCATCAATAATTCATTCTTTCCCCTTATTAAATCTTGCTTTCCGCTCAATAGTTTATGATTATCACTCGATAGTATTGATTTTCCTAAATTATTCGTGCTCCCTATCGATAACTCATGCTTTCCCTTCGACAATGCATGCTTGCCCTTCACTAATTCATGTTTTCCGTTCGATAATTCCTGCTTTCCGTTCGATAATTTCTGCTTTCAATTTGATAATTAATGATTTCTATTTGATAAAACTCATGCTTCCCTCGATAATTCATGTTTTCCTTCATTTAATTTATGATTCCCATTCGATAATTTAGATTTCCCTAAATCCGTTATCTATAATTAATGCTTTACCCTCGATAACTCGTGCTTACCCTCGAAAACTTATTCTTCCCCTCGATATTTCCCACTTTTCTTTTCCAAAATTCATGCTTCCCTTGGATATATCATGCTTTTTATCGATTATTATGCTACCCGCTCAATAATTTATGTTTTTCTTAAAAAAATCTGGCTTTTTCGTCGATAATATATGCTTTCCATCGATAAGTCGTGCTTCTCCTCGATAATTCATTCTCCATTTCCGATAAATGCTACCCCACTCGAAAATTCAGGCTTCCCCTCGATAACTCATGCTCTTTCCTCAATAATTCACTTCACCCCTCGATACTTTTTGCATTTCCCTAGATGTGTCAGGCTTTTCCCTCCAGAAATTTATGCTTACCCTTCGATAATTCGTGCTTTCCCTCGATATCTTATTCTTCTCCTCAATATTTCACGCTTTGCCTTTCGATAATCGATGCTTCCCCACTCGATAATTCATGCTTTTCCATGATAGTTCAGGCTTCCACCTTGATGATTCATGCTCCTTCCTCGATAATTCATGCTTACACCTCGATATGTCGTGCTTTTTTCATCGATAATTAATGCTGCCCTATCGATAATTTACGATTTTCTAAAAAATCATGCCATTTTTTCGATAGTACTTGCTTTACCTCGATAATTTATTTTTTCTTTCAATAATTTATTCTTACCTCGATGCTTCTTCCTCGATTACACAGTTTACCTCCTCGATATGTCATGGCATTCCCTCGATAATTCCCGCTTTACCCTCAATAAACCATTCTTTTCCCTCGATAATCCAGGCTTCAACCTTGAAATTTCGTGCTTGCTGTTTCCTCGATAACTTTTGCTGTCCGGGAAATACGAGTAATTCATGCTGCACCCTTTAATTGATAATGCTATGCCTCATAAAATCATTAAAAATGCTACTGTCTAAAAATTTACGTTACTTCGATAAGTTATTCTTTTCCTTGGTATTTAATGCTATTTCGTCAATAATTCGTGCTTTCATTCGATAATTTTGATTTCACTGGATAATTCAGGCTTCACACTCGGTAATTCACGCTTTTACACGATAGCTTATTCTTTCCTCAGTCTTAATATAGCATTTTGCAGGCTAGTAGAGAAAACAGGCAAGCAATTAAATAACAAGGACCACTAGAAGAAGAGTGGTCCTTGTCTTCTTCTTCTTCTATCTTCTATCTTCTATCTTCTTCTAGTGGTCCTTGTTAAATAATCGATGACAAAGTCAGTGGAATTTTTTACACTCTATGGTCAAGGCCATGTGCATTCCTGCAACCAAATAAATAATGTGAGCATGCAATTCATCAGAGTCATCAGTTCTTGTGTTTCTTCAGCTCGAAATGGACGCAATCGACATCGAGGAAGATGACATTTTTGAGGAGGATGGAGACAGCTTTGTCACAGCGGAGGACGCAGTTCAGGCGGCGGCAGCACGTGGTCCGTACTCCAAGATAAGCAACGAAAAATATGAACTGATTTCAGTGCGCTTGAGCGAGGGGACAGTGCTGTGCAGATTTCGAAGTCTTTTAATGTAAAGGTACCAACTGTGTATACTATCCAACAGCGCTACGAGCTGACGGGACGTCGTGATCGACTCCATCGAGGAGGCGATCGAACGTCGAAGCTTGGAAACCAGCACGTGCAACTGCTTCTAGATTCACTGGATGCCAATCCATTATTGACACTTAAAGAGTTGCGTTGCAAACTGGAGCATTCGTTCGACGGTCTTCGCGTAAGCGAAGCAACACTTAGCCGATCTCTAGAAATACACCTGATCACGCTGAAATGCTTAGGCAGAGATGCTGCCGTACTCACCATTTTTGAATCCGACTGAGAGTGCGCACTCCTGCCTGAAGGCGACAATAAAACGTCAGTTGTCTTTGCCCCAAGTTCAGCTCGAACTTGACAATCCACCACCACAGACAACACTATGCGAGTGGCGAATTCTTGTTCTTCAGAGAATCGCAGAGGAAGCAACTTCCGAAATCACACCGGTCAAATGTGGAGGATGGTTTCGGAATGCACTCCGCTTCATCCCTAGATGTGTCGCGGGAGAAGACATCGTTTAATTTCTGCCATATATCGGACAGCTTCACTGAAGGAAATCTTTTTCGAGTTTCATTTTGTACTTTTCCCTGGGTTTTGCGTACTAGTTTTTCATATGTTTCGTCATATTAATATTTAGCAACATAAAAAAGGAAAACTTGCAAATTTAGCGCGCAATTAGAGACAATTTCATTTCAGTTTTTTAGCATTTCCGAACATTAAAACGCTGAAACATTGATTATTTAATTGCTTGCTTGTTTTCTCTACTAGCCTGCAAAATGCTATAGTACTCGCGCCCTTGGCCATAGACTAGAGATTTACCTTTTCCCATGAGTCCGCCTTATATACGCTGTCCCTCGTTCGAAACGAACCTTCTCTTTTCAAGAAATATAACAGCCAACTCATCAAGATTAAAACTCAACCGTATTTTCATTGCAAGTGCAATCCCCAAGCTTGGGCGTCACAGCACTTTTCATTGGATATCTCATGCATTGCTCTGGATGTAACACGCTATCTCTCTCGGCATTCAGGCTTTCCCTCGATATTTTAATGTCCTTCCTCGATAATGCATAGTACCCTCTCGATAATTCCTGCTTCATTGGATATATCATGCATTCCCCTAGATGCATGATATATCCAGTTGTCGTTTCGTTGTAATTCTCACGCTGCTACCCGATTCGTCAATGGTGACTGACAGGACGTCTTCCTTCACCCGCCAATTGACACCTAGAGCCTTGCTAGTCTGTAGCCTCGCCTGTATGTAGAACCCCGATTGCGAGGCTCGCTCGGACGCCGGAATCTTGGCTAGCACTTCTGCTGAGTTCGATTTCCACTTGCGGGCTCGCATTCCAGCTCTTCTCTACTACTCGGACAGCTGCTCAAACAGTTGAATCGCTCTGCGTTCTTCTGCCGACTCCAACGTTCTGGGAGCTTTCTCCGGCTCCTCTTTGATCTCGCAGAATTTCTTTAGCATCTCCGCCACGTCTTCCTCGTGCGCGAAGCTGAAGAATTCTTGCTGACCCTCAACCATGCTGTTCGCCGGCGCGAAATCCATCCGTACAACGCAGGTCCAGCCGATTGGTGTTAATCTTGCGATCGGTTCGCCTGGCAATCCGCGAAGCCTTCTGAACAGGCGGTGTTAGCTGGTGTTGGTGTTGTTGGCTAGTGGTGGTGGATTTAATAGAATAAACGTGAAGCTGTGAACAGGTGAACAGATACAAGCTGTGAACAGGTGAACACATACAAGCTGTGTACAGGTGAACACATACAAGCTGTGTACAGGTGAACACATACAAGCTGTGTACAGGTGAACACATACAAGCTGTGAACAGGTGAACAGTACAAGCTGTGAACAGGTGAACACATACAAGCTATGAACGGGTGAACAGATACAAGCTGTGAACAGGTGAACACATACAAGCTGTGAACAGGTGAACAGATTCAAGCTGTGAACAGGTGAATAGCCTGCTGAAGTGGACATTGGTAATGGGCGAGGCTGCACAATTCTGAATTTAGTCAGCAATTTTTGTCATTTTTCCTTGATCATAGTCCTGGCGAGGTTCTTGTCCAGGATGTCTGTCGCAGGACCAAGAAAATATCTAGCATCAATATGCAGCCGCGAATGTCAGTTGAAACCAAATACGAATAGCGGTAGCAACAAGTTAGATTTACTCATAAACATTCTCAAAAGCATTTATTGATTGCTGCAAGAACTTTGTTGGCAACTTAAAACGCAGTTGTTTCGCTTAATTCATATTGTTTTAGATTGAGATAATATATTTCATAATCAAAAATTACCAGACAATTAAATTTCAAATCGAGTACATTATGTAAAGGTATATTTCGTGCCACTTCGGTTTTCGTGTGTACTTTTCTTTATCAGCCAATCAGAGTGGACTGTTAAGAATAACTCCGAATAACGATCTCTCGGCGTCCCAGGTGCTCTTAAATTCCGCCTTGCCGAGAGAGTTCTCAGCGGAGCACACGTAGGTGCCATACGCGTTGTCGCGGCCGATGTTCTCTGCAGTTGTGAAGGTGTCAAGCGATGAAAATTTGGGAGTCAAAATGCAGTGTGTCACTTCAGCCAACACCTTCTGACTAGTTTTCTCTAGAATATTCTGTCTTAGACGGTTCTATTTCTTCGCGGAAATTCCATGGACTGCCCATACAATTTTTAGCACACGGGAAACCCACTTTACGGATGCTTTTCAAACAATGGGAAAACAGGAATCATTTTCTCTATTTGTCCCTATTTGTTAATGCGCATTAGATCATTCGGTGGAAATGGTGAAATTATATTTTAGAAAATTATGATACACTTTTTTCTTTTGATAATTTCAACAGCCTCACAAGCTATATTTTGGCTTCCATCCATAGGAAGCCAAAATCAATATTAATCCCTCCATATTGATAAATATTTTATTAAGGCTATTAAGGCCTTATCCTCTTAACTCCATGGACTGAGGGGGACGCCACACCACCCTCAATTGCCCCACCTAATGCTGGTACAATTAAAACAAATGGATGAAGCGAAGCAATTTAAAGATAAGTGTATTGCTTATCTTTATAAGTTGTTCTCTCTTTAGAGTCTCTATCCCTGGGCAGGAATCGAACTTCCGACCTTCAAGTCGAGAGCTTCACGCTCTAATCACGAAGCTTCAACCACACGCGCTGATTGGTTGAACCAATCAATCTAGATAAAACGAGTAACAAGTTCACAAACCTATCTACCAGCTATGTTACTTCCTTATCGCTCCTTTCCGATTGAGCAAGCGAGTTGATGTCCTTTCCTTACCTTTTGGTAGTCTGAAATGGAAGGGGTGTTAGAATAGCCTTTAGAATATGTTTGTGTACTTCAATTCATTAAACCACAATGCTTCTAAATCTAAACACTCACTTGTAAACTAGCTGCGACCCGTATCTGCAGGAGTCATTTTGGTCGAAAAAGGTCTTCTCATACTGCCTGATCCACCTTGGGGTCTCCAGTTGAACATTGTCCGCGTCGCGCTTGGTAATATCCAGATCCGGGTACGGGTAGCCGGTAAAGAGGCATTCAAAAAAAATGTCGCCTTCTTCCGTCTTCGTGATGTAAAAAAAGCCGTAAGTCCCTTGCCTCAACTCGCCTTCGCCAGGTCGGGCTAAGGGGTCGAGGTTAAACGTACTTTAGTACGACTAACGCACTTAGGGATGTCAACTTAAGACTCCAGAATGGAGACCTATGGTCAATCATCGAACCAAATCAACTGAAATCAGCAGCTGGTCGATCAAGTTGACCCAGGGTACCCTGAAATAAAGCGAACCCTAATACTGAGCGAAACCCATTTCCCTGACTCCTGAGCACACAGTACACAGATAAAGTACACAGACCCTGATTTCAGGTAAAGTACTATCTTACTGCACCTTTAAGCTGGCCCTAAAGCGTGCCAATTGTACAGCAAAACCCTTAAACCTTCTCGCTGCGGCTGCGCCCCAAGTTAGTGTGGGCATGCCGCGAGTTCGGTCAGGAATCTTGGTGCTCTGAGAAACTGAGACTGCTCTGCCACTCACCCCCTACTAACAAACATTGTCCAAGCTACTCCGTTGGAAAATGTGACAGGAACGGAATCTTCGACAGCGGCCTTGAAAGCGTCCCTCATGATGCAATCTTGAAGCTTACTACCCTATAACTGAACCTAATCCGAATTAGCTTTTACAACTTCCAGCAGAATCATGTTGCGCGAAAAGTTCTTACTTTGCATGAAAGCCTTGATGGGCACCGACTGAATATACAGATCTTCAACGCCCGATAAGTTGATGAATGACCTGACGGCCACGCACATGAAAATGCCCGAATTGTTCACGGAGCCAGTCTGCAGCGTCAGGGTCGCTTTGCCGCCCTCCAAACGCTTTTTCATGCCGGAAACCTCGGTGGCAGTGCCGGCTTCCCTCTCATCGTAGAGGCACTTGAAGTTCTTGCACTTTTGTGGGTGTGCGTGTGATAGGATGCTTGCAAAAATATTCCAAATAGAATGGCTATTAACAGGGCTTTCCAGTGTAACCTACCTTGACCCAGTCCAGGTAGCGATATGTTTCTGAATTTCTATCCACTTCTGCGTCGTAGTTCTGCAGAGTGCAGGTCAGCTCAATCGGTGGTCCATCGCGGCGCAAATCGACGATGTCCGGATTTCGAATGATCAGCGAAGAGTCATTCATTGTGACGACGATGTTGGGCCTCTCGGGAATCGCTGGAGAAAACGATGGTGTGCGAACATTATCTTAGTGGAAGGCTGGTGGGACTCCTTCTAAACCGGCCGATCTCTATCTGTACGGACTCACAGACTGGTTCTCTGACTCACTGCTTTGGTCTCTTCACTCACAAAGATTTAGTAGGCCTGTGCTTAGAGATTCAGGCACTAATCTGGGGGTCGGGAGTTTGCCAAACCTCAGCCAAGAAAAATTAATCTGTATTCTCGATTCGCAGCCAACGGAGAGACAATTCAGCACATTTCGCTGACTTCAGAACATGCACAGGTACATGGATACTGTATACAGGCACAAAGTCACAGGTGATTGTATCTGTTTTGAATTTTCTTCAGGCAGTGTACACTCTCAATGTACCTTGGGGTTCGGCTCTCAAAGGCATAAATGGCACGACAAGCCCCGAAGCCTCGGAATCGAGCTCAGGGACATTGGTGCAGGATGGAAACTTATAACAAGTTTCTAGACCTATGTACAAGACCTATCAACGATAGGAACGGCGATTCTGGTGGCCGACAATGACAAAGGACGTGGAGGACTTCGTAGCAACGTGCGACAAGTGTCAGAGGACGGCTCGAATCCCGATCAGCCACCTGGTGCAGCTTGTGCTAGTGCCTCGAGTGGAGGAGGCCTTCACTAAAGTTATCATCGACCTAAGCGAGCCCTATCCAAGGACGGCGAGCGGTCACCAGTACATCCTGTCGGTTATCGACGCGGTTTCCAGAAGGATTCCCTCTGCGTAAGATCGACGCGGAGTCGCGGGAACGAGAGCTAAAGCGCTTAGATCAGGTGCTGCTGCTGTTGCCATCGACAGCCAAGAAGCTCCCCGCTAAATGGCGCGGCCCCTATGAAGTACTGGAGAGGTGCAGCGAGGTGAACTAACGAATTCGGATTGGCTCGGCAACCAACATGTTCCACATCTGCTCAAGAAATACAACGCGCGAGAGTCGATTCTGATGCGGCTGTCAGCGGCAACGACGGGTGCTCCTGCGCTGTCCGACCGTCTGAGCCCGGACGAGAGGGACCGTCTCCAGCAGCTGGTGCTGGACTTCGCGAACGTCTTCAGTGAGATGCGGTGAAGCACCGAATCTGGACGACATCTGACCGCGTTGTGCGCATCCAGCCTCTGCGGGAGCTGCAGGCGCATCGATCAACAGGTGCTCCAACAGGAGTTCCAAAGCATGCTGGACCTCGAGTGATCGAACCGTCGGATAGTGACTACTGTTCTTCTGTCTAGTGGCCAAGAAGGACGGCTCCGTCCGATTCACTGTCAACTTCAAGGTGCTGAATAAGCTGGTGGCTTTCGATTCCTACCCAATGAAGAACATCGAGGATCTGCTGGAGCGAGTCGCCAAGGCCAAGTTCATGTCTAAGCAAGGGCTACTGGCAGATTCCTCTGTCCGAGAACTCAAAGCGGCTGACGGCATTCGCGGCCGGTGGCAGGCTCTACCAATTCACCGTATACCCGTGTGTTTAAACGACAGAAGTGCAACGCACCAGAGGGCTGGTCCAAACTGTTCCAAGGGCTGGGCAACGCAGACTCATACCTCGACGACATTGCCGTGTTCAGCGATCTTTGAACAGCACGTCCACGACCTGAGGGAGGTGTTAGGCCGTTTCCAGGCTGCCTTTCTGACGGTGCAGCCACGCAAATGCTACCTGGGCGGCAACTCGGGGGACTACCTCGGCTTCAAGCTCGGCGGAGGCCAGATCGGCACGAGCGAGGATCGAGTGCGGACTGCACAGGCTCGACCCCTGACTAAGGCCCAGCTGCGATCAGTGCTCGGAGTGCTCAACCAATACCATCGGTTCGTGCCCGGCTACTCCGACAAGGTGGCAGCCCTGACGGACCTCACGAAGATGTCGGCGCCTGAGGACCTAAGAGCGGCCTGGGGAGAACAACAGACTCGAGCCTTCGAGAAAGTGAAGTCTCTGCTGGCGAGCGAGCCGGTACTACGCGCGCCGGATTGCAGTCGGCCATTCATTCTGGAGACGGACAGCTCGGAGACCGGCATCAGCGCGGTGCTAACGCAAGAGTTCCAGGACGGCAATCATCCTGTGCTATTCGTGTCACGGCGTACCTGCAGATGGACCACACAAACCTGCGGCTCCAACGGTGGACCTTCTATCTGTCTGGCTACGACTACGAGATCCGGTACTAGCCAGGCAAAAGCAATACGGTGGCCTACGGTCTCAGCCTCATCTGGACTGATTGATTGACCAAATGATTTACTGACTGACTCAGGATTGAGTGACTGTCCACGTGATTTATTGTACCAGACGGCTCAGTAACTGACTTTGCATTGCTGCTTGTTTAGTCGATTTTGCAGGACTGTGGGATCGATTGATTTGTAGTGTCTTAGTTTGACCGATTTTGCGTTGCCGATTTGAACTCAAGTTTTACTGGTTCCTGCGATTCAATTCTGACTTGAATTATGGTCCGGATTCCTACTTGCGGTGCAGAAATTAACGTCAACTTTTTTGTACATGCCCGTGGAGTCGTTGCTATAAATAGATGTGTGGTGTGCTCAGAGGCGGTTTGGGCCTCCCTGGCTCAACTTGGAACCTGTGAATCATGTGTCGATCATTCTTACTGGGATTAAAGAATGCAACAAAGTGAAAACGTCATTATTTGATATTACTGCTCGAAGTAAAAACTACGTAAACAAACTTACAATCCGTCGACTCGGAGCTCATGTTGATCGACCTGGTTTCGTGCGCAACGTCGTTTTTCGCATTGCAAGTGAAGGGCACTTGGTGTACCTGCTTGTCCATAATAAACGTAATGTTCGCGTAGCTTCGGTTTCCGATCTGACCCTCGTCAGCCAACTGTTAAAATAAATTCGGAATGTGTGAAGCTAGTCAAAAAGCTACATTGAATTTTGAGGCTTTCGCAGTGCACCACACTGACAGGGACAAATGTGGAACAGTAATACAACCTGGAGGGAGTTTGCCTGTGCAAGCATCCGTGTCGACTGATGCACAGTCTGTCTGTCTACTGCCCGTGGGGGGTTAGAGGCAGAGCGGTAGCGGTCTAACGCATTTGCCACTCGCACCAAGGTCCCTGAGCTCGATTCCGCAGCGAGGCCACATTCATTTGGGGCGCAGCCGCAGAGGATGCCCTTGAGGGCCAGCCTCCGAGGCACAGTGAGAGTATACACTGCCTGACGATAAGAAATTCAAGGCGATGTACACACCTGTGTGCATGGCGTGTGCATGCGCTCTCTGTGTCTGTGTGCTTGTGTGCTCAGGAGTCAGCGGAACGGGCAGAATTGCCTCCTCGCTTGCTGCAGGAATAGTGTGATTAAATTATATGCTATTGTTTGCAGCCCTCCTGCAATTAATATAATAATAATAATAATTATTATTATTGTTGTTGCTTTTATGATTAATTGTGCATCCTAAACGCATTTTTTACTGGCGGTGAGTCGAATGTCATCAATTTTGTACAAAATAATTTCAATACTTCAAGATCCAGAACACTTACAACCACGCCAGGAACGCTTGTGGCATTCTTCCCCAGAACATCCCACCAGACCTTGGCTGGCGGCACAGCGTTTTCATCGTAGCAATACAACCACTGACGCCTGCGATCGATGAAAGTCTTCTCCGCCATGATGTATTTCGGTACGGGCTTCCCTGAAGGTGTAAATCGAAGCGAAGAGTGCCTATAACAAATACTATATGCTTCAAAACTGTCTAGCCAGGGCCACAAGTTTTTTTCGTTCGGCTGAAGCTCGAACTTCAAACCTCATAGTAAGAAATTCGAAGCTCTAACCATTGAGCTAAAGCCACTAGCTCCAAAGTTACCCCTAGCTCCAGCTCATAAGCTAGCTTTCTTTCCAATTTAGGCCTGGTACCTCTGGGTACAATGATGTAGACGTTGTATTCCATGACCTTGGAGAACTGCGCCTCGCGGCCAGGTTGAAAGAAGGTGTGGCAACGGCAATAGTACATGCCAGATCTGTCGTGCTTCAAGCCGATGATGTTCAAATTCGGCTCAGTCTCCGAGTACAATGGGATCATCTTGGGCCGATTGCGTCCGAGCAACTGCCGGGAACTTTTCTGCGGCGTGTACACCCAGGAATAGCGATGACATGGCAGCCCGTCGTCATCCAGATTGTTGCTGAGAGGCAAGCATGGTAAGATGAACTCAAAACCCTCAGAAAGAGCGACGTCTCTGGTGTCTGCGAGTTTTGGCAAGACTTCAATGTCCGCTTTCTTTGAGTCAAAATTGGACACCGATATTGTTGACTCTGGCTGGCGCTGGCAGCTGAATGTGCCCCAGTGCTCCACGCCCAGCGGGTTCAGTACAAGATCGTCGCCATCGCGAGACACTCCAGGCGGTAGCAAGTCTGCCTCAGTCTCGTCCATCGAGCTGTAGCGCTGCTTGTTCTGCGCGCCCAGAGGATTCCCCAGCGATACCGCTGACTTTGCGTTGGCCGGCGTGAACTTCCAGTCGATGGGAATGCTGACCTTGTTTGGACTGCGGACGATCTTATTGCACTTGAGGCGCACCGCACTGCCCACAGGCTGCTCCACCTTGCTGGTTGGTGACGTCAGTTCCCAGTTAAAGGGCTGCCCTGTATACGGGAGACAAAAGAAATACTAAATCCAATGAAGGCATGTCTATATTGGCGATATAATCAAGACATGTGAAGTGGGTGCTCAGATTTGAAACGGTGAAGTACGAGGACATAATCGCTAAAGAATCATAGTCACGAGGGTCGGGTTTAGGAGCGGAGCAGAGTGCCTTTTTCAGTTGAAAAGACCTCCGGGTACTGAAGTATTTCAACACAAAATAATATATTTTTCTGCATCTACCTCGTACAAAGATATGAACAATATCTGCTTTTACAGAGAAATGTTTGTTGTCCTTGTCGCCAGTGTCTTCGACACGAGATTCGTGCGAATTTATCTATAGATTGAATATTGAGTGCATTCATGCATTCAAATTAAACTGTCTAGTTGGCACACTTACGTGGCTTAAGAATGATGGGCACTCTTCGACTAATAGTGACATTGTTGACCATGTCGCTGACGTGGCATGTCCAATAGCCGGTGTCATTGTCATTATTCATGTCGTGGACGACTATGTCCGTAAAATTGGCGCCGTTGGCCTGCTGCTTGATGGCTTCGAAGCGCTCCGAAAGACGCCCAGTAGGGAACGGGAGCCGTGTCAACGTGGCCCTGAACTGGGCTGGTCGCGACGGCTGCATTGTGGAGTGGACGGTTGTGAGTTATTGTCAAGTTTCTCAAGTTTTAATGTCACTTAGAGAAGAGCGACGAACCTCCATGGGCACAACTGAGCACTTTAGAGTGGTGGTGTCGGGGTCCTTGGGATCGCTTCGCAGCACCACCCTCTTCACCGAGCTGCTTTGCACCGTCAGGTTTGAAAATGCCACTGCGGACCCGGATCGTCTGTTGAAGCCTTCGCATCTGTACCGACCACTGTCTGACGGGCTGGCGTCCTTGATCACAAGGCGGGTCGACTTCTCATCGCGCACCTGGTAGATTCGGGGCGTATCTGCCAAACGACGTCCATCAGAGTCCTGCCACTCCAGCAGCCAGGCGGTGCCGTTGTAGCCGGGTTTTTGTCGCCTGACCAGGCAAGTCAGCACCACTGTACGACCGGACGGCACATTCAGGGTCTCTGGCTCCACGGTTGGAACCACGTCTGTGAATGCATCGGCCACGGAGTTGACAGTTATGGTACACAATGTGCTGATCCCTGGATATTACACACGGTATAATATCCTTAGATATGAACTGCTTTGAATCTGGCTCACTTTAAAAAGCTTTTAAAAGTTTGGATTTACACTGGACATGTTAATTTTGTGAACCAGCTATTTATTTTCTTGTCCGAGAAGTAGCGTAGTCATGCAGAGAAGAAGTGCAATTGATATCGCTAATATAAATGCGCTAGTACACTTAGCATATTGAACTCGGCCATTCGATTTGAATGGCAATAATTAGGTCAAATGGAAACAAAGCTATTGGTTAGCTTACACTCTTCACAATCGGGTCGCTGTCCTCTTGGTCGGCCCACAATCTTGTCTGCATAGCCTTCCTCGCAGCTGAAATCGTTGAACAAGGAGAGCAAGCAGTACATGTACCATGCATGAATGAATGCTTGTTTCCTATGTAGAACTTTCGCTTTTCGAATGTGAAATCTTATCTAACCACAACTCGGCAAGCGCCTATTAGACTCTGCTGAGGTACTGAGGTTTTTTACCTGATTTTCCTCCTAGACTCTTAATAATGAACCAGGTAATTTGAAGGCTATTTTATCTTCTGTCTGAATTGAACTGTTTCTTGGTCTTACGTGTCACAACCCGGAGAGTTCCTGTAGCCTTCTAGGCAGGGAACACACTTCCACCTGTTCACAGTTGAGTTGTAGTCCACAATCTTGTGGAAATCTCCGGTTGTCTTGCAGTCCTGACGATAAAATTGTTAAGTCTTGATGTAGAACATTTGCATTACAGTTTGCTACCAAACCATTTGGTGATATCAGCTCTGAACTCTGCTTTCACTGTTTAGTTACATCGGTCTAGTTTGCAATCCACATGCTCTTCGCTCGTGACTACTTGTTGCTTAAATAAATTCATGTTACTCTACAATTTCAGCTGCGGAGATACAGATTTCAAGAGCCAACTTGTTTCTTGTGTCGCAGGTTCACATGTCTTATTGAATGCTCAACAATATCTAGTTGCTATTGGCGGCTTTAGCCCAGAGGTCACAGCTGCTGTCAAAAACTTGAAAAGTGCGCCCAGCATCTTAGGTGGCCCTGGGAAGGGGGCGGCATTGCTACAAGCGCTGGTAGTGATGCAGCAGCCCACGATCTCCATGAATGGAGTGGATGAAGGCAATGATGCCGACTTGCAAAGATGCAGAAATGCAAACGTGACCCCTGGTACGGGTTTAATCTTTGCTATAAAAACATGGAAAAACTGCTTTGACCCTAGATTTGCTTGCTGAACACTTCCGCCGAAATTCAGGTCTCTCTTGTCACTTGTCCCGTCCTATGCGAATCATTTGCTAAACCAGCTTTATCAGTTGTAAAACTGCTCCAAAGTGATCCAGGTGTTGGACCCAAGTCTTGCATTTTCCGAGGTTCAATTGCAAATAGCTGCTTCTCTGACTAAATTTGTGAATTTCCCCTGTCCCTCGGCTCCGAAGATTTGCGCAACGCTAACGTCAACTGTGACCTTGAAAGGGCACCCGTCTGCTGGTTTTTGGCCTTACCTCGCAGAAAGCGCCCTGGTAGGGATCGGGGCAAACAGTGCAGCGCTCTACGGGAGCTGGTTCAGCACCCGAGCTGGTGTTGGTACTTGACTGGTACGTGACGTTCAGAATGCGCACGTTCATCTGGCCCTGGAATTGGTAGATCCGGAAGAAAATTCCACGCAGATCAGAGAGGGCGGTCATCACGTCCAATCTAGTGACGGCCGAACCGTCGATGGCACGCAGGTTCTGCTCGTCGAGTGTCACGTAGAAGCGAGTCTCTGGGGCGCGGTTGGTGGTTCGGTCCCAATGCACCAAGGTCTGGCCTCTCCAGCCCTGATAGTTTGATGAATAAAATTGCATTTGAATTTAAATAACAGATGCAATTGTAGTGCAACGCACTCTGTCTTTTTTGACAGAGTATGACAGCATATGACAGTCAATCTTAATCTCAAGCACTCGCTGCTACGAACGTCTTCCATTCTGCTCAGCAGTTTTTTTTCACTTTTCCCAACGGCCCGCTGTCAATTTTAGCATAGAAGCTGTCGCCGTACCTTGATGCCGAAGATTGGGAACGCCGTATCGGCCATCAGCGCTGTGTCCATGCGCACGTTGACTCGCACGGTGAAGCTCAATTTGCCGCCGTAGGCTGCCAGCTGAAAATGAAAGTTCACACGATTTCTTTTATTTTACATCACTAACTTGGATTCAGAGTGTCCCAGACTGTTGTCTAGCCGTACCCGCTTGCCAGACAAGCTCGTCAAGAACACGTAGGACTCGTCATCGTCTCGCAAAGCTGACGAGTCGTCTCCAGTTGGGGCCACTGCTATCTCCGCTCCGGACTGTACTGTGAGCTTTGCACGCGAAGTAGCGTCCTCGTACACTCCGTACAGGCCCCAGCCCATCAAACGCACCGCGGATGCTTCCACCGGTACTCGCTTCTGCAGTCGTGTGTCAAATGAAACCATGTACAGTTGATAAGCATGTCGAGACATATTTATTAACCTATTCTAAACTGATGAGAGACTTTTCTGTACCTCTTCGAAGTAAAGGCCGGCATTTTCGCAAGCATTCGATCGGTCGGAGCAGAAGCAGGGCACGCATCCATCCGGGTGGTCCCGCCTGAGACTGTGGAAGCCCGGCTTGCACTTGTCACAGTTTTCACCTTCAACGTTCGCCTGAATTCGAAAGATGAAACAATTTCCTATCAGTTTTTTTCGTTGCACTTTATGCTCATGTGGCTTTGTACTTTTAGTATTTTCTTTAGGATGAAACAAAATCTGCAGTCAGCTGCTCACCTTGCAATTGCAGACGTTGTTCTGGCAAATGCCGCCGATGTTGCAGGTCTTCTTGCAGTCGATGCCAGTGGTGACTAAATTCAGTTATCAAATTGTTGCTCAAACTTTTCTCAGTGCTTGCCAAGAGCCAGCTAGTCTTTAATAATTATACTAAAAATGAAATGCCTGCTTGCTTGCTGCAATCGAGTAACTCCGGAAGGGATTTACCGAATTTTATAACTCCTTGACTAAAATATGGCCATACGCTTCTATAGAGCATTGGTTCTCTGATGCTGGGGCGCATTGGTTCTCTGCTGCTGGGGGAGAGTAGGGTTTTTCTGCCTAGGTTGCCAGCCAATATGTGATTATGTTTGGGGCCAACAGGTGGGCGGCGTATCAGCTTATTAGGAGGACAGGTTCAATTTGCATTAAAGGATTGTATAAATCCTGATATTCTGCCTGTGCTCCCCTGAGGGATTTTACTAAACGATGAGTTATACTCAGACCAAGTAACCTATTGCTGAGCCACTTAACACATATCCTAGTAAGCTACTTTCTATTTTGTAGAAACAAAAACTGTCTCCATTTCACGGTGGGCTCTTGAAAGGGCCTATTGTTTAATGGGTGTAATCCACCAGCCCACCTTTTCTCTCGCTGCTCTCTCTAAACAAGTCCACACATTGGTTTCTTGTCTTTCCACATTCATCATTTCGTGTCCACCTACTTTCTTTTAAATAACTAGCCGCTCATTGACCATTAGCTTCTTGTATCAAAACACTAGAAGTTACTCATTAGACTATAAAATAATGATTGAAGGATTTCTAATTATAGCTCGTAGACAGCACATCTAAGCTTTGATATTGGATTAAAAAGGTATGTGCAAGAAATCCCTTAAAACTGTATCTCATAAAAAAAACTCACGGGTTTTCTTAGGATCCGAGTATCTCCTTGTGCTAGACAGTGTCGGTCCGACGGTCACGTCTGAAAATTGAAGACAAAAAAACTTGCCAGTAAAGTAATCGGAAGCTACTGTGAATAACAACAGAACGTACTAATCTGAATGGGGTCGATGACTTCCAGATCCTGGGCGTTGGCGCTCATTGGCGACAGCAGAAGGCCAAGGAATAGGCAGGCCAGGACAACTGCTGGCTGGCCCATGGCTTTGCGCTGCTGGTCGAAAATAATTTCTAATTAATGTCTAACAAATCCTCAAAGATTGAAGATGCAAATGTAGAACACCGGCGCCTAGATTTCTGCTGCAAGTGTCCATATTTATAGCAACGGGTCTTTTAGTGGACCCGTTCACACTGCTCAGGTGGAGAGCGAGGCGACAACCAATAGAGTGAGGGCTTCGCTGGTCGCTATTGGCTGGAGCTAAGGCATGCGCATCAGGAATATCTGGAGTCGAGACCTGTGGGCCTTACTCTTGTTGAGTAAGGCCCACAGGTCAGCGCCCCGTACAGTTTTAGTCCATTTGTGAAAATGGATTAAAAACTAAGCATCTAAAGTATTTTATCATGTCTGACCTATTGCAGCACTAAAACAAATACATTACTGAACTGAAGATGCACTGAAATCGAGGAAAATATGTGAAACTCTTTATCATGCAAGAGCTGATCAGGTAAATCTTCGATGCAAGTACAATTAACCCCGCCACCTTGAGCCGATGCGACACGCGAGCCAAAGCACGGCACGCGGGTATATAAAAACCCACACCGCTTAAGGGGTGGATGAGTAAGCAGCGAGAGAAAATGGGTGGGTGGACAACACCCATTACACAACAGGCCCTTACAATAGCCCGCCGTGTCATGGAGACAATAAGGAACTTTATCGTAATACTGCGCGTTAAAACGTGTGCAAGAGTACGATATTACAGATTCAAATACCCTCATCTTCTAACTAATTAATCCATCATAAGGCCATGAATAATTTATTTTGTTGACATAAATTGGAGCCTCAATTAAACAAACTTTATACCACTTTCTAAGGCTCTCAGTCGTATTGCGGGTCCTTTTTACTTGAAATCCGAACAGTTGCGGGATTTATTAGAAACAGTTTGGACCATAGACAATAAAACACTTAAAGCAAAACTGACAACAGACATATCGGAATGAAATCGTCAGAGTGCAAAGCAGCGTAGGAAATTGTTCTTCTAATTATGAATGGTGACTGTGCAGTCTTTGAAATTGAAGTCCATGGTTTGGCCAGTCCGTTTTGTGATAGTAGCCATCTGCTTCCCGTCGATGATGGCACTGAAATGCTGGATTTGAATGTCGCAAGTCCTCTTGTAGTTACGCAACGCACTGAAACTCCGATGCCCAGTTCTTTCCATAATCAGCTGTTCGTCAACATTGGCTTGATACGCCGAGTGGAGCACGTCGCACGGAGCCAATGGTTAGTGAAACGTCCTTCAATGCCAGCGTCTTTGCACATCTCGGCCATGAACTTCGAAAACGTGTTTTTACCAACGGGGCGGTTGCAAAACCAACAACCTACCTGGGTTCGCACAGGACTGCAAGTAGAAGCGTTTCGCTCCAACCGGACGCTTGTTCATATAGTCCTCAAATAGCCGAACATGGCACCTGCCAGGATCAGTGGATTCGAAGTGCACTACTTCCTTCGGCTTCACTCGACCTGCGAGGCCTCCATTGTTGGTCATGGAATGTACTTCCTTGTACACCAGGCACTTGTTGCCGCTTCGAATCTCAACTGACAACTGATCAGTAGTAAGACCAGCGTGTTCTTCACCATCTCGAAGGGCAAAATGGAGCCCATTTAAATAAAAGAGAGTTCTCACCAACTTCTTCGGTGTGTCATCACTGAGCACGGTATCCCACAGCTTCTCCTCATCAGTCGTACTGATCACGTACCGAAAGAATTCGACGCGTCGCACGTCCGAGACAGTCTGCTCCAATCCACCGATCAGAGATACGAGTGTACCGGCAGGATATTTTGAGCCGTCCGTACGAGTGACTTTGTGTATGCACCTTGACAGCAGAGAATTGATTTCGGAGTCGTTCATGTCTTGCAGAGGCACAGTGCATTCGATGCCAGACTCTTGAAGCCATCGGTTGAACGCTTGAACGGCCCACTTGTTGCTTTTTAGAGTGTTTTGAGCCTTCGTGCTCCGATTAAGATTGCGAATTTCATCCAATGCTGCCTCAGAATTGCCACGGACTTTTCGAAGTTGCTGGAGAGCATACGGGTCGCGGCAATCCAACCCTTTACGTTGTATTTCTTCCAAATCTACTGCCGAAAGGCGATTAGGATCGTAGTCTCCAACGAAGTCGGCGCCATAGTCTACCAGTGGGTTTAAAATGGAAGAATTTTGCTCCATCTAAACACTGCTCAGAAAATAGTCTTTAAGTCGGGTGAGAGCTGCCAAAAAGATATAAAAATTGCCCATAGACAAAATCAGCGATGGAATGAAGGAAAAGTATACTTTTTTGCAATTGAATTCGCCGAAACTGCAAAACAATTCCCCATAGAAGCCAATGTGGTCTAAAAATAGTAAGCCCATAGAAATTAAGCTAAAAGTCGAGATTGAATTCGCCGAAATTGCATTTGAATTCGCACTGGTGACGTGTCTATATGTTGCTAAAATCGCAGGAATTTAAATTCGGCAGTCCTTCTCTATCCTGTTTTCAAAATGCTGAGAGGACTGTACAAGCCAGTATCGACGACGGATAGATTGCGATGAGATGGCTGGCTCCTGCTTAAAGACTGCCGTCGGACGCTTGCTCTCACAGCCTGAAGTTCGTGCGCAACTGCTCAATACGGCTGCTGCAGCAAACCTTGGCATCACATTGCACACCTGGAGAATGGGAATTCTGAGACGTGAGGTGACGGTCGCCCTACAGCAGATCACACAGCAGAAGTGCTTGCAGTGGGCTAATCACACGGCAACCTACTTGAATCGCTGCCTGAATCATGAAGACATTTTGGCATGATTAATTGCTCTTTTCTTTGATCGTTCGGTTGAATTCATTCTACTCGTACATCAGTTCGCAAACTTTGTTTCCTCTTTGATTGTTCCCCCTTCGAAGCCTTTTGTCCTGTCAAATGAATACAAGCCATTGGCGCGTATCGCGAATTCAAATGAAATTTCGGCGAATTCAATCTCGAATTTTAGCATAATTTCTATGGGCTTACTATTTTTAGACCACTTTGGCTTCTATGGGGAATTGTTTTGCAGTTTCGGCGAATTCAATTGCAAAAAGGTATAATAAAACGTTTCAGGGATTTTTTCGAATAAATTCCGGAAAGGAAAGTAGTATAAGATAGATATGTGATGGTTTTGCAGCCTGCGCTGCATCGACTTGACGCTGTCGTTACATATGCCCATGTCTTTGAATGTCATGGTTTAATAACAGAACTTTACTTTATGTTCATAAACAATTAATAAATTGTGATGACCACTTCAGTTCTTTTTTGAGACTTTTTTCTTGTGTTGTTTTACTTATTTGTGTGGATAAAATTAAAACTTTGAGGAATTCTATTCTTGTCCAAAGAATGGAGAAATTCGGGAAAACGTCATTATTGGAGATAGTTACGATACTAGCAACTATGGGGAGCTTTCGGGGAGCTTATGGGTAGACTATGGGGAGCTTCTGGGGAGCTTATGGGTAGACTATGGGGAGCTTTCGGGGAGCTTATGGGTAGACTATGGGGAGCTTTCGGGGAGCTTATGGGTAGACTATGGGGAGCTTCTGGGGAGCTTATGGGTAGACTATGGGGAGCTTCTGGGGAGCTTATGGGTAGACTATGGGGAGCTTCTGGGGAGCTTATGGGTAGACTATGGGGAGCTTCTGGGGAGCTTATGGGTAGACTATGGGGAGCTTCTGGGTAGACTATGGGGAGCTTTCGGGGAGCTTATGGGGAGACTATGGGGAGCTTCTGGGGAGCTTATGGGTAGACTATGGGGAGCTTCTGGGTAGACTATGGGGAGCTTTCGGGGAGCTTATGGGGAGACTATGGGGAGCTTCTGGGGAGCTTATGGGTAGACTATGGGGAGCTTCTGGGGAGCTTATGGGTAGACTATGGGGAGCTTCTGGGGAGCTTATGGGTAGACTATGGGGAGCTTCTGGGGAGCTTATGGGTAGACTATGGGGAGCTTCTGGGGAGCTTATGGGTAGACTATGGGGAGCTTCTGGGGAGCTTATGGGTAGACTATGGGGAGCTTCTGGGGAGCTTATGGGTAGACTATGGGGAGCTTCTGGGGAGCTTATGGGTAGACTATGGGGAGCTTCTGGGGAGCTTATGGGGAGACTATGGGGAGCTTGTAGCCGCATGGATAAATCTGTGCTATTACGAAAGGTTTTCACTCTGTCAACCAATGCTACCCTTCTGATAAATCACACTAACCCTCTATAACTCATGCTACTCCCACGATAATTCATTATAATGTCTCGATAATTTAGCTATATTTCAATAGATCATGCAACCCTCTCAATAGTTTATGCAACACCCTCGAATACTTACGTATGCTTTTGCATTTACTTGATGTATCACGCCTGCTATCAATAGATATCTAGCTCTATTATTTTTTAGTTTCGTGTTTTCTTAAAAAATTACTTTGGAAATATTAAAAAATATTCCTAACTGTCCTGCTTAAAAACACGCCTAATTCTAAAAAACAATTATGCCATGCATCAGCTATGAGTAAAATATTTCTCCTTGTCTTGAATTCAATAATGATTGTAGCAATGCTCAAAAACGTTTCTTTCGTTTCGAAAATAAAAAAACGCTAACAGCAAGTATGCTCGAACAGTTTTCATTTAGTGCTTGCAAGAATGCTTGAAAGAAAGTTAAAATATATAATGAAAGAAACGCTTATACCTTTGCTTAAGGCATTTTCTTATATTTGTGAATCTAAAAATGCTGGCAGCGAAAATTCTTTCCTCGGTTTTGTATCGAAAAACACTTGTTGCTGCAGTCGAAAAATGCTTTATTCTATTCTTAGTGCGAGAAGAATTATTAAGCTAACAAACATTTGCCTCGACTATCTCGCGCTAATCAAATGCGCTGACTATTACCAGTTAACTGTACCTGAAAAGACAAATAAAGAATAATAATAATAATAATACTGTTATCTACGTTTTTAACTGATGATAATAAAATATTATCAACAGCTCCAATAGACTTCGAGCTAGATGAAAAAACGGCACAATGATTGAAGTCGAGACAATTTGTGACGATATATGGACTGCAGTTTTCAGGGATAGAAAGGAGGAGGAAGGGTCTGACTAGCATTGAGAAATATGAAAGTAAAATCTGTGTAACTTACAGAAGTTTTTATTATGTCAATAAAAATGTTAATATTTTGATAAAGAGTTCTACCTGTCTATAATTCATGCTACTCGTTCGATAGTCCATAATCAGTCCTCGATAATTTATGCTACCCTTCAATTAATCATGCTGCCCCTTAATAAGACATGCTACCCCTCGATAAATTAAGCTACTCCTTGACAATTCATGCTTTCCCCTCAAAAAACCATGCTACCTCTGCAAGCCTTGCAAATGCCTTGCAAATACAATGTTCTGAAGTGTATTTGCAACTAAATCGAAAAAATATATAGGATGGCACTATTTTGAAGGATAGAATGAAAATTGAAGTTTATACCGCAAGATGTCAAGATAAAAAATGTTATGCAAAGAAGGGGAAAGCATCAAATTATCGATGGGTTAGCTTGATATATCGAGGAACAGCATGAATTATTGACGGGACAGCATAGTTATCGACGGGACAGATAAATTATCGACGGGACAACATAAATTATCGACGGGACAGATAAATTACCGACGGGACAGATGAATTACCGACGGGACAACATAAATTATCGACGGGACAACATAAATTATCGACGGGACAACATAAATTATCGACGGGACAGATGAATTACCGACGGGACAACATAAATTATCGACGGGACAGATGAATTACCGACGGGACAACATAAATTATCGACGGGACAACATAAATTATCGACGGGACAACATAAATTATCGACGGGACAGATGAATTACCGACGGGACAACATAAATTATCGACGGGACAACATAAATTATCGACGGGACAACATAAATTACCGACGGGACAGATGAATTACCGACGGGACAACATAAATTATCGACGGGACAACATAAATTATCGACGGGACAGATGAATTACCGACGGGACAACATAAATTATCGACGGGACAACATAAATTATCGACGGGACAACATAAATTATCGACGGGACAACATATATTATCGACAGGACAGATATATTATCGACGGGACAGATATATTATCGACGGGACATAAATTATCGACGGGAAAGCATAAATGATGTTACCCAACTCTGCAACTCAACCTCGTGATCTTAAGCACTGTCATCCCTGATCCCAAACACTGTGATCCCTGATCCCAAACAATGCCATCCCTGATCCCAAACAATGTCATCCCTGATCCTAAACACTGTCATCCCTGATCCTAAACACTGTCATCCCTGATCCTAAACACTGTCATCCCTGATCCTAAACACTGTCATCCCTGATCACTGATCAATGCTGTCCGGTCAGTAATTTATGCTACACCCTAAATTATTCATGTTATCCTTTTTAAAATCTTTCTACTGCATTGAAAAAGCATGCTACCGTCTGAATATATCATGCTACCCTCTCAAAAAACCAAGCGACCACAACGATAAATAATGCAACCCCTTTGATAATACATTCTAACCCTTACAATTAACTGCGATAATTTTAAGGCGAGTTGATAATTTGCTACTCGATTGATAATTTATTATTCCCCCTTTGTTTAACTTTTTTATCAATTTGTAGTTCTTGCTTTCTGACAAAAATATTTCGTCTGTTTAGTATAAAAAACACGTGCCGCTAAAATTAAAATATATTCTTTTTTAACTGCGAGAAAAGTAGTAATCAAGCAAACAGTTAATCTTGCTTTAAAGGTAGCTAATCAAAAGTGCTTACTATTTTTCTTGAACCCAATTGAAGCCTGATAAATTAAATACAAATCAACAGTTACTTGCGCTTTTAACTTTCGGTGATAGAAGATAAGAAGAAAAAGGCAGTAACAAAAATAACACTGAAATGTGACCTGCATTCTGCAAAAAATAAATGTACTTTACTACGGAGCTAGATAAAAAGAAAGCGGCAAAAGGATCGAAGTCTTAACACTCGTTTACAAGTCTTTTCAAGGTTTGACAATATTTAGGCTGCAGTTTTAAGCGATAGAAAGGAAGAGGAGAGGTCGCGCTAGCATTGTGCATAATAGAAGTCTAAACCTTGAAATCTACTAAGTTTTACTTATTCTAATGAAATCACTCAATCCGCTAAGAGACCAATATCACTATCGTCATATATAATCGCAGTGACGAACTCCTATTCGATTGTCGGTATCAGGCCGACCCTCTGTTCTGCTAATACACTCGCGGGCGAGAAAAAGCAGCGACGCTATCCCATTCAATTGAGTATCGGCCCTCGGCGATTCAAAAGATAAAAATAAGGAAAAATTAAAGCAAAAATGATTGCTTTTCGAATATTTAATGCCTTTAGAATTAATGAAGTGCCTAGAAAATTAACGTGTACCATCTCGTTAAGAGGGCGAATCATTATTCTTTCTTCAGAGAAAGATTCGCGAAAATCAGACAATGCGTTTGCCAGATCAACGACAAGACCACTTTTTTACTTTGAGTGAATTGACACAGATGGACAATTTTCACTTTTAGTATATAAGACTAGCAAACTGAGCCCTTGGAGAGAAGAAGTTCATGCTTTAAAGCCATGAGAAGAAGAATAATTTTAAATATGCAACTTCACTACTCTGATTAACTTTACTTGATATCTTTTCGATAAATGATGCTACCCTTTGATATATCATGTTATCCCTTGACAATGCTGCTACCCTATCAAAAAAATCTTGCTACCCCTAGCCCTTTATGCGAATATCACAATGAATCATGCCGCTCTCAACATTTGATGAAGTTCCGTCACTAATAAATGCTGTCCTCGATAAATTATGCTACCCGTGATACATTTATGCTACACAATTAATTAATCATGCTTACCCTTGTAAAATCTCGCTACCGTCTCATGTACCGTCTCAAATCTCAATTTGTCATGCTACCCCTCGATAAATAATTGAGACCTCTTCGATAATACATTCTAACCGATTTCGATAAATAATGATACCCTTCGATAATTCACGCTTTTCATCAATAATTCATTCTTTCCCCTTATTAAATCTTGCTTTCCGCTCAATAGTTTATGATTATCACTCGATAGTATTGATTTTCCTAAATTATTCGTGCTCCCTATCGATAACTCATGCTTTCCCTTCGACAATGCATGCTTGCCCTTCACTAATTCATGTTTTCCGTTCGATAATTCCTGCTTTCCGTTCGATAATTTCTGCTTTCAATTTGATAATTAATGATTTCTATTTGATAAAACTCATGCTTCCCTCGATAATTCATGTTTTCCTTCATTTAATTTATGATTCCCATTCGATAATTTAGATTTCCCTAAATCCGTTATCTATAATTAATGCTTTACCCTCGATAACTCGTGCTTACCCTCGAAAACTTATTCTTCCCCTCGATATTTCCCACTTTTCTTTTCCAAAATTCATGCTTCCCTTGGATATATCATGCTTTTTATCGATTATTATGCTACCCGCTCAATAATTTATGTTTTTCTTAAAAAAATCTGGCTTTTTCGTCGATAATATATGCTTTCCATCGATAAGTCGTGCTTCTCCTCGATAATTCATTCTCCATTTCCGATAAATGCTACCCCACTCGAAAATTCAGGCTTCCCCTCGATAACTCATGCTCTTTCCTCAATAATTCACTTCACCCCTCGATACTTTTTGCATTTCCCTAGATGTGTCAGGCTTTTCCCTCCAGAAATTTATGCTTACCCTTCGATAATTCGTGCTTTCCCTCGATATCTTATTCTTCTCCTCAATATTTCACGCTTTGCCTTTCGATAATCGATGCTTCCCCACTCGATAATTCATGCTTTTCCATGATAGTTCAGGCTTCCACCTTGATGATTCATGCTCCTTCCTCGATAATTCATGCTTACACCTCGATATGTCGTGCTTTTTTCATCGATAATTAATGCTGCCCTATCGATAATTTACGATTTTCTAAAAAATCATGCCATTTTTTCGATAGTACTTGCTTTACCTCGATAATTTATTTTTTCTTTCAATAATTTATTCTTACCTCGATGCTTCTTCCTCGATTACACAGTTTACCTCCTCGATATGTCATGGCATTCCCTCGATAATTCCCGCTTTACCCTCAATAAACCATTCTTTTCCCTCGATAATCCAGGCTTCAACCTTGAAATTTCGTGCTTGCTGTTTCCTCGATAACTTTTGCTGTCCGGGAAATACGAGTAATTCATGCTGCACCCTTTAATTGATAATGCTATGCCTCATAAAATCATTAAAAATGCTACTGTCTAAAAATTTACGTTACTTCGATAAGTTATTCTTTTCCTTGGTATTTAATGCTATTTCGTCAATAATTCGTGCTTTCATTCGATAATTTTGATTTCACTGGATAATTCAGGCTTCACACTCGGTAATTCACGCTTTTACACGATAGCTTATTCTTTCCTCAGTCTTAATATAGCATTTTGCAGGCTAGTAGAGAAAACAGGCAAGCAATTAAATAACAAGGACCACTAGAAGAAGAGTGGTCCTTGTCTTCTTCTTCTTCTATCTTCTATCTTCTATCTTCTTCTAGTGGTCCTTGTTAAATAATCGATGACAAAGTCAGTGGAATTTTTTACACTCTATGGTCAAGGCCATGTGCATTCCTGCAACCAAATAAATAATGTGAGCATGCAATTCATCAGAGTCATCAGTTCTTGTGTTTCTTCAGCTCGAAATGGACGCAATCGACATCGAGGAAGATGACATTTTTGAGGAGGATGGAGACAGCTTTGTCACAGCGGAGGACGCAGTTCAGGCGGCGGCAGCACGTGGTCCGTACTCCAAGATAAGCAACGAAAAATATGAACTGATTTCAGTGCGCTTGAGCGAGGGGACAGTGCTGTGCAGATTTCGAAGTCTTTTAATGTAAAGGTACCAACTGTGTATACTATCCAACAGCGCTACGAGCTGACGGGACGTCGTGATCGACTCCATCGAGGAGGCGATCGAACGTCGAAGCTTGGAAACCAGCACGTGCAACTGCTTCTAGATTCACTGGATGCCAATCCATTATTGACACTTAAAGAGTTGCGTTGCAAACTGGAGCATTCGTTCGACGGTCTTCGCGTAAGCGAAGCAACACTTAGCCGATCTCTAGAAATACACCTGATCACGCTGAAATGCTTAGGCAGAGATGCTGCCGTACTCACCATTTTTGAATCCGACTGAGAGTGCGCACTCCTGCCTGAAGGCGACAATAAAACGTCAGTTGTCTTTGCCCCAAGTTCAGCTCGAACTTGACAATCCACCACCACAGACAACACTATGCGAGTGGCGAATTCTTGTTCTTCAGAGAATCGCAGAGGAAGCAACTTCCGAAATCACACCGGTCAAATGTGGAGGATGGTTTCGGAATGCACTCCGCTTCATCCCTAGATGTGTCGCGGGAGAAGACATCGTTTAATTTCTGCCATATATCGGACAGCTTCACTGAAGGAAATCTTTTTCGAGTTTCATTTTGTACTTTTCCCTGGGTTTTGCGTACTAGTTTTTCATATGTTTCGTCATATTAATATTTAGCAACATAAAAAAGGAAAACTTGCAAATTTAGCGCGCAATTAGAGACAATTTCATTTCAGTTTTTTAGCATTTCCGAACATTAAAACGCTGAAACATTGATTATTTAATTGCTTGCTTGTTTTCTCTACTAGCCTGCAAAATGCTATAGTACTCGCGCCCTTGGCCATAGACTAGAGATTTACCTTTTCCCATGAGTCCGCCTTATATACGCTGTCCCTCGTTCGAAACGAACCTTCTCTTTTCAAGAAATATAACAGCCAACTCATCAAGATTAAAACTCAACCGTATTTTCATTGCAAGTGCAATCCCCAAGCTTGGGCGTCACAGCACTTTTCATTGGATATCTCATGCATTGCTCTGGATGTAACACGCTATCTCTCTCGGCATTCAGGCTTTCCCTCGATATTTTAATGTCCTTCCTCGATAATGCATAGTACCCTCTCGATAATTCCTGCTTCATTGGATATATCCTGCATTCCCCTAGATGCATGATATATCCAGTTGTCGTTTCGTTGTAATTCTCACGCTGCTACCCGATTCGTCAATGGTGACTGACAGGACGTCTTCCTTCACCCGCCAATTGACACCTAGAGCCTTGCTAGTCTGTAGCCTCGCCTGTATGTAGAACCCCGATTGCGAGGCTCGCTCGGACGCCGGAATCTTGGCTAGCACTTCTGCTGAGTTCGATTTCCACTTGCGGGCTCGCATTCCAGCTCTTCTCTACTACTCGGACAGCTGCTCAAACAGTTGAATCGCTCTGCGTTCTTCTGCCGACTCCAACGTTCTGGGAGCTTTCTCTGGCTCCTCTTCGATCTCGCAGCTCTGTATTATTAACTTTACGAAGTGATGCTCTAATTGTCTCGATTACAATGGCTAGACACTTTGTTTTATTGTTTATAACCATGTTTTCAAGTTCTCTTGCTATAACATTATAATAAATATAGCTCTTTGCAGACCATTTGATCCTTCCAGCATTCGATTTAATCCACAGTGGCAAAATCCAAACGTTTCAGGCCGATTTTTAAGTTTTCTATGGCCAAAAGTATGACCATAGAGCAATCGATTTGATCCTTCGGACACGCATTTAAGCCTCTCTCCACTGTTTAGTTGTTATTGTTTGCCCTAGAACACAGACTAGACGGTTATCATCAGACGTCAGAGAGCGAAGTAGCTAACACTATGTTCGACGAAGAAATTAAATATTAAATCTATGGGGCGGGACTAAATGCGTGTCCTGTATGTAGCAACTCCGATTGCGAGGCTCGCTCGGACGCCGGAATCTTGGCTAGCACTTCTGCTGAGTTCGATTTCCACTTGCGGGCTCGCATTCCAGCTCTTCTCTACTACTCGGACAGCTGCTCAAACAGTTGAATCGCTCTGCGTTCTTCTGCCGACTCCAACGTTCTGGGAGCTTTCTCCGGCTCCTCTTTGATCTCGCAGAATTTCTTTAGCATCTCCGCCACGTCTTCCTCGTGCGCGAAACTGAAGAATTCTTGCTGACCCTCAACCATGCTGTTCGCCGGCGCGAAATCCATCCGTACAACGCAGGTCCAGCCGATTGGTGTTAATCTTGCGATCGGTTCGCCTGGCAATCCGCGAAGCCTTCTGAACAGGCGGTGTTAGCTGGTGTTGGTGTTGTTGGCTAGTGGTGGTGGATTTAATAGAATAAACGTGAAGCTGTGAACAGGTGAACAGATACAAGCTGTGAACAGGTGAACACATACAAGCTGTGTACAGGTGAACACATACAAGCTGTGTACAGGTGAACACATACAAGCTGTGTACAGGTGAACACATACAAGCTGTGAACAGGTGAACAGTACAAGCTGTGAACAGGTGAACACATACAAGCTATGAACGGGTGAACAGATACAAGCTGTGAACAGGTGAACACATACAAGCTGTGAACAGGTGAACAGATTCAAGCTGTGAACAGGTGAATAGCCTGCTGAAGTGGACATTGGTAATGGGCGAGGCTGCACAATTCTGAATTTAGTCAGCAATTTTTGTCATTTTTCCTTGATCATAGTCCTGGCGAGGTTCTTGTCCAGGATGTCTGTCGCAGGACCAAGAAAATATCTAGCATCAATATGCAGCCGCGAATGTCAGTTGAAACCAAATACGAATAGCGGTAGCAACAAGTTAGATTTACTCATAAACATTCTCAAAAGCATTTATTGATTGCTGCAAGAACTTTGTTGGCAACTTAAAACGCAGTTGTTTCGCTTAATTCATATTGTTTTAGATTGAGATAATATATTTCATAATCAAAAATTACCAGACAATTAAATTTCAAATCGAGTACATTATGTAAAGGTATATTTCGTGCCACTTCGGTTTTCGTGTGTACTTTTCTTTATCAGCCAATCAGAGTGGACTGTTAAGAATAACTCCGAATAACGATCTCTCGGCGTCCCAGGTGCTCTTAAATTCCGCCTTGCCGAGAGAGTTCTCAGCGGAGCACACGTAGGTGCCATACGCGTTGTCGCGGCCGATGTTCTCTGCAGTTGTGAAGGTGTCAAGCGATGAAAATTTGGGAGTCAAAATGCAGTGTGTCACTTCAGCCAACACCTTCTGACTAGTTTTCTCTAGAATATTCTGTCTTAGACGGTTCTATTTCTTCGCGGAAATTCCATGGACTGCCCATACAATTTTTAGCACACGGGAAACCCACTTTACGGATGCTTTTCAAACAATGGGAAAACAGGAATCATTTTCTCTATTTGTCCCTATTTGTTAATGCGCATTAGATCATTCGGTGGAAATGGTGAAATTATATTTTAGAAAATTATGATACACTTTTTTCTTTTGATAATTTCAACAGCCTCACAAGCTATATTTTGGCTTCCATCCATAGGAAGCCAAAATCAATATTAATCCCTCCATATTGATAAATATTTTATTAAGGCTATTAAGGCCTTATCCTCTTAACTCCATGGACTGAGGGGGACGCCACACCACCCTCAATTGCCCCACCTAATGCTGGTACAATTAAAACAAATGGATGAAGCGAAGCAATTTAAAGATAAGTGTATTGCTTATCTTTATAAGTTGTTCTCTCTTTAGAGTCTCTATCCCTGGGCAGGAATCGAACTTCCGACCTTCAAGTCGAGAGCTTCACGCTCTAATCACGAAGCTTCAACCACACGCGCTGATTGGTTGAACCAATCAATCTAGATAAAACGAGTAACAAGTTCACAAACCTATCTACCAGCTATGTTACTTCCTTATCGCTCCTTTCCGATTGAGCAAGCGAGTTGATGTCCTTTCCTTACCTTTTGGTAGTCTGAAATGGAAGGGGTGTTAGAATAGCCTTTAGAATATGTTTGTGTACTTCAATTCATTAAACCACAATGCTTCTAAATCTAAACACTCACTTGTAAACTAGCTGCGACCCGTATCTGCAGGAGTCATTTTGGTCGAAAAAGGTCTTCTCATACTGCCTGATCCACCTTGGGGTCTCCAGTTGAACATTGTCCGCGTCGCGCTTGGTAATATCCAGATCCGGGTACGGGTAGCCGGTAAAGAGGCATTCAAAAAAAATGTCGCCTTCTTCCGTCTTCGTGATGTAAAAAAAGCCGTAAGTCCCTTGCCTCAACTCGCCTTCGCCAGGTCGGGCTAAGGGGTCGAGGTTAAACGTACTTTAGTACGACTAACGCACTTAGGGATGTCAACTTAAGACTCCAGAATGGAGACCTATGGTCAATCATCGAACCAAATCAACTGAAATCAGCAGCTGGTCGATCAAGTTGACCCAGGGTACCCTGAAATAAAGCGAACCCTAATACTGAGCGAAACCCATTTCCCTGACTCCTGAGCACACAGTACACAGATAAAGTACACAGACCCTGATTTCAGGTAAAGTACTATCTTACTGCACCTTTAAGCTGGCCCTAAAGCGTGCCAATTGTACAGCAAAACCCTTAAACCTTCTCGCTGCGGCTGCGCCCCAAGTTAGTGTGGGCATGCCGCGAGTTCGGTCAGGAATCTTGGTGCTCTGAGAAACTGAGACCGCTCTGCCACTCACCCCCTACTAACAAACATTGTCCAAGCTACTCCGTTGGAAAATGTGACAGGAACGGAATCTTCGACAGCGGCCTTGAAAGCGTCTCTCATGATGCAATCTTGAAGCTTACTACCCTATAACTGAACCTAATCCGAATTAGCTTTTACAACTTCCAGCAGAATCATGTTGCGCGAAAAGTTCTTACTTTGCATGAAAGCCTTGATGGGCACCGACTGAATATACAGATCTTCAACGCCCGATAAGTTGATGAATGACCTGACGGCCACGCACATGAAAATGCCCGAATTGTTCACGGAGCCAGTCTGCAGCGTCAGGGTCGCTTTGCCGCCCTCCAAACGCTTTTTCATGCCGGAAACCTCGGTGGCAGTGCCGGCTTCCCTCTCATCGTAGAGGCACTTGAAGTTCTTGCACTTTTGTGGGTGTGCGTGTGATAGGATGCTTGCAAAAATATTCCAAATAGAATGGCTATTAACAGGGCTTTCCAGTGTAACCTACCTTGACCCAGTCCAGGTAGCGATATGTTTCTGAATTTCTATCCACTTCTGCGTCGTAGTTCTGCAGAGTGCAGGTCAGCTCAATCGGTGGTCCATCGCGGCGCAAATCGACGATGTCCGGATTTCGAATGATCAGCGAAGAGTCATTCATTGTGACGACGATGTTGGGCCTCTCGGGAATCGCTGGAGAAAACGATGGTGTGCGAACATTATCTTAGTGGAAGGCTGGTGGGACTCCTTCTAAACCGGCCGATCTCTATCTGTACGGACTCACAGACTGGTTCTCTGACTCACTGCTTTGGTCTCTTCACTCACAAAGATTTAGTAGGCCTGTGCTTAGAGATTCAGGCACTAATCTGGGGGTCGGGAGTTTGCCAAACCTCAGCCAAGAAAAATTAATCTGTATTCTCGATTCGCAGCCAACGGAGAGACAATTCAGCACATTTCGCTGACTTCAGAACATGCACAGGTACATGGATACTGTATACAGGCACAAAGTCACAGGTGATTGTATCTGTTTTGAATTTTCTTCAGGCAGTGTACACTCTCAATGTACCTTGGGGTTCGGCTCTCAAAGGCATAAATGGCACGACAAGCCCCGAAGCCTCGGAATCGAGCTCAGGGACATTGGTGCAGGATGGAAACTTATAACAAGTTTCTAGACCTATGTACAAGACCTATCAACGATAGGAACGGCGATTCTGGTGGCCGACAATGACAAAGGACGTGGAGGACTTCGTAGCAACGTGCGACAAGTGTCAGAGGACGGCTCGAATCCCGATCAGCCACCTGGTGCAGCTTGTGCTAGTGCCTCGAGTGGAGGAGGCCTTCACTAAAGTTATCATCGACCTAAGCGAGCCCTATCCAAGGACGGCGAGCGGTCACCAGTACATCCTGTCGGTTATCGACGCGGTTTCCAGAAGGATTCCCTCTGCGTAAGATCGACGCGGAGTCGCGGGAACGAGAGCTAAAGCGCTTAGATCAGGTGCTGCTGCTGTTGCCATCGACAGCCAAGAAGCTCCCCGCTAAATGGCGCGGCCCCTATGAAGTACTGGAGAGGTGCAGCGAGGTGAACTAACGAATTCGGATTGGCTCGGCAACCAACATGTTCCACATCTGCTCAAGAAATACAACGCGCGAGAGTCGATTCTGATGCGGCTGTCAGCGGCAACGACGGGTGCTCCTGCGCTGTCCGACCGTCTGAGCCCGGACGAGAGGGACCGTCTCCAGCAGCTGGTGCTGGACTTCGCGAACGTCTTCAGTGAGATGCGGTGAAGCACCGAATCTGGACGACATCTGACCGCGTTGTGCGCATCCAGCCTCTGCGGGAGCTGCAGGCGCATCGATCAACAGGTGCTCCAACAGGAGTTCCAAAGCATGCTGGACCTCGAGTGATCGAACCGTCGGATAGTGACTACTGTTCTTCTGTCTAGTGGCCAAGAAGGACGGCTCCGTCCGATTCACTGTCAACTTCAAGGTGCTGAATAAGCTGGTGGCTTTCGATTCCTACCCAATGAAGAACATCGAGGATCTGCTGGAGCGAGTCGCCAAGGCCAAGTTCATGTCTAAGCAAGGGCTACTGGCAGATTCCTCTGTCCGAGAACTCAAAGCGGCTGACGGCATTCGCGGCCGGTGGCAGGCTCTACCAATTCACCGTATACCCGTGTGTTTAAACGACAGAAGTGCAACGCACCAGAGGGCTGGTCCAAACTGTTCCAAGGGCTGGGCAACGCAGACTCATACCTCGACGACATTGCCGTGTTCAGCGATCTTTGAACAGCACGTCCACGACCTGAGGGAGGTGTTAGGCCGTTTCCAGGCTGCCTTTCTGACGGTGCAGCCACGCAAATGCTACCTGGGCGGCAACTCGGGGGACTACCTCGGCTTCAAGCTCGGCGGAGGCCAGATCGGCACGAGCGAGGATCGAGTGCGGACTGCACAGGCTCGACCCCTGACTAAGGCCCAGCTGCGATCAGTGCTCGGAGTGCTCAACCAATACCATCGGTTCGTGCCCGGCTACTCCGACAAGGTGGCAGCCCTGACGGACCTCACGAAGATGTCGGCGCCTGAGGACCTAAGAGCGGCCTGGGGAGAACAACAGACTCGAGCCTTCGAGAAAGTGAAGTCTCTGCTGGCGAGCGAGCCGGTACTACGCGCGCCGGATTGCAGTCGGCCATTCATTCTGGAGACGGACAGCTCGGAGACCGGCATCAGCGCGGTGCTAACGCAAGAGTTCCAGGACGGCAATCATCCTGTGCTATTCGTGTCACGGCGTACCTGCAGATGGACCACACAAACCCGCGGCTCCAACGGTGGACCTTCTATCTGTCTGGCTACGACTACGAGATCCGGTACTAGCCAGGCAAAAGCAATACGGTGGCCTACGGTCTCAGCCTCATCTGGACTGATTGATTGACCAAATGATTTACTGACTGACTCAGGATTGAGTGACTGTCCACGTGATTTATTGTACCAGACGGCTCAGTAACTGACTTTGCATTGCTGCTTGTTTAGTCGATTTTGCAGGACTGTGGGATCGATTGATTTGTAGTGTCTTAGTTTGACCGATTTTGCGTTGCCGATTTGAACTCAAGTTTTACTGGTTCCTGCGATTCAATTCTGACTTGAATTATGGTCCGGATTCCTACTTGCGGTGCAGAAATTAACGTCAACTTTTTTGTACATGCCCGTGGAGTCGTTGCTATAAATAGATGTGTGGTGTGCTCAGAGGCGGTTTGGGCCTCCCTGGCTCAACTTGGAACCTGTGAATCGTGTGTCGATCATTCTTACTGGGATCAAAGAATGCAACAAAGTGAAAACGTCATTATTTGATATTACTGCTCGAAGTAAAAACTACGTAAACAAACTTACAATCCGTCGACTCGGAGCTCATGTTGATCGACCTGGTTTCGTGCGCAACGTCGTTTTTCGCATTGCAAGTGAAGGGCACTTGGTGTACCTGCTTGTCCATAATAAACGTAATGTTCGCGTAGCTTCGGTTTCCGATCTGACCCTCGTCAGCCAACTGTTAAAATAAATTCGGAATGTGTGAAGCTAGTCAAAAAGCTACATTGAATTTTGAGGCTTTCGCAGTGCACCACACTGACAGGGACAAATGTGGAACAGTAATACAACCTGGAGGGAGTTTGCCTGTGCAAGCATCCGTGTCGACTGATGCACAGTCTGTCTGTCTACTGCCCGTGGGGGGTTAGAGGCAGAGCGGTAGCGGTCTAACGCATTTGCCACTCGCACCAAGGTCCCTGAGCTCGATTCCGCAGCGAGGCCACATTCATTTAGGGCGCAGCCGCAGAGGATGCCCTTGAGGGCCAGCCTCCGAGGCACAGTGAGAGTATACACTGCCTGACGATAAGAAATTCAAGGCGATGTACACACCTGTGTGCATGGCGTGTGCATGCGCTCTCTGTGTCTGTGTGCTTGTGTGCTCAGGAGTCAGCGGAACGGGCAGAATTGCCTCCTCGCTTGCTGCAGGTATAGTGTGATTAAATTATATGCTATTGTCTGCAGCCCTCCTGCAATTAATATAATTATTATTATTATTATTAGTATTCTTCTTCTTAATATTTTTTATGATTAAGTGTGCATCCTAAACGCATTTTTACTGGTGTTGAATCGAATGTCATCAATTTTGTACAAAATAATTTCAATACTTCAAGATCCAGAACACTTACAACCACGCCAGGAACGCTTGTGGCATTCTTCCCCAGAACATCCCACCAGACCTTGGCTGGCGGCACAGCGTTTTCATCGTAGCAATACAACCACTGACGCCTGCGATCGATGAAAGTCTTCTCCGCCATGATGTATTTCGGTACGGGCTTCCCTGAAGGTGTAAATCGAAGCGAAGAGTGCCTATAACAAATACTATATGCTTCAAAACTGTCTAGCCAGGGCCACAAGTTTTTTTCGTTCGGCTGAAGCTCGAACTTCAAACCTCATAGTAAGAAATTCGAAGCTCTAACCATTGAGCTAAAGCCACTAGCTCCAAAGTTACCCCTAGCTCCAGCTCATAAGCTAGCTTTCTTTCCAATTTAGGCCTGGTACCTCTGGGTACAATGATGTAGACGTTGTATTCCATGACCTTGGAGAACTGCGCCTCGCGGCCAGGTTGAAAGAAGGTGTGGCAACGGCAATAGTACATGCCAGATCTGTCGTGCTTCAAGCCGGTGATGTTCAAATTCGGCTCAGTCTCCGAGTACAATGGGATCATCTTGGGCCGATTGCGTCCGAGCAACTGCCGGGAACTTTTCTGCGGCGTGTACACCCAGGAATAGCGATGACATGGCAGCCCGTCGTCATCCAGATTGTTGCTGAGAGGCAAGCATGGTAAGATGAACTCAAAACCCTCAGAAAGAGCGACGTCTCTGGTGTCTGCGAGTTTTGGCAAGACTTCAATGTCCGCTTTCTTTGAGTCAAAATTGGACACCGATATTGTTGACTCTGGCTGGCGCTGGCAGCTGAATGTGCCCCAGTGCTCCACGCCCAGCGGGTTCAGTACAAGATCGTCGCCATCGCGAGACACTCCAGGCGGTAGCAAGTCTGCCTCAGTCTCGTCCATCGAGCTGTAGCGCTGCTTGTTCTGCGCGCCCAGAGGATTCCCCAGCGATACCGCTGACTTTGCGTTGGCCGGCGTGAACTTCCAGTCGATGGGAATGCTGACCTTGTTTGGACTGCGGACGATCTTATTGCACTTGAGGCGCACCGCACTGCCCACAGGCTGCTCCACCTTGCTGGTTGGTGACGTCAGTTCCCAGTTAAAGGGCTGCCCTGTATACGGGAGACAAAAGAAATACTAAATCCAATGAAGGCATGTCTATATTGGCGATATAATCAAGACATGTGAAGTGGGTGCTCAGATTTGAAACGGTGAAGTACGAGGACATAATCGCTAAAGAATCATAGTCACGAGGGTCGGGTTTAGGAGCGGAGCAGAGTGCCTTTTTCAGTTGAAAAGACCTCCGGGTACTGAAGTATTTCAACACAAAATAATATATTTTTCTGCATCTACCTCGTACAAAGATATGAACAATATCTGCTTTTACAGAGAAATGTTTGTTGTCCTTGTCGCCAGTGTCTTCGACACGAGATTCGTGCGAATTTATCTATAGATTGAATATTGAGTACATTCATGAATTCAAATTAAACTGTCTAGTTGGCACACTTACGTGGCTTAAGAATGATGGGCACTCTTCGACTAATAGTGACATTGTTGACCATGTCGCTGACGTGGCATGTCCAATAGCCGGTGTCATTGTCATTATTCATGTCGTGGACGACTATGTCCGTAAAATTGGCGCCGTTGGCCTGCTGCTTGATGGCTTCGAAGCGCTCCGAAAGACGCCCAGTAGGGAACGGGAGCCGTGTCAACGTGGCCCTGAACTGGGCTGGTCGCGACGGCTGCATTGTGGAGTGGACGGTTGTGAGTTATTGTCAAGTTTCTCAAGTTTTAATGTCACTTAGAGAAGAGCGACGAACCTCCATGGGCACAACTGAGCACTTTAGAGTGGTGGTGTCGGGGTCCTTGGGATCGCTTCGCAGCACCAACCTCTTCACCGAGCTGCTTTGCACCGTCAGGTTAGAAAATGCCACTGCGGACCCGGATCGTCTGTTGAAGCCTTCGCATCTGTACCGACCACTGTCTGACGGGCTGGCGTCCTTGATCACAAGGCGGGTCGACTTCTCATCGCGCACCTGGTAGATTCGGGACGTATCTGCCAAACGACGTCCATCAGAGTCCTGCCACTCCAGCAGCCAGGCGATGCCGTTGTAGCCGGGTTTTTGTCGCCTGACCAGGCAAGTCAGCACCACTGTACGACCGGACGGCACATTCAGGGTCTCTGGCTCCACGGTTGGAACCACGTCTGTGAATGCATCGGCCACGGAGTTGACAGTTATGGTACACAACGTGCTGATCCCTGGATCTTACACACAGTAAAAGATCCTTAGATATGAACTGCTTTGAATCTGGCTCACTTTATACAGCTTTTAAAACTTTGGATTTACACTGGACATGTTAATTTTGTGAACCAGCTATTTATTTTCTTGTCCGAGAAGTAGCGTATTCATGCAGAGAAGAAGTGCACTTGATATCGCTAATATAAATGCGCTAGTACACTTAGCATATTGAACTCGGCCATTCGATTTGAATGGAAATAATTAGGTCAAATGGAAACAAAGCTATTGGTTAGCTTACACTCTTCACAATCGGGTCGCTGTCCTCTTGGTCGGCCCACAATCTTGTCTGCATAGCCTTCCTCGCAGCTGAAATCGTTGAACAAGGAGAGCAAGCAGTACATGTACCATGCATGAATGAATGCTTGTTTCCTATGTAGAACTTTCGCTTTTCGAATGTGAAATCTTATCTAACCACGACTCGGCAAGCGCCTATTAGACTCTGCTGAGGTACTGAGGTTTTTTACCTGATTTTCCTCCTAGACTCTTAATAATGAACCAGGTAATTTGAAGGCTATTTTATCTTCTGTCTGAATTGAACTGTTTCTTGGTCTTACGTGTCACAACCCGGAGAGTTCCTGTAGCCTTCTAGGCAGGGAACACACTTCCACCTGTTCACATTTGAGTTGTAGTCCACAATCTTGTGGAAATCTCCGGTTGTCTTGCAGTCCTGACGATAAAATTGTTAAGTCTTGATGTAAACATTTGCATTACAGTTTGCTACCAAACCATTTGGTGATATCAGCTCTGAACTCTGCTTTCACTGTTTAGTTACGTCGGTCTAGTTTGCAATCCACATGCTCTTCGCTCGTGAATAAATTACGAGCGATGCTTAAATAAATTCATGTTACTCTACAATTTCAGCTGCGGAGATACAGATTTCAAGAGCCAACTTGTTTCTTGTGTCGCAGGTTCACATGTCTTATTGAATGCTCAACAATATCTAGTTGCTATTGGCGGCTTTAGCCCAGAGGTCACAGCTGCTGTCAAAAACTTGAAAAGTGCGCCCAGCATCTTAGGTGGCCCTGGGAAGGGGGCGGCATTGCTACAAGCGCTGGTAGTGATGCAGCAGCCCACGATCTCCATGAATGGAGTGGATGAAGGCAATGATGCCGACTTGCAAAGATGCAGAAATGCAAACGTGACCCCTGGTACGGGTTTAATCTTTGCTATAAAAACATGGAAAAACTGCTTTGACCCTAGATTTGCTTGCTGAACCCTTCCGCCGAAATTCAGGTCTCTCTTGTCACTTGTCCCTTCCAATGTGAATCATTTGCTAAACCAGCTTTATCAGTTGTAAAACTGCTCCAAAGTGATCCAGGTGTTGGACCCAAGTCTTGCATTTTCCGAGGTTCAATTGCAAATAGCTGCTTCTCTGACTAAATTTGTGAATTTCCCCTGTCCCTCGGCTCCGAAGATTTGCGCAACGCTAACGTCAACTGTGACCTTGAAAGGGCACCCGTCTGCTGGTTTTTGGCCTTACCTCGCAGAAAGCGCCCTGGTAGGGATCGGGGCAAACAGTGCAGCGCTCTACGGGAGCTGGTTCAGCACCCGAGCTGGTGTTGGTACTTGACTGGTACGTGACGTTCAGAATGCGCACGTTCATCTGGCCCTGGAATTGGTAGATCCGGAAGAAAATTCCACGCAGATCAGAGAGGGCGGTCATCACGTCCAATCTAGTGACGGCCGAACCGTCGATGGCACGCAGGTTCTGCTCGTCGAGTGTCACGGAGAAGCGAGTCTCTGGGGCGCGTTTGGTGGTTCGGTCCCAATGCACCAAGGTCTGGCCTCTCGAGCCCTGATAGTTTGATGAATAAAATTGCATTTGAATTTAAATAACAGATGCAATTGTAGTGCAACGCACTCTGTCTTTTTTGACAGAGTATGACAGCATATGACAGTCAATCTTAATCTCAAGCACTCGCTGCTACGAACGTCTTCCATTCTGCTCAGCAGTTTTTTTTCACTTTTCCCAACGGCCCGCTGTCAATTTTAGCATAGACGCTGTCGCCGTACCTTGATGCCGAAGATTGGGAACGCCGTATCGGCCGTCAGCGCTGTGTCCATGCGCACGTTGACTCGCACGGTGAAGCTCAATTTGCCGCCGTAGGCTGCCAGCTGAAAATGAAAGTTCGCACGATTTCTTTTATTTTACATCACTAACTTGGATTCAGAGTGTCCCAGACTGTTGTCTAGCCGTACCCGCTTGCCAGACAAGCTCGTCAAGAACACGTAGGACTCGTCATCGTCTCGCAAAGCTGACGAGTCGTCTCCAGTTGGGGCCACGGCTATCTCCGCTCCGGACTGTACTGTGAGCTTCGCGTGCGAAGTAGCGTCCTCGTACACTCCGTACAGGCCCCAGCCCATCAAACGCACCGCGGATGCTTCCACTGGTACTCGCTTCTGCAGTCGTGTGTCAAATGAAACCATGTACAGTTGATAAGCATGTCGAGACATATTTATTAGCCTATTCTAAACTGATGAGAGACTTTTCTGTACCTCTTCGAAGTAAAGGCCGGCATTTTCGCAAGCATTCGATCGGTCGGAGCAGAAGCAGGGCACGCATCCATCCGGGTGGTCCCGCCTGAGACTGTGGAAGCCCGGCTTGCACTTGTCACAGTTTTCACCTTCAACGTTCGCCTGAATTCGAAAGATGAAACAATTTCCTATCAGTTTTTTTCGTTGCACTTTATGCTCATGTGGCTTTGTACTTTTAGTATATTCTTTAGGATGAAATAAAATCTGCAGTCAGCTGCTCACCTTGCAATTGCAGACGTTGTTCTGGCAAATGCCGCCGATGTTGCAGGTCTTCTTGCAGTCGATGCTAGTGTCAACTAAATTCAGTTATCAAATTTTTGCTCAAACTTTTCTCAGTGCTTGTCAAGAGCCAGCTAGTCTTTAATAATTATACTAAAAATGAAATGCCTGCTTGCTTGCTGCAATCGAGTAACTCCGGAAGGGCTTTAACGACTTTTATAACTCCTAAATATGACTAAGATATGGCCATTCGCTTATATAGAAAATTGGTTCTCTGCTGCTGGGGCACATTGGTTCTCTGCTGCTGGCGGAGAGTATGGTTTTTCTGCCCAGATTGTCAGCCAATATGTGATTATGTTTAGGGCCAACAGGTGGGGGCATATCAGCTTTTTGAGAGGACAAGTGCGATTTGCATTAGAGAATTGTATAAATCCTGAAATCTTGAAGTTACCTATTGCTAGTAAAAATAATAAAATATATGTTATTCATTTAAATTTATAAAACGTGCTACTGCATCAAAGGTCATTAAATATATAATGCCGAAGGTTTGAACTGGTCCATTGATAATAGCACCAATGAACTCGGAATTCGTAATTTTGTCAGGGCATCAAAGCTAGTTCTCCTTTACTCCGTCCCTCCCTCAAAGGGGGAATCTATTTGCGCGTTACTTGCGCGTTACTTGTACAAGCCCTTGTGTGCAGGGCGTTAGATTAACAACTATTGTCGTTTCTAGTGTATTTTCTATCGAAACGTACTAAAACTAATGCGTTGCATATACTTGCAGCTGACTCACACATTGGTTTCTTGTCTTCAACACTCATAATTTCGTGTCTACCTACTTCCTTTTAAATGACTAGCCGCTTATTTAGCAGGCATTAGCTTGCAGTCATTATTTAAACACTTGAAGGTTAGATTAGGTTAGATTAGGTTAGGTTAGGTTAGGTTTGCTTAGGTTAGATTAGGTTAGGTTTGCTTAGGTTAGATTAGGTTAGGTTTGCTTAGGTTAGACTAGGTTAGGTTTGCCTAGGTTAGATTTTATCAGATTATAAACTAATGATCGAACGCTTTCTAGTTATAGCTCGTCTGACAGCACATCTGAGATCTGTTATTGGATTCAAAAAGTATGTACAATAAATCCCTTAAAATTTATCTCATGAACAAAACTCACGTGGGACCTCAACAATCGGTACAGGATTCGAGTATCTCCTTGTGCCAGACGGATCCACACCTGAACACCTGTACCAGTGATTCGTATTCGCATCCGTACTCCTATTCCAAATTGGTTTGTGATAGAAGGTGCACAGGGTAGAGGTAATATTGAAGTACGGATCCTCCGGCGGCCCGATGGGATCATTGCGCGCGTTGCTAACGTGAAACTTGATGTCTCGGAGGCGCTCATCAAAAGTGCAGTTCACTAATTTGGCCCAGTTGAACTGTGTGGGTTGGACGGTCACGCCTGAAAATTGAAGACAAAAATACTTGCCAGTTATGAAATCAGAAGCTATTGTGAATAACAACAGAACGTACTAATCTGAATGGGGTCGTTGACGGCCAGATCTTGGGCGTTGGCTCTCATTGGCGACAGCAGAAGGCCAAGGAATAGCCAGGCCAGGACAACTGCTGGCTGGCCCATGGCTTTGCGCTGCTGGTTGAAAATAATTTCTAGTTAGTGCCTAAAAGATCCTCAAAGATTGAAGATACAAATGTAGAACACCGGCGCCTAGATTTCTGCTGCAAGTGTCCATACTTATAGCAACGGGTCTTATAGTGGACCCGTTCACACTGCTGAGGTGGAGAGCGAGGCGACAACCAATAGAGCGAGTGCTTCGCTGGTCGCTATTGGCTGGAGCTAAGGCATGCGCATCAGGAATATCTGGAGTCGAGTTCAACCCTCTTGTTGAGGGAGGCGCACTGGTCTGCGCCCGGTGAAGTTTTAGTCCATTTGTAAAAGTGGATTCAAAACTAACCATCTGAAGTGTTTTGTTATGTCTGACCTAAAATGACGACAAGTACGGCAATTATGACGACAAGTATGACGGCAAGTATGGCGACAAGTATGACGACAAGTATTGCAGTATGACGACAAGTATGACGACAAGTACGGCAAGTATGACGACAATTACGGCAAGTATGACGACAAGTATGACGACAAGTACGGCAGTATGACGACAAGTATGACGACAAGTACGGCAAGTATGACGACAAGTACGACGACAAGTATGACGACAAGTACGGCAAATATGACGACAAGTATGACGACAAGTACGACGACAAGTATGACGACAAGTACGGCAAATATGACGACAAGTATGACGACAAGTACGGCAAGTATGACGACAAGTATGACGACAAGTATGACGACAAGTATGACGACAAGTACGGCAGTATGACGACAAGTATGACGACAAGTACGGCAAGTATGACGACAAGTACGGCAAGTATGACGACAAGTATGACGACAAGTACGGCAGTATGACGACAAGTATGACGACAAGTACGGCAAGTATGACGACAAGTACGGCAAGTATGACGACAAGTACGGCAAGTATGACGACAAGTACGGCAAGTATGACGACAAGTATGACGACAAGTACGGCAGTATGACGACAAGTATGACGACAAGTACGGCAAGTATGACGACAAGTACGGCAAGTATGACGACAAGTACGGCAAGAGCGACTACAAGTACGGCAAGTATGACGACAAGTATGACGACAAGTACGGCAAGTATGACTACAAGTACGGCAAGTACGACTACAAGTACGGCAAGAGCGACTACAAGTACGGCAAGAGCGACTACAAGTACGGCAAGTATGACGACAAGTATGACGACAAGTACGGCAAGTATGACGACAAGTATGACGACAAGTACGGCAAGTATGACGAAAAGTATGACGACAAGTACGGCAAGTATGACGAAAAGTACGGCAAGTACGACTACTACGCTCAGTACTCGTACAGCAAGAGCCACAGAAATTCCCACAGCAAGAGCTACCGGAAGTAATCCGTATGAGGCTGCAAACTCGATCACCATCAATAGTGCGAGAGACAATTGCGCCTTTGTGGGATATTGTCACTCTTGTTTTATGAAAATATAATATATTATTATATTACAGCACTAAAAAATACATTACTGAATTGAAGATGCACTGGAATCGACGACAATATGTGAAACTATTTTTTAGCCAATAGCTGATCATGTGAATATTCGATCAAAGTACGAATAATGAAATTTATCGTAATACTGCGCGTTAAAACGTGTACAAGAGTACGATATTAAAAATTTAAATACCCTCATAGTTTAACTAATTAATCTATTATAAGGCCTTGAATAAATTTTTTGTTTACATGAATTGGAGCCTCAATTCAACAAATTTTATCTCCTCATCAAACATAAAATCGCTTCATCATCAGGCTTAGTTAAAGCAACAACAACAAAAACAGAAACAATATACGCCAGAGTTAGAGATAAGCATCAGAAGGCAAGTTTCAAGGCCTGGGCGCGCACATAGGCAAGGTCTCTGGCAGTGTCTGGGGCGCCGGCGTCGGCAAAAGGTGAGTCGACGTACCGCGGAGTTCGTGCCTGCCCCCGCCGAAGTTGAACCTGCAGCAGCAGCTCCTCCTGCAGCAGGCTGGGGCAGTGCTCCTCGGCACGGATGAGGTGGCCTTCCAGCTGTAGTCACCGACAGCGCAGTAGGTCGCTTGGGCGGGCCAGGCCGGCGCGGCGATAAAGTGCCGCCTTGGTGATGAGCTCATCAAAGCCGATTCTAAAGGCAGCGCGAAGCAGGCCAGCCTATGCCTAAAAATGTTAGAGTTGAAAAAGTAGACGAGAAGACAAAAAAGCAGTCTTGATATGAATTCCACAAAGGATTATAAGCAAAGGAGAGTTGCCTTGCCAGAGACGTGCGTATTGAGTTGACAACTAGCCGTGAGCTTGAGGTATAGCCACAAGCGAGATCGGCTTTACAACGACGATCGTGTTTTTCTACTTTTTTACCTCCTGGGACTACTACTCGTAAATGCAAAATAGTATTTAGTACAGCCCTGCAATGTAATAAATGCCTTTTAAGCCGAATGGAAATAATATCCACAGGAGAAACATATTCCTCATTTGAGATTGACGATGCTTGCTAGCATCGGCATGCACAAATGCTTAAGTATTATGGCAAGAATGGCAACGCCATAATGTTTCCGAAAATGCTTATTCTCAGAATCTGCAGTGTGGGAAAAGGCTGGGGGATGAATTGAGGATGCTACCCCTCAATAGATCATGCTACCCCTCAATAGATCATGCTACCCCTCAATAGTTCATGCTACCCCTCAATAGTTCATGCTACCCCTCAATAGTTCATGCTACCCCTCAATAGTTCATGCTACCCCTCAATAGTTCATGCTACCCCTCAATAGTTCATGCTACCCCTCAATAGATCATGCTACCCCTCAATAGATCATGCTACCCCTCAATAGTTCATGCTACCCCTCAATAGTTCATGCTACCCCTCAATAGTTCATGCTACCCCTCAATAGTTCATGCTACCCCTCAATAGTTCATGCTACCCCTCAATAGATCATGCTACCCCTCAATAGATCATGCTACCCCTCAATAGTTCATGCTACCCCTCAATAGTTCATGCTACCCCTCAATAGTTCATGCTACCCCTCAATAGTTCATGCTACCCCTCAATAGTTCATGCTACCCCTCAATAGTTCATGCTACCCCTCAATAGTTCATGCTACCCCTCAATAGTTCATGCTACCCCTCAATAGTTCATGCTACCCCTCAATAGATCATGCTACCCCTCAATAGTTCATGCTACCCCTCAATAGTTCATGCTACCCCTCAATAGTTCATGCTACCCCTCAATAGTTCATGCTACCCCTCAATAGTTCATGCTACCCCTCAATAGATCATGCTACCCCTCAATAGTTCATGCTACCCCTCAATAGTTCATGCTACCCCTCAATAGTTCATGCTACCCCTCAATAGTTCATGCTACCCCTCAATAGTTCATGCTACCCCTCAATAGTTCATGCTACCCCTCAATAGTTCATGCTACCCCTCAATAGTTCATGCTACCCCTCAATAGTTCATGCTACCCCTCAATAGTTCATGCTACCCCTCAATAGTTCATGCTACCCCTCAATAGTTCATGCTACCCCTCAATAGATCATGCTACCCCTCAATAGATCATGCTACCCCTCAATAGATCATGCTACCCCTCAATAGATCATGCTACCCCTCAATAGATCATGCTACCCCTCAATAGTTCATGCTACCCCTCAATAGTTCATGCTACCCCTCAATAGATCATGCTACCCCTCAATAGATCATGCTACCCCTCAATAGATCATGCTACCCCTCAATAGTTCATGCTACCCCTCAATAGTTCATGCTACCCCTCAATAGATCATGCTACCCCTCAATAGTTCATGCTACCCCTCAATAGTTCATGCTATCCCTCAATAGTTCATGCTACCCCTCAATAGTTCATGCTACCCCTCAATAGATCATGCTACCCCTCAATAGTTCATGCTACCCCTCAATAGTTCATGCTACCCCTCAATAGTTCATGCTACCCCTCAATAGATCATGCAACTATCTGAAAAGTTTATGCAACACCATCGATTGTTTATGCTTTGCCATTTACTTGATATCACGCCTGTTATCCATGGCAATCTAGCGCTATATGTCTTTGATTTTTCCGTTTTTAAATATATTTTTGCTTCGTGTTTTCTTCGAAAAAAAGCTTTTGAAATATTGAAAACATACTCTTAACTGTCCTGCTTAAAACACCCTTGTTTTCCAAAAACATCCCGAATATACCATGCAAAAGTTCGCATATTTATCCTGCGATTATAAACGTAATAATAAAAAATATATTAAAAACATAATTTATATTAATGAATACTTTCAGCGGCTTGAAATAATAGTCCAATTATACGCTCGTACTATAGAAATGTAGAAATGTATAGAAATACTATAGAATACTATAGAATACTATAGAAAATACAATTTATACGTAACTTGCTTTCACGATTTACTTTCATAGAAATGCTCGAATTCTGTAACACGGTAACATGTTATCGCAGGATAAATATGCGAACTAATTTTGCATGTTATATTCGGGATGTTTTTGGAAAACAGCCCTCGCTTAAAAACACGCCTAATTCTAAAAAAACAATTATGCCATGCATCAGCTATGAGTAAAATATTTCTCCTTGTCTTGAATTAAAAAATGATTGTAGCAATGCTCGAAAAACTTTTCTTTCGTTTCGAAAATAAAAAACGCTAACAGCAAGTCTGCTCGAACAGGCTTCATTTAGTTTTGAATTCAATCGAATTCTTATAGAAGAATGCTTGAAAGAAAGTTAAAATATATAATGAAAAAACGCTTATACATTTGCTGAAGGCATTTTCTTATATTTTTGAATCTAAAAAACGCTGGCAAATTGTTTTCAAGTTTTCTTGAGAAAATTCTTAACTCAGTTTTGTATCGAATAACACTTGTTGCTGCTTTTTAAGCTGACAAGTATTTGCCTCGACTGTAGCTAATTAAAAGCGCAGACTATTACCAGTTAACTGTACCCAAAAAGCCTACAACAAAAAAATGATAATCTGTTATCTACGTTTTTAACTGTTCATAATAAAACATTATCAACAGTTCCAATAAACTTCGGAGCTAGATGAAATCAAAACGACACAATTTGATCAAAGTCGAGACAATTTTTTAGCATGACTTCAAGCGTTATTCGATTTAAAACTAAACGAACTGTTCGAGCATACGCAGCTGTTAGCGTTATTTAATTTTCAAAACGAATTAAATGTCTTTCCAGCATTGCTCCAATCCTTAATATTTGATGCAAAATCAGCAGAGATGTTTCCAATTTTAATCATTGCTAACGGAATTAATCATATTGATTAAGAGTTTGTTTATAATTTTCTCTATATATTCACCCGTGTTGACAGAGATAGGGTCTAAGAAAGATAGGGTAATCGAACATGCGCGACGGTGGCCTAATAGGCAACTCCGAACATGTTCTTTGTTCCGAGAACATGTTCTTTTAAATTAATAAGGCTACTTAATGTATATTAATAAATTAATAACATGAAGAAAAAACTATGCCTTCCTTGGCATGAGGTCAACAAACAAGACAGTTAAACCCATACTATGTCTAGTATGGTTTAACACACACACACACATAGTTTAACTGTCTTGTTTGTTGACCTCATGCCAAGGAATGCATAGTTTTTTCTTCATGTTATTAATTTATTAATATACATTAAGTAGCCTTATTAATTTAAAAGAACATGTTCTCGGAACAAAGAACATGTTCGGAGTTGCCTATTAGGCGACCGTCGCGCATGTTCGATGTAGCCTAAGAGTCGTCAACACGGCTGACATATTTGAAGCATTTAACGGTAAAGCAAAATAAAGTGATTTTTTTGATGAGGAAGCATTAAATATAGAAAGGGGTATCATCGAGGGGTATCATAAATTAGCGAGGGGAAAGTAAGAATTAGCGAGTGATAGAAAAAAGTAGAAAAAAGTGGAAAGCATAAATAATCAAGGGATAGCATGATTTATCAACTCGCCTTAAAAAACTAAGCCTCGATAATGTATACTTGATAAATGAAAGATTCTAAGAGACTTAAGATAATAAAAATTGTACTTGTAATCGATTTTCTCACACACTGCTTAACCGATTTTCACCATTTCTGCACCAAAAGATGCTAAAAATGGACACATTTACACGCTTTTTCATTAACCTAACTTTATTAGCTCGTATTTAAATATTAAAAAAGTGTATATTTTCTATTTTTAAGATCAAACTCGCCTGGCTTGCTTGTGGCTTGCCATTTTTTATTAGATTGCATCAGTGCCCATTCGTTTTCTCTTACCGCAGTGTAATAGGCTCAATTAAGGCACTTAAATTAAGACCAATCAATGCACAATGCGTGTGTACCTTTTGGTACTGGCTGCCTGGCCCTCTCCCAACACCTGTCCATCAGGGCCGTATAGCCAGAGGTACTTGACCACGCATATGTTCCCGAACGCTGCGGAATGTCTCCTCAGCTGCACTGGGAAGCTGGCCGGGCTCACCTCCTGCTTCCGGCTCATCTGTCTCCTCAGCTGCACTGGGAAGCTGCATGGCCGGGCTCACCTCCTGCTTCCGGCTCATCTGTCTCCTCAGCTGCACTGGGAAGCTGGCCGGGCTCACCTCCTGCTTCCGGCTCATCTGTCTCCTCAGCTGCACTGGGAAGCTGCATGGCCGGGCTCACCTCCTGCTTCCGGCTCATCTGTCTCCTCAGCTGCACTGGGAAGCTGGCCGGGCTCACCTCCTGCTTCCGGCTCATCTGTCTCCTCAGCTGCACTGGGAAGCTGGCCAGGCTCACCTCCTGCTTCCGGCTCATCTGTCTCCTCAGCTGCACTGGGAAGCTGGCCAAACTGGCGTTCTTCAACGAGCGCAACAACTGCCTGCATGCACCCCGCTCAAGCCGGCTTCCAAGAACATCGCGGACGGCTTCGAGGCGAAGAAGCCGGCGAACCGGACCGCTACTATGCTCGCGAACTTCTCCAGAGCGTATGACCGCCGCCTGTGGATATACGCCCAGATCGCCAAGCTCAGATGCAAGGGCGTGCCAGTCTGCATCCTCTACTGGGTCCAGGGTCTTCTGACGCACCGTAGCACCTATGTCCGCTCCGCTGGTGCCGCGCGACGGGAAGAATCCTGATTTTCGCTGACGGGACTCATCAGGGATCGATTCTGCCGAAGCCGCCGCGGCCAACGTTGTTCGAGCAGGCGCTCCGGCAACGCCAGAAAACGCCTCTTTGCCACGCTAGCCCACCGCCCCAGACACTCTTGATGGCTCAGGGAACGCAAGACTACCACCTTGTCGGAGGACGCCTGCCTCACGGATAGTGTAGGGGATTAGAGATTGACATTGTTTGGGATCACAGATGACAGTATTAGGGATCACAGATGACAGTATTAGGGATCACAGATGACAGTATTGGGGATCACAGATGACAGTATTGGGGATCACAGATGACAGTATTGGGGATCACAGATGACAGTATTCGGGATCACAGATGACAGTATTAGGGATCACAGATGACAGTATTAGGGATCACAGATGACAGTATTGGGGATCACAGATGACAGTATTCGGGATCACAGATGACAGTATTAGGGATCACAGATGACAGTATTAGGGATCACAGATGACAGTATTAGGGATCACAGATGACAGTATTAGGGATCACAGATGACAGTATTAGGGATCACAGATGACATTGTTTTGAATCAGGGATGACAGCGTTGGGATCAAAAACGACAGTTTGGGATCAGGGATGATAGTGTTTGGGATTTAGGATGACTGTATTAGGGATCACAGATGACATTGTTTTGGATCAGGGATGACAGTTTGGGATCAGGGATGACAGTATTGGGGATCAGGGATGACTGCAGTATTGGGGATCAGGGATGACAGTATTCGGGATCGTGTCAAATGACATTGTTTTGGATCACACATGACATTGTTTTGGATCACACATGACATTGTTTCGGATCACAGATGACATTGTTTTGGATCACACATGACATTGTTTCGGATCACAGATGACATTGTTTTGGATCACACATGACATTGTTTTGGATCACACATGACATTGTTTTGGATCACACATGACATTGTTTTGGATCACACATGACATTGTTTTGGATCACACATGACATTGTTTTGGATCACACATGACATTGTTTTGTATCACAGATGACATTGTTTTGAATCACACATGACATTGTTTTGAATCAGGGATTACATTCTCTTGGATCAGGGATGACAGCGTTTGGGATCAGAAACGACAGTTTGAGATCAGGGCTGACAGTATTGAGGATGGATCAGGGATGATAGTGTTTGGGATTTAGGACGACTGTATTAGGGATCAGGGATGACAGTATTCGGGATCATAGATGAGAGTATTGGAAGTCACAGTTGACATTATTTTGGATCAGGGATGGCAGTGTTTGGGATCAGGGATGACAGTTTGGGATCACAGATAACAGTATTCGGGATCACAGATGACAGTATTCGGGATCACAGATGACAGTATTCGGGATCACAGATGACATTGTTTTGAATCAGGAATGACAGCGTTTGAGATTTAGGATGAAAGTATTTGGGATCAGGGATTATTTTCTCGGAGATCAGGGGGTGAGTTGCAGAATGGTGTAACGCGTTTGCCTCTCGCACCAAGGTCTCTGAGCTCGATTCCGTAGCTCATTGAGTAGGTTGGGACTGTTGGTTTCAGTAGGCTGAGAATTATATTTGAGTAGGCTGGGACAATTTACATGAGTAGGCGAAGGCTCTTTATTTGAGTAGGCTGAGACACTTTACATGAGTAGGCGAAGGCTCTTTATTTGAGTAGGCTGGAACAGTTTACATGAGTAGGCGAAGGCTCTTTATTTGAGTAGGCTGGGACAGTTTACATGAGTAGGCGAAGGCTCTTTATTTGAGTAGGCTGGAACAGTTTACATGAGTAGGCGAAGGCTCTTTATTTGAGTAGGCTGGGACACTTTACATGAGTAGGCGAAGGCTCTTTATTTGAGTAGGCTGGGACACTTTACATGAGTAGGCGAAGGCTCTTTATTTGAGTAGGCTGGGACACTTTACATGAGTAGGCGAAGCCTCTTTATTTGAGTAGGCTGGGACACTTTACATGAGTAGGCGAAGGCTCTTTATTTGAGTAGGCTGGGACACTTTACATGAGTAGGCGAAGGCTCTTTATTTGAGTAGGCTGGGACACTTTACATGAGTAGGCGAAGGCTCTTTATTTGAGTAGGCTGGGACACTTTACATGAGTAGGCGAAGGCTCTTTATTTGAGTAGGCTGGGACACTTTACATGAGTAGGCGAAGGCTCTTTATTTGAGTAGGCTGGGACACTTTACATGAGTAGGCGAAGGCTCTTTATTTGAGTAGGCTGGGACACTTTACATGAGTAGGCGAAGGCTCTTTATTTGAGTAGGCTGGGACACTTTACATGAGTAGGCGAAGGCTCTTTATTTGAGTAGGCTGGGACACTTTACATGAGTAGGCGAAGGCTCTTTATTTGAGTAGGCTGGGACACTTTACATGAGTAGGCTGAGGCTCTTTATTTGAGTAGGCTGGGACACTTTACATGAGTAGGCGAAGGCTCTTTATTTGAGTAGGCTGGGACACTTTACATGAGTAGGCGAAGGCTCTTTATTTGAGTAGGCTGGGACACTTTACATGAGTAGGCGAAGGCTCTTTATTTGAGTAGGCTGGGACACTTTACATGAGTAGGCGAAGGCTCTTTATTTGAGTAGGCTGGGACACTTTACATGAGTAGGCGAAGGCTCTTTATTTGAGTAGGCTGGGACACTTTACATGAGTAGGCGAAGGCTCTTTATTTGAGTAGGCTGGGACACTTTACATGAGTAGGCGAAGGCTCTTTATTTGAGTAGGCTGGGACACTTTACATGAGTAGGCGAAGGCTCTTTATTTGAGTAGGCTGGGACACTTTACATGAGTAGGCGAAGGCTCTTTATTTGAGTAGGCTGGGACACTTTACATGAGTAGGCGAAGGCTCTTTATTTGAGTAGGCTGGGACACTTTACATGAGTAGGCGAAGGCTCTTTATTTGAGTAGGCTGGGACACTTTACATGAGTAGGCGAAGGCTCTTTATTTGAGTAGGCTGGGACACTTTACATGAGTAGGCGAAGGCTCTTTATTTGAGTAGGCTGGGACACTTTACATGAGTAGGCGAAGGCTCTTTATTTGAGTAGGCTGGGACAGTTTACATGAGTAGGCGAAGGCTCTTTATTTGAGTAGGCTGGGACACTTTACATGAGTAGGCTGAGGCCTGGCGGTCGGGCGCACCCTGAAGCTCAGTAAAGTTTGTCAGGCTGCGTCTAACTCTCTAGCTGAAAGACAACTGACTCAAAATTATATTTCAGTGAACATTAAATTTCAAGTTTAATAATAATCTGGTACCCGTATTCGAATGGACAAAAAAACTGTCACGCAGCTGGAGTTCGGGTAAAAGGCGGCATTCCTTACCTCAGCAGAAATTGAGTTCTGAGTCGAATTGTAAACACTCACAGAAGTCAGTTTGTGACTCAATCAGGCAGAGCACACATGTAAAAGTCGGCATTCCTTGCCTTCAATTTCTGTTTATCAAAGAAGGCATTAAGTATGGGTGAAAGTTTTTAGTAAGCAAATTTCCTTGCATAGGTTAAGCAAATAATCAAGCAACCGAGCAACTTAGTGAAACCTTTTCGAAGCATTTTTTTGGAAGCAGGAAAACCTGTCCGGGACAAATGCTGGCCAGTTCTACTCAACACTCTCGTGTCGGATAAGACAAACAAACAGGCCGTGTGCTTTAGTCGGTTTTTAGCTGCGATGCTGAACAAATTTTAAAAGAATCAAAAACGTCTTCGGGTACAGTTTGAGAGGAGAGGGGTGGGCGCGAGGAGGGAGAATATTCCTCGCGGCCGGTAGAGCAGGCAAGGTATGGTCTTGAGGTGGGTGGGCGAATTTTGATGGCATCTTAGCGCGGCGTTTCAGGAAAATAAGGCTGACCCTTCGATAATTTATGCTTTCCCGTTGATAATTCATGCTTTCCCGTTGATAATTCATGCTTTCCCGTTGAGAATTCATGCTTTCCCGTTGATAATTCATGCTTTCCCGTTGATAATTCATGCTTTCCCGTTGAGAATTCATGCTTTCCCGTTGATAATTCATGCTTTCCCGTTGATAATTCATGCTTTCCTGTTGATAATTCATGCCTTCCCGTTGATAATTCATGCTTTCCTGTTGATAATTCATGCTTTCCCGTTGATAATTCATGCTGTCCCTCGATATATCAAGCTAACCCCTCGAAAATTTGACCCTTTCCAAATTCTTTACATAACATTTTTTTATCTAGACATCTTGCGGTATAAACCTCAATTTTCATGCTATCCATCAAAGTAGTGCTATCCAATGTATATTTTTTCTATTTAGTTGCAAATACGCTTCAGAACATTGTACTCGCAAGGCATTTGCAAGGCTAACACAGGTAGCAAGGTGTCGAGGGGGAAGGATGAATTGTCGAGGGGAAGCATTACTTGTCGAGGGGGGGTAGCATGACTTATCAACGGTGAGCATGATTTATTGAAGGGTGGCATAAATTATCGAGGAGTGATTTTGGAGTAGCGAATGAGTGGCATGAATTATAGAGAGGTAGCATGTTTCATCGAAAGGGTATACTTTATTTTTATTGACATATTGAAAAAATATTTTGTAAATTGCACAGATTATACTTTTATATTTCTCAATTTTAGTCAGACCTCTCCTCCTCCTTTCCTCCTCTCCTCTCCTTTCCTCCTCTCCTCCTCCTTTCCTCCTCTCCTCTCCTTTCCTCCTCTCCTCCTCCTTTCCTCCTCTCCTCTCCTTTCCTCCTCTCCTCCTCCTTTCCTCCTCTCCTCTCCTTTCCTCCTCTCCTCCTCCTTTCCTCCTCTCCTCTCCTTTCCTCCTCTCCTCCTCCTTTCCTCCTCTCCTCTCCTTTCCTCCTCTCCTCCTCCTTTCCTCCTCTCCTCCTCCTTTCCTCCTCTCCTCTCCTTTCCTCCTCTCCTCCTCCTTTCCTCCTCTCCTCTCCTATCACTGAAAACTGCAGTCAATATATCGTGACATATTTTTTCAAGTTTGTGATGCGCCTCAACGTTAAGCGTGGCTCATCTTGATTCACGAACGGAAGACTAAAGAGAAGCGAAGCAAAGCGACTGTCGCCGTTTTGCACCAGATTACCCGAATTGGACGTGGATGGTACCAAAAGACGTAAAACACCTAGGCCTATTAAATGCATATCGTTTTGTTGCCGTGGCAACGTTAAAGCGTTGTGGCGCCACAATATGGTATCGCCAAGCGACCGGCGCCAGAGGATACGGGCATCCAAGACCTAAATTATACTTGGAATACCAGTTTTTTGTTTCTAATCTTCTGGGTCATAATTGCAAAAAACTGCTTGTTTTTCAAAGCCTGAAAAGTAAGAATTTTTTTCAAAGTCGAAAATTAAGCGGCTTAGAGGGCGCTTGATTGACAATGGGACACCTGGGGCTAACTTTAAAGCGGACTTTAATTTCCCATCGTCCAGTTTTACTGGTACACCTATACGTTACCTGTACATGATTACTAATATGCCATTTTAACTAGTTTTTAAGGTATTGTAATAAAATGAATGTCCTAGCTGGAGCGTGAGGAATTTAAAGCTAGCGACTATTCACTATTCACCGGGGTCGGTGTCCTACCAATCGTTTCAATAGCAGCAGGGAATCTGGAATTAAATAGCGTTAGAGACTGGTAGCGAGCGAAGTGGAATAGATAAGCGAGGAGACCCGTGTGTCGTCCTCCGGCCCGGCGAAACTCCCAATGAAAAAGAATAACACAGTATGAACGCGAAGACTCGAATAAATTGATTAGGAGTGAGCTAATCGGCTGTGACTAAGATTCCAGATACGAATAGGAATTACTTTGAATATCGTTTACTTGACTTCAAAGTTATACTGACAGAATAGATGTTCACACGGAAATAAATTATAGCGCGCTCACAGTGAGAAGCAAGTCTGGTCTAACAATTTGGATATAACAATTTTTACTTAACTGGCCTACATCCGCGCCCTACACTTCCCGAGAGGCTCCGGTTGTCTCTGCTTTCAGCGCTGCCCCGACAGATCCTATCGGTTGGCACTCCTTCTGCCTGACGGCGGAGTCTCCGAAGAGAGCACGTACTGACTTCGACAACAAGCGCCTATCTAGACCACCCTTGTCAGCGGCGCACTCTCAAGACGCGTAGCGCCGAAAGCTACCTAACTGAACAAGCGGAGCGTGGTCGGGCGGGGAGGGACAAAACAAGTGGACTAGTTGCACGTGCTTCTCACAGTGTGAGGCGAATTGCGGAGAACGATAATTTGCACGTGCTTCTCACAGTGTGAGGCGAATTGCGAAGAAAAAGAGAGAAAGATAATTTGGACTACAAAAACATGCTTCGTTATATAGAGTCATTTTAACCCCAAATTAGGTCGATCGGCGAGGTGGATGCCTGGCTGTAGCTTGATCCAAGGCGACAAATCACAGTAGACTTGCGACCGCCGTTCTAAGCCCCGGGGTCGCTTCTTGCCGAGGGTAGACAGGTAGTGAGGCCGGGTCGCTCGCTGATTGGCCGGGACCGTAGCCCAGGGGTAGCGCTCGCGGGGTGGTGGGCGTCCGTTCCCCCAGCTGGTCCGGCCCGGCTTGGCGTGGATGAACTCTTAGCAAAATACACGTGTCTAAAAATAAGTACTGAATAATAACACGGGCAAACAAGCTGACACTACACTATAAGCGTTTTTCTGGGTGTCTACATGAGTTGTGGCATCGAAAGTTAAGTTCTACACGGGCACGGCTTTGCCGTAGGCACCTAAACCCGGAAGACGTGATTTTTTGCAATTTTCGCTCATTTTCGCCCTACATAGGTGCAAGCATTTACGAGTTTTTATTTTTGCCTAAAGTGCGACCAAATTACCTATCACCCCAATTTATAAGCATACAATATGTGTATCTCGGATAGCGCCATAAATATCTTAGAATATTTATAGGTGAAAATATGATATATTTCGACACCAAAAAGTCATGTAAAAGTGATGACATTTTGGCTTAAAGCTTTTGAGCACATTAACGCATTCGAGAATTGCTGAAAGGACTGAAATTTAGTTTTTTACGGTGAGAAGGCAAACATTTAAATTCAAATTTTATCAGACGTAAAACAAATTTTGTTAGTTTCGGCTGCGAGAGACACAATTCAGACTACTGACAACAGTAGAAAAGCAAAGACTTGGCTGCAAAACTCTCACACAACACTAAAAAGTATCGCCATAAAAATGGCAAGGTTAAAATATACTTCTGTGCACTGCGTGTTCTTCTGGGAGAGGACTGCGTGCGGCTATGGCTGACTGACGAGGGCAAACAAGCCAGAAACCGACCTCGGTCTGCCAGCGCGAGGTTCCTTCTCCCTTTTTAGTGTGTTACATCGGCCTTGTAGTTTTACTTTCGTGATTCTTTTTCGCGCCGCTTTTACTTCTTTGTAACTTTAATGTAACTCAATTGTTTTTCGTTAGATGGAAATATTAGAACTACCACAACCGTTTTCTAAATGTGTCCAACATGCAGTTACCAATTTTCTAAATGCGTGTAAAAGTTTTTAATGCGTTGAACAATTTATAAAGGTGTCTAACATCTTTCTAAGGTTACCTGTTGAGAGGCCTTGGTTGATTGTTGGGGAGGGGGGAGAATTGAGTTTCTGCTAAAAGAGAAAATTTTTCTTTGCTGATGGGAGACATTATAGTTGCCTGCTTAGGGACATTCATTACCTGCTGAGGGACATTGTTTATCTGCTGAGGGACATTGATTACCTGCTGAGGGACTTTAATTACCATTCTTATTTTAATAAAAAACAATGGAAAAGTCGTCTGCGCGCCGACCTGGAGCTGAACAGTGTTCCGGAAGACCTCGGTGTTCTCGACGGGGTGGGTACTCACCAGCAGGGCCTCGGTGGAAGTCATGCTGCGGGCATCAGGTCTCTACCGCGTCCAGCGCCTGTTGCATGTTCCCCGCCGCCGCCGCCGCAGCGCCCGCCGACGTCTTGATGGACAGCAGGTCATCGGCATACTCCAGCGGCTTGAGAGCGGGGCGGCAGACTGAATGGTGGCTTGCATGAGGGTGCAGGTCGCGATTTTGAACAGCAGCGGGGACAACGGACTGCCTTGCGGGACTCCTCCTTCAGGATCCTCGGGCGGCTCATCCTATCCACCCAGCGCACTCGGGCTCTCCGGTCCGCCAGAAACGCGCAGTGTTTCGCATCTTCCCGCCAGCGTCGCGTAGGTAGGCCAGTCCGCCCGCCGCAGGTTGAACAAAATAGAACAGAACAGAATTTGCACAGAAAATAAGCCTCTAAATGTCTAGCAGTGTTAGGAATTAATCTTTTTGTGTGAAGATACCTCACAGTTTTTTATTAAACGTTGTGCGCGGGTATCTAACTGTGTTCTGCCTAGATATCTATCAATTCTGAGCCTAAATATCAATTGATTCTGAGCATAGATTTATACTCGTACGAGCTATAATCAATACTGAGCCAAGATATCTCTCGATTGTAAGCCTATATGTATAAAAGACGAAGCCTAGATATATTTATATCCATTAATTCTATGCCTAGTTGCGTGTCAATGCTGTCGATCTTGATGTATCAGTATATGATGCCCCGAAACCGTACCCAGAAATTTGACAATATTGTGCCGATATTATTAATTCAGTGCTTTGCTCTGCTAAAAAATAGTTACGTAAACTTAATATCGGTTAAGTTAAGTTAAGTTAAGTTAACTGATTAACTAACTGTGAGGTTATTTCGCCAACTGACCAATGAGGCGGCCTCAAACCTTGGTCACTTCGTCAACTGCCAGTAAGACCACCCTTAACTGTTGGTCACTTCGTCAACTCGGCAGTTGACGAAATGATCAGCACCCCACATTTCGCAGTGAATTTTTTATCCGTGCGCTCTAATCCGAGCCTAACAAACCTGGCTCTGATGCAATCATTAAAATTGGCACTGCAGCCCTCACGCGCAAGCTGAGAAGAATGAATTACACTATAAAAGCCTATTAAAAGTAGTTTTTTCTGAATATTTAATTTCCTTAGCAATGGGGTTAAGCTTGATACAAAATCATGGACCACTTGGAGTAGGCTCCTTATGGGCTTATGCCGGGTTAAGTCGTTATCGGGTTAAGCCGTTAAAGAGTTAGTCAATTGCAAACAAACAAACTAACGAGCAAGATTTACATTTTTAGTACATTTGAAAAAAAAATGTTATTAATACTCTGTGTTTGATATTAATTTACGCGTTAAGCACATTCTGAGACTGATAAATTTAAGATTTGTAAGTGTTAATGAAATATATTTTTTACTATCTAATTATTTCTTACTGTGCATAGCCAACATAATTGTTAATTAACTAGAAAATCATGCCGCAATTGCATTTCACAAATCATAACAGTCTTGCTGTAGTCAAAGGCTATATCAGCAACATCGCGAAGCTTTGCATGTTTGTATTAGTAGCAATGTAGCATAGCTGATCTAATTTGAATATGAATCACGATTTCCAATACCTAAGCCTATGTACTAAGCAATTAAGCCTTAAAATAATTAAGCCTGACTAACTATTTCTAAGATGTTTTAGGGCCTATATTCTGTCATTTTTATTGTCCAATGTAGCATATATATGTTTCTAGATTAAATGAAGATGTAAACTGTATTATATTGAATTATAAGTCTATGCCATGTTTAGACACCATTATTAAAAATGTACAATGGCCTATGAAAAAATGATGTATTATAAATATTAGAAATATGAACTTTTCTTTCAAATTGTCAATTGTCATACATAGGCCTATAGGACCCTTAACATATAACAGAATCATGATCCAAACTATAACAGGTTAGTAGCTTGATTTTTCAATCCAAAATTTTATTGTATAATATTGCTTGAATATTTTAATTATTAAATATTTTTGGGATATTGTTTAATAGTAGTACTTTGCCTTAGCTAGGCCTACCAATACAGCTACATGAGGTAGCGGATATAGTGCTTTTTAGATAAATGTGATAGGCCTAGATATGAAATGTTTATAATAACTTCTGTTTCCCGTATCTACTCTCTGTATCCTGAGTTCTCAAATACAGTTTGCACTGAAGTGAGTAAAATGAAAAGTGCAGAGATATTAGTGACAACAAGAAAAAAAAATATATATAATGAGAAAGAATCACAAAAATTCTAATTAAACTATAGCCCCTAAACTAAAGACTTCAATGCTACATATATGGTTATACTTATAGTGATATGTAGGTGGCTATTACATATAAAAACCTTATGAGGGCTGATGACAGAGGATAGGCCCTATGTAAAAACACTCAACAGACTGCCTAATAATTCCCTTTAGAAATATTAAATGACATGCAGATTATGGGAAATGTTTCTTATAATCTATTGACTCTAAGTAGTGCAAAAATAAACAAGATATCACATGGTTTAGACTTTAGACTGCTGAAAATCGAAACTCTCAATTTCCTGCTATGTCATTGGCGACTTGCTATGTCAATGCCAACAAGAAAATATTGGATATTTTGACATGGATACAAATAAAGGAAAATTTGGTTATGGCAGAACTCTATTTAATGGTGAACAATACGTAAGTTTTTTCAAATTAAAGTTAGATAATCTTTTAGTGAACCAAATAGAGGTTCATTAACTTTATTTGACTCCTGAGCACACAAACACATGTGTATAGGTACAAGCTTCTGCCTTGTCTTTCATAGCCAAGCTATGTGACTACATTATTGTTCCTACTTTAGGCTAGCTGGTTAGGATGTGAATGAAATCAGTATTAACTCTATAAGCCATGTCTTTCATAAGTAAATTTGGCTTTTATATTGCATTAAGCATTATAAGGATTAAGCTCAGAGACCTTGGCATGTTAGCACCTAGGCAAAATGTATTTACTTGTTTACCATTCACCTCATTGAGTCCTTTGTAGACAGTTAATTTATAATTCAAAGTGTGTATATCATATATAATCTAAAAATATGTTTAATTTAGGTATTAAAAATATACTTCTTTAAAATAGTTTTTCCTTTTTAGGACTTTTAAAAGTTTTGTTTTTAGAAATTTAGAAGATATATCTATTAATGATTTTGTCATTCTGATCTATGTTGTCTTCATAGTCATCAAAATGTATTAACAGTTTTGACAAGTGCCTTCAAAAAGCAGGGTGCCTATTTGGCACTGAGGTTCCATTTCTGAGGTCCCAAATTTCGGTGAGCCATAGCACACATTGGGCTCAATAACCCAGTATAAAGTAAACCACAACTCAATGTTTGTTATCTATATATGAAGGCAAAATAAATAGCTTTAGTTTTATGTTTTAAATAACCAAATTTTACATGTGTTCCAATGTTTATTTACAGCAATGATTGGCAATGGAGGAATTCCAATACAGAGTCTGGCTGGAATCACAAGCCTCACTGACAGTAAGTTAATCATTTTCTGCATCCGTTGGGTCCATTCGTACGTATTATTATTATATCATTTGATTATGATTAAAAAATTAACACCCTCGTCACCCTGTGCAGTCCTGCCGGAGCTTCCGCTGCCCCGTCCTGTGCAGTCCAGCCTGTCCGGCCATCAGTCGCTCTATTTCAACCAGAGGGTGACTCAACAGTCTGAGCAGCAGCTGTCGCTAGGCCGCAGTCAGCAGCCGCGAATATTGGAGACAATCGGCTGGGCGCTGACTCAAACTGACACATCATCCATTGAGCTGAAATCGGATCAATGTCCCAGTGTTCATTCGCCTCCGGCACTGTTTCAGGCTGTGCTAGCTCAGAATGCGCGCCGATTTGAACGCCGGCCTGAGTTCGCACCCTACTGCCGCATGCTACTGACCAATGGCGACAGCGGCGCTCTCGGTTCTTCCGTCTCGGCAGCCGCTTCTGTGGCTGCCGCCTCTGCGGTGCCAGCTGACGGTGATCCCCCACAGGCTACAGGCGACGTCGACATGGAAGACGATGAAGCTTCTAGCCGGCGCGAACGGCATCGGCACAAAAAGAAAAAGCGAAAGAAGGAGCGGAGGTCGTCTTCTTCTAATAGAGACGAGGCTCCTGGCGGGGATGCGGCCAGTTCAACAGCAGCGCCGCCTGACTCGAGCCAGGTGACGGTGGTCAGCCGTGAAGGCATCAAGATCAAGCTCAAACTGCCATCACCGGTAGTGAAACCTATTCGTATTGAAAATCCCGCATCGGAGTGTCCTGTCATTGTATCGTCCGGCGACCAGCCAGACGATGACGCCACTGACGCTCTGCCAGACGCCAGCCTCGTCGACGCCGCCGCATCGTCGGAGGCGGCCTCGTCGTCAAGGCACAAGAAGGAGAAACGGAAGAAGCACAAAAAGGATAAGAAGCGTAGACTAGAAGCGGCTGAAGCTGAGGCGGCTGCGGCGCAACACCAGCAACAGCAACAGCAACCGCCTTTGCAGCCGCTGACTCTGACGATGCCTGCCCAACAATCTGGACCTTCGTCTTCGTCTGCTACGCCCGGCCTGGCAGCTATGGGGTCTCCGGGCTACATGCGCCAGCAGCAACAGCAGCAGCAACCAAAGCTACAGGAATTGCTGACTAGGCGTAACAGGCGAAGTCCTTCTCCGCAGCTGCCTCATCATCAGCATCAGCAGCAGCCAATAGTGCAGGCCCCAATGCAACCGGGTCTATTTGCATCGCCTCATCCTCCACTTCAGCACCAGCTTGGCCAGTATGATGCAGCAGCGATGATGCAGCCACAGCCTCCGCTACCTCAGGTGTCAAGCGCATTACCGCCATCAATATTTGACAATTTCTTGCTGCCCGGCTTTCTCACGGGTCCTGTTGGGGCCGATGTCCTGCCGGAGATAGGCGAGAACTGGCCAGATCAACCCGCCCTGTCCTATCCTGGCCTGGGAGACGCATCCTCTTCTGGATTTCCCGTCATGGACTCTTCCGCGTTTCCCTATCTGCAACAGCTGCCGCTAGGCGCTTCGTCACCGTCGCACATGCAGCAGCAGGTGCCCCAGCTGTCCATGCAGCCACCAACAGCTCCGCCGATGCATTATCACCACCTGACTGGCGGTGTCAGCGGAGCTGGCAAAGGCGGCGGCAAGCCGGCCTCCGTTACTGGTGGCGAGGCGACCAAGAATTCCAAATCGAAGCGCGGCAGAGGCGCTCGCCGCGGTGGTGGCGGCGGTCGCGGCGGACGCGGCGGCCAGATCAGCAGCGAGTTGCGCAACCTCATGGACTGGCGATTGCGCGACCAGGGCCAGACTGGCGACGAATCGCTGGATCCCGCCGACACGGAGTCCTGGGACTCGCGCCTCTGCCAGCACAATCGTTCGTTTGCCAGTAGGTTTAAAAATCTGCGAAGGCCGGCCGCTCAGCAGCTGCGCGGAGTTCAGAATCTGGCCGACTATCTGGAGAGCGACGATGATGAAGATGACGAGGAGGGCTCGTCCAAGCGGCAGAGGCGGGACTCTGATGAGGACTATAAAGGTGATGAGTTTGAGCTGGCTTTTGGCGGTGTGATGGTGTCAATACGGATGCATGGCACGCCTAACAGCTTAATTTCCTTATTTTTTATTTCATGAAACTAATAAATATATGTAAACTTTATCTTTTTTTGCACAATTTATTTAAAAAACTTATTCTTTCACTGTCCCATAATAGATTTATTAGCACAATATTGGTATTAAATCTTACATTAGTAATCTACAATGAGGAGTTATATTGCTTGCTCGAATGATTGAATAATAGAATTTATATTTCACTTGCTCATTTTATTCTTTCTCTTCAGTGATTCATCAGTCGATAATTATTCCTTCTAGTCTAAGAATTTTATAGATTATTAGAGTTTAACAAGTTAACTTCAATGAGGCATTTGAAGCGACAGTTAAGTTTGCAACAAGAGCAGCAGCAGCAGCTGGACGAGCAGAACAACAAGCGACCTCGATTCAGTCTTGATGTGTGCCAAATCGAAGCAGCAACAAACAGCGACACTGTGCTGTGTCATCAGCAGATACTACTGCTAACCGATGGTAGTAATATCTATCGATTATCTTTTCTTGACCAATTAGTTTTTTCTAACAGTTTGGTATATGGTACTGCGTTCCCATTTTACCGATTAACGCTCTTGACAACCATTTCTAACAAAACGCCTGTATAAAAGTTTTTAATTGACTGTCGTATTGTTTTGCATGCCATTAAGACATTTCAAATGAACAAGTGCAACAGTTTTAATTTGTTCTTTTTTCAGATGCAACTCATACTACTAGCAGTAAGTACTAGTAGGCAAGTAAGCGCGTTTTATTACGTAATTGTTTTATTTGCAAACAATATACCTTAAAAGTTTTTTATAAGTTAAATTTTATTTTTTGCTTAATATTGCGTTGTGTATCTTGAAAAATTGCAACAAATGAAAAAAACGATGTGAAGAAATATGTTTCAGGGAAAAAGAAATACACCCACAATGATTTAACTTAAGGAAAAATATTTTTAAGGTAAAATGTTTCTTAATCCCTGAATGGTTATTTATAAATGTACTGCTGACAAGAACGCGCTGTTTCTAAGAATCCGGCATTGAATTTTGTTCACTCACAGTTCGCATCAAGGGCAGTTCAGAGGGCCGGTTTCCACCGCTGGCCAAGGGCAATACGGATCGACCACGCGAGCGTGTCAAATGCGGCCTGGGCGTCAATTTGGGCATTCTGTCCACCGAGGAGATAGTCGCCTCCGAGACATTCGTCCACTTCAAGGAGCTGGTTGATCAGGCTTTGGACGCTGTGGAAGATGTCGACATCAAAGTACTGGATGACTCCGACGATCTGCCAGCTGAATTGAAGATTCCTTCCCGACTGTTGTCTGATCTGTGCGCCAAGGCCAACCAGATGAAGGCTGTTGGTGCTATGCGGGAGGTGCCTGTACAGCGGCTGACCCGACTGCTTACACTGCTGTTAGCCAACATTAAGGATGGAGCTAGGGTGGAGCCGTTTGCAAAGCCGGTGAGTGATTTACTGTTTCTGCTGCTCTTGTCACGGTAGACTATGGCAGATTTTGTCATTTTCTTACATGGCAGTGCAGTGCTGCTAGATTACATTTTGAAAATAATTTTTTATATTCAAATTAACAAAATTCAATAGAATTATACCTGAATTTTCCGTTTTTTTGCTCTAAATTTGAGTCTGAAAATATCGTCATTTTTATAGTAGGTTGGATCCCATAAGTATTTTATTTTTATCGTAGAGTTAATAAATTAAATGGATTATAATCCCCTCACTTAGCTTGCAGTTCCCCAGAATACATATACTTCAGTAGTTTCCCATAATTTCTATAAATCCCAGTATGCAATGATGCCGAATGATTTCAGGGCGAAGAAGCTGAAGACACCGAAGGCCGCCTGTGGCGCGAGCTGTGCATGGAGCGGGTGATGCGCTCAGTTGAAGCCTCACTAACCGCACTAATCATCATGACATCTCCCGGTATGCCCAAGGAGGTGTTCGTTGAGGATGTCATTGAGCGGGCGGTGGCGGTGGCGAAGTTCCAATTAAACAACACCGTGTACCCGGAGGCCGACCCGGCTTACCGCAAGGCCAGCCATCACAAGGCCACGCAGCAGAGCATACGTAGTCAGCGGGCCAAGGAGCGAGGCCACGGCGGTCTGGCTTCCGGCGGAGGCGGCGGCGGCGGCGGTGGTGGCGGCGGCAGGCCCCGTGCCCTAACTCACCTGTTGAATCGTCTAGTTGAATTAGTTGACAGTTTTGCTCAACTGGTTGATCTGCAGCGGCTAACTGACAATGCCATATTAGCAATGTCCGGCCTAGCTGTGGCGCCATTCTTTGTAGAGAATGTCGAGAATTTACAGCTAAGTGCTCTCAGACTCTGTCCCATTGTGTTCTGCAAGTATGAGAAACATCGCCAACTCATCTTGGAGGAGCTGTTCGCCTCGCTGGCCCGTCTGCCTAGCAGCAAGCGGAGTCTGCGCAGCTTCCGCCTAAACTCAGAGGAGAGCATCCAGATGCTGACTGCCCTGTCACTGCTGCTTGTTCAATCTGTGGTGCGACTACCCGCTGCTGTGCCAACAACTAGGGATCAGGACACCGCGGTTGCTATGGACCTGTTGGATACCTACGAGTCCGCTAGGAAGACTGCTCAGGTCAGCTGTTAAATATTTGGGATCCTAAACATTTGTCAACTTGGTCAACTTTCTTAGAGACAAAACTGTCGTCTGACATGACAGACCTGTCATTCTCCATCTACCTGTCATTCTACATCTACCTGTCATTCTCCATCTACCTGTCATTCTCCATCTACCTGTCATTCCTCATCTACCTGACATTCTTCATCTACCTGTCATTCTACATCTACCTGTCATTCCTCATCTACCTGACATTCTTTATCTACCTGTCATTCTCCATCTACCTGTCATTCTCCATCTACCTGTCATTCTCCATCTACCTGTCATTCTACATCTACCTGTCATTCCTCATCTACCTGACATTCTTCATCTACCTGTCATTCTACATCTACCTGTCATTCTCCATCTACCTGTCATTCTCCATCTACCTGTCATTCTACATCTACCTGTCATTCTCCATCTACCTGTCATTCTCCATCTACCTGTCATTCTACATCTACCTGTCATTCTCCATCTACCTGTCATTCCTCATCTACCTGTCATTCTCCATCTACCTGTCATTCTAAATCTACCTGTCATTCTACATCTACCTGTCATTCTACATCTACCTGTCATTCTCCATCTACCTGTCATTCTCCATCTACCTGTCATTCTACATCTACCTGTCATTCTCCTGACATTCTACATCTACCTGTCATTCCTCATCTACCTGTCATTCTCCATCTACCTGTCATTCTCCATCTACCTGTAATTCTACATCTACCTGTCATTCTACATCTACCTGTCATTCTACATCTACCTGTCATTCTCTATCTACCTGACATTCTCCATCTACCTGTCATTCCTCATCTACCTGTCATTCTCCATCTACCTGTCATTCTACATCTACCTGTCATTCTCCATCTACCTGTCATTCTACATCTACCTGTCATTCTCCATCTACCTGTCATTCTCTATCTACCTGTCATTCTACATCTACCTGTCATTCTCCATCTACCTGTCATTCCTCATCTACCTGTCATTCTCCATCTACCTGTCATTCTAAATCTACCTGTCATTCTACATCTACCTGTCATTCTACATCTACCTGTCATTCTCCATCTACCTGTCATTCTCCATCTACCTGTCATTCTACATCTACCTGTCATTCTCCTGACATTCTACATCTACCTGTCATTCCTCATCTACCTGTCATTCTCCATCTACCTGTCATTCTCCATCTACCTGTCATTCTACATCTACCTGTCATTCTACATCTACCTGTCATTCTACATCTACCTGTCATTCTCTATCTACCTGACATTCTCTATCTACCTGTCATTCCTCATCTACCTGTCATTCTCCATCTACCTGTCATTCTACATCTACCTGTCATTCTCCATCTACCTGTCATTCTACATCTACCTGTCATTCTCCATCTACCTGTCATTCTCTATCTACCTGTCATTCTACATCTACCTGTCATTCTACATCTACCTGTCATTCTACATCTACCTGTCATTCTACATCTACCTGTCATTCTACATCTACCTGTCATTCCTCATCTACCTGACATTCTTCATCTACCTGTCATTCTACATCTACCTGTCATTCCTCATCTACCTGTCATTCTCCATCTACCTGTCATTCTCCATCTACCTGTCATTCTACATCTACCTGTCATTCTACATCTACCTGTCATTCTACATCTACCTGTCATTCCCTATTTACATTTATTTCCCTTTCTGCCAGTTATTCCGCTATTATATTTTTTTAATTGAATGAATAAAACCATAACTTTAATCCCCTAATCGAATTCCCAACACCTTAGGTGTTCCTCATTGTCTTCCTAAACAAGTGCGCCAAGAAGACAGAAGAGCAAGATTACCGTGGCATATTCGAGAACTTTGTTGAAGACCTTCTGCTAGCCGTTAACAAGCCCGAATGGCCGGCGGCTGAAATGTTCCTGAGTCTGCTGGGCGGCCTTCTAGTCAAACAATTCGCCGACCGCGGCGTTGACCAGTCACTGCGTGTCGCATCATTGGATTACCTTGGCACTGTGGCCTCGCGACTGAGAAAGGATGCTGTCACTAGCGAGATGAGCGAACAGGTGAGACTAGGATTACAATTCTGGCTTAAACGATTTAAATTCTGGCTCCTTCTCCGTCATTTCCCGTCTACATGTCTAATCATAGCTACCAGCCATTTCCTATCTATCATTTCCTATCTACCTGTCATTGCCCATTTACCTGTCATTTGCCCATTTACCTGTCATCTTCTATTTACCTTTCATTCCCATTTACCTGTCATTTCCCATCTCCCTGTCATCTTGTATTGACCTTTGATTCCCACTTATCTGTCATTTCCCATCTCCCTGTCATCTTTTATTTACCTGTAATTTCCTATTTACCTGTCATATTCTATTCACTTGTCATTTCCCATTTACCTGTCGTTTCCTAACTGTCTTTCGCTATACGTCCTTCGATCTCTCTATGGGTCACTAGTCTTGAGCTTTTATTATTGAATGCCTGAATCGTCACGATTGCTGTTATTGTAAGTAGCACAGTTGAGTCTTTTAAATCATGAAATGATAACCAAACAACAACCAAACGGCATTCAGGATCTCGACAGTCTGGTAGCTGAAATCCGCGGTCACACTCGCGGCATGGACGCATCTGGCGGCGCCGGAGCCGATTCCTCAGCCGCTGGCAACGAAGCCCCAGTCTCCAAGGAGGAACGAATCGTCATCCTGCAGAAGGCCATTGTGGACTATTTAAACGCTGAAGATGTTGACGCCTCAATTCACTACGCTGTCAGATTCTATCTGGCCCAGTGGTACAAAGACTGCGCCAAGGAGGTCGAGCGAACCGTTCAACAGCAGCGTGAAGCTTCTAACAATGACGAATCGGCGGTGGCACACGAGTCGCTGGACCAATTGGAGACCAGGCGATCGGCCCTACTCATGCGCAGCTGCGAACTCGGCTCCGCTGCTAGTCAGTTGGCTGCTTCTAAAAGAAGACTGCTTACAACTGGGCGCAACGATACCTACGTGCTGGACTACGAAGAGGCCTGCCTTGTGTGCCGCTATTTGGCATCAATGCGACCATTCTCTCAGAGCTTCGATATCTACCTGTCCCAGATACTGAAAGTGCTCAATGAACAGTCTGTAGCTGTGAGAACCAAGGCTATTAAATGCCTCACAGCTGTTGTTGAAGTTGATCCATCCGTATTAGAGCGGGCAGATATTGAAAGAACAGTGCACGGCCGACTATTGGATAATTCAACTTCTGTTAGGGAGGCCTGCATTGAACTGATTGGCAAGTTCATTATTATCCGGCCTCAACTGACCGCCCAGTATTATGGCATGCTGTCTGACCGCATTCTCGACACTGGCATCAGTGTGCGCAAGCGGGTAATTAAAATCTTTCGCGACATCTGCGTTGAACAGCCGGACTTTAATAAAATACCCGAGATGTGTGTCAAAATGATCCGGCGGGTTAACGACGAAGAAGGCATTCGCAAGCTGGTTAACGAAGTGTTTCAAGCCATGTGGTTCTCGCCAGTGAAAGAGTCTCACAATGTCAAGCTGTTGCAGAAGGTGATGAACATCACTGATGTCGTGGCTGCCTGCAGGGATCAGGTAAGGCTAGAGTTGCTTTTTTAATCACATTAAAATTACTACTTTACGATATTAGAGAAACTTGTACATTTAATTCTAAATGTAACGGAATTTCCTCATTAGCGGAAGTTAAAAAAAGTTTTTTTGTCTTTATAGTAGCGAATTAAGTCAAATATGTATCTATTTATTGGCCGTGACAATATACAATTGGCCTTGAATGTATGTAAAATTGTTATTGTTAATGTTAATCTAAACATCCTAAGCATTGCTAAACTAGAAAGTAGCGAAGTCTCCATTTTTTTTTATGTAACGATAACATCGTTTCGGTTACGATAACATCAGTAAAGTAGCGGTACTATTGGTAAAATAACAATTTCCTCGTTGAAGTAACGATATCATAAGTAAAGTAACGATATCATAAGTAAAGTAACGATTTCATAAGTAAAGTAACGATATCATAAGTAAAGTAACGATATCATAAGTAAAGTAACGATATCATAAGTAAAGTAACGATATCATAAGTAAAGTAAAGATGTCATAGGTACAGTAGCGATTGGACATGTTGTCGTAATTTTCAACGAACTACTAATTGTTATTACTATTAAGAATTGTAATTCACCTGTTACACTACTGTAGTTAGTAGTCGAGTTTATGCATATAAACAATAGATTTAAAAAGTATCACAAACCAAAACACTCGCCCAGGGTTACGACTGGTTTGAAGGCCTCCTACGCAGTCTGCTAAAAGAAGAGAAAGAAGAGAAACTCCGCCCAGTTGAAAAGGCCTGCCGCCAGATAGTTGACACTCTGGTGGCCAATATCATGCGCCTGGAGGAAATATCTAGCAACAACAACCAGCGCCTGGTAGCCTGCCTCTGCACCCTGTACATGCTCACCAAGATCCGGCCGAATCTCATGGTTGACCACGCCAGCACCTTGCAGTCTTATTTGAAGATTAAAATTAGCAGCCAGCAAGATAATTATGTGCTGCACTATGTGGCCAAGATACTGGAACTCACCGTGCCTCTAATGGAGCATCCCAATGAGGAGGAGCTTTGTTCCATCGAACAGGAGATGGTCCAACTCACAATGCGCAAGGGCATGATGGTGCTAGACAGTGCCATCGCCTGCCTCAGTGCCGTTGTCAACAGGGTGACGCATAACTACTCGCTGATCAGGTCGTGCTTCAATCTGTTCTACACTCCAATTGATCGCCAGCAGCAGGAGAACATTGCCACAGGCGCTGAGCTCATTGATCCCAGACAGAAGCCGTCAATACTGCGCGGCCTGTACACAGTCGGCCTGCTGTTGAAGTACTTCGATCTGGAGAGTATTACAACTTACGAGACTGGGGCTATTATGCAGCGCGTATTCAGCTCCTTCATGTTCTTCTGCTCCCAGTGCGCCGATCCGGATGTTGTGAAGAAATCCCTTATGGGTCTGGGATTTATGTGTGCCAGGCATTCCCACCTGCTGTTGCAGGATCCATTGAAGTCTTATTATTGCGGACTAATCTCATCGCCAACCGTGTCTGACGAGACCAAGGCTCTGGTGCTGAAGAATCTCACCAATTTCCTGCTGGAAGAAGAGGCCAACATGGTGCAGGCCGACTCGCACTGGAAGGATCATGTTCAGCAGGAGTCGCTGAAGGAGATGCACGATGTGCAGAGTGGCAAAGCTAGCATGGTTGCACAGGCCTACCTGGATCAGGTGCGCCTGATTAACTGCGGTTCTATTCTGCCACTTCTTCAGGTTCTATTCAGTCAATTCCTCAGGTTCTATTCTGCCACTTCTTCAGGTTCTATTCAGCCAATTCTTCAGGTTCTATTCAGCCACTTCTTCAGGTTCTATTCTGCCACTTCTTCAGGTTCTATTCAGCCAATTCTTCAGGTTCTATTCTGCCACTTCTTCAGGTTCTATTCAGCCAATTCTTCAGGTTCTATTCAGCCAATTCTTCAGGTTCTATTCAGCCAATTCTTCAGGTTCTATTCAGCCACTTCTTCAGGTTCTATTCAGCCACTTCTTCAGGTTCTATTCAGCCAATTCTTCAGGTTCTATTCTGCCACTTCTTCAAGTTCTATTCAGCCACTTCTTCAGGTTCTATTCAGCCACTTCTTCAGGTTCTATTCTGCCACTTCGTCAGGTTCTATTCAGCCAATTCTTCAGGTTCTATTCAGTCAATTCTTCAGGTTCTATTCTGCCACTTCTTCAGGTTCTATTCAGCCAATTCTTTAGGTTCTATTCTGCCACTTCTTCAGGTTCTATTCAGCCAATTCTTCAGGTTCTATTCAGCCAATTCTTCAGGTTCTATTCAGCCACTTCTTCAGGTTCTATTCAGCCACTTCTTCAGGTTCTATTCAGCCACTTCTTCAGGTTCTATTCAGCCACTTCTTCAGGTTCTATTCTGCCACTTCTTCAGGTTCTTTTGTGCCACTTCTTCAGGTTCTATTCAGCCACTTCTTCAGGTTCTATTCTGCCACTTCTTCAGGTTCTATTCAGTCAATTCCTCAGGTTCTATTCTGCCACTTCTTCAGGTTCTATTCAGCCAATTCTTCAGGTTCTATTCTGCCACTTCTTCAGGTTCTATTCAGCCAATTCTTCAGGTTCTATTCTGCCACTTCTTCAGGTTCTATTCAGCCACTTCTTCAGGTTCTATTCTGCCACTTCTTCAGGTTCTATTCAGCCAATTCTTCAGGTTCTATTCAGCCAATTCTTCAGGTTCTATTCAGCCACTTCTTCAGGTTCTATTCAGCCAATTCTTCAGGTTCTATTCAGCCACTTCTTCAGGTTCTATTCAGCCAATTCTTCAGGTTCTATTCTGCCACTTCTTCAGGTTCTTTTGTGCCACTTCTTCAGGTTCTATTCAGCCAATTCTTCAGGTTCTATTCAGTCAATTCTTCAGGTTCTATTCAGTCAATTCCTCAGGTTCTATTCAGTCAATTCCTCAGGTTCTATTCAGTCAATTCCTCAGGTTCTATTCTGCCACTTCTTCAGGTTCTATTGTGCCACTTCTTCAGGTTCTTTTGTGCCACTTCTTCAGGTTCTATTCTGCCACTTCTTCAGGTTCTATTGTGCCACTTCTTCAGGTTCTATTCTGCCACTTCTTCAGGTTCTATTCAGCCACTTCTTCAGGTTCTATTCAGCCAATTCCTCAGGATCTATTCAGCCAATTCTTCAGGTTTTATTCAGCCAATTCCTCAGGTTCTATTCAGCCAAGTCCTCATTTTCTATATATATTTGCGAATTCCCGCAGGTCCTGACTGCATTCTACTACAAAGACTCAGCCGTCCGCCTGGCCGCCCTAACCATGGTTGTGACCATTCTCCGCCAGGGCCTCATTCATCCGGTTAAAACGGTGGCCCATCTCATCAGCATGCAGTCGGACACAGATCCGGCCATTAGATCTAAAGCCGATGCACAGCTAATGGAGATTGAGAAGCACTATCCCAGCTTCATCAATATGCGGGCCCTGTTTGGAGTGCGGCAGAGCTTCCAGCTGCAACGGGTGCTCAGACCCGGCAAGGTGGTTCGCGGCATCCGGGATCCTGACGCTGATCCACCGGTGGCTATGAATCATCACCTGTACTCCATGCTTAGAACCAACCGAATGAATCGGCGTGTTCTCATCACCAGTATGCTCAATCTGTTCGATGAGAATCCCAGCCAGGTTTGTCATCTTACCTGTCCGTTCAATTATCTGCCTGTCATCTCACCTGTCCGTATATTTATCTGCCTGTCATCTCACCTGTCCGTATATTTATCTGCCTGTCATCTCACCTGTCCGTATATTTATCTGCCTGTCTTCTCACCTGTCCGTATATTTATCTGCCTGTCATCTCACCTGTCCGTTCATTTATCTGCCTGTCATCTCACCTGTCCGTTTATTTATCTGCCTGTCATCTCACCTGTCCGTTCATTTATCTGCCTGTCATCTCACCTGTCCGTTCATTTATCTGCCTGTCATCTCACCTGTCCGTTCAATTATCTGCCTGTCTTGTCACCGGCCGTTCATTTATCTGCCTGTCATCTCACCTGTCCGTTCATTTATCTGCCTGTCATCTCACCTGTCCGTTCATTTATCTGGCTGTCTTCTAACCTGTCCCTATATTTATCTGCCTGTCTTCTTACCTGTCCGGTTATCTATTGGCCTGTCTTCTCACCTGTCCGGTTATCTATTGGCCTGTCTTCTCACCTGTCTGGTTATCTATTGGCCTGTCTATCGGACCTCTTCATTTTACTGTTATTTAGTTCAGACTAAATTAAGTTCCAAATATATACAACTGTTCTGCAGTTCACATCCCAGTAACTAGTTGCAACTTGCAAACTCTCAAGTTGCTTCTTCAAAGAAGTATTATTTTAAGAATCGCAGACTCACAATATATTTTAGAAAACATTCTATGTTATATGCTGAATATTTTCTGCGATAGGATCTAAAGTATTTATAACTCATCTGGGCTTTGTTTCTCATTTTGAGTTGAACGTCTCACAAATCAGATATTTGATTCAAGCATCCCCTACGCCTATTATCTGCTGCTCTTATCAGCTCTGTGCCATCCCCTAAAGCGAGTTTCCGCTCTGTTGCTATTCAGTTTTATTTTTTTAAATCGCATGCGTCAAAGCAGACAATTGGCGTCCCTGGTTACCAAAGCGATGCCTCGCTAGTTGTTTTTTAGCAGATTTCCTAGTCTTATCCATTGTGTCTCTATAGTCAGCCTGTTTTGAATTCCCCTCATTTTGTTCGCTGCTTCACAATATCTCACTTGTGTCGTTTGCAAAAAATTTCATTTCTTTCTTTCTTTTGGTGTTCTGTGCATCACTTTCTGTCTATTTTTACTGATTTAAACTGCGTTTTTTGTATCTCTTAAGCTTCTCTTCTGTCTTTTCCTCTGTCTTGTTTCCATTTGTCTTATCTCTTCCTGTCCGTCTCTTTCTGTCTGTCTCTTACTGTCTGTCTCTTCCTGTCTTGTCTCTTCCTGTCTTGTCTCTTCCTGTCCGTCTCTTTCTGTCCACCTCTTCCTGTCTTGTATCTTTCTTTCTTGTCTCTTTCACTCTGTCTCTTCCTGTCTGGTCTCTTTCTGTCTGCCTCATTCTGTCTTGTCTCTTCCTGTCTTGTCTCTTTCTTTCTTGTCTCTTTCAGTCTGTCTCTTCCTGTCTTGTCTCTTCCTGTCTTGTCTCTTTCTTTCTTGTCTCTTTCTGTCTGTCTCATTCTGTCTTGTCTCTTCCTGTCTTGTCTCTTTCTTTCTTGTCTCTTTCAGTCTGTCTCATTCTGTCTTGTCTCTTCCTGTCTTGTCTCTTTCTTTCTTGTCTCTTTCAGTCTGTCTCTTCCTGTCTTGTCTCTTCCTGTCTTGTCTCTTTCTTTCTTGTCTCTTTCTGTCTGTCTCATTCTGTCTTGTCTCTTCCTGTCTTGTCTCTTTCTGTCCATCTCTTCCTGTCTTGTCTCTTTCTTTCTTGTCTCTTTCTGTCTTGTCTCTTTCTGTCTTGTCTCTTCCTGTCTTGTCTCTTTCTGTCTTGTCTCTTCCTGTCTTGTCTCTTCCTGTCTTGTCTCTTTCTTTCTTGTCTCTTCCTGTCTTGTCTCTTTCTGTCTTGTCTCTTCCTGTCTTGTCTCTTTCTGTCTTGTCTCTTCCTGTCTTGTCTCTTCCTGTCTTGTCTCTTTCTGTCCATCTCTTCCTGTCTTGTCTCTTTCTTTCTTGTCTCTTCCTGTCTTGTCTCTTTCTTTCTTGTCTCTTCCTGTCTTGTCTCTTCCTGTCTTGTCTCTTCCTGTCTTGTCTCTTCCTGTCTTGTCTCTTTCTGTCCATCTCTTCCTGTCTTGTCTCTTTCTTTCTTGTCTCTTTCTGTCTTGTCTCTTCCTGTCTTGTCTCTTTCTGTCTTGTCTCTTCCTGTCTTGTCTCTTCCTGTCTTGTCTCTTTCTTTCTTGTCTCTTCCTGTCTTGTCTCTTTCTGTCTTGTCTCTTCCTGTCTTGTCACTTTCTGTCTTGTCTCTTCCTGTCTTGTCTCTTTCTGTCCATCTCTTCCTGTCTTGTCTCTTTCTTTCTTGTCTCTTCCTGTCTTGTCTCTTTCTTTCTTGTCTCTTTCAGTCTGTCTCTTCCTGTCTTGTCTCTTCCTGTCTTGTCTCTTTCTGTCTTGTCTCTTTCTGTCTTGTCTCTTCCTGTCTTGTCTCTTTCTGTCTTGTCTCTTTCAGTCTGTCTCTTCCTGTCTTGTCTCTTCCTGTCTTGTCTCTTTCTTTCTTGTCTCTTTCAGTCTGTCTCTTCCTGTCTTGTCTCTTTCTGTCTTGTCTCTTCCTGTCTTGTCTCTTTCTGTCCATCTCTTCCTGTCTTGTCTCTTCCTGTCTGTCTCTTCCTGTCTGTCTCTTCCTGTCTGTCTCTTTCTGTCTCTCTTTCTGTCTGTCTCTTCCTGTCTTGTCTCTTCCTGTCTGTCTCTTCCTGTCCATCTCTTCCTGTCTTGTCTCTTCCTGTCTGTCTCTTCCTGTCCATCTCTTCCTGTCTGTCTCTTCCTGTCTGTCTCTTCCTGTCTGTCTCTTACTGTCCGTCTCTTTCTGTCCATCTCTTCCTGTCTTGTCTCTTCCTGTCCGTCTCTTTCTGTCCATCTCTTCCGGTCTTGTCTCTTCCTGTCCGTCTCTTTCTGTCCATCTCTTCCTGTCTGTCTCTTACTGTCCGTCTCTTTCTGTCCGTCTCTTCCTGTCTTGTCTCTTCCTGTCTGTCTCTTCCTGTCCATCTCTTCCTGTCTTGTCTCTTCCTGTCTGTCTCTTACTGTCCGTCTCTTCCTGTCCATCTCTTCCTGTCTTGTCTCTTCCTGTCTTCTCTTTCTGTGCTTTCTCCAACTCTGTCCTACCACTCTTCTAATTGCGAATGTGACCAGTCACCCACCCCACCCTCCGGCTCTCAGCGCGCTCCCCTTGCCGAGTTGCTCTACGTGGCGGACAACCTGGCCTCGTTCCCCTACCAGGTGGCTGAAGAACCACTGTTCCTCATCCACCACCTGGACCTGCTGGTCTCCGTAGCCGGCTCCAACGTGCTGACAGCCATCAAGGATTACTTAGGCTTTGCTCCTGGCACCGAACTGCCAGACGGTTGCACGCCCGAGATGCTCGCCACCAGGATTCCAGCCAACAGCGGCCCAGTTGAGGACTACCTAATGAGCAGTCGGGGCATTGCTCTGCTCCTGTCGCTCAAGCAGTACTTGAAGGAGCTCTATGGTATTAGCGACTCCAAGGTGCAAAATTATTCGCCGTCTGATTCGGCCAAGACCTGGGAGAAGCCGCTGAATCGCCGGTCGATACCCGGCTTCCGGCCACAGCGCTGCCTCGACTATTTGGCTAATGATGGAGTCCGGGCATCCACTGTCAAACTGGCAGCCGACATTCTCGACTTCGAAGATCTCATGCTGACCATCGATCCGACCGACGCTGCTGCTGGCAGTGGCGACGAAGCCGAGGGCGGTGGCGGTAAGGGCGCCGCTGCCGCCGTCTCGGCTGCCGGCCTGGTCAGCGGAGACACGGTGTCAGCCAGGCAGCTGCCCTATCACGCGGCTGTGCAGCGGGGCATGGACCTTAAAGTGCAGCTCACTAGGATCGGTGAGTACTGCAGATTGCGTCCCTTAGCGCCTTCCGCCATCGCCCCCACCCTTTGGTCATTACCTATCCCAGGATCATTGGTTGGTCATTACCTATCTAAGGGTCATTGGTTGCCTTTGGTCATTACCGATCCCAGGGTCATTGGTTGCTTTTGGTCATTACCGATCCCAGGGTCATTGGTTGCTTTTGGTTATTACCGATCCCAGGGTCAATAGTTGATTTTGGTCATTACCGATCCCAGGGTCAATAGTTGATTTTGGTCATTACCGATCCCAGGGTCATTAGTTGCTTTTGGTCATTACCGATCCCAGGGTCATTAGTTGCTTTTGGTCATTACCGATCCCAGGGTCATTAGTTGCTTTTGGTCATTACCGATCCCAGGGTCATTAGTTGCTTTTGGTCATTACCGATCCCAGGGTCATTAGTTGCTTTTGGTCATTACCGATCCCAGGGTCATTAGTTGCTTTTGGTCATTACCTATCCCAGGATCATTGGTTGCTTTTGGTCATTACCGATCCCAGGGTCATTAGTTGCTTTTGGTCATTACCGATCCCAGGGTCATTAGTTGCTTTTGGTCATTACCGATCCCAGGGTCATTAGTTGCTTTTGGTCATTACCGATCCCAGGGTCATTAGTTGCTTTTGGTCATTACCGATCCCAGGGTCATTAGTTGCTTTTGGTCATTACCGATCCCAGGGTCATTGGTTGGTCATTACCCCTCCATTGACTCCTTATGTAAAGATTATGGTCGTTGAGTGTTTTTTGGTGAATATTACATATATGCTGGTCATTCATTTGTTTTTATTCGCTTACTATCACTCAGATGACGGTCAAGGAGGTCCCGCCGGTGTCAGCGAGGAGGCTGACGTCTCGGCGGCGGTGGCGGCCGCTCCGGCTGAGGATGATGATGGAGCAAACAGCGACGCTAGCAGTCAGGTATGTCCAATGCTGACAGCGACTTGCTGACATCCTGTTGGTCACGTCCTGTTGGTTACCTATTTCACTAGCAGCAATGTCACTTTTACCTATTTCACTAGCAGCAATGTCACTTTTACCTATTTCACTAGCAGCAATGTCACTTTTACCTATTTCACTAGCAGCAATGTCACTTTTACCTATTTCACTAGCAACAATGTCACTATCAACAATGTCACTAGCAACAATGTAACTTTTACCTATGTCACTAGCAACAATGTCACTTTTACCTATGTCACTAGTAACAATGTCACTTTTACCTAAGTCACTATCACCAATGTCACTTCTACCTATGTCACTTTTACCTATTTCACTAGCAACAATGTCACTTTTACCTATGTCACTATCACCAATGTCACTTCTACCTATGTCACTTTTACCTATTTCACTAGCAACAATGTCACTTTTACCTATGTCACTATCACCAATGTCACTTCTACCTATGTCACTTTTACCTATTTCACTATCAACAATGTCACTATCAACAATGTCACTATCAACAATGTCACTCTCCCGATTGTCACTAAAAAAGCCGTTATCCCTGTCCTTCGCCAGGGCCCTCGCATCAAGCTGCCGAAGGCGCGCGTGAAGCGTCGGCCCGCAGCCGCTGGCGGTCGCAATCGGCGCAGGCGGAAGGTCTCAACCTCCGAGGAGGAGTCCGAGTCCAGCTCCTCCAGCGAAGATTCTGACTCTCTGTCCGATTGAGACAATGGTGTCCCCTGGAGCTCAGTATTTGTATCGAATTAGAACTATTGTACTGCTCTTGTTTGATTGTAATGTTTTGTGTCTTGTTAATTGTTACTATTACAATTGTTCTAGTTTTCTAATCCGTTTTTTGGCAGCGATTTTAAATAACTTTAACTAATTCGTATTTTTTAATAACATATTAACTCAGTAATGGTCAGTAATGCTGTAATATTCAGTTATGTAACTTGGCCTGTTTTACACATTTTAATAATGAATAGGTTTGCATATTCGTCATTAGTTTATTCTATTGTGTACATAGTCTATATGTGTGTGTGTCAGTTGTTAGACGCATCCTGTCATCGTGTCACCGTACATAAAAATATTCTTTGCTAAACTGCTTGTATTAATTGTAAATTGTTTATTCCTAAATTTCATTCTTATTGTCCTTACCTTTTTATGCAGATTCATAGTTCCTCACAGTTGAAGACAAAACATTGTAAACTTCGAAGATGGTCTAGCGAGATGCTCCGCTGCTGTTGTTGCTTTTTTAAACACTGCTTCTTCGCCACTTCGCTTTGTTAATTTCTTACTTTTTCTGTTATTCTTTGTTGTGTGTTTATTTCTAATCGCTTTTCATACTGCTAGTTAGTTGCATTGTTGGTGTATTAAAGAGCTCATTTTAACTTCAGGCTCCCAGATCATTAAATTCAAATAGTCAATCTCCCAGATCCTCAAGTTGGGATTGTCAATCTCCCAGATCCTCAAATTAAGATTGTCAATCTCCCAGATCCTCAAGTTGGGATTGTCAATCTCCCAGATCCTCAAATTAAGATTGTCAATCTCCCAGATCCTCAAATTGAGATTGTCAATCTCCCAGATCCTAAAGTTAGGATTGTCAATCTCCCAGATCCTCAAATTAAGATTGTCAATCTCCCAGATCCTCAAGTTGGGATTGTCAATCTCCCAGATCCTCAAATTGAGATTGTCAATCTCCCAGATCCTCAAATTATGATTGTCAATCTCCCAGATCCTCAAATTGTGATTGTCAATCTCCCAGATCCTCAAATTAAGATTGTCAATCTCCCAGATCCTCAAATTGTGATTTTCGATCTCCCAGATCCTCAAGTTGGGATTGTCAATCTCCCAGATCCTCAAATTAAGATTGTCAATCTCCCAGATCCTCAAATTGTGATTGTCAATCTCCCAGATCCTCAAGTTGGGATTGTCAATCTCCCAGATCCTCAAGTTAGGATTGTCAATCTCCCAGATCCTCAAATTAAGATTGTCAATCTCCCAGATCCTCAAATTGGGATTGTCAATCTCCCAGATCCTCAAATTGTGATTGTCAATCTCCCAGATCCTCAAATTGTGATTGTCAATCTCCCAGATCCTCAAATTAAGATTGTCAATCTCCCAGATCCTCAAATTATGATTGTCAATCTCCCAGATCCTCAAATTGTGATTGTCAATCTCCCAGATCCTCAAGTTGGGATTGTCAATCTCCCAGATCCTCAAATTGTGATTGTCAATCTCCCAGATCCTCAAATTAAGATTTTCAATCTCTCAGATCCTCAAACCGAATCTCTAAGGCCCCAGATCCAAAAGTTGATATTCCTAGGCTCCGTGCTCTAGAAGGTGTTGAAATTTTGAGCTCACAGATTCGCTGTAAGAACTGAGTGTTTGGTGTGTAACAAAAGTTGTTCAATTTGTTTTTAATTTGTTTTCATTTTTATTGTTTAATTTTTTTACTCCAACTTTGCTTGTTATTTGCAGGTAGAAAGCTCCGTATAGGATTCTCACACTCTAAATGCTTGTGAATCAACCGGAACACTGATTTCCGATGTACTTTAAGAAATGGCATAATTGTTTGCATCCAAATTCGCTAGTAACTCTGAATAAATAAATGATGAACATAAAAATATAAAACAGTTGTTAATGCGTATCTCTTTGTATTTGTTAAATCATCTACCATTTTTAATCTTAAATGTTCCGAGCGACCAGCTTTGAATTCGAGTTTTCAATTAGCAATTGTTTCTTTTTTATCGACAATTAATTTTTGGTAAGCTGTACACATGTACACAAATATGACTCATTTTATCACCTCGTCATCTTATTAGCGAGATATTGAATTTTCCGCTTGCTGCTCTCGTATTATATTCAGTGCCGTATTACATTCATACATTAGGACATTTTAGGCTGAACTAACAAACTGCCAAAAAGTATTCGCAGATTCGAACAAAGGACCATGCGGATATCTGACTCTCCCAGCTCCATTACTGAACACTCCATAGGAAATTTTGTAAGAAAGGGCAATGACTGACTGGGTGAGTGAGTGAGTGAGTGACTGGGTGAGTGAGTGAGTGACTAGGTGAGTGAGTGAGTGAGTGAGTGACTGGGTGAGTGAGTGAGTGAGTGAGTGAGTGACTGGGTGAGTGAGTGAGTGACTAGGTGAGTGAGTGAGTGAGTGAGTGAGTGACTGGGTGAGTGAGTGACTGGGTGAGTGAGTGAGTGACTAGGTGAGTGAGTGAGTGACTGGGTGAGTGAGTGAGTGACTAGGTGAGTGAGTGAGTGAGTGAGTGACTGGGTGAGTGAGTGAGTGACTAGGTGAGTGAGTGAGTGAGTGAGTGAGTGACTGGGTGAGTGAGTGACTGGGTGAGTGAGTGAGTGACTAGGTGAGTGAGTGAGTGAGTGAGTGACTGGGTGAGTGAGTGAGTGACTAGGTGAGTGAGTGAGTGAGTGAGTGACTGGGTGAGTGAGTGAGTGACTAGGTGAGTGAGTGAGTGACTGGGTGAGTGAGTGAGTGACTGGGTGAGTGAGTGAGTGAGTGACTGGGTGAGTGAGTGACTGGGTGAGTGAGTGACTGGGTGGGTGAGTGACTAGGTGAGTGAGTGAGTGACTGGGTGGGTGAGTGACTAGGTGAGTGAGTGACTGGGTCAGTGAGTGACTGTGTGAGTGACTCACTGGGTCAGTGAGTCACTGGGTGAGTGAGTGAGTGGGTGAGTGAGTGGGTGACTGGGTGAGTGAGTGAGTGAGTGACTGGGTGAGTGAGTGACTGGGTGAGTGAGTGAGTGACTGGGTGAGTGAGTGAGTGACTAGGTGAGTGAGTGAGTGAGTGACTATGTGAGTACGTGAGTGACTAGGTGGGTGAGTGAGTGAGTGACGGTGAGTGAGTGAGTGACTATGTGAGTACGTGAGTGACTATGTGAGTACGTGAGTGACTAGGTGGGTGGGTGAGTGAGTGACTGGGTGAGTGAGTGAGTGACTAGGTCAGTGAGCGAGTGACTGGGTGAGTGAGTGAGTGACTAGGTGAGTGAGTGAGTCACTGGGTGAGTGAGTGACTGGGTGAGTAAGTGAGTGACTAGGTAAGTGAGTGAGTGACTGGGTGAGTGAGTGACTATGTGAGTAAGTGAGTGACTAGGTGGGTGAGTGAGTGACTGGGTGAGTGAGTGAGTGACTAGGTCAGTGAGCGAGTGACTGGGTGAGTGAGTGAGTGACTAGGTGAGTGAGTGAGTCACTGGGTGAGTGAGTGACTGGGTGAGTAAGTGAGTGACTAGGTAAGTGAGTGAGTGACTGGGTGAGTGAGTGACTATGTGAGTAAGTGAGTGACTAGGTGGGTGAGTGAGTGACTGGGTGAGTGAGTGAGTGACTGGGTTAGTGAGAGAGTGACTGACTGGGTGAGTGAGTGACCGTGAGTCAGCGTGTGAGTGCATTTGTAAGAGAGCGAATGGAAAGTGGGTGAGTGTTTAAGGAGTGCGTAGGGGGGTTCGCTGAGCTAGTCCACTGAAAATGAATGTCACAGCGCACGCCACAGCCCCCCGCAATTTCGCCCTGTCGGTGCTGGGCGCAGAGAAAAAAATAATTTTTGGTATCGCCTTTCACCGGCTATTGGGGAAGAGTGAGAAATACCCCGGATATAAATGGGATCTAAGCTGAGCTGTGCCCAATGGTCCCATCTCCTCCCTCCGCTCTCCCGACTGCGAATTCGCTCTCAAATCGCCAATCGCTGCCGTTGTGGTACCATATTTTTATTATCGCTGCTCGCTCCCTGTTGCTAGGATAACATTTATCCTTAGTAACCGCCCCGCCTGTATATTTTACCCTTCATAAGCCTCTGCCCCTGGTCTTGCCTATCGTCAATGCCATTGGGATAAGCTTGGTTCATTTATTCGAGACCAGCGCACAGAACAGATTCTGCTCTTTCTTCTGGAGGAAGAAAGGACCCGGTGCTTTTAGGTGAGCCTTACTGAGTATTCTGCCCTCTGCCTCCGATATTGCATTTGCATTCGCGGCTGAGGTTGGGGGCTGAGTTTCGTGCTCAATTGTCTTCTCGTTGTGACTGCTCTTCGTCTCTTTAAGTCCTCTTTCATTAGTTTATTCTTCTGTGAGTGTGAGTGCCAGTGTTGAAGAAATTAGTGAGACAAGGGCGTCTGCTATTGCCTATATTAGCGCTGCAACAACAGGCCCCAAGCCTTACCTTAGAATGAAAGAACTTAGACTCAGATTGAAATACTCAAATCTATGTGTTGCGAACCCGAGTCTAATTTGATTATTAACACAACTTTCGCTGTGGGCTGAACTGTCAAACTTGTGACATTTTCTCCTTCTGTTACCGCCTGCGTCAGAATTCGCCTCTGCTTTCGGCTGGAACACCGGTTGAAGCAGCTATGCAAGCCAGCTTTGAGCAGCCTGGGCAGCCACAGAGGATTCTGCTGGCCCTACTAAGTGTCCTGCTCTTGTTGCTAAGTTTTACCGGCTCAGGTGAGAATCCTGTCTTGTTTACTGAAGGAGATTAAAATGGGAGCAAATAAGAATTCTTATTGGGAGATAAATAAATCAACAGAGGTGTAGGAAGGAAGATGAAAGGAAGATGAAGGGACTATTGAAAAGATATGAAGGGATTAGCAACGGTTAATGAAGGGATTAGCAATGGTAGATGAAGGGATTAGCAATGGTTGATGAAAGAGATTAGCAACGGTTGATGAAGGGATTAGCAGCGTTTGATAAAGGGATTTGCAATTGTTGATGAAGGGATTAGCAACGGTTGATGAAAGAGATTAGCAACGGTTGATGAAGGGATTAGCAACGGTTGATGAAGGGATTAGCAATGGTTGGTTAAGGGATTAGCAATGGTTGGTGAAGGGATTAGCAACGGTTAATGAAGGGATTAGCAACGGTTAATGAAGGGATTAGCAACGGTTGATGAAAGGGATTAGCAGTGGTTGATGAAGGGATTAGCAACGGTTGATGAAGGGATTAGCAACGGTTAATGAAGGGATTAGCAACGGTTAATGAAAGGATTATCAACGGTTGATCAAGAGATTAGCAACGGTTGATGAAAGGATTAGCAATTGTTGATGAAGGGATTAGCAATGGTTGATGAAAGAGATTAGCAACGGTTGATGAAGAGATTAGCAACGGTTGATGAAATGATTAGCAATGGTTGATGAAGGGATTAGCAATGGTTGATGAAAGAGATTAGCAACGGTTGATGAAGAGATTGGCAGCGTTTGATGAAGGGATTAGCAACGGTTGATGAAGGGATTAGCAGCGGTTGATGAAGGGATTAGCAGCGGTTGATGAAGGGATTAGCAACGGTTGATGAAGGGATTAGCAATGGTTGATGAAGGGATTAGCAATGGTTGATGAAAGGGATTAGCAACGGTTGATGAAGGGATCAGCGAAGGGAGGTCAACATTTAAGAAAGCATATCCTAACTTCCTACTGTCCCCTAATTCCCTAACGCAGCATCCGGCCAGTGCATGGCTGGTCCCCTGCCGAGGGATGTGAACGAGAGCAGTCCCGTGGGCGCTGTGATTCAGGCCTTGGACTCCAGCTACAACCTGGTTGCCGGTGCCAACATCGACCCCGCGTACGCCTGCTATTTCGAGTTGCTCAACAGCAGCCTCCGACTCAGACGGCAGTTTAACATGGAGAATTTCACCTCCTGTGTCAACGGCATGACTATAGTGCCAGTCACACCGCAGACAATCCGGCTAAGCTGTTCTGACGGTGTCACAACAGCTACTTTTCTAGTCCGCCTGGTTGACATCAACGAGTTCCCGCCGGTGTTTGAGCCAAGCGTCTTCAGGGTCAACGTCTCCGAGGTTTGCGCGCTGTGCCGAAGATGGCGTCTCCTAGGGTTTTGGGGTGTCTTCCTAGGGTTTCGGGGTGTCTTCCTAGGGTTTCGGGTGTCTTACTAGGGTTTCGAGGTGTCTCCTAGGGTTTCGAGGTGTCTCCTAGGGTTTCGAGGTGTCTCCTAGGGTTTCGGGGTGTCTTACTAGGGTTTCCTAGGGTTTCTTTCGGGGTCTCTTAGGGTTTCGGGGTGTCTCCTAGGGTTTCGGGGTGTATCCTAGGGTTTCGGGGTGTCCCCTAGGGTTTCGGGGTGTCTCCTAGGCTTTCGGGGTGTCTTACTAGGGTTTCGGGGTGTCTTACTAGGTTTTCGGGGTGTCTTACTAGGGTTTCGCGGTGTCTTACTAGGGTTTCGAGGTGTCTCCTAGGGTTTCGAGGTGTCTCCTAGGGTTTCGAGGTGTCTCCTAGGGTTTCGAGGTGTCTCCTAGGGTTTCGAGGAGTCTCCTAGGGTTTCGAGGTGTCTCCTAGGGTTTCGAGGTGTCTCCTAGGGTTTCGGGGTGTCTCCTAGGGTTTTTGGTGTCTTGGTGTCCAGTCAAACAGGTCGCTCAGAAAATTCAGTTTGTTACCCTTGAAGGCAACAGCTGTGGGCGCCACCATCATCCAAATGAATGGTTTCGTGAAGGATTATGACTTCTCCAACGTGCGAACCTTCAACATCCTGATTGTGGTGAGTGATGTTCACGCATGTTCTCAAATATCCCTCACAACAACTCAACTCATAACTGAATATTCCCACAAACCACCGCAGAACGGTAGCAACAATGACTTCGCCATGAACAGCGGTATAACTTCGGGCATCGTGACCATTCAGCGCACCTTGGACTTTGACGCAGGCATCCGGCAATACATCATGAATGTGTCAGCTGCCGACATTTCGTACGATTCCACCAGCCTGCCCGTGCCCCTGACAGGCTACGCTACGCTGATCGTTGACATCCTGGACACTGACGATATGAGTCCGGTGTTCACGCAGAGCACATACTCCCTGCATTTTCCTGAGAATGTAATTAGACTCGATTTGAATTTGTTGATCCTGATCCCAATCCAGATCCTGTTCCCAATCCAGATCCTGTTCCCAATCCAGATCCCGACCCCAATCCAGATCCCGATCCCAATCCAGATCCCGACCCCAATCCAGATCCCGATCCCAATCCAGATCCCAATCCAGATCCCAATCCAGATCCCAATCCAGATCACAATCCAGATCCCGATCCCAATCCAGATCCCAATCCAGATCACAATCCAGATCCCGATCCCAATCCAGATCCCAATCCAGATCCCAATCCAGATCCCAATCCCGAACCCAATCCAGATCCCAATCCAGATCCCAATCCTGATCCCAATCCAGATCCCAATCCATATCCCGATCCCAATCCAGATTCCAATCCAGATTCCAATCCAGATCCCAATCCAGATTCCAATCCAGATCCCAATCCAGATTCCAATCCAGATCCCAATCCCGATCCCAATCCCGATCCCAATCCAGATTCCAATTCAGATCCCAACCCAGATCCCAATCCTGATCCCAATCCAGATCGTGATCGGGACCCCTATCCAGGTCTTTAAGGTTGAGCTGCTAGCTTATTAAGTTCCCAATTCGCCACTGCCACAGGACACCAGCTATCTGAATCGATCGCTGGAGACGAGCCCGCAGCTGCTGGCTCGTGACGGCGATGTCGGCATAAACCAGACCATCAACTATGCCATCGCATCCGGTAAGACTGCTGCTGGACAATGAACTCCCGATGCGAACGCATGTCCAGATTCTTTCGAGTGTCTATCCGATTCAAAATTCACATTTTTACGACGAATTCCGAAATCGACGAATTCCGAAATCGACGAATTCCTAAATCGATGAATTCCCAAATCGACGAATTCCTAAATCAACGATTCCTAAATCGACGAATTCCTAAATCGCGAATTCCTAAATCGACGAATTCCTAAATCGATGAATTCCTAAATCAACGAATTCCTAAATCGACGAATTCCTAAATCGATGAATTCCTAAATCAACGAATTCCTAAATCGACGAATTCCCAAATCGATGAATTCCTAAATCAACGAATTCCTAAATCGACGAATTCCTAAATCGCGAATTCCTAAATCGACGAATTCCTAAATCGACGAATTCCTAAATCGACGAATTCCCAAATCAATGAATTCACAAATCGACGAATTCACAAATCGACGAATTCCCATATCGACGAATTCCCAAATCGACGAATTCCCAATTCGACGAATTCCCAAATCGACGAATTCCCAAATCGAAGAATTCCCAAATCGACGAATTCCTAAATCGACGAATTCCTAAATCGACGAATTCCTAAATCGACGAATTCCCAAATGGACGAATTCCTAAATCGACGAATTCCCAAATCGACGAATTCCTAAATCGACGAATTCGCAAATCGACGAATGGACAGATTATTTCAAATTTAGGGTCTACTATTTAATTTCCAAAGCTGGCGACTCAATCACTGCAGTCAGGCTTTAATTATTCATTAACTACCTGCCAACCCATGCAAAAATGCAGCCGTTCTCAAAGCATTTGCACCGCTCCTTGCCATTCCCCAGCTGCTTGGTCCAATGCGCCAGGTAATATTGCCCATTGTGTAGATCTAACTTTTGTTCTACTTTCCTTAACTCGTTTTATTACATTTCGCTTCTCATCTGCAGTTTGCAGTTTTGTTTCGTAATTAACTGACGAATCTGATTGATTCACCAATTCCACACACACTCACACACTCACACACACACACACTCACAACACACACTCAGCAGTCACACCCCCCTATTTTTTTCTGTCTATTTAAGTTAATAGTACACTGGGTGGTCGGTGGCAGAGCGGTTAACGCGTTTGCCTCTCGCACCAAGGTCCCTGAGCTCGATTCCGCGGCGAGGCCACATTTATTTGGGGCGCAGCCGCGAAGAGAAGGCTTGGGGGCTTGTCGTGCAATTTACGCCCTTGAGGGCACAGTGAAAGTGTACACTGCCTGACAATGAGGAAGTCAGGGCAGATGTACACACCTGTGAGTGTGTGCCTGCGTACAGTGTCTGTGTGCGTGTGAGTCAGCGAAATGGGCAGAATTGCCTCCTCGCTGGCTTCGGGTCTAGTGTCACCAAATGATGTGCCACCTCAATCCAGATCCCGATCCCAATCCAGATTCCGACCCCAATCCAGATCCCGATCCCAATCCAGATTCCGATCGCAATCCAGATCCCGATCCCAATCCAGATTCCGACCCCAATCCAGATCCCGATCCCAATCCAGATTCCGATCGCAATCCAGATCCCGATCCCAATCCAGATTCCGATCGCAATCCAGATCCCGATCCCAATACAGATCCCGATCCCAATGTAGGGCAAGGCGAGCTGCAGACACATAGAATGTCATATTTTATGCTCAGTCCGCTCTCAGAAAGTTTTACCGTCACATTTTCCGACTCAGATAAATGAATGTCAGATTTCTCAACTACCAAACGTGCTCATCTATTCTCACTGTTTATTGATTTTCAGTCTCATATGTTGCACTCTTTTTTTAATCGAATGTGAGCATTTCAAGCTAAAACTGAGCAGCCACTGGCTCCCATTGAGCACACTTGAGAGCATTGCTGTGCGTTGGCTTATTTGGACTCGACATTATCGACTAGGAGAGCTGAAATGCAACAGAAGACTATTATTGAACTGCTCGTTTCTTAGCCTTGGTGTGCTCACAGTGTGCTCAGAACTGTTGCTACAAGAGTCATAGAACCCATAAGGAACTCCAAAGATTGTTGAAACTTGCGTTGGGAATACAATGGAAGGCGAAAGGACGCTATAAAATCAAGCTGTCATTATTTGACACGAGCTCAATTCGACCAAGTGGAGCGAATTGCCAGGATTTTCTACTCAACTTTAAGCAGGGGTTGGCAAACTCTTGGATCCGGCCCCCGAATGTACTCGTATCAATCTCTCCTTTCTCACCTCTCCCGTGTCTCACCTCTCCCGTGTCTCACCTCTCCCGTGTCTCACCTCTCCTGTGTCTCATCTCCCCGTGTCTCACCTCCTCGTGTCTCACCTCTCCCTTGTCTCACCTCCCCGTGTCTCACCTCTTCCGTGTCTCACCTCTCCCTTGTCTCATCTCCCCGTGTCTCACCTCCTCGTGTCTCACCTCCTCGTGTCTCACCTCCCCGTGTCTCACCTCTCCCGTGTCTCACCTCCCCGTGTCTCACCTCCCCGTGTCTCACCTCTCTCTTGTCTCACCTCTCCCGTGTCTCATCTCTCTCGTGTCTCATCTCTCCCGTGTCACATCTCTCCGATGTCTCATCTCTCCCGTGTCTCATCTCTTCTGTGTCTCATCTCTCCCGTGTCACATCTCTCCGATGTCTAATCTCTCCCGTGTCTCATCTCTTCTGTGTCTCACCTCCCCGTGTCTCACCTCTCCCGTGTCTCATCTCTCCCTTGTCTCACCTCTTTCGTGTCTCACCTCTCCCGTGTCTCACCTCCCCGTGTCTCACCTCTCCCGTGTCTCACCTCTCCCGTGTCTCATCTCCCCGTGTCTCACCTCTCCCGTGTCTCACCTCCCCGTGTCTCACCTCTCCCGTGTCTCACCTCCCCGTGTCTCACCTCCCCGTGTCTCACCTCTCTCTTGTCTCACCTCTCCCTTGTCTCACCTCTACCGTGTCTCACCTCCCCGTGTCTCACCTCCCCGTGTCTCACCTCTCTCTTGTCTCACCTCTCCCTTGTCTCACCTCTCCCGTGTCTCACCTCCCCGTGTCTCACCTCCCCGTGTCTCACCTCTCCCGTGTCTCACCTCTCTCGTGTCTCATCTCTCCCGTGTCACATCTCTCCGATGTCTCATCTCTCCCGTGTCTCATCTCTTCTGTGTCTCATCTCTCCCGTGTCTCATCTCTCCCGTGTCACATCTCTCCGATGTCTAATCTCTCCCGTGTCTCATCTCTTCTGTGTCTCACCTCTCCCTTGTCTCACCTCTCCCGTGTCTCACCTCCCCGTGTCTCACCTCTCCCGTGTCGATCACCTCTCCCGTGTCTCACCTCTCCCGTGTCTCACCTCCCCGTGTCTCACCTCCCCGTGTCTCACCTCTCCCGTGTCGATCACCTCTCCCGTGTCTGACCTCTCCCGTGTCTCACCTCTCCCGTGTCTCACCTCTCCCGTGTCTCATCTCTCCCGTGTCTCACCTCTCCCGTGTCTCACCTCTCCCGTGTCTCATCTCCCCGTGTCTCACCTCTCCCGTGTCTCACCTCCCCGTGTCTCACCTCTCCCGTGTCTCACCTCTCCCGTGTCTCACCTCCCCGTGTCTCACCTCTCTCTTGTCTCACCTCTCCCTTGTCTCACCTCTACCGTGTCTCACCTCCCCGTGTCTCACCTCCCCGTGTCTCACCTCTCTCTTGTCTCACCTCTCCCTTGTCTCACCTCTCCCGTGTCTCACCTCCCCGTGTCTCACCTCCCCGTGTCTCACCTCTCCCGTGTCTCACCTCTCCCGTGTCTCATCTCCCCGTGTCTCACCTCCCCGTGTCTCACCTCTCCCGTGTCTCACCTCTCCCGTGTCTCACCTCTCCCGTGTCTCACCTCTCCCGTGTCTCACCTCCCCGTGTCTCACCTCCCCGTGTCTCACCTCTCCCGTGTCTCACCTCCCCGTGTCTCACCTCCCCGTGTCTCACCTCTCCCGTGTCTCACCTCTCCCGTGTCTCACCTCTCCCGTGTCTCACCTCTCCCGTGTCCCATCTCTCCTGAGTCCCATCTCCCCATATGTCATGATTGGCACTCAAACAGGCTTTCGCTATTTCTCGGGATAGCAAACTTAGCAAATATCCTACGTTCTCATCTTAAACATCAGCTACGGTTTTGAAATCGTCTTTTTGTAGCCATTGTAGATAAATCCAGTCCAATATCCAAACCCTGGGCATTGGCACGACGGGGAACATTTACGATTGTCGTAAATTCCTCATCAAGCTTAAAACATGCTGTGCCTTGCATTTCAAAATAGTCCCCTAGTTAGCAGTCTGAGAAATTGCAAGTCTCTGTACCTCTCTCTCTCTATATCTGTGGTATGGGGAAATGGTGACAACATGTTTGTGGTCCCCTTGCGCCGCATTAAGGATTTCCTACTTTGGGCACACGGCATTTATAATTCACTAGCAGGTAGACTACTGCACTTACAGACCATAGTGTCACTACTAGTAGACTCGTTTTTACTTAACTCAAGATTTACGCTAACAAATCCGGTTTTTTTTAACTAATCCCTTGCTCAATGCTAGTTACGTTTTGTACTACTAATTTTCTTGGGTTGCAGTAGTTTGGTTGGTGTTTTCAAAATTAGTTTAATAAATCATTTTTACTCCGGGTATGAGGTTCAGCTGCCATCCGTATACAGACATTAATTAGATAAAACCTTCTTACACTAACAGGTGGAACTCTAAACAATATCACGTTTCTGTCCATCAACGCTTCAACTGGACTGTTCAACGTCCTGTCGTTGATCGATCGAGAAGCTTTGCCATCGAGCGCCCTGCTGGTGCAGGTCAGGGTGAGTCAAGCAGTTCATCTACTAGTTTCAGTAGTTTGCTGACCCCTCCACATTTGCACCCCCCCTCACCTGTCAGGCCTATCAATTAGACAACCCTACCACGAGAGTGGCAATGAGCTTGGTACTCGTCACAGTTGGAGACATCAACGACAACCCCCCTGTAATGAGTTCAATTTCCTATACTGCGAGCATCGCTGAGAACTCTTTGGTCGGCAGTTACGTCACTGTTGTCAAGGCAACGGACGCGGATTTGGTTAGTTTCAGTAGATATTGTTCACTTATTCAAAGATCTAAACAAATATCAGAGAGTTTCCAAGTTTCTGCTTTTCATTGTCCAGGGAGAAAACGCCACGTTTATATTTTTGTTGAACGACACGTCAGGTGCATTTCGAATCGATGCCAATTCTGGAACAGTCACTGTGGCAAACTCCAGCCTGCTCGATAGTGAGGCTAGAGCCAGCTTCACCATGAGTGTAAGCAGATTTCGCTGATGTTTCATGTAAAAACGTTACATATTGTTCCTATTTCACTGCTCGCTACTTACAGTAGTGTAATTGCTAAATTTCCGCATCCCAGCGCTGCCACCATTTACATTAAATTATTTTTTGTTCTGAAATCCAGGCATTTAAAAAAGTTTGAAAATATTTTATCTTTCCTTTCTTCGTCTTTTCTTCTTCGTCACGCCAGGTTTGGGCCAGGGAGTCGCTAACTTCGCAAAGATTCTCATCGGAAATCTCCCAGCTAACTGTGTACCTCATCGATGTGAACGACAACGCGCCAGTGTTTAACGCAACTGCCTATGCGTTTGCAGTCAGCACGACCGCGCCAATTGGAACGGTTGTTGGTGCTGTGGTAGCCCAGGACGCGGATGCTGACGTAGCATCCGGCAACGGTCGAGTGGCTCGCTACTACATCGCCTGGGCCGGAGCTGGGGTTGCCAGCCTGATCCAGCTGGACGCAGCCACCGGCTTCATCACCACTCGAGCCAGCCTGGCGGACGTCACAGCAACAAGCCTGGTGCTGCAGGTGGCCGCGGAGGATGCCGCCTTGCCAGTCAGCGCTCGCCTGCACTCGTCAACGGTCGTGGAGATAACAGTGAGCCCGGCTGCCGCCAGCACTACAACGGCCTCTGCTAGCACATCTCTCACTAGCATGGATTCTAGCACAGCACAGAGCTCGGCACCGACGATGGCACCTACAGCTGCTGGAGCGCCGACCAGTAGCAGCGGCATTGCCACTAGTGCAGCCAGTACTAGTGCCACTACAGCCGCGGCTACTGTTGGCGCTACCACAGCTGGTAGCTTTCCAGACTCGGTGTGGAACTCAAGCACCGGCGTGACTGCCGTGTGGCTGGTTAATGGAAGCTTCGCTTTGGTTGAGGTGTGCAAGTCGCGGTGTCCGGGTTCTGTGTTCAGGGTGCCTAGATGTGCAGTTTCGCTTTGATCGGCGTGCTTTTTGATTTTAACTAAGCTAATCTCTGACTGCTTAACAACAAAATAATTTACATTGGCATCATTTCAGTTATCTCGTGAGGAGTTCTGCCCATTCCGCTGACTCCTGAGCACATGTGTACTTAGATACCGTATGCAGGCACACGCTCACACATGTGTGTACATCTGCCCTGACTTTCTTTTTGTCAGGCAGCCCCCCAAGCCTTCTCTCTGCGGCTGCGCCCCAAATTAATGAGGTCTCGCCACGGAATTGAGCTCAGGGACCTTGGTGCGAGAGACTGCTCTGCCACTCACCCTCTTATCGGCCAACACACTCGCGCATACTTTTGTTGATGCAAATTTTGCTTCCTAAGGAGTTGTAAGGAGGATTAAGGAGGATTAAGGAGGATTAAGGAGGATTAAGGAGGATTAAGGAGGATTAAGGAGGATTAGGGAGGATTAAGGAGTAAGTAGGATTAAGGAGGATTAAGGTGAATTAAGGAGGTTTAAGGAGGTGTAAGTAGGATGCAGGAGGATTAAGGAGGATTGAGGAGGATTAAGGAGGATTAAGGAGAATTAATGAGGATTAAGGAGGATTAGGGAGGATTAAAGAGTAAGTAGGATTAAGGAGGATTAAGGTGAATTAAGGAGGTTTAAGGAGGTGTAAGTAGGATGCAGGAGGATTAAGGAGGATTGAGGAGGATTAAAGTGGATTACGGAGGATTAAGGAGGTGTAAGTAGGATGCAGGAGGATTAAGGAGGATTGAGGAGGATTAAGGAGGATTAAGGAGAATTAAGGAGGATTAAGGAGAATTAATGAGGATTCAGGAGGATTAAGGAGGATTGAGGAGGATTGAGGAGGATTAAGGAGGATTAAGGAAGATTAAGGAGGATCAAGGAGGATTAAGGAGTATTAAGGTGAATTAAGGAGGATTAAGGAGGATTAAGGAGGATTAAGGAGGATTAAGGAGGATTAAGGAGGATTAAGGAGGATTAGGGAGGATTAAGGAGTAAGTAGGATTAAGGAGGATTAAGGTGAATTAAGGAGGTTTAAGGAGGTGTAAGTAGGATGCAGGAGGATTAAGGAGGATTGAGGAGGATTAAGGAGGATTAAGGAGAATTAATGAGGATTAAGGAGGATTAGGGAGGATTAAAGAGTAAGTAGGATTAAGGAGGATTAAGGTGAATTAAGGAGGTTTAAGGAGGTGTAAGTAGGATGCAGGAGGATTAAGGAGGATTGAGGAGGATTAAAGTGGATTACGGAGGATTAAGGAGGTGTAAGTAGGATGCAGGAGGATTAAGGAGGATTGAGGAGGATTAAGGAGGATTAAGGAGAATTAAGGAGGATTAAGGAGAATTAATGAGGATTCAGGAGGATTAAGGAGGATTGAGGAGGATTGAGGAGGATTAAGGAGGATTAAGGAAGATTAAGGAGGATTAAGGAGGATTAAGGAGTATTAAGGTGAATTAAGGAGGATTAAGGAGAATTAAGGAGGATTAAGGTGGATTAAGGGGGATTGAGGAGGATTGAGGTGGATTGAGGAGGATTGAGGAGGATTAAGGAGGATTAAGGTGGATTAAGGAGGATTAAGGAGGATTGAGGAGGATTGAGGAGGATTAAGGAGGATTAAGGAAGATTAAGGAGGATTAAGGAGGATTAAGGAGTATTAAGGTGAATTAAGGAGGATTAAGGAGAATTAAGGAGGATTAAGGTGGATTAAGGGGGATTGAGGAGGATTGAGGTGGATTGAGGAGGATTGAGGAGGATTAAGGAGGATTAAGGTGGATTAAGGAGGATTAAGGGGGATTGAGGAGGATTGAGGTGGATTGAGGAGGATTGAGGAGGATTAAGGAGGATTAAGGTGGATTAAGGAGGATTAAGGGGGGTTAAGGAGGTGTAAGTAGGATTAAGGAGGATTAATGTGGATTAATGTGGATTAAGGTGGATTAAGGAGGATTAAGGAGGATTAAGGAGGATTAATGTGGATTAATGTGGATTAAGGAGGATTAAGGAGGATTAAGGAGGATTAAGGAGGATTAAGGAGGATTGAGGTGGATTAAGGAGATACTTATCTCCGCATTTTGCATTAACGATTCATGGCCTGACCAGGTATTTGCGGGGCTAGCCAGAGACCTCTACCAACACCGAACAATGTCACGTTTCACACCTTTCCGCTGAACAATCATTGCCTTCTTGAAAAATGGAAGAAGGCGATTTTACACCAGCAAAGTTTTCAAGAATGCACTGTCCTGATGAAGACTTTGTGCATACGTATCATACCTGCAGCAGCAGTTGGCGAAGAGCGACTTGCTGAAGAAGCTTAATTTACAACTTCTTACAGATCTTCACAACTCTGTCCACACCCCAACGACTGCGGTGGTGTACATCTTCCTGTCAAGATGTTACGTGTAGAGGTCTATGGGGTAGCTTTGCAGTCAACACTGCAGTTTTATCTGAAATCAGTCTAAAAGCATTGAACAATGGTCGGTCGCGTTCTTTTGTGGTCCGAATTGATTTATGTATCGGTCAGAACTCTAAATTCGTCATTCCTTAGTCTAGGCTGCGGCTTGCGCTTGTCCTGTTTTGGTCAGCGTCAAGCCGATCCTCAGTGACAAGACCTGATATATCGCTGCAGATGCATTCACTGCATTCACTGCTACCCAGGCTTATGAAACTGTTGCACCGTCAAACTCGTTTGAATCCCGTTGCATACACTGTCAACTATACCCGACTGAAATGAAATACGATTCTGGTCTCATTTCTCTGAATAATTGATTTTTACTAGTTTTCCTTATAGCACTTTTTACTAACTTTAGTAACTAACTAGCTAACCGAATCGAGCTCGGAGACCTTGGTGCGAGGGACAACCGCGTTAACCGCTCTGCCGCTCACTCTCTGGGGATTAGAGTTTGGCTTGCAACTGATTTCCATCCGTGATAATGAGTTAACCACCCTAAATTAGGTAATTTCTCACCCTCAATTCCATTTAGCTGCAGACCACCGTGACTACAGCATCTGGCAACGTGTCAACCACTGCCCAGACCACACTGCTCCCCGTCAACGTCACAGTCGCAAGCACTCCGTCACCGCCTGCGGTGGCATCCAACGCGGGCATGCCTGGAGCTCAGGTAGCACTGATTATCATCTGTGTTCTCCTGCTGCTCCTCGCTATCGGTCTGACTGCGCTGCTGATCTGGCTGTGGAGGAAGCACCAGATGCGACTGAAAGGCCTCATTCCCATCGACTCCAACTATCCTTTGGCAACAGCGACTGGCAGAAATGGGGCCGTTGTGAACGGTGCAAATCACGCGCAGCAGCAGCAGCAGGAGGCGGCAACAACGCCCCAGGAAAATGGTGCGAGCGCGGTAGCAGCGGCAGCAAATGCTGAAGCCGCTAGCACAATCATTAGTCCGATAAAAACTGGCCAGATCACTGCGTCTCAGTCGTGAGTATACAAGTTTGCTGGCCCGATCTAGAATCTTATCCTGTCTCTCATGGGTTTTAAAGGGTGTCCCTCCAATGTTTATATTTTTCACTTTCCTCTCTATGATATCCGGAAAATCACGTGACGCGTGGCCTTGATTCCCGGCTCTCTATTGGCTACTTTTGCATGTTTGTCGCTATTGGTTAGGAGCTGTCACGTGACAGTCTTTTTGCTCTAAAGCGAAGTACGTAACGTATAAAAATTGCAAATAGGATCAGAGATCGGATGAATCTAAAAGGAATTTTTGACACGAAAGGAATTGACAGGCTTTAATAAGAACGCATTATTCAGACAAAAAATTGCATGAGAAGCTTAATTGTACTTTTAAACTCTATGAATATATTGTACGTTCGTCATTTGCCTATATGTATTGAAAAACGTATATTTGTATAGGTTAAAAAAAATCGCAAAATCGCGTCGTCCATCAACGCAGACCCGACGGTCACTCGCCCAGCGGGCTGTCCCGCATCATGTTTGAGCCTGCACCATACCAGAGCCTCGCCTTTTCCGTCATCGTCCCGGAGTTTTCAGCCGGTGACGAGACTGAGTCGGCCGACAATGGCCTGCCGATTCTGCGCACGGCTGTTTGACATCCCGCCGCAGCAGGCGGCAGTAGTATCAGTCGCATTTTAAGCCCCCTTCGATTCTTCATTGGCAACAAAAAACATTATCAAAACTTAGATTGCATTAGTGAGTTGAAGAATTTTTAGTTCAGTAATTTCTAATCACTTCAATCACCTATTAATATTTGAATTACTTTGACAACATTACCACCTAGTGTTCTTCTTAACACCTGGAGTAGCTGTTCTGCATTTGCAATATTGTCAACAAATTTTAATGCTTGATTTGTTATAAACCAGTGACATGTTTTATATAATTTAAACTCACATCTCCGTGCTGACGCGTTTTAACAAACAACACAATATTGCTACCCAGAATATATGATGCGAATCTAATTCTACTGATTTAATTCATGAACTTTTTTTCAGATCCATCGCCATGACCAACATCCCGCCATCTGGTGCCATCTCAACAGAACCAGCAGTGCCAAAGTGAGTATATTGTGTGCAGCTTCGCTAAATCAGATGGCCTTTTTATTCCCACTTCGGGATCCATTCGTAAAATTTGATCCTCAAATCCTCGCTTTCATATCCTGATCCTCACATCCTAATCTTCAAATACTGAGTCTCAAATCCTGATCCTCAAATCCTGATCCTCAAATCCTCGCTCTCAAATCCTGATCCTCGAATCCTGATCCTCGAATCCTGATCCTCAAATCTTGGTCCTTCAATCCTGATCCTCAAATCCTGATCCTCAAATTCAAATCTTGAAATCCTGATTCTCAAAAATATTGATCCTCAAATCCTAATCCTCAAAAATACTGATCCTCAAATCATGATCCTCAAATCATGATCCTCTAATCCTGATCCATAAATCCAGAGTCTCAAATCCTGAGCCTCGAATCCTGATCCATAAATCGAGAGTCTCAAATCCTGATCCTCAGATCATGATCCTAAAATCCTCGCTCTCAAATCCTTATCCTCGAATTCTGGTTCTCAAACCCTGAGCCTTAAATCCTGGGTATGCACTCTAGTCTTAGATTTTAAGATCGCCAATCAACAGTAAAATGTCTAATCAGATCAATTTTGGGTCATGTCAATGTGAAGCCGAGTAGAATCACTCGCTGTCTCCACGGGTGTCTCGCTAATTCATGATATCCGATTCGCGCTGGCTTCCAGACTGAGGCTAACAGTTGTAATGAATGTCTAAGCTGGTAATGCGAGTTCCAGGTATTGCCGCCTAATGAGCCGGTGGCTGTTGATATAAAAAATCCTAGGAATCGGGTTTTCTCAACAATGATCAAACGTTAGCAACTTCACAATGCTATATTTTCGGCGCACAGATTTTGGGTCGCCAAAGGACTACAGTATATTTATTAGGCTTCCTGGTGCCGTGTTTTTTTAGTGTATTAATTAGTGAGCCAACATTTTATTCCAGTCTTGACTCTTGAATGAATGGAAGATAATGCAGGTAACACGCAAAAGCATTTATCCCACAGAGTTCTTAGTCTTATAGGGCAGCAGACACTGTATATTAGCTTCTACTGTGAACTTTGCTTGAGTGTTAAAACTCTAATCTTTCTTTTCTGTCGTAAAACATTGTTTTAACAGCATTTTTTCCTAAATAGATTTATAAGATTCTATAACAGGGATTCTATGAAACGCTCCAGATACACGCGTAGCTCAGGAGTTCGAGTCTCAGCCCTCGAGGACACAATTTATATCTAGCAAAAGTTGTACAATGGGTGCCAAGATCAAACAATGGGCTAGCTAATCGGGTTATAAGCAATTGCTATCAATCCTTCAATCGATTATTTGATGTCAGTCTGAAGTTATTTATTGCGCCTCACAATGCCAGATGGCTGCTTGGCTTGCGTGAATTGGAAGTTCTGGAGTTGACAGGTTTGTTAAATTGGTTTCTGGGCATCATGTTAAGCCCAATTGTTGGTTGTCCGGTGTCTGAAGCCTCTCTAACAACGATTAGGACAACACAAAAGTGACATTTCGCACCTTAGATTTGTTCCTTCAGTAAACTAGCTGAAGTGTGTGTGGCGGCTCCATTGATCCCTCAGTAAACTGAAGTTGGTGTGGCGGCTCCTTTGATCCCTCAGTAAACTGAAGTTGGTGTGGCGGCTCCTTTGATCCCTCAGTAAACTGAAGTGTGTGTGGCGGCTCCTTTGATCCCTCAGTAAACTGAAGTTGGTGTGGCGGCTCCTTTGATCCCTCAGTAAACTGAAGTTGGTGTGGCGGCTCCTTTGATCCCTCAGTAAACTGAAGTTGGTGTGGCGGCTCCTTTGATCCCTCAGTAAACTGAAGTGTGTGTGGCGGCTCCTTTGATCCCTCAGTAAACTGAAGTTGGTGTGGCGGCTCCTTTGATCCCTCAGTAAACTGAAGTGTGTGTGGCGGCTCCTTTGATCCCTCAGTAAACTGAAGTGTGTGTGGCGGCTCCTTTGATCCCTTAGTAAACTAAGTTGGGTGCGGCGGCTCCTTTGATGTTTAAGGAAATTTATGATTAGAGTGACAATGGTAAAGCTTACTCTATACCAAAGCCTTTCCTTAGAAAGCCTATTAACTATATTTTATGTGAAACGTAATCATACTCGATTGTTGTAAAGAATAGTCTAAAAGTAATCTTTGACACTTCAATTTATAATGACATGTATGTCTAATGCTATTTTTGGAGATAAAATTTAACAAGCTTTTAGATAGTTTTACGTATTTCATATTTAATTGTCTTAAGTTTTAAAATACGTTTATAATTTGCACATTTAATTGCTATTGGTTTCGAACCAACTACTTAGATATCGTTAGTGCTCATTAGCACATTGGCTGTTATGTGAATGAGGTACATTGTTGCATGCTTTGAATCCTTGGATACGATATGGGCTGGAAAGGGGTAGAAATTGAGACAGAAGGGGAGAAATGGAGACAGGAGGGGAGAAATGGAGACAGGAGGGGAGAAATTGAGACAGGAGGGGAGAAATTGAGACAGGAGGGGAGAAAAGGATACAGGAGGGGAGAAAAGGAGACAGGAGGGGAGAAAAGGATACAGGAGGGGAGAAAAGGAGACAGGAGGGGAGAAAAGGATACAAGAGGGGAGAAAAGGAGACAGGAGGGGAGAAAAGGATACAGGAGGGGAGAAAAGGATACAGGAGGGGAGAAAAGGAGACAGGAGGGGAGAAAAGGAGACAGGAGGGGAGAAAAGGAGGCAGGAGGGGAGAAAAGGATACAAGAGGGGAGAAAAGGAGACAGGAGGGGAGAAAAGGAGACAGGAGGGGAGAAAAGGAGACAGGAGGGGAGAAAAGGATACAGGAGGGGAGAAAAGGAGACAGGAGGGGAGAAAAGGAGACAGGAGGGGAGAAAAGGATACAGGAGGGGAGAAAAGGAGACAGGAGGGGAGAAATAGACACAGGAGGGGAGAAAAGGAGACAGGAGGGGAGAAAAGGAGACAGCAGGTGAGAAAAGGAGACAGGGGGGAGAAAAGGATACAGGAGGGGAGAAAAGAATACAGGAAGGGAGAAATAGAGACAGGAGGGGAGAGTTCAAATTCAGGTAACCTTTTTCCAAGGCTACCACATGAACTACAGTTGCACAATCAAACTCGACAATGCCATTGACAGACGCCACAGTGTAGCGACTCTATTCCTTGGCATCCATTCGCTTCAGTTATCGCCGCTAACATTCAACGAATCCTTATCGCCCCATCAAGCCGAATCGATCAGCGGGCAGTCCCCAAATTTGGAAGATTTTCCCGACTTTGACGACTGGCAGAATCCGCCAGACCAGAGCGCTGACGATCACCTGACCAGCAGCTTCAACAACTACTGGTGCCTACCTGCCACCGTGACTGTGAGCACAGCACTATGAGCAAGCAGCCATGGGTTCTAAGCTGCAGTCACTCCCCCTGTTATTCATGTATCACCTGCTCTCTCCCGTGTATTCCATAGGCCTTCATTCTGCCTGTCTGTCTTGTCTGCATTTTTTTTCATTCAGCGAGGTCACAAACTTGATGGAAGAAGTGGTTAGCACTGCCTTGTTATCCGGTTGGTTTGCTGTGCATCAGAAACTTCTGATCTTTGAACGGCTTCGTTCTCTGCGAAAACTGTTTGCATCTTTCATTTAATTCTGTTTAAGTTAGACGTTAAAACGTTCAATTCGTTAGTTTTCAGAAAAAAAGTAACAATCTGTCGCTAAAAACGGTAGAGTTAGTATTACCTTATGAAAAAGAATAATTTAGAACAAGTTTCTCTGCTTTTGTTGTATCCGTTACTTAGTGTACTTTGAATTTGAACGAATTCGTGCGTAAAATAAGTAACCGTTAGTTTGGAAACTATAATGCTAAGTAGAGCATTTTAATAAAATATTCCATTGAAACTAATTACTATCGATTAACGATCCTAAAGCGATAAAATCCGGAACCAAGTTTTTGTAAAAGAAGCCGAACTTACGGCTAAACAGTTGACCTTCAGCTCACTCGTTTGTTAATTTAATCAAGTTTTGAAAAAATTAACGATCTCCAGATTGGATCCGTTAGTGAAGTTGCTTTGTACTTTTAATTGTAAGATTTTCCGCTCTGTATATTTACCGGATACAAATAAACACTAAGCAATGTTGTCGATTAGTAAACTGTTTATAGCAATGCCTGTCAACTATTTTCACTAGCAAATGTGGCATCTTTGAAATAACAGTGCAACTGTAAAAATATTTACTTCTAATAAAGCATCATTAGTCTTTTGTGTTTTCTCACTCATGTAAATCAATCTTCAATCTTAAACTGACGAGTATGTACTCAACTTTTCTTTTCTATCTGTATATGTAAGATATTTATTTACCTTTTTATGTTATTCCCTAAAAATATAGAATGTTAGATTGTTTGTCTATTTTTGTTTCTATAATGGATTCATTTCGTTTGTTTGTATCGGAAGAAGTGTTTGTTTAACGAAATAAATAATCAGAGTATTTTGTATCGTGTCGATTTCTGCGTGCATCTACCTGGCTCGAAAAACACTTGTATTATTACAGGTGCAATCCAAAAATTAAAAGCGCTTTTTGGAATCGAAAAAACATTTCAGTCGTAGTTTTATTCCAAAATCACTTACATCACAAGCCCAGAAAAAAGCAGATCGTTTTTTGTTACGTTTAATTGTTAGGATTAGTGTTAGGGTTAGGGCTAGTGTTAGGGCTAGGGTTAGGGTTAGGGCTAGGGTTAGGGCTAGGGTTAGGATTAGGGTTAGGCTTTAGGCTCGGGTCTCCGAACTCTAGAAATCCTAACAGACTGACAGCTTGACTCATTCGAATCAGAAATCCATAATTCCTCAAAAACTGTCGAAATCTGTTTGTTGAAATCCCAAATCTGAAAGCCCTAAAATTCTAAATCCGCCACGAAGCCCCTAATCTCTACTCCTAAATCCCAATATTACTAAATTTATGTAACCCCTAATCTCTTTAACTTAAAATCCTCAAAAACTTTTAAATTCCCAAATCCGATTATCCAAAATTCTTTGAATCCTAAATCTTTCAAATTACTAATGCTGAATTTATTAAGTCGATAATTTTAATCCCGAGTTATGCCTGTCATGATTGGAAATCCACAGCAAACTAGACATTTCACAGTGTTACAAGGGTGGGATATTTCGGCCATGATATTCACTCGAGTAGCCTCCAGTCTCCCACGCGGATGTAGTCTTGGGATCTGGGAGCATTGCAGTGGAGCCTTCGCCAGCATGCTTTATGGCGCTTCACTTTATTTGGCAGTCGAACCGCCGCCTATGAACGACATGATTTAATGCGCCGTTGCTCGCCCAGTCGATGCTTAATTAAGATGTCCGCGGCTTAGAAATGGGGGAGACGGGGGTGTTTCTTAAAGGACACGGACTCACCAAGCTCCCGCGCCTTTCCAACAAGCTCTGGCGGTTTCGCGACTCTCACTTTTTCCTTGTTTCCGGCTCGGTTCGGCGCAGCAAAGCGGGGCGATCGAATTCACCTGCTAACTGAATTTTCTGCCCGCTTATTAGCCTTCCCTTCTCAGAAATCCTCATCTCTTCTCCCCTGACATCCCCAATCTAAGCTCTCTCCTGACATCCCCAATCTCTACTCTCTCCTGACATCCCCAATCTCAACTCTCTCCTGAGATCCCTAATCTCTACACTCTTTTGAGTTCCCCATCTCAACTCTCTCCTGAGATCCCTAATCTCTACACTCTTTTGAGTTCCCCATCTCAACTCTCTCCTGAGATCCCTAATCTCTACACTCTTTTGAGTTCCCCATCTCAACTCTCTCCTGAGATCCCTAATCTCTACACTCTTTTGAGTTCCCCATCTCAACTCTCTCCTGAGATCCCTAATCTCTACACTCTTTTGAGTTCCCCATCTCAACTCTCTCCTGAGATCCCAATCTCTACTCTCTCCTGAGATCCCATCTCAACTCTCTAGGGAGTTGAGATTCCATCTCAACTCTCTCCTGAGATCCCCAATCTCTACTCTCTCCTGAGATCCCCAATCTCTACTCTCTCCTGAGATCCCCAATCTCTACTCTCTCCTGACATCCCCATCTCAACTCTCTCCTGAGATCCCAATCTCTACTCTCTCCTGAGATCCCATCTCTACTCTCTCCTGAGATCCCATCTCTACTCTCTCCTGACATCCCCATCTCAACTCTCTCCTGAGATCCCATCTCAACTCTCTCCTGAGATCCCATCTCAACTCTCTCCTGAGATCCCCAATCTCAACTCTCTCCTGAGATCCCATCTCAACTCTCTCCTGAGATCCCATCTCAACTCTCTCCTGAGATCCCCAATCTCAACTCTCTCCTGAGATCCCATCTCAACTCTCTCCTGAGATCCCATCTCAACTCTCTCCTGAGATCCCCAATCTCCACTCTCTCCTGAGATCCCCAATCTCAACTCTCTCCTGAGATCCCATCTCAACTCTCTCCTGAGATCCCATCTCAACTCTCTCCTGAGTTTCCCAATCTCAACTCTATCCTGAGATCCCATTTCAACTCTCTCTCAATCTTAACTCTCTCCTGACATCCCAATCTCTACTCTCTCCTGAGATCCCATCTCTACTCTCTCCTGACATCCCCATCTCAACTCTCTCCTGAGATCCCATCTCAACTCTCTCCTGAGATCCCATCTCAACTCTCTCCTGAGATCCCCAATCTCAACTCTCTCCTGAGATCCCATCTCAACTCTCTCCTGAGTTCCCCAATCTCAACTCTCTCCTGAGATCCCATCTCAACTCTCTCCTGAGTTCCCCAATCTCAACTCTCTCCTGAGATCCCATCTCTACTCTCTCCTGAGTTCCCCAATCTCAACTCTCTCCTGAGATCCCATCTCAACTCTCTCCTGAGATTCCATCTCAACTCTCTCCTGAGATCCCATCTCAACTCTCTCCTGAGATCCCATCTCTACTCTCTCCTGAGTTCCCCAATCTCAACTCTCTCCTGAGATTCCATCTCAACTCTCTCCTGAGATCCCATCTCAACTCTCTCCTGAGATCCCATCTCAACTCTCTCCTGAGATCCCCAATCTCAACTCTCTCCTGAGATCCCATCTCAACTCTCTCCTGAGATCCCATCTCAACTCTCTCCTGAGATCCCCAATCTCAACTCTCTCCTGAGATCCCCAATCTCAACTCTCTCCTGAGATCCCATCTCAACTCTCTCCTGAGATCCCATCTCAACTCTCTCCTGAGTTTCCCAATCTCAACTCTATCCTGAGATCCCATTTCAACTCTCTCTCAATCTTAACTCTCTCCTGACATCCCAATCTCTACTCTCTCCTGAGATCCCATCTCTACTCTCTCCTGACATCCCCATCTCAACCCTCTTCTGAGATCCCATCTCAACTCTCTCCTGAGTTCCCCAATCTCAACTCTCTCCTGAGATCCCATCTCAACTCTCTCCTGAGATCCCATCTCAACTCTCTCCTGAGATCCCATCTCAACTCTCTCCTGAGATCCCATCTCAACTCTCTCCTGAGATCCCATCTCAACTCTCTCCTGACATCCCCATCTCAACTCTCTCCTGAGATCCCATCTTAACTCTCTCCTGAGATCCCATCTTAACTCTCTCCTGAGATCCCATCTCAACTCTCTCCTGAGATCCCTAATCTCAACTCTCTCCTGAGATCCCATCTCAACTCTCTCCTGAGATCCCATCTTAACTCTCTCCTGAGATCCCATCTCAACTCTCTCCTGGAGATCCCTAATCTCAACTCTCTCCTGAGATCCCATCTTAACTCTCTCCTGAGATCCCATCTCAACTCTCTCCTGAGATCCCCAATCTCAACTCTCTCCTGAGATCCCATCTCAACTCTCTCCTGCGATCCCAATCTCAACTCTCTTCTGAGATCCCCATCTCAACTCTCTTCTGAGAACCCTAATCTCTATTTTCTCAAGAAACAAAGTGCTGTCAATAATATTCCAGCTTCCGTCTCCTCTGTCAGTGCCGCATATCGCAATGTATCAAAAAAAAAATTTCAATAGACAGCGATGAGGTTGAGAACGGTAGGACGCAAGACTTTGGCTGGGCAAAGAAGTGACAGTTAAGTGTTCCAAAGTCAAAGTTGCGTTTCGTTCCATTGTGAGCGAAATAAGTTGGCTACAACCTCTGTTTGTAGCAGTTCTGCCTTTGCGGCAAGTGATTTCTTGCTTGCTTTTTGAGTCAACTTCCGCCTTGCAGACACCGATTGGAGGATGTTAGTTCGGGAATTGGGAAGCAATCGCTAATTGATAGTTGCTAATTAAAAAGGCTTTCACCTGCTTAACCAGTTTAGTCCACAAGGCGGACCATTGCCTGTCCATGTCTGTCATTCTGTCTGTCAGTCTGTCCGTCATTCTGTCATTCTGTCATTCTGTCAGTCCTTCTGACATTCTGTCATTCTGTCTGTCATTCTGTCATTCTGGCTGTAATTCTGTCATTCTGTCATTCTGGCTGTCTGTCATTCTGTCATTCTGTCATTCTGTCATTCTGTCTGTCGCCTCTCTATTTCGGAGTCTGTACTTGTTGAATCAGCCTCACAGTTGTTTAGGCAATCAGATTTCTCAGCAAGTTTTATTTTCCTTCTCAAGAGAGTAATTTTAAACGATAACTTCTTTCTTCATATGCGGATGGGATGAAAATCCCCCAGCAGAGCAGCTGCGAACTCTCACTTCTAAAATCCATACCCTATGAGGATCATACAGCCGCAGTATAATGTTTGCTTTACTAAAGCGCGAGGATTAAAAGCTTGATTTATCCTACCCGCCTACCGGGACTGCCGGGCGATGAAATTCTTAGAAAACTCGTAAAAACTTGAAGGCGGGAGAGATTTTGCCTGAGGAGAAGAGAATAGAAAAATAATATTTTGTCCCATTGTAAAAAAAACTTATTTTGAGGTTTTCTTGAAATGTTATTGGTTTTAAGATGTACTAGATCTTGCACGTTAACTCGTGGAAGTAAACGACTTGATTCCCTTGGGATATTTCTTAGGTATATTGTAGGTTTAACTACAGCGGTTCACTTATGGTCATGTATTATTGCTTCAGAAGATTAAAAGTCTGAATCTTATAGGTCAGTCAAATAGGTCAGTAGGTCAGTCAAAGCTAAATGCTGATGTCATGCTCAATTATCCTGAGACTAATTTGATTGAACATGGAGTCGTAAAATTATAATTATTATAGACGAGATTAGATGTATGCTGTCAATTAATTTTATATAATACTTCGTAGCTGGATGAATAAATTTTCAGTTTTTTTCATGTAGTTTATAATATAAAAAAGCAAAAATATAGCGTGATGCATACAGCAATATTCTGTACTCTACCGTCTATGGTCTATGGTCTATGGTCTATGGTCTATGGTCGATGGTCTATGGTCTATGGTCTATAGCATAGACCGCATCTGCAGCATACAGCTAGATAGAGGTGGTTATAGGGTCGCAAACTAAACCGTTTATGGCAGAAAATAAACACAATAATTGAAAGTCTGACAGCTCAGTACCCGTGTGGCTGGCGCATCTCGCAATAGTCACGGACCCATAACTGCATGATTCCTTTGTGCTCAGGCAAGCAACATTTTTACCTGATGTCAAACAAAAAGTTACAAGTTGTTTCTAACTCTGAGTTGGAGCGTGCCATGCGACTTGTCTCGTGTTCCGCCTAACCAAATGTCGGCCTACAAAACTGAGAAAAAAATATTTTAGAACTGATATTCAGTAGCGACTTTAACGACTTCAAATTCTAACGACACTGCATGGCCTAAGCACTTTGAGCCGTTTTAATTAATCAGCGAAAAAATTATTCGACTCAAAACTTTGCCCCGAAGAAGCCCAGACTTCTAAGGACTCTGAGACTTAAGAATTGCAAGACTCTGTCAAAGTCTTATGCGTGGATAAAATCGAAAAATGACAGCAAACTTTTAATTGCTAGATGTAAACACTCGGATTCTTTAATGTGTTTGATTTGAACTAGTAGCAATCGTAGCGAGTGTAACACGCCTTCAATCAGTCCCAAGCAAGCGTTCATCGTTGTCCAAATTAGTACAGCAAAGATCTGGTTTGGTCAACTGGTTTCAGCGACACTTTCAGTTATTATAGGTGACTGATCTTATCACCGGACACCACCAGGTAGACTCGAGTTGCTGATTGCTCCGAATCTGAAAAATCCGTGGCTTGCTCGGAGCTCGGTGACCTCACCGGCATCGAGGACGCGCTAGACTCCAGCAGCAGGTTCTGCGTCGCACGGCATGGTGTCTTGGCTTGGACTGAATTTGTTGTCGTTTTGAGGCAAGCCTCTAGCTTCTGCTGCTGCTGCTGCTGCTGCTGCTGCAGCTCTTGATTTTGATCCTGCCGCAGCGACGACCGCTGCAGTCTCGCACCTGTAGCCACAGTGAGATAGCGATTCGAGCTATACGCCACAGCCACAGCCGCAGCCGCCACCGCAGACAAGCTGCTTTCGCTACAGACAATGTCGTCGCAGTCACAGCAGTTGGACCTGCTGGCGCGGCTCGGACTTGGCGACTGGTCCGCCACCAGCTGCTGGCTGCCGCTCTGCTCTGGCCGCCAGTTTCTGCCGGCAGCACCTCCGACACAGCCGGCTTCCATGCCGGCGCCGTTAACCCCACCGAAGCCACGTCGGACTGCTCGTTGTCTGAACAGCTGGCAAACGTTGCGTTGAAAATTCTTGGAGCTGAAGAAGTAGACAAAGCCGTTGATCGCGTTGTTCAGCAGCGACACCATGACGAGGGCCATGCCGGCGGTGCCGACTTCGCGACGGAATTCTGCCTGGTGCTTCCAGCCGAACACAGCGTCGAGAATCTCGAAGACGCACTGAGGCATGGTCAGAAAGATGTGCAGGAGGCACACGGGGACCAGCATCTTGTTGGCGTGACTCCCACCACTGCCGGCGCCGCCTCCGCCGCGACCTTTAAGTCTTTTGGCCTTTCGACAATCCTCCTTGAGCATGACTTCCCGGCGTCTGTTGGCTCGTCGAATGATGCGAATGAGTGTGGCGTTGAATACCACCATCAGGATGAAAGGCACGAGACTGTACAGCACGAGCGTGGTCACAAAGAAGGCCAAGCGAAAGCTGGTGTCGGGCGAGTCGCACTTGTCCTTGTCCACGCGCAGCTTGCTGAAAATCACGAGGTTCTTGGCGAATAGCAGGGCCAGCGCGGCTGTCCAGGTTAGAATCTTCGGCCTCCTTCGATAGTGCAAGTTGGAGCGGTGCGGCCAACGAGCGAACAGAAAGCGCTCCATGGTCATGAGGACCAGAATCCAGGTGGCTGCCTCCTTCAGAAAGTAAGTCAGGAAGGTATGCAATGCGCACACGACGTCACTATGAAGCCGGATGTCGAAGCCCGTGGCGAGCGCGATGAAGTAGCGCACAGGGTTGACCAGCAGGACGCAGAGGTCGGCAACGGCCAGGGCCGTAAAAACGTCGCGCGATTTTGAAACCCCGGAAGCGCGCCGCATGACAGCCACCACCACGGAGTTCGAGGCGACGCCGACCACGATGAGGACGGGAAAGTAGACAATGCCGATGAAGCGAATGGCTGGAGAAAATTTCGGACCAACAGCTTCGAGCTCCGAGCGGTTAGCCAGGTTAGTTATGACCGACATGCCGATGAAGGGAACTTTGCTCTTCGCAAGTCACTCGCTCGCAGATGTCCGGCCAGGTTATTCTAAGCTTTTTCTGGTCGCTCAATGTGGTTTATCCTTTCATTTGCAGCCCCCGAGGAGTTACGGAAGTCACTGATTGGCTGCCCAGATGGATCCAATCAGCTCAGGTTGAAATGAAGAGAAATGAATAGCGGTATAGGTTCGCAGTATTTGCCTAACGTTTCTTTACATGGTCGCATCAAGTAGGCAGTCTCGACGACCTTCTTCGGTTCATCCGAGAAGTTGCGCAGTCCCGCAGTGATTATTCATGCGTAAAATGAGTGCCAGAAAGTAAAACAACCTGCTTTTTTTAAGAGCCGCTTGGATGGGCTAAAAAACAACGCTTAGAACTTTCGCGCAACGCGAAATAACGCGAGCTATCGGGTGGGAAATGTCTGATATCCGATTTCAAAGTGCACAATAGTATCCCAAATTCCCCTGTGAGCACATCACTTTGCTAAAATCAGTTACTCGTAAAATGCTAGGCAAACTACTGACCAAAGTAGAGTACTTTGGATACTGTTGGGAAGAAATATTCTAGCCGTACGCTTGAACTTGTACTCGTACCAAAAGACGCACTAGAAAACGAACATGAATTTTGTTATTGGTCACACTGTGGCTATAGTACCCGGGTGGAAGTACCCGGGTGAGTGAGACAAACAGAATGAAATATTTGTTTCTACTTAAGGAAAGTGTCCTCTTCAGTGCGACCATACAAAGAGAAACGAAATGCACTCGACAGTGGTTTAAAGATCCATCTGAAGGCCTATAGCAAAAATTAATCATTAAAGTGCTTTCAGTTTACGTATTCTACGAGTAGTATAATAGAGATGATTTCAGGGACTATATAGCAAGCATGGAAATCAATTAAGTGGTAAGTTCAGGCCTATCACTTTATTTCAGTTCCTGATGGACAACCAGTTCCTGATGAACCACCAGTTCCTGATGAACCACCAGTTCCTGATGAACCACCAGTTTCTGATGGACAACCAGTTCCTGATGGACAACCAGTTCATGATGAACCACCAGTTCCTGATGAACCACCAGTTCCTGATGAACCACCAGTTCCTGATGAACCACCAGTTCCTGATGAACCACCAGTTCCTGATGGACAACCAGTTCCTGATGAACCACCAGTTCCTGATGAACCACCAGTTCCTGATGAACCACCAGTTCCTGATGAACCACCAGTTCCTGATGAACCACCAGTTCCTGATGAACCACCAGTTCCTGATGGATAACCAGTTCCTGATGGACAACCAGTTCCTGATGGACAACCAGTTCCTGATGGACAACCAGTTCCTGATGGACAACCAGTTCCTGATGGAAAACCAGTTCCTGATGAACCACCAGTTTCTGATGGACAACCAGTTCCTGATGGACAACCAGTTCCTGATGGACAACCAGTTCCTGATCGACAACCAGTTCCTGATGGACAACCAGTTCCTGATGGACAACCAGTTCCTGATGAACTGCCGTCTAGGAGCCCTTAAGTCTGCACAAAGGACTGATCGTTGTTCTCAAACGGTGTAACGGCAGCCGAACGCTTGCAAGAGCAGAAGGCAAGCCCAACACTGACAATGTTGGCATAGCTTCGCCTGAAGTGCGTGTTCAGCATTCCGTAGATGATCGGATTCAGGGTTGAGTTGAAGACGGCCAGCCAGGTGATGACTTTGTGCGGAATCCGGCCGACTTGAGCAATGAACTTGTCGATGTACACGTGGATACTGTACGGACCCCAGCACAAATTAAACGCAATGTACGCTGTCAGCACCGGAGCGAGGGCCCTCCACTCCTTGCTGACACTCGTGTTGCCAGCAGCGTCGCCAGAGAATGAAGTGGTCGCCTCTCGGCGAATGAGGAACAGTTTGAAGAACAGGTGGGTGTAGCAGCCAGCAGCCAGCAGGGACGGCAGCGCAACGCCGAGCAGAGTGAGCAGAAAGCTCAGCTCGAAAGGCGACTTGTCGTCGTAGTAAAAGCAGATGAACACTTCTGGGATGAACCCGAAGCCGCCCTGCCACCAGAACACCGCGCTGACGGTGAGCCACACGAGCCAGCAGGAGAGGCAGTAGACTAACACCCTCAAGCCCGTGAAGTGCCGCTGGTAGACACTCCGATGAAGGACGCACAAGTGGCGAGCCACGGCGATCAAGGTGAAGCTGAAGTTTGACACTCCAGCCGCGGTAAACAGCGCGTAGGCGTTCACGTTGCAGACGATGTCGTGGAAGACATTGCCTTCGGCCAACCGGCTGGCCAGGATCGTCGGGATTGAGTAGGAGCACACCAGCAAGTCGGCGATGCCGATGTTCAACACCAGGTAGTTGGTCGCTGACTTCAGCTGCTTGAACCGAGTCACGGAGAGGACGGTAAGCCAGTTGCCGCACACTCCAACGCAGATGCTGACTATGAGGACGACGGTGTCAACGAGCTTCATCCAGGGCGGATCCACGTCCTCTAAGACTACGTCAGAGACATTGTGAATGCTGAGTTTGCTGTCCATCTGTAATCAATGCGGCATGCGGCGCTTCAATAGGGAAGGACTCTTTGTATTCCAGGAAACGGCATTCAACAGAAAGCGAACGATTGCGCACAAAAATAGCTGGCAAATTGCTGAAACTATCCAAACTAGCGATCAGTGCATTTCAATGCGCTCTCAGCAGCAGAGTCGCGTACGTCAGCAGACAATGGGCCCCAGTCTAAGCTGCGAGATCTAGCCGCATAGCATAGTTTAACCAGCTGTAGAACTGAGCAGGGGGGCTGTTCTCAGAGTCTCACTGAGATTAGGCTGCATTTATCGTGCCCGTTCACAGCCAATCAGAGAGCCACTTTGCGCCGGTGAAAGCTCTGATGCAGTTTTCTGTTTAATGCGCTTTGCCCACTGCTGGCAAGCTCGCGAGCTCCGTAACCATGGCAATCGGTAATTGTAGTGCAAGGAATTGGCTTTTCTAGAGTTACCTGTAAATGGTGGCTTCACAATAAAACGGTAGGCAAACAAAATTGTGATAGCAGAGTTTTTCGCAATCTTGCTCGCACGAGAGCGACTGATGAGATTAGCGAGGCTGCCGCGAAAAACTTCTGAATTGAATGTTTCTTTTGTTCCAAGAGAGTACTCAAAGATGACCACTTTGTGATCACTGAAAGTACTACCAGGGACTACGGGATCTAGCATTTTGAATAACTTCAGTCTTTTATACTAGCCCCTGAAGTCCTTCCAGTGATTGGCCATATTTGGTCAAACTCTCGTAGTCACCTGTCTCAGCGTTTGAGTCAACTTAAAGTGGCGTCTAACAATCAACTGGATGAACTAAACTTAAATTGGCGCTTGCTCAAAGTTGAGAGTCAACTCAAGCGTCCGTGTTTGAATGCTCTTAACTCGGAGTAAAGTACTGGTCAGGGATTCGATTATGAAGAGTTTGTGTTCTTCACATCGACCGGCTTAAGCTTCAATTGCATAGGCTACAACTACCTCCGGTTTGAGAATGTCCCAAGATTCACTAATTTCATGAGCACTGATTTTCAAACTGAACGAAATCTCGGCATAAGCGAAGTTCTTAATTCTTATTCTTATTATTAATAGGCTGCAACTATTGCTGCGATTCCCACTGTCTCCCGCTGCGATTCCAGCTGCAACTATTGCTGCGATTCCCACTGTCTCCCGCTGCGATTCCGGCTGCAACTATTGCTGCGATTCCCACTGTGTCTTCTGCTGCGATTCCGGCTGCAACTATTGCTGTGATTCCCACTGTCTCCCGCTGCGATTCCGGCTGCAACTATTGCTGCGATTCCCACTGTGTCTCCCGCTGCGATTCCCACTGTGTCTCCCGCTGCGATTCCGGCTGCAACTATTGCTGCGATTCCCACTAGGTCTCCTGCTGCGATTCCAGCTGCAACTATTTCTGCGATTCCCACTGGGTCTCCTGCTGCGATTCCAGCTGCAACGATTTTGGCTGCAACTGCTACGATTCCGACTGCAACAATTGCTGCGATTCCCATTGTATCTCCTACTGCGATTCCAGCTGCAACTATTTCTGCGATTCCCACTAGGTCTCCTGCTGCGATTCCAGCTGCAACTATTTCTGCGATTCCCACTGGGTCTCCTGCTGCGATTCCAGCTGCAACGATTTTGGCTGCAACTGCTGCGATTCCGGCTGCAACTATTGCTGCGATTCCCACTGTGTCTTCTGCTGCGATTCCGGCTGCAACTATTGCTGTGATTCCCACTGTCTCCCGCTGCGATTCCGGCTGCAACTATTGCTGCGATTCCCACTGTGTCTCCCGCTGCGATTCCCACTGTGTCTCCCGCTGCGATTCCGGCTGCAACTATTGCTGCGATTCCCACTAGGTCTCCTGCTGCGATTCCAGCTGCAACTATTTCTGCGATTCCCACTGGGTCTCCTGCTGCGATTCCAGCTGCAACGATTTTGGCTGCAACTGCCAAAATCCCCGATAATCCCCAATCCGATAATCCCCAATACGATAATCCCCAATTCGATAATCCCCCATCCGATAATACCCAATCCCAAAATCCTCAATCCGATAATCCCCAATCCAATCTAATAATTCCTAAATCAATAATCCCACATTCCTATCTTTCTAATCAGTTTTTCCCTAATCCTCAAACTCATAATTTTCAACATCATCATCCCCTAAAACCAGATTCCTAATCCCTTCCCCAGTTATAATTTCATCTCTATCGCATTGGCACCTTTCGATAACAACAATAATCCACGAATCAAAACAGTCCCGAGTTCGATTGCGCAGAACAGCCCTACCAATTAGCAGATTCCCCGAAAAACAAGCCGCTATTTCCCATTAGATTTCTAGAATTTTCCTGTGCTTACCTGACTGAGTACTGAGTCTGAGCGGTTTGAGCTGCCGAAAGTCAAGGTAGATTAGCTCCCGGGACCGCCCCGCTCTTGTTCCCAGCCCAGGAACAAGAATTGACGAACACTCCAAGAATGCTACGATTCCGACTGCAACAATTGCTGCGATTCCCATTGTATCTCCTACTGCGATTCCGACTGCAAAAAACTGATGCAATTAACACTGCTGCGATTTTGATAGCGAATCCTGCTCCAATTTGTTATGATTTGTCGCTCGATCTGGGATCCTGGAGTGCTAAACTGCCAGCTTTTGTCTCATCGCCTTAGTTTCCTACTGCAAGTAGTCAACTTACAATAATTTGTTACAAAAATACTTCCATGAGATTGGAAAAACAAACCCTATCTCTGAATGTTGGACACCACCTTTAATAATAATAAAATAATAATATTAATTAGTTTTTTATTTTACAAAAATAAATTTTTGAAAAAAATGAAAATTAAAATCATATTCCTCAGGAGGGAGGGGTACAAAAGCAGGAATTAAAATTTTGCGGCACTTCCGCAGACGGCCAGCATTGGCGTGGGCGTAAGCAGCGACGATCTTGCGGGCATTTCCGGCCTGGACAGCCGCCCCGAGCCGGCGGATAGATGTACACACAGGTGTGGACATCTGACCTGACTTTCTCATCGTCAGGCAGTGTACACTCTCAGCAATGTGCCTTGGCCGTTGTCCCTCAAGGGCGGAAATTACTCGACAAGACCCCAAGCCTTCTCTCTCGTGGAATCGAGCTCAGGGACCTTGGTACGAGAGGAAAACGCGTTAGACCACTCTACCAATAACCCTTGGACACCACCCTTACTCTCAGAGAGTGTGAGGACACCAAAATCTACCTTCAGAGAGTGTGAGGACACCAAAATCTACCTTCAGAGAGTGTGAGGACACCAAAATCTACCTTCAGAGAGTGTGAGGACACCAAAATCTACCTTCAGAGAGTTTGAGGACACCAAAATCTACCTTCAGAGAGTGTGAGGACACCAAAATCTACCTTCAGAGAGTGTGAGGACACCAAAATCTACCTTCAGAGAGTGTGAGGACACCAAAATCTACCTTCAGAGAGTGTGAGGACACCAAAATCTACCTTCAGAGAGTGTGAGGACACCAAAATCTACATTCAGAGAGTTTGAGGACACCAAAATCTACCTTCAGAGAGTTTGAGGACACCAAAATCTACCTTCAGAGAGTTTGAGGACACCAAAATCTACCTTCAGAGAGTGTGAGGACACCAAAATCTACCCTTGGTTGAGCTAAGCTCGGAAAACAGCTAACTGACTGGTCTAAATTGCAAACAAATCGCTAATATTAAAAGCAGGAACCAATCAGAGCCGTTTCTGACCAAGTGACAGAAAATTTCTCAAGTTAGCTGCAAGTGCCTCGCCGGGCCAATAAAACTTCGCTGAATCGAATGCAACAGACACCGGTCACATGCTGCTTGAGTGCAATTAACCGGCTGAAAGTTAGTCGCCTTCCTCCATAGCAACTCGCCCCTCGGTCTCACCAGTCTGTCTCTTTGGTCTCAAATCTCCGCCTTACGCTAGTTAAGGCCAGGTAATCTCCGAGCCTCTGTAGGATGGCCGACTCAGAAACACGAATCGGGCGTTGGCAGTTACTTCGGCAACAAGCCGGCTGATTTTGTGGGACCTTGAGATTTTATTATTTCGCATTTAAGCCCCGGTTGCGAGTCGATGGTGCCAGGGTAGCTGTCGCTTCTAATCTTGCGCCTGGCGACTGAAATTAGTTGCCATGGAGATGATAACGGACGCTCCGATTGCCACAAGCCCAGCTGGCACCGTTGAGAACCTGAGCAGCGGATTCTTCAAAGCCCGCAGCGCCTCCATCGTGGTTTCCCTGATCGGCTTGGCAATGAGCTCATTCTCACTGGTCGTGCTCGTGCGCAAGTACCTCGCCAGGCGTGACGTATTCGACGTTGGACTCATCATCCTGGAGGCCAGCCAGGCGATCTACTGCCTGCTCTGCTCCGCTACCTTCTGCATGGACCTGGCTGTGCAGCTCACGGGCACTTACAACAATGAGCCTTTCAAGACAATCTATGAGGTGAGAGGAGTGCCATTGTTCCTTTTAACATCATCCCTTTTTCATTTACCCCCCGAATCCCTAATCCGCTTAAACCCAAAAAATTTATCCACAAAATTATTGTACACATACTAAAATCCCCAATCCAATAATCTCAATCTGATAATCCCCAATCCGATACTCCCCAATCCGATAATCCCCAATCCGATAATCCCCAATCCGATAATCCCCAATCCGATAATCCCCAATCCGATAATCCCCAATCCGATAATCCCCAATCCGATAATCCCCAATTCGATAATCCCCCCATCCGATAATACCCTATCCCAAAATCCTCAATCCGATAATCCCCAATCCGATAATCCCCAATCCGATAATCCCCAACCCGATAATCCCCAATCCGATAATCCCCAATACGATAATCCCCAATTCGATAATCCCCCATCCGATAGTACCCAATCCCAAAATCCTCAATCCGATAATCCCCAATCCAATCTAATAATTCCTAAATCAATAATCCCACATTCCTATCTTTCTAATCAGTTTTTCCCTAATCCTCAAACTCATAATTTTCAACATCATCATCCCCTAAAACCAGATTCCTAATCCCTTCCCCAGTTATAATTTCATCTCTATCGCATTGGCACCTTTCGATAACAACAATAATCCACGAATCAAAACAGTCCCGAGTTCGATTGCGCAGAACAGCCCTACCAATTAGCAGATTCCCCGAAAAACAAGCCGCTATTTCCCATTAGATTTCTAGAATTTTCCTGTGCTTACCTGACTGAGTACTGAGTCTGAGCGGTTTGAGCTGCCGAAAGTCAAGGTAGATTAGCTCCCGGGGCCGCCCCGCTCTTGTTCCCAGCCCAGGAACAAGAATTGACGAACACTCCAAGAATACGAAAACTCGGGCGGTTCTCACCCGACTGTCCAGGGACTGGCCGAAACAGAGTCCACCCTTCTCTGATTCACTTTTTTATGAGCTCAACTAAAAAACTGGTAAACAACTCTGGACTCTTCAGTGGTCCGTGAGCACGTGATCTACTCAGTTCAAGGTCGCTTGCTAAAGCTGTTTGCCCCAAGCGGAGATTGACTGAGCTGAGTGATACCTTACTGGGTGTGATACCTCACGGAGTGTGATACCTTAATGGATGTGATACCTCCCTTGGGTGTGATACCTCACAGAGTGTGATACCTCACGGAGTGTGATACCTCACAGAGTGTGATACCTCACGGAGTGTGATACCTCACGGAGTGTGATACCTCACGGAGTGTGATACCTCCCTTGGGTGTGATACCTCACAAAGTGTGATACCTCACGGAGTGTGATACCTCACAGAGTGTGATACCTCACGGAGTGTGATACCTCACGGAGTGTGATACCTCACAGAGTGTGATACCTCACGGAGTGTGATACCTCACAGAGTGTGATACCTCACGGAGTGTGATACCTCCCTTGGGTGTGATACCTCCCTTGGGTGTGATACCTCCCTTGGGTGTGATACCTCACAAAGTGTGATACCTCACGGAGTGTGATACCTCACAGAGTGTGATACCTCACGGAGTGTGATACCTCACGGAGTGTGATACCTCCCTTGGGTGTGATACCTCCCTTGGGTGTGATACCTCCCTTGGGTGTGATACCTCACAGAGTGTGATACCTCACGGAGTGTGATACCTCACGGAGTGTGATACCTCACGGAGTGTGATACCTCACGGAGTGTGATACCTCCCTTGGGTGTGATACCTCACAAAGTGTGATACCTCACGGAGTGTGATACCTCACAGAGTGTGATACCTCACGGAGTGTGATACCTCCCTTTGGGTGTGATACCTCCCTTGGGTGTGATACCTCCCTTGGGTGTGATACCTCCCTTGGGTGTGATACCTCCCTTGGGTGTGATACCTCACGGAGTGTGATACCTCACTAGGTGTGATACCTCACTAGGTGTGATACCTCACTACGTGTGATACCTCACAGAGTGTGATACCTCACAGAGTGTGATAACTCACAGAGTGTGATACCCCACAGAGTGTGATGCATAAAAAAATAAAAAGTTTGTTTTTATGCTAATAAAACTCTCTCGAGGTCAATATTTATCCAACTTTTTGACAAAATTAACCGCTTGACCTTCGCCGCCTTCAAGGTACTGTTTGCTCTCGTGCTGATGGCGCTGCTAAACCGCAACCAGTGGACAATGTGCATGACCCTGTTCCGCACCGTGGCAGCCACCAACCCCATAGCGTTCCGGCACTGTTTCACCAAGCGCATGCAGGTTCTGGTGTTCGTGCCAGTGCTCATTCTGTCCGTCCTTGTTGGCTCGCTGTACATGCCTGGCCTCATCCAGAAGATGGACAAGCAGGCCCTGCTGATGGTTAGCCGCATCTTCCAGTCGTACGTGCCAGTCCCCGTCATCCTCATCTGCTCGTTCATCATGGCCTACAAATTCTGCCGCACCAAGGAGCAGCTAACTAGCAGCGACTCCATTGTGACCAGCCGCGCCACCGGCGTTGTCGGCAGCGGAGGCACGACGTGCGTCGAAGTCACCTCTGGCGGTGGCGCCAGTTGCGAGGTTGCCAGTTCGAGCTATGCCGCCGGTACCTGCAGTGGCGTCACCAGTGCCAGCATCGTCAGAGCGGTCGGGAGGCCCACCAATGTCGCCAGATGCGCCGCTGTTGGTGGCGGAAGCATCATCGGCAGTTCCGGCGGTAACGGCGCGGCTGCAAGCCTTCGACGCAACTCTCGCGTAGCCACGGCCATTGTGCTCTGCCTGTCAATCTCGTTCCACCTGCTCGAGACTCCCGGCGCCATTCTCATCATGCTGAACCTATCCCTGACCAGCTCGGTGGACTGGTTCTACGCACTCAATGACACTCTGGTGTCGCTGGACAGCGCTGTGCACTTTCTCATCTTCTTCGGTCTGAGCCGCAATTTCCGCCGCACTGCCGCCCAGGCTTGCTGCGGCCACCGGGGTCGTAAACGAGCCGCTGGGAGGCGCCGCGCCCTGGCCGGTCACCACCTCGTTGCCGGTTGTCGATCGGCGGCCGCCAGCGGTGTCGGCTTCGCTGGCACTCAGCAAATCGGCCGCCGATGCCGCAGCCGCGGCCGCGAACTCAAAGACGAGGACAGCGTCAAGCGGAACGGCATAGGAGGATACGGAAGCGGCGCCAACCGTTTCGGCGACCACAAGGTCACCATGTCGCTTCTGCCAGAAGTCTGCCCGGCTGCCGGGAGCCAGTCCATCGAGATGGCGCTGATCACACCGCAGCCAGCCACGCCATCGAGCAGTCGCACCAGCTTGCGCCTGGAGACTCTGCGAGAGCAGTGAGTCCGAGTTGAGTCGCCAATACATTGTGAGCTGGTTGGCTGTCAGATCTGTGAAAGAAGGGAAGTCATTTCAGTATAACTGACAAGTCCATAAAAAATATAATTTTTTTAGTGTCGATATATCCATGTTCTGTTTATTGGTTATTAAGTTTCGATGTAAGACAGTGACGCTATTTTATGGTCTTAGTGTAATTGGTAAAAAAATTCCCGACAATTAGTAAGAAGTTTTATTGACAGAATCCGTAAACTTTACCGCCGAGTCTTGCCCTCGTGATAGCTTTGTGGATTTTTTGGACTTGTTGTATATCCTCTCAAGACATGACACTTGACATTGTGCTCATTGTTTTTCGTGTTTTTACAGGCGTGTAGAGCACTTTTCCTGTTTGCAATAGTCCTGTCCTTTAAGGCTAGAAAGATGCAATATCTCACTGGGTGTGATACCTCACAGGGTGTGATACCTCACAGGGTGTGATACCTCACAGGGTGTGATACCTCACAGGGTGTGATACCTCACAGGGTGCGATACCTCACAGGGTGTGATACCTCACAGGGTGTGATACCTCACAGGGTGTGATACCTCACAGGGTGTGATACCTCACAGGGTGTGATACCTCACTAGGTGTGATACCTCACAGGGTGTGATACCTCACAGGGTGTGATACCTCACAGGGTGTGATACCTCACAGGGTGTGATACCTCACAGGGTGTGATACCTCACAGGGTGTGATACCTCACTAGGTGTGATACCTCACAGGGTGTGATACCTCACTAGGTGTGATACCTCACAGGGTGTGATACCTCACAGGGTGTGATACCTCACAGGGTGTGATACCTCACAGGGTGTGATACCTCACTAGGTGTGATACCTCACAGGGTGTGATACCTCACAGGGTGTGATACCTCACTAGGTGTGATACCTCACAGAGTGTGATACCTCCCTCTGACACCTCACTAGCTGTGTACAGTAACTCTGGTTGTCACTAATCCTCGCAGGTGCGTAAGCTTATTCTAACAGCATTTATAGCAGCTGCAGGCTCTGATGGTCTTTGAAGAACTGTCTACATCACTTTCTTTTCAATTTCTTTTCTACCGGCTTGCCTGCCAGGACTTAAGAAGCTCATTGACTCAACGATATGTGTAGAAAACGCAGTGATTTTTTGGCTTGTTGGTTGACTTAAATAGACAAAGAATTGCGGGTTCACACAGACAAACAGACGCACACTTTCTCACAGAGTCGTTGAGCAGTCTCCTTCCGGGGCCGACAAATTTCACATAACCACCGCCTTGCAAGCACCGCGCACTACACCACTGGAGTCGCATTGGGAAGGGGATGTTTGCACAGTTATTTAGACTCGTTCCTCTCTCACAGAGCTGTGCAGAGTCAACACCGCGAGCAGGTCCTTGATCCCCAATAACAGCTCTCCGTCCCACGACTGTTCCCCCGTCTCAAAGCTATAGCTGCATAGAGTTTTGATCACTCAATAGGTTATTAACTCGAACACTGCTTACTCAGCTTTGATAAAATCAATCTAGGTTCTAGTGTGCCCGACTGTTGCCATAACTGCAGGCTATTTGAGTGCGGAAGCGTCTCGCTTAAGAATCTCATGCTTTAGAAGTACAAATAGTCCACAAATCCATTAGTCCCATTTGAAAAAATGCCAAGAGCAAATTCAGTAATAAAACTATTCCACGAAGTTTGTGTTTGTGTTTGTGTTTGTTTGCTTTGCGTTTATTCAGTGATCTGTGTATCTGACATTTACGTCTTAATTCGTATATTAATTTTTAAACTTAATAAACAACAACATTCCATGTATTTTAATTTCTACAAAAAAATTATGATTTTAAGTTGTTAGATTTTAAGCTGTTAATAATTTTCTGTCCATATATTATTAGCAATTAAATTATTATAAATACCAATTACAATGTTTACAATTTTTAACTATACCTATTGTTGTCAGTTGTTACATTGTTCTATTTCTGTGTTTCTACTGCTCTCGAAAATTCTGTTAAACTAAATATGAATGCTAAAAGTGACGTAAAACATAAATGTAATATTTAATAATGAGTCGATATTGTGACTGTTCATTTATTAGTGTTGATGACAAAGATTTTTTGTTGTAAAAAATAAATTTAATAAGCGTAAACTTTCAGGTTTGTTTGTCTGCGTCTGAAAATTATAAATGCTGTTTTCAATCGAGTTATTAATCCTTCAATTTTAAATTTCACTATTACCAGCTTATAGAAAGCTGTAATGTACGCTCTATATTGCCCTATAAAATGGTGAGAGGACTAGAAAAGTTTCAAAGGTCGCTCGTAAGCAGTGTGTTGCAAGAATGTTTACATTAATTATTCATAGATTACATAGATTACATAGATTACATAGATTACATAATTATTCATAGTGATTTGCTGTCAGTTGGTGTGATTTGCTGTCAGTTGGTGTGATTTTCTGTCAGTTAGTGTGATTTGCTGTCAGGTGGTGTGATTTGCTGTCAGGTGGTGTGATTTGCTGTCAGGTGCTGTGATTTGCTGTCAGTTAGTGTGATTTGCTGTCAGGTGGTGTGATTTGCTGTCAGTTAGTGTGATTTGCTGTCAGGTGGTGTGATTTGCTGTCAGGTGGTGTGATTTGCTGTCAGTTGGTGTGATTTGCTGTCAGTTAGTGTGATTTTTGCTGTCAGTTGGTGTCAGTTTGCAGTCAGTTGGAATCAGTTTGCAGTCAGTTTGCAGTCAGTTGGAGTCAGTTTGCAGTCTGTTGGAGTCAGTTTGCAGTCTGTTGGAGTCAGTTTGCAGTCTGTTGGAGTCAGTTTGCAGTCAGTTGGAGTCAGTTTGCAGTCAGTTGGAGTCAGTTTGCAGTCAGTTAAGAACATAAGTTTAATTCAAATTTAATTCAATTTAATTTCGCATTTAAAGTACAGAACATAAATTTAATTTCTTGCACTGAGATCACTTGGGAATATATTTTGTGGCAGGGAATTCGAGCTAAGCATAATATTATGACTCCAACTGACTGCAAACTGACTCCAACTGACTGCAAACTGACTCCAACTGACTGCAAACTGACAGCAAATCACACCACCTGACAGCAAATCACACTAACTGACAGTAAACCACACTAACTGACAGCAAATCACACCAACTGACAGCAAATCACACCACCTGACAGCAAATCACACTAACTGACAGCAAATCACACCACCTGACAGCAAATCACACTAGCTGACAGCAAATCACACCAACTGACAGAAAATCACACCACCTGACAGCAAATCACACTAACTGACAGCAAATCACACCGCCTGACAGCAAATCACACTAACTGACAGTAAACCACACTAACTGACAGCAAATCACACCACCTGACAGCAAATCACACCACCTGACAGCAAATCACACTAACTGACAGCAAATCACACCAACTGACAGCAAATCACACCACCTGACAGCAAATCACACTAACTGACAGCAAATCACACCACCTGACAGCAAATCACACCACCTGACAGCAAATCACACCACCTGACAGCAAATCACACTAACTGACAGCAAATCACACCAACTGACAGCAAATCACACCACCTGACAGCAAATCACACTAACTGACAGCAAATCACACCACCTGACAGCAAATCACACCACCTGACAGCAAATCACACCACCTGACAGCAAATCACACTTACTGACAGCAAATCACACTAACTGACAGCAAATCACACCAACTGACAGCAAATCACACTAAGTGACAGCAAATCACACCAACTGACAGCAAATCACACTAAGTGACAGCAAATCACACTAAGTGACAGCAAATCACACTAACTGACAGGTCGATTAACCCTTGATCTCCAAACAGTCGGCATAAGCAGCGCTGAAAACGATTCTCGCTTCTCTCGCAAGGTGACAAAAGTAAGAAAAAAATTATTATTCAGAAAGCTAGCAATTTTGTTCCTAGTGTACATTACACATTTTCCTGCAGTTAATTAGAAAATGGAATATTTGCATTATAATATAGAGAGGCCTTAGCACATAGTCACACTGCCAAGCACATCGTCATGTTGGGACCCCTCTGCGTCGCACAGGCTGGCCAACTCTTGCTCGACCCTGCGTCCTTCTCGTCCATAGGTTGTAGCCAGTCTCATCGATAAACACAGCCAGGTCATTCACAGGCAGTCCCGTCATCATCATCAGCATAGTCACGCCTCGCTTGTATCACATCCTGGGTATTCGCAGCAAGCCTCACGTCGGCATCCTTGGTGGCGACTTTCAGTGAGATAAGCATGGAGTTCATCGCTCTAGCAATGGTGGCTTTTGTGGCAACTCCAAAGTCAGTTTTCTCTGCACATCCGTCAGAGTAACATAGGGATTTCGCTCAACTGTCTGCTCAACGGCATTCCGCGTTTCAGCATCCATATTTGTTGACCCCGGCTTGCGGCCACCGCGTTGCAACGCATGGATCTCACCAGTAGCTGCGTAGCGACTCCATATCCGATAGGCCGCGTCTTCTTGTTCAGATTAAGGATTTTGGACACAGTCGAAATTGAGTAACCATCTTCGATGAAATTGACCAGGCGCTCTCTATCCTCGTTGCTTGTTAAACGCAGTTGATTTGCCATAGCCCAGCCTTTGTTTTCAATATGGTTCTCACTTAGCTTTAAAAAATTTCTTACTTTGCTTGCAAGGCGCGCCCAAAAAGCTGGGCTGCAGCGAGTGGTGGCCATAGACAATAGTGACAATAGTTGCTATTCAGTCTCAGATTGCTTAAAAGAAGTCTCACCTAGCATGCAAAAACCAATACTTAAATTCGTGTCCTACTCGTACTTAATAATATAGTGCTCTTTGGTCTATGGTCTAGACCAAAACGATCGATTCAGCTTGTGATGATTTAACAATTAGCTCATATGATAATTGAGATAAAAAAATACTGTATTTTCTGAAGCAGAAATAAAAAAACCCATATCCTCTATCTGTAGGCTTAAGTCGTTCCTCTAAAACTAAATACACTCAGCAACATTGAAAAGTTTCCACCCTCGCGCAAGTTGTATATTTAGAGTTTCAAAACCGGTTTTTGTCGCCAGACTTGTGCCATAGACGATTGATGATTTCGTCAACACGCACTTGGGCCATAGACGCCAGACAAGTCGAAGGAAACATTCACATGTAGCAGTCAGCTTACAGGAGTCTATGATCCACGTTCGCAACCAAACGGAATGGTTCGCCAAATGACCGACCTGGAACGAGCGCGCGCCGTTGGCATGCTGGACGCTGGGGTGTCCATCCGAGCTATTACTCGCCAAATTGGGCGGTCTCGCACAGCAATCCGCAAACTGCAGATCAAGTGCAGAGAAACTGGCAGCGTGGCGCTAGCCACGCGCGGCCGGCGGCTCAATATGCGCAGTACAACTAGGAGGGCGGACCGGCGATTGCTGCGAATGTCGAAGGGAAGCCCCACATTGACAGCCACCTTGCTACGGCTGATGTGGGCTGAAAGAAGCAGGCGAGGGGATATTCTGAGCGCCCAAACCATCCGACGACAATAGCGGGAGTCGGGGCTCTGATCCCGTAAGATGCGCAAACGGCCACGCCTGACCCCAACCCATGTGGCCAGCCGGCAACAATGGGCAATGCAAAGGGTCCAGTGGAGGCAGCAGCAGTGGCGGCGAGTGATTTTCTCGGATGAGAGCCGCTTTCGATTGTTCCGTGCCGACGGCCGCATTCGAGTGTGGCGCCAGCCACGCCAGGAGATGCTGCCGCAGCACGTGCAAAACTCAGAGAGCCAGTCAGCTTCTATTCACGTGTGGGCAGGCATCAAAATGCACGCAAAGACGGAGCTTGTGTTCCTGGATGCGACTGTGACTGCCGAGTCGTATTTGCCAATTTTTTTGCCAAGCCAACCTTCTACAGACGCTGCTGCCCTTCATTGATGCTTCATGTGGTGGCGTGGGGAACAGCGTCCTCCAAGACGACAACGCCCCACCGCATCGCGCAGCCGTTGTGGTGCATCTGATGGACTGACTACTTCGGAATCACTGTCTACCGCGAATCACTGTCTACTGCATGGCAACAGCTACCGCAAGATTTTCTGCGACGCCTGGTTGTGGGTATGCCCGGAGAGTGTGCGCTCTGCTGCACGCACGTGGCTGCTGTACGCGTTATCGACCCTGTTCTGGGCCAGTTGGCACCAGATGCTCGCGTACTTTCTTTGCTGTTCGTTTGCTTCGTTCGAATCCGGATTTTATATCTGTCTATGGCTCAAACCACAAATATCTCCACCTACCAAAACGTTGACCCATCGTGCGCTAGGGTGGAAACTTTTCAATGTTGCTGAGTGTAAATATTCTCCGATTTCTTAAGCGACAGTGAAAACATATGGATTTAGGTCATCTGTGTACTGAGATAAATTGGTTTTTTCTTTCAGTACAGCCACTTCCTCTGCTCTTTAGTGTGTTTGGAAAAAACTTGTGCGATAAGTCTAATAAGTCTCTCCTACAGGTACAGGTCTCCTACCCGATCTGCTTCCTTTAGATGTGTCAATCATTTCTTTAGGCAAAAGAAATTATGCAGTCCATACAATGAGTTAAAGTCAGAATTCAGAGGTGTGCCAAATGAGAACACTAATAATTTTGCCTATAGACACAGCTAGAATCTCTTGAACCATATCTCACTGTCATACAAGCGATTCTAGCTGTGAATCCTGCTGCATTTCTAGCTGTGACTCTTGCTGCGATTCTAGCTGTGACTCCTGCTGCGATTCTAGCTGTGAATCCTGCTGCGATTCTATCTTTGAATCCTGCTGCGATTCTAGCTGTGACTCTTGCTGCGATTCTAGCTGTGAATTCTGCTGCGATTCTATCTTTGAATCCTGCTGCGATTCTAGCTGTGAATCCTGCTGCGATTCTAGCTGTGAATTCTGCTGCGATTCTAGCTTTGACTCCTGCTGCGATTCTATCTTTGAAGCCTGCTGCGATTCTAGCTGTGACTCCTGCTGCGATTCTATCTTTGAATCCTGCTGCGATTCTAGCTGTGACTCCTGCTGCGATTCTAGCTGTGACTCCTGCTGCGATTCTATCTTTGAATCCTGCTGCGATTCTAGCTGTGACTCCTGCTGCGATTCTAGCTGTGACTCTTGCTGCGATTCTAGCTGTGACTCCTGCTGCGATTCTATCTTTGAATCCTGCTGCGATTCTAGCTGTGAATCCTGCTGCGATTCTAGCTGTGAATCCTGCTGCGATTCTAGCTGTGACTCCTGCTGCGATTCTAGCTGTGAATCCTGCTGCGATTCTAGCTGTGAATCCTGCTGCGATTCTAGCTGTGACTCCTGCTGCGATTCTAGCTGTGACTCCTGCTGCGATTCTAGCTGTGACTCCTGCTGCGATTCTATCTTTGAATCCTGCTGCGATTCTAGCTGTGAATCCTGCTGCGATTCTAGCTGTGACTCCTGCTGCGATTCTAATACAAATACAAATTGAATACAAATGTATTTGCAAAGATGATAAAGTACTAATATTAACAAACACATTGAAATCTCATATTCACTCATGGAAGGCCAAGAACTATATTCGATTCCAATTTTTGTAAAATTTACAAAAAATATGCATTTTTCATATGAATTATGATTTTCGGCTTTGGTGTTACTAGTTGTGCTTAAAAACGTGTTCAAAATCGTCTAGAAGATTGCCGATCGCAAATTCATCACGGAAGCTTCCACCGCTGATCACATCACAGTGCAGCAGCCGCTCTCCTTGCCTTCGCGGTTTTTCCGCGGCTGCAGAACTGCCAGAAGCGCCTCGTCAAAAACTAGCTTCAGGTTGTTCTGCGATAAAAAATATTCTGTAGTGCCATTTTTGCACTTTTACAAGCGTTTGTTTACTTTAGCTCTCGCCCAGCTCTCGACTAGCTCTCGACCAGCTCACATCATACTCGCGCCTAGCTCTGGCCATAATCTCGCCCAGCTCACGCCCAACTCTCGCCTAGCTCACGCCCAGCTCTCGCCTAGCTCTCGCCTAGCTCTCGCCTAGCTCTCGCCTAACTCTAGCCTAACTCTCGCCTAGCTCTCGCCTAACTCTCGCCTAACTCTCGCCTAGCTCACGCCCAGCTCTCGCCTAGCTCCCGCCTAGCTCTCGCCTAGCTCTCGCCTAGCTCTCGCCTAGCTCCCGCCTAGCTCTCGCCTAGCTCTCGCCTAGCTCTCGCCTAGCTCTCGCCGAACTCTAGCCTAACTCTCGCCTAGCTCTCGCCTAACTCTCGCCTAACTCTCGCCTAACTCTCGCCTAACTCTCGCCTAGCTCACGCCCAGCTCTCGCCTAGCTCTCGCCTAACTCTCGCCTAACTCTCGCGCAGCTCTCGCCAAAATCTCACCCAGCTCACATCATACTAGTGCCTAGCTCTGGCCATAATCTCGCCCACCTCTCGCCTAGCTCTCGCCCAGCACTCACCATTGTCATGGCGCTGCACTCGACGTAGGCCACAGCTCCGAGGCTGTCTGCAAGCTTTTTTCCGTCCTCGGTTGTCAAAGTCTTTTGCCTGCAACGGGCCAGCTCGTCCAGCGTGGCCCTGTCGAAGCGCTTGTCAATCTGGGTGCCCACCAGCAGAATTGGCGCCTTCGGGCAGGCTCGCCGGAGCTCCGGAATCCACATGTCTCGCGCGTTTTCGAAGGAGGTCGGGTTCGCGACGGAGAAACAGACCAGGAAAACGTCAGTGCCGGGGTACGACAGTTCGCGTAGCTTCTCATACTCTTCCTGCAAATGAAACGAAACGAAAAGTGCAAATGATTAGGGCCGTGTCAAGTGTCATTTTCAGAGTGAAGGCTCATTGTCAGAGTGAAGGCTCATTGCCAGAGTGAAGGCTCATTGTCAGAGTGAGGCTCATTGTCAGAGTGAAGGCTCATTGTCAGAGTGAAGGCTCATTGTCAGAGTGAAGGCTCATTGTCAGAGTGAAGGCTCATCGTCAGAGTGAAGGCTCATTGTCAGAGTGAAGGCTCATTGTCAGAGTGAAGGCTCATTGTCAGAATGAAGGCTCATTGTCAGAGTGAAGGCTCATTGTCAGAGTGAAGGCTCATTGTCAGAGTGAAGGCTCATTGTCAGAGTGAAGTGCGATTGTCATAGTGACAATTAGGTGAAATTTGATCAGGTGACAACACTGACCTGTCCGGCAGTGTCGAAGAGTCCCAATGTGTAGTCACAATCTGCCACTCGAACACTGACAGCGTAGGTGTCAAACACAGTCGGTACATATTCAACAGGGAATTTACCCTGCACATAGGCGATGAGCAGGCAGGTTTTGCCGACAGTGCCATCGCCAACCACAACACACTTGATGACCTGGCTCAGAGACATTCTGATTTTCGACAGCTGTTAAATTCTTTCGAAACAAATTGTAATTGAGAATATAATATTTGTAGTAGCAATCGGTCGTTTACTTTTTATATAGACTTAGTGCAGTTTCAGTTTCCAGAAATACCTAATGGCATAATACGCCATTGAAATTGTCTTTCTATTTTTAGAAAGTGTACAGTAACTTTTCTGTGCGGACCGTACAATGCCCCCGCATGCATCTTCGTTTAAGATGTTGAAGATGAAACTCGCTGCCTGTTCGTAAGATTTTCATGAAATTCAACTCACAGTTCTAAACGGATAGAAAAAACTAGCTCGTATAGTACGGATGTTAAGCACAAAATTCGAATCTGACTAAATCTCACTTATTAGTCAGTGAGAGACTAATAAACTAATTCATTATTTACTGAATCTTTCACTAATTAGTCAGTAGAACTTCCAAATCTTTCACTAATTAGTCAGTAGAACTTCCAAATCTTTCACTAATTAGTCAGTAGAACTTCCAAATCTTTCACTAATTAGTCAGTAGATCTTCCAAATCTTTCACTAATTAGTCAGTAGAACTTCCAAATCTTTCACTAATTAGTCAGTAGATATTCCAAATCTTTCACTAATTAGTCAGTAGATCTTCCAAATCTTTCATTCATTGGTCAGTAGATCTTCCAAATCTCTAATCAATTTGTCAGTAGATCTTCCAAATCTCTAATCAATTTGTCAGTAGATCTTCCAAATCTCTAATCAATTTGTCAGTAGATCTTCCAAATCTCTAATCAATTTGTCAGTAGATCTTCCAAATCTCTAATCAATTTGTCAGTAGATCTTCCAAATCTTTCACTAATTAGTCAGTAGATATTCCAAATCTTTCACTAATTAGTCAGTAGATCTTCCAAATCTTTCACTAATTAGTCAGTAGATCTTCCAAATCTTTCATTCATTGGTCAGTAGATCTTCCAAATCTCTAATCAATTTGTCAGTAGATCTTCCAAATCTCTAATCAATTTGTCAGTAGATCTTCCAAATCTCTAATCAATTTGTCAGTAGATCTTCCAAATCTCTAATCAATTTGTCAGTAGATCTTCCAAATCTTTCACTAATTAGTCAGTAGATCTTCCAAATCTTCAATTCTTTGGACATTAGATCCTACAAATCTCTCATTAATTATTCAGTAGATCGATGAAACTGTTTCATAATTTATCTTTTTAATTGTTCACATATTTAATCAATTGGTTATTTTGTATTTCTGTCAAGAAATCTGAAATAAATACTAGCAATTTTAGTTTAACTGTCTTCATAGCTGTTTTTATATATCTTTGTGCATATCTGCAGTGTATTGTCCAGTCATAATGACGATGACAGCCAGGGTCGATGACAGGGTATTGCAGAACAATGAAAGCAAGTTCCGAATTGATAGCAACAAAGGCGATGGGATTTAGTGCTATGTAACGAACAAACAATAAAATAGTCTGACAAAATTAGCAACTAGGCAACAGATTAAGTTCATTGCAGTGATTAAATCAGAAAGCATTTATAAAGCATCAACTAAATCCTGGATATTTATTTGAAAAAAATAACGGAAGGAAATACATTAGCACTAAAAATACTCTGGATATTACTGAATTGATCTAATCACCAGGTACCCATTAGCTAACCCTGTACTCAGATACTTCAGGCTATTGGCTAACCCTGTACTCAGATACTTCAGGCTATTAGCTAACCCTGTACTCAGATACTTCAGGCTATTGGCTAACCCTGTACTCAGATACTTCAGGCTATTGGCTAACCCTGTACTCAGATACTTCAGGCTATTGGCTAACCCTGTACTCAGATACTTCAGGCTATTGGCTAACCCTGTACTCAGATACTTCAGGCTATTAGCTAACCCTGTACTCAGATACTTCAGGCTATTGGCTAACCCTGTACTCAGGTACTTCAGGCTATTAGCTAACCCTGTACTCAGGTACTTCAGGCTATTAGCTAACCCTGTACTCAGATACTTCAGACTATTGGCTAACCCTGTACTCAGATACTTCAGGCTATTGGCTAACCCTGTACTCAGGTACTTCAGGCTATTAGCTAACCCTGTACTCAGGTACTTCAATGCACGAATGCAGTCAGTTGGCCATTGCTGAAGACAAAATAACTTTTAAGCCGAATCAAAAGGATAAAAAACTGGATTAATGGAGGTAGCATTTAAATTTGTATACGAAATTTCTGATTGGCAGATTAGTGCAAAATCAAAGCATAAAAAAATTGTGATATAAATTTTTTTTATAAGAAAAAACAGTTTTATTTGCTGCTGACCAACAAATTAGCGACATCGGTGTAAATCACTGAGACACTTTAGATGCTTACACATACTACTACTATAAGTAACAAATTATAAATAAATACGAGTATAGAAACATCAAGCATGCACAATCTACTATTGGAAATCACAGCTAAATGATTGCATAGATATCATAACTCTGAACGTAGCCAAGTTTCTAAGGGGACAGGGGCTGTGCAGTGCCAGTACTTTGTGTTAACATCGACTACTCAAGAAATCGACTACCCAATAACCCGACGATAAAAATAGACGCCGTTGCATTCAAAGCCCTTGCAAACTCATTTCGCACTGATAGCACACACACACCAGAAAGATATGATAAAAATTTAAACAAATGGTACTTACAATTTTCATGATTGCAGCAGTGATTGCAAATAAAATAAAACCAATATATAGCAGCTAGACAAAACTGAACTAAAATTTGTTCGACCAGTTTAATGAGTTTCACAAATACCAGCAATTTGTTCAGTCATTGAAACCTGAAGAATTTTTCTGAGCGGTGAGGCTTCAGACTCAAAGGAAGCGACACTTTTGCTTGCCTGACTTGCCAGACTGTTTCGGTGGCTGCAGTGCGGCTATGATAGCCTCATCAAACACCGATTTGAGGTTCTTCTGTAAACAGGATTTACAGGTATTCTTAAATGCTGTATAAGAAATTCAATAGTAATAATAGTATTAATTGTAGGAGGGCTGCGGGCAATGGCACATCGTTCGGTGACACTAGACCCGCAGCCAGCGAGGAGGCAGTTCTGCCCATTTCACTGACTACTGAGCAAAATCACATACAGATACTGTACACAGGCACAGTTTCACACAGGTGTGTACATCTGCCTCATCGTCAGGCAGTGTACACTCGCACTGTGCCTTGGAGGCTGGTCCTCCAAGGCCGTAAATTGCACGACAAGCCCCGAGCCTTCTTTAGATTTTTATGGCGATTGGTTTAATATTTTGGGAGATACAGAAAAAAGAAAAGAAGTAGGTATTTGAAGCAACCTGCTAAAATAAAAATGCTAATGGTACTTTATTCCAGCCAATAAGACAGCTCTTAGCTAACCCTGTACTCAGATACTTCAGGCTATTGGCTAACCCTGTACTCAGATACTTCGACCTCAGCCTCAGCCAATAACATTCGCTCATTGGCTGGAGATTAAAGAGCTCTTTTGAGTCTCAGCCAATAACAATCGCTGATTGGCTGGAGATTAAAGCTCTTTTGAGTCTCAGCCAATAACAATCGCTGATTGGCTGGAGATTAAAGCTCTTTTGAGTCTCAGCCAATAACAATCGCTGATTGGCTGGAGATTAAAGCTCTTTTGAGCCTCAGCCAATAACAATCGCTGATTGGCTGGAGATTAAAGCTCTTTTGAGCCTCAGCCAATAACAATCGCTCATTGGCTGGAGATTAAAGCTCTTTTGAGTCTCAGCCAATAACAATCGCTGATTGGCTGGAGATTAAAGCTCTTTTGAGTCTCAGCCAATAACAATCGCTGATTGGCTGGAGATTAAAGCTCTTTTGAGCCTCAGCCAATAACAATCGCTCAAAGGCTGGAGGTTAAAGAGCTCTTTTGAGCCTCAGCCAATAACAATCGCTCAAAGGCTGGAGATTAAAGAGCTCTTTTGAGCCTCAGCCAATAACAATCGCTCATTGTTCAATAACAATCGCTCGCTGATCTCGAAAAGAGGACTCATTTGAGTCAAAGCGCTGCACTCCACATACTTGACGGCTTTGAGATCCCTAGCCAGCTTTTCTCCCTGCTCAACTGTGACGGCTCGTTGCCGGTTTTTGGCCAACTTCTCAATGACAGTTTGATCGGCTCGCAAATCCAACTGTGTGCCAACCAGAATGAATGGCACCCTGGGACAATGGTGCATAATCTCCGGCACCCACTTCTCTTTCACATTCTCGTATGAGGCCGGATTCACAACTGAGAAGCAAACTAGAAAGACGTCCGTTGCTGGGTAGGACAGGGGCCGCAGTCTGACAATGGGTTTGAAAATAAAAGCTTTTCTTTTCATTAGCGTTTCTCTATGGCATCTCATAGATAATTCCCTAGATTTATCTGTAAAATGTGATTGACAATTCCCTAGATTTCTCTGTAGTTCTGTAGAATGTGATTGACAATTCCCTAGATTTATCTGTAAAATGTGATTGACAATTCCCTAGATTTCTCTGTAGAATGTGATTGACAATTCCCTAGATTTCTCTGTAGTTCTGTAGAATGTGATTGACAATTCCCTAGATTTATCTGTAAAATGTGATTGACAATTCCCTAGATTTCTCTGTAGAATGTGATTGACAATTCCCTAGATTTCTCTGTAGTTCTGTAGAATCTGATTGACAATTCCCTAGATTTCTCTGCAGAATGTGATTGACAATTCCCTAGATTTCTCTGTAGAATGTGATTGACAATTCCCTAGATTTCTCTGTAGAATGTGATTCACAATTCCCTAGATTTCTCTGTAGAATGTGATTGACAATTCCCTAGATTTCTCTGTAGAATGTGATTGACAATTCCCTAGATTTCTCTGTAGAATCTGATTGACAATTCCCTAGATTTCTCTGTAGAATGTGATTGACAATTCCCTAGATTTCTCTGTAGAATGTGATTCATAATTCCCTAGATTTCTCTGTAGAATCTGATTGACAATTCCCTAGATTTCTTGATAGAATCTCATCAATAATTCCGTAGATTTCTTAATAGCATCTCATGATTCTCATCAATAACTTTCTAGATTTCTTTCTAGAACCTCATTGATAAGCACCTGCATAACATATTTAATTATATTAGCATCACTTATCCTCATCATAACTTGATTTTGTGTATGTGTCAGTGTGTAATAATGTCACTGTCCTCACCTGTCATAGTCTTCTTGCCCGGCAGTGTCAAACAGACCCAGTGTGTACGGTTCCCCGCCAATCATGACAGTGACTGCATAGTTATCAAACACTGTAGGCACATAGTCAGATGGAAATTTATTAGTTGTGTAGGAGATGAGAAGGCAGGTCTTGCCAACTGCACCATCACCAACTACTACACATTTGATTGTCTGCATACCTCCAGCTGTGTTCATTGGACCTTGGACTTGGACCACAATTTGGTATGAATCTGAATAGCTGTCTGTCCTTAAGACTGAAAAAAAAATTATTTGTTAAATCCCAGCTTCATATTTCAATGACAATTTTATTATGTGCACTAATGAAAATATAAAAAATTACATACACAAATACAAAATAAATGATTATCATATATTCAGCACCCAGTAATAGCTATTGCCATCAGTCCTAAAGTATTCATGTTATTATTAATGAGTTCATCAATCATATATACTATTAATAACACAGACTTACAAAATTATTGACAATCTCAGGAACAAAATAAAATTTAATTATACCCACCACTGTGATGGCTAATGCACGGACAGCTCTGTAGAAATTCACTTATGTATTCACATTTTAACATTTTTTGAATAGGGTAATGTATCATCAACCAAACAAGAATGTGTATTTTTTTAACTTCAAACCTAAGCTACAGATTTTCTATTTAAGATATGATGATAAATCAAAAGCCAAGTTATAGAAAACAGTTACATCTTTCTAAAAAGTATCTGCTTTTGCTATTTTATCAAAAAGAAAAAAGTTATTCCTGCTTTTTATCTATAACCGAACAATGATTTTCAAACCAAACAGAGAATTTGATGTTTGGTTTTACAATTTGAGTGAGTGGTTTAATATTATTTTAAGGAGTGATCTATCATAAATTATGTCATTTGAAAGCATTTTTCATGCTCTATAAATAACTACATTTTTGGTCATTTAATTGGCAAGCAACCACATACAATCTTAGTCTAAAGTACATACTGAAAAATTGTTGTTTAAAAGTATGCTTTTGCAATAAAAATTTCTACTGAAACATCAATATCTTTCTTTCCTCTTAATGCTTCATTGCACATCATGCCTCAGCTTGTAGATAATTTATTTAACTTTCAAATTAGTTGTTCTGTGAAACACAATAGCTTGTTTCTGTCTTGCACAAGACCAAGGAAGAAGTCAAAATTCTTGTTCAGTTTTGAAGATACACTGTTCGGTTGATGATACATTACCCTAATGAGATAGGGTTTCGTTCTTTTCTTAGAAATCTTTTTAATTTTTTTAAGTGCACTCTGTTTGTTATAATGCACCAAATTTAGTTATTATGCACCAATGCACTGAAAATATAACAGTTTTAATGAAGTGAAGGAGGGAAGTGAAAAATAGGTATAAATACACTAGTGAGAGAAAGCAGAAAACCAATGTGTATTTTTCTCAGCATTCAGAATAAGAAAGCTTGAATATTGAAGTGTTAATCTTTAAGTTATTTGAAGATACCTTGAGAAAGAGAAGTGAATAAAGTGAAAAAGGAGCTGTAATCCTAGATCCACTGGTAAAGCCCAAGTAGGACTGAAGACTGAATTGAAGATAGATTGAAGAAAAATTGAAGAGCAATGAAGAAGGATAAAGATGGATAAGGACTAATCAAGACTGATAAAGATGGATAAAAGACTGATCAAGAGTACTTACAGAAATAATACAGTAAAGTTATAAGTGAAAGTAAATAGAGAGGATAAATATCTGCATATTGAACATATTATGCTAATGATTAAATACATAATGCTACCAGTTTGAATTGAAAAAAAGAAGTACATAAAGTGAATAACTAAAGACACTCTTATGTTTAATATAAAGACAATATTTGATTACGTTTATAAAGCCCTACAACAACTTTGTAGGATTCATTATTAGTATTTAAAGATTTTTAAGAATTTATGCCTACGACAATAATAGGGCTTATTCCTAGGATAGGCCTACTTAGCTAACATAAAAAAGTCAATATGAAGTGAGTTACCTATAATTCCAGTAGGGCCTACTCTATTTTACTAATACTCATGTATGTCTTACAAGTAAATTATAAGTAATTAGTAAAGGCACTTTACTTACAATTGCTAACTAGGCCTAGGCCTAAACAGAGGCTATTTTGCAAGTTTACCTATAGGCCTAGTTTATTGATAAGGCATCGCTGGACCACCAGAATAGAATAGACTGGCAATGTTCTACTTCCGTTTGTTATATTATTTTTTCGTTTGTAAACGACAGATGACGACAAAAACAAGTTTAACAGTAACAAAAAGTCAGTTGTTTGGTCACACAGTTCTGAAAAGTCTTGGTCAGTCTTTCTTCTTTCAAACTGGGTATAATACTGCCTAATCCAGTAGAGGAAGGCACCAAAGCTATTCTTGGGGTATAGACGGCGCCATAAGAATTCTTCGAGGTGGCTTTTGAATAGAGCAGCACTCGTGCCATGCATTTGACGCAGCTTAGCTTTTGCGAAATCTTCAGCTGCAGAATTTCTGTGCTTTAGCTTCCTGTTCCCCCATATTTGCCAGATTTTGCCATAGACATAGATCCAAGTGTCAAGTCATGGCAAAGCCACGTCAGCACAACTTTTTCAAACTCAGAATCCACGTGTGGCATGAATACAAATGAAAAAATAATATAACGCACAGATGTAGAACATTGCTGAATAGACCCCTACTACAAAATAGCTATATGAGCTTACAAAGCCTATATATACAGTAAATGCTAGTTTAATATTTATGAAGGTTTTTGCTAACTTTAACAAAAATTTAATAAAATAATTTGAATTAGGCCTCAACAACCTCAACAATAGGTTTTAGCCTAGTGGCTAGGGCATCAGACTCACAACTTAAAAGTCAGGGGTCAGGGTTAGGGTCAAGGGACAGGGGTTTGATTCCCAACTCCACTGAAACAATTTGTCTTTTAGCAAGACACTTAGGTAGGCCTATGCATTGCTTCAGTTCACATAGCTATTAAATGGGTAGGCCTACCAGCATTAGCTGCAAAAATTGAGGGGTATGGCATCTCCCCATTCCATGGACTGATCAGCTGTAAGCAGCATTCAGATAGATATGTCATGCAAAAGCTATGACATGTTGTCGGCTACACATCCGGAATCCAGCCCAATTGGGGCAGGTGTAGTAAATTAGTAATAGGCCTATTATTAAATACAAGAGCAGCAATTAGCAATTAATATGACACACATAAAGAAGTAAATAGGCCTAGCTAAACAATCATAAATGTAGGCCTAATTGAAATAAATGAACTAACCGCCTACCAAGGGTGAAGGAAAAATTTTGACAAAATAAATCTGTCCAATGGTGAAAGACAATTAATTGTGTCACACCCAAATCGAGCAACACAAGAAAACAAAACACATGAATGCAGGCCAACTTTTTGTTGCACATCTTTTGAAACAAAAATCAAGTCGCCAGCCCTTCAGACTGTCAAGATATTTAATGGCTCTGGCCAAAAGTCAGATTTTTCCACAAATTTGCGCCTCAGTGTAGCATTTACAAGGGTACCTGCACACTTTGTCATCTCACAACTTTGTCATCCAGATGACGATCTGTCCAATATCTCAGATGGTGGATGACGAAGAGACGTAGACTTGTGGACACTTCGTCATCTATAAAACAAAAGTTTTCAAAGTTAGAACAGAACCACCCCTCCCCACCCCTCCTCACATCGTGTTGGCACCTAGGCCTATCTTTCAACTCTTATAATGAAATCAGTTTTGACACCTCTTTTTGACAATTTAGAGTGTGAAGTGTGCTCACACCTCTGCCCCACCACCCCACCCTCACTTTTTTTATGTCGAACTTGATTGCTTGTTATTAGGCCTAGTAGATGACGAACTGACCAAATTTTAAAGCATGCCAATTGGCTGGATGACGAAGTGTCCTACCTTCTAAGTGGATGACGAAGTTGTAAGATGACGAAGTGTCTATGTCTAGGATCCTTTACAGGGATTCAAAATTTACCAGTATTACACAAATTTGTCTGAATCATCTCCAACATTCCCCAAGTGTATTAATAAATATTGCAAGTTTTATCAAGTAGAATAAGTCTAAATCTATATGTATTTATGCATACTCGAGTCGTACGAAGGAAAAGCTAAAATTAAATAATTTCATAATACTTAAAACAAACCTAATGCTTGTAAGTCGTTATTTTAATGAAGCATGATTAATGGAGGAATGCAAAATCGAGAATTAATAATTCTATATATTCGCAATTATCGTTCGCATTTCTAAGTTTGCAGTCTAATAATGTGCAATGGTTTCAGTTCAGTTCTTCGGTTGACGATCATTTCGTCTGCCGCCTTTTCGTCTGCCGCCTTTTCGTCTGCCAATATACGATATAGTCGTTTCGTCTGCCAATATATATAATATATAAATCGGAATAACTAATAATGTCATCAAGCTTCGCATGGAAGGGTAATGTAAATGTCTTATGAATTATAATTTATTATAATGCTAGGATTTTTCTGAAAGTTCTGGAGCTAATATGTTGCATATAAATATACACAAAGCCAGAAGCAAATATCTCCAACCGTTTAGTTTCCTTCCAACTTTCATCTTTTTCGTGTATGAAAACTCTCATATGCAATTTTCGTAGAAAATATATAGGTTTCGTAGAAAATGAAGAAAAACTAAATGTATCAATATAAATAAAAAACATACTTAAAACTTGCTTATACTAATTTATTTTAATTCCCTACATAAAAAATACTAGATAAGTGAACCAAAGTAAACATAAATAAAAAAGTCGTTTCGTCTTTTCTGTACCAATTCTTTGGCAGACGAAAAGGCGGCAGACGAAATGACCGCAGACCAGTTCTTCTTCGGGCAGAAACGTTTGGGCAGGCTATTTAATCACATAAAACATGTAAAACTGCTGCTTTGGTATGTGTCGTTACCTTCAATAAAGATAGGTGCGCTGTGTCTTCAAATTTTGGACACTTCGTCATCTTGCTAGAATCCGGAAGCTAACTGCTAAAACTTCATCATCTAGGTGACGAAGTGTCCATGTCCAGGAACCTTAGGCCTATAACTTAATAACCTTGTTTCCACATAGTCCCTAAGTTGAATTCCACATTGAGGCCACATTTATTTGTACCACCTTTCTTATGGTATAGGCTAGTCAGTGTCTATATTAAGGTTCAAGACAACCTGAACGACTACACAACTAAACCATTGTCTATTGTACTCAGCCCTCACCTCAAAATGAGTGCTATGGTATTTATCTTCTTTGTCCATATCGAGCCAGTCTTCCACTGTATACTCCTCAAAGAAAAGTAGGCCTAGCCTAGCCTTATTTCATTAGTAAGTACTTCTTACTTCTTATTTCTTACTAGAAAACAAAATATTTCATCCTTTTCTCTGCACTGTGTTCTGCCCTGAGGACTAGATAGGCCTATAAAAAAGGACTTAATCAGAGAAATGTCATTGTTGATTAGGGAATTTATGTTAGGCCCCTACACTTTAACTTTCAAATCCAAAGTCAGGTGCAGTGGGCAACTGAATTTGATATTGCTATTATGGAAGGTATTTTTAATTTGTTCTCAATTAGGCCCCTAATTGTCAAATAGAATTAGCTATCCAATAGTGAATTTAAAAACATTTCTCACATGTAAGCCCACCTCATAATTTCCATATCTTATCCTCTCAAACTGCTTCACATACTACTCTACCAACCCTAGCAAAAATTGATTTCTTCTAAAAATACTAAAAAAATAAATTTTAATTTGAACAGCTCATAGTGCAGCAATGAAAGATTTTTTATTACTGATTGGTGAACCTAAAATTTTATTTCTGAACAAATTAAACATAAAGCAGATTCATACTTATGTTCAGAGCAGTTCAGAAATTTGTTCTAAGAAAGCCTACTTCCAAAATCAAAATGCAAAGTCAAAGAGGAACATCACATTGAGAGGCCACCATCTTCATGTGTGTGTGCAAATTTGACTTCCTATGCACCATACAAAGCCTTAAGAATCTTGAACTACTTGCTCCTGACATTAAAGGCAATGTTGTTGCTGATGGTGAGAACAAAAGAGAAGATGATAAAGTGAAAGGAGACACTTGATGAGAAGTTGCTGATTTAGTTCTTTTTCCACTATAGTATAACTTGTCACTCCAAGCTATGCAGTTCCTCTTAAATGCGCTATGAATTTAGTCACAGATTATCTGTCTCTTAGACTATGGATTTAGTCACAGATTATCTGTCTCTTTGACTATACTTGCTAACAGTGGAGGAAGGGAAAAAGAGTGTCAAAGTTCTCAACATGCACTGTATAGTTTGTATATTTTGGTATTGCATCAAACATTATCACATAAAAACCTGAATTAAACACATATTTATTTTCATAGACTGTCAATTAAAAATATATATAATTTTTTTAAACTTTTGTTTTTACATTGAACAAGGTTTCTTGCATAATTAAGGCATAGAAAGAACAATACATGGCAAATTCTTTCTGGTTCATGGCCAGCATGATTTAGACTATAAAAGCCTACCAACTCCAATGTGGAATGTTAAAGACAATTTTATATGCTAATCTACACTCACTTTTTTCAGCTTGACTGATTTATAGCCTCCAACGACATTGAAAAAAAAGATGGATCTAATTTTCAATGCCCTGCGTGTTCTCACATTTCGAACTGTTTATGGAACAGCTGCAGCTAATCAACAGCCAGAGCTGCCCCAAGCTGATATCGAGGCCCCAACTACTGACTCTGATAAGCAGCAGCAGCAGCAGAAAAAAACTCGCAGAACATTGGCGGGCAGTGAATTGCGTTCTAAAACAAGAGTTGCTTCCACAGATGCCACTAATAGCAAGGATGTTGGCGTTTGGCAGCCCACACTACCTGCTTTGGTGCAGTCTGATTCACCAACCGATCCTGATCCACAGACTGATCTAGAGACTGGTCCAGAGGCTAATCTAGAGACTGATCCACAGGCTAATCTAGAGACTGATCCACAGGCTAATCTAGAGGCTGATCCACAGGCTAATCTAGAGACTGGTCCACAGACTGATCTAGAGACTGGTCCACAGGCCGATCTTGAAACTGATCAGCAGGCGAACGATTTGGAGGCAACAAAGCTCCTTAATTTAAAGCCAGAGAACACGATTAAACAGCCCCTGGAGATTCTATATGAGAAAATTTCAACTTTTGCCAAGCCTCGTAAGTTGCGCCGTTATCAATTTATTATGAGGGATTCGTACAAAAATCCTGCGCTTTAACCTCTTTAGTTGTGATTCCCTAATTATGTTCCTTAAAGTTTGAACTTTTCAATTTCACATAATCCCTGGTATTGATTCCTACAATGCCTGACCCGATCCTCAGTTAACCGATTTCTTCATCCAGAATCCACTACACAATCGCCCGCGCACCGACCGCCTTCCTTCAGTTCGCTGGGACTCCACCGGCTGCTCGCTGGCAAATCCGAGACTTCACCTGGCGGAATCATCGCCCAGCTCTTGTAGCTTCCAGTTGATCAGCGGCGGCTGCGGCTACCTCATCAGCGTGACCGTCTGCCAGGAGGCTCCACCGGACAGTCCCCTGACTGTCAGCTGCGATCCGGCTGTGCCTGAGCTGGCGAGCATCTGGGACCAGCTGGTGGAACCCGGCGCCGCCTGCGCGGCTGATGCCATCTTGGAGCAGTCGCTGATGATCGCAGCTGCAGGGCTGGCCTGATGCATTTTCTAAGAAATCCTTAGCTCGCGGCTTCATGGTTAATTAGTGGTCGTAGCTTCTTTAATGTTGGTCATGTGATTGACCAACCATTTTTTATGGTCATGTCAGTCGTCATTGCTTCCTATATTATGCCCATATAATCATGCAGTTGTCACTTGTTCGTAAAATGGTAATAAAACATGGTTTTGATCATACAAGCTTTGTCTCAATCATAAAGGTTGTTTGTCGTACCTCAGTTTATAGGTTGCAGCATTTTTTAAGTACTTTCAAAAGCAGCTCAAAATGGAAGCGCATTCTTTTGCTAAAGCTGAATCTTTCACTGCTTTGAGCTAGTTAACCAGTGTTTTGAATTTCATGTTATCCAGAATTTACACTTCTACGATTTTCAGTCGGGTGCTCGATATATTTTTGAGCAGCTCGCATGGTCGCATTAAAACAATTGGCATTTTTATAATTTTTTAATTCAACTTTTTAAACTATTTCGCAATTACACTGCTGTCAGTAGCACTAATGTGTGTTTAGGTGCACGTTTTTTATGTCATCTAAAGCCGCTAAAATTGCACTTAAATATTTAATCGTGTCTTTGTTGTCTCAATGTCCAATTAACTGTTCGTGTTGTCCGCCATAATTATACGATCGAAAAAACTTGAAAAAATTGTAAAACAATGGAAGTTTTTTCTCTTTGTTACCTGGATTTTTAGCTATGCAACGAAAATTTTCTTTCTCAGTGACGAGTTGCATATTCACCCAAGATATAGACTACAAATATATACGCCAGGGGTTTTCCTGAGCGCTAAAAATAGAAATATCGATCAAGCCATTCCAGATAGAATGTACATTCTACGCGTGCTTCTCGGCAGCGCTTTCTCATGTGGGGTTTTCCAGGGTGCTAAAAATAGACGCTGCGGCCGCCTAGCCTGTTTCTTAGTGGCAAATTCTAAAAAGCGAAGAAAATTGCAAGAACGCAGTAATTGACTACTATTTAGTAGCTGCAGTAGCTCAGATCCTCAGATTGCTGTAAGCCTTCTATCAGATTCTCAAGTAATCGGGTTGTCATGTAAAATTATGTAATCATCTTCTCAGATCTTCAGATTACTGTAATCATCCTCTCTGATCTTCAGATTACTGTAATCATCCTCTCTGATCTTCAGATTACTGTAATCATCCTCTCTGATCCTCAGATTACTATAATCATCCTCTCAGATCCTTAGATTACTGTAATCATCCTCTCAGATCCTCAGATTACTGTAATCATCCTCTCTGATCCTTAGATTACTGTAATCATCCTCTCTGATCCTTAGATTACTGTAATCATCCTCTCTGATCCTTAGATTACTGTAATCATCCTCTCTGATCCTTAGATTACTATAGTCATCCTCTAAGAGCCTCAGATTACTGTGGTCATCCACTTAGATCTTCAGATTACTGTAATTATCATCCCAGATCCTCAGAAGACCACCACCCGCGCGCCAACACTGCTACAGTGTACAGTTATGCGATATAACTTAAAGCCAAAAAAGTTGCAGCAAATACTGGGTGGGAGAGAGCGGGCATCGGAAGCAGTTTTTTTTGCGTAAAATCGTTTCAGGGAAAACTTACAAGTGCTTTTTTAACAATACGTGCCCGTGAATTTAAGGTGTATAAACTGTTGACTGTAGCAAAATTATTGTGATGTAAAATGTATGTTGGATTAGAGACATGGAATCAGTGATAGATACACGAGAATCAGTGATTGATACACGAAAATCAGTGATAGATCCATGAGAATCAGTGATAGATACACGAGAATCAGTGATAGATACATGAGAATCAGTGATTGATACACGAAAATCAGTGATAGATCCATGAGAATCAGTGATAGATACATGAGAGTCAGTGATAGATACACGAGAATCAGTGATAGATACACGAGAATCAGTGATAGATACATGAGAATCAGTGATAGATACACGAGAATCAGTGATAGATACATGAGAATCAGTGATAGATACACGAGAATCAGTGATAGATACACGAGAATCTGTGATAGATACATGAGAATCAGTGATAGATACACGAGAATCAGTGATAGATACATGAGAATCAGTGATAGATACATGAGAATCAGTGATAGATACATGAGAATCAGTGATAGATACACGAGAATCAGTGATAGATACATGAGAATCAGTGATAGATACACGAGAATCAGTGATAGATACATGAGAATCAGTGATTGATACACGAAAATCAGTGATAGATCCATGAGAATCAGTGATAGATACATGAGAGTCAGTGATAGATACACGAGAATCAGTGATAGATACACGAGAATCAGTGATAGATACACGAGAATCAGTGATAGATACATGAGAATCAGTGATTGATACACGAAAATCAGTGATAGATCCATGAGAATCAGTGATAGATACATGAGAGTCAGTGATAGATACACGAGAATCAGTGATAGATACACGAGAATCAGTGATAGATACACGAGAATCAGTGATAGATACATGAGAATCAGTGATAGATACATGAGAATCAGTGATAGATACACGAGAATCAGTGATAGATACATGAGAATCAGTGATTGATACACGAAAATCAGTGATAGATCCATGAGAATCAGTGATAGATACATGAGAGTCAGTGATAGATACACGAGAATCAGTGATAGATACACGAGAATCAGTGATAGATACATGAGAATCAGTGATAGATACACGAGAATCAGTGATAGATACACGAGAATCTGTGATAGATACATGAGAATCAGTGATAGATACACGAGAATCAGTAATAGATACATGAGAATCAGTGATAGATACATGAGAATCAGTGATAGATACACGAGAATCAGTGATAGATACACGAGAATCAGTGATAGATACATGAGAATCAGTGATAGATACACGAGAATCAGTGATAGATCCATGAGAATCAGTGATAGATACATGAGAGTCAGTGATAGATACATGAGAGTCAGTGATATATACACGAGAATCAGTGATAGATACACGAGAATCAGTGATAGATACATGAGAATCAGTGATAGATACACGAGAATCAGTGATAGATACACGAGAATCTGTGATAGATACATGAGAATCAGTGATAGATACACGAGAATCAGTGATAGATACATGAGAATTGCAGTGATAGATACACGAGAATCAGTGATAGATACACGAGAATCAGTGATAGATACATGAGAATCAGTGATAGATACATGAGAATCAGTGATAGATACATGAGAATCAGTGATAGATACATGAGAATCAGTGATGGATAACATCGTCAAGCTGTACAGAGGAACAATTTACGAGGGGCCAGTATTTTTATTGAGTTTAAACTCAGGGGCTGATACACGGACTTGGGTAGAGGCAACGGCATTGAGGCAATGGATGAGTGAGAGTCAAGGGCATTGGCTTGCAGCTGGGTGTCGAATGAGCTGCATGCAAAGATAGGCTGCGAAAAATTGCTTCTCAAATGCCAATGCCGTGCCAGCTGCAAATGCCAGATTCCCATCACCAAACTCGCAAGAGCCTATAAATTTTCGGGGCAAATATTTTCGTCAGTCTAAATTTAGAACTTTTGTTGATATTTTTCAAGCTTTTTGACTTTTTTAACGCAGAAATAAATGGAAACACTAGAGGACTTGGAAAAGTTTTGTAAGCCATTCGATTTCGAAGTTAATGGACAGCAAGTACGGTAGGTGTGATTATAACTAAAAGTGATGAGGTGGATTGATGGATTGTGATGAGGTGGATTGATGGAAATTGTAATGAGGTGGATTGATGGAAATTGTGATGAGGTGGATTGATGGACTCTGATGAGGTGGATGGATTGTGATGAGGTGGATGGATTGTGATGAGGCGGATGGATTGTGATGAGGTGGATGGATTGTGATGAGGCGGATGGATTGTGATGAGGTGGATGGATTGTGATGAGGCGGATGGATTGTGATGAGGCGGATGGATTGTGATGAGGCGGATGGATTGTGATGAGGTGGATTGATGGATTGTGATGAGGCGGATGGAATGTGATGAGGCGGATGGATTGTGATGAGGTGGATGGATTGTGATGAGGCGGATGGATTGTGATGAGGCGGATGGATTGTGATGAGGCGGATGGATTGTGATGAGGCGGATGGAATGTGATGAGGTGGTTGGATTGTGATGAGGCGGATGGATTGTGATGAGGTGGATGGATTGTGATGAGGTGGATGGATTGTGATGAGGCGGATGGATTGTGATGAGGCGGATGGATTGTGATGAGGTGGATTGATGGATTGTGATGAGGAGGATTGATGGATTGTGATGAGGTGGATGGATTGTGATGAGGTGGATGGATTGTGATGAGGTGGATGGATTGTGATGAGGCGGATGGAATGTGATGAGGCGGATGGAATGTGATGAGGCGGATGGATTGTGATGAGGTGGATGGATTGTGATGAGGCGGATGGATTGTGATGAGGCGGATGGATTGTGATGAGGTGGATTGATGGATTGTGATGAGGAGGATGGATTGTGATGAGGCGGATGGAATGTGATGAGGCGGATGGATTGTGATGAGGCGGATGGATTGTGATGAGGCGGATGGAATGTGATGAGGCGGATGGATTGTGATGAGGCGGATGGATTGTGATGAGGCGGATGGATTGTGATGAGGCGGATGGATTGTGATGAGGTGGATTGATGGATTGTGATGAGGAGGATGGATTGTGATGAGGCGGATGGAATGTGATGAGGCGGATGGATTGTGATGAGGCGGATGGATTGTGATGAGGTGGATTGATGGATTGTGATGAGGCGGATGGATTGTGATGAGGCGGATGGAATGTGATGAGGCGGATGGATTGTGATGAGGCGGATGGATTGTGATGAGGCGGATGGATTGTGATGAGGTGGATTGATGGATTGTGATGAGGAGGATGGATTGTGATGAGGCGGATGGAATGTGATGAGGCGGATGGATTGTGATGAGGCGGATGGATTGTGATGAGGCGGATGGATTTTGATGAGGTGGATTGATGGATTGTGATGAGGCGGATGGATTTTGATGAGGTGGATTGATGGATTGTGATGAGGCGGATGGATTGTGATGAGGTGGATTGATGGATTGTGATGAGTTGGTTTCGGATTGTTACTGTTTGGAAAATTGGAAAACAAGCTTGACAAAAGCCCAGCATTCTGCCTCCAGCGCTGATCTGCCAGCAGAGATGAAGAGAGACACTAGCAGCAACCTATGGACAGTTCTGAAGAACTGCATTGGCAAGGTCGCTATCTATTTGAAGACCATATTTACTTTTCTCTCCTCTACTAGTCAGCATTTCCGTTGCCATGCCAACCACCCACCCACCCCACTGTAGGAGCTCAGTGGCATCACTATGCCGGTGAGTTTCAACGAGCCATTATCATTCCTGCAGCGGCTGTGCGAACCGTTGGAGTATTCGCACCTGCTGTTCAAGGCTGAGAGCTGCGAATGTGTCTTGGGTCGCTTAGAGGTGAGAATCTTTGTTTGGGATTGTAGCTATCCGAATAGGAGATTTTTGGTTTTATCTTTCATATACTAAGAATAGCATATTCTCATATCCCAGCTCAAAGCAAATGGATGGCCCCTCAGTCTGATCTCCTTTGGGAATTGGTTCCCCCTTTTGTCTGCAGAAATTTCTCATTCCAACTGTTGTATATCATCAAAGCTCTTTAGATGAGAAACTTACGCATTGCCTGTACTCCCTCTCTCTTTCGTTCCATTTGCCATGCCCTCTGCAGCCCTCTCTCCACTCTGATCTGCATGCTGTTGTGTGTTTACTCACCAGCTAAAGTGCAAAAGTACCATTCTAGCTGCAATATTCCATGCAACATTTCTGCCTAGTCAGCTCAGCTCCGCAACTGAACTCAGAGCTCAGCTCCCTCTCCTTCTCCCTCTCCCTCTCCTTCTCCCTCTCCTTCTTCCTCTCCCTCTCCTTCTCCCTCTCCCTCTCCTTCTCCCTCTCCTTCTCCCTCTCCTTCTCCCTCTCCTTCTCCCTCTCCCTCTCCTTCTCCTTCTCCCTCTCCTTCTCCCTCTCCCTCTCCTTCTCCTTCTCCTTCTCCCTCTCCTTCTCCCTCTCCTTCTCCCTCTCCTTCTCCCTCTCCCTCTCCTTCTCCCTCTCCTTCTCCTTCTCCCTCTCCTTCTCCCTCTCCTTCTCCTTCTCCCTCTCCTTCTCCCTCTCCCTCTCCTTCTCCCTCTCCTTCTCCTTCTCCCTCTCCTTCTCCCTCTCCTTCTCCTTCTCCTTCTCCTTCTCCTTCTCCTTCTCCTTCTCCTTCTCCCCCTCCCTCTCCTTCTCCTTCTCCTTCTCCTTCTCCTTCTCCCTCTCCCTCTCCTTCTCCTTCTCCTTCTCCCTCTCCTTCTCCTTCTCCTTCTCCCTCTCCTCCCCCTCCCTCTCCCCTCCTTCTCCCTCTCCTTCTCCTTCTCCTTCTCCCTCTCCTCCCCCTCCCTCTCCCCTCCTTCTCCCTCTCCTTCTCCTTCTCCTTCTCCTTCTCCTTCTCCTTCTCCCTCTCCCCTCCTTCTCCCTCTCCTTCTCCGTATCCTTCTCCCTCTCCCTCTCCCTCTCCGTCTCCCACTCCTTCTCCCTCTACTCCTGGTGGTGCAATCAATTATCGAATTCCATTAATTTTGGCCGCGTCGAACTGCAGCTGGTTTCTGCCTTCACGGTAGCCTCCGCCGCCAGCAACTGGAGACGCCTGTGCAAGCCCTTCAATCCGTTGCTTGGGGAAACCTACGAATTGGACAGGCAAGATCTGCTTCGCTTGTACTTTTGTGTGTGTGGCCATTATTAATTTTGTTTTCGATGTCTCAAACGACTATAAAAATAGCTGATAGAACATCTGACAGGATATTTCACAGCCACGCCCCAGCCCTTGCAGGGTTTGAAGATTAGCAGCGATAATCCACCTGACCCCATGCAAGTCTAACATTTGCTGCACCAACAATCAACAACATTGTCGCTTCTATACATGAGTAACTGGGGTTATTGTCCTTAAATTGAGAAATGATAAGCACAATGATTTCCACATTTGCTTTTTCTCCACTCTAACTAAACCTTCGACATTCAGATAGACAAACTCATAATAATATATCTTCAGTAAGAGTAAGAAAGATTCGTGAGGAACTGGTTCAAGAAAAAAATTGGGAAGAGAGATTTTGAAAAGAGATTCGGGAAAAGAGATTCAGGAAGAGAGTTTCGGGAAGATAGATTCGGGAAGAGAGATTCCGTAAGAGAGATTCGGGAAGAGAGATTCCGTAAGAGAGATTCGGGAAGAGAGATTCCGTAAGAGAGATTCGGGAAGAGAGATTCCGGAAGAGCGATTCGGGAAGAGCGATTCGGTGAGTTTGGCTTAAAGTGAGGGCAATTTATAATTGGAACATCGCTTTTAAAACCCATTGTGACATTGTCATAATATCTGTTCCCTCTATATTAAGACCAATTGTTGCTTAATAAAAGACAATGGCAGGGCGGATTGCTATTGACTAGATGAATGCCATGCATCAGACAAAAATGCACCGGCTGCATTCGAAACTCAGCTTCCACTCGCACCTGCAGGTGTTGTGTAGCCCTGACACTCAACACAATTCCTAAAATTTTTAGAACAATAAATGAATTCGCTATTGAAGAGTTAGTTTTTTTAATTTACTTCTTGATTTATATATTCCACCTTAGCTCCTCCCAGCTTATAATGCTAGTCTGTCTATAATTCCATCTGAGAAAGTGCATTTGTGATGTCAAGTCAGTGTCAGGTCAGTGTCAGGTCAGTGTCAGGTCAGTGTCAGGTCAGTGTCAGGTCAGTGTCAGGTCAGTGTCAAGTCAGTGTCAGGTCAGTGTCAAGTCAGTGTCAGGTCAGTGTCAGGTTAGGGTCAGATCAGTGTCAAGTCAGTGTCAGGTCAGTGTCAGGTTAGGGTCAGATCAGTGTCAAGTCAGTGTCAGGTCAGTGTCAGTGTCAAGTCTGTGATCTGGGTATATAAAATGAGTGTTTAGTATTCTTTGGATTCACCAACTTCTGTTGCTATTTTTAGAAGCAAAGACCGGGGTTTCCGCATGGTATGCGAGCAAGTCTGCCACCATCCGCCAATCAGCGCCTTTCACGCCGAGGCAGTCGACGGATCGTGGCGCTTCCGCGGCAGCGTGAATCCCAGGCTCACCTTCTGGGGCAAGTCGATTGAGATCGACCCGCGCGGGGACCTCACGCTGGAATTTCCCAGACGGGGAGAGGCTTTCACATGGCGCAATGTCTCCTGCAAGATACACAACGTGATTGTGGGCAAAATGTGGATTGAAAGTGTGAGCTGTGTTGGCTTTGACTGTCTGTTTAATACCTGTATATCGGGATCTGAGGATTGGGATCTGAGGATTAGGATCTGAGGATCGGGATCTGGGGATCGGGATCTGGGGATCGGGATCTGTGGATCGGGATCTGGGGATTGGGATCTGGGGATCGGGATTTTGGGATCGGGATCTGGGGATCGGGATCTGGGGATCGGGATCTGGGGATCGGAATCTGGGGATCGGGATCTGGGGATCGGGATCTGGGGATCGGGATCTGGGGATCGGGATCTGGGGCTCGGGATCTGGGGATCGGGATCTGGGGATCGGGATTTTGGGATCGGGATCTGGGGCTCGGGATCTGGGGATCGGGATTTTGGGATCTATGAAAGCTTACTCCAACTTATGCTATGTACCTTTGCTTATTTAAAGTTACTAAATTACACTTGCTGAATCTTAGTTCGGCAACAGTGTGATTCGGAGTCACAGCACTGGCCACCGTGTCGAACTCAACTGGCACCTGACTTCCTGGCGCAACAGCGGTCGTCACCGGGTTGACGGCTGCATCCTTGACCACGGCAAGACAAAGCTCAGAGCTCTGTATGGAAAATGGCATGACGCCTTCTACAGGTGCGACTGGGTGAGAGACACGAGAGTCAGTGGGTGAGAGACATGACAGTGGTTGAGAGACACGAGAGTCACTGGGTGAGAGACATGAGAGTCACTGGGTGAGAGACATGAGAGTCAGTGGGTGAGAGACACGAGAGTCACTGGGTGAGAGACACGAGAGTCAGTGGGTGAGAGACACGAGAGTCAGTGGGTGAGAGACACGAGAGTCACTGGGTGAGAGACATGAGAGTCACTGGGTGAGAGACACGAGAGTCAGTGGGTGAGAGACACGAGAGTCAGTGGGTGAGAGACATGAGAGTCACTGGGTGAGAGACATGAGAGTCACTGGGTGAGAGACATGAGAGTCACTGGGTGAGAGACACGAGAGTCACTGGGTGAGAGACATGAGAGTCACTGGGTGAGAGACATGAGAGTCAGTGGGTGAGAGACACGAGAGTCACTGGGTGAGAGACACGAGAGTCAGTGGGTGAGAGACACGAGAGTCACTGGGTGAGAGACACGAGAGTCAGTGGGTGAGAGACATGAGAGTCAGTGGGTGAGAGACACGAGAGTCACTGGGTGAGAGACATGAGAGTCACTGGGTGAGAGACACGAGAGTCACTGGGTGAGAGACACGAGAGTCAGTGGGTGAGAGACACGAGAGTCACTGGGTGAGAGACACGAGAGTCAGTGGGTGAGAGACACGAGAGTCAGTGGGTGAGAGACACGAGAGTCACTGGGTGAGAGACACGAGAGTCAGTGGGTGAGAGACATGAGAGTCACTGGGTGAGAGACACGAGAGTCAGTGGGTGAGAGACATGAGAGTCACTGGGTGAGAGACACGAGAGTCAGTGGGTGAGAGACACGAGAGTCAGTGGGTGAGAGACATGAGAGTCAGTGGGTGAGAGACATGAGAGTCACTGGGTGAGAGACACGAGAGTCAGTGGGTGAGAGACATGAGAGTCAGTGGGTGAGAGACACGAGAGTCACTGGGTGAGAGACATGAGAGTCAGTGGGTGAGAGACACGAGAGTCACTGGGTGAGAGACATGAGAGTCACTGGGTGAGAGACACGAGAGTCAGTGGGTGAGAGACATGAGAGTCAGTGGGTGAGAGACACGAGAGTCACTGGGTGAGAGACACGAGAGTCAGTGGGTGAGAGACACGAGAGTCACTGGGTGAGAGACACGAGAGTCACTGGGTGAGAGACACGAGAGTCAGTGGGTGAGAGACATGAGAGTCACTGGGTGAGAGACACGAGAGTCAGTGGGTGAGAGACACGAGAGTCACTGGGTGAGAGACACGAGAGTCACTGGGTGAGAGACACGAGAGTCAGTGGGTGAGAGACACGAGAGTCAGTGGGTGAGAGACATGAGAGTCAGTGGGTGAGAGACACGACAGTCAGTGGGTGAGAGACACGAGAGTCACTGGGTGAGAGACACGAGAGTCAGTGGGTGAGAGACACGAGAGTCACTGGGTGAGAGACACGAGAGTCACTGGGTGAGAGACACGAGAGTCACTGGGTGAGAGACATGAGAGTCAGTGGGTGAGAGACACGAGAGTCAGTGGGTGAGAGACACGAGAGTCACTGGGTGAGAGACACGAGAGTCAGTGGGTGAGAGACACGAGAGTCACTGGGTGAGAGACACGAGAGTCACTGGGTGAGAGACACGACAGTCAGTGGGTGAGAGACACGAGAGTCACTGGGTGAGAGACACGAGAGTCAGTGGGTGAGAGACACGACAGTCAGTGGGTGAAAGACACGACAGTCAGTGGGTGAGAGACACGAGAGTCTGTGGGTGAGAGACACGAGAGTTAGTGGGTGAGAGACACGAGAGTCACTGGGTGAGAGACACGAGAGTCACTGGGTGAGAGACACGAGAGTCACTGGGTGAGAGACACGAGAGTCACTGGGTGAGAGACACAACAGTCAGTGTGTGAGAGACACGAGAGTCACTGGGTGAGAGACACGAGAGTCAGTGGGTGAGAGACATGACAGTGGTTGAGAGACATGAGAGTCAGTGGGAGAGAGACACGAGAGTCACTGGGTGAGAGACACGAGAGTCACTGGGTGAGAGACACGAGAGTCACTGGGTGAGAGACACGAGAGTCACTGGGTGAGAGACACGAGAGTCAGTGGGTGAGAGACATGACAGTCAGTGGGTGAGAGACACGAGAGTCACTGGGTGAGAGACACGAGAGTCACTGGGTGAGAGACACGAGAGTCAGTGGGTGAGAGACATGACAGTGGTTGAGAGACATGAGAGTCAGTGGGAGAGAGACACGAGAGTCACTGGGTGAGAGACACGAGAGTCAGTGGGTGAGAGACACGAGAGTCACTGGGTGAGATACACGAGAGTCAGTGGGTGAGAGACATGAGAGTCAGTGGGTGAGAGACATGAGAGTCAGTGGGTGAGAGACATGAAAGTCAGTGGGTGAGAGACATGAGAGTCAGTGGGTGAGAGACACGAGAGTCAGTGTGTGAGAGACACGACAGTCAGTGTGAGAGACACGACAGTCAGTGGGTGAGAGACACGAGAGTCACTGGGTGAGAGACACGAGAGTCAGTGGGTGAGAGACACGAGAGTCACTGGGTGAGAGACACGAGAGTCACTGGGTGAGAGACACGAGAGTCACTGGGTGAGAGACACGAGAGTCACTGGGTGAGAGACACGAGGGTCAGTGGGCTAAGGGTAGAAGGGAAAAAACAAAGGGTAAAAAACTTCTTCCCGAAGCTTCATCGATTCGAAATCCTTTGTCATTCTGAATTTGACAAGTGACAAGTTTGACAAGCACCCACCTAGCCTAAACTATACTCATCGCAAAATATCCCTTACCTGGAGTAGTTTTTGAAGGCGCTGTTGTACCCGGAGTTGTTGTAGTTGCTCTTGCGGAATAAGAAAATATTAGGATTTTTTATCTATCTTTCACACCTTGTCAAGTGTGACTGCACAGTGCTCACCAAAAAGCAGCGAGACTTACGGAGCGGTTATTAAGAATAATAGTACTTGCTAGAGTTCTGCAGGCAATGGCACATTTTTGGTGACACTAGACCTGCAGCCAGCGAGGAGGCAATTCTGCCCAATCTGCTGACTCCTGAGCACACGCACACACAGTTGTGTACATCTGCCCTGACTTTCTCATTGTCAGTGCAATGTACAATATACACAATATACACTGTGCTGTGGAGGTTGGCCCTCAAGGGCGCAAATTGCTCGACAACCCCCAAGTTTCAAAAATAGTACTTCGATAAATAAATATTTCGATAATTAATTTCGAAATAATAGGTTCAATTAACTGTAGAAGAAATAGATGCTTCTACAGCTACATTAACTGTATTCTTTTCACAATTATCAGTTAGAATTACAACAATTTATTGTGAGCTTCGTACATACTCGGATCTGCACCTTCTTTAGCGTCCCGGTGGAGTCGTGGAAGGCCTATAAGAGCGCTTCTCCGTCACTTGGCCTCGTCAGGAAGCGAGCCTCGCCCTCAGCCAGCTTGGCGAGTCTCAAGACCCGCTCTGACGAGCAACAGAAGCAGCAGCAGCAGCAGCAGCAGCAAACAGCTGGGTCGAAGTCGATTAGCTTTGGCTGCCAGTTCGGCGTTTTTCATCGACGCAATAATACAAATAGTAGCAGTGACAATCATTGCAGTGGCCGCGGCGGCAGCGGCGGCAATGACCCACCGCAGAGGTATCATTTTTGCCGTTGATTATGTCAACAGTGCATGATAACCTGCACCCATGCGCCCACCCCTCCTCCCTGACAACTGCACCGCGCCCGATCAAGGATAGAAGTCTGCACCCAACCCCCCTCCCTGACAACTGCACCGCCCCTCAAGGATACACCCCTCAAGGATAGTAGTCTGCACCCACCCCTCCTCCCTGACAACTGCCCCTCAAGGATAGTAGTCTGCACCCACCCCTCCTCCCTGACAACTGCCCCTCAAGGATAGTAGTCTGCACCCACCCCTCCTCCCTGACAACTGCTCCGCGCCCGATCAAGGATAGAAGTCTGCACCCACCCTCCTCCCAGACAACTGCACGGCCCCCCAAGGATAGAAGTCTACACCCACCCCTCCTCCCAGCCAACTGCACCGCCCCTCAAGGATAGAAGTCTGCACCAACCCCTCCTCCCTGACAACTCTACCGCCCCTCAAGGATAGAAGTCTGCACCAACCCCTCCTCCCTGACAACTCTACCGCCCCTCAAGGATAGAAGTCTGCACCCACCTCTCTTCACTGGCAGTTGCTGTGCTCACAATCTCACAGCTCACCGTTTCCAAATCTACCCCACCTTTTCAGTGGCAGCTCCGACTGCGAAGATGAAGATGATGACCTGGACGGGCAGATAAGTGACCTGGGCTTGCCGGACCAGACTGTTCTATGGCGCTCGCAGCCTCGACCACCGTGCAGCGCCCGGTTCTACGGTTTCACCTGGTTCGCGATGCAACTCAATGCTAAATTCGGGGTCGACCTCGAGTCTCTGCCACCAACTGATAGCCGTCGCCTCCGCGCGGACATTCAATCGTTGGAGGTCGGCGATGCAGCTGGCTCACAGGCGCTTAAGATTCAGCTTGAGGAACAACAACGCCTTCGTCTGAAGTCTTCCATTGCGCTGACGCCTGACTCGAGTGCAGCCGGCGGTCTTTGGTTTCGACGCTGGCGAAATCCGCACACCGGACAGGACAATGACTGGTGCTTCACTGGCGAGTACTGGGCCAGGGACTGGTCGCGCTGCCCCCGCATCGGCGTGGACGCTGAGGTCTCTTAGGAACCAACTTCACTGAAATTGAACGGGGCGAATATGCAAGTATTTTGTGCTGCAGAATATGTTGTGCGAGTGATTTTAAGTGCCATTTACCGTGCATTGTTTGGGTGTTTTCGAGCGCTTGCAAAATGACATGAAATCTGCTCCTTGCGTCTCATTAACAGTAGAAAGACCACTGTGCTATTTCTAGTGCTCACAGTTTTCACAGTTTTCTCCTAAACTATTCAACCATCGCCATGAAAATCCAGAACATGGTCAAAAACTCGTCTCTCTATCCGATGAAACAACTTCCAGAATCGCAAAACATCGGCATCGTCCAGATGTTCAAAGATTCAAAGACATGAACATGTTGACTATTATTGTTGACTAATGCAAGAATCACTGAATATCTTGAAGATGCAGACGTCATCGTAAAGAACGAAAAAATTTGATCCATCTGGAGGACTTTCACGAAAATCGGTCGTTTAGTTTGGCGATTTAGTCTGTGACAATTAATAATAATTAAAGATTGCAGGAGGGCTGCGGGCAATGGCACATCATTTGGTGACACTAGACCCGCAGCCTGCGAGGAGGCAATTCTGCCCATTTCGCTGACTCCTGAGCACACACGCACGCACACAGATACTGTACGCAGGCACACGCTCACACAGGTCAAATATTTAGTGTTTTTTAATAAAGTTTTCCTAGATTTCTCGCACTTCATATTATGCTTCTGTTATTTTTTCGCTCATGATCTTTTGATTCAACCATGTAATAAACAAAATAATTATTGGCACCTAATTGGCGTGCACATTGCAGTAATAATAATAATAATACTTCATTAATGCAAGCGTAGTGAATCAAGCTGTTTTAACTGATGATTTCTCAAAGCCTTTACGAGCAATTATTTTAACTTGCAGTCGTGAGTTTCTGCAATCTGAGACGATCCTGCTCATGGTCTATAAGCTGCAGTCTATAATAGATGATTCTCAGTTACAAAAACAATATATTGTCTGACTCTAAGAGTAAAACAATAATTACACAGAACCACATTCATTCGAACTTTGTAATGACAGACGAAGGAGTTTTTTACATTCTGATCCAATGCGACCGGTAATTTCTTCTACGTCAACAGTGACTCATCAATGTTCCTCGTCGATCTTTTCTGATCACGGAAACGATGTTCCTACAAGGACCATGCAAAGTAGAATACTACAGTCATCCTTGGTTTCCCAAAGTGGCTACGAAGGCTACTTTCGGCGAGTCAACGAAAAACTGACACATACAATTGGGTTTAGTTCTACAAGTCACTGCAATGTCAAGGCCAGGACGCACCGCTATGTCGAGGGCCTGCTCGCCGATGCTGGTCTTGGCGAGCATCAGACTTGGACAAGAGCAATCGACAATTTCAGGAAGCTGGCTCTTCGGCGTGCCTTGTGACACTGTGAACTTTCCTTTTCACAGTGTAATTTGTTGTTGTTGTCACTGCAAATAAACTTAAGATCGCAATATAATTGACATCAGTAAACGTAAAATCGTTATATTATTGAGACTGATGATGTTGAGACTACAATATACGAGCTAACATATACGAAAAGATAAAGTATGATATGAAAAGTGAGAAGTTAATTCAGGAAAACAATAATACTACAATTTGAATTACACGTTCATATGCGAGGCTTTGCGGCGAATCACGAACACATAACGACGAATTGTCTTCCGCAATTGCATGTGTATTTAAAAGTGTGACAATTGTAGGATGTGAGCCTCACGTGTGCGAATCGGCGTATAAGTAGAGTGAGCACCCTATGGCCTACCATACGGCAGAAAAAGTTTTTGTATGGCTAGAGGGCAATAAAGTGCGCTTTGCTGCTCCGCTTTTATAGCGTCGAAATGGTTTTTAGGCGCTTTAGGCCTATTTAATTCAAGGACCAATAGGAGTAGTCTAGTAGGCCTAGTGGTCCTTGATTTAATTACGCACGCTAGGCCTATTATATCATTCGAAAGAGCCTTCTAAGAAATGGTAATACAGCTTTCCATTTCTAGGCGCCCTATATTCTAGAGCTACAATAATTGGATTTGTTATTAATATAACTATTAGGCCTAGTAAAAAGGTGCCTGCATTGTCTATACCAGAACTCAAGCATACAATATCTAAATTGTATTGGCTTATGAGAAGTTATGACTCTATATCTAGTGCGCACTATAAAATTGAGTAGGGGCTATACGCCTATAGAGGCATCAGATGACTGACAATTATAGCTAGTGAGTATGAGTTATTCAATGCCTTGGTCTGGTTAGTCTGGGGCTAGGGCTGAATCTAAGGGCTAGTCAATATTTAAGTCGCAGTAAGGACACTCAGTAAAGTACTCATAGTTTCAATTTACAGTAAGAATAAAGAAAAAATAATATAATATCATTTTATAAATATTTTTTGAATCCTATATTTTATAATATATATGTGTATTTTTTCAATTCTTGGGCTATTGCTAGACAAGGACCAATTAGGCCTACTATCACTGAATTTTATAATTGAAATATTGGGTACAGATCAAATCATCATATTCTAAAATGTCATATGATGATGCTGATTTGTGCAAGTGTCACAATATTCAATTGAATATGACAATCTTGACCATTTGTTCGTTGCTCATTTTGATTATGAATGTGATTTGAATATTTGATGATGCATAGTTCAAACAATTAATTGATTTAAAGGCAGTTAAAAGTAAATGCAGATAAAAAAGCATGGATAAAAGCTTTAGGTAGGCACAATCAACATACAAATGCAATATGCAAATATTGCAAATCATGACAATGCAATAGAAGGGCACATTTGAGTTACATGTGCATAGCTACATGCTGAACAAAATTTAGTGCACATGTTATGTAATGTGCAATGTACTTTTAGTGGCTCAAATGATATTATTTTTGTAGAGCCAAGTCAGACAAGGCCAAAAATGCATGATTTGCTTTGCTTATATTTTCAACAACAAAGCTGTTTGCGGAGCCAATAAAAAACAATATGATGACTTCGTTAATGTCACATTGTCCAATGTGGACAATATGACAATTTAGATAATGCTGTTATTTTTTTTACAACCCTCATATGACAATTTCGACCAGAGCCGAAATATTTGTCTTGCAATTACAAAGCTGATATACGAGTATGTGCTATGTGCAGTAGCTATGTACCTAACAAATAGAGAGTAAGGTACATTGTTGTTATTTTCTGGCTATAATCTGCTTAACTTAGGCTTGCTCACATTAGGGCCTAGCTGCCCACCATTATAAAATAGCCTATTTAAATACTCAACATAGGCTTAGCTTAGGGCCTACTTTTGCTTGATACTTAAGGGGCAAGTGGGTCAGTGGCTAGTGTTACTACCTCACATTTCAATGGACACTAGTTTGATTCTCCCTTCAAGTCACGATTAATTTCGGGACTTGTTAGAGGGTTTGGACAGTAGCAATCAGCAGAGGTACACCATATTTTGTGCAATCAAAGCTTGAAATAATAGCTTCGCTCCTACCTTTCTGTGTGCCTGTTCTGCATTGTGTGAGTTGTGTGGGGTGGTTCCAGGAGGGGGCTGGGGGGGCAAGTGTACACCGCCACATGCTTTCTGGATTTCCATATCAGCAAGATTGGATAAGTGTACACTCATCACCCGGCCCCCTGAGGACTGATTTCAAGTCAGCCTTCCGCCCCGGCTTGGTCTGCTTTGTGCGTGTGGGGCTGGGGTGGGGGGCACTGCTGTCTATTCTGGGTGCCTCCTGCTTTCCCTGGCTGGTCTGTGCTGCTGTGTGGTGCCTGCTCAGGGGAGGTGGCAAAATGGGTGCTAAGTGTCTAGTTTGCCAGTCTGGGGGCATGCCACTCCGTTGCTTGTGCGACAAGTGCCCAGGGCCCCCTGCAAATCAATAGAAATAGATAGATGCTTGATGCTTATAGTAACAACTACATATGTCTATATACAATCCTTGCTATTTTATTATCTATATAGTTAATGGCCCAGGGCTACAATTAGTCCTAGACTAAGTAACTAGTCTAGGCCTAACTAGTCTCTGCCCATGTTTCTCCTCTACCCTCCTTTGGCTCTCATCACCCCTGCTCTGCCTCCTCGTGTTCACCTGCCCCACCCCTGCTCTTCTGCTCTTTTTGTCATTCATATGTTTGAACTGATTATCTTACACTACATAAATTTCCTTGCCCAATGCTTAAAAGCAAATGCATTTGCTGCAACATATTTTTCTGTTTAAAATAAGCAGCAATAAGCTTTTTGATTTGTGCTAGTATTAATTAATGTTGCATTTAAAGCATTGTATATTGAATTTTATTTAACCTTACTCCATTCCAGAGTTATCTATAATGAATCTGAAGATTGCTTTGGTTGTTCCTGTTTTGATGGCCATTTTGGCCTACCTGCTCTATGAGCCAGTGCCAAAATTTATTGAAGACAAATACTCTGTTGTAATGCAAATAGGTGTTGGAAAGCTATGCTCTTACTTTGTAAGTAAACAATTCGGAAACCTAATTATGGACTGTTTGTGTTAAATAGGAGTAATTATGTCAGTTCCTTTTTCTGCAGCTGGATACTGTTAACTTGGATTATAGCTTAGTGATTGGAGTGCCACATGGTTCGATTCCTGACTAATTCTCACAGAAGTTATTCAGTCCATGGACTGAACAGCCATGCTGTCGGCTGCACATCTGGTCTGATTAAAGCATGTTTATTTATTTTTATTATCATCTTTGTCACTAATTTGTGATTCTCTTATCGCAGGGGCACGCCATCTCCCTGACTGGTCTATGGGACGCTCCGCAGTTCTGGCTTCAGAGGCTGGCTGACGACCTTCTGCTGTCGCCCTCCCTGCCAGCAAACAGCAGCCGTTTGTCTGTCTGGCAGACTCGCTTTGCAAACTCGCGCGCCCTTGTGTTCAAACCAAGCGGAGCTCGCCCTGGCGGCCCCGCACTGATTTGGATTCACGGCGGCGGCTGGGTCATGAGCTCACCGGAGACCTACTCAGGCTTCACTGCTCGATTCGCCGTGCAGACCAATATCACTGTGGTGTCCATCGAGTGAGCGCTGCATACTTTCTGCTGGGTTGTCTTCTGCATCCTTCTGGGCCTTTGTCTTCTTGAACTTCCGCATTCGTCACTCAGGTCCTGTATCCTCAAGACCCTCAGGTCACCTCTCTTGAGGTCCTGTATCCTCATGACCCTCAGGTCACCTCTCTTGAGGTCCTGTATCCTCATGACCATCAGGTCACCTTTCTTGAGGTCCTGTATCCTCATGACCCTCAGGTCCCCTCTCTTGAGGTCCTGTATCCTCATGACCCTCAGGTCCCCTCTCTTGAGGTCCTGTATCCTCATGACCCTCAGGTCACCTCTCTTGAGGTCCTGTATCCTCATGACCATCAGGTCACCTCTCTTGAGGTCCTGTATCCTCATGACCCTCAGGTCTCCTCTCTTGAGGTCCTGTATCCTCATGACCCTCAGGTCCCCTCTCTTGAGGTCCTGTATCCTCATGACCCTCAGGTCCCCTCTCTTGAGGTCCTGTATCCTCATGACCCTCAGGTCACCTCTCTTGAGGTCCTGTATCCTCATGACCCTCAGGTCCCCTCTCTTGAGGTCCTGTATCCTCATGACCCTCAGGTCCCCTCTCTTGAGGTCCTGTATCCTCATGACCCTCAGGTCCCCTCTCTTGAGGTCCTGTATCCTCATGACCCTCAGGTCACCTCTCTTGAGGTCCTGTATCCTCATGACCCTCAGGTCCCCTCTCTTGAGGTCCTGTATCCTCATGACCCTCAGGTCACCTCTCTTGAGGTCCTGTATCCTCATGACCATCAGGTCACCTTTCTTGAGGTCCTGTATCCTCATGACCCTCAGGTCACCTTTCTTGAGGTCCTGTATCCTCATGACCCTCAGGTCACGTTTCTTGAGGTCCTGTATCCTCATGACCCTCAGGTCCCCTCTCTTGAGGTCCTGTATCCTCATGACCCTCCGGTCCCCTCTCTTGAGGTCCTGTTTTCTTATGACCCTCAGGTCACATCTCTTGAGGTCCTGTATCCTCATGACCCTCCGGTCCCCTCTCTTGAGGTCCTGTATCCTCATGACCCTCAGGTCACCTCTCTTCAGGTCCTGAGGAACCTTTAGGTCTCCTGTCTTCAGATCCTGAGGAACTAAGGAACCCTCAGGTCTGTTTTCTTCAACCTTCAGGTCTCCTTTCTTTAGGTTCAGTTTCCTCATAACCCTCAGGTCTCCTGTCTTCAGTTCCTGAGGAACCCCAAAGTCAGTCCTTCACCTTCAGGCTGACTTTCCTCTCTTCAGTGCCATGTCTTCTGCTCCTTCCGCAGCTACCGGCTGGCACCAGAGCATCAATTCCCAGCCGCTCTGGACGACTGTCTAGCCGCTGTTCGATCAATCATGGCCAACGCGTCAACTCTGGACGTTAATCCGCACCGAATTATGCTTGGTGGCGACAGTGCGGGCGGTCAGTTAGCCGCTTCGGTTACACAGATGATGGCGAACGCCAAGGAGCCGCTAACGCCGCGGCTTCAGATGCTAATCTATCCCATCACCCAGTTGGTGAATTTCCGAACTCAATCGCACAGGGAGAGCTATCGCTCGCCTCTTCTGACTGGCAGACAGGTGGCCGAGGCAGCCAGCCTTTATATCACTGGCCGGCTGGGGCACTGGCGCAGTATCCTTGGCAACGGGCATGTTAGTAAGGCCGTGAGGGCCGCTTATGCCAAGCGGGTGAGTGTCAACTCTTGAGTCCACAAATTCCTAATCCGCAATCACAAATCCTAAGAAAAACTTCCCCTCAAATGCGCAGCTGGGCGAGTCGATGCCCACAGAGGCCAGTAACATTGACAACGGCCTAGCAACTAAGCTTGAGAAGTTGCTCATCGATCCGAGACTGTCGCCTCTCCTGGCGCCCAGTCTGGACTCGCTGTACGTTCCGCCTGCCTACATTGTGGCCTGCCAGCACGACCCCCTGCGCAGCGATGCTTACCTGTACTACAAGCGATTGGAGAGATTCGGAGTTCGAGTCTATTATAAGTACTACCCGTGCTATCACAGCTGCCTCACCGGTGACCTAGACGCCAAGCAGATGGTGGACGATATGGTCATGTTTTTCAACAGCAACGCGCTGCTGTGAGGCTGTTTTGAGAAGTAGACTTAATAAGTACATAGAGGTACAATTATGATGATAAGTCGTGTAGGTTTGAGAAGTACGCTCAGGAGCTGAGAAGTAGACTGTTGGTTAAAAAGTAGACTGAGGTGATAGAAAGTAGACTATGGAACTGAGAAGTAGACGGGAACTGAGAAGTAGACGGGGGATCTCAGAAGTAGACAGGGGGATAAGAAGTAGACTAGAGAACTGAGAAGTAGACTAGAGAACTGAGAAGTAGACAGGGGAACTGAGAAGTAGACTGATGGGATGAGAAGTAGATTGGGGGTGAGAAGTAGACTGGGGGATGAGAAGTAGACTTGGGGGTGAGAAGTAGACTGAGGGGATGAGAAGTAGACTGGGGGATGAGAAGTAGACTGGGGGGATGATAAGTAGACACGGGAACTGAGAAGCAGACTTAGGGGATGAGAAGTAGACAGGGGAACTGAGAAGTAGACTTAGGGGATGAGAAGTAGATAGGGGAACTGAGAAGTAGACTGGGGAACTGAGAAGTAGACAGGGGAACTGAGAAGTAGACTGGAGAACTGAGAAGTAGACTGGAGAACTGAGAAGTAGGGTACGATAGGCTTGTATTATGAGGTGAATGTGAGTGGAATCAAAATTGGCCATTCTTGTGTGAAATGAAGTCAGATGGTGGAAAATGATAATTTTCGTATTTGTGCATCGTGTTAATTTAATGTTGCCTTTACAACTGCTACTGTATTTTTTTATCCAAATTATTAGTTTTTACCACAGAATACTGTACAGTGTATTCTGTGGTTTTTACCTATTTAGAATGGAACATTTTGAGCACTTTGCATTGTAACGGTCGAGTTATTTCGACTAATTTTTATTCCTTCCATTCTGGAAACACTTCATTTATAACTTCACTATTTATTAACTTATTTCGCATCTTGCTACTAATTACTCGTAGTAGGCTGATTTGCGCATTATCGGTCCTGTATTTTTGTCCTTCATTTTTTCTACTGATCATGCAGTTGCCGCAGTGGGACGTGTCAAATTTCCCAATTTGCCCATTGCTGCATGATACTTTTAAGCGAGTATATTTTCATTGTTAAACTTACTGATTTTGTAATGCACTAATTAGTTGCGAGTAGCAATATTTCATTTATCTTCGCTTTAATCAGTTTCAATATAACACATTTTACTGACCCGGTTTTTCCTATATCTGACATCAGTGCAATTTATTTGCATTGAGATGAACTCCAAATATGATTTATTTGTTTGCTGTTTATTTTATTTCAGGATCAGTTAGTTAGGATGCTTGTCAGTGTGGGTCAGGATGTGTCAGAGAGGGTCAGGATGCTTGTCAGAGTGGGTCAGGATGTGTGTCAGAGAGGGTCAGGATGCTTGTCAGTGTGGGTCAGGATGTGTGTCAGAGAGGGTCAGGATGCTTGTCAGTGTGGGTCAGGATGTATCAGAGAGGGTCAGGATGCTTGTCAGTGTGGGTCAGGATGTGTCAGAGAGGGTCAGGATGCTTGTCAGTGTGGGTCAGGATGTATCAGAGAGGGTCAGGATGCTTGTCAGTGTGGGTCAGGATGTGTCAGAGAGGGTCAGGATGCTTGTCAGTGTGGGTCAGGATGTGTCAGAGAGGGTCAGGATGCTTGTCAGTGTGGGTCAGGATGTGTGTCAGAGTGGGTCAGGATGCTTGTCAGAGTGGGTCAGGATGTGTGTCAGAGGGTCAGGATGTGTGTCAGAGTGGGTCAGAATTGCGTCCAGTTCGAATCTGCGGTGTTTCCAGAAAAAGAAACAGTCGAACGCTGGAAACATACCAATCGGATGATTCCATGCTTAGAATCTACCCAACTGGGCGTTTTCTCGGTGCTTCTTGGTGGCGAAATGGAATCACCCAAAGAATCCTCCAGTTCGGAAGATTGCATGCTCAGAAACCGCCGAGGAATCGCCCGTAAATAATTCTCTGGTTTTCCCATGGGCCACTGGTTCGGGTGATTCTTCGGCGGTTTCCGCACAATTTAAGGTTACATCGGCTGCTTCCTGGGTGGTTTCTTTAACTCTTGCGAGATAGGGGGGATTTTGGTAGATTCCACTCCTATTTCCTATCTACAAAAAACCCGCCGAAGAAGCAGACGAATTTTTTACAGGGTGTCAGAGGGTCAGGATGTGTGTCAGAGTGGGTCGGAATTGCGTCATCGTGGGTCAGAATTGCGTCATCGTGGGTCAAGGTGCAGGGTAGGTCAGGATGTGTGTCAGAGTGGGTCAGAATCGCGTCACCGTGGGTCAAGGTGCAGGGTAGGTCAGGATGTGTGTCAGAGTGGGTCAGAATGCGTGTCAAAGTAGGTCAGGATATGTGTCAGAGGGTCAGGATGTGTGTCAGAGTGGGTCAGAATCGCGTCATCGTGGGTCAAGGTGCAGGGTAGGTCAGGACGTGTTACATTATAAATGAATGCCGATTCATACATAAGCGTCATTTCGCTGCTACAGTTTCACACAGCTAGTCTAATAGAGGCACAGTGCTGTTAGGCCAATTGTGTTAATACATTTGAGCCAAAGCCACACCTAATTCTGAGTTTAATTTGATGAATTCTCTTACAAGATTGAATGGAATTCCATGAAGCAGCTATTGCAGGCACTCGAATTGCTGGAGTGTTCCACAGCTTTTTGCAGCTATTTGGCAATTATCGCGTGGTCGCAAATTCCTAAAGCTTTTCTATCTGAGCGGAGCGATTAACATATGTAAATTGCTGCTGCGAAGACTCTGAAGGTAGGTTCGCTGTTCTCTGACCTGAGCCGTGTGCTCATTCTCTCCCTCCTGTCTCTTATTGTCTTTGTTGAATATTTCTACAGGCAGCCCAGCTGCTCACCTTTTAGAGAAGCGATGTAAGAATTCGAAAGAGAGAGAGACGGGAGAGAGATTGAGTCCAAAGAGTTTTGAGCTAATTGTAGAAAATTTAACTCCGAACTGAACTCAATTCATAACGACCGCGCCAGTGCTTGGTGGTGTTGACCTTCTGCCTCAACATTTTACTGTGGACAGAACAGCTCAACTGTGTTCTGAACTGAGCACAGGGGAAAACAAAGAGAGATCACTGCAATTCCAAATGATGGAGGACCTGTCAGCAAAGCTCCTGGGTGAGACTCATCATCAGCTGCTCTTTAAGTGACCCTAATAATCTTATAATCTCCACTCTACTTCTCTCGCTCTACTCTCTACTCACTTCTTATTTGAGCTCTACTTCTCACTGTCCCCTCTACTCTACTTCTCACTGTCCCCCTCTACTTCTCACTGTCCCCCTCTACTTCTCACTGTCCCCTCTACTTCTCACTGTCCCCTCTACTTCTCACTGTCCCCTCTACTTCTCACTGTCCCCCTCTACTTCTCACTGTCCCCTCTACTTCTCACTGTCCCCTCTACTTCTCACTGTCCCCTCTACTTCTCACTGTCCCCCTCTACTTCTCACTGTTCCCTCTACTTCTCACTGTCCCCCTCTACTTCTCACTGTCCCCTCTACTTCTCACTGTCCCCTCTACTTCTCACTGTCCCCTCTACTTCTCACTGTCCCCTCTACTTCTCACTGTCCCCCTCTACTTCTCACTGTCCCCTCTACTTCTCACTGTCCCCTCTACTTCTCACTGTCCCCTCTACTTCTCACTGTCCCCCTCTACTTCTCACTGTTCCCTCTACTTCTCACTGTCCCCCTCTACTTCTCACTGTCCCCTCTACTTCTCACTGTCCCCTCTACTTCTCACTGTCCCCTCTACTTCTCACTGTCCCCCTCTACTTCTCACTGTCCCCTCTACTTCTCACTGTCCCCTCTACTTCTCACTGTCCCCTCTACTTCTCACTGTCCCCCTCTACTTCTCACTGTTCCCTCTACTTCTCACTGTCCCCCTCTACTTCTCACTGTCCCCTCTACTTCTCACTGTCCCCCTCTACTTCTCACTGTCCCCTCTACTTCTCACTCGCACCGGCCCGCCCTCCAGTTCCGGAGCAGTTTCCGGCCGCCTCGCTGCGCCGTTCCAGCGTGGACTCGCTGTCCCGCTCGCGTCGCGGCAGCTCCGACACGGCAGCCAGACTGGAGGCGGATCTGCGGTCGCATGTCTTCCAGGCTGCCTGTGAGTCCTGCTTGTCTCATCTGTATTTCACAGATCCCGAAATTCCTAATCCCAATCTTCTCCCTTCCCTCAGCGCCGCGAGGTCCCGTCTCTCCGATCCCGTTTCCGCCCTGCTTCTCCGGTGACATCAGCGAGGACCTCGAGGCCCAGGTGGACGACAAGGTGACAATCTCGTGCACCGTGCACGGACACCCGCGACCTGAGGTGGCCTGGCACAAGGACGGAATCCTGCTGCTGCAGAACAGCCACGGCATCGAGGTAGGGGGGACGTAGACTTAAGAAGTAGAAAGCGGAGATTGAGAAGTAGAAAGGGGAGAGTGAGAAGTAGATAGGGTAGACTTAGAAGTAGATAGGGTTGAATGAGAAGTAGATAGGCAGTGTGAGAAGTAGATATAGTAGAGTGAGGAGATTGAGAAGTAGATAGGGGAAAGTCAGAAATAAAATTGAGATTGAGTCACTGTTCTCCCCGCCAACTCAGCTGTGGTCTCACGGCTTTGAGCACAAGCTGGTCATCCCTTACGTCGGTCACGAGCACGCCGGTGTGTACTGCATCGCCGCGGCCAACGCCCTCGGCCGCTCCGAGTGCCACTGCGTCATCCGAGTGACTGACGAACCAGCTGACAGCGGTGTCGAGACTCCGTCGGCTGCAAATGGTTCGTCGGCTACGCCATCGATGTCAGCAGTGACTTCGGCGGAGCCAGCGCACCACGGCTGCTGCTCGGCAGCCTGCCATCTGCCACCGGAGCTGCTGAGCTTGTTCAGAGACCAACACTGCCAAGCCGGCGATCCTGTCCTGCTGGAGTGCGAGGTGGCCGCCTCGCCAGCGCCGCTGGTGAGCGCCTGTCACTCTGGCCCTGTTGACTGTCACACTGACCCTGTTAACTGTCACTCTGACCCTGTTGGCTGTTACTCTGACCCTGTTGACTGTCACACTGACCATGTTGACTGTCAATCTGACCCTGTTGGCTGTTACTCTGACCCTGTTGACTGTCACACTGACCCTGTTGACTGTCAATCTGACTCTGTTAGCTGTCACTTGACCCTGTTGGCTGTTACTCTGACCCTGTTGACTGTCACTCTGACCCTGTTGACTGTCAATCTGACCCTGTTGACTGTCACTCTGACCCTGTTAACTGTCAATCTGACCCTGTTAACTGTCACTCTGACCCTGTTGGCTGTTACTCTGACCCTTTTGACCGTCACACTGACCCTGTTGACTGTCACTCTGACCCTGTTGACTATCACTCTGACCCTGTTGGCTGTTACTCTGACCCTGTTGACTGTCACTCTGACCCTGTTGACTGTCAATCTGACCCTGTTGACTGTCACTCTGACCCTGTTGACTGTCACTCTGACCCTGTTGACTGTCAATCTCACCCTGTTGACTGTCACTCTGACCCTGTTGACTGTCACTCTGACCCTGTTAACTGTCACTCTGACCCTGTTGGCTGTTACTCTGGCCCGGAGAGTGAAGACTGGCACTCTGGCTGATCGTCACTCAGTCTGTCACTCCCTTCTCGCCGACTCAGGTGACTTGGAGCTTCAACGGCCGTCCAATCAGCTCCGCTGACGAGCGCTTCCGAGTCTCCAGCTCGGGCCGCCGACATCGCCTCCTGCTGAGCCGGGCCAGCCTTGCTGAGGCGGGAAGGATCTGCCTGACAGCCGAGAACCCGGCCGGGGTGGCCACCTGCGCAGCGCTGCTCATTGTGGAGGATCCTGACACTGGCTTAGTGTGAGCTCATTAGCCTGCTTGCTTTCAAGCATGAGATGAGACACGGCATAGATGAGACACGGGAGAGATGAGACACGGGAGAGATGAGACACGGGAGAGATGAGACACAGGAGAGATGAGACACGGGAGAGATGACATATGGGAGATATGAGACAGGAGAGATGGGACAGGGGAGAGATTACACACTGCATAGATGAGAAATGGAAGAGATGAGACAGGGGAGATGGGACAGAAGAGATGGGCCAGGAGAGATGGGACAGGAGAGATGAGACAGGGGAGAGATTACACTGTATAGATATGACATGGGAGAGATGAGACAGGGGAGATGAGACAGGGGAGAGATTACACTGTATAGATATGACATGGGAGAGATGAGACAGGGGAGATGAGACAGGGGAGATGAGACAGGGGAGAGATGAGACACGGCATACATGAGACACGGCATAGATGAGACACGGGAGAGATGAGACACGGGAGAGATGAGACACGGGAGAGATGAGACACGGGAGAGATGAGACATGTAACGATTTCTTATGCAACAAATTGAGTCCTCGCAGCAAGAGCCCGTCCATACGGCAGTGAGCTAATTCAGGCCGAGAGTCAAAATATATTTAATTTTAACAGAGCGATAAGGAAAGGGGGTTGGTTAGAAGGGTAACATGTGCGTGGACTGGCCAGAGGTAAGAGATGAAACGCAGGGGAAAGAAAGAGAGACGAGGTGAGAGCCAATCAGAGCCGAGAGAGAAGATAAGGCTAATAAATAAATTGAACAGGCACGGGAAGAGAGGAGAGAGTAAATTAAGAGGGCGCGCGAAATGACAAACCAGGGAGAAGATAATACAAGACACGGGAGAGATGAGACACGGGAGAGATAAGACACGGGAGAGATAAGACAGGGGAGAGATGAGACATAGGAGAGATGAGACACGGGAGAGATAAGACACGGGAGAGATGAGACAGGGGAGAGATGAGACACAGGAGAGATGAGACACGGGAGAGATGAGACACGAGAGAGATGAGGCACGGGAGAGATGAGACACGGGAGAGATGAGACACGGGAGAGATGAGACACAGGAGAGATGAGACACAGGAGAGATGAGACACGGGAGAGATGAGACACGGGAGAGATGAGACACGGGAGAGATGACACACGGTAGAGATGAGACACGGGAGAGATGAGACACGGGAGAGATGACACACGGTAGAGATGAGACACGGTAGAGATGAGACACGGGAGAGATGAGACACGGGAGAGATGAGACAGAGGTGGGTAGGTGTTGTATTTGAGTGTAGTGACCGCAGCTCGAGTACAACAGTAGGTAATTTATCATCCGCCCTCAGGTGCAACCAGAAGGTGATTCGGTCTGCAACTAAATTGTTCAACAAACGAGCCGAGAAGCCTACTGAAGATTGGCAAATCACGCCCAGCTACTCGCTAGTGACGTGAAATTCAATTTGGTATCAGTTCTGACAGTTCAATTGGTGCCTGTAAATGCAATGAAAGTTTATTATGTTTTATTTATATAAACATGAGTTTGAAAATATTCGCTAGAGATCAATTTAGTGCATCAGAGTATAACGCTTTGTTTTTTGTTTAACTGTATCCAATTTTTTGTTAAAAAATGAAGCAATTCTAAGAAATGTCTTTAAGATTTTCATTGTATGCCTCATTAAAATCGATTTAAATCATTTTATTTTTTACGTTTGATTATTGACAAAGTCATCTGTACCATGAAATACCTTAGGCAACTTATAAACTTTATTCTGAAAGAGTTCTGAAAGAGTCGAGTCAAACTAATTCTCGAAAAGTTTAGTCAAAATTTCCAAGCTTGCTAGCCTGATGGTTATACGAGGCTTTATTTAATTTTGAAGCTCATTTCTTCTTTGATAATAAAGTCTGCAAAATTTTGTCGATAAATAAACAAAAAAACAGAAACAATTACAGTTACGGCAAGCGTATAGTTTGTTAATTTACTGTTTATGAATTGTTGCTAGGTTAAGAATGGATTTTCATATTTAGTGGATTTGAAATTCGAATACAATTTTCCTGCATAATTAGTTTTAATAGGCACATTAGCAGGTGAAGTATAAGGCTCAAATATTATTCCTTCCTTTCTTATTACAGTTACTTCTACCTTTAAATGGGCCAATTAGTCCAAGGCAGAGGGTGTGGCGGTAAAGGGCCAACCTTAAGTTGAGGGGTGGTGGGGGTAAAGGGGCCAACCCCAAGTTGAGAGGCGGTGGATGGGTTAAAGGGGCCAACCCCAAGTTGAGAGGCGGTGGATGGGTTAAAGGGGCCAACCCCAAGTTGAGAGGCGGTGGATGGGTTAAAGGGGCCAACCCCAAGTTGAGAGACGGTGGTTGGTTTAAAGGGGCCAACCCCAAGTTGAGAGGCGGTGGATGGGTTAAAGGGGCCAACCCCAAGTTGAAAGACGGTGGTTGGTTTAAAGGGGCCAACCCCAAGTTGAGAGGCGGTGGATGGGTTAAAGGGGCCAACCCCAAGTTGAGAGGCGGTGGGTGGGTTAAGGGGGCCAACCCCTAGTTTGAGTATTCTCAAGGCTAACAAGAGTATAAAACAGAACTAATCAAGGCAAGTCAAGCAGCGGTCAATTTTTACCGGTTCTTGAGACAGCCGGCGGTCGGTCAGTCTTAATTGCCCGCAGAGTGACACCGAAACGGCTGCTGACTGCAGCTGGCTCCTTAGGCTGCGGTTTCACTGGCTGCTGCTGCTGCTGCTGCTGCTGCTGCTGCTGCTCTTGGTCTAGATTCTTACCGACTTTGCCGCTAAACAGTTTCTCATCGAATCCCTGATAGAATCGCCGCTTTGAAGCTGATGCTGTTGCCTGACCTGTCTGCTGCTTCTGCTGCTGCTGCTGCTGCTGTTGCTGCTGAGGCTCTGGAGTATCCACTCCTGACTCCAGAAGGTCGGGACTAGCAGAACGGCGATTTTCTAGAAACGATTGCTGCTGATGTTGCCGCTGTTGTTGCTGCTGGTGCTGGTGCTGCTGCTGCTGCTGCTGCTGCTGCTGCAGCAGATTGTACCGATGATGCACAAACTTCGGCACTCCGCCAAGGCCGCTCCCGGAGCCGCGATACCCCGGCAATTCGGCAGTTGCCGTACGGCGAGTGGCAACTGGACGACTGTTGTGAGTCGGTTTGTGCGAGGCTTTGTAAAATTATAATCGGAACCTTTATTCCGATAGGTTCCGATTATCCCAACATCCCAACAGATACTCAATCCCAACAGATACTCAATCCCAACAGATACTCAATCCCAACAGATACTCAATCCCAACAGATACTCAATCCCAACAGATACTCAATCCCAACAGACACTCAATCTCAACAGATACTCAATCCCAACAGACACTCAATCTCAACAGACACTCAATCCCAACAGATGCTCAATCTCAACAGATACTCAATCCCAACAGATACTCAATCCCAACAGATACTCAATCCCAACAGATACTCAATCCCAACAGATACTCAATCCCAACAGATACTCAATCCCAACAGATACTCAATCCCAACAGATACTCAATGCCAACAGATACTCAATCCCAACAGATACTCGATCCCAACAGATACTCAATCCCAACAGATACTCAATCCCAACAGATTACTATAATTGCTAATTGGAGTCCATTTGAGTTATTCAATATAATTATAGACCAAGAATGCAAATTTGTGATCTTCTCTGATTAAAGTTAAACTCCAATCTATCGATCCACTTAACCGTGCAATGGCAAAGTACATGGTGGACCTTTCTTAACGACATTTTGACAGAATTTTTTTAATGCTAACTTCTTTGTACGCTACTGTTAGTAGAGTAGAACGAATGAGAAAAAATAAAAAGCTAGAAAAATATTTTTTAAACATTTTTTGCAAGCTTCTGTTTGTAGACTAAAAAGACTCACGATAAGGTAATAAATCTCTAGAAAAACGATTTTAATGGTTATAATTTTTACTTTTATGAGTTTATAAAAAACTAATGAGTAGTTTGCAAGGTAGACTAACCCTCCACTGGCGCTGCTTTTCCTTCCTGCGCTGCTCCTGTCTAGACTGGACCCTCTCGACCTGTACTTTCCAATCTCGTCGACAATGTGCTGCAGAGTGGCTCTCAGCTGGAATATAAGTTTTAGCGAAATGCGGCTTAAAAAGAAACATCACCCACGGCTGCAGTTGCGAAAGACAAATTGCTTTATTTAAAAAGAGCTGACCTCCTCTTGTCTGCCTGGCAGCTGTTGCTCGGATTCTAATTTGATCGAGTTGATCTGCGGGATTTGAGCAAACTAAAAACAATTGACGATTATCTGAGCACAGTAGCCAGCCTGCACCACAGATAATATATAAGATAAGTTATATATTATCTGTGGCCTGCACTGCACACCCACCTCATCCACCGTGCACTGGAATCTGTCAAGCCACTGGTCAACAACCAGCCGCAGCTGTTGGCCAGCGAATTGCAGGCTGACCCGGTCGCTGACCCGGCGCTGACGTTCCCGGGTCAGGGCGTCCTCGAGTGCGTCGGCGCGGCTGCGCCATTCCACCGATTCATCACGGAGTCGGTCGGCCTGTAGGAAGACAAAAATCATCAGTGGAACTACCAAGCGGGGGGGGAATTCCTGACAATCTTTTTGTGCTGCACCCGAACGGAGCAACGCAAGCACACGAAACTCAAGAACACGGGCCAACTTTTTGTTGCACATCTTCGTAAACAATAATCAAGTCGCCAGCTCTTTAGACCGTCGAGATATTCAGTGGTTCTGGCCGAAGGTTAGATTTTGCCATAAGCGCTAGTGTATTTCATACACCCCTATACACGAATTAGCACTGTGCCTCAGTGCGGCCTTGCCAGGCCTTCAAAAGTTATCAGCATGTCACCCGAATGTGCCTGCATCATCTCCGTCTTCAGTGGTCGCCTACTTTTATCTAGACGGAGCTGCTGGACCTTCAAGGGCTACAACAGGTCTAACTAGGCCACTATGGACACCCTGACGCGAGTTTCTCCAATTTCACTGATCAAGCCTAAGTATTAGGCGCAGCTCAACCACAGGACAGCCTCGCCTTGTCAGTCAACCAACCAGTCACCACCCAACGCTGTTAGCATTCAGGCGCTGCCAAAAAACTTGGCATAGAAAACGGGCGGCTGATTGGCTTGGTAGTCCTACTGTTAAAGAGCGAATTCTTCTTGGAGAACTGACTAAGGAGTCAGCGAGGCACCTGACATGACGATGGGGCCACAATTTTTGCCCCTCGAGTGCCAACCTCGAGGCACAGTGAAGTGTACACTGCCTGACGATGAGAAAGTCAGGGCAGATGTACACACCTGTGTGAGTGTGTGCTCAGGAGTCAGCGAAATGGGCAGAATTGCCTCCTCTCTCTGGCTGCGGGTCTAGTGTCACCAAATGAGGCGCCATTGGCCACAGCCATCCTGCAAAAATACTATCAATTATTATTATATATTATTTCTTCAAGGAGAGCGTCCTTATGTAAAGGCGTCTTAAAGCAAAATAAAAACTTTTGTCTTCTGCCAGCCTTAATTGGGCCAGATGTGCAACCGACAGCACAGCCCGCAGCTATTGCGCGGCGCATCTGAAAGCTGCGTACGACTGTTCAGTCCATGGACTGGGATGACGAAACACCCACACTAGATTACCCCAGCTGATGCTGGTACCCATTTAGCAGCTGGGTGTCTTGCTAAAGTACACAGATTGTTCCAGTGGAGTCAAGAATCGAACCCCCGACGTTCATGTTTAACTCGGATTTCGCTCGGAAACTGAAAGTCGGAATTCTCACCTGGGCGCAGGTCAGCCTCATCTCAGCGATTCGTCGCCACAGCCGCCCAGCCTCCTGGCCCCATCGCTCCAGCTGGTCCAGCTTCATCTCGGCCAGTCTGGCTGCCAGCTCCGCGGCCTCCTTTCTCTGCCGGTCGATGCGCCTCTCCTGCTCCGTCAGTCGCACCTGCAGCTCGGCTCTCTCGGCGTCGAATGGTCCACCGACGCCACCGAGGGAGGCTGCGGCGGACGTTTTTGAACCGGTGAATCTCTGGAACATCCTCGGCACGGTGGACGACGAAGGGCTGGACGACAACTTGGCCAGTAGCTGACGGTTCTCGCGGCTGAGTCGACCAGTGACATCCGCGTGCTGCCTGCGCTGGTCCGCCAGCTGGGCCTCCAGCTGCCGCAGTTCGAGGTCGCGTTCGGCCAGATCCGCTGACAGGCGCGAGTGCTGCTCGACCTCCGATTGGACGGCTACCGATTCGTCCGGCTGAAGAAGAGGATTTCACACTTGCACTCCAGACTTGCACTCCAGACTTGCACTCCACACTTGCACTCCAGACTTGCACTCCAGACTTGCACTCCACACTTGCACTCCACACTTGCACTCCACACTTGCACTCCACACTTGCACTCCAGACTTGCACTCCACACTTGCACTCCACACTTGCACTCCAGACTTGCACTCCACACTTGCACTCCACACTTGCACTCCAGACTTGCACTCCACACTTGCACTCCACACTTGCACTCCAGACTTGCACTCCAGACTTGCACTCCAGACTTGCACTCAAGCGTCATCTATACCATCTGATGAGTGATCTATACCATCTGATGAGTGATCTATACCATCTGATGAGTGATCTATACCATCTGATGAGTGATCTATACCATCTGATGAGTGATCTATACCATCTGATGAGTGATCTATACCATCTGATGAGTGATCTATACCATCTGATGAGTGATCTATACCATCTGATGAGTGATCTATACCATCTGATGAGTGATCTATACCATCTGATGAGTGATCTATAACATCTGATGAGTGATCTATAACATCTGATGAGTGATCTATACCATCTGATGAGTGATCTATACCATCTGATGAGTTATCTATACCATCTGATGAGTGATCTATACCATCTGATGAGTGATCTATAACATCTGATGAGTGATCTATAACATCTGATGAGTGATCTATACCATCTGATGAGTGATCTATACCATCTGATGAGTGATCTATAACATCTGATGAGTGATCTATAACATCTGATGAGTGATCTATACCATCTGATGAGTGATCTATACCATCTGATGAGTGATCTATACCATCTGATGAGTGATCTATACCATCTGATGAGTGATCTATACCATCTGATGAGTGATCTATAACATCTGATGAGTGATCTATACCATCTGATGAGTGATCTATACCATCTGATGAGTGATCTATACCATCTGATGAGTGATCTATAACATCTGATGAGTGATCTATAACATCTGATGAGTGATCTATACCATCTGATGAGTGATCTATACCATCTGATGAGTGATCTATACCATCTGATGAGTGATCTATAACATCTGATGAGTGATCTATAACATCTGATGAGTGATCTATACCATCTGATGAGTGATCTATACCATCTGATGAGTGATCTATACCATCTGATGAGTGATCTATACCATCTGATGAGTGATCTATAACATCTGATGAGTGATCTATACCATCTGATGAGTGATCTATACCATCTGATGAGTGATCTATAACATCTGATGAGTGATCTATACCATCTGATGAGTGATCTATACCATCTGATGAGTGATCTATACCATCTGATGAGTGATCTATACCATCTGATGAGTGATCTATACCATCTGATATAAATATGCGAACATCTATATTTGACCAGCTCATCCAAACTAGCCTACTCAAAGTAGTAGACCGCAAATTAAAATTTCTGTCTAATCTGTTTACCGCCTGCATCTGCTCCTGCAGCGCCTGCCTCTGCTGCGCGCGCATCTCCCGCTCTCGGCGACACATGTCAGCGGCGTCATCGTATAGTCGACGAAATTCGTCGACCTCGCGCTGGTAGGCCTCCAGCTGAAGCTGCAGGGTCACCTGCTGGTGCGTCTGCTGCAGGTAGATGCGCTCAACCTGCTGCAGGTACCTCAAGCGAACTCGCGTCTCTGTTGGCAGATCGTCGGCAGTGGCAAATGGAAATGGCGATCTTCCTTGCAGCTTGTCGGCGTCTGCAACCAGCTTGCTGCTGCTGCTGCTGGCCTGTTGAGATAAGGGTTCGAGATCGAAATCAATAATTGTCTGCTCTGATCTGCATGACAACAAAAATATCTGTTTGATTTATGACTTGTGCATTCAGTCTATTCAAACAACTGAACAAACGCTGCTCTAAAAAAGTATTTGTTAAAATTTGTTTCTCTCCAGTCAGTTTCTATACTTTCCAGGAAGTTTCCAAATTATTCTGGAAGTTTCCATACTTTCCAAGAAGTTTCTACACTCCAGGAAGTTTCTAGAACCTTAAGAAATTTGTTAAGTTTATCCAAAGCTTCCAAGCTTTCAGGAAAGTTTGCAAAGTTTAAAGAAATTTTCACTACTTTCCAGGAAGTTTTTATACTTTCCAGGAAGTTTTTATACTTTCCAGGAAGTTTTTATACTTTCCAGGAAGTTTTTTTACTTTCCAGGAAGTTTTTTTACTTTCCAGGAAGTTTTTTTACTTTCCAGGAAGTTTTTATACTTTCCAGGAAGTTTCTATACTTTCCAGGAAGTTTTTTTACTTTCCAGGAAGTTTCTATACTTTCCAGGAAGTTTCTATACTTTCCAGGAAGTTTTTATACTTTCCAGGAAGTTTCTATACTTTCCAGGAAGTTTTTATACTTTCCAGGAAGTTTCTATACTTTCCAGGAAGTTTCTATACTTTCCAGGAAGTTTTTATACTTTCCAGGAAGTTTCTATACTTTCCAGGAAGTTTTTATACTTTCCAGCAAGTTTTTATACTTTCCAGGAAGTTTTTATACTTTCCAGGAAGTTTTTATACTTTCCAGCAAGTTTTTATACTTTCCAGCAAGTTTTTATACTTTCCAGCAAGTTTTTGTACTTTCCAGGAAGTTTCTATGCTTCACATTAAGGTTTAGTTTCAAAAGTTTCCAGGAATTACCAACGTTTTTACGTATTCCTTTGATTTCTTCTTGGGACTGAGCTTAGGAATTTAATTTTTGTCCGAGGTTTTTTATTTAGTTCTAGCTTATTTATTTATCATCACGTTTGGCCTCTAAAACCTTCACTTCATTAATTTTGTGTCACTCCTAGCCTGCCATGTTATTCACCTGTCGAAGCAAAACCTGACGGGTTGTAATCAGGGGTAAACACGATAATACTCGTAGTTTTGAAAACAGGTTCTACACAAAGTGTGTTATCTTTAGAGTGCTTCAAATAGGCACTAATTGGTAATTTTGTTAGAATTGACATGACTTAAGACAAGGCTAGGCCAAAGTGGTTCAAAAAATCGAAACTAAACACTCGAAGGAATTTGTTTTTTCTTGTTTCCACGCACCTTAAGTTATTTTTTTAATAAAAGCCGAGACTCCGGTAAAGAAAAAAATGCTCACAATGTCCCTGAGTCTGGAGCTTGAAGTTCTGCAGAGCAGATGCACTTTTGCACAATGTTTGAGTTAATATTGAACGCTGTTTCGAGAGATGACAGCGCGTGTCATTCAAGAGAGCTAATGACGTGGCCCAGTTTTGGGAATTAATATTTCACACTCTTTGACTCATTCTCTATTGAACACTTTGGGAATTGAGAGGATCTAGCTGTTGAAATTCCCACGAGAGTCCGAGAAGTACATTTATCTTTTAATTCGTCGAAAATATAAGAGTAAAAGCATAAAAATCTAACATACTGAATTGAGAAGAATTGCTTTTAAAATTCTTGCGTTACTAAAAATTCAGAAATCCCAAAATTCTTGAAATCCTAAAATAACAAAATCATAAAATCCTGAAATCGCAAAACTCTGAGATCCTGAAATCTTAAAAGCCTGAAATCCCAAAATCCTGAAATCCCAAAATCCTGAAATCCCAAAATCCTGAAATCCCAAAATCTTGAAATCCCAAAATCTTGAAATCCCAAAAATCATGAAATCCAAAAATTCTAAAATCATAAAATCAAAAAATTCCTAAACTCCTAAAAATACCGAATTCCGTCCCATCTCAAGATCAGGCAAGCGGCACTCACCGCGGCGGCAGCGCGCACCTTGATGCTCTCCAGGTCCCGCCTCAGCAGGGCCGTCTCCGCCCTGTCCCGATCCCGCTCAGCCCGCAGCCGTTTGGCCTCGTCCTCGATCTCAGCCGTCGACTCGGCGGCCATCAACTTCACCTCCGTCGCCGAAGCTCGCAGCCTGTCGGCTTCGTCGGCGGCGGCGGCCCGTTCGGCGTTGAGCTCGGCCAGGCGGCGCCTCGCAGGACCGCCCGTGGTCGCCTCCCAGTCGGCTGCGCGCTGTCTGGCGGTCTCGGCTTCGGCTTCAGCGGCCGACAGCTTCCGATTGGCGTCGGTCAGCTCGCTGTCCAGCCGGCCGAGTTCGCGCTCCCGGCCTCCGAGGCGGCCGCTGATGACGGTGATGAGCTCGTCCTTCTCGCGGATGCGGTCGTCACGGCTGGCTGCGGCCTCCTGCTCAACGCGCTGCCGATCCACAGTCGCCGACAGCTCCTCGGTGGCGATGGTCAGGGCCTGGCGCAGCTCCGTCAGCTGGCGCTCTCGCTCAGCCGCTTCAATCGTCTGACGGCGGAGCTCCTCGCGCAGGCGGGCGCCCTCCGTGGACTTCTCGCGAACGCCTGCGCGACAGTGGGAATTCGGGTGCTTTTGTTGACCTACGCGGTTTGGGATCTTGGCAGAGCGGGAAGAAGAGGGGGAAAGGGAGAGACGGGAGGAAGGCAGAAAGGGGAGAAGAGGGGAGAGAAAGGAGAATCGAAGAGAGGGGATAAAGTGAGAGAGGGGAGAGGGGGAGATGAGGTTAGAGGCGAGAAGAGTGGAGAAGCGGGTAGAGAGTGGGAGAAGCGACAGAGGGAAGAAAGGGAAAGAGGGGAGATTAGGATAATAGCCTCCAACTTCCTTAGTTCGCGAAAGAAAGTTTATAGATTTTTATCAAAGCTGTTGTTTTAATGACAGAAAAATTACCGAAATAATTTAAATGACGACCACAAATTATAGGAAACGGGTGAGGAAAATCATGAAGGCAGTTTATAATACAGCAAGTAATAATACAGTTACAAGCTAAGTAAATTTGCTTAAAAAGAAAGATTTAGCAAAAAAAGAACTATGAGACAAATAGCCAACGCCGCAGGATCAGTAAAAGGTTACCAATTCATACAACACTAATTAACTAGCAACAACTCGTAGGATCTACCGGGTGGCCCATGCGTTTAAGGACAACCTTAAAAATAGAAGAAAGCAAAGCCAGCGGTAGCTAGAGCATAATAGTTTTGGTCATAGACAAAATAGTATCTATATAGTCTGTAGTTGCCGCGAAAATTTTCGGCAACTTAGCATTAGCCATGAATCGCGCTAAACGTTTGATGGTGGTAGACCAGCTCGCGCGGGGTATAAGCCCAGCACAGATAGCAGAGAACCTCAATGTTGCAAGGTCGTTTGTTTACGCCGTCAAGAGCGACATTGAAGAAGTTGGAGCTGCTGCGGCAGTTGAAAGGAAACCCCACAACTCTCCAAGACCAATCAGGTCAGAGGAGCTTCGCGAAACTGTGGCTGAGAGGATCAAAGCTGACCCTCGAGTGTCCATCAGGGAGCTTGCCAGGTCAAGTGGTGTTTCAAGGAGCACGATGCAGAGGCTGGTACACGAAGACCTTGACCTCAGTTCGTATAAGATTAAAGAATCGCAGGCATTAACAGCAACTGCCAGATCTGTTCGAGCAGAACGGTGCCGTCAATTAATCAACCGACTGAAAGGACCGGACGCCGGGAAGGTTCTGATCTTCAGCGATGAGAAGTTCTGGACCGTCGACAGGGCCTTCAATCGACAGAATGACCGATATCTGGCACCGTCAGGAGACTCCAGCTCTGCTGCGGAGGAACACCGCTTCATGCCTCGCCAGCAACATGCCAAAGGTGCCATGTTTCTCGGTGTCGTGGCTTCGGACGGCAGGGTGGCTCCCCCGATCTGGGTACCAGCTGGAGTGAAAATCAACTCAGCCGAGTACATCCGCATGCTCCAGGATCATGTACTGCCATGGATTAGACACAACTTTGCCCCAGGTACGTTTGTTTTTCAGCAGGACGGCGCTCCTGCCCACACGGCTGTCGCTACTCAAGAATTTCTTCGCCGGGAGCTCGGCGAGGACTTCTGGAATGCGACCACTTGGCCACCATCGAGTCCAGACTGTTCCCCTCTCGATTACTTTGTGTGGAACAACGTGGCCCGCGTTGCATGTTTAACAACTTATGCTACCGTGGAGACTCTCCAAGTTGCTGTTAGTGCTGCCTGGTCAGCTCAGGGCCCTGCCGTCATCAGAGGTGCCTGTACCAAGTTTCGGTCTCGCATTGAAGCCGTGTATGCAGCGGAGGGGGGCTACATTGAGTAAATGTTATTTTTAGTTGCCATCTAGACATTATGGCGGTCAGTTAAAATGTTAAAGTTTTCGTTTGTTGGTTGTTTTTATATTAAAAATGTATATACATTTGATCATTTTTAAGTTGTCCTTAAACGCATGGGCCACCCGGTAGAAGGCTACTTTAGCTGGGCAATATTTGAGCAAGACATCACCAATGCCACCTGGCTACGGATGATTACAACAAGCATTGAGGAAAATCAATTGACAACCATTCACCCGAGACGTACATGAAGCTACTGACAGCTATGTACATATTGTACTTACTTGACATTGACATACTGACATTTGAAGGCTGGGGTGGTTTTTTTAGTGGCGAAGTTTTTTATTGTTAGGTGTTTGGATATAAAAATGCCAGTTTAACCTGTATAAACATTAGTTTTACCTGTGTAAAATTTGTTTTATTTCTATAACATTTGTTTTACCTGCATTTCACCTGTTCAACATTCGTTTCACCTGTTCGACATTCGTTTCACCTGTTCGACATTCGTTTCACCTGTTCAATATTCGTTTCACCTGTTCAACATTCGTTTCACCTGTTCGACATTCGTTTCACCTGTTCGACATTCGTTTCACCTGTTCAATATTCGTTTCACCTACTCAACATTCGTTTCACCTGTTCAATATTCGTTTCACCGACTCAACATTCGTTTCACCTGTTCAACATTATTTTAACCTGTTCGGCATTCGTTTCACCTACTCAACATTCGTTTCACCTACTCAACATTCGTTTCACCTGTACAAATTTCGTTTCACCTGTTTATCATTCGTTTCACCTGTTCATCATTCGTTTCACCTGTTCGACATTCGTTTCACCTGTTCAACATTCATTTCACCTGTTCATCATTCGTTTCACCTGTTCATCATTCGTTTCACCTGTTCATCATTCGTTTCACCAGTTCGACATTCGTTTCACCTGTTCAACATTCGTTTCATCTGTTCATCATTCATTTCACCTGTTCAACATTCGTTTCACCTGTTCGACATTCGTTTCACCTGTTCGACATTCGTTTCACCTGTTCAATATTCGTTTCACCTACTCAACATTCGTTTCACCTGTTCAATATTCGTTTCACCGACTCAACATTCGTTTCACCTGTTCAACATTATTTTAACCTGTTCGGCATTCGTTTCACCTACTCAACATTCGTTTCACCTACTCAACATTCGTTTCACCTGTACAAATTTCTTTTCACCTGTTCATCATTCGTTTCACCTGTTCGACATTCGTTTCACCTGTTCAACATTCATTTCACCTGTTCATCATTCGTTTCACCTGTTCATCATTCGTTTCACCTGTTCATCATTCGTTTCACCAGTTCGACATTCGTTTCACCTGTTCAACATTCGTTTCACCTGTTCATCATTCGTTTCACCTGTTCAAACTTCGTTTCACCTGTTCAGGCAGGTGGCTTTATTTGTTCGGGAGCATTTTATCTGTGAAGGACTCACTGGTGAACTGGCTCTTGAGCAGATAAAGCTCGCCCTTAAGCCGCTCGAACTCTCTATCAGCGTCCAGCAGCTTCCGCTGCAGGCTCTGCATGGCCTCGTCCTGTTCGCTGATGTGCTCCTCGCGCAGTTTGAGCTCCTCGTTGAGCACCTGCAGGCTGCGCTCGGCGGCCAATTTCTCCTTCTCCATGCGGGCCAACTTGGCCACCAGCTGGTCATTGTGGGTCTTCAGCTCCGCCATCTCCGCTCGAATGGCAGCATCGGAGGCCGCAGAGTCCACCGACTTCGGCTGCTGCTCGTCGTGACGAGTTCGCTGCTGATTGTCCACTAGTTGCTTCAACGAGTCGTACTTGCGACGGTCCTGCTCTAGTTGCGCCAGGCAGTCCTTCAGCTGCGATTCCTTGTCTTCGATCATAATTTTGTACTTTTCGCTATCCTTCACCTCGCGCCTCTGATCCTCTCGCATTGTCTCGAGTCGCTTCTGGTAATGCTGAGTTCGCTGCCGCTCCTCGCGCAACAACAGCTCCAGGCTGTGAAGCCGTTCGCGGAATTTTTTCTGCGGGACCATTGATAGGAACGTGTGGCGTCAGGTGGGTGTTGAAGGGAAGGTTTCAAAGAGGGTATGAATGTTCGGGGACAGGGCGTGAGGTTGGTGTTTAAGGGGGGGTAAGAAATATTCGGGGGACAGGGCGTGGGGTTGTTGATAAAGGGGGTTAGGAATGTTCGGGGACAGGGCGTGGGGTTGGTGTTAAAGGGGGTAGGAATTTTTAGGTTACGGGATGTGAGGTGGGTGTTAAAGTGGTTTGGAATATTCTGAAATACAGCGTGAGGTTGGTGCTAATGGACAGAGTGATCTTGTGTATGAGGTATATTGACTTGCGGTGTAACGTGAGGTGAGGTGAGGGTCGAATAAACTTTTTTCGTTTTTTTCGCAGCATATTTGTTAGCTGAAGTAGGTCTAGAGCTTTAGTTACTCACATCCCAGTACTTGACATCCTGCTCCGGTTGGCTATCTGTGAACACTTCGTCGTTCTCAGCCGGAACTCCAGCGCCGGGTCCAGATGAGTCGGCCGAATCCGCGGAGCTGCGTGAGTAAGTTTTCGGATGTTGGGTCTGCAATAGCAACTGATTTTAGGCTTAGCCTTGACATCCAGCTTACCTTTCGTACTCGTACAGAAACCGTTTCCTCATTGTGACCAGAGATAGCAGGTCACCCAGCAGCTCATTCTGCTTCTGCAGCTTCTCCAATTGTTCAACGAAGAATCTTTCGTCCTCTTCGAAGTTCCGCCGACTGTCGCGCAGCTCGTCCTCCATGGTCTTCAGTCGATACTCGAGGCTTTCCGATTGGATGACGTTCTTCTTAATCACCAGCTGCAGATCCTCTGTTTGAAACGAATTGATCAGGGCTTCGTGAAGCTTGTTGGACCCCTTCGAAGACTACAAAGGTCACCTGACCCCTCTTAAGCTAAAAGGGTTACATGACTCCCTCTTAAGCTACAAGGGTCACCTGACCCCCTCTGAAGCTACAAGGGTCACATGACCCTTCTGAAGCTATAAGGGTCACCTAACCACTCTTAAGCTACAATTGGGTCACCTGGCCCCCTCTGAAGCTACAAGGGTCACACGACCTCTCTGAAGCTACGAGGGTCACCTGACCCCTCTTAAGCTACAAGGGTCACATGACCCCTCTGAGACTGTAAGGGTCACCTGACCCCCTGCGGGACCAGGCACACAAGCCTGGCTATGAGCAATGCCTCACCAATCTCATCCTCCAGGTCGCCAACTTCCCGAATGAGCTCAGCTTTGCTAGCCGCTCCCAGCTGCTCAACCGATGCCTTCTTTGACTCCCTGGAGCCTGCTGTCCCCTGCTGCTGCCGCTGCCCGGGTTGGAGTCGGTTCGCCTCGAGCCTGAGGTCGGCATTGGCCGCCTCCAGCTGGGACAGTCTGCCGCGCAGCTCGTCAACTTTGCCCTCCAGTTGGCGCCGAGCTTGGCAGGCCTCGAGCCACTTCTCGTTCAGGGCCAGGTCCTCCGGGCTGAGCTGGGCGGCGGCCACGATTTTGCGCTTCATCTCCTCCATGTCCGAGTCCAGTTCGCTGAGCAGAGTCTGGGCTTCCTGCGTGCCTGAGGGTCGGTGAGACGACTGTTGATGAAGGAGACGATAAATGATTAGTGAGTACGTGTATGAGTTCGCTGTCACGGTAACGGTCAGCGTCATGTACAGCAGTTGGCAGGCACTCACTGTACTTGAACAGAAGCCTCCTGTCGTTGGGGCTGAGGTGTGGCGCAGTACCCGCCAACTCCAGCCGATTCTCCAGAGCCGCCACGCTGCCGCGCAGTCGCTGATTGACCTGGTCCAGCTCCACAACTCTGCGCTTGAGGGCAGCCGTCGACTCGATGGCCTCCTCTGACTCGTTAATGTCAGCGGCGCTGTCGTCGCTACTGAAGCGCAGTCGGCCGCTCCCGCCGCCGCCGCCACCGCCTCCGCCGGCGCCACCTCCACCGTCAGCCAGGCGGTTAAGCTTGACTGTCAGGGCTTCGTTCTCTTCCTCGGCCTCTTGCAGCTTCCGTCGCATGATCTTGACCTCCTCCTTGGAGAAGCGCAGCTGCTCCACCAGGTCTGTCTCGCGCTCCCTGGCCACCGACAGCTCGCGCTTCAGGTGGTCCTCCTCCACGGAGGACTCGCGCGAGGCCACCTGTCCCAGTCGGGGCTGGCAACGAAATTCCAAGAGAAATATTTTTCTAACTAACAGTAGAAGACCACGGGGTATTTGACGATAGCTCCCAAACTGAGTGACCGATTTTCCTGAAACTCCAACATTTGAATCAAAAACTTTGAATCAAAGTATTTGAAATCCCCTCTTCCTACTGTTAATGAACCGAGCAAATGCTCACAGAATCTTGAGCACAACGCCTACTCACCCTTGGACTGGACTTGTCAATCACCTGGAGAGGCCCGGCATCAGAGATCCCAGCGTCAGTTTTCACCTTCTCTAGCTGCAGAATGGAAAGTGGGAGAACGCTGAGTTGAGGATCGCCGACTCCCCGACTCAGAAGTGAGCACTCACCTCGAGCCGAACTCTATCGATATCATTCTCTAGACGAATTTTCTCCCTCTCGGAGGACGCAAGCTCCAGCTTGAGTCGCTGATTGTCCGCCTCGAGACGGTTGCGCTTCTGCTCAATGTACTCCAGCTCGTCGTGGAGTCGGACGGACAACTCTTTGGCTGTGCGAAGCTCGTCTTCGAGCTCCTGAATCTTGGAGGCGGCGCGTGGATTGTGGCTTTGTGGGGCTAAATCTGCTCTAGTCAGAGTCAGAGAGGGCACCTGACCCTTTTGAAACCATGGGAGTCAAACCAACTCCGCTTCTGAAACCGATGGGGTCACTTGACTCCCCCATTGATACAACAAGGGTCAACTGACTCCCCTTTTGATACAACAGGGGTCAACTGACTCCCCTTCTGATACAACAGGCGTCAACTGACTCCCCTTCTGATACAACAAGGGTCAACTGACTCCTCTTCTGATACAACAGGCGTCAACTGACTCCCCCACTAATACAACAGGGGTCAACTGACTCCCCCACTAATACAACAAGGGGTCAACTGACTCCCCTTCTGATACAACAGGGGTCAACTGACTCCCCTTCTGATACAACAGGCGTCAACTGACTCCCCTTCTGATACAACAGGCCTCAACTGACTCCTCTTCTGATACAACAGGCGTCAACTGACTCCCCCACTAATACAACAGGGGTCAACTGACTCCCCTACTTATACTGATACAACAGGGGTCAACTGACTCCCCTTTTGATACATGTCGAAGCCTTTGTCAGAGCACAGAGTCTACTAATTTACGAGTATATGTTTTTCATATAGATTCAATTTCTAAATTAATTGCATGAGATTTTGTAAACAAGAAGTTTTCTCTCTGTGTACTTTAGACTGGCGGCCGCCGAAAATATCAATCATCCTTCTTTGGCAGGAAGATTATTTAAATTCCGAAAATCCCCAGTGACTTTGCGGTCTTCCTGCAAGCCACAAGAAACCGCATTCAAGAAATTACAGAAAAGTTTTTTAAATAAATTTGATCATGCTCAGTTTCACATCAGCTCGAATTGAAACTTTTGCCAGAAGCCTGCCATGGATGAACTCAATGACCAACAGCTTGTTCTTCCCCCAATGACCAACAGCTAGATCTTGCCCCAATGACCAACAGCTTGATCTTCCCCCAATGACCAACAGCTAGATCTTCCCCCAATGACCAACAGCTTGATCTTCCCCCAATGACCAACAGCTTGATCTTCCCCAATGACCAACAGCTAGATCTTCCCCAATGACCAACAGCTAGATCTTCCCCAATGACCAACAGCTAGATCTTTCCCCAATGACCAACAGCTAGATCTTCCCCCAATGACCAACAGCTAGATCTTCCCCAATGACCAACAGCTAGATCTACCCCAATGACCAACAGCTTTCCCAGGCCTTCCCATCAACTCACCTGCAGGCTGTCATCACCTGACAGGATCCTCTCGCCCAGCCTTCTAAATTTCTCTCTGCTCGCACCGGCGGGACACAGTGCCTGTGAGGTATGAGTCAGTCCAGGCCCACGGGCTTTGGTCTGCGATGCCTCACACCTGCAGCCGTTTTTTGAGCAGGCCTGGCAGGAAGGAGACCTGTACCTTCGGGTGCAGGAATCCCTCCAACGCTGTCCCGTCAGCTGACCCATGGGTACACGTCCCGCGAGTGTTCAAGGCTGACCCTAGGGCAGCCGGACAGAATGGGCAACAGCGCTGGATGACCCATCCAGGGCCTCCGGCCAAACTGGGTACCTCTAGCCCCGGCTGGAGGGAAAGGTGTCACCCTTTGACCTTAACAGGGTATGTGGCTTGTCCGCAATTTTCGTGCACCTGTGCGTGATCAGGTACCTCTGGCTACGGCCCTGAGGGACAGGTGTCACCCTTTGACCTTAACAGGGTTTGCGGCCAGCCCGCAGGCCTCGGCGCCGGCTCAATGGCACCCTCCAATGTCCCAGTGTTGACCGTGCTGATGGACGCTTGGCCAGGGAGTAGTCTGGTCTCTTACGGTTCCTCCCGGTGGTCCTGGCATCCCACCCCGGGTTGTAACTTGTCTTTTTTGGCTGCCCCCGCTCAGTTTTGGGATCGCGGCTGAGCGGGTTATTCCTGCCTGTGTCTACAGGAAGCCCCTCTCTTCATTGCAGCTTTCAATGGCTTCTAGCCCTTCAACTGCTCCGGCCGAGGACACCATGGTGCCTGAGGCCATACACGCTGCGGCGCCCGGGCTAGCTGGCCCCGCGACCGCCACAAATGCCGCGCTGCCCAACTCGCGCGATGACCGGGGCGCTAAGCGCTCCACCACCTCTGGAGCGGCAAAACGCCGTAGGCGCATGCTGGCCCACGGCACGTCGGCTCCATCGACCAAGGACCAGGCCCAGGCCAGAGGGGCCGAAGGGGCTCTGCCTAGGGCGGGGGCTGGGGCGGGGGGCCTTGTGCCTCCTGCCCAGGCTCCTGCACGGGGCGGAGCCCACGACGCCCCGAGGCCAGGGTCGCGGGCCAAGGAGGGCCCGGCGCCCATCCGGACGGCTGCCCGGCCCGAAGGAGAAGCGGAGGCGGAGGGCCCTGTGCCCACCGCCGACGCAGATCCCGAGGGTGGGGACGCCACCGGACAGGGCCCGGGACCACAAGCTACCTACGCCGCCATCGCACGTAGGCAACCTGCCGTCATCATCACCGGCAGAGACGGGAAAAGGCTGAGCAGCGAACAGCTCAGCGACATTTGCCGCAACATAGATGCTATGTTGTGGCAACTTCAACTGAAGGGCGAGCCCCTGGCGGTCGGCGCAAGCGCTACCAGGGAATCGTGCTTCGTCGTCTGGCCCGGCGATGCGGAATCGGGGCGGCGGCTCCTCGAGTTGCTGCCCACGCAGAGCTGGGCGGCTGGCCTCGAGTTCCTACGGGAGAACGAGCCACCAAAGACCAAGCGACACCGTATCTTCGTCCCGGCGAAAAGTGTCGTCACCAGCGCTGAGGACCTCCGCAGGGGCCTCATCGCGATGAACCGGGAGCTGCCGACAGCGGGCCTGATCGTGCACCGCACGATCCTGCGCCCCGACGGCACCGGTTTCACCGCCATTCTGGGCCTGTCCGAGCAATGGACACGCCGCTACCCAGATGGCGCCAACATTTGCATTGGTCTGTGGAAGACCAAAATCTTCGCCTTCGAGGCGGATAAAACCCGAGGTCAGACCGGGCCCACCACCGTACCGGCCAATGAAGGGTCCTCGGACCCCAAGGCTGGGACTGGGGGCAGGGCCCAGTCGTCCCGCCAAAAAAGGCCAGAGCGTGCCATCGCTGGCGGCTCTGAGCGTCGCCCCGCGCGTGTCACAAAGCGCCGGGGCCTTCTCCAGCGGGCCTCCGAGGTGGTGCGAACCGCCAAGATGGCCCAGCTGCGCGCTGAGATGCGCGGTGGCCCACCGGGGCAGGCGCCGCAACCAAGGGCTACGGGGGAGGCCTCAGAGGTGCCCAGCTCCATCGAGCAGGGCCCTTCGAGCGCCCCTCCCACGGCCCAGGGAGCGGTGTCGGCTCCAGTTGAGGGCGACTCTGGGCCTGGGCTCGGGGCCGGGGGCGGGGACTGGGCGGCTGACGCCGTCGAGTTCCCGTCTCCGGCTCGGGGCCTGGGCACGGAGGAGCCCATGGCTACCGACATCGACCCGGAGGAGGAGGACCGCCTTCTGGCTGGGTCCCCCTCCAAGTAGACCTCTGCCTGCATGATGATCCCCGGAATATCATGTCTGCAAGTTAACACCCAGCACTGCGTGGCAGCATCAGTCAATCTGATGCGCACGACAGAGCGCATGATGCCGGGCCTTGTACTTGTGCAGGAGCCCTGGCTATCAAAGAACAAGCCAAGCAACATTCCTGCAGGCTATGACTGCTTCTGCATGGCAGACTCTGTCCGCCCTAGATCACTGATCTATGCCGCAAAAGCCTTAAATGCGTGGATGAGACCCGATCTCTCTAACGGGGACATCTGCGTCATCCAATCTGCACACATTGTGCCTAACAAGTTGACCCTCGTGGCATCCGCCTACCTGGCAGGCGACGCCCCCGTGGTTAGCGATACCCTCGTCGCCCTCTGTGAATTCGCCAGGGCACGAAACTTCGAGCTGCTCCTCGCGGGAGATGTAAACTCGCATCACACCCACTGGGGTAGCTCAAAAATCAATGACCGCGGCGAAGAGCTCCTGGCCTTCGTCAGCGGCACGCCTCTAAACTTCTGCAATGTGGGCAACACGCCCACTTTCGACAATGGGCGGTGGGCTGAGGTGCTTGACGTCACCCTGGCCTCACCCGGCATCCTCCCAAGGGTGCTGGGGTGGGAGGTGTGGGAGACCGAAAGCTCGCTCTCGGACCACCGTTTCATCCGTTTCAACATCGGCACCCCCGATAAGAAGCAAAAGCCTATTTGGAGGCGTAATGTCAGAAATACCGACTGGCCCGCGTTCAGCCAAAAGCTGCATGAGGGCCTTCGGGATTCTGACCCCTCCATGGCCATGGAAACCACGCAGGACCTGGATGGAGTGGCTGCCCTGCTGGGCGGCGCCATCACAGAGGCCTACGAAATGGCTTGCCCGCTCAAAGCCTACAAAGGCAAAAAATCGGCCCCCTGGTGGAACCCCGAGCTCGGAATCCTAAGACGCCGAGCTAAGGCTCACCAGAGGAAGCTGAAAACCTCGCACGACCCTGATGACAAAGAGGCCTATACTCGCGCCATCCATGAGTTTAAGGGCCGGGTCAGAAGGGCAAAAGCGAACAAGTGGCGACAATACTGCGAAGGGCTTGAGGGCTCGCGGCCCACGGCCCGCGTGGTAAAGGCGCTCACCAACGACCGCTTCTCCAAGCTCTCATCGATTAAAAAGCCGGACGGCTCGATCACTGAGCGCCCGGAGGAAACGCTCGAGCTTATGCTAGGGCATTTCTTCCCGAGTGTACCGGCGCACTTCGGCCCAGACGACCACTCGCGTGGAGGTCAGGGCCTGGCTCAGTCACTCGTTACGAATGACCGCATCGTTCGCGCGGCTAAGTCATTCAATCCTTTTAAAGCACCTGGGCCAGATGGTATATATCCGGCCTTTCTGCATGAAGCGGTTAAAAATGGCCGCTTCCTCCATCTCCTCTGCAGACTTCTACGGGCCTGCATCGTGCTGGGCTACGTACCAGCGCGGTGGCATGAAGCCCGGGTCGTCTTCATCCCGAAGCCCGCCAAAGGCGACTATCGCTCGGTCAAGTCTTATCGCCCGATAAGCTTGACTTCCACCTGCCTCAAGCTCATGGAAAGACTGGTGCTCTGGCGCCTTCTTACTGTAGAGCTAGGGCGGGCCCCGCTCTCACCAAACCAGCACGCCTTTCGGGCGGGCCGGTCCACGGAGAGCGCCCTCCACTGCATTGTGGAGACTCTCGAGAAGGCAGCGCTGGGCAGCGGTTTTGCCCTGGCTGTTTTCCTTGATATTGAGGGGGCCTTCGATAACGTTATTTTCGAAGCCTTTGAGAAGGCCCTGGTTTCCAGGGCCACTCACCCCCACCTCGTCCGTTGGGTCATGTACATGATCCGGAATCGCCACGTGGTGGCCCACCTCGAAGGCAGGGTGCTCTCGGCACCTGTCCTAAAAGGAGGGCCCCAAGGTGGCGTCCTCACCCCACTGCTGTGGAATCTCGTCATGGATGAGCTGCTAAAAAGCACTCGGCCTGACCCAGTCCTGAAGGTGGGATATGCCGACGATGTGACCGCCATCTGCGCGGGCCCCTCGGCGGAAACCACCAGGGACCTCATTCAGGGCTTTATCAACAGGGCGGTGCGCTGGGCGGACCAATGCGGGCTCCGACTCTCTGAGTCCAAGACCGTTGCGGTTATGTTTACCAGCAGGCTGCGCTGGACCATTGAGCCTCTGACTCTCTATGGCAAGAATATTGCCATGGAAAAGCAGGTCCGGTGCCTTGGTATCCTGCTAGACCATAGGCTTAACTGGACCCCGCACATTACCACAAAGGCCAAGAGGGCCCTGGCCATTCTGGCGCAAGTCAGGCGAGCCGTGGGCACCACTTGGGGGCTAACCCCCAAAAACCTTTGGTGGATTTACACGGCGATCATTAGACCGTCAGTCGCTTACGCTGGCCTCATCTGGGCCAGTGCCATGAGCATCCAGAAAAACCTGGAGGCGCTTTATAGGGTGCAGGGCAGAGCCTGTCGCATGACGCTGGGCGCCCCACCCTCCACTCCCTTTGAAGGCATGAACGCTTTCCTCAACGCTACACCCATTGACATTTTTGTTAAGGGGGAAGCGGCAAAGTCCACCCGTCGTCTCCTTGATGCGGGTGTATCCTTCCAGAATTCGCGAGCCTTCTCGAAGCGCTCCCTTCTGCCCCACTCTGACCTCTGCCTGAAAACTCTGGGCGAGTGCGGAGGGCTCACCATCCTTTCGGACGGGGCCCCGGCCACTTTACTCCGGAGCCACAGGTACAAAGTCAGCATCTTCCCTCGTAATGAGGTAAAGGACTGCTGGGATGACCCCGCAGTCCACTGTTACACTGACGGCTCCCTGATGAACGGTAAATCGGGATTCGGGGTGTGCGTCGCCTCGGGTGGCGAGGTCCTCTGGACCCACTCCCAACACTGTGGCAAGAGCTCAAGCGTTTTCCAAAACGAAATGCTCGCCATCAGTTTCTGTGCGGCTGAGCTGCGCCAGAGGCAGCTGGCTGGTCGGAGGATCTTTTTTCACTCCGACAGTCAAGCAGCCCTCAAGGCCCTCAGTCGCTGCACCTCTCGCTCCAGAACCACCTTGGACTGCAACACCCAGTTAAACGGTTTGGCGCAGTCTAACAAGGTGGAGCTGATGTGGATCCCTGGGCACGCCGGGCTCACAGGGAATGAGATGGCGGACGAGCTTGCAAAGGCTGGAGCAGCCAGCTCCCTGATGGGCCCGGGCCCGGAATCCCCGATCCCCGCCTCCGTTGTCAACTCCAGCATCAACCACTGGATGGAGACCCAGCACCGGAGGAGGTGGTCCAGCACCCTGAACTGTCGCCAGTCCAGGGCTGCGGTGCCAACCCCCTCTAGTAACCATGCGTAAGGCCTTACTCAGGCTAAACCGCAGAGACCTGAGAGCAGTCACCATGGCCCTTTCGGGACATGGCTGCTTCACCAGACACCGCTACCTCCAAGGCCACGTGCCTGAGGAAACGTGTCCTTTCTGCTGCTCCGGCCGTGAAAACGCCGAGCATTTCATTTGCCACTGCCCGGCCTTCACCCGGGCTAGGCTAAAACACCTCGGGCCGGCACCGACTCTTGCCGAAGCCTGCTCGCCCGAGAACATCCCTCAGCTCGCCCACTTCCTCCGGGATACCGGCCGAGCTGATTTCTTCCCAGCCTATGGCGAGGAAGATCGCGCGGCGGAACCGACCGACGGACCACCCTGAGCGGCACCGCCTCGCTGGAGGCCGTCTGGCTGCCAGGGGTTAGCGATATGGGCGGCAACAGCCGCCTCCTCGCTGCGTCCGTCATGGAGGCCCCCTGCCGCTAAGTCAAGTAAGTCAAGTCAATGACCAACAGCTTGATCTTCCCCAATGACCAACAGCTAGATCTTCCCCAATGACCAACAGCTAGATCTTCCCCAATGACCAACAGCTAGATCTTTCCCCAATGACCAACAGCGAGATCTTTCCCCAATGACCAACAGCTAGATCTTCCCCAATGACCAACAGCGAGATCTTCCCCAATGACCAACAGCGAGATCTTCCCCAATGACCAACAGCTAGATCTTCCCCAATGACCAACAGCTAGATTTTCCCCAATGACCAACAGCTAGATCTTCCCCCAATGACCAACAGCTAGATTTTCCCCAATGACCAACAGCTAGATTTTCCCGAATGACCAACAGCTAGATTTTCCCCAATGACCAACAGCTAGATTTTCCCCCAATGACCAACAGCTTGTTCTTCCCCCAATGACCAACAGCTAGATCTTGCCCCAATGACCAACAGCTTGATCTTCCCCCAATGACCAACAGCTAGATCTTCCCCCAATGACCAACAGCTAGATCTTCCCCCAATGACCAACAGCTTGATCTTCCCCCAATGACCAACAGCTTGATCTTCCCCCAATGACCAACAGCTAGATCTTCCCCAATGACCAACAGCTAGATCTTCCCCAATGACCAACAGCTAGATCTTTCCCCAATGACCAACAGCTAGATCTTCCCCCAATGACCAACAGCTAGATCTTCCCCAATGACCAACAGCTAGATCTACCCCAATGACCAACAGCTTTCCCAGGCCTTCCCATCAACTCACCTGCAGGCTGTCATCACCTGACAGGATCCTCTCGCCCAGCCTTCTAAATTTCTCTTCCAAGTCGGCCCGCTCCGCCTCGCACTGGTCGAAGCGTCGCTCGGCCTTGCGCAGCTTGAACTGCACCACCCGGTAGCTCTTGTTGGCCGCGTCCAGCTCGCGCTGCAGCTCCCTGACGGTGCCAGCCCGGCCCTCCTCCTTGTCCTGAAATGAGTCGTGCATCTCTTCAAGCTCTCGCTGCAGCTCGTCCACCTCCTCCTTCAGCTGGTCGTTTTCATCCGTCAGCTCGCGGCAGAGGTCTTCCAACTCGCGAGCTCGACCTTCGAAGTCGTCAAAGTCTGCAGCACTGGCGACCTGCTCGGATTCGGGCAGACGAAGGCGCTCTCGATAGCAGCGGACCTCCTGCTCCAGCTGGGGCACCCGCTTCTCCAGGGCGGCGCTCCTGCGGACGAGTGAGAGGCTCATGACTGGCTGATACCCTGGCTCATGACTGGCTGATACCCTGGCTCATGACTGGCTGATACCCTGGCTCATGACTGGCTGATACCCTGGCTCATGACTGGCTGATACCCTGGCTCATGACTGTCTGATACCCTGGCTCATGACTGGCTGATACCCTGGCTCATGACTGTCTGATACCCTGGCTCATGACTGGCTGATACCCTGGCTCATGACTGGCTGATACCCTGGCTCATGACTAGCTGATACCCTGGCTCATGACTGTCTGATACCCTGACTCATGACTGGCTGATACCCTGGCTCATGACTGGCTGATACCCTGGCTCATGACTGGCTGATACCCTGGCTCATGACTGGCTGATACCCTGGCTCATGACTGTCTGATACCCTGGCTCATGACTGGCTGATACCCTGGCTCATGACTGGCTGATACCCTGGCTCATGACTGGCTGATACCCTGGCTCATGACTGGCTGATACCCTGGCTCATGACTGTCTGATACCCTGGCTCATGACTGGCTGATACCCTGGCTCATGACTGGCTGATACCCTGGCTCATGACTGTCTGATACCCTGGCTCATGACTGGCTGATACCCTGGCTCATGACTGGCTGATACCCTGGCTCAAGACTGGCTGATACCCTGGCTCATGACTGGCTGATACCCTGGTTCATGACTGGCTGATACCCTGGTTCATGACTGGCTGATACCCTGGCTCATGACTGGCTGATACCCTGGTTTAGGGCTGGAGTGATACCCTGGTTTAGGGCAGGAGTGATACCCTGGTTTAGGGCAGGAGTGATACCCTGGTTTAGGGCAGGAGTGATACCCTGGTCTAGGTAGGAGTGATACCCTGGTTCTATTATCAGCGATTCCTCTAATGCATTGCTGCACCAAGCCTGACACCTGTAGCACAATTTCGAGTCTCACCGAGCTCTGCAGTTCTCCAGCTCCCTCTCCAGGTCCTCAATGTCTCCTAGACGCTCCTCTAGCTGAGCATCCAGGTGCTCCTTGTCGTGGCACAGCTCCGTGTACTTGTCCTCCAGCTCGAACAGGTCGCTCTCGAGCTCCTCGACGTATTTGTCGTCGATATTGGAGGCGCCGGCGACTCCAGCTGAGCGACCTCCGGCGGAGCGACCGGAGCCGCAGGAGCGAAGGCTCTCCTTGCTGACGGATCGAGATCGACTCATGGCTGGAACAAAATGTATGCTCACTTTCGTATCAAAACCGTTTTGAACTCTGTCGCTATTCTTACTTAAAGTTGTGTGAAGTCACGTGACTCCCTTTGTCTATGGGCTCATGACTCACACTCTCTGCCCGGCCCCCTGCCGCCGCTAGCAGCTGCTGTCTCGTCCTGATCCCTGGAGGAGCCAGGCGCTGTTGATCGCCGCGACACGCCAGTGGTTCGAGACGATCGCGGCGATGACGTTAAGCCAACTGTAGAAGAAGCGGCAGCGGCTGAGCTGGTTGAGGAGCCGTGCTGCGACTTGGTCCGGTGGCAGCCGCGGCACAGGCTTCTCCGCGCGGTCTGAGGTTCGAATCCCGAACATTCCTTGACCAGCCGTCTAGCAGTTTCAGTCTCTTCAACTGAAGCTGTAACACTTGAAGACATGCTTCGCGGTTGCAGTCGATGATTAGAAGGGGCAGTTACGCAGCAGGTCGAGGTGAATCACTGCTTGGAGAGAATGGACTGGCCTTACTGTGGGGTCTGCATTTTAACATGCCGCATCCCACTCGTGCAAGGAGGCGAGTGGATGGCGGCCCCTCCCCCCAAATTTCTGCCCCAAAGGCCCAGTCGAGCGCGCACAACGAAGGCTCTGCAACTTCGGACCAACTGCGGACCAAAGCGCTTCTTCAGGAAAGACTTGTGCGCAGTTTTAGCCCAGAAACCGCAGGGCCAAAATATTATTGGTGGCATAGCTAAACTCCCTTTCGCTGTCTCCATCCCTTCTATAGAAGGAGAACTATCCCACCCCCAGTAGCAGTTGTCCTTACCCATCATACCGTGGGCCCTTGGTTTGGCGGAATGGGCTGCACCTGCTGTGGCAGCAATTCAACACCTCCTGCTGAATGGGAGATTCTCAACGGCAGATTTTATACCAGAACAGCAGAACTGGTATCCCTTGCAATGATATCTCCCGTGTCTCATCTCTGCCGTGTCTCATCTCTCCCGTGTCTCATCTCTGCCGTGTCTCATCTCTCCCGTGTCTCATCTCTGCCGTGTCTCATCTCTCCCGTGTCTCATCTCTCCCGTGTCTCATCTCTCCCGTGTCTCATGTCTCCCGTGTCTCATATCTCCCGTGTCTCATCTCTCCCGTGTCTCATCTCTCCCGTGTCTCATCTCTCCCGTGTCTCATCTCTCCCGTGTCTAACCTCTCCCGTGTCTCATCTCTCCCGTGTCTCATCTCTCCCGTGTCTCATCTCTCCCGTGTCTCATATCTCCCGTGTCTCATGTCTGCCGTGTCTCATCTCTCCCGTGTCTCATGTCTGCCATGTCTCATCTCTCCCGTGTCTCATCTCTCCCGTGTCTCATCTCTCCCGTGTCTCATGTCTCCCGTGTCTCATATCTCCCGTGTCTCATCTCTCCCGTGTCTCATCTCTCCCGTGTCTCATCTCTCCCGTGTCTCATCTCTCCCGTGTCTAACCTCTCCCGTGTCTCATCTCTCCCGTGTCTCATCTCTCCCGTGTCTCATCTCTCCCGTGTCTCATCTCTCCCGTGTCTCATATCTCCCGTGTCTCATCTCTCCCGTGTCTCATCTCTCCCGTGTCTCATCTCTCCCGTGTCTCATCTCTCCCGTGTCTCATATCTCCCGTGTCTCATCTCTCCCGTGTCTAACCTCTCCCGTGTCTCATCTCTCCCGTGTCTAACCTCTCCCGTGTCTCATCTCTCCCGTGTCTCATCTCTCCCATTGAAGGTGGATAGATACCTTCAAAGTTCACCTAGAATCCCGTGTTGCGTCCAAGAGCACTGAGGTCACACACTAATCTCCCAAAGCCAGGCAGTTCAAGAAAATTTTCCCACGGCCCAAACGAATCTTTTAACCCCTTCCCCTGTGTCAACCAGCTTTCACCAAGGAAGATAACTGACTATAAATAGCTGTGGCAGGAGAATTGGCAACCTTTTTCAGTTTGAACTGGAAGCACTAATCGCCAGAGCTGCAGGACATGTTTGCTTGGACTATGTTGTGCAGAGGGTGCTATGGCAGTAACTAGGGGGATATGATCCCCATCTGAACTTGTGCTTCGCTCGCCTTTCAGTTTGTGTCTCCGTTTTATTTTCCATCGCTTTCTCTTAGTTTTCAGCTCTTCGTTTACAAGCGCCTGTCGTTAACTCCATTCGGCGAAGGGGAGAGAGAAGAATCATGGGGATCTGGGTATCTGGGGAGTAGGGCAGTCTGCAGTGCCCATCTGTCACCGACTTTCTGTTCCGCCTTGAACACACCAGCGCGTGGCTCTGCTCTCCTATCACCAGAAATTCTGGCACACGTCTGCACTTTCTCGGGTTCTTGTTGGATTCGAAAAGCTGCTAAAAGGATTTAGAAGGAATGGAGCGTTTCCGTGGGAACAAAACATGACTGAATCTGAAACAGTGCGAAACACGAGGGAAAACTATAATAATAAAAGCGGAGATATAATCATGGGGAGAAACTATCATAATAGAGCTGGAACAAGTACTCTGATGAGGGAGGTAAGAGTGGATGTCAGTGGTGAGAATAGATGAGAGTAGATGTTGCTGGAGAGATAAGGGAGGAGAGATAGCAGATGAGGGAGATGTGATGAGTAGATGTGGGAGGTGTGAGTAGATGTGGGAGGTGTGAGTAGATGAGGGAGGTGTGAGTAGATGTGGGAGGTGTGAGTAGATGAGGGAGGTGTGAGTAGATGTGGGTGGCGTGAGTAGATGAGGGAGGAGAAAGAGTAGATTAGGGAGGTGTGAGTAGATGTGGGAGGTGTCAGTAGATGAGGGAGGTGTGAGTAGATGTGGGTGGCGTGAGTAGATGAGTCAGGAGAAAGAGTAGATTAGGGAGGTGTGAGTAGATGTGGGAGGTGTGAGTAGATGAGGGAGGTGTGAGTAGATGAGGGAGGTGTGAGTAGATGTGGGAGGTGTGAGTAGATGAGGGAGGTGTGAGTAGATGAGGGAGGTGTGAGTAGATGTGGGAGGTGTGAGTAGATGAGGGAGGTGTGAGTAGATGAGGGAGGTGTGAGTAGATGAGGGAGATGTGATGAGTAGATGTGGGAGGTGTGAGTAGATGAGGGAGGTGTGAGTAGATGTGGGAGGTGTGAGTAGATGAGGGAGGTCTGAGTAGATGAGGGAGGTGTGAGTAGATGTGGGAATAGTGATTAGATGTGGAGATTATGATTATTTTATTAGACGCAGGGTTCTGTGCTTGAATTCTCCTATCATTAAATTATAACTAGTTGCACTTATTGTGCTCTTTACAGTATAATTCTTTTTTTCTTACGTGATAAAAACAATTCGACACTACCTTCTAAGCTTCCGACTGTTACTACTAATCAGTATATATTTAGCATATTACGTAGAAAGCACGCAAGAGTTTCAGTTGCTAAAATTTCTGTTGAGAATAGAATATTGTGTTTGGTTGTAGATAAAAAGAGGTAGAGTGATAATTGAGAGGGATAGGGTGATAATGGGAGAAGTAGAGTGATAAATGAGAGAAGTATATTGACAAAGGAGAGAGGTAGAGTGATAGAGGAGAGAGGTAGAGTGATAGAGGAGAGAGGTAGAGTGATAGAGGAGAGAAGTATAGTGATAGAAGAAAGAGGTAGAGTGATAGAGGAGAGAAGTATAGTGATAGAAGAAAGAGGTAGAGTGACAAAGGAGAGAGGTAGAGTGATAGAGGAGTGAGGTATAGTGATAGAGGAGAGAGTTAGAGTGATAGAGGAGAGAGGTAGAGTGATAGAGGAGAGAGGTAGAGTGATAGAGGAGAGAAGTAGAGTGATAGAGGAGAGAGGTAGAGTGATAGAGGAGAGAGGTAGAGTGATAGAGGAGATAGGTATAGTGGTAGAGGAGAGAAGTAGAGTGATAGAGGAGAGAGGTAGAGTGATAGAGGAGATAGGTATAGTGGTAGAGGAGAGAAGTAGAGTGATAGAGGAGAGAGGTAGAGTGATAGAGGAGATAGGTATAGTGGTAGAGGAGAGAAGTAGAGTGATAGAGGAGAGAGGTAGAGTGATAGAGGAGAGAAATACAATGAACAAATAAAATAAGTTGTAGAGCAAGTTCTACTAAAGGCAAAATAGTGGCACAATGGCTCCCTGCATTTAGATTTTCTAAAACTGTCTTTTGCCTCCGCCCATATAAAATCTAAACTAGATCTTTCTAATAGATCTTTCTAATTGTGAAAGCCCTGCTTAATAGCAGCAGACAAGCATTAGTCACTGACAAATGCAACCATTAATTTTTAGTCTGAACAGTCAGGGGCATTGCATGGTGGCAATAATAATTAACATTTCAGGCAGGCCTGATAGTTGGAGTGTGTAGTTTTTTCATTCTTGCTTTATCAGTCATGCCGTCTCTGTTGAATGGGCTGCTAAAGCTAGTCAGTAGCAGCAGCAGCAGCAGCAGCAGCGGGTAAAATCGTTTATGATTAATAAATAAATGTAGGGGCTAGTTCATAGTAATCTCCAGTAAGCTAGGCAGGCACTGATATGGGGTAATAAAACTGTCCCTCTATCCTATCTACCATTTACCATGTATAATCATTAATAAGAATGTACTGCTATTCTATCTGCCAAATATATTACTCCTGGCAGGGTCTTTTGATAAGATGTGTGTGCATTCTAAGTGCAGTGAATTGCTGTTTCGTCATTATCTTGTGTCACTATAGCTGCAGCTACGGAGCTTGGGTCTGTGTACTCTGTACAGTGTACACTGTACTGAGGCATTGCGACTGGCGCTTATAAAACGTTAAATAGTATCTGTTGGGATTGAGTATCTGTTGGGATTGAGTATCTGTTGGGATTGAGTATCTGTTGGGATTGAGTATCTGTTGGGATTGAGTATCTGTTGGGATTGAGTATCTGTTGGGATTGAGTATCTGTTGGGATTGAGTATCTGTTGGGATTGAGTATCTGTTGGGATTGAGTTTCTGTTGGGATTGAGTATCTGTTGGGATTGAGTATCTGTTGGGATTGAGTATCTGTTATGATTGAGTATCTGTTGGGATTGAGTATCTGTTGGGATTGAGTATCTGTTGGGATTGAGTATCTGTTGGGATTGAGTATCTGTTGGGATTGAGTATCTGTTGGGATTGAGTATCTGTTATGATTGAGTATCTGTTGGGATTGAGTATCTGTTGGGATTGAGTATCTGTTGGGATTGAGTATCTGTTGGGATTGAGTATCTGTTGGGATTGAGTTTCTGTTGGGATTGAGTATCTGTTATGATTGAGTATCTGTTGGGATTGAGTATCTGTTGGGATTGAGTTTCTGTTGGGATTGAGTATCTGTTGGGAATTGAGTATCTGTTGGGATTGAGTATCTGTTGGGATTGAGTATCTGTTGGGATTGAGTATCTGTTGGGATTGAGTATCTGTTGGGATTGAGTTTCTGTTGGGATTGAGTATCTGTTGGGATTGAGTATCTGTTGGGATTGAGTATCTGTTGGGATTGAGTATCTGTTGGGATTGAGTATCTTTTGGGATTGAGTATCTGTTGGGATTGAGTATCTGTTGGGATTGAGTATCTGTTGGGATTGAGTATCTGTTGGGATTGAGTATCTGTTGGGATTGAGTATCTGTTGGGATTGAGTATCTTTTGGGATTGAGTATCTGTTGGGATTGAGTATCTGTTGGGAATTGAGTATCTGTTGGGATTGAGTATCTGTTGGGATTGAGTATCTATTGGGATTGAGTATCTGTTATGATTGAGTATCTGTTGGGATTGAGTATCTGTTGGGATTGAGTATCTGTTGGGATTGAGTATCTGTTGGGATTGAGTATCTGTTGGGATTGAGTATCTGTTGGGATTGAGTATCTGTTGGGATTGAGTATCTGTTGGGATTGAGTTTCTGTTGGGATTGAGTATCTGTTGGGATTGAGTATCTGTTGGGATTGAGTATCTGTTGGGATTGAGTATCTGTTATGATTGAGTATCTGTTGGGATTGAGTATCTGTTGGGATTGAGTATCTGTTGGGATTGAGTATCTGTTTGGAATTGAGTATCTGTTGGGATTGAGTATCTGTTAGGATTGAGTATCTGTTTGGAATTGAGTATCTGTTTGGAATTGAGTATCTGTTGGGATTGAGTATCTGTTGGGATTGAGTATCTGTTTGGAATTGAGTATCTGTTGGGATTGAGTATCTGTTGGGAATTGAGTATCTGTTGGGATTGAGTATCTGTTGGGATTGAGTATCTGTTTGGAATTGAGTATCTGTTGGGATTGAGTATCTGTTGGGATTGAGTATCTGTTTGGAATTGAGTATCTGTTTGGAATTGAGTATCTGTTGGGATTGAGTATCTGTTGGGATTGAGTATCTGTTGGGATTGAGTATCTGTTATGATTGAGTATCTGTTGGGATTGAGTTTCTGTTGGGATTGAGTATCTGTTGGGATTGAGTATCTGTTGGGATTGAGTATCTGTTGGGATTGAGTATCTGTTGGGATTGAGTATCTGTTATGATTGAGTATCTGTTGGGAATTGAGTATCTGTTGGGATTGAGTATCTGTTGGGATTGAGTATCTGTTGGGATTGAGTATCTGTTATGATTGAGTATCTGTTGGGATTGAGTTTCTGTTGGGATTGAGTATCTGTTGGGATTGAGTATCTGTTGGGATTGAGTATCTGTTGGGATTGAGTATCTGTTATGATTGAGTATCTGTTATGATTGAGTATCTGTTGGGATTGAGTATCTGTTGGGATTGAGTATCTGTTGGGATTGAGTATCTGTTGGGATTGAGTATCTGTTGGGATTGAGTTTCTGTTGGGATTGAGTATCTGTTGGGAATTGAGTATCTGTTGGGATTGAGTATCTGTTGGGATTGAGTATCTGTTGGGATTGAGTATCTGTTGGGATTGAGTATCTGTTGGGATTGAGTTTCTGTTGGGATTGAGTATCTGTTGGGATTGAGTTTCTGTTGGGATTGAGTATCTGTTGGGATTGAGTATCTGTTGGGATTGAGTATCTGTTATGATTGAGTATCTGTTGGGATTGAGTATCTGTTGGGATTGAGTATCTGTTGGGATTGAGTATCTGTTGGGATTGAGTATCTGTTGGGATTGAGTATCTGTTGGGATTGAGTATCTTTTGGGATTGAGTATCTGTTGGGATTGAGTATCTGTTGGGATTGAGTATCTGTTGGGATTGAGTATCTGTTGGGATTGAGTTTCTGTTGGGATTGAGTATCTGTTGGGATTGAGTATCTGTTGGGAATTGGGATTGAGTATCTGTTGGGATTGAGTATTTGTTGATATTGTTCACATCCCATTAAAATCGTGAGCTCCCAAGGTCTTGCTGTTTGACAAGGGTGATGCATTTGTCTAAAGTGCATAAGTAACTCTGCAATGTCTCGATGAGTCACTTCACTTGTGTGCTCAAATCGTATTTCATTCTTAAGGAGTTTGGCTGTACCAAGAATTCCAGCACTACTTTGTTGTCTTTGTGGAAAAAAATTTTTCAAGTTGCGGATTTATTTCTTTTAGCTCAACTGTGGAGGCTTGCGAGCTACTGCTGGATGTCACTGCCCCCTGTCAGCCCCATCTGTTTACACATATTCCCACATTCCCGGAAGAATTCCATGGGCGCCAGACTAACTCCCCATTTGTTTGGCTTTAGGCTTGCATGGCGGGGGCCTCGGCTCGCATGACTGGGCCTTGACACAACTGCGGTTGAGTTGAGAGCCAATTTTGTAGAACAATTGCTGTGTGAGCCAACTTTTAACTTGAAGCCCAGAACATGCTGTTCAGTTTGCGAAACAAAAGCTGCTAAAATCTGGATTATACCTACCAAATCCCACTCTGTGACTGGATTGACTTTAATATTGCTAGTCTGGTTTTTACACGAAAAAATCCGTTGTTCTTTACGATTCATAACATGCAGTCGAGTCCAACACACAATGTCCCGCACATGACATGCTAGTTCTGATAACGCCATTAATAAGCTAATTACAGGTTTTAGTGTACAGGTACAGGTTTTAGCGTGCCACGCGCTGTCTGACTCGTGGGTATGCTTTTTGGCATAACAAAGCTCTTTATATTAGTTTTATCACTGAACCACGATATACTACTTTTAGTAGGCAAAATTTAAATAATGAGCACATGTGGTAAGATAAATAGGAGAAAAATGCTGTAAATAATTTTAATTTTAGACTACCTAAACAAAACCGATAAATTTAATTTGCTACTACGTGTGGAGATGAGGTGTCTCTACGACTTATATTGGTTTTAAAATTAAAAGTGTGTATTGATTTTTAATAAATTAAGAAAGCGGCAAGAAACTATGCACGGATTATATGCATGGATTTTTCGCCTGTCTGCTGTCGGCGCCTTCTCCAGACAGAGCGGTGGCGGCGGGCCTCCCACCCCGACATAGCCAACCCCGCAGTGTCCTTCACGGCCCCCTCCCCAAGCCATCGATCTGAGTCTGCGCCAGCACTGGCTGGCCCCGATTCACCCACCCCCTCCCATTTCAACCATTTCGGACAGACCAAGGACACCCCAAAATAGCCAGCCCCACTCCGCCATCCACCCCAGCCCTAGTCTAGGCGAGTGCACGCTTATATTACAAGAGCGTATTGTGAAACGGACTGAAGTCAGGAGAGAAGTCTAAGAAGAAAAAGGTAAAGAGAGGAGACAGACTAGACGCCTGCATAAAAGGCTAAGCGGCCTGCTGTCATAGCAAAGCCTCTCAGTGCTGATACCACTTCCCCAATTGCCCATTGTGGGCTAGTTTGCCCCTTCAATTGCATTTTGATTGCGCCCTTAACAATATTCTCCTGGACACGTTCCAATCGAATCTACAGTTAATTTTTGCACCCGAAGCCAGTTAAGTGCTAGCTATCTGCTCTCAAATTTGCGCCGCAAGGTCAAGAACACTAAGCAAAAGCAAAAGTAAAATGAATTCGTCGGTGCCGGGCAGCTTCAACCTGATTGCGCAAGCGGCCTCGCTGTCCATGCTGCAGACCATGCAAGGTTACGCAGCCGCTGCCGCAGCAGGCTCACTAAGGCCGGCAGGTATGCCCAACTATTATCTTCACAGTGGCGCAATGCCGCAGCTTCGCTTGCCACCACAGCCGGTGGCACCACCAACTGGCAGTATACTGAACGCCAGGCTGCTAGGCGCGTCGCAGGCAGCTCCGGCTCCTACGCAGCTCTCATCAGTCATCGATAATCGACCGCCGGCCGCGCACTCTTCGATGCCACCGCCGGCCATGGTGCCGCTGCCTGGTGGCGGCAGGCAGTCCGACAGCCACCACCATCACCAGCCACACAGTCAGCAGCACCATCGTCAGGCACCCGTCAGTGTCAAGCAGACAGCCGGAGAGCTGGTTGAGACCACGCTAGAGGGCAAATCGATTCTGGCCTTCGATGTCGGCGGCGAGAAGCGACTGTGCCTGCCGCAGGTGCTCAACAAGGTGCTGCTGTGCGCCGGCGCCACCCTGGCCGACATAAACCGCGTCTGCGAAGATCTAAACATCTTCTGCGACCGCTGCAACAGCCAGCAGATGAGTGTGCTCATGGAGAGCAAGGTGTTCGGCCCGGTGCTTGAGAACTGCGGCCTTATCACCAAGTCCAATGCTGAACGATTGTGCAAAGCTCTGCTCAACGGAGAGCTGCCCAAATTTCAGGGCAATCTGGCCGACGAAGACGGCATCGGCGTGTACCACACCTGCTTTGGCAAGCAGCGCGGCTTCCTCATACCGCGCCTGTACACTAGCCCGGATGCGCCCTGCATCCTGTGCAACGGGCCCAACGGTTGCCAGGCCCTGCTCACTACCACGCAATTCGTTGGCCACGCCCACGCCAGGCAGGAGCGCGAGACCTGCCACTGGGGCTTCGACTCCACCAAATGGCGCCTCTATCTGCAGCTGGACAAGCGCCTGACCGACTCCGCTGCTGATGGCGTCTTGGATGAAAGCGAGCGCGCCTGCCTAGAGAAAGTCCTGGACGGCGTCAAGGCAAAGTTCGACAGGAAGCGGCCTCAGGTTAGATTCGAACTCCCGACCTCTAGAGTCTTTGTCAAAATCTGTAACCACTAGGCTACTAAAAGATCTGATCATTGGTTTTAACTTCAATCAGCTCAAAATATCCTCCCATCTCCTCGATCCGCAGTCGGCATTGGCGGTACCTGGCTCTGCCATCAACCCAGCTGATGCTGTCATCAATCACAAGCGATCCAGGCTCGACTCAAGCTGCTCAAACTCTGCAGCAAACACTGCCAATAGAGCTGATCCAGCAGCGGCTGTTGCGCTGCCCAAATTTCTGGTGCCCCTGCCACCTGCACTTTCCAACGGGTGAGTCATTGTTTAGCATTTGTGTTTTCTATTGTTTGAATATGAGTAACAATTGTTTCTAAGAGAGAATCCCAATACAATTCTCATATTCTTAAATTATTGTTCTTTTTATTAATCAGTTTACTGCGTCAATAAATTCCATTGTTAGAAAGAAGACTAGAATAAAAGTGTATAGAAGAAGGCAAAATGCGAGCGTTAGAGCATACAGCACAGCTATCTACGGCCCGTTGTAACTCTTGTTTTGTTCTAAAGCGCTAAAATTACCTGTTAAAAAATTGCAGTGGAGCGAAAATCTCTGCTCCTGTGCTGCTCAGCAATTCAAGCAGCAGCAGTCAAAAGAAGCTGCAGGCTGCTGCTGCTGCTGTTGTTGCTGCATCAGCAGCTGGAGGCGCCGATCAGCAGCTATCGCAGGCCCAACGCCAGACTCACAAAGACTACACACCAAATGTGCGCTTGGCGCCAACTGCCGCAGTTAATCGTAGCGCAATATGCGCTACAACATCAGCAGCTTCAGCGGCAGCCGTTAGCGCCGCAGTTACCGCAGCAGCTGAACAAATGGAACTTGATGCGGCCGCCATTGAAGGTGAGAATGATTTCTACGAGTAAGATTATGCAAAATTGAAATCAACAAAACGCCAATTTTACCTGTACAGGTTATATGCAACTGGTATTAGGCTGACAGTCCCTTGTACATTCTGTAGCTGTATGATTTGGTGTAAATTTGTCAGGCTGGCTGTTCGTTCAATGTACATTTAGCAGGTTGACTATTCAATGTGCATTCAATAGGCTGGCTGTTCAATGTACATTCAGTAGGCTGGCTGTTCAATGTACATTCAGTAGACTGGCTGTTCAATGTACATTCAGTAGACTGGCTGTTCAATGTACATTCAGTAGACTGGCTGTTCAATGTACATTCAGTAGACTGGCTGTTCAATGTACATTTAACAGGTTGACTATTCAATGTGCATTCAATAGGCTGGCTGTTCAATGTACATTCAGTAGGCTGGCTGTTCAATGTACATTCAGTAGGCTGGCTGTTCAATGTACATTCAGTAGACTGGCTGTTCAATGTACATTCAGTGGGCTGGCTGTTCAATGTACATTCAGTAGGCTGGCTGTTCAATGTACATTCAGTAAGCTGGCTTTTCAGTGTGCATTGTTTTTCTATCCCTCTGACCCACCACCCCACCCGACACCGCACTCAGATATGATCGCGTCAGACTGGGAGTCGCTCACTGACTGGGGCGAAGGCCACCTGCCGGAGAAGGCCACGCCTCAGTTTCTAGCCATGGTTGAGAAAGTGAAGAGCGGCTACCGTGCTCAGATTGACAGCCTAGTGAGCCAGCTGAATCGCCTGCGCGGCCAGGCCTCCCGGCTGGCCCAGGCCGAGGCCGAGTCGGCCCGCATGCGTCGCCAGCTAGAGGAGCAGGGCTCTCCGGATGTGCGTAAGTTGCGCATGAAGTACACAGCGCAGAAGGAGGAGTTGCGCAATCTAGAGGAGGAGAGGGCTAGCCTGAAACTGGCTCTCAGAGTCGCCACAGCCGCAGCCGCCGGTGCGTCGAAAACAGCAGCCGATACGAAATCATCGACGGAGGAGGAGGCGGCGACGATGGAGGCGCCGCGGTCGCCGCCTTCGCTGGAGATGCAGGACTCCTGCTGATGTCATATCCAACATGCAGTGCAGAGCTATTAGTATAGACAGGATTACGAGCTATTATTGATAGCTATAGTTAGTTACAGTCAATGTTGTGCTGCTTTGAGGCTGTCGCTATCTAGCAGCTCTCTTTCTTAATTATGATTCTGTCACTCTGTGTTGCGTTTACTGCTTCTGAACGCTTCTAAAGGAAAAAATGAAGGCTATTTCAAGCGACCTGTTTCAGAGAATTTCTAGATCCAACACTGTGCAATATGCAAGCTTATTAAGGTAAAACTGTTTTAACTCATCTTCTGATTCTAATCCTACTCAATGATTAAACCAATGTGAATTATTATTCGCCTAATAATTCTTGTAAGATTTTCTCATTGTCCGCCGTGTCACCCCGACCGCTTCTCAATGGAGTCGCACTGTTAAATAGTTTTTTTTCACTTCATCGCCGGTGAGAATCCTCATTTATTCGAGAGAATAATAATTTATCTTGAATGCTGCGAGATTGGCAAACCTGTTGATCAGAACTAAGATTTCGATTGTCTTTGTAGAAGCAGCAGCTCTGGTTTGCTCTGTCTGTCTCAGAACTGTACAAATGATCGCTAAAGTTTTACACATTGTTTTCTGTCTATATCGAGTTAAGAATCGATTATATTTTAGCTCTTATTGATAAAATCCCACCTGTACACTGTTACTGTTACTGCGCTTTGCTTTTTGGCAGTTGTGCAAATGTGCCACCCACCCCAACCTCCCCTCCACGAGATTCTTCCGTGGCCCCAGTTTCGGGACATTTCCGCATCCTAATGCCTGTTTTGCTGTTTTCCGTTGAAATTAGCCTTAGGGGGTTGGTTCCCAGGAGACCGTACTCTATTTTTGTTGGTAGCTTAGCCAGCTAATTTGGAAGCTTAGCTCTGATCGAGTTCTAACAGATTTATTGTTCTTCTATTTTTCCTTCCTATTTTTTCCTTGATAAATATTTGATGTTTGTAGATCAAGCGAGTTGTTGGAGTTTTTGTTCAGTCCATCTGGCCTACTAAATTGTTGAATTACAGTCAGCAATGCTAATAGTACACACCCGGAGGCAACAGCAGCAAGTTCTTTTGTGTCGCTCTGTTCATCATCAACTATAGTTTTCGTGGTCTTGTCAGAATTCTGCTTCACTGGCCTAACCAATATTTTATTTTGCTGAGAAGCTTCTCACCTTCTGTTTGTTTACTTGCTTATTATTATTATTATTATTATGGTCTGCGGCTGAATTCGTTGTAAATAAAGAAGGACTCCGAGCAGTCGCGGCAATTCAAGCTGTCACTGTTGCTTCATCAAAAGCACAGGAAAATTTCTGATCCCCATTGACTTCTTTGTGTTAACAACAGGGATAAATCGGTCAAAACAAGCCCCGTTTCGCGTGTACTTTTAGTCGGATCCAAAACAATGATTGCGGCAATGCAAAACCGCAATGGAAGCAAGGCTGTGGAACATAAATCAGGCAAGCATAAGTTACAGCGGAACACCACTAGAACAGATTTCGGCCAACCCTGGTAATGCCCAGCAGCTCAAGCCAGCCCCTTCCCATGAATGGGAAACTTCCCCAATGCCTGTCCGTGGGCAGAATTTCTCCCGGGAGAGAAGGCCGGGCAGCAGCAGAAACTATCAGCATGAGAGGGGGAGCTGGTGCCACTGACTGTGTAGGGGAGAAAGGATGGGCGCGACAATAAAAATCTCCCCATTTTCTCCCTCACTGGCCTCCTTCCCAAAAGTCGAAGGGAAACTTTGGTGAGGTAGAATCGGGAAATGCGGCAGAGGTTGGCTAATAAAATTCGACTTGGTGCTTGCGTGTGCCGTCTGCAGGAAGTGGGCTTCATTTTTCCCCTACTCTGCTTTATCGCTATGCGATAAAAAGGGTAGCGCCTGTCCCGTCAGACAGGAAGTCGAACAGAAGTGGCGGCGGGAGAACTCCCCTCTGTCGGATCTGCTTCTCTCTCTCCTACGACGGCCTTTATAAACTAACTACCGCTTGCCGCTGCTTGTGGAAGCAAGTTTTTTAGGAGGCCATTCTGACAGGCTTGATTTATCAGCTCGGCGGTTGATCCCCCCACTAGAAATCTGAAAATGCCATCCGCGCGCGTGGAGTGTGTCTGACCGCTCTGCGATCCTTGTGTTTAGCTTCCACGTCCATCTTTTAATAGACCGGACTCATGCTCGAAACTGGTTCCAATGCTCCTACAACTATGCAAACACTTTAGTGTTGATAATTATTGTTCAGTCTATTTTTAGAGGGAATATATTCATAGCAGTTTGCAGACATTTACTCGTAAAATGCCCAAGTGCAGCATTCTTGTGCGAGAAACTTTTTCTCTTCCTGGAAAGAAGTCAAAGTGAACCGCAAAATACTTCGCCTGCGGTTGGATGGGAAGGGCTTTGGACTGCCGAATAAATCCATAGTCTGAAACATTTCTGCTGCGCATTAATCATAATAGTTCCCTTCGCTAGCGCACAGTGTCCTGCAGGATGCAGCACGCGGAAGGAGCCCAGTGAAGGCCTATTTATCTCCCAGAACAGTCAGTCTGCCATGCCATAGTCGGGCATAACAACTATGCCATGCTATCGCTATGCAGTCTACCATAAGCTTGCCGAGCCGATAAAGTTTATTGCACATTTGGACCCGTCATGTCCAATGCAGCTGGGGAGGATTCTACCCAATGGATTGGAGCAGAAGGGGATAAATGGGCCGCGGAGTTTGGGCAGCCGCAGCTTGTACAGTCAGGAGGAAGAATGGGTCTATGCAGCGGCAACTCCTGCCGTGATGGAGCACCTTGCGATTCAGCGCAGGTCGGCAACTGCTACGAGGCCTGTATGGCCGTGGCATTTTGTCTCCCTAAATGGCTGCACTGTCAAGAGAGATAAGGTAGAGACAGATAGAGAGGCCAGAGGGTGAGGCGCGACTCTGATGAGTGCTGCATGGGCAAAGCCGATTCATTTAGCCAAGCCATGCAGCAGATAGCGCGCCCATACTGCAAAGGGGTTTGCGTGCAACAGGTTTTTTGGCTAAATGTGCAGTCACTCAGTCCTTCAGTATTTCGTGCTGTAGGGTTTGTCTTGGGAAATAGAAACGCATGCGATCAAGGGTCCTATGGCAGGCATTCTTGAGTCAGTCTGTCTCTTCTTCTTTCATGATTTTTTTCTTTGCAAATCCCCTTTGCTTAGCTCATGGGATCTGCCAGCGACGATCGTGACCCCTACTCTCGGCGGCACGAACTCGTTTCTTTGTGTGGGCGTGGCCGGAGAGGATCAGAGAGCGAGGGGAGGGAGAGGGGAGCAATGGGAAGCAGAAGACATTGGAGCACGTGGGTGGCGGCGGCGGATTGAGCAGGATCGTGAGAACACTCTGCGCTTCGCGTTCCTATCCACCCGCCAAGCCTCCGAGAGTTGACTTACCTGTCTGAGCACTGATAGGCGAATAGTTTCCCATTTTTTCTCTTCCCCGACCTAGCAGCTCAGCTGCGCATCAGAGTGCAGCCGAGTTGCTGAGCTGAGCGGGCCATAGTTACAGCGGCCCACGCGAGCGGATCGCACTGGTTGAACCCGGCGCATCAACCCTTATTATAGATGGGGCGAGCTGAGGATGAGGCTGCAGAGATCGGGTGGCAGATGAAATGGTGGAAATAGGAGACGTTGGGAGGTCGCGCCGAGGCACACTGATCAGAGGATCTCAACCCGGTCCTTTTGGAAATCATAAAAAAGCAGAACAATATTTAATTGTCTGATCTGATCAGAATCAGAATCCTGAAAATGCATATTAAAAAAAGATCCCAGGAATCCAGCAAAATATTTTTATCTGATCTTGATTTTAGTACATGTCAACAAATCCAAAACATAAGAGTTTCAACATTAGGATTTTAGTAACTAAAGGGGTGTTGAGACGAATTGTCATATTCTCAATCAATGAAGATTGACAGTGCAAGAATGATTTAGCAGCATGACATGTGAGTGGAAATCACCTGAAATAATTCACCTTTTTACATGCTTCAGTTAAACAAAGTCAACATTGAGAATGAGGACCAATATCTTGCAGCATTTGAGTGGCAGCAATGGGAATTCTTGCTGAAGCCAAACACTTCAGAAATAAATTTATCAGCATCACATGACCCAAGTTCCTCACTGTAGAATTTTCTCACATTGGTCACATTATTTAGATTAGTAAATTACTTAAGAAGAACTACAGCACGGTATAATGTAAAATGGACTGATCCAATGCAAAGGAGACAAAGCTAAGAAAGGGAGATAGTATCTCATTCTTTACGGACAAGTTTCTGCATGCACAAACTAACAAACTAGCGCGAGAACACCCTGAGCACACAGTCTGCATTCAGCTTGAGAAGAGGCCTCAATTAGGTTTTGTTGGGTCCCAAGGCTCCATCTCCGAGGTTGCGCTCAAACAAAGGAGGGGATAATCAAGAATTCACAATAAAAAGCCAATCTGTTAATTCTTAATGCCCTCAGTAGTTATTGTGTAATGCAGAGTAGAGTGTATTGCAGGCCGCAGGAGCAACATCAAAGCTTTGAAAAAATACTGTTTAAGCCAGAGAGAAGGCATGTTAGTAAAAAACCGAAGCACTTACTAGTTACTACAGTTGCAATTTGCATAGCTACATACATACGCAGTTTGTCTTAGAAAACTAGGGATTTCTAGTTCTTTTTTCGCTTTCCTTTTCTTTCTTTGAATTTCCCGCCTAATGCATTCTCCCTTGTCCATTGCTTTCTTCCTGCTCCTCTGGTCTCAACTTTCCCTCTTGCGGTCGTGGATCGGTTGGGAGGACACACTTGGCGACTGCGAGTTGCAAAGGCGAGACTGAGACGGTGCAGCAGAGCAGGGGAGCGGGGAGCGGGCCAGGGAGAAGAAACGCAAACAAACAGAAGGAATATGAGCCATACGCGACCGCTTCAAGCCATATTCCCCCCCACCCTGCGCCAAACAGTCCACAAACCACACGCAGTACAGTGCCGGGCTGCCATGCAAAGTTTACCAAGCCTAAAAAAATGGAATAGAATAGAAGTTAGAAAGAAGGCACTCAAGAGTCTTAAAAGCGTCTAGTCTGGGCGCAATACGCCTTTCTAAAAATGTACGAGAGAGACAGAACTCAGCGCTCACAGCCAGAGGGTATAGGAGTATTAACAGGGGGCTCAGAGCTTTACTTGGCTTGGGAAAGGAAATTCTGAGTTCAAAAAAAGATTAGAGGGGAGACTATCGCACTTCTTTTCTCTTTGCACCAACTGTGCCCAATAAAATTCATTTGGACTGAATGTACATTCCTCTATCAGACTGGACTGGGGTGGGGCTCGCCAACCCTCCCCTGTCTCGTCTGTCAGACGAGTGGGTTTCGGGTGCGTGGGCTGGGGAGGGTTGAAGCCAGACCCAACTTCAGCCACCCCAACCGCCTTACCCAACCATCCTACTCCGCGGGTGTACGGAAGCCAACCCGATAATACGGAAAATAAGCCCCCCCGCAGTGTACTCTGTCACCCCATCCTTCACTCCTTACCCTCGCCACCTCCTTCTGCAGATCGTTCCGCCAGGGGGTGGGCCCCCGTCACATGATTTGTTTGAACCTGGATGAACCTCTAAAGGGCCTTGCGTCGCTTCTTCCCTCCTCTGCCCCCGTTCTGCCCTCGTCCGTCACTAAAATGTGGTAAATATTACTAATGCAAGCTTTTTTTGTCTACGCATATGATTAAACTTGTTTTCCAAGCCCTGTGGACCAAATAAACTCTGTCCTAAAGTGCACCCTAATGCGTTTGGTGTTTGCTGAAGTAATGTTAGCAGAGGTCGCCCTCTGGCTACCATTGCGTGTGTAATTGGGTTAGAAATAATATGGCGAAATAATATGGCAAACTGCGCGGACAAGATCCAGTCAGCAGCAGGTCGTTTGGCCTGCCCAGTGCTGATTTTATTAAGTCCTGGCATTAGGTAGTAGCTCGTATTAAGAGACCTGGAAATCTCAGGGCCCCAAAGGACGCCGGAAAGGCGCCAGCCGCCATAACCTGCCCAGCTAGTAATAAACAGGTTTTCTGCCCTGCACCACCTGTAGTCTGTTTTAAAACTGTTTAGCATATGAACTCTTAGCATGTTTATGCTTACTGAATTACTAATTCAGTCAGTAAAGGGCGCTGCCCCATAGTCCAGACTCCAGACCCCAGACTGCCAGATCATTTATTTCTTCGTTCTTTAAATCTCGCATTTCTAATCTTACCCACCAGTCTCGTATGCTAGCTTAGGGCCCATAACTTAGCTATCGATTACTCGTTGGTGCTAAACCAGCGATGGAAAACTCTTTGCCATTCATTCATAGCGAATACTGTACTGTATGTGAAGTGCAAACAGCTCATAAGAAAACTGCTCATGACACAAGCGCACTCCGCAAACAATATTGCAACTCAAACTCATTTCTACTTGAGTAAGCAACTGTTAGGACTGACATAGAAGCTTTTCATATGCTTTCATAGACGTATATTACTCGTAGGCATATAACTTGAGCCCTTAAAACTAATGAAGTGACTAATTTAATTTTCGCCAAAGATTTCTTTCCGTTTTGCTAACAAAAGAGCAGAGATAAGTAATCTCCATGGCTGTACAACTGACAGCTCATGCATGTAGAAAATTGAGCTGATGTAAACACTTTACATTGCAGTAACTGTACTGTACTATATGCTATATAAAACTCAATTATATGCTTCATCGGTCCACTATTGTCAAAGGAATCTAAATGTTTAACACAACACTGTTAGTTGCATTTGTGGTGGTTGGTTTATCATTTCCTGCCACTTGCAGAGACAAAACCTCTAATTCTAAATTTAGACGAGCTGTCTATTTGAAATTCACAAACGGGTTTCACAGTTGATGCGGTTCAGGTTAGGGTTAGACCATTGTTGTCTTGTCTAGCTTTAACAAGTCTAGTTTACTTTAATAAATTAAGTTTAAATGCGTTTAATTAGTTGCATGGATAATCCGCGTTTGGAATTTCCTAAAAATAATATACAATCACGACGTATTAACGACGTTGTCGAACTACTTGTAGATTCGTGTTTTAAAGCCGGTACATTCAAAATAATTTAAAGAAAAACTAATTTACATCCGAGTCAAGAAACATTTTAACAAAACGAAGCATTTTTGTTTCGGTAAATTAGAGAACTGCATGGAGCTTCGTAAAATTTAAATTTGACCTAATTCTAGCCTTTTTAATAGACGATCACGCTAAACTTAATCTCTCTAAAGGTCAGAAATCAAATCAAAACAAAAGGTTTCTAGCGATGTCCTGAGAGCAATGAAACTTTTGCTCCTAAAATAAGTTTAGATTCTTAAGAAAATGCGTGTAATACCAGTGTGGCAGTAATGGCAGTAGAATGAGTAGATGGATAATTTCCGTTGTCTTTTTGAAGAACTGTATCAAATTAATACTCGTTTGAGTTTTTTAGTTTTAACTTCGTAACTTCTTGGCCATGGCGAAATGCAAGTACTGGGCGATCTCGAGAAGCAGTTTCTGTCACCCCAATTTAATAGCAAATGTTTCTCAATTTTTGGACTCCAACGTTTGAAAAGCATAGGTGACACAGCATTCTGCCATTATCGGGGGCCAGATAAGCTGCTCGCTGAGCAAAGCACTTCGCGCTCCTGTCCCGCCCTGAAGTCAGGCTCATCGGCACGCCAGGGCAAGGAACACTGTCAATTGATTTTCTAGTGCACGGTAGTGGAGTTCAGCACGACACTCAGCAAAGTGGGTTTTTTCTTGTGGAGTGTCTTGAAAACTGTTTGCGCCGCCAACTTCAAATTAGCGCCGCTGCAAAGCGCGCAGATGCCGCAGTTGGCCAAAGCGCACAATTAATCAAATATCCCACTTTTCCCATTTTTCCGCCAAATTGTGGCGCCCAAGCTCGACCTCGTCTCTCGCTGCCTCTCGGCTAAACTTTTCCCCTTTCGCTGTCCAATTTTGTCTTCCATATCTTAACGCCAGTCTGCAAGCTTTTCAATGGAATCTCGATTGCTTCTAGATAGCTATCCCTGCGTCTTGATTAATCTCCCACATCTATATTTAATCTCCCTGCATCTAGACTAATCGTCCTACATCTATTACAATTTCCCAACATCTCGATGTTTCTGCCATGAACTTTTTGGCCTGAAGTACATGCAATTATTTTTTCCAACCTTTTCAGAAATTTTGCAGCCTGGAATTATCTGGCTGTTTTGGCAGAATGCGCTGCAGTGTCCATTTTTGAAAGTCGTATAAACAATGTCTGGAAATGCAATAGGCTAAGATTGCATAGGCTAAACCGAGGCACTTTTTTCTTCAAGAAAGTAGTCTGCGGTAGAAGCTACAGCAGGTACACTAGCAGCAATAGTGGCAGAACCAGTACATCATGCTAGCAAGCAGATTTATGGTTTACTCCCGATTCGCCGAATCCCGATTCGCCGAAATTCCTAACTCGCCGAATCCCGATTCGCCGAAATTCCTAACTCGCCGAATTCCCGATTCGCCCATTCCCGATTCGCCGAATCCCGATTCGCCGAAATTCCTGACTCGAATCCCGGCGAATCGGGATTCGGCGAATCGGGATTCGGCGAATCGGGGATTTCGGTGAATCGGGATTCGGCGAATCAGGAATTTCGGCGAATTGGGATTCGACGAATCAGGAATTTCGGTGAATCGGGATTCGGCGAGGCAGGAATTTCGGCGAATCGGGATTCGGCGAATCGGAAGTAAACCCAGATTTATATTTCAAGTCATGATTTACGAGTAGATGCTTCACGGGAAATGCCACGCAGACTTGTACTTTAAGGTTTATATAAAACTGGCTTGTTAGCTTTCGCAGAAGCAAGCACATAAGAGCAGATACAACCTGTGTGAGAGTGTTTGTGAAATCGGACTTAAGTTGATGCAAAATTACCTTCCAAGATACCAAGATACATAGATATTTTTACGCAATATAAATGCCGTTCTGTACCTTTGAAAACATCTCATGTTCCTTTCTGAGTCTAATAAAATGTTAGATTACGAGCGTACCAACCCTTTACGCTGTGTCACGAGCAGATAAGACAATACTTCAAGTGTGAGTCCAGCAGAATGTGAGCTTCCTAATCTAATCCTTCCCGTTCAGTCAATGTGACTTGTGGAACAGCCCTTCTTCTGGTGGTATAGGAAACGACCTTACTAGTCCTACTGAAATGGGACACGCAAATGTTCTTTAGCATTGAGGAATTGTCTTCACATATTTCTTTTGGACATGAGAAATGCTCTTCACATATTTCTTTTGGACATGAGAAATGATGTTCACATATGTCTTTGGACATGAGAAATGATCTTCACATATTTCTTTTGGACATGAGAAATGATGTTCACATATTTCTACGGACATGAGAAATGATCTTCACATATTTCTTTTGGACATGAGAAATGCTCTTCACATATTTCTACGGACTTGAGAAATGATGTTCACATATGTCTTTGGACATGAGAAATGATGTTCACATATTTCTTTTGGACATGAGAAATGATCTTTACATATTTCTTTTGGACATGAGAAAAGATCTTCACATATGTCTTTGGACATGAGAAATGCTCTTGACATATTTCTTTTGGACATGAGAAATGCTCTTCACATATTTCTACGGACATGAGAAATGATCTTCACATATTTCTTTTGGACATGAGAAATGCTCTTCACATATTTCTACGGACTTGAGAAATGATGTTCACATATGTCTTTGGACATGAGAATGCTCTTCACTTATTTTTATGGACATGAGACTGAGAGGGAGGTAAATAGAGTGTCTCATTAGCAGTTTTTTATGGCCTAACTGAAAATATAATTAAAATCAGCCTTTTGTACCATGCACACTCTCGTCAGTATATTGCGCGGCTTTACAGCAAAATTTACGAGCATTGCAACTCATTTTTTTCTGCCAGCTACTGTCTGTGTGCGCAGCCATATTGCACAGGCCATATATTAAGCATTCGAACAGCAGTTTAGCTGCTGTCGGCTAACTTCAAAGAAAAAGTTCGGATAAGCGATTCTGCTGCCTTTTTCAGAGGCTTATCGTGATGAATTAATAGTCTACACAGCAAAGTTTTTAGAGTCAGGGCTAATTACTAATAGCTAGGCCTACTAATTAATTACTGGAAGTCAGCAAAATGTAAATTAGTAAAGCTTGAAGAGGAGAATTCGGTAACTCGGTAATTTTTACAAGTCGAGTTAGATATTTGGAGAATTCTTGATTTCAGGAACACAAAGATTTTGCAAATTTTAGCGTTTTGAGAATTCGAAAAAATATTAATTTCATTGAATCCATAATTAAATTATAACCAGATAATAAATAATTAGGATAATTGAGGTAAGTGGGCTTGCCTCACAATTTTGGAAGTTCTTACAATTAAGTATACGCCGCGTTAAAGAATATTCCTGCAGACAATTGCTGGCCTTAAAAAGCACCTGCGATGTTTGATTAATGCGTTCTTTTTTTATTATTAATGGCCACTCAAACAGCTGCACAGACAATAATTACCGAATTTTTTTGAACAGCACGAACACATTAGTTTGCAGCACATACCAAGTTGGTCTGTGGTTTGCAGCCTGTAGGCTCTACTTTTTGGCTGCGAGTTCGTGAAGCAGACAATAGACATGGCGCCGAGAGAACAGTAGCTAGGCTGCTTAGAAGGCAGTTTAGTACTATATACCTTTAATTGCAGTCGCGTCTGTATAGTCGGTGGTCGCTAAAATAAAGTTTTTATGCTTAAATTTTCGCATTTAAAAGGCTGCCCACAACAAGTGTCGGCGGTTGCTAATTAATTATGCTATATTACTTATCCAACTACATGCCAAATATGGCTATTTGTGTGTCCTAGTCGATCTGGCTGACACAAAACCATTCACAGAATGTCAGACTCATGATTCTGGATAAGCCCGTTAAATATTATTTTGCTTTTGCTCTTTAGAATTGCCAGCATTATTACCGGCTTGAAATTGCTTTCTCGCATCCTGTCTCGACATCTGCACCTGTGCCCTGCAGTCTACTCGGAGCCCAAGACAAATTTGTTAGAATATTGTGATGCTACAACAACTGCTTGAATTGTCGCGCTATAGGAGCCTCAGAGACAGCAATTTTTGTTTTCACGGTTTAAAAAGAATTGCTCAGGCAGAATAACCGCGCCTGTAGCTGCATATGGGCTTCGTGCATTATCTTATTTAGTAGCTAGAAAAACATATTTTCTGTCTACCAGACAAATGTTTATCTTGCACAGGAATAGGTCCGACGCCAATTAAGCCGAAAGAAATTTAGTTGACAGCTTGTTTAACTTGATGTGCGGAATATTGAAATTTATGCATATTTAAAAGTTTTTAGTGCACTCTCGTTGCAAAATAGTCGATTTCAAAACTTCCAATCTATGATGATAGCTCCATGATATAAATAATTCGTATCAAACCAAATACTTAAACAAATAACCTACATTATACTTAATATTGATAAATGGCATTATCTTTTGCATAAAAAAACAATAGAAAACTAAACTGAACAATGGAAAAAATCGTCTTAGTGGCAAATCCGTTGTGGAAATTGACTTGAAACTGTCGATCAAATATATACTGAACAATGGAAAAAATCGTCTTAGTGGCAAATCCGTTGTGGAAATTGACTTGAAACTGTCGATAAAAATACATTTCGCACTTGTGCCTACTTTCAGTAGAATTTGAAGTGAAAAAGTAAAAAAATATATCTAATTTAGTTGTTGGTCAACATTCTCTTTATAATTCAAGCCAAGGCGAAATGCAAAGCGTATAGAATATTTAGCAAGCCTGTAATATCTTGTGTTTCGTTTTTTTGCAGTTTTTTGCAGATTCATTTTTGCAGATTTGGATTTTTGTTTTGACAAGGTAAAGTTTATGCGAAAATACAATATGATTCGTTATTCATTTTTCGTGTCGCACAATTCAAATATATATTGCTTTCTTCGAAAAGCTTGGTCTGCATTCCAAATTAGACCATGCTACTGTTGTCAGTTTTATGATTATGAAGCTCTAAAGCTCGGAGATAGAAAATATATGGATCGGTTTAATATATAACTAGTTATTTCTTAAATTGGTAATGCCAGCCATCATACACAAGGCATCTCAGCCAAATAAAATAATGGCTTTGTAGACTTAGTTAAATAAACAATTTGTGTCTGTAATTAGTCTTTTGAAATTACCAATGAAAGCAAAAAAGAAACACTAATTAGGACTGAATATTGTATTGTTTTTTACTAATCTAGCTCTTTGCTAATGGTTGCTTGAGAACATAGGTTTCTTATCCATGGTTTATTTCATTAAAATTGCTATCTAGCTACTATTGATCTTTGTTATATTTTTATAATATTGGCTAATATTTTATAGCCAGGTACTAATCTATGCAAAAATCTAAAAACTCAGTGGTAGCATTCAAGAAATTAGTTCAAACTAAAACAAAAATCTAACATAAAAGAAAATCAAATTCAGAATCAGATTCATTTGAATTTTAGAAAGTTAACATTGTGACAAGAAAAATTATTTCACCATGATGTTAGATATTTTTAACTTAATGAATCAGGCTAACTAAAATGACCTAAGGCTGAAAAGTTAAAAGTAGCTGTTTTATTAAATATATAGATAAATGTTGATTGCAAACTTATGAAATAGGGCAAATGCCCAGTTAGGTCTACTCTTGATAACAAATGTTTAACTATTATAAGATTAATTTTTACTAATCTATTTAATGTTCCTTACAGGAATTGGGAAGAGACCAAAAAAAATGAAGAGTAAACTGTAATAATAATTAAGAAGTTATAAGTTGAAAATTTTCATTGTGGATGCAACTATGGCAAGCATTTCACAACAGTTGTTTAAATCGGCTAGCCAGCTTAATCTGAGCAGGTAGGAAAAATTTCTGGTTTGAGATTGAAAGTTTTTCTATGAAGCAGGTATAAATCTAGAGAACAAAAAAAAGAAGAAGGCATTAAAGAAACTTAAAGTTTCTTACTTCATTTTTTCCTAAAAGTTTGAAGTTAGCATAAGTTAGATAAATATTGGGAACAATCACAAGATTAACAGGATCACTGGGTCAGAAATCCCCCCCAAACGCATATACTCAGGTATAAAAACCCGCGAGCAAAGTCTGGCCAAGCCTATGTACCCACCAGCCAAGAGCATGTGGCCAACATTCTGTCCCATGGCCTCATGGTCCCTGCCTCAGTCTACAAGCTCTACAGCATGACTTCAAGGTCGGCGGATTACCGGCAGCTTGCCATAGCCAGGGTCTATGGCCTGGCAACACTGGGCCTATTCTCCGTCTCGTCTGTCTTTCACATCCTGTCCTTCTGGGGCCGCTTCAGGCAAGCTGCTGAATTTTTAATTCAATCAATTCTGATATCCTCCTAACCTGTCTCTAATCTGTCTTCTTCTCTTAAAGACCTAACAAAAAGTTATTCACATCTTACGTTTTTTAGAGCACTAAAAGAGATATTTCACAGGGGAGATCGGGTGTTTATCTACCTGTTTATCGCCGCCAGCTATACACCTTGGTGAGGATGTGTAGTAAATTTTTGCAATTTGTTTGTTACGTGATCTCAGTTTCCAGTTTTAGATCATATCTTCCAGTTTTGGGATCACAACTTCCAGTTTTGGGATCACAACTTCCAGTTTTGGGATCACAACTTCCAGTTTTGGGATCACATCTTCCAGTTTTAGGATCACAACTTCCAGTTTTGGGATCACAACTTCCAGTTTTGGGATCACAACTTCCAGTTTTGGGATCACAACTTCCAGTTTAGGGATCACAACTTCCAGTTTTGGGATCACAACTTCCAGTTTTGGGATCACATCTTCCAGTCTTGGGATCACAACTTCCAGTTTTGGAATCACAACTTTCAGTTTTGGGATCACAACTTTCAGTTTTGGGATTACAACTTCCAGTTTTAGGATCACAACTTCCAGTTTTGGGAAAGGTGTTAAATTCGGAATAAATAATTTATCATTCACCGTTTCGAAAAAATTCCAGGCTGGTTCTTCGAGACTACGAATCCGACTATGGTCTCAAGTGTCTCTACGCTGTGTGGCCTGCAGCTGTGTTTGGCATCGCTTACCAACTCATCTTTCACGAGAAGTGAGATTTGCGAATCGTGTTCTTAGGCTTTGGGCTTACAGTCACTTCTCATATAGACATTTTCCGTCACTCTTCCACCATCTGAAGTCACTCTCTCCTCGTCTCTTTCACCCCCGTCACTCTCTCCTCGTCTCTTTCACCCCGTCACTCTCTCCTCGTCTCTTTCACCCCCGTCACTCTCTCCTCGTCTCTTTCACCCCCGTCACTCTCTACTCGTCTCTTTCACCCCCGTCACTCTCTCCCCGTCACTCTCTCTCTACATCACTCTCTCCCCGTCACTCTCTCCCCGTCACTCTCTCCCCGTCACTCTCTCCCCGTCACTCTCTCCACGTCACTCTCTCTCTACATCACTCTCTCCCCGTCACTCTCTCCCCGTCACTCTCTCCCCGTCACTCTCTCCACGTCACTCTCTCCACGTCACTCTCTCCCCGTCACTCTCTCCACGTCACTCTCTCCCCGTCACTCTCTCCCCGTCACTCTCTCCCCGTCACTCTCTCCACGTCACTCTCTCCACGTCACTCTCTCCCCGTCACTCTCTCCACGTCACTCTCTCCCCGTCACTCTCTCCCCGTCACTCTCTCCCCGTCACTCTCTCCCCGTCACTCTCTCCCCGTCACTCTCTCCACGTCACTCTCTCCACGTCACTCTCTCCACGTCACTCTCTCCCCGTCACTCTCTCCACGTCACTCTCTCCACGTCACTCTCTCTCTACATCACTCTCTCCCCGTCACTCTCTCCCCGTCACTCTCTCCCCGTCACTCTCTCCACGTCACTCTCTCCACGTCACTCTCTCCACGTCACTCTCTCCCCGTCACTCTCTCCCCGTCACTCTCTCCCCGTCACACTCTCCCCGTCACTCTCTCCCCGTCACTCTCTCCCCGTCACTCTCTCCCCGTCACTCTCTCCCCGTCACTCTCTCCCCGTCACTCTCTCCACGTCACTCTCACCCCGTCACTCTCTCCCCGTCACTCTCTCCCCGTCACTCTCTCCCCGTCACTCTCTCCACGTCACTGTCTCCCATAAGATAAGTATCTTTTGAAAAAAATTATATATATTCAAAAAAATTAGAAAAATATATATGAATGTGATTTCGCACCGCAGATACAAGTGGCTCGAGGTTCTGCTCTACGTTTCGGTTGGTGCTTTTCCTGCTCTGGTGGCGCTGAAAATGGTAAATCTTTTTTAAATACTGTTTAACACGAGAGGGGATTCTCTTAGAAAGGGGATTTCTCTCAGAATGGGGATTTCTCTCAGAATGGGGATTTCTTTTAAAATGGGAATTCTCTTAGAATGGATATTCTCTTAGAATGGGAATTCTCTTAGAATGGGGATTCTCCTAGAATGGGGATTCTCCTAGAATGGGGATTCTCTTAGAATGGGAATTTTCTTAGAATGGGAATTCTCTTAGAATGGGAATTCTCTTAGAATGGGAATTCTCTTAGAATGGGAATTCTCTTAGAATGGGGATTTCTCTCAGAATGGGGATTTCTTTTAGAATGGGAATTCTCTTAGAATAGGAATTCTCTTAGGATGGGAATTCTCTTAGAATAGGAATTCTCTTAGAATGGATATTCTCTTAGAATGGGAATTCTCTTAGAATGGGGATTCTCCTAGAATGGGGATTCTCTTAGAATGGGAATTTTCTTAGAATGGGAATTCTCTTAGAATGGGAATTCTCTTAGAATGGGAATTCTCTTAGAATGGGAATTCTCTTAGAATGGGGATTCTCTTAGAATGGGAATTCTCTTAGAATGGGGATTCTCTTAGAATGGGAATTCTCTTAGAATGGGAATTCTCTTAGAATGGGAATTCTCTTAGAATGGGAATTCTCTTAGAATGGGAATTCTCTTAGAATGGGAATTCTCTTAGAATGGGAATTCTCTTAGAATGGGAATTCTCTTAGAATGGGAATTCTCTTAGAATGGGAATTCTCTTAGAATGGGGATTCTCTTAGAATGGGAATTCTCTTAGAATGGGAATTCTCTTAGAATGGGAAATTTATTAGAATGGGGATTCTCTTAAAATCGGGTTGGAGCTTTACAGAAGTAGTAATTTTTATGCATAGTAATTTTCTTTTAGTGTGAATTTTTTTAAATTAGAAATTTTGCAAATGGGAGTTTTGCAAGAATTGGAATTTTTGGCATGGGTGTTGCATAGGAATTGTAGTTGGATTTCTCCCATTTGGGATTTCACGGATACAGTTTGCTCTATTTACTCTCAGAAAAATCCCAACGGCCTGGGAGAAATGATGACGGGCGGTGCGGCCTACATGTGCGGCGTGGTGTTTTTCAAGCTGGACGGTGTCGTGCCATTTGCGCATGCAATTTGGCACCTGTTTGTTGTTGTCGGCGCCGTTGTGCAGTACAATGCCGTGTCCACTCACCTGGTTGGAGTTCAGCAGCGAGCACCTGTTGACGGCTTCGGCTTGGAATCGGAGCTGTAGAGTCTGTATTTGAGGCTGTAGATTCTGTATTAGAGTCTGTATTTGAGCCTGTAGAGTCTGTATTTGAGCCTGTAGAGTCTGTATCTGAGCCTGTAGAGTCTGTATTTGAGCCTGTAGAGTCTGTATTTGAGCCTGTAGAGTCTGTATTTGAGCCTGTAGAGTCTGTATTTGAGCCTGTAGAGTCTGTATTTGAGCCTGTAGAGTCTGTATTTGAGCCTGTAGAGTCTGTATTTGAGGCTGTAGAGTCTGTATTTGAGGCTATCTACTGTATTTAAAGCGGTTAATTGTGAATTCGCATAGTCTGTACTGGAGGCTGCGATACAGTCTGTAGAGAAGCCTGTGTGTGCTGTATAACAGACTTCAGTGTCTGTAGTAGAAGCCTGTGTGTGCTGTATAACAGACTTCAGTGTCTGTAGTAGAAGCCTGTGTGTGCTGTATCACAGACTTCAGTGTCTGTAGTAGAAGCCTGTGTGTGCTGTATAACAGACTTTAGTGTCTGTAGTAGAAGCCTGTGTGTGCTGTATAACAGACTTCTGTGTCTGTAGTAGAAGCCTGTGTGTGCTGTATAACAGACTTCAGTGTCTGTAGTAGAAGCCTGTGTGTGCTGTATAACAGACTTCAGTGTCTGTAGTAGAAGCCTGTGTATGCTGTATAACAGGCTTAGATTTCTGTAGTGCTTACATTCGAATGTACAGTACTTTTTCGCGCGCTGGTCACAATATGCAATATGCAATTATATGTTTACCCATTTCAACCTGCTTTTCTACAATAACTGTGTCTGCTTTCTATGCAAAGAACAAATTCTATTTTTAGATTTTGCGAGTTTTTTCGATGTCCTACTTGTTAGAATATTGTATTAGCAGTTGGCATTAAATTCCTTGAGCTTGCGACACAGCTGCAGTAAAAAGTTGTTGTGTCACATTTCTACTAAGTCACTTAAAAATGCTTTATTTACTATTTTTGAAAAAGTTTTTGTCTATTGAAGAACAAAATTTTATTTATGAGTACTTGAAGGAATTGCACTATTCATATTTAGATTTTTAATTGTGATCTAGTCTGATAACTTTTTTGTCTAGTCGGCAAATTGTTGGCTTTTTTGTACTAAACCCTTTCTTTTATAATTTACACACGTTGCACTGTGGCTTAACAGGACCCATGCTTTTATTCATGCTTCTCGTGATTTAAAAGTTTCACGCATCTATGTTAATAATTCTTAGTGTTGTTTGCTTTTTTCTATACATATCGTATCTCTAGTTCTACTAAAATCTACTTAATAAAGCTAAGCTCATCATTTTTATATACTCCACAGAATAATATACGTCCGCTCTCTTTTTTGTTGTCACACTGCGTGCATGGTTTGTGATAGCAGTGGACAACAATGTTCTGATGTTCTATTTTATCTTGTGGTCACAAGTCATGTGGTTTTATATTGCTTCAACGCTAACAAAGTTAAATACCCAACTTGATTATATCACATAAAAAATAAACAATTTTATAGCCTCGTTTCAAATTATCGCATGAGCTTTTTGCTTCATGACGCACAGAATGCGCAATTTGACGTCTAGCTCCTAGTTACAATGATGAAGTCGCAGTCGCTGTTTTCTTCCCAGTACCTAGCTTGCCGCAAGCGCGTTGGCGCATAAACAGGCGGGGCCAAGCGCCTTTGCATCCTGCCATTTGGGTCATAATTCGCCCAATATAGGCCGCCTTCCCGAAAGGCACGAGCGAACAGCGCCGACACTGGAATCAGCAGTGGCGGATCAAATGGTCGACGGCTTCGGGAAGCCCGCAATCCGAGCAGGCGTCTGAGTAAGGTAGAGGGCGACGAATTCGGGCCTGTTGCGGCCTTGGTACAAGGCGTGTTCGTCAAGGTTGCGACGGTCTGTGTCGATTGTAGCGCTGGCTTAATGCGAGGCTTGTGGATCCGCGATGGTGGCTGTGCAGCTGCGGGAACCGGGAACCCAATGAGAAGAGATGAGTGCAGATAGTCTGCTGCTGTTCTGTACTGCGTCTTGGTGCTTTAACGGTGGATATGTTTTCGCTTCTTACCTTGACTAACGTAAATACTCTAAAGAAAGAAAAATTACATGCTGAGTCTACTGGATTCGAGTAAAACTTTATTTGAATACTCAAACAATAATATTAGGTGGTTTTAGAGCAAAAAATCATTTTAAATGTCCTACCAAACTTTACTGAAATGTCCATTTTGTTATATTGGACTAGTTTCTTGTCTGCGTGTTTGAATTTTCATTTACGTTTACGTCTGCTAGACTGACTTCACCCACAACCAAGCATCACATCCTACTATCGAATAACTGTATTCAATAGTCTTTACTTGACTTTACTAATTTTATTTGCAATATTATTGCAGTACTAAGAAACTGGGAATTTTTAGTTTTCACTGCAGCGTTGTATAATAATTTATTATACTTACCTTAGAAGGAGCACATTGACAAAGTACCTTGACAATTTCAATACTCGTCACAAGCAACTATTCAATAAGTTATTTTTGTACTAAGTAGTCAAAAGTCAAAAGGTTTGGATCTTTTTTAAGACGGTCTGGCTTTGTAAACTTTCCTTCAAAACATTAAACTAAAACGCAAATGACATCTGAAACACCTAGCAAGAGAGATATTGATACTATCTTCAAAAAACTAAAAACTCAGCAGAGTAATAAAGTAAGTTTGATATTTTTAATATGATAAATTTTTAAAAATATTTTTTCATTTTAATGTGCTGCCAAATATATATTGTAGTCTCATGATGTGTTTTAAGACCAACTATCCAATTGAACTAGGTCATGAGCTTAACTTTTAAGGGTAGTCAGTTGTTTTTACCATATTCTTTTTGGCCATAACCATTTTGGCATCAACTGATTTGGCCCACTTGTAAAATAATACAAGATTTAAATATTACATTTTTTATTTAAAACAAAACCATAGTCCAGATTATGTTAGTTGCATGCTAGAATGCAAATAAAGAAAATCTGATTTGCACACCAAGGTTAGACACTTTTTCAATTGCATAGTAGTGCAAGCCAGCATGCTGTGCAGAAACATGTTCATTAGGAAAAAACTAAAGATTGTAATTAAAAAAATATATAACATGTTATTTTAAAGATGTCAAAGTTGTTAGTAGGCCTATATTGTTGTTTATTAAGAGCAATAACAAATAACAAATATTTTTTTTCAAACAAGGCACTGGGCAGGCACCAAAAGCAATGGGGCACTGGGTGGGCATTGATAGCAGTAAGTATGTTAGATGGTCTCAGTCTATTTTGGTAACAGACACTTTAATAACAGCCATTTTGATAGTTTTTTGTCTGTAAGCAATGCCAATTTTGGCCATAACTATTTCAGCCTAAAACCATTTCTGCCTATTTCCCCATGCTCTAATTTGATTTTTTATATCCTTTTGTTGGCAACAAAGAAAAGTAAACTGCCAAATAACACTCAAATCTCTTGCTAGCTATTTGCATATCTATTGCCAATTCTCATCCAGGTGCTCCTAGATTTTCTTCACCAGTCTTCACCACTGATAGTGCCAATTAGTGACCTCCCAGAAAGATTATTGTCTGATGGTTTCTCTCCCTTCATTAAATAATAACTAGTAAGTACTACTTACATACTGTCTGCTCAGGTTTTTCTTTGCCAAAAATAGTTGTTTGCATTTAGAAAGCTAGGAGCAATTAGTTTTAGTGATAATTGTTTCTCAGAAAATTGTTCATTTCATTTTGGTGAAAGTTTGTCCTTATGTCAGCCATAACTTAATCATTGCCTTAAAACAAATTTTATGAAAACATGAAAACAGAACTGCGAGTGGCTGCAAGCACACAGAAAGCTGCGTGCTATTAATGAGTCGTGGAGTCTATTGTCCGAGAGTCGATTTTGCTTTATATTAGCACAAGCATCGTAAGATTTTCTTATAAAGTGCTCAGCATCTGCATTCCTGTGAAATAGGGTGCAGCATGCAGATGCAAGTCGGATACTTTCCCATTTATGAAACTTTCCTCCAACCATAAGAAATGTCACGGCTATCAGGCAGCAGCTTACCACTTCTGGTTCGCAGATTTAGTAGCCTCACCTCGGTTTGAAGGCTACTAAGGTCGCTTGGTGGCACCACATTAGGAAGTTTGTTGGCAATAAACTGCACATCTTCATCAATTTCGGCAGTGAAGTCAAGGAATTTCATGCAGTGCAGAATCCGCTTTTTTTCAGAGGCAGCTTTGCCTGCAAATAGGTTGCCACCGCAAGGTAAAACTGCTTAAGGCAGTAAATTAGCGGTGTCTGCCGATGAAGCAGAGAGTCTTGCTGCTGCCCAATAGCAATGCTTAAAATAGGCAAGTGCAGGCTTTGTTTTCCGAACTCGATGAACACGATTTGTTCACAAGCGCAGATGGCTGCATGAACTGAATTGCTATTGGCTCTAGCAGTGCGATCATCTCAGCATACAGGCGGTGAACGAGGACTGTGCAGCTTTCTTGGAATAAATTCTAAAAGCGTTTAGCCAGTTTCAGAGCGTGGATCGCAAATCGGACGCAAACTAGGGTGTGTGGGTCTTGAAACGCAGCTCGAAGTCCTCGCATGCGTTTGGAATCGTCTTCAGATTCTGTAAAGAAGGCAGAAAGCGCAACCCACTGTTCTATTATTCTCTCCAAGCAAGCAGGGCAGCAGATAAGCCATCTTAATTCCACGTTCCGCGAAAGCAAGCTGTGCGATTCCAAGTTCTTCTTGCAATAGCGCTAAAATAGCGCAGGTGTGGCAACTATGAGTGAGGCCCATAGTTAGTATGCTTGATTATAGTTTGAGTTTTAGTTTTCGATAGTAATATTTGATAGTAACTCGCAAAAAACACAATAGCTTTCTCGCGTCGGGAGCAAAGTGATTTCAGTCACTGTTATAATTTTCTCTTTAAATTTCGATATTAAATTTTTTGTTTTAATGCTTTTGTTTGCTAATTTAAAATATTTTATTCGCTTAAAATAAATCTTATGCATTCCACTGTTTTTCTATCGCCGTTTTTATAGAATCGTTCAGCCTTGTTACCAACATCAAATAAGCAAAAAAATCAGTACGCCCAATCGGCGTGCGCACTTCAATAATAATAACAATAAATATATCTTCATATACTTAGGAGTAATTTATTCACTTTTAAAAAACTTTTGTTTCAGGTTTAGTTCATTCATTGAAACTGATAGTTGTAACGATTCTGAGGATCTTCTTTAAAACATATCTTGACCTCCAAGTTTACATTTCGTAGTTTTCACACAATTTGCTAAACAAATTGTTATTCCGTTTCGAAATCACCAAATTTGCAATGCTGTCCGTTAAATCTTTGCCCAGATCTGCTTTGACTGCGGCGCCAACAATCCGTCCTGGGCCAGCGTCACCTATGGCGTCTTCCTCTGCATTGACTGCAGCGCCGTTCACCGCGGACTCGGCGTCCACATCAGCTTCATCCGGTCAACTCAGCTGGACACCAGCTGGACTTGGCTGCAGCTGAGAGCAATGCAACTGGGTGGCAATGCCAATGCGGTGAGCGGCCGATGGGATATTGGACTGGACATTAGGGATCGCATAACTGGCAAGAAAGTGTGAATAATTGATAGAATCGCGTGAATAATTGACGGGACATTAAGAATAACATAACTAACAAGATAGTGGAAATATTTGACAGGACATTAGAGATAACTTGCATGACATTTGGGATAACTGGCAGGACATTGGAGATAATTGATAGGACATTGGGATAACTGACAGGACATTGGGGATAACTGGCAGGACATTGGAGATAATTGATAGGACATTGGGATATCTGACAGGACATTGGGGATAACTGGCAGGACATTGGAGATAATTGATAGGACATTGGGATAACTGGCAGGACATTAGGATAACTGGCAGGACATTAGGGATAACTGGCAGGACATTGGAGATAATTGATAGGACATTGGGGATAACTGGCAGGACATTGGGGATAACTGATAGGATATTAGAGATAATTGACAGGACAGTGAGATAACTGACTGGAAATTTGGGATAACTGATAGGACATTAAGGATAACTGAAAAGACAATGTGCATAACTGACAGGATAGTGGGTATAACTGACAGGGCAGGGGGGTATAACTGACAGCATAGTGCGGGTAACTGACAGGACAGTGGGGATAACTCACAGGACAGTGGGGATAACTGACAGGACAGTGGGGATAACTGACAGGACAGTGGGGATAACTGACAGGACAGTTGGGATAACTGACAGGACAGTTGGGATAACTGACAGGACAGTTGGGATAACTGACAGGACAGTGGGGATAACTGACAGGACAGTGGGGATAACTGACAGGACAGTTGGGATAACTGACAGGACAGTTGGGATAACTGACAGGACAGTGGGGATAACTGTGGATAATTCGCACCTTTTCATTTCGCAACCCAATCAATTCTGCAAGCAGTTTTCGTCCCGCATTTCAGATGAATTTCTTTCGTCAGCATGGCTGCACAACCAGCGACGCGCAGCAGAAGTACCACAGCCGCGCTGCTCAGCTATACAAGGTGACTCGTTAAACTCCCCTGATGCTTTACAGATTCCTAACCTTAAGGGATAATACTTAGGAGTTAGACACAAAATAAGTTTCAAACTTTGGCAGTTTTTAATGCAAGGAACTTCACAATTTCACATTTGACAAAATCCTAATGTTTTATATCTTAAAAAAAAGAAAATCCCGAAAAATTAGATAATTGTTAATCCCTTTATTGATTACGTTTAGTGCATTTAAGGCTAGCGCATTAAAGGATTAAGGCTAGTGCATTAAAGGATTAAGGCTAGTGCATTAAAGGATTAAGGCTAGCGCATTAAAGGATTAAGGCTAGTGCATTAAAGGATTAAGGCTAGTGCATTAAAGGATTAAGGCTAGTGAATTTAAGGATTTAGGTGGATCAACGGTAATCCCATTTCGTGAACTCTCATTAACAGGGCCGCATCGAGTCGCTGGCTATGAAGGCCAGCCGCGAGCACGGCACCCGCGTGCACCTGGACAGCCACTCCTCAGATCCGCCCACCCCGGCTGGGCCTGGCGGAGCCGCGGCCGAGGACGACTTCTTCGCCGAACACGAGACCCTGGGCCAGATGTCCCTGGCCACCGTGGCTCCGCTGGTCGCCGGCGCCAACGGCTCCGCGCCGCGCCCCGTCGTCACCACCAAGCTGGCCGACGAAGTTGGTGCTGGTCAGGGCCCGAACGTAGAAGTCGCCCTGTCGACCTCGCCAACGCGGGCCGCAGCCACCGTCGGCCCGTTGAAGACCAGCCACGTTGGCGCTGCGGCCAATAAGAAGCGCCCGGCTCGCAAGGGCGGCCTCGGAGCTACTAAGGTGCGACTTGTGTTAACTGTTGCTTTTTGCTGACATGCTTATGTGATAAAATTTTGTGAGCAGAAAAAATATCTGCGGTTCTTGCCACTAGGCACTCCGACGAGAATCCTTGAATATCTCGACGATGACGAGGCTTTGTGATTCTGGAAGCTGCTTAATTGGATAGAGCGGAAAATTTTAGCCCGTGTTCTGCATTTTCATGGCGATTAGGTGCATATTTTAGGACTAACAGAAACACCTGTTCGATTCTTGACTCAACTAGAACAATTTTTGTCCAGTTGAGTATGCAGTGCTTATCCAGGCATTTAACTATGCAATGCTTCAGTTCACACAGCTGTTAAATGTGTACCAGCATTGGGGCTATTAAGGCTGGGTATGGCGTCCCACCCCAGTCCATGGACTGAACAGCCCTACGCAGCTTTCAAATGCGCCATGATATTTATTATATATACAGTATATTTAATGAGCTAGTCAGGATTTCTAAGAAACAAGGAAATTAATTGTGTTTCTAAGAAAGTCTGAATTTGAATTTCTAAGAGTGGCTAATTTTATTATAAAATGATTTATTTAAATAACTTGTGTGACACCGCAGGTTGAAGGCCGCAGCTTCACAGAGATCGAGTCCCAGGCCAGCCAGTGGGACAAACAGTTTGAGCAGGGTCGCGTTGCCATGGCGGAGGCTGACGCCGTCGGCCGCGTCGCCGAAGAGAAGCGCCTAGCGGGCATGCGGCTAGCCTATCAGCAGGACGCCGACTCCGGCCTCAAGCAGAAGGATGACGAACGCTGGCGCTCGGATCCAAAGAAGGCTGAGCAGGCCGAGCGACTGGGCATGGGCGGCGTGGGCCTCGGACAGCGGTGAGCAGCCTGCCTGCCTGCCTGCCTGCCTGCCTGCCTGCCTGCCTGCCTGCCTGCCTGCCTGCCTGCCTGCCTGCCTGCCTGCCTGTCTGTCTGCCTGCCTGCCTGCCTATCTGCCGATCTGCCTGCCTGTCTGTCTGTCTGTCTGTCTGCCTGCCTGCCTATCTGCCGATCTGCCTGCCTGTCTGTCTGTCTGTCTGCCTGCCTGCCTATCTGCCGATCTGCCTGCCTGTCTGTCTGTCTGTCTGTCTGTCTGCCTGCCTGCCTGCCTGCCTGTCTGTCTGTCTGCCTATCTGCCTGCCTGTCTGTCTGTCTGCCTGTCTGTCTGTCTGCCTATCTGCCTGCCTGTCTGTCTGTCTGTCTGCCTGCCTGCCTATCTGCCGATCTGCCTGCCTGTCTGTCTGTCTGTCTGTCTGTCTGTCTGCCTGCCTGCCTGCCTGCCTGTCTGTCTGTCTGCCTATCTGCCTGCCTGTCTGTCTGTCTGCCTGTCTGTCTGTCTGCCTATCTGCCTGCCTGTCTGTCTGTCTGCCTATCTGCCTGCCTGTCTGTCTGTCTGTCTGTCTGCCTGCCTGCCTGCCTATCTGCCTGTCTGTCTGTCTGTCTGCCTGCCTGCCTGCCTGCCTGCCTATCTGCCTATCTGTCTGCCTGTCTGCCTGCCTGCCTGCCTGTCTGTCTGTCTGTCTGTCTGCCTATCTGCCTGCCTGCCTGCCTGCCTGCCTATCTGCCTGCCTGTCTGTCTGTCTGTCTGTCTGTCTGTCTGTCTGTCTGTCTGTCTGTCTGTCTGTCTGTCTGTCTGTCTGTCTGTCTGTCTGTCTGTCTGTCTGTCTGTCTGTCTGTCTGTCTGTCTGTCTGTCTGTCTCAAATATCCTCGCCTTGCTCATCCCTGCAGTGAGGTGGCTCACTCCGTGCTGTCGGACATGCGGACCATCGAGCAGACTGGCGATTCCGCCGCCTTCGGCCGTTCGGCGGCCATTCTGGGTCCGAGCACCGCCACGGTGACCACGGATGACCCCTACACCAGCGACCCGTGGGGCATGAAGCGCTCGCCAAGCTGGCAGTCGCGTCAAAGCGGCGCTGGTGTCGGCGGTGTCGACCGCAGCCTGCCGACAAACTCGGACTGGTCAGCCGCTCTGGGCAGCAGCAGTCGGGCTAACGAGGACGAGTCCACTTTTGGCCGAGCCAGGCGAGCCAACGCCGGTGCCGGCAGCGGGCCAGCCGCCAATTCTGACGAGGCTCAGCGCAAATTCGGCAACGCGAAGGCCATCAGCTCGGATATGTTCAGCGGTGGGCAGGTTGGTTGCGCACTGAACTGCATTTTGTACGCTATTGATGACCGTTTGAAGGGCCGTTTTAAAATACATTTCAATTTTACAGATTGTTATATCCCATATGATAAAAAATAAAGAAGACAATTGACATTTTTGTGTCCTTAAAAGGGCCGTTTTGATATTTAAGCACAAATCTCCCCAATATTCTCTTCCTCCCCAAACCTTTCAGGCGGATGACAGTCGGGCCAATCTCGGCCGCTTCCAGGGCGCCACGTCCATCGGCTCGGCCGAGTACTTCGGCGGCGGAGCTCCGGGGCGCCCCGGGGCCGGCTCCACGGAGCCCTACTACGATCTGCAGGATCTGAAGGACGGCATGCGGCAGGGTGTGACCAAGGTTGCTGGCAAACTGTCCTCAATGGCTAGCGCCGCCTACAGCTCTATGCAGGTGAGAACTGCAAGCAAATGATAGATTTTAATGTCCCTTTCATTCCATTGACTCATTTCATTCCATTGACTCTACTTCCTTTTCAACGAAATTTGCGACATTGTTATTCTTATTTATTAGTGTCATTTCACATCCCAAAACAAGATTCTACCCAGTCATATCCGTTTGAAAAATCCCATCCTAACTTATCCCATAAAAAATATCCTATCTCAGAACATGCAATTTTGTCATTCGTTATCTGAATATATCTGGCCATACGCATATTCAATATCCAATTGATTATTATTTTCAATTTACCAATGCCTTATTAGAATCTTGTGCTGATTTTTTCATCATTCAAAATTCCTATCACGTGGATTGAATATGCAAGCCGTGGCCTGGTGGGATGTGCAATCGATAAAAAATCTATCTAGCGCTTAATTTCTTAATGCTATTTCTATAACCAGGCATGAATCTATAGCTAGCTTCTTGACACTAATATATGAAATTAGTCTAGCACTAATCTATTAACTGATGATTAATATTCTATTTGTTTCAGCGGAAACAGTAAAAACAACTCAATGCAAGTTAGGACTTGCACCAACTCATGGTCTGTGAGTGACAGTGAGAACCTGTTAGTACTCAAATATTTTTCTCCTTCTAAAAACTTTACTCACTGCGCTTTCCTAATCTTGGTCAGTTTTTTTAACGTTTGTTCGTCAGTCTCTGCCTATTTATTTATTGTCCGTAAGTAATTACGGATTAAGTGTCTGATGAGAGATTCAGGTGTCTGATGAGAGATTCAGGTGTCTGATGAGAGATTCAGGTGTCTGATGAGAGATTCAGGTGTCTGATTAGAGATTCAGGTGTCTGATGAGAGATTCAGGTGTCTGATGAGAGATTCAGGTGTCTGATGAGAGATTCAGGTGTCTGATGAGAGATTCAGGTGTCTAATGAGAGATTCAGGTGTCTGATGAGAGATTCAGGTGTCTGATGAGAGATTCAGGTGTCTGATGAGAGATTCAGGTGTCTGATGAGAGATTCAGGTGTCTGATGAGAGATTCAGGTGTCTGATTAGAGATTCAGGTGTCTGATGAGAGATTCAGGTGTCTGATGAGAGATTCAGGTGTCTGATAAGAGATTCAGGTGTCTGATGAGAGATTCAGGTGTCTGATGAGAGATTCAGGTGTCTGATAAGAGATTCAGGTGTCTGATGAGAGATTCAGGTGTCTGATGAGAGATTCAGGTGTCTGATGAGAGATTCAGGTGTCTGATGAGAGATTCAGGTGTCTGATGAGAGATTCAGGTGTCTGATGAGAGATTCAGGTGTCTGATAAGAGATTCAGGTGTCTGATAAGAGATTCAGGTGTCTGATGAGAGATTCAGGTGTCTGATAAGAGATTCAGGTGTCTGATGAGAGATTCATGTGTCTGATGAGAGATTCAGGTGTCTGATAAGAGATTCAGGTGTCTGATGAGAGATTCAGGTGTCTGATAAGAGATTCAGGTGTCTGATGAGAGATTCAGGTGTCTGATGAGAGATTCAGGTGTGACTCAGGTGTCTGATGAGAGATTCAGGTGTCTGATAAGAGATTCAGGTGTCTGATGAGAGATTAAGGTGTCTGATAAGAGATTCAGGTGTCTGATGAGAGATTCAGGTGTCTGATGAGAGATTCAGGTGTCTGATAAGAGATTCAGGTGTCTGATGAGAGATTCAGGTGTCTGATAAGAGATTCAGGTGTCTGATGAGAGATTCAGGTGTCTGATGAGAGATTCAGGTGTGACTCAGGTGTCTGATGAGAGATTCAGGTGTCTGATAAGAGATTCAGGTGTCTGATGAGAGATTAAGGTGTGACTCAGGTGTCTGATAAAATATTCAGGTGTCTGATGAGAGATTCAGGTGTCTGATAAGAGATTCAGGTGTCTGATATGAGATTCAGGTGTCTGATGAGAGATTAAGGTGTGACTCAGGTGTCTGATAAAATATTCAGGTGTCTGATGAGAGATTCAGGTGTCTGATAAGAGATTCAGGTGTCTGATATGAGATTCAGGTGTCTGATGAGAGATTAAGGTGTGACTCAGGTGTCTGATAAAATATTCAGGTGTCTGATGAGAGATTCAGGTGTCTGATAAGAGATTCAGGTGTCTGATATGAGATTCAGGTGTCTGATGAGAGATTAAGGTGTGACTCAGGTGTCTGATAAAATATTCAGGTGTCTGATGAGAGATTCAGGTGTCTGATAAGAGATTCAGGTGTCTGATATGAGATTCAGGTGTCTGATGAGAGATTAAGGTGTGACTCAGGTGTCTGATAAAATATTCAGGTGTCTGATGAGAGATTCAGGTGTCTGATAAGAGATTCAGGTGTCTGATGATATGAGATTCAGGTGTCTGATGAGAGATTAAGGTGTGACTCAGGTGTCTGATGAGAGATTCAGGTGTCTGATGAGAGATTCAGGTGTCTGATAAGAGATTCAGGTGTCTGATGAGAGATTAAGGTGTGACTCAGGTGTCTGATAAAATATTCAGGTGTCTGATGAGAGATTCAGGTGTCTGATAAGAGATTCAGGTGTCTGATATGAGATTCAGGTGTCTGATGAGAGATTAAGGTGTGACTCAGGTGTCTGATAAAATATTCAGGTGTCTGATGAGAGATTCAGGTGTCTGATAAGAGATTCAGGTGTCTGATATGAGATTCAGGTGTCTGATGAGAGATTAAGGTGTGACTCAGGTGTCTGATAAAATATTCAGGTGTCTGATGAGAGATTCAGGTGTCTGATAAGAGATTCAGGTGTCTGATATGAGATTCAGGTGTCTGATGAGAGATTAAGGTGTGACTCAGGTGTCTGATAAAATATTCAGGTGTCTGATGAGAGATTCAGGTGTCTGATAAGAGATTCAGGTGTCTGATATGAGATTCAGGTGTCTGATGAGAGATTAAGGTGTGACTCAGGTGTCTGATAAAATATTCAGGTGTCTGATGAGAGATTCAGGTGTCTGATAAGAGATTCAGGTGTCTGATGATATGAGATTCAGGTGTCTGATGAGAGATTAAGGTGTGACTCAGGTGTCTGATGAGAGATTCAGGTGTCTGATGAGAGATTCAGGTGTCTGATAAGAGATTCAGGTGTCTGATAAGAGATTCAGGTGTCTGAAGAGATTCAGGTGTCTGAAGAGATTCAGGTGTCTGATGAGAGATTAAGGTGTCTGATGAGAGATTCAGGTGTCTGATGAGAGATTCAGGTGTCTGATGAGAGATTCAGGTGTCTTTAAGCACACATAGATTTACATGTTTCTGTATTTGCCTTAGCGTGTATTTAGTGTTAATAATTGAAGTTTATTTACTATAACAAAATGTCGCAGAACTTTTTTTATCTATTGCCTAAGTGGCTACTCGCATTAACCTAACAATTTGAGTTTCGTAATCCCTATTTATTTTAATGACAACTTTTAACTGTTTGTCTAGCTCAGACTTTCATCTAAGCAATTTCGGTCTTTGTTTTGTTTGCTTTGTTTTCTACTAAAAGAAGATAAATTCCTTTTGTCATAAAACCTTTTGTAGTTCCTCCTGCTTTTCGTAAAGTAATTTCGAAATTATTAGTAATTTTTTGGCAACGCAGATAAATATTCAATAGCTACAGTTGTATTACTATAAGTAGTTAATCTACTCGTACAATTTAAATCTAAAAAAATGAATTTGCTATTTTATCCCAAAATTTCAGGACCGCTATGGCTATTGACGGCATGTGCTATGCTATGCTATGCTAAAATGATCAGACAAGAAGACTTATTTAATACAAAACACCTGTGACTGCTAGCTGTGCTGAATACACCGTGTCAGTCACGCCACTGCCCCATTGTTTATTAGTCTCCGCTTTTGAATTTTGTCTGGCAAAAATTAGTATAAAAAGAAAGTATGAAAATATGTTTGCTGTTTATTTCCTCTCCCAATAAATTCCTGGGTTACATAGGCTCTCTGCTAGCCTGGTGTCTGGCTTGTCTGTCTGCTTTTGGTTTTTTCTTGATTAATATAATCGCGATCATTTTTTCCTGTCTTTGTGCGCGCGTGCGTTTCTAAATAAATTAACGGATAGATCTATTTATGATTGATTTGTGATTTCTTTGCGTTCCTTGCTTGAGGCCCATTGCGACTATCCTTGTTGTACACTAGACTAAAACCACTACTCACGCCAGTAGTATTCGCTGCGTGTGTCAATACTATTCATACTATAGAAATATATTTCCGATTGATTAGCTGAGCTGGAACTGGGTAATTGTTTTTTACTTATTGTTGGTATCATTAAATCATTGTGTTGTGCTCTGTATATTGGTAATCCGTTAAGGGTTTATTATCATTGAATCAGTTCAATATAGTACGCAATACACACTACTGCTTACATAATCCTGTTTCCACAGAGAAGTAATTATTTCTCTCACATTATTTTCTTCTTGCGCAAGGTTAAAGTTTCTATTAATTAGTTAATTAATTTCCTTTTGTTTCAACAAAAAAACTTTATTAAGTTATTCGATTCAACTATGCAAAGTTTTGTTTAAAAAACTAAAAAAATTATTTCTGCCTAAACCCTAGAATTCCTTATCTGTGTTTACTTTTTAATTTGTTCAAAATTTATCCTTTAATTGGTTATCCCAAATTTATGATCCGTGTTTAGGAGTGATAAGTTGGATTTTGACTGAATATGCAGACCAATTCGACAATTTCACTGTTTCAAGAGTTTATTGGCTCAAGAGTTAAATGCCAATTGGATGACAACCGAATTGTTAATAAGCTGCGTGAGTTCTTTGAATGCCTTGTTTATTTTCTAAACAGTTGCTGCAGGCATTGAAGTTTCCCAATTATGTCGATATTGTCTAATTGATGTCAAACATGTTAACTTCACGTATGTTAACAGTTGTACTACCATGCCACTTTGCCGCCCGTTTTTTTAACCAAGGGGAGAATTTTTACCCCTCCTTAAATATTTTTTACAGCGCCTGAACGCTAACAGCGTTGGGCGGTTACTGATTGGTTGACAGACTAGGCTAGTGTGTACTGTTGTTGAGCTGAGCCTAATATTTAGGCTTGATCAGTGAAACTGGAGAGATTCGCGTCAGGGTGTCCAATGTGGCTCAGTTCTACCTGTTGTAGCCCTTGAAGTTCCAGCAGTAGATAAAGGCAGGTGACTACCGAAGACGGAGATGATGCAGGCACATTCGGGTGACATGCTGATAAATTTTGAAGGCCTGGCAAGACTAGCAAGTGTGAACACTGGCGCTTACGGGAAAAATCCGACCTTCGGCCAGAATCATTTCTCGATGGTTTGAAGAGCTGACGACATGAATATTGTTATAGAAGATGCGTAACAAAAATTTGGCCTGTGTTCCTTGAGTTTCGCGTGATTGCGTTGCTCCGTTTCGGTGCCGCAAAAAATGCCAGTCGGCGAACAGATGTTCGCGGGATGATGAGGACGACGCATCATCGACGACTGCCTTTCTTTCCCATTTTCCACTTGGAATAAACGAATTGCCGCTGTCCTTCTTTTGGCGCAACGTTAAACATTTCTTAAATATTGATCTTATATATATCAATATGCAGTTGCATAGGAGAACTTCTATGGTGGAAGCAGCCATTGACGAATATTGCTGTTGTTGCCGGCTTTTTCTCGGAGGGAGAGAAAGACAGCAAGAGAACAGTATCAGATTGGGAGACAACGGCCATAGACATAATTATATTATCACTCGATTTAAAGCTTAATATAATGGAAGGGGAGTGGAGCGCGAGGAACGAGAGAGAGCAATCCGGGCAGCTATTCAACGACATCTCATTTCGCAGAGTGTAAATCGGACTGTCAACATCACTGGGGACGCCTTTCTTCGAGCTAACGGCGTGCTGATAGCGATGGTAAAATCCTTCCTGCACTCGCAGCCAAAAAAAGATCGAGTTTGAGGCGATCTCGGAGTTTGATATGCTGAAGAGATTCGCAAATACTTTGACCATTCAAACCTTCGCAAGCTACAGGATGAGACAATCTTCAATATCATTCTACACTTTGGACTACGCGGACGCGAAAATCTGAGACAATTGAGGCTCGTATTTGCGAATCGTAGTTGCTCTGCTATCGAAGAATGTCAAGGCTCTCTAAACGATAAGGTGTTTCAGGATGTGAAGCTTGCCCCAATGTACTGTCTGTCAAACAAAGATGCCTGTCAGGTTGAAGGCAACTTACGGTACAACGCTTAACTACCTGACGGCTGTCCGAAGATAAACAAGTCGGGATTTTCAAGTTTTGGGAAAAGATAGCCTTGGCGACTTCATGAAGAGCATGAGCACGGAATTTGGCCTCTCGAGAGTTTACACTAATCACTGCCTTCGCCTAACTACTTCAAATATTTGTCTCATGCATTCATTGTTTGTACATTCACTATAATTTTCATTAACATATCAAAATAGTAGCCTAGCAGTTAACCGTCAAGTGCCCTCTACAAATAGGTTTTTGGAAGTCAATGGAATTCCAGTGCAGTGTTTGTTCAGTAAATTTCTAAATGACAAAGGTACAGTGGAAGCAATAAAACCAATACAACTGATTTCTGTTCAAAGAAATGCCAAAGCAAATAGTCCAAGGTAAAAACGTTATTTCCACAACTCGCCAACTACCAGTTTTATTTGGCTATGATTTTGCAACAACAAAAGCAGCCAAAATAATGATTACTGCTCAGAACTGCTCAAGATTGCCCAGGAACAGGGGACAATGACTGCTCAAGATTGCCCAGGAACAGAGGGGACAATTACTGCTCAAGATTGCCCAGGAACAGAGGGGACAATTACTGCTCAAGATTGCCCAGGAACAGAGGGGACAATGACTGCTCAAGATTGCCCAGGAACAGAGGGGACAATTACTGCTCAAGATTGCCCAGGAACAGAGGGGACAATGACTGCTCAAGATTGCCCAGGAACAGAGGGGACAATGACTGCTCAAGATTGCCCAGAAACAGAGGGGACAATGACTGCTCAAGATTGCCCAGGAACAGGGGACAATGACTGCTCAAGATTGCCCAGGAACAGAGGGGACAATTACTGTTCAAGATTGCCCAGGAACAGAGGGGACAATGACTGCTCAAGATTGCCCAGGAACAGAGGGGACAATGACTGCTCAAGATTGCCCAGGAACAGAGGGACTAATGACTGCTCAAGATTGCCCAGGAACAGAGGGGACAATGACTGCTCAAGATTGCCCAGGAACAGAGGGACTAATGACTGCTCAAGATTGCCCAGGAACAGAGGGGACAATTACTGCTCAAGATTGCCCAGGAACAGATGAACTAATGACTGCTCAAGATTGCCCAGGAACAGAGGGGACAATGACTGCTCAAGATTGCCCAGGAACAGAGGGACTAATGACTGCTCAAGATTGCCCAGGAACAGAGGGGACAATGACTGCTCAAGATTGCCCAGGAACAGAGGGACTAATGACTGCTCAAAAATAGACAGGCAAGGTGAGTGAAACCCACGAAGCCTCAATTGTTTCTCTTCTGCTTCCACTGCTTTTGTCCTTTAGACCCATTGGACTGGTCGGCGCCTGCTGCCTCAGCAAAGCTGCGTTTCTTTCCTGAAGCAGCGGCAGCGCTTGATTTCGGCTGTTGCGCCTCGTCCAGCTGTTTCTGCAGCTTGCGCCAGTCAGCGGGCCTGCTGCCCAGGAGCTCCGGGGAGAACTTCAAGCAGGCGAACCTGCCGAATCTGTCAAACCGCAGGCGCTCCAGGGCTGCGCGGCCGCCCGAGGCCAGCTGACGGGCCACTCGCTCACGGAGACGGTGATCTCCGACCGACCAGAGGGCGTCCGCGACTCGACTGCCGTGCTTGTCGCAGCACAGCTCAAATATGGACTCCTAGGGTTAGCGGATGGGATTGCGAGGGCTCAGATTCCACTGTGCTCTACACCCTTACTGCTCAAACAAAAGCCTACTGTATACTCAACTGCTCAAACCCATAAGCCTACTTTATACTCAAACAACTGCTCAAACCCATAAGCCTACTATACTCAAACAACTGCTCAAACTAAAGCCAACTCAAACAGCTCAATGTACTGACTGGCACTCACCAGTAGAAGATCGCACAGAGCTAGTTTCACATCGGATTTCACAGTCTGGCTGGACAGAAAGGCTTCAATCACGCGGTTGCCACGCGGACACCGGCACAGGCTAGCTATGCGGTCTGGCTGGCAGGCCAGCAGGCTCTGACACAGGCGCTTCGGCTCGGCGAAGTGGAACAGCTCCTCCATCAGCTGACTGCCAGCCAGCCCGATGTCTGAGATCAGCTCAAACATCGACGCGTCGGACTTTGCGGCTAGCGACCCCAGCTTGCGCAACAGCATGCCCTGAAGTCGGCGAGCTTCGTCGGTTGACAGCGGACCGTCGGGAGCTGGGAGTCGACACCGGCGTGCCAGAAGGACTAGAAGCTGCTGCTGACGTCCTGGTGGCAGCCGAGTGGCTTCAGCGAGCCAGCCTGAATGGGAGAAATTAATGGAATATTTAGGTAGAAAATGGGATATATAGGTAGAATGGAATATTTAAATACAAAATGGGAGAAACAAGAAACAAGTAGATGCTTGGGTAGAAAATAGAATTATTTATTCAAAAGTAGGGATATTTTTTCGAAGTTAGCAAATTTAGGTACAAGCTTGGATATGTAGCTACAAGCTGGGATATTTATCTACAAGCTGGGATATTTTGGTACACGTTGGGGTAATTAAGTCAAGTGGGGATATTTAGCTACAAGTTAGGTATATGGGATATGTAGCTACAAGCTGGGGTATGTAGCTAAAACCTGGGATATTTAGGTCAAGTGGGGATATTTAGGTAAAAGCTGGGGTATGTAGCTAAAAGCTGGGGTATGTAGCTACAAGCTGGGATATTTAGGTCAAGTGGGGATATTTAGGTAAAAACTGGGGTATGTAGCTACAAGCTGGGATATTTAGGTCAAGCTGGGATATTTAGGTCAAGCTGGGATATTTAGGTAAAAGCTGGGGTATGTAGCTAAAACCTGGGATATTTAGGTCAAGTGGGGATATTTAGGTAAAAGCTGGGGTATTTAGGTCAAGTTGGGATATGTAGCTACAAGCTGGGGTATGTAGCGCTACAAGCTGGGGTATGTAGCTACAAGCTGGGATATTTAGGTACAAGTTGGGATATTTAGGTACAAGCTGGGGTATGTAGCTAAAAGCTAGGGTATGTAGCTAAAAGCTGGGGTATGTAGCTACAAGCTGGGATATTTAGGTCAAGTGGGGATATTTAGGTAAAAGCTGGGATATTTAGGTCAAGTTGGGATATCTAGGTCAAGTTCTGATATTTAGGTACAAGTTGGGATATTTAGCTACAAGCTGGGATATTTAGGTACAAGTTGGGATATTTTGGTCAAGATGGGAAATTTAGGCACAAGCTGGGTTATGAAGCTACAAGCTGGGATATTTAGGTTGGATGCTAAGGTAAAAGCAGTGATAGTTACCTAGAGTTTAGGATGTTAAGGTAGAATTAGAGATATCTAGTACCTAATAAATGGAACTCGAACATGAACACAAAAATTCTAGCAAAACTACCTTCAGGCTCATCTGACACAGCGGAGGCCACCAGCGCTGACAGCAATTCTCCGGGCGGAGGATCCACAGTCATCAGGCGCTGCAGCACAAAGTTCGCATTGGGATGCAGTGCCAAGGCGGCTTCACGGCCCGCGATGTGGGCGGCTGTGAACTTGCGCAACTGCTTGGCGCTGAGCAGGGATAACAGCTGCTCCATGAAGTAGCAGCCGTGACTGCTGCACAGCACAGACGGGACGCTGCGGGATTGTCAGCGGCAACGTCAGCGAATAAATAGATATGAGCCGATATGCAACCGTCTAGCCCTTATAAGGCTCAAAAATCCCATAACACTACTAGACGGAGTTACAGCACGGCTGCACGGCGTGCCGTGCCGCAGTCTAGTCGCCCCCATTTTTACGTGCTGTACGACGTATAAGGGCTAGACGGTTGCATATCGGGTGCAAATATGATTGCGATGCTTAAATATAAATTATATTTATATCCCAATTAGAGCAGTGGAAATACCATAAATATCTCAACCTGAGCAGGGGGAATCCCATTAATATCCCAACTAGAGCAAGGGAAATCCCATAAATATATATAAACTAGAGAAGGCTGAATCCCATAAAAATCCCCAATAGAGCAGGGGGAATCCCATAAAAAAATCCCATCTGGAGCAGGGTGAATCCTATAAATATCTCAACTAGAGCAGGGGAAGCGTATAAATATCCCAACTAGAGTAGGTTAAATGCCATAAATATCCCAACTAGAGCAGGTGAATCCCATAAATATCCCATCCGAAAGTCATTGACGAAGACAAACAACTCACTTGGATTTCTGCCCTGCGGTCTCAATCTCGCAGGTGGGATCGAACAGTCCCGAATTCTTAATCAGGTGCTTGTAGAATTTCCTAAACCGCTTTGGTAATCGCAGTTTCAGCACCAACATCAGCACCTGGAGAAACGGACCAGTCACTTCGCTGTCAATCAGAGCTGCAAATGAGCAGTCAGCAAGCATAATGAGGTTCAAACCTATCGGTGTCACAGGCAAACTCAACAGAAGCCAATGGTTACTCACACATCACATGCTTATTCTCCAGAAATCTGCCAGCCAAGCCGTCCAACTCATTTTTCAGTGGCACACCCTCCAGCTGCAGAGGCGGGTCAACAAGCACTGCGCAGCTGGGCTCGTAGGAGTCTGGGCAGAAGGTGAGCGATGGTTCGCGGCGAGTTCGCAATTGGCTGTTTGGTTCATAGGTTTACAGGTTCACTTAAAAACCCAGAATCTACAAAATCTCACGCCTCTGAAGCTAAAATCTACAAAATCTCACCCTTCTGAACCCATAATCTACAAAATCTCACCCTTCTAAACCCAGAATCTACAAAATCTCACCCTTCTGAACCCAGAATGTACAAAAACTCACCCTTCTGATCCACCCAAATCTACAAAATCTCACCCGATTAACCTAGAATCTGCAAAATCTCAACCTTCAGAAACTAAAATCTACAAAATCTTACCCTTCTGAACCCAGAATCTACAGAATCTCACCCTTCTAAACCCAGAATCTACAAAATCTCACCCTTCTAAACCCAGAATCTACAAAATCTCACCCTCTGAACCCAGAATCTACAAAATCTTTAATCCCTAATAAACCCAGAATCTACAAAATCTCACCCTTCTCAACCCAGAATCTACAAAATCTCACCCAAATAAACCTAGAATCTACAAAATCTCAACCTTCAGAAACTAAAACCTACAAAATCTCACCCTTCTGAACCCAGAATCTACAAAATGTCACCCTTCTGAACCCAGAATCTACAAAATCTCACCCTTCTGAATCCAGAATCTACAAAATCTCACCCCTTCCAACCTAAATCTCACTCTATTAAGCCAAGAATTTATAAATTTACTTAAAAAATTTACATGTGAGTTTTTTAACTGAGGGGAAATTAATTGTGAAAATGCAGCACAATGGACTGAAGGAATACTGACCATGACTGGGCTTGTTAAACGAGCCTCGCCAAGAAGCCGCAGCAGCAGCTCCCGGATTTCGCACAAGAACGCCAGCCAGTAACAGCAGGTAGCTGCGAAGGGCGTGGCAGGCGTACGGGTGCTCCAGGTACTCAGGATAATGCAGGCGCATGTGGGCGGCGAAGTCACCCCAAAGGTGGCGCGGATCGGACATTGCTGCTGACGATTCATCGCCTTCATCGGCCTCGCCGTCACGATGATTGACACCCAGGTTGCTGAACTCGCCTTTGCCTTGCAATTAGGAATCGGAAAATCTGTTTAAGGCTACGGGAAAATATTCTAGAGGGCACGGCTCCATACATGAATACTTGATTCTGGTATTAAAATCCCAATTTGAGATTTGAGGAATATTTGGAATCCCTAAATTATCTGAGAATTTCTGCATATTTAAGTATCCTAATCGACAAAGCGAATATTTTTTACATTTTAGGATCAGGGAACGGATGGAAATCCCTATCTGAGGATCAGGGAACGGATGGAAATCCCTATCTGAGGATCAGGGAACGGATGGAAATCCCTATCTGAGGATCAGGGAACGGATGGAAATCCCTACCTGAGGATCAGGGAACGGATGGAAATCCCTATCTGAGGATCAGAGAACGGATGGAAATCCCTACCTGAGGATCAGGGAACGGATGGAAATCCCTATCTGAGGATCAGGGAACGGATGGAAATCCCTATCTGAGGATCAGGGAACGGATGGAAATCCCTACCTGAGGATCAGGGAACGGATGGAAATCCCTATCTGAGGATCAGGGAGCGGATGGAAATCCCTATCTGAGGATCAGGGAACGGATGGAAATCCCTATCTGAGGATCAGGGAGCGGATGGAAATCCCCACCTGAGGATCAGGGAACGGATGGAAATCCCTATCTGAGGATCAGAGAACGGATGGGTATCTCTTCAAGTATTAGGGAACGGGTGGAAAGCACTTATCTGAGGATTAGGGAACGGATGAGAATGTCAATTTGAGGATCAGGAAACGGATAGTAGAAATTCGCACCTGAAAATTCTAAATCATAGGAAAAATTATTTTAAGCTAAAACAGAAGCAACAAAGAGCATAGAAATGTTTGCCTATTAGCCTCAAGTGACATTCGGCAAAGCCTTACCTTCGAGTCGCAGAGTCAAATAGCGCGAAATCGCCGCCTGAAGGACACGGTGAGCGAAGCGGTCGCTAATGACAACCTCCCAGTTGCCAGAAAGATTGGCTACTAGGCGAGCCAGTCTTGGCCAGTCTGCCAAAGCGATCAGTGACTCGGCAAGCCTGCTGCCTGTCTGGTTCTGGGCCAGCTGGCGGCCCTCGCGACCCAGACTGTCGAAAGCTGTGGTGAGCAGCTGCTCTGAGACGAAAGGGAATAGCGAGTTCGGGTTGGATATTTCCTAGCTGGAAGCGTTTTAATTAAGTGCATGGAAAAGCTTAGTGAGGCCTGAATGAGTGGCTTAGTGAGGCCTGAATGAGTAGCTTAGTGAGGCCTGAATGAGTAGCTTAGTGAGGCCTGAATGAGTGGCTTAGTGAGGCCTGAATAAGTAGCTTAGTGATGCCTGAATGAGTGGCTTAGTGAGGCCTGAATGAGTGGCTTAGTGAGGCCTGAATGAGTGGCTTAGTGAGGCGTGAATAAGTGGCTTAGTGAGGCCTGAATGAGTAGCTTAGTGAGGCCTGAATGAGTGGCTTAGTGAGGCCTGAATAAGTAGCTTAGTGAGGCCTGAATGAGTGGCTTAGTGGGGCCTGAATGAGTGGCTTAGTGAGGCCTGAATGGGTGGCTTAGTGAGGCCTGAATGAGTAGCTTAGTGAGGCCTGAATGAGTGGCTTAGTGAGGCCTGAATGGGTGGCTTAGTGAGGCCTGAATGAGTAGCTTAGTGAGGCCTGAATGAGTGGCTTAGTGAGGCCTGAATGGGTGGCTTAGTGAGGCCTGAATGAGTAGCTTAGTGAGGCCTGAATGAGTGGCTTAGTGAGGCCTGAATTTAGAGAGATTTATTATTTTTATGAAACTGTGGCAGTTTTATTTCAGTTACACCACTATAATACCACTGTGAAGGCCACTCACCATAGTCATCTTGATTTTGACCATCTAGTGAACGTATCTCATCTAGATGTCTCAAAGTCTCCCTGTAGTATGCTAGCACATTGTGATCCAATCGACCTTTGCGACCACCAGCTGAATAAGATGAGGAACTTTTTTTAGAATACTGCCCATGATCATAGCTATCATGCAAGGCCTGAGTGTTGGACATGCTATCAGAGTTTGTGATTGAAGCACCTTTTTAATATCTACAATTTTTGTTCCTGAAACAAAAGTAAAGAAGAAGTAGTGAGAATCACCTCATCTAGCTCCTTTGTTGTGGGAAAATAATGAATTGCTGGTCCTAGTGGTAATCATTTAGTTATCCTAATTAAAGCTTATTTTTTTTCACTAAGACTTTCTTTTTTTGCTAACAAAAGTAATTTTTTACCTCCAAGTAAATAAGCATTTTAAATAGTGTTCATACATAGGTCTATATAAAAAACAATACATGCTTTAAATAGAACAAAGCCTTGTTGCTAAGGGTAGGGGTTCAATTCCAGGACAATTGTCTTTTAGCAAGACAGTTCACGCTATCTTGGAATTCACCCAGCTTTTGAATGGGTAGGCCCTACCAGCATTAGCCAGCGTAATTAAGGGTGGTGTGGCACCCCCCTAGATTACAGTAATTATTTTACTGCATTAATATAAAAATCTGCTGTTAATAAGTATTGTGCTGCTAGGTAGGCCTAGCAAAATTAGAATAGACAATTAATACTAAGAAATAAAAGCAACACTAAAGAAACACTAAAAACATATGCAAAAGATCTAATTTCTGCCAATTTTTTATAGGCACTGAAAACTTTTTGAAATTGATACTTAGGTAAATGTTGGAAATATATAGTAATATATTCACGTCACTAATGACCTAATATGTATAATGCAACATTTAAAATAAAACATGAGCCAGATTGATTCTGTCACATTGCCTGTGGTCTGATGCAACATTAGAAAAATTCAAAATCCAACCTATTCTAAAAGAGATTTAAAGAGCTAGACCTTTGTTAAGAACATTTTGAATATGAGTGTATGCTATAGTTAATTTGTATTATAAATATTTTTTTCTGCCAGTGTATGCCATTTTTATGTTTTTGTTTCTAGAACACCCAATTCTGTATTTTGGTTGCAAAAACCTAATAAAAAACTGAACATGACTTTATGTATGGTCATATGGAGAATGTCCGTCTAAGCACACATGCAAAACACTTGGCCAATGCAGCCAAATCATCATCAATTAATCATCATTAATCATCAACCGAACAGTGTATCTTCAAAACTGAACAAGAATTTTGACTCCTTTCTTGGTCTTGTGCAAAACAGAAACAAGCTATTGTATTTCACAGAACAACTAATTTGAAATTTGAAGAAATTATCTACAAGCTGAGGCATGATATGCAATGAAGCATTAAGAGGAAAGAAAGATATTGATGTTTCAGTAGAAATTTTTATAGCAAAAGCATACTTTTTAACAACATTTTTTAGTATGTACTTTAGATGAAGATTGTATATGGTTGCTTGCCAATTAAATGACCATAAATGCAGTTATTTATAGAGCATGAAAAATGCTTTCAGATGACATAATTCATGATAGTTCACTCCTTAAAATAAGATTAAACCACTCACTCAAATTGTAAAAGCAAACATCAAATTCTCTGTTTGGTTTGAAGATACATGAAAATCATTGTTTGGTTTTAGATAAAAAGCAGGAATAACTTTTTTCTATTTGACAAAATAGCAAAAGCAGATAGGCTACTTTTTAGAAAGATGTAACTGTTTTCTATAACTTGGCTTTTGATTTATCATGATATCTTAAATAGAAAATCTGTAGAGCTCTTAGGTTTGAAGTTAAAAAAAATACACATTCTTGTTTGGTTGATGATATATTACCCTAACAACTAGTAGGGGCCTAGGGCCTAAGATTCCTTAGACTGGATCTAACTAAAGAAGTTTCTTGGAAATAAAATATAAGCTAATATGGGATTCTTTTCAAATCGTTCATTAAACAGCTTTTGAGAAAAGTTTCAATTCAAATTGTTATAGAAACATTGGGAAATCATTTTGAAACAATTTGAAACAATGATATGAGTGTGACATGTTGTGTCCAAATTCTGCAGGATAGGCCCTAATGTGTCAAAATTCAGCAGGGGTAATAAAAAGGGAGTTTGGATCTACAATAAATGATGGTGCTGCCAGGTGGCCTCCTGGCATGGTTTTAATAGACTTTAAGTGTGCGTTAGTTAGGCTAAGTAGAAAATTAGGCCCTAGTACAGCGTGTAAGCAGAATGCAGTTGTGCCAATACTTCCCCTCCCACTAACCAGCTCATCCCTTTTGGCCATAAACACTCCCAAGCATGTCAACCATTATTGCTTTTATCTCCCCACCTGCACTGAACATTTGCCACAGAGCACAGACAAGTTCCCCAGAACCCCAGAAGCATTGTTGTGCAAACCCCATGTCGGCACATCGATTTGAAATGAAACTTCAATGCGACATGCAACTAGCTACTAGCTACATGCGACATGCAATTATTAACAAGCTAGGGCCTACTAGCTAGTTTTCGGTTTACCGTTTTTTTAGCTAGTTAGGCCCCTAATAGGCCTACTAGCTTTTAACATGAGAGATATGGACAGATACATAACTTAACTTAAAAAGCTTTTATTATAGATCCATTGCACTTAATTTCCATATATAAAACTAATAACTAGCTAACTAAATATACTTAGAGACAATAATATCAAAAGTAAATTTCCCACTCACAATATACATTCTGACTAATATGATGTACGAGTATGTACGTGACTTTTAAGACTTTCTCTCGCGCCTCACGTATTAATTTCCCGATTTACATTCACATTCACATTCACATTCAAACAAGAGTATTGTAACTTAAAAAATAACCATTCAATTACAGCGAAACTTACAAGATCTTCTGATGCAACTAAGATAACGTTCCAAAATAAATATAATTTATTTTTGTCATGCATAAAATAATTACACAGCTTTGAAGTCTGTTCCTATCTCCGCTGCAGTGTATTTTCTTGTACTTTCAAAAAGACACTTCTACTGCATCAATCGCAATGAAAATTTACAAAACCTCTGATGCAATCGAGTTGATTGGATGTGTAAAATTTCAGACTGATTCATGAAAGCGTCTGCGGGTTATTCAAGGTTAAAGTGTGTTTCGTATCTCCGTAGTGTATTTTTGGGAGCCAGCTTGACATTCGCAGGCAGACACTTCTACTGCACTTCTAGTCAATGAAGAGACGAACTTTAGAGCAAGTTCATGCAGACATTGATAACCAGTGTAACGACAATCCCTTTTATCATTCTCGCATTGTCGACATTTTTATGACTCGATATTTGTCACTCCTCTTACCATTATGGTGTATGTTTGTTTGGTCTCATATCGTCTCTGCGAAGTGCAAATCTTTCTATTCAAATGCTCATATAGAAAGTTGGTTTGGTAATGTTAAGCGAAAATTCCAACATCCGGAGTGTCACTGGGTTTTTGATACCTTACATTGGAATGGTACAAAGTGCTGTTGTTGAAAATAATTTTTATTCGTCTGTTCCTAGAGCTAGTTTTCGGCGGCGACAACAAGCAAGCGAAGAAAATGCGACCGAGATGTGGAGGAAGAAGGGCAGTCCGACTAAGAATCAGTCTGAAATTTTACACATCCAATCAACTCGATTGCATCAGAGGTTTTTGTAAATTTTCATTGCAATTGATGCAGTAGAAGTGTCTTTTTGAAAGTACAAGAAAATACACTGCGGAGATAGGAACAAACTTCAAAGCTGTGTAATTATTTTATGCAGTGACAAAAAAAATTATATTTATTTTGGACGTTATCTTAGTTGCATCAGAAGATCTTGTAAGTTTCGCTGTAATTGAATGGTTATTTTTTAAGTTACAATACTCTTGTTTGAATGTGAATGTGAATGTGAATGTCAATCGGGAAATTAATACGTTCGACGCGCCTCCCGCAATCTTCGCAATTAAATTGACGCAGTAGGTTCGTTGATCGGATTCTCACTTGTTAACGTTTAACAAAAATGCCTCTACTAGCATGTTTCTATTTTTTTATTTAAAAGACAAACTAGATTTTTACTCACAGAAAAAATAAGACAGCATGCCAAACAACAGAATACGCGCTGATAAAATCGAGATAGTCTGGTTAGGCAGCAGCTTTCGGTGGATCTGCGTATAGAAGGCGCGCTGCTGGTCAAGGATGGTAGGGGCCAAGCCTAAATCCTCACCGTGATCCATGTACCCTATCCATATGTAGGTTCTTCGCTAAAGTTACCTAATTTTTCTAAAGCTTCAAGTTTCAAGTTTCTTAACATAAAAACGTTGATATTATTCTTAATTATCCACTATTCGATTCTCACGTTTAAAATGTATAGTCGCGTGTGTTCAGTGTTACTTAATTGTACATGTTGCGTTGTTCGCCTTGTGGATCAGTTTTAGCTGTGGTAGCTAACTAATGTCACAAATATAATGCGGTATGCGGATGGCAAAATGATTTCGACTTTCGTGCAACTTTGCACATCTGTATTACCGAATGATGTTAGTTGCCTGGCACGGCTCCATATTTTCGGGGACACATTATAGATCTTTATCAATAATTTTTCAAGTATTTATTCTGGTAGTCCAAATGGGCTTAGTCATTCAGTGATCTGTTTATGCTAAATGCTAAAAGTGTGGCAAGCATAAAATTTTAACGCACAGTATTAACTAGCCACACAAATGAAAACTACACTCCGGAGCAGTTAAGAATATCAAATAACTAAAACTCTTTTCCTTTCTACTAGGACAAAACTGTAAGTACCTTAACCAAAATTACTTTCATGTACGAGCGAACAGTAAGGTGAAACCTGTAGAGTTCATTTCAGCGAAAGAAACTAAAACAAAAGCTCTAAATGTAGGATCAGGGACTGCAGAAGCAGGGCCAGAATCAGGGACTGCAGAAGCAGGGCCAGAATCAGGGACTGCAGAAGCAGGGAGCCCAACATCAGGGACTGCAGAAGCAGGGCCAGAATCAGGGACTGCAGAAGCAGGGCCAGAATCAGGGACTGCAGAAGCAGGGAGCCCAACATCAGGGACTGCAGAAGCAGGGCCAGAATCAGGGACTGTCGAAGCAGGGAGTCCAGCATCAGGGACTGCAAAAGCAGGGAGCCCAACATCAGGGACTTCAGAAGCAGGGAGTCCAGCATCAGGGACTGCAGAAGCAGGGCCAGAATCAGGGACTGCAGAAGCAGGGCCAGAATCAGGGACTGCAGTAGCAGGGAGTCCAGCATCAGGGACTGCAGAAGCAGAGAGCCCAGCATCAGGGACTTCAGAAGCGGGGAGCCCAGCATCAGGGACTTCAGAAGCGGGGAGCCCAACATCAGGGACTTCAGAAGCAGGGAGCCCAGCATCAGGGACTTCAGAAGCGGGGAGCCCAGCATCAGGGACTGCATGTGTGATGTCATGAAGCCAGTACACCAGCATTTGAGATTTTCTTACCGTTAAATTATCCGGCCTGAATAAATTAACAAAGGCAGCCCTGCAATTATTTTGGTTTCTTGCTTTAAAGTTACTTGTTGCCTGTAGTATATGCACTTTGAATACTTTTGTGCCTAAATCGCAAATTTTAGAGCTATCAGACAAGAAGGTATGTCAAAGCGTACAGTTGCGACATTGCTTACCATATTTTCGGTGTGCGCCACTCTGCAACACAGCTATCAAGAGATGCTCATAACTCGGCAGGTGTTTCATGAAGAAATTAAAGCCCAGAAAAATTTTAGCGATTCAAATTGGGTGAGCCGGAATAGGTCATGCCACTACAGTTTCAACTGGTCGTCCAGTGCACAAGTGAAACCTTTTCGATTGCTTCTGACATCGCTAAACTCAGCTGAGCGAGCCTGGCCCCTGGAAGTGGTAGCCAAGCAGGGCGAGTGTGTGGTGTCTCTTGTTCTGCCTTTCCAGTTTGTGCAGCACAGTGACAATGGCGACACTGCGGTGATTGCCGAGTACACCAGTTTGGCAAAAACCATATGCCCGTTCCCGCAAGCCCCTGAGGTCTATCAGATTTCAAACCGCACGGTTTTGGACATCAGTACTCTTTCAGTAGCGCCTATTAACTTTAGCATCTTTGCCACCCTCGTTGAAGATTTCGTTCTAGCTGTCGGCTCTAACAACAGCCGCCTAGCCGAGCTCCGGCCATCGATGCCGCTGTACTATTGGTTCAGCTTCAATCACAGCAGAGCCGCGCTTAAAGGGGCCAGAGCTGTCCGAGTTGTGGTCCGATTGCCTGATGACGACCAGCTCAACAGTAAGCTGTGCATGGTGCTGGCTGTACAGAGTAGCACTTGTCCAGTGTGGGACAAGCCGGAGATGGTGGACCACACCTCCTTACACCAGACGGTCCTATCAAATGGAGACATCTACGTGACTGAGGAAGAATTCAATAGTTTCTTTGTTATTCTGCTCAGCTATCCCAATGATAAAATGTGTCGCAACAGCTTCGACTCCGGACAAGCGAAGGGGGCTATGCCATACAAAAATGCCACGAAGCGCGTTTTGTTGAAGATCCTTCCAGCTCCGGAGCTGAATTACAGGACACTGGTTTACACTTGCGTGGTTATCATTATACTCGCATTCGGCTTAGCTTTACTGGCCGTCTGTGTCTTCTGGCGAACATCATCTGGACAGCGGCAGAGGCTGCTTTCAGAGCCGGTTGAAGCAGCAGAAGAAGACTTGGATAATAGGCCTTCATTTGAAGTCATGTCGGTAGCCGTATTGAATCGAAAGCCCACTGACAGACACGCCTACTGTCTTCAGCTGTCAGTTATCAGCTCGTTCTACTGCCTGCCAGCTGTGCAGCTGATGTGGGCTCTGAGTAACAGTATCTACAATTCTGGCAAGCTGGACAAATGCTTCTACAATTACGCCTGCAGTGTCGGGCTTAAAATTGGCACTGGCTTAGAAATTTACTCGTTTAACAACGTATTTTCAAATATTGGCTATGTAGTAGCCGGCTGCACACTCATTGTGGTGTGCGCTCTCAAGAAATATTGGACGGACGGAACCAGCCGCACAGGAGTACCAGACTCCTACAGCCTGTACTACGCGTGCGGAGCGGCTCTCGTCATGGAGGGCGTGATGTCAGCCACTTACCACCTGTGCCCCAGCTACTACAACTTCCAATTTGATACAGCCTTCATGCTAATGATAGCCGGGTTGCTCGTTCTGCTTCTGTATAGCAAACGACATCCGGATGTGAATGCCACTGCGCAGATTGCCTACCTGGCGCTGGGCGCTTTCATCTTCGCCAACACGTTAGGTATTATTTTCGACCAGGTCGCAGCCAAGTACATATATTTCATTCTGGCCGCTCTGCACCTGCTGCTCATTGCTTATCTAGCTCGCCGGATCTACTATCATGGCAAGGCGGCCCCAATTCGCGAGATTTTCTCTAGGGCAGGCATTCGAAACTTTCCTTACCCACCGGATGCGAGCAATTTAACAATGGCCCAGCTTTGCCCTTGCCGGCCACGATATCCCAAAACTTTGGCTTTGCTCATTGTGAGCGGCACCTTTAATCTGGCCTTCATGGCGCTGTACATTGCGAACGGACTCGGCAAACTTCCCGACGAAATAAAGCTGAAACTTGCCGACGTGTTTCTGGGCATCATTATAATGAACTTTCTTCTTTACCTGAGTTTCTACCTTCTAATAAAGGCTTTTTACGTGAAGCGCTCTGAATTGCGCTGCGTGTGCCTGTTGCTTCTGCTCATTGTACTGGCCGCAGTCCTCAGCGGCTTCGCGCTTAACTTCTTCTTCAACGCCCCGACTGACTGGATGAAAAGCCCCGCGGAGTCTAGGGCCCGCAACACCGAATGCGTCTTGATGAACCAGTTTGACAGACACGACGTGTGGCACTTGCTCAGCGCGGGAGCCATCCTTTGCGTGCTGATGCTGGTACTATGCGTTGACATCAACGACAGTGACAAGCCGCGCGAGCAACTGCCAGTTTTCTGAATCTCTTCCTTACCCATCGCAAGGATAAGAAGAGCTGTTGCTATTGCGGAAGAAATATTTTTCACCCTGTATTCATTAACGTGACTGTCGCGAGCCAATTGTTGCTTCAAATTTCACAATGAAGTCTTCTTACAAATTTTAATTAAGTAGCTAGCTCGTATTGCAGACACAATTTACCAATCAACCAGTAAGAACAACTTATAATTATCATATAGCTCGTATGTCTTATTGTATATCGCGTATTTACTTCATTTGAATCGAAATGCAAACATCATTACATACAGTTTTACAACCACCGCAAGCGATCACTGTGACGACATGTTGTGGCAATGATACAAATTTTCGAAACTTCTTGCATGGCCTATTAATCTGCTATTTTTATTTGGGCATCAGTAATTTGATGATTGCGAAAAGTCACGGTGTTTTCGAAATAAAACTGCTAATTTACCATTTTTTAATTTTATAATCTTATATACTGTGTAAAGCGTTGTGAGTCGTACTGAAGCACCTGGCGATAGCGAGGAGCTATGCACGAGCCTGGATGAAATCGGGTTTCATCATGTGTTGTAGTGTGAGAATCCCAGAACAGAACAGCTATTGTGCACGGCTGCTTGCTGTTAAGTCCATGGACTGACACATATAAGTAAATTAACCAATGCTGATGCACATTTAAAATCTGGGTGAACTAAACCAACATAAAGTAAAGTGTCTTGCTAAATGGCACAAACTGTTCGAGTTGATAGAGTCACCAATCGACCTTCAAGTCGTGAGTCTGGCGATGAGTCCACCGCGAGAAGGCGAGAGCAATGGACCCAACGCCTGCTCGTGGTGCACCTGCAGCTGGACTCCCAGCTGACCTTTCCACAACAATTTGCTGTCTCCCTAACTCAAGTCTGTTCTGAGACTCGATTGGGGAGACGAAATGAATAACGAGTTTGACGGATTTCCTGCGATGTTGGACCTTCTTTCTGATGCTGTATTTTCAAATCAAGATGTTCACAAACAAGCAAGGTGTTACAATAAAATAAGTCAATCAGAAGAAGGCAGCTTGAACTTATGTGTTCCTGATGGTTGTTCTCGTCTGATGGTCTAAGTTGATTTCCTCGATTACTACTCGTATGTTGATTTGTGTAGTTTTACTTGGTTTCTTAGTATGTCTTCAATTTTGGTTTAAAGTTAGAGACTAGTGGTCGAGATTGAGTGTGAGAGCTGCATTCCTTCTTACTATTAATTTTATACAGCATGGTCTTAAGCTGTCATTAGCTTTCGCGTTTGCAGCAAATAGCGTATCGCAAAGCGCGTCGGGTTGAAAGTATGCGAAGCGCAAATGAGTTAGATGGAAAAGTGCAAAACGCGTTTGAGTCGAAATGACTTCATTTCACCGCCACCACGCCGGGGTCGCACGGAGGACTCTCATGGAGCTACTCAACGTCGCTGGAGCAGTCTCCGCAGCTTGTACCGTACCTACGCCGAGCCGGCAGTCCTGCACAGGGCCTCAACCTGGCTGGCGAGCGCCTCCGACAGCACGCTCACCGAGCTGCGCCGGCATTTGGCGCTGCCTCGTAGAGGTCGCTGCGCGGACGCCTGAGACCTTCCAGTGGGTGCCAGCCTGCCAGGACACTGTGGGCTGTGGCGTAATGAGCAGGCTGACGCGAGGGCCAGGTCCGCGGCGTGACACCCATAAATAGAGCGACGCCCCGGCGAGCCTCGAGGCGCCTAAAGGCGCCAGGTGCCTGATAGAGACGTTCTTCTCACCCAGCTCCGCGGCGCAGGAGCTGATGGCCATGAAGGACTTCGTTCTGAAAATATTCTAGATGCGTTTTCAGTGTGTTGGGCGAATGTGGCAACAAAGCACCCTTCGAAAAATATGCAGACCCTGAAGCCGACAATGCTGCTCTACATTGCCGTTCGGACAGTGATTCGTCCTGATGATTTGGACAGCGACAGTAGCTCGTCCCCAAATTTCGCTTTGTCAATCGCCGGGTGCTTTTAGCAGCCTCACCGCGGATATGAATATCTGGCGGGAGGATATTGAGGAAGGCGTTGGGGCTGCCTAAAGGGGCAGGTGGCGGGGCGCAGCTCATGATCATGCGACACGCGTGGCTGCACTCAATGCAGAGTCGATCTTAGTAGGTCTTGAGCTGCAGGTTTCTAGCCCAGCAGATTTGTCCGGTGTTCGAGACCGCCAGTCTGACCATAGCAGTGTACGAGCCCGTAGATTCACCATGTACGCTAGGAAGTGCGCGACCCCAAGTATTGCCACTGCCCGCGGCGCCTTTTGCCTGTGGTACGGACAACGGGAGCCTAGCTGCAGCTTGGTCGAGCTTTATGCCCAAGCACTAATTATAGTTTGCTTATGGAATTGGTGATCTCCCTTCCATAGAGCTGGAGGCCAAGACTGCACGACGCATAAAATACTAAAACTATCGGCCAGGACAGCGGCACATCGTAGAGCAAGCGAGGAACGACTGGATCCAACTCTTTCGATCATTTGACGAAACGATTCGGACGCACCAGACGATATCAACACAGCTTCCACGAGTCCAACCCGCCGTGCGTACGCCGTCACTCAGTTCCGAGTGAAATGCGAAATTCGCTGCCACCATGAGCTCTTCCAACTACTGCAGCCCTATGAACTCTATAAAGAGTAGACACAGTGGACCTACTACTCCTTGTTGCTCTTGTTCCAGCCAAGGCAATTTTAGGAAGAATAGAATCAATCAATATCCACTTGGTTTATTGCCGACGACCTGGTGAGGCGACGAGGACTGGCCTGGGCCGCGCTCCGCTCAGTGCGCCCCATACTCCAATCTGAGGCCCTGGACGACGGGCTCAAGGCTCGGCTGTTTCAGGCAGTCGTTGAGACTGTCTTGCTGTATAACGCCGAGACCTGGACCCTGACGGACGCTTTGGAGAGGCAGCTGGACGCTGCGCATGCGGCCATGCTGCGTGCGGCGTTCGGGGTGCGCAGCGGCCCAGGCAGTGAGACCACTGCCGCGCTCTACGCTAGGGCGCGCCTGACGCGGCCTTCTGACCTGCTGCGCGGGCGGCGACTTCGACTGGCTGGCCACGTCATCCGGGTCGGAGGCCCGCTGCCCTGAGCCACTACCGACGTGCTGCTGCTCAAGCTGCAGGGACCGCGCAGGCGAGGCCAAGGGCGAACGGCGAGATTTCCTGAACGGCTTCTGAGTGATGCTGGCGCCCCGGACCAAGCTAGCGGGTGTGACTTTTTGAGATAATTGGCCCAGAAACGCGCTCTCTGCTCTCCCCCTCTCTGGCCACTGCGTCGCTGGCGGGAGCAGTTCTTTGTTGTTGTTGTTGTTTCTAGATTTCTTCAGACTATAGTCAGTAAGCCTTTATTTTGGAAAAAGACAGGCAGTAATTTTAGTTGTATGGGTTTTGAGAACTTAACCGCCTTGTAATTTGGGAAGGTTACGCCTTTAGGAAAAGAATTTATTTTTTAGACTGTTTGGATAAGTAGAAGTCTTTCAATAACTGACTGAGTAAGTAAAATGTTATAAAACGTTTTCAATTGTTGTGAAAATAATTCTCAAATATAATTTAAACGAGTTTATGATGTAGACTTTGTACTTCATTACTACACTACTCCACAGCTGAAGTAAGTGGAGTAGATCTAGAATATATAACAATAGTGGAGTACAGATCTATAATACTCGAATGTCGAGTCGATCGATTAACTTAAATAAATGAATACATAAATAAATTCGCTTTAAAGTCAAAGTTTTTATGTTCCAAAATCGCGATGCAAAAAACAAAAGCAGATTTCTTTTGGCTTTGCTGCGCTACATTCGTATTTGAGTTGTTGTTCGTTTTTAATATATTAAATATGTTTGTTTAAATGCACTTTTGATTTAAAAAATTGCAACATTCATACTTTAAAATTGAAATAGAAATTTGAATTGGATCCAGCACTTTTTTATTTGTAATGTATTCCCCCTTGGAAGTTGGAACCTGCAAAATATGGTAAGTTTATATTTGAATTAATATGTAAATCTAGCTTGTATTTAGCTATTTGTAATAATATAACTCCTCAACACGTTTACATTAGTCGAATCAGTTGATGAAATTCGAACATTCGATTTCGAATTTCTAAAAGTGCGATTTCGAAATTGGGATACCAAAACTAATTAAATTAATTTTCGAATTTTCTATTTGTAAATTTGATTCTTTCTTTAAAGAATTCACTTTTTAAGAGGTGAACAAAATTAAATGTCTGGAAATTAAATGACTGTTGATGCATAGGGCCTAGCCATTGGCATAGGAACAATTAAAAAAAATTCAAATGAATTATGAGGTTCCTATTTTTTATGTTAATATACGCCATGCATTCATGTAAAGTAGCAAAGTAAAAAAATAAAAGTAAAAATCAAAGTCTACATTTTACATTTATAATGTGGAGTTGCTGGATACCATTGTTGCCTCATGTCTCCTATTTTTATGCTTAGGCCTAGGCCTATCACTGTGTCAATGAGTGACTCACTTTTTCCATTGGTGGGAGGCAATGTTATTTATGCAAAAATGGTCTCTATTGCACACAGTTGACTACACTACAACTTACTGCTTGATGACTGCCTTTGCAACAGTTGCCTACAGTCCTACATGACATGACAGCCCAACTGTACTGTAATAACAGCTGACTATGGTGGCAGCTGCCTGCTGCAGTGGGCAATCTTACTTTTGCAGGTTTAATCATTTTCTTCAATTATTTTCCAAACATTTAAATTAACAAATAAGAAAAAATATAGATGCAATGTGAACTAAAAATGGCAGTTTTATGTCCAGGGTCCATAATCTCTCATGCATTCACTAGGCCTAATGGTAACTACACAGGGTGAAGAGTTTTGTGTTGATCAGAAATGCAAAAGTCCCACTTCTAGACAATGGGGAACAATTGCCTAGGAATTGCAAAGGTCATGTGACACTGAGGTTGATGTCTTTGGCGCGAATCTCAATTTCTCCTTTGTCCTGCCAGGTCTTCACTTCTTCACTTGTGTAGGCCCCTGATGTGCTTCTGACAAGTATTCTTCTCCTTGGAAGTCTAAAGTTGCAAAGTAGACCGCTGTTCTAGACTGTGCTCAAATCGTATCTGTAGGTCAACCGGTGACGAGAGCAAATCAGAGTTCTTAACTATGTCCTTGAGCTTGGAATCAACGATAGAACAACTGCCCTAGTGAACAATTCAAATCTTTCTTGTGTCTCTCTATAATAGGTCCTCCTAACGGGCATCTTCTTTGTTACCTGCAAAAGATAACAGATAACTCAAATCTATCAATCAATAATCCTCTAGGAGCTTTTCTTGAGACTTTTTCGGAAAATATTGCCTTGAAAATATCACCTACAAAAAATGGAGATTTTCATCAGTTTCAGAAAACTTTGCAATTTTATCCAAAGACTTAGATATTGACTTGTGTTACACATAATGGCTATATGCATGACAATTTAAACCACAATGAATATTTTATGCTTTGACTGCAAGCAACCGGTCATAATAGAAAAAAACAAATGACATGAAAAAGCGACCACGTCGAACTACTTCCTTGAAAGATCCCCAATGACTGATTATTAAAGATGTCATATCCGTGTGGTACAATGTTTATAGTCCAAATGTTTACTGACATTAGCAATATTAGTTGTCCATTAGCATCGTACAAGCCTCGTAATATAGCATTAAAAATGCAACAACAAAAATAAAAACTGGCAAAAATTTCCAAACAGGTTACATTTTCCACACGCCATAATGCGACAATAAACTAGTAACTACAAAATACAGGACCAGCTAACAAAAAACGGACAAGTAACCAAAAGTTTAACCATTAAAACATTCATCCAATAATTAATTGTGGTATTAGAGAACATGACAATTACTAAAACAGGCAATAATTTCCAAGTGTAATAGGTCTATTTTTCTGCATTATAGCTGGTGATGGTTTTCTTTTTATTTTCTCGCGCAACAAAATTTTATTACATATTTTATATACATATAGTATATTACATATTATAAATATTTTATATACTTTATATAGTTTAGTAAATATGCATTATTAAAACAAAGTTGATAAATGCTATATAAGCATGAAGTTTTTCGTGGTGATAATACAACCCGCCAGTGAGCCAGAAAAGGCAATATCTGAGTAAAAGGATCTATTTGAATAAAGCAAACGTGTTGTGTTAGTTATTGAGGAAACACATTTAGTGCGAAACCGAGGATTGAGGCTGTGACCCTCTGATCCTGGAGAAACGCCCAGCAGAGACTGGAGAAGAAGAGACCAGTGCCTTAGAGGGATAAACCGCTCGTGCCAGTGCAGAAGCGCTACCTAGGAGAATCGCACAACGTAAGAGTTGTGGTGTTAAAACGGCCCTTTTCAGGGCCACCGAGTTAAAGACATACGGAGAACGTGAACAGTAGAGAAGGAGATAAAAGAATAGAAGAGGCCAAAAGATACGCTACCAAGAAAGAGAGAAAAGTAGAGAGAGAAGCCCTGTTACACAAGCAGGCAATAATTTCCAAACAGGCAATAATTTCCAAGCAGGCAATAATTTCCGAGTGGGTATTAACTTCAAATCAGTCAGTGCGACCCAAAAAAGTAACTGCGCAACAGCAGGAACAGTAAATAGAAACATAAAAGGGCAAAGTAAATAAAAGTTCACCCACTAGGTCATGTATGTCACAAAGTTCAGAAATTTGACATTTGCGACATATTAGTAATTATTATTCAAGCACGAGTGTCGCAAAGAAAATAATTATTGGGGGCATTGGAAACGTGACTATTACTAAGCAGGCAAAAATTTCCAAACTCGGTAATATTTTCTATGCAGGCAATAGTTTCCAAACAGGCAATTATTTCCTAAACAGAGATGGACTTTTATCGGCCAATAGGTTACAATTCAAACAAGTAATTCAATAAAAAACAAAAGTTTCAGCACTGGATTTTACAAGTCTTAAAGTTTAGAAAGACTTTATGTATACCAGTTGCCACATTGCTATTGGTACTTCAGTACGAGAAAGATAATATTGACACTTTTATTGCAACATTGGAAAATATTACCATTACCATTTCGTGCAAGAACTTCGAGTCAGAGAAACTGTTTGGAACAGCCCTCGACAAATAGAACGAAAAACTACAGGAAATCTTCAATACAGCGCATCACTTGATCTGGCGATATGCCTGGATTCGAGTTAACAAAACTCTTTACGCGTCGCTGTGAGGGCATTACCTTTGCCTTAATGTCCAATGCAAAGCACTTTCTAACCCTGTCGGCAAAAAGTGAGCAAATGGAAGAATTTTCACGACCCAAAACTTTAGCAAAGGTGTCATCCAGCGCCTGATTACTTGTGTGACCAACATCCTGTGCATTGGCAGAGCTGCGGGCCGAAGCTCCTGATGAACCAGTCTGTGCCTTGGCAGAGCTGCCGGCCGATGCAGGTAAAGAACCAGCCTGTGCCTTGGCGCAGCTGCGGGCTGAAGCACCTGACAAACCAGCCTGTGCATTGGCAGAGCTGCCGGCCGAAGCAGTTGAGAAATCAGCCTGTGCCTTGGCAGAGCTGCGGGCCGAAGCTCCTGACGAACCAGTCTGTGCCTTGGCAGAGCTGCCGGCTGATGCAGGTAAAGAACCAGCCTGTGCCTTGGCGCAGCTGCCGGCCGAAGCAGTTGAGAAATCAGCCTGTGCCTTGGCAGAGCTGCGGGCCGAAGCTCCTGACGAACCAGTCTGTGCCTTGGCAGAGCTGCTGGCCGATGCAGGTAAAGAACCAGCCTGTGCCTTGGCGCAGCTGCAGGCCGAAGCACCTGACGAACCAGCCTGTGCATTGGCAGAGCTGCCGGCCGAAGCAGTTGAGAAATCAGCCTGTGCCTTGGCAGAGCTGCGGGCCGAAGCACCTGACGAACCAGCCTGTGCATTGGCAGAGCTGCGTGCCACAGCTACAGTCGAAGAGCTACATGTTTCAATAGAACCAGTACGTCTGGGACTTGCTGCAGAGCTGAATGCTGCAGCGACAGCAGAAGATCCACGTGCACCAACAGAACTCGTTCCACGTCTTGTGTTCAACGCTAGCAAAACAGACTGAGGACTGTTTGATACAACAGTTGGCTTGTAATTTTGTAATTCAGTAGTCTTTTCATTTTCAAGTGCAGTAGTTTAAAGCAAGTTGAGCACCATGACCCGTGCCGCACTGCTTTTAAGACCAGGCGTAGCCATGTATGACTGGTTGGCCACTTCAGGCCAGTGTACTAGTCGGTCGGACACTATGGCTTGCTGCTCTACGGATAAATACATGCGACTGTACGTCTCAACGAATTTGCGATAGTCAGTATGAGTCAAACGCGAAATAAGGTTAAACTTTTTCCTTTCAGCTGACCAGGCCACGCTGAACCCATTTGGGTACGGAAATAATGAGGCTTCCATGTCACACTCCTGCTGCAGACGACGATTGCCATAGCGAAGGAGTAGATCACGAGCGACATCGACTGCTACCCTGACTGGCCCATAGGCGTAATCTGTTTTGTGAGAATGAACTAGAAAATCACGTTCCGTGTTTTCTTTCCACTGTACAAATTCTGCTAGTGTTGCGTTCGTTGCTACATCCAGACGGCTTGCATTGCCATCTAAGAAAGAAAATGCTGCTCCCAGTGCTAACATTGCTAGCCGATCGTCTTCATCGTTAAGTGCTTTTTGCACAAGATGAGCACAATGCTGATGTAGAAAGTCGACTTGCTCAATGCTCAGAAGCTTTGTGTCGAGCTCACACTTTCGCTTAGATTCTATGATGCGCTTCACTTTTCGATCATACGTTTCACGGAGAGATTGAATTCTTTCTTTGAAAGCAGTGAGATGGTATTTTTTCTTTCTATCTGAAATGTCAACCCTCTTTCTAGTTGTAAAAAAAGTACCTAGATGTTTTAATGCCGCAAGGTATCTCGCAGCTCCGGAAGCAATTCTGGTACTTTCCTCCTCAACGAATGTTGAAATTTCAGCACACACGGAATCCTCCAATAGAAGAAATGGGTCGTCGATGTTGAGCTTAACACATATTTTTAAAATGGCTGCTCGGTATGGAAGCGATGTACTCTTCACTAGGCCCTTGCCATCCCAAGCAGTCAAAAACATCTCATACTCATCAAGCCATTAGTTTAAATCACTTTTCTCTCTAGAGATAACATCTTCCTTATCGATATTGCTCTTCTCAATGGCTTTCTGCAGTTTCTGTTCAACCAAAGGGATCTTATGCTTATGCAGCTGGTGGGAGCTAATACACTTTCCTGGAAGAAAATGCTGTTGACAATCAGGACATTTGACTTTATCTTTTCTGTAGCTTTCACACAAAGCCTCTGTGTGCTGCTTGATCTGCAAAACCAATTGATCTATAGAAACAGTTTCGCTTAATAGGTGTTGGTGTGACTGCTTAATATGCTGTCGAAGTTTGGAGTTATTCACTTTATGATCGACGGTGATCCCGTTTTTCTTTGGCAGTGGGCACAAATAGGACACCCCAGGACCAGGTGAACCTTTCAGCTTTGGCTTAAGTTCTTGATTGCTACCCTCATCACCGACAAGTTCTTCACCAACATCACTTTCAGCCTCAGCATTTGTCTCAGATGTTCTTAAGATCTTATCATGATTGGTATTGGCACACCCTGGGTTAGTTTTTTCAGCAACTGATTCAGTACCTGTTTGATTGGTAGCGAGAACTTCTGGGCAAAGGTTACTGCCACCGGTCAAAAAACATTAGAAGTCATGGCAGACAACAGATCACACTCAGAGATCGATTCTGTCTCACACGTGTCTGGCATAATAGTATCCATCTCAGCAGTTGTTGTTTCATTCATCGAATGCAACACGTTAGGAATACCTACAGTAGCACTCAGCTGATCCTCAACTGTGCCTCTGATGCTGCAGTACTCAGAAATACCGATTTCAGGATTCTCAAATAAAAGGTCTACTAATGAAACATGTGCATGTTCACAGTTAGCATCAGCATCAAAGCCACTTAGCATTTTATCAGTACCACTTATATATGCACTTTTGTCATTACCACCAGTCAAGTCATTGTCTCCACCATCATTGCTGCTGTTCTTGTCGTTACCACCAGTCAAGTCATTGCCTCCACTATCATTGCTGCTGTTCTTGTCGTTACCACCAGTCAAGTCATTGCCTCCACCATCATTGCTGCTGTTCTTGTCGTTACCACCAGTCAAGTCATTGCCTCCACCATCATTGCTGCTGTTCTTGTCATTACCACCAGTCAAGTCATTGCCTCCACCATCATTGCTGCTGTTCTTGTCGTTACCACCAGTCAAGTCATTGCCTCCACCATCATTGCTGCTGTTCTTGTCGTTACCACCAGTCAAGTCATTGCCTCCACCATCATTGCTGCTGTTCTTGTCGTTACCACCAGTCAAGTCATTGCCTCCACCATCATTGCTGCTGTTCTTGTCGTTACCACCAGTCAAGTCATTGCCTCCACCATCATTGCTGCTGTTCTTGTCATTACCACCAGTCAAGTCATTGCCTCCACCATCATTGCTGCTGTTCTTGTCGTTACCACCAGTCAAGTCATTGCCTCCACCATCATTGCTGCTGTTCTTGTCGTTACCACCAGTCAAGTCATTGCCTCCACCATCATTGCTGATTTTCTTGTCATTACTACTCATCACACCTTCACTAGTGATTAGAGCAGTTTTTCTCCGAAATTATGGACAAATCAACACTTTGGCATCTTTTTGTACCCTGCTGTGTGGAATGCGACTTCTTTGCTATACAGCCTTTCCATTCCTTGCCGCTTTCATCAATATATGAAATTTCATCACCACCAGTTGGGTTCTGAGAGTTAAATTTTACATCACTAATGCAAACATAATGTGCAGCACCATCTGACTTGTCAAACCAGTTAATAAGAATTTGTTTACCAATGTGTGACTTGCGTATAATGGCATTGTTGATATATACATTGGAAACAGTACTCACTGTCTCCTTTTTAAGCTCATGAGATACTTGGTCATTAATTGGCTGCATTGTAATCATACCAGAACTTGTGAAAACCGTATATTGGTTTTCACTATTACTAGGAGCTGTTAGACATAGTTTCTTTGCTTTTTTTATAACAACAACAACAACAACAACAACAAAATACGCAAGCCCCAAACGTCAGGGGGGCGGCGTCAAATGATGCGCCGCAGAGCCAGCGCGCGAACATGGTCCGCGCCGGAGGCAGTGTCGGGCGCCCTGGCGTCGCTCAGCAGGCAGTCGACGTAGCGGCGGGTCCGAGCCTGGCCGCGCCTGAACGGGCCCTGCAGGGTGAGCAGAAGGACGTCCTGGGCGGGCTGGCGGCAGTAGCTTTCGGCCCGAATGACGTGGCCCGCTAGTCGAAGTCGTCGCTGGCGCAGGATGGTGGACGGGCGTTGCAGCTGAGCTCTCTCGTACAGAGCCTCCGTCCCGACGCTCTCGTCAGCTTGAAAGGCCGCACGGAGCAGCCCCGAGTGCGCCGAGTCCAGCTGCCGCTCCAGCGTAGCCGTCAGCGTCCACGACTCGGCGTTGTACAGCAGGACGGTCTCGATCACCGCCTGCCACAGCCGAGCCCTCTGGCGGTCAGGCAGCGCTGTGGACTGGAGGACGGCCCGGATCGAACGGTAGGCCGCCCATGCGAGTCCTCTGCGCCGCCGGATGTCGTCTTCCACGTTGGGCACCAGACCGCCGAGGTAAGTGAAGCGCTGGCAGCGTGCGAGCGAGATGATCTGCCCGTCTGCGCCGCGGCACGTCAGGTCCGCTGGGATGTCGGCCGGCACGGTCAGCACCTCGGTCTTAAGCGTGTTGATCACTAGGCCGACGCTTGATGCCACCTCAGCCAACCTGTCAATCTGGCGCTGGGCACCTTCGACAGTCGAGGACAGGAGGGCGAGGTCGTCGGCGTAGCCAAGCACACTGAGGCGCTTCTCATCGTGGCGGCGACCGATGCGTCTGCGTAGCAGGAAGCCGTCTTCAGCCGAGGGGAGCGCAGTCCGAAGCACCCAGTCCAGGAGAAGCACGAAGAGGAACGGGGCCAGCGTGTCGCCCTGCAGCACTCCTGACGAGGTGGCAAACAGGTCGGACAGGCCGTCCGCCGTAACAACAGCAGCGCGCGTGTCGCGATACAGCGACATGACAGCGGCGACTAGCTGCTCTGGGACCCGGTAGGCACGAAGGACTAGTGGAAGCGCGGCCCTCGACACCGAGTCAAACGCCTTGCGGAAGTCGACAAACACGACGATCAGCGTTGACTGGCGGATGCGCGCCTCCTCGATGACACGGCGGAGTGCGAGGATCTGGGTTACTGTACCGCGCTGTGGCCGGAACCCGTTCTGCTCGTAACGGAGGTACGGGTCCAGCACCGACTGCAGGCGATCGAGAAGCAGTCGGTTGAAAAGCTTCGCGGTGCAAGACATAAGCGAGATCCCGCGGTGATCTTCTTTCCGCGTTGTCCCGGCCTTCTTCGGGATCGGCACGATGTGTGCTACGGTCCACTCGGTGGGCGCAGGGGCGCCGGCGAGCACGCGGTTCATGGCGCTTGTGACTTGGGAAGCCACACAGCGGAGCCGCAGCGCCTCGACCGGAACCTCGTCGGGGCCGAGCGCCTTGCCGCCAGATGTTCTCCGAGCGAACCGTACAACATCCTCCACAGTGACTGGGCTGGTGCGAAAATCCTCCTCAGCTGGCAGGGCCGTGTCCGTCGGCAGTGCGAAACTGGGTGGCAGCGGGGGCGAGGGCGCGTTCACAATGCCGGCGAAGAAGTCGCACAATTCATTCCTGCGCTCCTCCGGAGTGTCGCCGGCCAGATTTAGCGCCACACGCCTCTTGCGCCCCGTAAGGGTCCGAACGGCCGTCCACACTGCGCGGCTCCTCACGTCGGGGCCAGCTGCTGTGATGGACTGGATGGCGTCGTCGACTGCGGCCTGCTGCCGCGTGTCCAGAAGACGCGCGAGCGCCTCCTCGGCGTCACCAGTGGGTCGTCGGGATCTTCGGAGTCGCTCGATCTTTAGCCGCGCCTGCCTGATCGTTGGATCGCTCTGCCAGACTGGCTGCGTCCGCTCCGCCGGTCGCATCAGCGGGACCGTCTTCTCAGCTGCAGTTCTCACGGCAGTGCTGATGTCGGCGTACTCCGCTTCGCGCTGGTTTCCAAGCGCGCCAGCGAAGGCGCCCGCGAATTGGTACTTTACGCGGGGGTCCAACAAGGCACGATAGTAGCGCCGTGGCCGCTGCTTCGGAGGTCGGTAGAGCGGGTCGTTGAGCCGCAGGTCGCAGAGCAGGAGTCGGTGGTCAGACCGGAGAGCCAGCGGAGCCATGGTGTCGCAGTTGATGACGCGGCGGTGCTCGCGAGCGCGGACCAGCACATGATCGAGTTGCGCCAGCCGCCTCGTGGCATTCCGTCCTCGCGCGTTCCGTCGTCTCCTCTTGCAGCCCGCGAAGGTGACCAGGCGGGCCGGTGGCTTGCGGAAACGGGTGTTAATTGACATCAGGTCCAGCCGTTCTAGTAGGTCCTCCAGCGCATCCGTGTTGGCGTTCTCGCGTCCCGTAACGAAAGGCGATCGTTCGGACCTACGTGGAACTGCGTTTAGGTCTCCGAGCACCACCAGCGTGTCGCGGTTTGGCACCTCTTCCAGCTGTCCGGCCAGAAACTCGAAAAAGGCGAGAGCTTCATCCGGGTGGGCAGCCGTAGGGGCGTACGCGCAGAAGAGCCGAATGCAGCGAGCGCGCAGGCGCAGGTCAACCCGCAGCAGACGCGGGGAGAGTGGGGCGCAGTGCACGCTCTGCCGAAGGCGCGGTCCGATCAGCACGCCGACGCCGCCACGCCCGCGGCCGTCTGCCGACGTGTACAAGAGGCTCCATCCGGCTCCAAGGTCCTCATTTTGAAGGCCTGGCTCCGCCACAATAGAGACCTCCTGCAGCATTATGAGGTCCAGCTGTAGGTCGTGGGCCAGCTGGACGAGCAGAGTGCGACGCCAGGGGGCCTTCAGAGTCCGGCAGTTCAGCGTGCCGAGCCTGAGGCGACCACCTGGTACGGCTAGGGCCCGATGACGTTGGGCCTCACGGTCCCCGGCGCCACCCGGCGGATCCGATTCAGAAGCGGCAGAGACCGGGGGCGACTGGCGTCTTGAAGCACCGCGAAGTCGCCCACGCCGGTTGCGCTCACGTCGCCGCTCAGTGCGACGGCGTGCGCTGCGCTGTCCTCTGCTCGTCCCTGATGTGCCGATCTTGGCTGCCGCAGCCGAGGCGCGGCCGTCCGAGCCAACCGAGGTCATCCGCGGCCTGATAGGCTGACCACGATGCCAGGAGGTGTCGACACTATTTGCACAGATGTGCAAATATAATGGCTCGTTTTTTTTATAGTAGAATTAGATTTCTTTACAATGCATCCCTTCCATTCCTTTCCCTGTCCATCAATGTATTTAACTTCATCACCACCACTTGGTGTGCTTGAAAAAAATTTTAGATCACTGACACACATAGTGTGTTGAACCATCAGACTTGTCAAACCAATCAATAAGAATTTGTTTTCCAAAATGTGACTTTCGAGTTACAGCATTCTTTATATGGATAGCGGCAAAAGAAGCCTGAAAAAATGTAACTTGTTTGAGTTAAAAGTGTCACCATAAAAATGAAAGTGAAGCAAAATGTAAAATTATTTATCAATATTAACTCAATATTTTAATGGTTACTTATATGTATAAAAAATAATGAAGTAACTGTGTTTATTAATAATAATATAAATGTTTAACTACTTTGAATACTTTCCCCCCAGCGAAAAGTATATAATACTTTTTCATCTTTGAATACTTTAAATATTTCTGATAAGTGATAATACATATTTTATATGTATAAATAATTGTACAACAGTAATTAAAGATTTGTATATATTTGTAAAATCTATTAATATTTGGCTATTTGAAAAGCTAGGTTAGACCATGCAAAGTACAAAATATAACACCTTTGTTTATAAACTAAACAAATTTATACATTTATACCTATACAAAGTTATACATTAATATATTAAAATAAAAGCAACCCATATAGGTAGCATTTGCAGTGTCATATTCTGGGTTTTTTTCTGCCATAGTTATGCCATGGCATCCTAGGTTTGGAATTTTGGAAATGGCATCCTAAAATTTGAGCCCACTGCCATTTTGGCATCCAGATTTTTTGGGATAACCAAAGACATGCCAATGCCAAAACACAAGGACAGAGCTGTTTGCTCCGCTCGCCACCCAAAAGCTTCTAGCTTGCTCCGCTTGCCACCCAAAAGCTTCTAGCTCACTCCACTCGCCACCCAAAAGCTTCTAGCTCGCCTTTGTTGCTGCCCACAAAAAGCTCAGCTTTCTTTAATGACAAAACAGGAAATTACATGTTAATTTGTTTTTCAGGCTAAAGCGGAAATTGTGTTGCTGAATTTCTTCATCCCCCTCCCACTAATTTGCCCCTGCCGATGCCCCTGTTATCCATGGTGGACAGGGTCATATGCTACATATACTCAGGAACAGCCTTAAGTTTGAATTAAAACCTGTGAATTTGCCACCAAAACTGACTGGACATCTGGGCTAGTGCCATTCTAACAACTGTAAGGGGGACCATTACAATTTTTTCTTTAAAAATGTTCCCAAAAGTTGTAATGGTCCCCCTTACAACATCTGGCATCCTTGTTTTCAATTTGGCATCCAGTTTTAGAACTTGGATGCCAAATGGCATTCTGCTTTAAAAATAAAAAACCCTAGTCATATTACCAACATTATATTATCAACAAAATAGTCATTTAACATGACCATGCAAAATTGTACTAGCCAAATGGCATGGTCTTTAAATTAATTATGCCATCTTAAGCATTTAAAAAACATAACAATAAACTTAATTTGGGTATGACAAGCTATTTCATGCACTGAATACAACTGTTTGATACAATGCAATAAACAATTCATAGTAACTAGATTTTAAGTAAAAAAGTAAATTAAGTAAATTAATAGGAAGTAAAAATGAATTATATTCTTAGGAAGTCAAGTCATGAAATAAACTCAATCCTCAATCTTAATAATAATCAGCAGGAATTATATTTTTAGGAAGTCAAGTCATAAATTAAACTCAATCATCAATCTTAATCATCAGCAGGTTTATAAACAGAGTGGCAAAAATGATAGAAATTTACCATAGTTTACCATGCACATTGCTTTATAAACTTGTGAGTTTAACTAATGAGTTTAACTTAAAAGGTAAAAATAAAATTCTGACCAGGTATTCTAATAAAAAGAATGGCATATAAACTTTCTGGAGAAAACTGTCAAGGAAGGATTTTAATGTTCAGTGCCTAGAGATAATAGTAATGTGCTAATTACTATTATAAAAAATAATAGCAGCATCTTACAACAAATTTAGACTCAATACTTCGACTTCCTAGATATAATATATCAAAAAATGCCACAATGTGGCTACTATATCTAATGATTGTGATAATAACATACAATGGATGATATATTCAACTGAATAGATATATGTATACTAATTAATGTAAAGTATTGTAAGCATTTAAAGTATTCAATAATTAAATAAAGCACAAAGTTTCAACCACAAAAAAACGCATCAATGGAATGTAAAACGGGGAGTAAATTTAACGTCAATACAATATTACTAAGACTGCTTGAATTGTTTTATGAATTGAAATATCGTGAGATGAAATTTCGTGAAGTACCGCGTGTTCCTGCAATATTTTCGCACTAATGAGCTACTTTCCACTTTAGGCAATATTTTCAAAAAATACGATTTCTTTAAAATCGCATGCCTACAAATACTTATATTGCACAGGGTGCAGCAACAGCTTTAGCTGACTCACATATTGTGAAATGAGCTAATTTAATTTTAGGCAAAAATTTTCAACTTAGGCGATTTTTTCAATATAGGCAATAATTTCCACTATAGGCAATGAACCAGTAATCTAGGAATGTATCCTAGGAAACAAAGAGGCTGATATGTGGCCTTTTGTAAACTCAGTTTAATTCAACAACTATTGCTAGAAAAAAATAACTCTGTCTAGTAGACTCTGACCGGGACCCGATCCCAACTCCCGAAAACTTGGGAGTCGGGCTTTTTTTCACCATTCCCGACAACTCGGGAGTGAGACTCGAGAGTTGGGAAAGGTTGGGCGGGAGTGAGTGCAAGAAAGAAGAAAATGCAAGGAAGAAGAAAGAGAAGAGGGATTAGACAGAATATTAGTAAAGAGAAAATTACGAAGTTGGAAGAGTGTACATGTAGGAACCAGAAACTGAAAGTATAAAAAGTAGATTCAATCATTTGTAGAAATAAACACCAGGCTAATTCCATGAGATGACGGTCGTTGTGTTGGTGTACATAATAATAATTATTTGTACCAAAGACAAACTAACTCGAGACTTTTTATGTTCTATATTCATGGGTGTGACCTCTAGATTAAGATAATATTCATTTTAAAGTAATTTTATTTACTGTGTTAATGTAGCGGACAGAAACTTTCAATGATGGTCGTTTTTGGTGAAAGTTGACAGATTCAAATTCAAGAAGTTCAAGATTCCTGCGAATCAGGCAAGTTTTTGTCTCCATCAATCATTTGTTGTAGTAAACAATAGCTAGATAAACAGTTATAAACAAATTTCACATGTTAGTAGCCAGTTCTAAGTGTGTTGCATGCATTTTCTTAGAAGACAGTTGTTGGACTGATGGTCGTTTGTTTCAAAAAACGACTATTATTTTTTAAAACCACATAAGGAATGTCTCTATTTTGGATAATATCGTGGTTTTAAGTTTGTTTATAACTAATATTAGTTCTAATACAAATATTTAATGCTTTTCTAACCATAAAATTTATTACACTAATCTCTCATTTGAGATCAAACCATTATGTACTTGTACCTTCAACAGAACATTAAACTTCAAGATTGCCTGACTCGATAATCATAAAGGTGGCTAATCAGTTGATAGAAGGAATTGTGCATAAAACAATTAACAAAAAGATAATATGACTTAACAAAAAAGATAGTTTGATTGGCCATTAGCAGACTAAGCACCAATGGATAGTAAAAACGTCCTTAAAGCAGTTTAACAATTAAAAAATTTAAAATGGCCACGCGAGTCGGCAGGAACAGGGGGCTGCAAAATGGAGATGATGTCTTCGGCAGCGTAATAGATTGAGTTCTTTTTTCGAGGCCATGTGAAGCTTCCACCACTCTTCACCATCACATTAACTTTCCACTCCATTTCTGGCCCAGATTTGATCTCCTCAACTTGGCCTGGAAATGACTCTCCGAAATAGTTTACAAGGGCCCAGCAGCCAATGGTGAGTTGCAAAGCAATGGAACCCGGCTGAACAGGAGGCAGGTCCACTGTTTTAGGCCTGGTGCCTGCTGAACTGGCTGCTGCAGGGTTTCGGTGGCGGTACAGGGCTGAGTGAAGTTTCGGCCACCCCTGACAGCGCATAGCCTATTGCACGCGGAGCTGAAGATGCAGCTACCCAGCAGTGCAGCTTTTTTAGGCCAGGAATCTGTTAGCAGAATTGAGGATGGACTTTTAGTAAATTCAATCTGCTTTTGTGCTACCGAGTTCCAATATTATTTATTTCAATTTACCTCAGGAGCGGCCAGAAGAGCTGGTTGAAATCAATCAGCATACTCCTGCTCGATGTCACACTTTTTAATTAGGTGACAGTCAATTTCACACCTCTTAACTACCCGAACGAAGTCATCAGCGTCCTGGACGATAGCGTTTCGAGTTTTTACTTCGCGCCAGGCAAAGCGCTTCAGAGTTCCACCGAGGCCATCAATAGCCCCCTTGCCATGAGAGGTGGCGAAGAACTCCCATGACAGCTCGGCAAGCTCGAACTCGCGGCATGCCAATTCAGTAAAGTGGAACATGAACTTGTTCTTAAATTGGCTCGCAGGGCCGTCGCTCCAGAACTGGACCCGGTGGCCTGGTGTAGAAAACCTCTGGATAATTTGAGAAATTTGTGTTACTAATAGTGTTGTGTGGCACTAAAAGGGTTAAAAATGTTTTCAAGGAGTTTTTCAGTCATCGTATTACCCGAAGTAGGTAGGGCAAAAACACCGAAACTGTTGACTTAGTGTGCTCGGTTGAGTCGCTCACCAAGGCCAACATAATAGAGCACGACTTGCGATAGAAAGCAACGGTGAATATCGTCACCTGATTTTGGCACCAGTATGCTTGCTGTGTTGCATCCTGGTGCGCGCAGGTATAGTTTTCGCTGAAGTCGAAGTGAATAATTTGCTCGTCTTCAGCAAGAGCAGCCTTCCGATCGCGAAAAGCGGCCGACTTGTGGACTCTGGTCCTCTCGTGGACAACAAATTTGGGCAGCAATCACAGCAGGAGCTTGTGAGCCGTGTTCACTGTGACGGCACGTGCATCTCGCTCCATTCGCTGCGACTGTTCGTTGTGCTGCCAGAAGCAGAAGGTGACCCCATCCTCGAGAACATCAGTGTCGGGATTAGGGATTCGATGATTTTCTAAAATGCTGCACGCATCACACAAGCCAACGGCGCACCGTGGGGTGGGAGGATTGCAGAAAATAACTGTGGTTAGCCAATCTGTTGAATAGGCTGGTAGGCTAGTGACCTGCGAGAGCGCATTGCAGACGCTGGAAAATGCAGTCGTTACAAGATAATTAAACTACGCTATTTTCATTCTTTTCATTCACTAGCAAATTAGCAATTCAAGCTGTAGAGTTACCTTCTAAAATTCTCGTGTTCGAGGCAACAGCACGAATAGACTGGCGTGTTGCCGAAAGGCACAACATATTTCGGGCGCAGCTCACATAGCTTTGACAGCGATAAGCTGTTTCCCGTTTCGCCAATAAACAGGTTTTGCACCTCCTTAAGGCTCATTAAGAGATAACGCCTCTGTATAGACTCATTATGGACACGCACATAGTCCTTCCGACCAGGAGAACATTGGGAAATGTCATCCCTGAGGAAGAAATTTGTGATGTCCATAATGACCTCGTCAGGTAGGTGGCACCTCACAATGGCTTTTGGGAGTGGCAGGCTATTTTCTTGCACAAGGCGCATCAGAATCGTCTGTCGCCTGGCTGGGGTCTTCGGGAGTGCATCGCGAGCCCTGTGATTAAAAAACGTAGGTAGACGAACGAACATAATGTAGTTTTCAGACTAAGAAAACGCAATAAATTTAACCAAGAAAAAATATGATGTTTAAATTAGAGCTGACTATATTTAAACTTACTTGTTCAATGCACGAGAAGTCGCCTGCTTCGATCTATAGGCCTCTTCTGGTTCAGCAGCATCAGCAGCAACCTTCCGGCGGGCACACCAGGCCTGGTAGCGCAACCTGGCCTGGTCACGCTCCTTGTTTTTTTTCGCCTCTGACTTTAGCTGCTTTCGATGGTTGGCACTTCGCAGCCGCTCCTTTTCTTTTAAAGTTGCAGCATGTTTCATGCGATAGTTTTTGCTATTTATCGCCTGGCTTTTTTAGGGCATGGCATGGTAGGAATCGAGAGAATACCTGTTAAGTAGCTTTCTAATTTTGCTGAAGATTGGGGCATGCATTAATTGGGGCGTGCAGTGCAAAGTAAATGTAAAATTGCAAGGTGCATGGCTAGTAATTTGGACCAACTTTAATAGTACATGTCGAAATTTAATTTACAGGCATGCATTTAAAATAAGATGAAGTGAAGATCTATAATGTCAGTTTCTCTTGAAGGCTTGAATTCAAAGAACATGTATTGTCTTTAAAATTGACACGAACCTTTTACAAGAAAAATTGATTAAAAATACACAACTTGAGAGCAGTAATAATGTTTTCTGAATATATACAGGTTTTAAGAATGCCAGGAAATGATGGTCGTTGTGTAACTTTGCAGGTTTTTTTTAAGCATATTGTTGTACCTGTGGTAGCGTGGCACACAATTGGTAAAATGACCAAGACAGGAACTGGATCCTAAGAGGATTTTATACCGGCCTCAACACTGTTGCCTCTTCGCAGTGGAGCAACCTGGTAGTCAGGCTTAGATTACCTAGTTTCCTGGGATATCTAGTAGAGAGTCTATGTCTTACTTGATTTCTGTGACTTAGCCGCAAGCGGACTAGAGAGCTTGTGCTTCAAAATGCGCTTTCTAGTCTAGCTCTGTCAAGAGATTTGCTAACTTCACAGAAGTCGTTGAGTAGCAAGATGCAATAGGATGCAAAAGCATGAAGAACTGGAGACGGAAAAGTGCCATGAATATAAAGAAATAGTGCTACCACGATACTAACACCATCTCAAGGATTCGTCGGACTGTGCCCTACTTATCGTAGGAGCATTTGAGCGCTATTCTGCCAGTCTTCTTCCGAACTAATGCGATTGCACCATGGTGTGCAATGTGACTCAGTGCGCAGACAGAGCTGGAACGAAAGAGAGAAAGCGGAGGGGGTGGCGAGCGGAGGTGACAGTGCACGGGAAACACTAACTACCTACACCCCAGCCCTCCCACAGACCTAGAACAGCCTGACTCACAGATTGCCTGGAGGCTGCTCAGCAGTCTACAGCACATCATTCTCCTCCAGCTAAAGGATGACGGTCAACACCGGCTGGCCGTCAGCCGCACTTAATCAAAATTCACGTAAGTACTTTTCCTTTATTATTCACTTCGTTTTCTTCTTTCTTTCCAAACACCAAATTACCAACTTCTTTTTTTTGAAAAACACCGACAACATAATCATGGTGTGATATTTTGACTTAGGTCTCTCTTTACGTTGAGATTCCTAAATGAGGTCGGGTGTCCTACTCTTTGTGAGAGATTCCCTTTTCGCAACTCGAAAATAACGAAGACAAGACGATTCAAATCCCAAGCTAAACAGCTGATATTTAAGTGTTAATTAGTAAATAAGAGAAAGCTATGATCACTGATCAATTCCCCTGGCAGCGCTCTTTTCGTCCCCTGCCAGGTACTGTACTTAATTCAATCCAATTCACAATTCGCACTAACAAAATCTCGATAACCGCAACACAAAACACGAACTCTACTCGATAATACGACACGATAAACAACACAAATAAATCCTAGACAAAAAGATAGTCCCTATAACAAACAAGACAAATAACGCGAAACCTAACCAAAATCCCTAACATAAAACCGAGGCGACCAGCAAGCACTTCTGCACTATGGCACAACGATAGTTCTATCGTGCCACACCTAATGTCTGTTCGACGGCGTCCCACCGATGATTGTCGGCGATATGGAGAGTGCTTCCGTGCTTGCCAATCCCTATCTAACACTCCGTCAGCAGTTGGCCAGACGTACCGAGCTCAGCGCAAGCTACTTACTGACGTGGGGTTGAGTGTGGGGGTTTTCTTTGACTAACTAGTTGGACCGGTTTACCTGTCCCGGTATCTATTTACTAGGATGCGTAACACGAATGAGAACAATATCAAGATCAAGAGCAAGAGCAAGGTCGAACGCGAGACCAGAATCACATGAGAACAATATTTCAGCGCAATAGTCAGTTTTATAGTCAAGCGCCCGCCCCAGCCCTCATCAAAGCCTGGGTGCCGGCCGCGCCGCTTGTTCTTCTGCCAGGTCGACCCTGCCGGTTAACGAACCGGCTGCTGATTGGCCCGGCTCGGGGTGTCGCACTTAAGTCGGTTCACTTCAATCGGCTAGCCGTCCTCCCATTGGTTGGGCCCACCAGACCAGGGCTAGTCTGATGCCTTGGCTGTAGAGCAGGGGTGACCGGCCGGTCGCGTGTTAGGCCTGGCTGGGGTGCGCATGTACAAACAACTAACCTATCAGATACATTAAAATAATTCATAATATTGACGTGCGCGAATAAGTTACTACAAGTAGAAATATACGCATTATAAAAACATGCCGACACTACACTCCCCCCTCCTAAAAGAAGTGGAGTGCGAACAAAACAGAAAATAAGGGACACAAGACTCGATACCTAAATAAACTGGAAACCGAGATTTAACAGAAAACGAAAATTTTCAACTCCTCTGGGGGACACCTCCTCCCCCCTCCTAAAAGAATAGGAGCTGGTTTAACGCGAAAAAGAAAATTTTACGCTATCTATAATCGTATTAAAGAAACAATACAGAAAGCAAAGGTTGTCCAAAGCACAATGTTTTGACTAACGCTTGTATTCCTTCGTCGCCGAAAAGGTACAATTTCAAAAAAATTTAGATTAATAATAACAGAACTAAAGCATATTAAGGTTTGCTTAAAGAATTCCATTAGATTTAAATTCAAAATACAAAATTCTGCAACTTGTCATCAAAATTTTACGATTAACTACAAAAGGAACAATAGAATGATCAGTTTAACAGCAAATTTAACAATTCGACCTTCAAAATTCAACACTTGATTACAAAATTTCAATCAATATTCATGCTTTTTCAGCGCAAAGTTTCTGACATTATAATTTAATTTGCAAGAAATATACTACTCTTAAAAGTATATCACACACTTCCGCAAGGAAAATCTGTACGATTCACGGACTCAACAATTTTCACAAATCCAATCTACTGGGCGGTCGGATACACGCTCTGTTTCTCAATCTCGGAGCCCAACGCTCCTGAACTGGTAATTCCTCTCTTTGTCCTCGGGGCCGGCGTCCTCGGCCTTCTCGGTTCACTACGGCTGGCGGCACTGCGCCACCGCGCGCCGTTGGCACAACTAGCGTGGCTCGCGGAATCTCTGTCCGCACTGGAATTACTGGCACCCTTGGCACTGACGGCATTGCCTGCCTGTTCGGCACCGGTATCTGTGACGGTGCTTGCCGTGGCGCTACTTGGTGTGGTGGCCAATCGATTTCAATATCCGGGTATTCTTCCTCCGGTTCCACCTCTGGCGCTCCGGCGCCGACTATCCCACGCCATGCGCATAATTTTTCTTCCGACAGATAACACGGTTTGACGCGATCTACACTGACTATTTCGTGGATCCGATCTGGCTGTTCAATGCCATGAACCTTGGGTCCGGGTTCGATTCTTAAACACTTGCCACTACCGGTGACCTCAAGTACGCGGTATGGTCCGACCCACTTCCGGTTCGTATTAAACTGTTTGTGGCCATTCGAAAGCCAAACTAAATCATTCGGTTTATAAAAATTTTGAAATACTTTTGCGTCGTAGTTGGTTTTCATTCGAGTTATTGCTACTGATTGTCGTTGCCTAGCAACGCGAAAGGTCTCCATGCACTTCCGGTACAATTCATGCACGTGCCGATCCGCAGTTTTTTGTTCTGGCGGAGGCAAACCGATTTCTGCGTCTACTGGCAGTCTCATCTTTCTGGCAAATAGCATTTCAAATGGACTGAACTTGTTCGACTCGTTAATCGCACTGCGCTGTACCATCACGACGTGGGGCAAGACTTCATCCCACGCGAGGTCTAGTTCGTCACGCGCTAGCTTAATTCCATCCTTCACAACTCTGACCATTCGCTCACACTTCCCATTCGCTTGTGGGTGGTAACTAGTAGTGTGGCGCAAATCAATACGGAAATTCTCCGTTAAGCTCTTCACGATATCTGCGGTGAAAGAAGCTCCTCTATCAGAAATGAATGCTTCCGGTGCGCCATATCGGCAAATCCACTCCGTGTACAGAGTCCATGCGGTGCTCTCTGCTGTACAATCGCGGAGGGCCTTCACCTCCATCCATCCGGTGAAATGATCGACCATCAGCAGCAGGTATTTATTCCCTCGCTGCGTTGTGTCAAAGGGTCCTGCGTAGTCTATGTGGACCTTCTCGCCCATGTAGCTACTAAGCTCGGGCTCCAATGGCGCTCTCAAATTCGGGCCGTATTTCTTTCTGGTCTGACATTCCGGACAAGTCTTAATATAGCGTTCTAAATTCGCAGAATAATTTGGCCACCAGAACCGTTGTCTAATCAGGTCTCTGGTCTTGGAGATTCCTCCGTGGGCCATCTGATTATGATACCGCTCGAACAATTGCTTTTCGAGTTGCTCACTTTCTGGCAGCACGATCTGCTGTAATTCGCGGCCTTCATGATCTCTATAACATCTGTAGATAATGTTCGAGTCTACAGTCAACTTGTCATAATCACTGTACAAGGACTTATAACTCCGATGCATTCCGATCCATTCGATCTTTGGCGGGCACTGCTCTCGCGCTAACAGGCGGGTTTTCAGTTTCAGCAACTCAGGCTGGCCGTCCTGAAGTTCGACCACACCTGCCGGAGAACTTATGTCTATGGCCCCGCAATCTATTCCGTCCGGTTTTCTAGCTGTATTGCACGTGGGGCACTCCTCGTGGTACTTTTTCGGGGGTCCGTCACGTGATGGTCGGCGGCTTAACGCATCTGCATTGCCATGACTCAGACCTTGGCGATATTCTATGGTAAAATCGTACTCTTCCATTCGGCTTATCACTTCGAACTGATCGAACTGTTCGAGGATCATGTTCCATCTTCCCAACATGCCCTTCGCACCGTGGCACTTCCTCAGCCACTGCAGTGCCGCGTGATCTGTTCTGATCTTAAAATGGCGACCAATCAGATACGGGCGATAGTGCTCGAGAAAATAAATTAGGGCGTACATCTCCTTCATCGTGGTGCAGTAATTCAACTGGTGCTGATTTAACGGGTGGGACGCATAAGCGATCACCTTCTCTTCCCCGTCCTGCTCTTGCAACAAATTCCCTCCGATCGCGCTGTCGCTGGCGTCTACATCCAGGACAAAGGGTCCAGCTTCCTTATCGAATCTGGGATAGCTGAGGACAGGCGCGTGGGTCAATTTTTCTTTCAGCAGTTCGAAGGCTTTCTGGCACTCCTCATTCCAATGATATTTAACATCCTTTCGAGTCAGATTATTCAGCGGTTCGCTGATTCGGGTAAAGTCTTTAATAAATCGGCGATAGTAGCCTGCTAATCCTAGGAATCCTCTAAGCTCAGAGATGTTCTCTGGCCTAGGCCATCGTTGTACTTTCTCAATCTTGTCTTTACTGGTGTACACACCATGCTGACACACAGTATGACCGAGGAATTCAACCTCCTTCCGAAAGAGAAAAGTCTTTTCGGGCTTAATTTTCATTCCTGCTTCCTCTAATCTGGCAAAAATAAGATCTAAATTTCTCAGCATCTCTTCGAAATTCTTGCCCGTGCAAATGACATCATCTAAATACAACAGGGCGAACTTGTAAGCGTAATCTCCTAAGATTCGCTGCATGATCCTTTGGAAACAGGCTGGACCGTTGGTTACTCCAAACGGCAGCACCTTCCACTGGAATAATCCATCGTGGGTTCGAAACGCCAATTTCTCTGTCACTCTCGCGCACTTTGACAGACCAGTAAGCTCCTACCATGTCAAGTGTGCTAAAGTACTGGTTGCCGGCGAGGGACTCTAATGATTCTTGAATTAATGGCAATGGGAAACTGTCCTTCTTAGTCTTGTTATTCAACTGTCTAAAATCACAGCAAAAGCGAAATTCACCGTTCTTCTTCCGAGCGAGGACTATAGGACAACTCCACTCGGACTCTGATGGTTCTACAAGATCGTGATCTAGTAATTGGCGGACATGTTCGCTGACAAACTCACGCTGCTCAGGGCTCTGCTTTCGCAGTGGAATTCGAACTGGAATCTCGTCGGTCGTCTCAATCTTAAATTCGCCGACGCGGGTCTTTCCAATGTCCCACTGATTCTGCGAAATCATACCTTGATACCGGTGTAGCAACTCAATTACTTTCAGTTGCTGATTTGCTGTCAGATCAGTCTCATCCAGTCTAAATTGATCCCTTATCTTAGTTGCTTCGCTCAGCGTGGGGATCCTCTTCTGATCTTGCCGCCGCTCGGCTGGCTCAGCTTTATCTACAAGAAAAATCTCTAACTCTTCGTTCGCTGGCTCATACTCAGCAATAACCTCATTCTCATGAATGGTCTTCTCATGCTCGGTTGGGTTCATGACCCTAACAAAGGTTTCGCCGAATTCATCTAGCGACGTTAGTCCCTTTGCAACTAGAATCGACTGATCCTCATCCTGACCGCTTTTCCTGGTAACAAAACCGTACTCAGCTGCATCAGGGGTCTCCCTACATTTGACTTTAATAAATTTCTCACTCAGTGCCGGAATCTTTGCCATGCTGGTTACTTGCAGTAGCACGCAACGTGCACTTTCATCTGCAGTGGTTAGTCTAATCCGAATGTTATTAAATTCTAGCGTCTTCTCAGCTATATCGAGCTTAATTCGGTGACGGGTCAACAAATCGAGACCAATAATCGAAGTGGTTAGCAGGTCTTCTGCGACAAAGAACGGGTGGATCACCTCGCTCTGTCCGATTCTAACTCTTAAGGACACCTGGCCCAACAGTCTGGTAGACTGGCTGTTGGCCGATTTCATGTTAATAGCGCACGGTTTTAATGCAGCTTTACAGGAGAAGAGCCGGTCAAATAGACTCTTGTCAATCACGCAGTGCGACGCTCCCGTATCAATCAAAATTTCTTCACTAACGCCGTTCAACTGACTGTGCAGAAATAAACCTGAGTTTATGGCCTGATTGGAAATAATCGGTTGGACAAATCCGGCTGCCTGCTTTTTTGCAAGCTTCTCTCCGGCTGCGGCTTCAACCTGCACGGAGTTTTCGAGCCTATTCATTTCCTTTCTAAATTCTCTTATTTCTTTCTTCAGTTCCTCAACTTCCTTAGACTTCAGCCTCTCCTCTGGCTTCCTCACAGTCTGTTGCTGTGGAGCTCTACTAGTTACAGGCTCTCGCTGCTTTGCAGCTGCTTTTGCAGTCTTCACAGGTGCTTTCATTTGCACTTCTTGGCGCAATTGCCGAATCTCTTCTCGCAGCTCTGACAGTTCATTTGCTGCCGCTGCATCTACGGACTTTCGCTGCTCAGTCTCACTGACTCTCAATTCAATGCCGTTTAATTTTCGGCGGTTGGCGTCAAAGGCCTGGCTCTGAGCTCTGCGCTCTGCCTTCTCTGTTTCGATTCCTGCGCAATCGGCGCAACTACAATAGGATTCTACTGACTCCGATATTGAATTAATAGACTGTTCGCTGTGTCCGCAGCATTCTACCTCTAAGGCGCGCTGCTTGTTACTATGAGTAGTATCACTAGCCCTAATAAAAGAAAAACTAGCTCGCTTCCTCAAATACAATAATAAATCGTAATTAGTTACTCCGCACGTGTCCCGCAAATGAAAGAAAATCTCCTTGCCTCTCCTATCTCTGAGGAATCCGTAGCCTCTGTTATAATTGTACCACACTAATTTTCCGAACTCTACGTTATTAAGCTTAATCTGCCGTGCGTCATTAATCACATCTCTCTGCTCAACCGGCCTTCGGTTATTGCCGGGGGTAAATAAATTTAGTGGCGGGGAACGGTCAACCCCCCTCTGCTGCCGTTCCGCTTGCAGTTTAAAGGCTGTAGTCTCTGGGGACAGTCCGCGCTACATGACCTGGTTGGTCGCAGATGTAACAGGTTCTGGGTCGTGCAGTAGGCGCATTCGCTCCCGCAGGATTGAAACGGTCATTGGCTGGTTGGCCTCGCCAACCTGACTGCCTTTCGACACCAGTCTGCTGTCTAGTGGGATTAAACTGCCTAGGTGGAAACATTCTGTTGTAACTGCTCATCTGCGGATTAAAATACGGTTGTGGCTGCGTCTGAGCCGGCGGTCTCATTGGCCGCTGAGTCTGCATCGATGCGAATTGCGGTCGCTGTTCCTGCCGGTAAAAGTACGGCGAACTCTCAGTGCGAAATTGCGGTGGTGGATAATAATTCGGTTCCTCTATCTGCTCAAACTGCGAGCTCTGCCTAGCGGCTTTGCCACGGAACTGTGCCTGCTTGACGGGTTCAACCTGGGAAACCAAAGTCTCAGGCGGTTCCGCTTTTCTTCTACCCTTAGCCCCTTGGCTTGCCAGCTCATCGAGGATCTCCTCGTTCTTGGCTGCTGCGAGCAAATCCATGGCGGTATAAGCGTCGCCTCTGGACCGTCTGATAGAAATGACAGCCCGCCTAATTTTGTAATTCAAAATTCCGGCTTCAAATCGCTCAGAAATTCTTTCTCTGGCCTGATTTTCAAGGCCTGCCTTCCGAACTAATTCAACAAGAGCGTCATAAAAGTGCTCAAGGCTCTCGCCTTCCTGTTGTTTCCGGTTCATCAACTGAATTTTTGCTTCTTCCTGCTGGGCAACTGGCCTGAATTTCTGCTGCAAACTCTCAACTAATCGTGGGTAAGCGAGGTTCGGGTCAAGGCCTAGATTAATATAAATCTTGTAAGCTTCTTCATCCAGCAAAGACAATAATTGGCAGGCTCTGGCATCAGCCTCAATGGCGTTACCTTGGCAATAGTTAGTAAAAATCTTTAGAAAAACTTCAAAGTCTCCTCCGACAGCATAAGGCTTGGGTTTCGCTACTGAATTATTATTCCTATAAATAAGTCTAGGGGCAGCTCTCAAATTCTGGATCTGATTCTGCAGATCGGTAATTAAAGCTCTTAGTTGGTTATTGTCAGCTGCTAAGTTCTCTACTACTGCGGCTTGAGCATTGACCTGTGGGTCGGCTAAGTTTTGACCTTGGTCTGGCCCGAGAGCAGGGCCTTCATTCTGTTCATTGGCTACGGCCGCAGGGTCTGGGCCAGCACCTCTAATTTCAACTCCTACACCCGCCATGTACAATTTTTATGAGTCACTGATAAGAAAGTCTGCGCGGGCGCTTATCTATAATAGAATCTAACTAACCGAGGCAATAAAATTTCAATCGACCAATTGTACTAACACTGGCCTTTTAAGTTTGTAGCAAAAATAATAATAAGGTGGAATCTTTAATTAGATTGCAGAAGAACTATATCAATATAAGAACCGTGGAGGTATGTACTTCTCCAGGCTATCTCTATAGCAGAACTCTTAAACTTTCTTCTCAACAGGAATTCTCCTTTCTCTCAATAGAAATCAATCCTCCTTCAATAGAAATCTCTCCTCCCTAGAGGCTCCAAATGTGATATTTTGACTTAGGTCTCTCTTTACGTTGAGATTCCTAAATGAGGTCGGGTGTCCTACTCTTTGTGAGAGATTCCCTTTTCGCAACTCGAAAATAACGAAGACAAGACGATTCAAATCCCAAGCTAAACAGCTGATATTTAAGTGTTAATTAGTAAATAAGAGAAAGCTATGATCACTGATCAATTCCCCTGGCAGCGCTCTTTTCGTCCCCTGCCAGGTACTGTACTTAATTCAATCCAATTCACAATTCGCACTAACAAAATCTCGATAACCGCAACACAAAACACGAACTCTACTCGATAATACGACACGATAAACAACACAAATAAATCCTAGACAAAAAGATAGTCCCTATAACAAACAAGACAAATAACGCGAAACCTAACCAAAATCCCTAACATAAAACCGAGGCGACCAGCAAGCACTTCTGCACTATGGCACAACGATAGTTCTATCGTGCCACACCTAATGTCTGTTCGACGGCGTCCCACCGATGATTGTCGGCGATATGGAGAGTGCTTCCGTGCTTGCCAATCCCTATCTAACACTCCGTCAGCAGTTGGCCAGACGTACCGAGCTCAGCGCAAGCTACTTACTGACGTGGGGTTGAGTGTGGGGGTTTTCTTTGACTAACTAGTTGGACCGGTTTACCTGTCCCGGTATCTATTTACTAGGATGCGTAACACGAATGAGAACAATATCAAGATCAAGAGCAAGAGCAAGGTCGAACGCGAGACCAGAATCACATGAGAACAATATTTCAGCGCAATAGTCAGTTTTATAGTCAAGCGCCCGCCCCAGCCCTCATCAAAGCCTGGGTGCCGGCCGCGCCGCTTGTTCTTCTGCCAGGTCGACCCTGCCGGTTAACGAACCGGCTGCTGATTGGCCCGGCTCGGGGTGTCGCACTTAAGTCGGTTCACTTCAATCGGCTAGCCGTCCTCCCATTGGTTGGGCCCACCAGACCAGGGCTAGTCTGATGCCTTGGCTGTAGAGCAGGGGTGACCGGCCGGTCGCGTGTTAGGCCTGGCTGGGGTGCGCATGTACAAACAACTAACCTATCAGATACATTAAAATAATTCATAATATTGACGTGCGCGAATAAGTTACTACAAGTAGAAATATACGCATTATAAAAACATGCCGACACTACAATGGCGCACTCAGAAAAATAACCAGACGAAAAAATTGCAAACAAAAAAGGAGTACTAACTGGATAAGTGGACACGCAACAAGAACAGTTCATACTAAAAAAACAATTAACAACACTAAAAATAAACTCGAGGGGTCTAGCATTGCGGCATGAGTCAACGGACACGGTGCACTTACATTGGGGCCATACGCATCAAAGACTCTCGCAACCACCATCCTTCTACAAGTTCAACCACAGCCTGCCCGTACCGGGCCCTCAGATCCTGTGGTGTCGCTGCCAGTCCGCCGACCATTACTTCCGCTCGGGCTGCAGCCTCTTGAGCCATCTCGCGCCTGGTGGCCCGATCTTCCGCCGCAAACCCTTGCTGCACCCCCACCGACCAGCTGTCATCCCTCTGCCCCCGTGCGGCTCGGGCCAGGGACTCGGCCATTCCCAACACCGCCGCTTCGCGTGCCGGCTCTCTTAGACTCCACTGAGCCCGGCGTTGCCTGCGCCGTTGGGCGCCGCCCCTTCGGCGTCTGGGCCTAGCCACTGCTTCTTCCCACTCCTCCTGACTATCCTCTGATGAAAGACTCCGAGGCCTAGGAGGCTCAAACTCAGGAGGTGGTGCTGGCCCCTCCGGTTCCTCCTCATCACCGCTTGAGTCTTCGTCCAGCACCCCTTCATCTTCCGAGGGCATTCCAAATTGAAGTTGGGCCCAAATGTCCTCATTGGCATCCACTTGGGCATCCATGGAGCCACTGCTGCAGTCGCTACTTTGTGCCGGCCTGCGCACTTGTACCCCGGCTTCTGCAGTGTCGGGCACTGCCTGCACGGCCTTATTTTGCCTTTTCCCTGCTGGCCCGGAAGGAGTTGCGGTATGGCGTTTGACCGCCTGCTGCAAACGGGGAAGTGATGGCATAAATTGTTGGTGCCAACTCGGCGAGCACTGTCCCAACGGAAAGGGCGCACTACCACCGAATTGACGCCTCAACAGTTCCACCCGTGTACTCACCTCCGCAGGCCCATCTACCCTCCGGACTATACCCATCAGTCGTGGGCGCGTGGGCACTCGTTCCTGTGGCTGGCGATTCTCTTTGTCTTCCATTTATTTTAGGGACTTCTATGCCCTGATTCGGAAAGAGGAGGTCACTGAAACATTGTAGGTAGGCCATACATCGCTCTGATAAAATAGGATTTTTTGCTAGGATCTATTTGTAGCCTTTCAGGCTCTCGCCTAACTCTCTGCGGCCTTTGCCGCGGCTCTGGATCCCTAGCCTCACCTACTTGAGCAGCCTCACCACCTATGCAAAGAGGATGGGATAGGGGGCAGGGTAGGAGAGGGCAACGGACTGTCCGACGGCAGGACAACCACATCACCAGACGCCTCCCCCGCCTCTTCTCCGTTGCAGATCTTGCGGCCGACCGACTCGTGGAGACTCGACCTGGAGTCAACTCGTGGTCGCAAGTGCCACCTTCGAGCGCTCCACAGGCCGATCTTGTCGTCGTCGCTGTTCTCGTTGCTGTTGTCTGGTTCGCCGGCCGCGGCAGCTGTCGGAGGGCTACCCTTGGGTGGCCTCCTGAGCTTTCGCCGTGCCGTGCTCGCCTCCTCCGTCCTGTCGCATATCGAGGCCGGAACCGGAAGCAGGTTGCGCCGATGGACTACCAACACCTGCTTCCTGGCCTTCTTGGTGCTACCGTGTCGCCGGATCTTATACACTGTCTCGCCTTTACTCTCGAGTACCACGTATACCGATTGAAGAGGCCGATGAAACTTGCTGATCTCTCCGGAATCGATCACCGGGTTGTTAAGTAAGACCAGCTGGCCCAGGCGGAGTGGTTTCGCCTGCGGTCTCTCTTGGTAGTGCTCTTCCCGCAGCACCTGATACCTCTCGAGCTTGTCCCGGGCACAATTGACCGCCTGGTCTATGCGCTCCTGGAACTGTCGGAGATAATCTGGCAGGTCTGCGTACTCAGCCAGTGCAGTCAGCGTGTTGTCGACAGGCAGCCGGTACTCCCGTCCGAAGACCAGGAAATACAGTGTGTACCCGGTCACAGGGTGGACACTGGTGCGCAACGCGATTAAGCACGCGGGCAGCATCAGGTCCCAATCCCTGTGATCCTTTTCCAACAAGCACGTGAGCACTGACTTAATCTGGCGATTCAGATTTTCGACCTGGCCATTGCTGGCCGGGTTATAGGGACACGTGTGCGTGTGACGGATGCCGTGCAGCTTACAGAAGTCCTCAAACTCTGCACTCATAAAGTTCGTCCCCTGGTCCGTGTGCAGCCAGGCTGGTGCACCGTACTCGGGAATGAACCTATCTAGCAGCAGTTTGATCACAGTCTTAGTCTTCTGGTTTCGCATCGGATAGGCTAACGGGTATTTCGCACAGTTGCATCACACAGGGTTAGGATGTACCGATGTCCTCGGGCACTTGCTTGTGACAAAGGCCCGATTACGTCGGTGTGCACCCTTCCCAAGACCTCACACACTGGAAAGCTCTGCGGTGGAACCATCTCCTTCCGCCTTGTCTTGCTCTCCAGGCATGTCCTGCAACGCGCCACGTACCCCGTCGCCTCCGTCCAGAGACCGGGTCTCCAGAACCTGTCTCTCACTCTCTGCACCGTCTTGGACTGGCCGAGATGACCCGCCAAATGTGAGTCATGCAAGGCCTCAAAGACGCGCGAGTCTAATGCTTTCGGTAGCACCGGTCGCGGCGGCCGGTTGTCATCAAAGTCAATGACGAGCAACCCGTCGCGCACCTCCAGCTCCTCAAATGCACCCAGGAGGTCTCTGACCTCTTTCGGCATCTCGAGTCGCTGATCGAACCTGGGCTTTTCCCTTCCTGACAGCTTCAGTTCCGTCAGGTACCTGATTGCTGGGTCTTGGTGCTGAGCTTCTAGCAACTCGACCTGGCTAACCGGCACCCTCAGGAACTCTGTCACCACTGCTCTTACCGGAGGCAGCTCTCTACTGTCTTCGTCCTCCTTGTCCTTGGACCCAGGAGCCCTGGCAGCAGGGGGTGTCCTTGACAGGCGAGACTGGTCGCAACGAGTCTGACAACTCCCCTCCACCTCTGCTCCCTGTCCCACGGAGAGACCAACAGTCGGCAGGCAGGACTGGCTGCAACGAGCTGACTGCTGATCCTCCTGACCCGAGGACCCTGACACAGCGGGATCCGTCGCTCGCAGGCAGGACTTGCTGCATCGAGCCAGCGACTTCTCCCCTGTTTCTGAGAACTCCTCAACAGCAGGATTCGGTGTCTGCAGGCAGGACTGGCTGCAACGAGCGGACACTTCCTCCTCTGTCTCCGGACACACCAGAGGCTCCGGATCCGGTGCCTGCAAGCAGAACTGGCTGCAACGAGCGGGCACCTTTTCCTTTACCTCTGAGCCTTCTGCCAGCACCTGAGTCTGCACCTGTGCCTTGGCATCACAGCCCCGCACCCAGTGCTGCTCCCTTGTGGCTCCCTGTCTCCAGCTACCTTCAGTAGCTACCGTCTGCACGGCGGCATCCACAGTGCAGGCAGAACTGGCTGCAACGAGCTGACTGCGGAGCCCCGTAGACAGGTGCTTCCTGCCTCAAAAGCTGGCCTGCGGTCGTGTCTTCCTGACACCTTTGCAGCACCGCCTTATCTTGGCGCACCTGTACAGGTTCCAGGACCGGCTCTTCCACCAGTCCTTTAGACACAGCTGCTTCCCTTCCTGATCGGCCGTCAGCGACATCCTGAGCCTTGGGTTTCACCGCTCGCAGTGGCTCTGCAGCTTCTGTGATTTCATCCTGTTCATTGCCCCTTTCATGTCCCTCCTCCTGCTGACTCGAAAATTGGCGGGTGCACGCACTCGCACCGAACTGGATGTGGGGTGTTAATACCCCAAAAGAACAATTAACCGGGTTATCCGGCTTTCTCGATATCGATTCAGCATTTTGGTGAGACTTTCCAGGACGATATACATTGGTGAAATCAAACTCACTCATCCTCTCAACCCAACGGCCCAAGATGCCTGTTACCTTGTTGATACAGCGGTGAAAAGACCCTGCCGAATCCGTCATGCCATATTGAACTACGTACAAACACAGTCTTTTGGTTGAAGAAGAAATTCTCGTCTTAAAGAAATTTACTGAAAGTGTCTACAGATGGCCTTTGAATCAGAAAAGTATGCTGCGCTTGACTAATATTACTTACTGAGCGGTTTCACATTACTTACTAAATTTCTTACTGGTACACTAGTAGGTAAGAATATGCGATGCAATTTGTTTATTTTGAACTAAGTACAACTAAAGTCCTATAGAAATTTACTGAAAGTGTCTACAGATGGCCTTTGCATCAGAAAAGTATGCTGCGCTTGACCAATATTACTTCCTTAATTGATTCATATTACTCGTTAAATTTCTTACTGGTACACTGGAAATTGTTCTTACGCAGTCACATAGCGTAGGTCAATGCACATTTTAGTGTTTCGCAACTTTGCTGCAGAATTTGCTTTACTGAATGAGATGGTTGACTAGATCATTAATAAATTAAAAATTTCAAGGCACTTACTCTGAGACAACGTGCAGCAGCGGACGTTTGATGCCTCTGAGCATAGGCGACTGCGCATTCACGGTCGATGCCCATGGAACCGTCGGTGAAACGTAGCTGTTCCAAGTTAACTGGACATCATTAGGAAATTCGCTGAACTCATTGCCATGAACTGGTGTAGAGGCGATCATCATAACCGATGGAGCACTCTGATTGAGATCCGCGGCCGTCACATACTCGCTCGCGGCCGTGACATACTCGCTCGCGACACCGTGACTTCTGGCTTCTTCTGGGTGTCTGTCACAGTGCCTCCAAGCTTTTCATCAGAAGCCGACATTTTTCAGCTGGAAGTTATGAATTAGCGAGCATTTAATTGTTATCATTAAAAATGAAAGAGTGTAAATGTAAAAATCGAACTTGTCATAAATGCAAACTTAAGTTGCACAAGAAAGTAAAAGTAAATAAATTATGGAGTCATTTAAACCAACTTGCTAAAATTCGAAGTAAAGCGTGAAGCAAGCGGAATTATAATTTACTTGTTTGCGTTGGAGTATTATGTGAAAGAATAAGCTGCAACATGACTATAAACGCCTACCATAGAAAAATTATATGGAGTTTGAAAGTCATTGATAAAAACACGCTTAATTAAACAGTTTTTAGTTTGAATGCATGTTAAAACGTGGTTCATTGTTCACTTTCATTCCATAGACTTTTTCTTCCCTTTGGCGAAACGACTCTTCCACATATTTACAAATGAAGGCATCAGCTTGCGCATTTCCTCTCGCTCAGCCGATGAGCAGAAGCGGAGCGATGGGTGACTCTCCACTCCAGTCATGTAGCTGCTCCTGCTGGGCAGCACCGGATGCGCGAAGCCTGGCCCGTTCTTTTGGAGGAGCTCTTCGATTACAAGTCGAATCGAGCGCCCGACTTTGCTGTTCATCAGCTCGGTGGACTTTTTTCGTCTTTCTGCCTGCGACATCAGGCCATCGTCGCTACAAAAGGCGTTTGAAGTGTGAAGAGATTTTAGTTTCTTTGTTGTGCGATTGAAAGCGGAAATATTTAGGTTGCGATACGTTATCAAACCCCAAAGTTTTGTTAAAGTGTATGTCTCTAGAACAAAAAATCCATTATGCATAAAAAGCTTTCTGAACAAGTGAAAAAGATATTTACCTTGCAGACTGATCAAAGTTGCAAGCAATGGAGCCCGCCGGAGGGTTTGCAGCTCCTAATGCGTCTTCTGGTGAACAGGCCCTCGTGTCACACCTGCCAAAGTTAATTGTCCCATCTCTAAGCTACTTTTGAATTACATTCGAACAACAACTGCCAGATTTACATATACTAAAATATAACATCAGAAATCAGTTCTCACCTAATTGGTGACAGCAGCAGGCCTTGACGTTGCTCGGGATGGCCAGGAGGAGGCGTGGATACCACAATACTACTTAATGGAGCACTCTCATTGAGCCTGAGTTTTTTACTTAATGGAGCACTCTCGATGAGCTTGAATTGTTTGTTGGAAATAAGAAGTTTAAGTATGCTGCGCTTGACTAATATTACTTACTGAGCTGTTTTATTACATTACTTACTAAATTTCTTACTGGTACACTAGTAGGCAAGAATATGCGATGCAATTTGTTCACCCATCGGCAACACTGTAAACTCAAACTGTCCTCTGTGGTGCACCGAGAACACGGTCAGGTGTCTGTCCTGCTCTCTCAGCGGGATCTGCTAGAAACCCTGAGTAAGATCGAGGGCGGAATAGTACTGCGCCCTCTCAAGTGCTCGAAGGTCTTCTGAATGTCTGGCAGCGGATAGACATGTTTCAGGCAGCGGCTGTTTAACTCGCGATAATCTAGGACAATCCTGATCGTCTTGTCTTTCTTAGGGACAATCAGGAGAGGCGTGTTGTAGCTAGAGGTCAACAATTTTGTCAATTTAATTGCAATTTCATTAATTTTGCCCCGATTTTATTGTCTAGTGTAGGGCTAACCGTTATGATATTTATTATCCCACTGATGCCACCAAAGTTGTACCAGGTCTGATCTCACTGCTGCTGTTTTAAATAGATATTTTAGACTGGCGGCCCTTAAATGGGCCGTTTTAACTTCTCAATATGGTAGCGTATGTGTTGCACGAGCGGTAATTAGGCACTATATGTACTTTCCAGCCGATTAGGCGTTCCCGAGATCAGAGTTTAGCAGTTCCCTCTTAGTAATATTCTTAGTATAAATCTGAGTATAGGTCTTAGTATAGCTTAGTATGGTTCTCAGTATAGTTCTTAGTATGGTTCTTAGTATAGTTCTTAGTATTGTACTCAGTATATCTCTCAGTATCTTCTCACAAATGACTAACACAATGAATTATTTCCTCAAATCACTCTTTTATATCTCGAACACACTTAAAGCTTCAACAATGACCTGACTTTCGGCCAACAATTTTACTCACACACTCTCTCACTGTCTTACACGCACGGTGAGTTTATTTTTCTGTCTGAAAAACTGCGGCTATATATATAAGAGTATTTTGGCATTTGTTTAAATGGTGAATTTTCAGAAAATAATATTTACACGGAAATCATTAAAACAAAAATATATTTATACAGTATTACTTTCAATATCAGAAAGGAGTAAAACAAAATTTTGTAATTTTTGTATTTATATTTTGATTATATATATTGTATTATATACTTTTGTATGCGTATTTAATTGTTAGATTTTTGAGTATTTTTATTAAACGTATTTACAACAAAAAAGAAAAATATTTATACTAAAACTGATAATGTACGAGTATTTACACCGTTACAGTGAGATGTTTTGAAGTCCGGTGGACCACTCTGAGTCTGAATTTTCAGCTCGGATTTTCGCTTGTATTTATAGTAAAATTTTTAGGGGAAAACTGGTTTAGGACCAGGTGTTTACATTGGGCATACATGTTTGCACAGTGAGGTCAAACTTTTTTTTCAGCTGCGTTTTGGGTTTTTTCAGGTGAACATTACCATATTTAGAATTCAAGCAAATACAGCTGTCAGAACCGGTTCTCCAGCTTCATGTCACATGACTTTGTTTCTAAAAATAGTGCATGATTCATATCTAAAAATAGATTAAACAATATGGCAAAGTTTCCTTGTAACATTACTTTTAAGTAGCACGTTAAGCAAAAAGCATATTTTACTATTCTCTACAAGGGTATTAGTATGTCACCCAGAAAAGTAGGTTGCCAAATGTGTTCTGCAGAAACAGGCGTCTCAAGGTAAACTCCTTTAAGTAGCTGTCCAACAGCAGCTTGGAGTTACCATACATGGCTCAAAACCTTGCTTTGGCATTTGCCCAGGAGCCTTTGATGCAATTAGTCTGAGCCTCAGGGTTGTTGAGGTCCACAAAGTTAACACAATTGTTCACAGTCAGGTGATTTAGCAGCTCTTTGTATGCTTGCCACTGGTGAGTGATGATCCTGTCATGTCCAGGAAAGACATGACAGTGGACAAAGTGATCACCATTTTGCTGCTAGAAGTGCATAGCTTGGTGGCTTGGGCATGTATCACAGAGCTGACCATTTGCAAGTAGGCAGTACTATATACAAGCCAACAAATTTTTGCAGAATTGTTGGCTGTAATGACAGCAAGCTGGCAAATTGTAAGGACCAGATCACATAAGTCATTTTGATTGTACAGGTCATTAAGTGATACAGTAGTCGTAGGTGAAGGGGTAGCCAGCCATTTTCTGTGAGGAAAAATTATCATTTAAAAATAGGCAAAAAAAGTGCTTAGATATTGGAAATGTGAAATTGCTAGTGGTATATTGCTATAAGAATTGGCTTGGGGATTGAGATACAGCATGATGGAAAAATGCTTTATGGTAAGTGTAACTTTGACTTCAAGGCACTTATAACTTATGATAAACTTTGTACAAAGCTAAGGCATGTCATCTAGCATTTTATCAAGCAGTTTTCTTACTTTTTGTCAAAATGTTTGAAAAAATAGGAGAAAATGATAATAAAATTTGCAAAAGTAAAAGATTGCCCTGCAGTCTTGTTGCAAAGCAAAACTTTCATTCCTTTGGTTTATGATCCCTAAAATTAGTGACAATCCCTATTGGAAAGATACAAGAGTAAAAAAGTAAGTTTTTAATCACATTTCTAAACATCAGTCAAAACTTACTCCACTCATTTTATTTGCCTGTTATTTATTTATCACAACTGAATTCAGTCTAGAGTAACGAAAAGCAACAAAATGGATCCTATGTATCTAATTTGGTTTAGGATCATTTAAATAAGCAAAATACATATAAGTGATAGTAAACTAAAGGTAGGGGGGTTTTAGTCATAAATGTGCTATGTTAAAATCAATGTTGAAGAACTGTTATATGATATGGATCCTATATATCCACATTGGTTTGTAGTCATTTTAATGGGGAAAATACATGTAAATGATCATAAACCATCGGTAAAGATAGAGCCCGACCAGGATCCCGATCCCAATCCCGGATAGGCCGGGACCCAACTTTTTTGGAATCCTGACCAAGTTGGGAAAAATCTTCAGGAGTTGGGAAAAGTCAGGCGGGATTTAAACAAATAGTTTTCAAATCTTTGGTCGGTGATCTTGTCTTGTGTTTTTGCATTATTCATTTCATCTCTTCACATCTTTGAAATCATTATTAAAATCTATGAAAAAACAAGTGTGCATCTCCGACCCCGAAGGTCTTTGTTCACCAAAACTATTTTTTATCCAAAAAACATTAACTTCTAAGGTATCCTTACTGTCTTTTTCGTGCTGCTACATATACTGTAGCCACTGCCACCCAAATGATGGAATAATGCAAACAACATTGAAATGGAGCTTATACAGTTGTCCAGCAGAAACTTTCGTCTTGCAAAAAAAATCAACTATCAATACCTTGATTATCTACTCACTTGTCATTACCTATACCTCGTGCTCCTACATATACGCTCGTACTGTACTGAACGTCTCGGTCTCATTTATTTTTTCTGAATTCTACTTTTCTAACTTCTGAGTCTGACTGAGTACTGGCCACTACTTAGTTTTTCTTAATCCTGACCTGAGACAGTCGTTTCTTCTTTGTTCGTTCTCAAAAAGTAGAAATAAGATCTACACTTGTCAAATGAAACACAAATTGTAAATTTCAAGCAAAGCAATAATGGCTATTAGAAAAGTCTTCACTTCGGCTTATGCAGAAGTAGAACAGTTGGGGCAATGTTCTACTTCCGTTCGTTAAATTATTTTTTTGTTTGCAAACGACAGATAACGACAAATAACAAGTTTAACAGTAACAAAAAGTCAGTCGTTGGTCCGTCTTTCTTCCCTCAAACCGGGTAATAGTGCCTAATCCAGTAGAGGAGGGCACCGAAGCTATTCTTGGGGTATAGACGGCGCCATAGGAATTCTTCGAGGTGGCTTTCAAATAGACCAGCACTTGTGCCATGCATTTGGCGCAGCTTGGCCTTCGCATGGGCCCAGGTGCCCTCATTGGTATTCGTATGGAGCGTTGGATCGGCCGGGTCCACAAAGTGGAGCCTGTGGTTGACAAATGCGTGGTTCTGCAAGCCGGCGTATGCGAGCCACCCATCGGTCAAGATGCGGGTCCCTGGCAGGATGTGGCGCTGCAGAATGGGCGACCTCGACAATGATGCCTGGGCCACCAAGCTGGACGGGATGGTCAAGCAAATATTGTTGGCCAATGTCCCGAAGAAATTGCTGCCAGTCAACCGCAGTCTGGCGGGACAGGTCATACTGCTCTCGAATTGTGGTCGATGGCTGTCCAATTGCCCAGTAATAGGCCAGCTCAACCAGCTGGGACAGGGTGCAATGGGACCCTTCCCAGAACGACCCTTTCAGCACCGACACTTGGGCATTGCAGTTGCGGCAGCCCCGGGCACACCCATCCATAAAGCGGTCACCATCTCGACGCTGCACCCGCATCTTGATGTTGCAGCGACCGCAGTGCATCGTGTTTGCGAGCAGCCCGTACTTAACAAGCCAGCGCAGGTGTCGCTTGGACAACAAACTAATTAGCAGTTTGGATAGAGTTTATTTAATGGCAGTGGAAGCAAAAGGTGAGGCAGATAGAAAGGAACATGGACACGCTTGAGGGCACGCTTACACGCTAAGAGAACCTGTAACGGAGAGGTGGTCTTGTACATAGATATAAAAGTGGTAAACGCAAATGGATGAGGTCACAGACAATAAATAATGTTAGTTGCAACTAATGTGTTAAGGGGACTAAAAGTACATGAAAACGTAAGACGAAGGCGAAGGCCCAAAAGAGGCGAAGAATTGGAGGATTATAATCCGACAGGTTCGGGGGGGGGCACGAATGACACAAACATTGGAAGATGAATTCTGACATTTTCCGGGGGGGGAACGGAGGACAACAGGCAAAACTGAGTTCACGACGAAAAGTAGTTGGCTAGCACGGGTGGTCGGATGAACTTCGGGAGCGGTTAAAGCTTTAAACATAGTCAATTGGGCAATTTATTCGTCACAGTAGTAAAATTGATAGGCATTAGTCACATGTCACAGATGCCATCGCGGATCGCCTGGCGGCGAAAGGCGCGAAGATCTCTGGCAGAGAGGCCGTCGGCGGTGCCAGAAGCGCTCGAAGGCATGGAGTACAGCATCGGCGGAGTAGTCTTAGAGGGTCTCGATGTGAAGAGCTCTTGTCGTGCAGCAGGTGACGAGCAGGGCCCAGCGCTTGGTGGAGAGTCGAAGCTTGCGGTCGTAGGTGAAGACGGGCCCGAGCTGGTCGACGAGCTCGGAGGCAAAGGGACCAGCTTCAGCATCGAGTCGCTCCTTGGGTAGCTGGCCATGTCCTGGTGGCCATGTCCATGTCCTGCACGGGTTGAGCCTTTGGCGAGGCGGCACTGGATGCATCTTGAGAGTGCTTCACGGACTGTCAGTAGGCCCTTCGGCACCCAGTATTTGTCGCGGAGCATTGCGAGGACGGTTGAGGCACCAGCGTGGCTGCTTTGACGGTGGAGGAGCAGGGCAAGCAGCCGGGTCAGGCAGTGGCCAGGTGGCAGCAGGAGCGGGTTCTTGGAGTCTTCGTCCATGGAAGCGTTGGCAAAGCGACTACCCAAGCGGATGAGGCCGTCACAGAGATGAAGGTCCAGCTGGGCAATGATCTTCTCGGATTTAGGTCGGCCGGACTCGAGGGCTCGGATGACAGCACCGTAGCACTCAGTCTGGGCTGATCGAATCCAAAGAAGCAAGGCCGCCTGACGCTCAGCATGGGAAGGCAGGAAGTCCTTCGAGAATGGCCGGCGCAGCATGAAGGCCTTCAGACGGAGGAAGTAGCAGGTGACACCAAGAATGCGTTCTAGCCGGTCGGAGCGTCTGAGGCTCAGGTGGCCAGGCGTCGTGTGGGTGGTGGATCCCGCAGCGAGTAGAGTGGCGACGGATGCTGTAGCCGTCTTACTGGTCGGAACGCCGTCCAGAAGACGAGGATCAGGCATTGCAGCGGTCCAGGAAGGCCACTCGGTGAATGGCTCCTTGAGGAAGGCAGGTCCCTCGTAGTAGTTGGACTGTTGCAGTTGAGCAAAGCTGAGCGGCTTTGTGCAGTGGTCGGCAGGGTTCGCGGCCGTGGGCACGTAGCGGTAGTCACGGGTGACGTCGGAGTCGAGGATCTGCTGAACGCGACGTGACTCGTAGGCACGGAGCTTTTTCCCGTTGGCAAGCCAGTAGAGCACGATCTGGCTGTCGATAAAATGAGTGACCCCTTCGAACTTAAGGTGGTTTCGCAGAGCATCGAGAATGAAAGATGCGGCGCGGGTGGCGATGAGGGCGGACCAGAGCTCGAGGCGTGGGACGGTGACGAGCAGGCCTTTCCTAACTGTCGGGGCAAGGCGGGTCTTGGCAAAGACGAGGCGGCAGGTGATGTTAGAGCCGATGCACTGCCAGATATAGATGGTGAACCCGTAGGCGCCTGGGGCACCGTCAGAAGACAACGAGGCGGACTGGTTGGTCAGCATCCTGGAGAGCGAAGCGTGGGACAGTGATCTCGTCGAGGCGGAGGAGGTCAGGCAAAAGTTTGGCCCATGCCGCACGGACCTCGGGACGGACGGCTTCATCCCAGGAGCCTGAGGCTTAGAAGCTCTGGCGATAGGGAGGCGGGCGCCGAGGATGAGCGGAGTGGCGTAGCCAACCGGGTCGAAAGGGGTATAGACACCTGCAAAGAGTACGGCGGGTCAGCTCCTCGGGGCTCGGTAGGTTAGGCTTCTTGAGGGAGACGGCGTCGCGAACTGTGTCCCATCTGAGTCCTAGGAGGCCAACCGGGTTGTCGGCGAGGCGGTCCTCATCGGGGAGGTCAACAAGACAGCCGGGGATGTTGGTGGCGAACTCGCGGAGGTGGAAGCAAGCGCGATGGAAGAGCCCACGAAGGCGATGGACGAGGCGAGTCGCATCGTGTTCGGTGTCGGTGCCAACGAGATTGTCGACGTAGAGACCGCCTATGACGCGCTCGAGCTCAGTGCGGTAAAGGCCGGAGTCACCGGAGCTTAGAGCATCGTGGCAGATCTTGTGGAGGACTGCTAAAAGTATCCAGGGGCTGGGAGATGCCCCCATGACAATTCGAGTGAAGCGCCAGACCTCGTAATTGCCCTGAAGGAGCGGTTTGGTGATGTCCTTTGGGAGGATGATGCGGAGGGCGTCGCGGTGTGGCTTGTGGACGCCGATCTGATAAAAGGCAGCCTTTAGATCAGATGAAATGGCAAAACGGTGGGAACGGTGCACTAGAAGAACCTGGAGCATGGAGGTCAGAATGTTGGGTCCGATGTCCAAGAGGTCATTAAGCGCAGTCCCAGCCAGAGAAGTCTTGGCGGAGGCGTCGACGACGGGGCGGATCTTGGTTGTGCTTGAGCTCTCCTTAAAGACCGGGAAATGTGGCAGGACATGGACGACTGGGCCGGCTGGCTGGTCGGTGGTAACGAGTTCTAGGACTCCTTCGTCTTTGCGTTTCTCAAATTCTGCGTAATAGGCCTCGCGTTCGGGAAGACTGAGACGGCGGTGAGTGGCTTGAGCGCGACCGAAGGCTTGGCCAAAATTGGAAGGCAGAAGCTCTGCACCAGGCTTGAACGGCAGGTCGACGAAGATGCGACCCTCCGGGTCGCGGCTGGCGGTGGCGAGGAGGCGTCGGGAGGCGTCGTCTTGCATGCAGGGCTTTCCGGCGTCTTTGTCGATGCCCAGAGCTTCGAGATTCGACATGCTGTCGAGTAGCTGTTCGAGACGGAGTCCGTTGTCGTTGAGATAGGTGTTAGCGACTAGTGCCTGAGACGAGCCTAGGAGGTCGTTGACGCGGCTGTTCGTTGTGCCTAGGGAGCCGTTGAGGATGGCACCGAATGGTGTCAGGTAGGCCGTGAGCGTTGGGCGCAGCGCCAGAGCAGGAACCGCGGGGCCGATGAGTAGTTGGTTGACGTCGCCGCCGAGGATGAGATCAAGAGAAACGTCCCTGTCGTGAGCGGGCGGTAGGTTGCAGACGCCGTTGGGTACGCTCTTGAGGGTGTTAATGACATCCTTTGAGAGGTTGACAGCAGGCATGTAGATTGGAGCTGCCAGCTGTTCGGAGGCGAGGACGGTGATTGGCCAGCGGCGGCCGTCTGGAGCCTGGAGGTCAAAATTCACGAGATCCGCGGTGACATGGCGCCTGGATTCGGTGTGGAAGGTGGAGGTGGCGATCATGAGTTTCCTGGCAGCCTTGAGGCCAAGCTTGCGGGCGACGGCGCCGTCGAGGTGAGAATAGGAGCAGCCAGTGTCGATGAGGATGTTGCAGTCGATGGCGCAGCCGTCTTTAGGGTTGACGGCCTTCGCGCGGAGAGTGGCCATGATGGTAGGAACGAAGCCCCCGACCGAAAATAAATGTCCCTTAAAAGCGTCAAATGGCACATACAAAATGAATTAGAGCGAAGCGCAAAATAACTGTCGAAACGTCCGGAAAATAGGCTTTTTCGACAATTGGTGGCACAGCGTGGCACAAATTTTACTGTGCCAAGCTGTGCCATATGGCCTAAGTGAGACAATTAGAAATCGATCATTTTAATTGTGCACTACTATGCCACAACTGTGTCAGTCGTCCTAGTTCGTTTTGAATACGTATAATTGCGCACAACTGTGCCAGAAATGTGCCATTTGGCGTAGATACACCTGACGAGTAAATGTGCTGTTTGAAGCAGTCAAACTGTGCCATTTGGTGTAGATACACCTGACGAGTAAATGTGCTGTTTGAAGCAGTCAAACTGTGCCATTTGGTGTAGATACACCTGACGAGTAAATGTGCTGTTTGAAGCAGTCAAACTAGGGGCGCAAATATGCCATTGATGCTGCTATAGGTGACGCGTTAAAGTGCATGGAGTAGCCAGCATGTTGTGAAAAAGTACATGCTTAAAGGAGGGAACACAAATTGTAAAAGGTTGCCAATATAAATTAAACATTGAAACAATCGCGCGAAGGCGTACTTGAAATTAAAACGATCTGGAAAGTAATCCGGATGCTGCACATACATATATATTTGCTGGAAAATAGAAAAGAAGAATAGCGACGAAAAAATACGCAAGTATCAAAGCTATTATGACAGTAACTGCTATGGTTAGCAGCTAGTAGCGCAATAAATAGTGTGGAAAGCAGATTATAAAATAAGAAAGAAAGCCAATTTAAACGAAAGAGGAAACAAAACCAATGGCGAAACCGAAAAAGCAAAAAGTTGAGGCTACGAAGCAAGCAAAAGTAAGAGCAAAACAGGTAAGTAACAAACAATGAAAAAGTGAAAAAAAACAGAAGCAGAACGTAGAACAAAACCCCTATACCGTTGTATTGCATGGCGTCATTGACGTCAGCCGACAGGTGATACCAGTGTGGCCTGACTCCTGGTGCTAGTCTAATTTACGATCCGGGAACTAACCATAATAGTGTAGTTGGTTGATTATGTGGGAAGGAGCAGATTTTCAGGGGAAAACCCTATAGAGGCATGGGGAAACAGGCCACGATCGGTCCCATATAGGCCAAACAAAGTTTTTTATGCTGGAAGCAACAGATCGGTCTTTCCTCGTGAGAGGCATTGGTCGCCTCCGACTGCACAGTGTCAGTGACACCGGCAGCCGCACCTTGTCGACGCTTCTTGACAGGCAAACGTCCGGACCGCTTTTCACGTCGACTGACGGTGATGCAGCAACGGACGTAGGCCCTTTCGACAGCCTTCATACTGGTAGCGATGTCGATTCCAGTCAGATAGTCGACAATGGCATTTAAGCGCCGCGTGTCCACTGGCAGGCGCGGCCGACCAGGCTCGGTAGCGCGACCACGCAACGACGTAACCAGCAGCTCGTCGTCGCTGAAACAACCGCGCACCATCTCGCGGACAAGCGCACTGAGGTTGGCCGGAGTCGCTGAAGCCTTGTAGACATTCACTCGCGCCGTGACCCTGGTCCGGGCGAGGTTCGACGTAAAGCCGACACCGACTGGCTGCAGAGGTGTGTTATATATAAAGATTGGAGAGCACATGAGTAACAATAAGATAGGGGCGCGATCATAAATGACGGACTATTCAGGGCTTACCGTTGCATCAAGCGTTTCGGTGTCGTCGGCCAGCATGTCGTCAAGTGTGACGGCTGGGTCGACAAGCTGGTTGAGGTGGACGTCGAGGTGCTGCGTTAGCTGCTGCTTCAGTTGTTCTAATATGGCGGCAATCAAACGCGGTTGCGCCATTTTAGCGCGGCGGAACAGGTCAGTTCGCAAGTTGTCAATGACAACCTGACTGTCATCCGCCGAAATCGAAGCATCGGACGTCGCAGCCTCAGTACAAGTTGCACCGGATGTATGCGCAGCGCACGGTTCCGTCACCGAAGCATGTGGTCCAGTCGCTTGCGTTAAAGCGAGAATGAGCTACTCGTTCTGTTGTGTCAATTGACGCAGTTGATCACGGGCGCGTTCAAGCCGCAACTCAAGCTCCTCTCGCTCGTGTTCGCTCTTTCGTAGTTCTTCCTCGATAGTTTTGTTGGCACCATCTCGCTTAGCCAGTGCGACAACATAAGACGCACACTGCGGACACGGTTTAGGCGTTGGTACCTTGGGTAAATGAGCACATGTGCGCTCATGTCTCTTGGCCTCGGCATACGACTGATATGGACCCTTCCGAATGTGAGCCTCATATCGCGTCCCGCGCAGTTTGTCGTCCGCCGTGACAACAAGAACGCGAGCACCGAGACTCGACTCCGCTGCAAATGGCGCCGGAGCCGGATCGACAATGCAGTCGTGGTCGACAGCCTGGTGGTTGCCCTTGGACACGAACTCGACAACCCAGAAGGTCTTTTTTGCCTTAGTGGTCTCGTCGGGTGCCATGTGAAATGCGCGTTGAATAGCTGAAATTGTTAATGTTCAGAGTCAGTAGTTGCATAAGTTGTCATCTATTCGTGATGAAACATGATCATTACTGTAACTGAGTGGTAAAGCTCAGTAAAGTGACCAAAGTGACGAAAGGGTGATAGAAAACTGGTAAAGCTGTGGTACTGTGACGAAACATAAGCGATGCACTCGCTTTCGGTTTATTGTACAGTTAAATGGAAGACATACAACGATGTCGACACGAAGGCCGTAAATAGACACATGACAACGCAAAACGGGTAGATACGACTTCCAGTCCCAATTGCAATAGGTAACGAGAGACTGCATTCACGCATAGTTATTGAGGCGGCTCTGGCAAGCAAACTCGTTTCGTTGCTAGTTATGGCCAAAGACATTTGTCTTATATTTTTTTATACATGAAGCGCCTACGCTTCCAACCTCGCTATAAATTAAGCACGAAGACTAGAGGCAACGCCTTGAACCCACACGCTCCGGACCGCCCATTTGCTTTGATAAATAAACACGCACGCTAACTTCACTGCAACTGCCTCCTTCAGCACAACAGCACAACAGTTATGAATATGAAAGTTGGGCACTCGGCAGTAGGCTGATGTGCGTGTCACTGACGACGCACGGTCCAGCAATAGAGGAGAAGCCAACAGAAGTCAACTCGCCATCAAACACATCGATTGGACGGACAGATAGACGACGAACATGTGCAGCGCGACAGCACTCGTCAGTGCCGGAGTACGCGACTAAAGGTGACTCATTGGGCTCGATGACTGGCACGATCCGACACTCAAAGGCCACACCCAGCGCTTCCGACGCGCTAATGGACTCGATTCTAGCGAACACGAATTTCTCCGGATCGTCGAAACACGAAGATGTTGACGTGCCGAGTCGCTGCTCGTCAAGTGTCCCGCACGGCTGAAGTACCATGCCACACGGCAGGATCACTCTTTTGTATAGTCCGGCACCTGCGTGATAGAATGGAATCACACGTAGACAGCCGACCGTCAAATGACGGTCGTTGTTGGCCAATTTTGAGAGGGTTGGCATGCGCCGTTGATGTCGCATCTCTCTGCGACCAATGTCGAACTCGATCTGCATCACCAGCTACTTGTCGACCAGAGAGTTGCCGTGGACACGTGCGCGGGTTTTGCGATGTTCAGATTCGAACAATCCAGCAGACAACGAGGCAGTAGGACCCAATCGCAACACAGCAGCCGTCATATGACGACACACTGAGTGTGCGTTGTACGTCAGTGCTCGATTGGAATAGAGGACTCCGAGGTCGCGATAGAAATGGTCCAAGGTGACCTGAATCCGCGCCATGTAATTCCTGCTGGTGTTCTGGTAGCTGAGCCAGAAAAGAGCGGAGGACAACAACAAAAAATGGTTGTAGTAGTCCCTGTGCAGCGGACCATCAGCCAGAACCATGGGGCCAAATGCAAACAACCAGCAAGCAAACTCGTGGCCGCGCATGAACTTCAGTTCCCGTAGTGAACGGGGGTGTCGCCGTTGCACACTGCTTGGCATTGTAACACGCCGCAACCTGCCGTCAATGACGTCAATTGCATTGTGCAGATTTGGCCTGGTCAAGCTTGGGTCCGGCTTCTCGTGTCCAATAAGAAACCACTGCGATAGTAACCAGCGTGCCAGTCCACTTAGTGCTTGGTGGAGGAAACATGGCGGGCAGTCGGCAATATAGTCGAACCCGATGACTCGACTGAATTCAGAGACGCCTTTAACACCGAACAGATGAAGGTCTCGCGGCGCCTTGATATTCGCCAGTGAAACCGTGTCCTCCAGATTTCGCAGTTCGACTTGACCCACATGATGGTCCAGCAATGCACGCACTGTTGTTTGGTCAATGGCGACTGGGTAGTATCTAGCGTTGCCTCGAACATTTGCCTGGCGCTTTGTTGCAATGTAGCACTTGTCACACCCGAATGTGCCATTGTACATTAACAGCTCCAGCGCTGCCTGACGCTGTGGTGCGTCCATGATGACACAGTGCACATGAAACCGCATGACAGAGTGCCGCCCCTCATTGACGTACGACACCCCATCAGTCCGAATTTTGTTCAATTGCAGCCGCAGTAGAGGAAGGTAGGCAGCCGTCGGCATCTTCGTCTTGCTACCCCATAGGCCACACACAACGAGGAAGCGGGACTTGTGTGTAGCGGACACTTCGTTGACGCTCAGGTAGATGGGACACATCTCATAGCGGGATGTCTTGTACATGGCGAACCCATCTATGTTTAGCGTGTAAGTTAGGTCCGCCCTGTCGTTCAGCCGGGTACCGCATGCGCGCTTGAATTCGGCGTACTTCTCGCTGTTAGTAAAGTGAATGGTGTCGGGTTCGGCAGTCATGTCCACCGGGAAGGTGACGTGCCGAAGGAACGAGCGACATTCGAGTGCGGACTGCAGTTGTCGACCGATGTCAAACTGCCAGTACCGGTTCAAGTTGATGTCAGCGAACGCTATCCGACACTGTCGACAACCGTCTCGGGTCGCTTCGGCAGCTTCTGTGGCGGCCTTGCAGCTGCGACACACAACGTAACATTCTGTGTTGCATCCGGTAGTGTCAATGACATTATCCAGATAATACACAGAGCGTGGGAAGTGGCTCCCGACGGGCAACAGCTCGTCCAGTAGACGCAATAAACGGTCTGTTCCTTTGCGCGTCAATGACTCGGTCTCGGCAAACTCTGTTAGCAATAGCGCCGTCTCGATGTATGTTCGACGCGCACCTGGATAGATTGGCATGTCATTGATATGCTGTGGCATCGGTCGCGATGTGGTTGTAACTGTAGACCTCTCGGCTTGCTCAGGTGTCGGTGGATCAGCATTGTGACATTGGTCTCGATGCTTTCAATGTTGCCTCTGAATAATTTTGCGCACCGCATCTGGTACGACTTCTGTGTGGTTGACCTTTCGCACTTCATCTCGTAGCCTACGCGTAGGCGCCATGTGTTGACTGGAATGGGAATAACGAATACATTGTCATTTCCCGGAGTCCGTCCGTGTGAGATTGTTGAAATTGTTGTTTCTATTGTATAAACTTATATATAAACGTATATAAACATTCTCGTGACTCGTGGGTACAGAGGGTAGACAGGCAGAACTGCTATGTCTGTGCCTACGGTCTAACTAACTCCGATCGCAACCGATCTTCGACATACTACGAAAATTCGAGCCTTTCATATAAACGCCCCTATTACAACAGTACCGCCGGATACAACAGCAATACAAGAGATATTCTGTCAACATGTAACAGTGTAGGTTTGCACTCGTTCTGTCTTACATTCGTTCAGAAAATGCACATGACCATGTAACAGTCAACATGTAACAGTGTAGGTTTGCACATGAGTCTACATCAGCGAGTAATATTGCAACTCGATTGCTAGCACCGCTAGCACAATGCAGCGGTATGCGAGGCCCGCACGGAAACCGGTGTCAATGACGCCGGATATGCGGTTGCGGACACCGCCACCGCGCTTCTGCATTGACTTGTCTGCACGAGCGGCAGCCACAGAACTGCTTGCTTCCGCGAGCGCCTCCGCCAGCTCGGTTGGCAGGTTTGGAGGCTGCTCGTGCATAGTCAGGCGCCGCAGCTGTCCGCATGCCACCAGGTGATTGGCAGTCGAACGCACTGCGAAATCGAAGCAAGTAAAAGCGCAGCCAGCTTCGCGTTGCTGTTTTATAATCCGTATGAGCTGACTGTAACGCTCCCGCCACACGACGTTGTCTATCACGCTTACGGCGGGCGGCCTTACAAGGCACTGATATGGCTCCTGTCGCCGGATGTGGACACACATAGCGGCGTGGTATGCATTCCGGACGTCAACCGGCGACGGACCATTGGCAGTTGCTGGCACTTCGTGCATGGGAGAATCACTGACTCTCCCATGAGACACTTCTACACCAGCCGCAATAGCGCTTTCTCGACCTGCGTCGACGATTTCGGTCCCAGGGCCGCCAGTGGCGACGATGGACGTTGCTGGCACTCCATGCACGGGCACGGCAGGTAGACGGCTTGTGAGGTGTCGCATCGCTGGATCGTGGTTTGCATTGTAATGCTCGTCACATAGCAACACGTACCTAGTGACGGTGCACGTGTGGCACAAAATAGTTGCCATTGTGTGGCACTTGCAGCACTGCATTGTTTTGTTGCACTGCAATAAATTGGATTAGTGTGGAGATATTCAATACGAATCATGTACTCCCTAAATAAAATATTTGTTCTGTCTGATTGTCTGATAAGGCAACGGTGATATAACCTTATTTAATCCCCAGCTTGGCCCAGCCAGTTGCCTATCTCCACAGTGTATTTTCATTTAACTGGCCTGAACCAGTCATTTAACGGCCTAGGCCGATTAAATGTATAGTCTTCCTTTTCTTTCTTTTTCTTAATGATTTCTTAATGATTTGTCTATGGCAGTAACATGTGGGGGCTTCGCCCCCACACCCCCAGTGGGGGCACTGCCCCCACACCCCCGACATTTCGTCTATAGCCAACTATTCAGCAAAAGAGCAAAAATAACAAGCCAAGGCCGAGATAGCTCGTACTGGCAAACAAACAGTCAATTATATATTTCGTACCAAAAATATAAGCTTTGTTTACTATGCCTGGTGGGCACAAAGAGGACAGACAAAGACAGTTATAACTGTGCCAAAGGGCATATTTGTGGCACAACGGGCACATTTGTTACAAGTGCGCCAAGTACGTGCCAATTGGTTTTCGTGGTCAATTAGCAATAACAATATTAAATGTGCCAAGTGTGCCAAGAGGGACAGACAAAGACATTTACAACTGTGCAAAAGGGCATAGCTGTGGCACAACTGGCACATTTGTTACAAGTGTGCCAAGTGTGCCAATTGGTTTCAATGGGCAATTATCGTACAAAAGGTTATTTGTGCCACTTGTGCCAAACAGGACAGACGAAGACAGTTATAACTGTGGCAAAGGGCATATTTGTGGCACAACTGGCACACTTACTGTTTTTGAGAGGACATTTATTTTCGGTCGGGCCTCCATCGGCTGCGGCAGAGACAAGGGAGTTGGCCTCCTTGGAGTCGGCATCTCTAGCGGCGTTGAGGTGGGCGTTGTTACGAGGATTCGGTGAGCGATTTCCGGTGATGGTACTCTCGAATGTGGCCCCGTGGAGCGTGGTGTGGTGCGGGGCTTCGCACTCGCGGCAGCGTCGGTTGTCACGGCAGTCTTTAGTGTGGTGACGGCGGAGGCAGTTACGCAGAGGTTCTTCTGCCTGACGATCTTAAGGCGGTCGTCGGGCTTGCGAACCTTGTTGCAGGACATGGCAACGTGGTCGGAGCCGTCGCAGTAGAGACAGTTCTTGCTTGACCTCCAGTGTTGTGGACCGGTAATAGGAGTGGAAACTGCGGTAGGCCGTGGTGTAGTAGTAGTGCGATGAGCAGGTTCGGCACGTGGAACTGTTGTCGGCCGTCGTTCGCTGCGAGCAGGTGTCGGTCTGCAAGCAGTGTCGCCTAAAAGAGCTGCGGATGCGTATGGCACAGCCGGCACGGTGGCGGACGCAGCCCGGAGGGTCTTGCGCTTGCGGTCCAGATGATCCTGGAGCTCGGCCATGGTGGGTATGGTCGGCCATGAGAGGCTGTCAGTTGGAAGCGCGAACATTGCGGATCTCGCTCTGAAAGTCAGGCGGAAGTCGGCTCCAGAGGGCATAGACGTACCCGTTGAGTGTGCAATCAAGCTCTCCAAGGCGGAGAAGTTGGCCGGTGGCCAGGCGAAGGGCATCTGCAAACTCCTCGAGCTCCTCAAGGTCGGAAGCGGAGCTGCAGTGAAGGGCGAGAAGGCGCTGGAATGCGGCGTTCTTTTGTTCTTGTGTGTCGGCGTAGTTGGCTTTGAGCACGCGGCATGCCTCGGCGTAGGCGTTCGGTTGGCAGGCATCGAGGGCGCCCAGTTTCCTTAAGGCGGAGCCGGAGAGGAGACCTCGGAGTGCCTCGAACTTGTCAACTCGTTAAGGCTGGAGCGGTCGACGCGGTAGAGGAAGGTGTCCCAGAAGCTCGGAAATGCAGCTGGATCCGCACCGTCAAAGGTTGGGAGTTGGACGCTCTTGAGGATCGTAGAGCGGATGAGCCCAGCTGGATCTCCAGCTTGTGAGGTGGGCGGTGCAGCAGGCTCCGCTGTTGCGGTAGGATGGACTGCGGCAGCGAGCTGTTGTATTAGCTGTTGGTTCTGCTGCATCATCGCGGTCATAGAGGCGATCAATGCGTTGACATCGATGCCAGGAGTTGTCGGGCTGAGAGTGGCAGCAGTGACCGGCGCAGTAGGAGTAGCAGCCAGTTGTTGTGGGTACCCAGTCGGTCCCGGCGAGGTCGTAGCGGTCGTTAAAGTTGGCGTTAAAGAAGCAACGGGACCAGTGGGGGCTCCAGAACTAGTGCCAGCGGTGGCAGCAACAGCGGTCGGAGTGGGCGGCATGGTATGCGCCAGAGCAGTGGCGGTTGCAGAAGTGGAGGTGGTGTCGCCGGCATCCATCGAGCGCGTGATAACCATGAATTATTTGAAGAGTTGTGAACGCTCTGCTACCAAATTTGTCGCTTGGACAACAAACTAATTAGCAGTTTGGATAGAGTTTATTTAGTGGCAGTGGAAGCAAAAGGTGAGGCAGATAGAAAGGAACATGGACACGCTTGAGGGCACGCTTACACGCTAAGAGAACCTGTAACGGAGAGGTGGTCTTGTACATAGATATAAAAGTGGTAAACGCAAATGGATGAGGTCACAGACAATAAATAAGGTTAGCTGCAACTAATGTGTTAAGGGGACTAAAAGTACATGAAAACGTAAGACGAAGGCAAAGGCCCAAAAGAGGCGAAGAATTGGAGGATTATAATCCGACAGGTTCGGGGGGGGCACGAATGACACAAACATTGGAAGATGAATTCTGACAGCAGGGTTGCCTGGACATTTGCTGTAGCCGCACACATGTCCCGGATCTTAAAACTGTCCACAGTCAGGTTCAGCAGCTCAGCAGCATTCAGTATTCCATTTGGCGGCATAAATGCAGATGGGGCTGCAGGTCAGTGGCGTATCCAAGGGGGGGGGATGGGGGGGATACATCCCCCCCCGAAGGGCTGAAGAAAAAAAATTTAGGTAATTAATTTTTTACACTTTTGCTTATTTTATCAGTGACTGGAGTGACGGGAGCCTGCCTGCCACGAATGTGTGGCACGAATTCAAACGAAAAATAATATAACGAACGGAAGTAGAACATTGCCACAGTTGGCAAATTGGCAGACAGAAACAGCTTTTTTTAACATTATCTGCCTTAAGACATCTCCTTCGGGGCTGATAGATTTGGCCAGCTCGAGAAAAAAGGCGCTCGGTGCTTGCGACGGTGTTATGCGAAAGTAAGACTCAAGCTCATTGCATGGGGCTCATGAAGCACTGAAAATGGCCTAGAGGTGCGATTTTTTTAAGCTGTGGCAGATGGTGATGAGGCTGCATGAGTTAAGTCAGCAGGAAGGGTGTCGAAGCTGTCACCGTCATCAGCAGGATCGTCAAGCTCAAGTTCATCAACTGATTGCAGGATCGCAGCTGCTGGAAGTATGCGACACCATGTCACCTAAATCAGAGAATGAGTGCGTAAAAAGAAAGTGAGTACAGTTATTTATACTTCCGTGTAATAAATAAATATCTATATATAACTGTAAAAATACATTAATATTCATAGTAATCCTATAACTATAAGTTCTGTAATATTATGTATGATTCTTTCTTACAAAATATGTTTGAGTAATCCTCAGGGAACTTGCTGGCCGGAGCTTTGCGATTTCGTGTTGATTTGCGTTGCATTGTTTTAGAATGACTGAAAGAAAGGTATTCATTCTGGAATCAGGTCTTAATTTGAGATGCCCATACATTAGCAATTATGCCATAAACAATATCTGATATACTAGAAATTTTCACAGTATAAAATGTAGGAGTTTTAGGTCGTAAAAGTGATTAAGTGCAAGGCGGTGGTTCTTTTGGTTTGTTCAATCGATCTTGTAACCAAGCCAGGCAGTAAAGATTGTCCGCGGTGGGCATCGTTTATTTATAGTCAGCCGGAGCATCGCCGGAAACTTCTGGAACATTATGCGCATTACAACATAATACGAGGAGTTGTAAAATAGTTATTCTTATTAATTCTGTATTATTTGTTTGATGTACTAAATTACAACAATTAAAAAACATTGAAATAATGTAAATACGAGTATTGAAATGAAGTCAATAGAACATTCTAGAATTTAAATCGTACTTTGCTAGAGAAGTTTCTAGAAATTACTTATCATACGCTATCGAACTTTCGCGAAGGTCACTACAAATATGTATATAAGAAATTTGTAACACTGGCCTGTCATATTGCTACTACACATTAAATTATTTCATGTCGTGTTCATATTTGAGCTTTTCATTTTAATTGAACACTACAAACACAAAAAAGACGAGTACTTTACACAAAAATCATGGCCAAAAGTTGCCTATTTTTTTATTCTAATTAGAAAAGAAATCATTGTAGCATAAAGCGATTATAGTTATTACCTTGTGTGCTAGTATTAGAAGTCTGTGGTTTAATCGTGCATGTATGAATAAATAGGTACAATAGCAAAAATGCGATCGGCACGCCATGGAACAAGCATACAGGGTGCGAGAAAACTTCTGCGTTGAACTGAGATATATGGAGCAGGTAATGAAGTGTCATATAGGTTGTATGATAAAAAACTACTCTTTGACTGTATCGTCCAGAACACCAATCCATTCGGTCTCAGAATTGTCCAGTGGAGTAGCGTCGACAGACTGGAAGGAGTCGCGAATAACTGGACCGAGGGGTTGCAGAATTCGTACAAAAGCTGTTTCGTCGGTTAATTCTTCAACCATACAAATTTACTTCGTGGATAAAAAAACAAGAGTTAGTGCTGTTGTGGAAATCTTCTGTGGTAGTGCGGTACAATGATTTGACGCTGTCGCCCATTACGAGTCTCGCGTCCTTGACAATTAGTTGTAGAGATTTATGTACAGCTTTGGAAGAGGATGCTGACAATGCACGGATCAGTTGCTTCGACTGAATACACTTCTCTACAACTTGATTAGCGTAGCCTGTAGTACCAGTTACATACTTCTTATAGCGACCAATTGCGCTCTCGAACCCATACATTGACGCTACCGAAATCGGACCGTATTGCTCATAGAGTGATGGAAAGTGGGACAAAAAATGGAAATTAATGCGACACAATCTCTCACCATATAGAGAAGGTAATGTCTGCAGGATTTTTCTTCGCAAATAAGCGATTCTTTCACACGCAGAACGTTGATGAAACAGTAGACCGTACAAAATGCTAAGAGAAGCGATGAAGCAACGCAATATATTCTTGGAAGTCGATCGAAGCAGTATTGGAACAGCAGCATACAGGAAGAAATTCCTATAATGTTTTCCCTTCCACATGGACTGCTTAAGTAGCGGTGGTGGCAAAGAAAAACCTTTGGGTGTTCTGCAGGTTGATAAGACTCTACCGATGAAAGAAATTGCGGAGACAGAAAGAGAGCAAGGCAAACCACTTTCAATCATTTTGCTAATAACTGACTTGCACTGACCTTCAAAAAAGGCATGCATAGGATCAATAATATTGCCCTCCGGAAACTTCACACATTGTAGCATTGCGGCTTTGCCATAGACGCCGAACACTGCAACTCCACGACGCATGGCAGACTCAGCATGTTCCATGTGCAGTGGAGAAGATCGGAGAGGATACTCCGTCAGAAAATTATCATTGCTGGTGATAAAAATGCGAACATGACCTTTCTCTGAGACCTTTAGTGTCTCTCCAGGATGCCAGCATTTTGGACAACCAAAATATCCATTGAATTGGTGAAACTTGAAAATTTGTGCTAACGCTGGTAGATCGGCCATGAAAAACGAAAAGTGAATGATGAAAGGACGTTGTCCGTGAGTAAACTTTCTGCTCAGACGTGAAAATAAAATAGGCCAATTTTTTCAAAGTGCGGCTTTTTCGCGCTCTTGATCATCGCAAGCAAGACAATATTCGCAAATGCCTGTCTATCGGTAGGACTTATGTTTAGGATCTGAGCCTGAACAGGCCAAAAAGACTTCTCAGTGGTTCTCACGAATTTTGCCCCATCAGCACAGACGAGGAGATGGACATGGCTGCAATCGTCGGAAGACCTCTGCAACCGTTCATCAAAAGCCGATGCACTGTTAAGAACGTCGCTTCCAGGATTCTTTAACAAATGGTCTTCGTATTCGATAAATTGAGCAAACATTCTACTCATGATATCTTTGACTTGAGTGCTGAGCGATGGTACAACAACTTGACTGCGATGTGCATGCGCACCTGCGACACATTCTGTGGGGCAAATCTGACAAACATAAAACTTTTCCACCGCTACAATACTACCTAGATCGATAGAGAAACGCTTGTCCATTATTCGATGGAGCGCCTGCACGTTTGGTGGCAAGTTGTTTCCATTTCCCATAATTTTCTGCAGTCGAAGATTTACATCTAGCGCGGCATCACTGACACCGGACATGACGGCCCACAGGTACGTCAGTGCAGCACGAGTAGCATCATCTTCGATTCCAGTAACGAATGGTACTTGAGGGTCACCCTCATCCTCAAAGCAGTCAGCAGCACCGCAATTACCGGCAGATGGGGTGTCATTTGGCACACCAGTCCTCATTCAGTGCATCGCCTTGGGTGCCACAAGCAGAAAGGAGCTCACTTGGTGTGCCGCCCTCATCAATTGCATCGCTCTGGGTGCCACAAGCAGAAAGAAGATTACTTGGTGTGCCGCCCTCATCAATTGCATCGCTCTGGGTGCCACCAGCAGAAAAGGGTGTGCCACCCTCATCATCGGCGTCACTCTGCATGGTTTCCACCAACAGAATGGATGTCACACTGAGCTTGTGATTTTGACTTGATGAATGATGGCTGAAAAGAGTTATCAGGCAACTTTACTTAGTTAAAGTAAAGGGACACTGTATTGGAACTACAGTTATTGTTGAACCCTAGATCTGAATTTGAGTGGTATATTATTCCATTGTATTGTTAAGGATTGAAAGGGGATTTAACAAGTTCAAGAACTCATAAGCTCAAAACTGCACAAGCTCAAAGCTTCCAAAACTTGAAACTTCATAAGCTTAAAATTTCAGTAAAAAATTTCACAAGCTGAATTTTAATTACCTTAATAGAGTAAAAGCCTTGTAACATTGCAACCTTGTAACATTTAATTAAATATGTAATGAATCCCAGTTTTTTCATCCAAAAGTTTTTAGCATACCAAAAGAAAATACAAAACAGTTGAATTTTCAATGTCATAGATTTCAAAGCAATGGTATATAGGCTATTTATGAAGTTTGTCATAAAAATATACCATATTGTTGTACCTGTGGTAGCGTGGCACACACAAATGGTGAAAATAACCAAGACAGGAACTAGATTCAGAGAGGAAAGTATCCGGCCTCAACACTGGTGCTTCGTCGCAGTGGAAGCAACCCGGTAGTCAGGCTCCGATTGCTAAGTAATCTCGTACTCCCTGTAGTCGAACTACGTCTTGTTAGCTCTTATGGACCTTACACTCAAACGGGCTATACACAATGCTTCTAAATGCTATGTATAGCCTAGTTTGACAATAGATTGCTAAAGTCACAAGAGGCAAAGGCAAATGCAAAGCGCCAAATGCTAAACGCAGAGGCAAACGCAAACGCATGAAGAAAAACAGTCCACACAGTGCCATCAAAGTAGAGAATGCGTGCTGCCATAATGCTAACACAACCCGGTGTATTCGTCAGACTGTGCTCTACTTATAGTAGGAGCATTTGAGCGATATTCTGCCAGTCTTCTTCCGAACCGAAGCGATTGCACCATGGCGTGCAATGTGACTCAGTGCGCAGACAGAGCTGGAACGAGAGAGAGAAAGAGGAGGGGGTGGCGAGCGGAGGTGAATGTGCACGGGAACCACAAACTACTTACACCCCAGCCCTCCCAGACACCTAGGACAGCATGACTCACAGATTGCCTGGAGGCTGCTCAGCAGTCTACAGCACATCACTCTCCTCCAGCTAAAGGATGACGGTCAACACCGGCTGGCCGTCAGCCGCACGTAAATCCAAAACAGGTATGTCCTTTTTATTTACTTTTTAACAAAAAGAGAACACAAACACACAAGAACAAATAGGACACCACTAAACAACAAGAACAAGGCAAATCGTTAAACATCAGTCAGCGAATAATAATAGTCACTTAGTCCGTGAGCTGAATAACAGAGACCATTTGGTCAACAATGGCGCATGCTCCATTCCTCATGGCGCAAATGAATAGAAATTGTCAGGCAGTCAAAATACAACAAAACAAAGGGGGCACAGGCTTGTGACATAGACAACGCTAGGCCACACAGGCCTACTTCAGTAAAGGACAGAAAATAGAAAAAGGGGGCATTCTCAAGAGTAGGAGCTTACTAACATATCCAGCCTTTAAAACCTCGCCATACGGACCAAGGCCTCGGGGTACCAAGCCCCTTCAACCAATTCAATGACGGCCCATATCGAGCCACCAGGTGATATGGTGTCCTGGCCGGGCCTCCGATCATCTGCTCCGCTCGAATTGCTGCCTCTTGGAGCATCTCTTGTCGTGTAGCCCGCTGCTCTTCCATAAACGCTCGCTGCGTGGCGGCCGGCCAACCCTCATCTAGCTGTCCGCGAGTGGCCCGAGCCAGGGACTCAGCCACCGCCTGAGTGGCCGTCTCCCGGTCTGGAGCCCGCAGGCCCCACTGGGCTCGCCTCTGGCGACGTTTCTGGGCGCCCCCTCGCCGTCGTCTCGGTCGCACTGGCTCCTCTGCTTCCTCGCTCGATGACGAGCTTTGCGGTAGAGGTATCTCCAACCTCGGCGGTGCCGCGGGACCTTCTGCTTGCACGTGCTCATCCGATCCCTGGTCCGAGTCAGGATCAGACACACCTTCATCGTCCGAAGGCATGCCGTCCTGCAACTCGGGCCATAGATCTTCATCCGGATCGGCTTGAGCCTCATCGGACCCGCTGCTGCTGCTAGTTACCACTGGCCTGCGTACCTGTACACAGGCGTCTGCGGTGTCAGGCACCACCTGTACCGCCATATGCCGTCTCTTCGGCACTGGCCCAGCTGCAACACCAGCAGGGCGCTTGACTGCCTGCTGTAATCGAGGTAGTGACGGCATGAAATGCTGATGCCAATTTGGCGAGCGCTGACCCAAAGAGAAGGGCGCACTTTGGCCAAATTGACTCCTCAGAAGTTCAACCCGCCTACTCACCTCCACCGGCACACCGACTTTCCTGACCACCCCCATGAGACGTGGGCGCGTTGGTAGCCGCTCTTCGGGGATCCTATTTTCCTTATCGTCCATGTTCTTTCTATGTTTTGTTTTAAGGCTTCTTCACGCCAAGTTTCGGGCAATAGGAATCGCTGAACATTGTAGGTGGGCCATATATTGCTCTGATGAAGTAGGATTTCCTGCTAGGATCCACCTGTAGCCTCGCGGGTTCTCGCCTAACTCTCTGCGGCCTTTGCCGCGGCTCTTGATCCCTAGCCTCACCTACTTCCTGATTCTGAGCAGCCTCACCTTCTTCTTCGACCCTAACACCATCAGCAACTTACCCGTGCACAGAGGATGGGATAGGGGGCAGGGTTGGAGAGGGCAACGGACTGTCCGACGGCAGGACAACCGCATCACCTGACGCCTCCCCCGCCTCTCATGGCCGACCTCATGGCCGACTAGCTCGTGGAGACTCGACCCGGAGCCAACTCGTGATCGCATGTGCCACCTACGAGCGCTCCACAGGCCGATCTCATCGTCGTAGTCGTCATTGCTGTCTTCTGGCTCGCCGGACGCGTCAGCTGTCAGGGAGTCACCCTTGGGTCTCCTTCCGAGCTTCCGCCGTGCCGTGCTCGCCACCTCCGTCTCACTGCACATCGAGGCCGGTACCGGGAGCAGGTTGCGCCGATGAACTACCAGCACCTGCTTCCTGGCCTTCTTGGTGTTGCCGTGTCGCCTGATCTTATAGACTGTCTCGCCCTTGTTCTCGAGCACTACGTAGACCGACTGTCGGGGCCGATGGAACTTGCTGATCTCGCCGGACTCGATCACCCGGTTGTTGAGTAAGACCAGCTGGCCCGGGCGGAGTAGTTTCGCCTGCGGTCTTTCCTGATAATGCTCCTCTCGCAGCACCTGATATCTTTCGAGCTTGTCCCGGGCACAGTCAACAGCCTGGTTGATGCGCTCCTGGAACTGTCGGAGGTAGTCTGGAAGGTCTGCGTATTCAGCCAGTGCAGTCAACGTGTTGTCCACGGACAGCCGGTACTCCCGTCCGAAGACCAGGAAATACGGCGTGTACCCGGTCACAGGATGGACACTGGTGCGCAACGCGATTAAGCACGCGGGCAGCATCAGGTCCCAATCCCTGTGATCCTTTTCCAACAAACACGTGAGCACTGACTTAATCTGGCGATTCAGATTCTCAACCTGGCCATTGCTGGCTGGGTTGTAGGGACACGTGTGCGTGTGACGGATTCCGTACAGCTTACAGAAGTCTTCAAACTCTGCGCTCATGAAGTTCGTCCCCTGGTCCGTGTGCAACCAAGCTGGCGCACCGTACTCGGGAATAAACCGATCTAGCAGCAGTTTGAGCACTGTCTTGGTCTTCTGGTTCCTCATCGGGTAGGCGAACGGGTACTTCGATGTTGCATCACACAGGGTTAGGATGTACCGATGTCCTCGGGCGCTTAGTTGTGACAAAGGCCCGATCACGTCGGCATGCACCCTTCCCAATACCTCACACACTGGAAAGTTCTGCGGTGGGACCACCTCCTTCCGCCTCGACTTACTCTCCAGGCATGTCCTGCAACGCGCAACGTACCCCGTTGCCTCCGTCCAGAGACCGGGTCTCCAGAACCTGTCTCTCACTCTCTGCACCGTCTTGGACTGGCCGAGATGACCCGCCAAATGTGAGTCATGCAAGGCCTCAAAGACGCGCGAGTCTAATGCTTTCGGTAGCACCGGTCGCGGCGGCCGGTTATCATCAAAGTCAATGACGAGTAACCCGTCGCGCACCTCCAGCTCCTCAAATGCACCCAGCAGGTCTCTGACCTCCTTCGGCATCTGGAGTCGCTGATCGAACCTGGGCTTTTCCCTTCCTGAGAGCTTCAGTTCCGTCAGGTAACGGATTGCCGGGTCTTGGTGCTGAGCTTCTAGCAACTCGACCTGGCTAACCGGCACCCTCAGGAACTCTGTCACCACTGCTCTTACCGGAGGCAGCTCTCCACTGTCTTCGTCCTCCTTGTCCTTGGACCCAGGAGCCCTGGCAGCAGGGGGTGTCCTTGACAGGCGAGACTGGTCGCAACGAGTCTGACAACTCCCCTCCACCTCTGCTCCCTGTCCCACGGAGAGACCAACAGTCGGCAGGCAGGACTGGCTGCAACGAGCGGGCACCTTTTCCTTTACCTCTGAGCCTTCCGCCACCACCTGAGTCTGCACCTGTGCCGAACCAATCATGCATGTTTTATCTAAAACATTTGATAGACTCAACAAAGGCCCACGGTAGGATGTAGTTAGTCCTTGTGCGAGTGAAAGCGTTAGAAAAGTAAATTAAATTTGCAAATTTTCAAATTTTTACAGGCATGTATTATCCTTGTATACACGGATCATGCATGTTTTTACAATGAAAAAAGGTCCTAGGTACTAGATCACTGCTAATGTTTAAAATCGAAAGAAAATAAACTTCCACTTCTTAGAGTTTGCAATAAGACGCTCATCGAAATTGTATTCGTTCTCAGCGCTAAGAATAGCTCGTCTGTCAGCACATGCAGCGTGACCGGATACGTCAGACGTTATGCCATCTCCAGCAGCCTTATAAAGGCGCAAGAGCGACACTTGTCTGCCAAATTCATTAATAGGTGCTCCCGACCAAGAAGGTGAATTCTGCTGGGCCATACTTTAACGATTCGCTTAAGAAACATGAAATCTGGGTTGGTAGACAATATTGGACTGACGTTCGTAATGAGAGATTTTATCTTGTCAAAGAAACCACAAGTGACTCGGAGTCTCACTCCTTTAAGTGAGTGAAACCAGGCCCAAACGGGGTAGCATCCATATCGGAATCCTTTCGGACTAGCATGCGATCGGCAAAAGTAATAAAGGCGACCTATGCACAATAAAAAACGTGTCAAGACATTGTATTCCCCATGCCTGCCTGGCACTTCAAAATCAAAATCTGTGTGGCACTCCAAATCTAAACTGTTGTATGGTCGTCTGAGGTCTTTAGCGCTGGTCCGCTCCTTTAGCGCTCCAGCACAATTTGAGTAAGACAGCCTAAGGCTTAGGAACGCATCGTCGTTGGGTCGCAATCCCGTCATTATTCCGTGTAGCTGTTGACGCCCATGAAGGCCGGAAACGTTAGTCAATGCTTGGCCCAGCTGTTACGCCGCTGGCAATCTACGAGCTGTAAGCTGTAAGCTCGTAAGCTGCGGCTTCATGCAAACTGCATTTTGACGCTTTCGGCAATTTCATTAAATTATTTGTCAATTTGCCTTAATCGTTTCCGGTGATCTTGTGTGCGTGCTTTCAGCTTGATTGGCTTGATTGGCTCGCTTCGCTCGCTCTTTCTCGCTATCTACTATCTATTGCCAGGACCTGCACCGGAGCGGTTACGAAAATTAGATTTCTCGGTAGTTGCACGCACTCTTTTGCACTGCTTGAGTAGTCTGATTTTTGTACGGCATGGCTGGTTCCAGCAGGTAGTTCCTCTGGATAAAAGCGCTTACCGCGCCCATTGACTTTCCAGCTGCCTTAATCGTTTCCGGTGATCTTGTTTGCGTGCTTTCAGCTTGATTGGCTGCGGCAAGCTACTATCTACTACCATGTGGCGGATTCCACAATGGCGCTGCTTCCCCATCCCAGACGTACTCAATTATACGCGAGACAAGGTGATTTTCTGCTTGCCTCAGCCACAACTCTGACTCTCGCTGCACAAACCGGGGCGATGCAGCATGCTGGTGGGTAAATTGACGTTTCTTGACGTTATAAATAGCCTCATCGCTGGACAACACCTCATCAGCATATCAGGGCGGCCAGTTCTTTTCTTCCTAAGAATATGTTCATAGGCTGTAGTGACAGTCGACAATCGGTAGAGCACAAAGATTGTTTATACTTTTTTCTCTGACCAATGCCATCCATCTTGGGCTGCTTCATTAGAACATAACGATAGAAACGGAAGCACTCGTGGGCTTTATCCGTGGTGTAGAACTTGCATCTAGGCATACTGCAGTGTGAATAACTGCAGCAAAAACATTGGCACAGAAGGAGTTGCAGCTGCAACTCTTTCATTGCACGCCTAAGTCATACTGACTGACTCAGACTGAGTGTCCAAATCACAACTCGTTGGATCTTTAGCAACAGAAGCCAGATTATCTTCATTCGCAAAGCGAGTGGCAATTAACGTACAAACATAGTTTGGCATTCACGTTTGACGGTTGGAACCATTCCACTTAACGGCCATCGACCAAAGCAAGTCCATAGGCTTGCCAGAATCACCAGTCGTGCGTAGCTAAAATGTCCGATTCAGATATTCTGCCAGCAAACTTGCAATACCCGGTATGTGGGGGTAGTTAAAGCGAAAATATTTTTAACAGCTGCTGCAGCAGAAATAGCGGCCAATCCACTGCATAATTAAGAGTAATGCTAATCGCAAGCACGCTGTTTGGCTCCCGCAAAAAAGTGTTTTCTTGATTCAAAGCCCATTTATAGTGACGTGTAGAAGGTTTTAAGTAGTAAAAGAGGTTAAGAGCAAGGCGGTGGTTCTTTTGGTTTGTTTAATTGATCTTGTAACCAAGTCAAAGGGGGGAATGGAGAGGCGTAAAGGTTATCCGCAGTGGCCGTCGTTTATTTATAGTCAGACAGAGCATTGCCGGAAACTTCTAGAACATTCTGCGCATTATAACAAAACAGGTATAAATTATTTATTCTAGTTAGTTCAGTATTATTTTTTTGTTGTACTAAACTACTATAATTAATAAAACATAGAAATAATATAAATGCGAGCATTGAAATTAAATCATAGAAAATTCAAAAGCTTTAAATCGCACTTTACCGAAGAAGTTTCTAGAAATTAATTATTATCGAACTTTCGCGACGTCACTACAGACGATTATGCAATAACAGCTCGACCACTGTGCGCTCTCTGAGCTCCAGTGTGAAAGCATGGTGTTGTACTCGCGACTTCCCGGAGGGGTGCCCCTAGGAGGGTCAGAGTACGCGGGCCCGTGCTGGCCTGCGTCAGGGCGCGAGTGTCCGCACGGGACCCTAAGTCTGGGGCGTCAGGACGCACCCAAGTGGCCGGCACACGCGTCGGGACGCTGTGATGTCGATCACCCTTCAGCGGGGTGTCAGGGCGCACGAGCTGGCGTCTGAGTACAGCGGGCGTACAATACAGGGTGACCCCTGGCTGGCTACCTGGTCTAGTCCCCCTCCTTAGTCGGCGTCAGGACACACGGACGGTCCCCACTACAGCCCCCGAAATGAAGGAGACAAGGCAGCGACTTACTTCTGGTTCACTCGCACTCGTGCGTGTAGTCAACTTCGTGCAGCGGACTTCTGATTGCGGCTGGCAGACCGGGTGGTCGATATTTATTAGTTATTATTTGTGCGTGGGGGACGGGTTATGGAAACAGAGTCAGGAGTTGTAGAGCGTGAACACGCGCACGGGGCAGCCACCCGCCCCCGGCCGCGCCTTTATAGGACACGGCTCACCAAGGACCGGGGCCCCCTATAGAGTACTGAATGACACGAGCTGGACAATATGACACGGTTGGACAAAATGACACGACTTTTTAGGGGGGGTGAATGAAGATGACCTGAAGCGGACAATATGACACAATGTGCATTTTGAAGAATGCTTAATTGGAAAATTTTAACAAACCTATCCAAATTATAAAAGTATATTTTCACATACTACTTTCCCAAGAAAAATTGAGTCGCTGTTTTTGAGTAGGTATTGAGTAGCTGTTGTTTTCTCAGAGCTTGCTTTAGACAGACCTTTCATCCAGCATGAATTTGGAAAACAATTGATTTGACTGCATTGTAAGAGTCAGAAACTGGCGGGATGGAGGAAAAAAGCTTTATCGTACGAACTATATTGATTGCCTATACAGAAGGTGGCGCCTCGATATACTGTAGCTCAATTATTGTCATTTTTCCCACAGTATAACATTAATAGAAGATACCTATGAACAACCCGCTTTGGAAGTTTCGGCCACACAGAAGAAATGGCACGATTGATTCAGTTGCAGATTATTAATAAAGACGGTGTATTCTCATTTGTGGAATGTGCTAATGATAACCGCGATGCCAGTTAAAAGGGGCGTATATGGATGGAAATAGGAGACAGGAGATAGGAGGCAGAAGAGATAGGGAAGAGTAACAGCAGAGAGTGGAGAAAGCAGAGAGTGGAGAAAGCAGAGAGTGGAGAAAGCAGAGAGTGGAGAAAGCAGAGAGTGGAGAAAGCAGAGAGTGGAGAAAGCATAGAGTGGAGAAAGCAGAGAGTGGAGAAAGCAGAGAGTGGAGAAAGCAGAGAGTGGAGAAAGCATAGAATGGAGAAAGCAGAGAGTGGAGAAAGCAGAGAGTGAAGAAAGCAGAGAGTGGAGAAAGCATAGAATGGAGAAAGCAGAGAGTGGAGAAAGCAGAGAGTGGAGAAAGCAGAGAGTGGAGAAAGCAGAGAGTGGAGACAGCTGATTGTGGAGACTGGAGAAATGGCTGAGAGGCTGGATGGACAAAATGACCTCAAATGGCTGAGAGGCTGGCCGGACAAAATGACCGTAAATGGCTGAGAGGCTGGCCGGACAAAATGACTTTAAATGGCTGAGAGGCTGGCCGGACAAAATGACCGTAAATGGCTGAGAGGCTGGATGGACAAAATGACCTTAAATGGCTGAGAGGCTGGATGGACAAAATGACCTCAAATGGCTGAGAGGCTGGCCGGATAAAATGACCGTAAATGGCTGAGAGGCTGGCCGGACAAAATGACTTTAAATGGCTGAGAGGCTGGATGGACAAAATGACCGTAAATGGCTGAGAGGCTGGATGGACAAAATGACCGTAAATGGCTGAGAGGCTGGATGGACAAAATGACCGTAAATGGCTGAGAGGCTGGATGGACAAAATGACCTTAAATGGCTGAGAGGCTGGATGGACAAAATGACCTCAAATGGCTGAGAGGCTGGCCGGACAAAATGACCGTAAATGGCTGAGAGGCTGGCCGGACAAAATGACCGTAAATGGCTGAGAGGCTGGCCGGACAAAATGACCGTAAATGGCTGAGAGGCTGGCCGGACAAAATGACCGTAAATGGCTGAGAGGCTGGCCGGACAAAATGACTTTAAATGGCTGAGAGGCTGGCCGGACAAAATGACCGTAAATGGCTGAGAGGCTGGCCGGACAAAATGACCTTAAATGGCTGAGAGGCTGGCCGGACAAAATGACCGTAAATGGCTGAGAGGCTGGATGGACAAAATGAACTTAAATGGCTGAGAGGCTGGATGGACAAAATGACCTTAAATGGCTGAGAGGCTGGATGGACAAAATGACCTCAAATGGCTGAGAGGCTGGATGGACAAAATGACCTTAAATGGTTGAGAGGCTGGCCGGACAAAATGGACATCAGGCGGGGAAAGAGAGAGGAGAGAGTTATATCATGTCAAAGATAATGTGTGCAGAACACGCGACAGACAGAATAATATTAGTTTAAAATTAGCTAATGAGGGAATCCAAAAAATAAAACAGATTTTCTGTCCAGGACATGTTAGATTTAAAATTTCACTTAATGGTACAGATCTTGTGGGCTCTTGCAAGAACTTATTGGGAAGCTCAAGTCAGATCTTGTAAGAATAGGCAAGTCAATGTCATCTAGGGTAATTATAATACGAGTATATTTCGCGATTATTTGAAGAAAATGCAATTAGTAAATAACTTTCTTTTTGTCGAAAAAAGGGAACAACTGGTTAAGTCAGTACTACAGTTTAGTAATACAGTAGACTTAGTTACTAGTCACTTAAAAAGTGCTCGAGGCGCTCCAATCTCGACATTTTTGAGGCCAGCTTCAGCTTCTTCATGCCAACGATGAAGGCCTGGCTTTTAGCCTCGAAGCCAATGCCATGATTTGCCGCGGGCCGCACGTTGTCGACCCAATCCCGGGTTGGAGGCTCGTCCAAAAACTGCACATGGACGCGGTTGCCACGTGTAGCTAATTTGCCTCTTGGCGGCAAGCAGACAATTGCAGGCCACCACTGCTCGCCATCGCCTGGCCAAAACGCAACCACCAAGTCACCCGGCTGCCAGGCGTTCTGATTGCTTGGCGCAGTGTTGGCGCTGCGCTCCGACAAGGCGGTGGTGGCGCTGCACTCCGACGCGGCGGCGGTGGTGGCGCTGCGCTCCGACGCGGCGGCGCAGCGGTTTGAAGCGGGGGCGGGGGCGGTGGCGCGGCGCTTCGATGCAGCGGCGGTGGTAGCGCTGCGCTCCGAGAAGCCGGCGGTGGTGGCGCTGCGCTTTGATGCGGGGGCGGTGGCGCTGCGCTTCGACGCGGCGGCGGTGGTGGCGCTGCGCTTCGACGCGGCGGCGGTGGTGGCGCTGCGCTCCGACGCGGCGGCGGTGGCGCCGCACTCCAACGCGGCGGCGGTGGTGGCGCTGCGCTCCGACGCGGCGGCGCAGCGGTTTGAAGCGGGGGCGGGGGCGGTGGCGCGGCGCTTCGATGCAGCGGCGGTGGTAGCGCTGCGCTCCGAGAAGCCGGCGGTGGTGGCGCTGCGCTTTGATGCGGGGGCGGTGGCGCTGCGCTTCGATGCGGAGGCGGCGCTGCGGTTTGAAGCAGGGGCGGTGGCGCAGCGCTTCGACGCGGCGGCGGTGGTGGCGCTGCGCTTCGACGCGGCGGCGGTGGTGGCGCTGCGCTTCGACGCGGCGGCGGTGGTGGCGCTGCGCTCCGACGCGGCGGCGGTCGTGGTGCTGCGCTCCGAGGCGGTGGTGGCGCTGCACTCCGACGCGGCGGCGGTGGTAGCGCTGCGCTCCGACGCGGCGGCGCAGCGGTTTGAAGCGGGGGCGGTGGCGCAGCACTCCAACGCGGCGGCGGTCGTGGCGCTGAGCTCCGACGCAGCGGCGGAAGCTGCGTGCCGCGAGCGCTGCGTCGATGCCCGGGGCTGAATCGGCTGACGTGTGGCCTAATTTTGGTAATGAAAAATTTCCTGCGTTCATTAATTTTCGTTTGTTTAACTAGTCTTAGAAAATAAATAAGGAATTATCTATTAAGAAGCATGCAGCATAAAATACAGCATAAAGCAAAGAGAAATTCTCAGCATAGCTCACCCGTCCGGCGCTGTCCTTCATTATTTGCTGCAGAACAGCGCTACCGGCCTGCCGGTACCAGTCCGTGTGGACCTGGTAAAAATCCCGCGCCACCTGTGGCGTATGATATAGCCGGTCCGCCACAAGTTGCGGGTCCTCGCCCGCCAGTAGTGCCTGAAAAGGAAGATGGCGAATTGAAGAAGATAAAACATATTTGTTTTTTACCTACTGAATTTAATAGTTTCAGGTATGATGGGAATCGAATAGACCAGTAGCAGATTTCGGGTGCACAAGGCGACTCAGAACTGCTACTTCCAAAACTCTCGCCCTCCCCAATTTCTGGTGATTAATAAAAAATGAAGCTGAATGGTCTATGTAACGTAGTCTATGTATGAAAAGCATCTTACGATAGCTACTCACTTTCGTTTCGACAAAGATTCGAAACTCGGTGCAAGTGACACTTGCCAGCAGCGGACTAAAACGCTCTCGGTGTTCTCGAAACATGCCTTCAAATCCGCCGTACTTAAACTTGATGAACGGCAGTTTGGCGTCGCCGTCGGTTGGGTTAGCGGCTTCGCGACGTCGCAGCAGCCGCAGCAGCAGGCTGCGGCACTCGGTCACGTTAACTTTGGACGCGCCGAAGTAGGCACTGGTCTTGTGTTTGGCTACCTGAATAATATCAGTCAAATATATATTCAAACTAAGAACTGATGCAATGTTTCTAATGCATTCTAACATATCCCTGTAAACAATTATGCAATCGACCCATTTTCCTCCGCTTCAGTAAAACTCCGCAAATATGTTTGACAAGGGAAAATAAAACTTATAAGAACAAGCACAAATTATAGATGATTATTTCAAGCTGCTAATATAGAATACACCAACATAATCTTCTGACATCAACTCCCAGCCCTCTGACATAACTCTGAGCCCTCTTCCAGCCAAGCTCAGAGTTTGGAGTCAGTTGTTGACTAAGTCGCCTGCGGTAAAAGGCAAATTTAGCCGTGATATTGTAAAATACCGGAGCCCAAAAATATCTGCAGGGTGCAAAATTCGCCTAGATTTTTAGGTATAGCTTAAATTTCCTTATTGCCGAATTTTCGCAGAGTGCGAAGACAGATCATGCATATTTACTACGTTCCCTGTTTTCATCATAAGGAATTCACTACTACATCGAGTTTACAACTAATGCAAACTGACAAAATAATTTCAAGAATATTAAAATGTGCGAAAGCATTTCCTGAAATATGCAACTTCTAGGAATTTAAAAATTATTACCTACTATCCTAATTTCAGACAATTTTTTTAACTCAATAAAGGGCTCACCCATAGCTCCTTCGATGGGTCATTGGCCCACTGCCGAACTTCTTGCAGAGTGGCGTTGCAAGCCACGTCTTGTCGGTTGGCGTTGCCGTCGCCGAAGCAAACAACCATTCCGAAAGCCAGCATCTCGTTGTCGGAAATTTTGTCAGCCTCGGCATCATCGGTGATGGTCTCGGCCAGCAGGTGAGCCTTCATGGCCATCAGTTCGGCCACCTGGTCGTCGCTGAGGAGGCGAGCATGCTTTTTGTCCTGGGATATAGGGTTAGGGTTAGGTTAGGTTAAACGAGCAAAGAGTTTTTTGCTTTATAAGTTTTCAGGTGAACTCCAATTTACCTCAAACATGTTAAAATAGGTATTGTTTGTGACTATAGCCTTATACCGGCTTTCTAGGACAGGACACTGGCCCGCTAAAATTAGTAACTCAAAACCAAGGCTAAAACTCCTGCTAAAATTCTTAGCATATGTACGACTTTTCCCCTAAAACTCTTGTATCACAACTAATAATGCAAAAATGCACATTTAAGAGCAGCATGGAGTGACAAACTAGAATATATCTAAACAAAATACACAGATGCTATGAATTTTACTCACCTTTAGTGCGGCATTGTAGATTTTCTTTCGCTTGTTATAGTATTGTGTCCACTTTGGACAACAAGCACAAAAGCTTGTGAGGTGGTCGCGAAGACCATTGGCATTAATGCTGCTCAGCCTGTTCATGGTCAGGTAGTCGCCCAACTTTTGGAGACTGCCGACCATTTCCTTCAGGACCCCGAAGCTCACAGTGGTCAGGGTTTCTGAGATCTATATAAATTGTGGGGATATAAAGCTTCAGTATTAAACTGTGGCAGTAACAATTTATAGCTAGGGGTAGGCCCTATACCAAGCTTGCAGTAAAAATATGATGTCTTGGAATTACCAAAGACGCATAGAAAAACACTAGACTGATAAAAAGAATTTTAAATCGTTGTATAATCAGTTAAATTATATAAAGTATGTCTAAGTTATTTAAATAAAATGGCAATGCAATGTAGGCCTATTTTGCAAACAGCTCAAGTGCATAATATATAACTCACCAAATCTCGGTGTGACTCATGAATAACATCTTCAATTTCATTGGCTCCAACCAGGTCCACCAGTCGGTTCATGTATGAGCCAACCTTCCTGATAGTTGATTCGGCCAGTCCACCACCCATGGCTCCTTTCAGAGAGTTCTGCATTTTGTTTTGTGTTTCTGTTCTTCAAGTTGAGCTTTAGGTAGGCATAGCTAGGCCTAACAGCTAAAGGAAGTATAAAACTTAGTAAAACAAAAACTGAAGCTCTATAAAATTTATATATGGGCTGAACAAGTCCTACTCCTTTACAATAAGACTAAGTCTAAATATAGCCAAAGATAGTTCATTTTTTTAGAATCATAGCACTTACCAGGTATGGAATCAGAGCAGGAATGAAACTGCTGGTTTCACTCGCAAGTTTCTTGTCTTCAGCAATCTGAGAACAGTGAGGTGGAAAAATATATAGCTATGCTGTTTTTCATATCAGCCAGTGGGTGTACTAGAGAAGTTCAGCATATATACTCATAATCATATACTAGATCAATTCGCTAGCAAGAGAATCACGGACACTGTCAAACAGGTCGGATGAAGCACTATCTAACAAGTTAGAAAGAACGCCTTCTAATAGATGAGAAGGAAAACTGTTGAGAGCTGAGACTCAATTAAGAATAGTATAAAAGAAAGAGCCAGCGCGTAAAACTATCGGCCCTTACCTGATGGGCTTCTTCGATCAACGCTTGCACGTTGACCGGCTTGTCTACAGGTCGAACAAGCTCGTCAGAATGCCAGCGTGCTTTGTGCTTCCGAAAATTGTCGGCAGTGCCCGGAATGATGAGTGAACAGAGCTGGCAAAAGTTGCCGTCTGGCACGGCTGCTGAAGCGCTGCCGTCTGGCACCGCTCCTGAAGCGCTGCCGTCTGGCAGAGCTGTTGCCGGTCTGTGCCAGTTCAAGGGGTCATTTAAAAATAAATCAGAAGTTCTTTGTTTTCACTCTTTGCAATAGGACAAGTAAGCCAGTTTCAGTCAACCAATTTTATAGAACATGGCAAAACTAACAAGGGTCAAGGGAACAAAAACTATACTATATATGGAAGCACATGTGTGATCGCGGAACAGGGGAGAGTGGAGACGTATGAGAGTGGAGACGGGGGAGAGTGGAGACGTGTGAGAGTGGAGACGGGAGAGAGTGGAGACTGGGGAGAGTGGAGACGGGGGAGAGTGGAGACGGGAGAGTGGAGACGGGGGAGAGTGGAGACGGGGGAGAGTGGATACAGGGGAGAGTGGAGACGGGGGAGATTGGAGACGGGAGAGTGGAGACAGGGCAGAGTGGAGACGGGGGAGAGTGGAGACGAGAGAGTGGAGACGGAGGAGAGTGGAGACGAGAGAGTGGAGACGGAGGAGAGTGGAGACGGGGGAGAGTGGAGACGGGGGAGAGTGGAGACTGGGGAGAGTGGAGACGGGGGAGAGTGGAGACGAGAGAGTGGAGACGGAGGAGAGTGGAGACGGGGGAGATTGGAGACGGGAGAGTGGAGACAGGGCAGAGTGGAGACGGGGGAGAGTGGAGACTGGGGAGAGTGGAGACGGGGGAGAGTGGAGACGGGAGAGTGGAGACAGGGCAGAGTGGAGACAGGGGAGAGTGGAGACGGGGGAGAGTGGAGACGGGGGAGAGTGGAGACGAGAGAGTGGAGACGGAGGAGAGTGGAGACGGGGGAGATTGGAGACGGGAGAGTGGAGACAGGGCAGAGTGGAGACGGGGGAGTGGAGACAGGGCAGAGTGGATCTGATAAGCAATATGTAACGAAAATCATGCAAATAAAATAAAGACGTTCGAATTACCTCCTTCCGGCCAGCTTCAATTTGCGCTCCTGGTCCTTCACTTTGATAAAAATCCGCAGACACTTGTGCACCTTTGAAGTATCGTTCTGATACTTTTGGAGAAAGCTGTCGTATATATGACGGTGGCAGTCTCTTACATGCTGCGCGAATCTGGAGTTGCGCACAATGCAGTTGGGTCGATATGGACACGTGTAGCAACGCCCGGCTCTCTTGCTCTCTTCTTCGTCGTTGGCTCTGGCTCGCCGGGTTTTCGAGCTGCTTGCTGGCGGGGCTGACGTGCTGCTGGCTGCAGCTTGCGTATTTGGCGAGATGCTTGCTGGTGGGACTAATGTGCTACTGGCTGTGGCCTGCGTGGTCGGCGAGCAGATGGCTGGCCAGGCTGCAGCACTGCTATGACTAGCACGGTAGCTGCCGTTGACCTCGTAGCCGTAGCCATTGCCGCTGTTCTCGCCGTTTGCGCCGTTGCCGCCGTTGACAGCATAGCTGTAGCTGCCGTTGCCGCTGTAGCCGCTGTAGCCGCTGTAGCCGCCGTAGCCGCTGTAGCTGCCGTTGCCGCTGTAGCTGCCGTAGCCGCTGTAGCTGCCGTAGCCGCTGTAGCTGCCGTTGCCGCTGTAGCTGCCGTTGCCGCTGTAGCTGCCGTTGCCGCTGTAGCTGCCGTTGCCGCTGTAGCTGCCGTTGCCGCTGTAGCTGCCGTTGCCGCTGTAGCTGCCGTTGCCGCTGTAGCTGCCGTAGCCGCTGTAACCACCGTTGCCGCTGTAGCTGCCGTTGCCGCTGTAGCTGCCGTTGCCGCTGTAGCTGCCGTTGCCACTGTAGCCGTTGTTGCCGCTGTAGCCGCTGTAACCGGTAGTCACACTGCCGTTGGTGCCGTTGCAGCCGCTGCCGTTGTTCACGCCGTTAGCGACGTTGCAGTCGTTGTCGCCGTTGTCCGACACGCCGCTGCTGGCGCTTGATGGCGATCCGGCAGCGCCGCTGCTGGCGCTTGATGGCGATCCGGCAGCGCCGCTGCTGGCGCTTGATGGCGATCCGGCAGCGCCGCTGCTGGCGCTTGATGGCGATCCGGCAGCGCCGCTGCTGGCGCTTGATGGCGATCCGGCAGCGCCGCAGAGCTGGGTGCGAACTGCCTCAGCAATCGAAATCGGTGTATCCAAAGTCGCTGAGGCAAGGCTCTCCATGAGTGGGCCTGGCTTGTCAAACTCAAATTGTAAGCACTTGCTTAAACCTAATTCGAAGTTCATGCAGTGGCTTTAGATTGTACGAAAGTATGGAAATTAGAAGTTATCAAAGGAAAATTTTGAAGGCAAATTGAAGGAAAATGAAACGTCGACAATTTATATGAGAGAGGCGTCCGGCACAAAGTCTGGGGTGTCAAGGACAGAACTGCCAGCCAATCAAATTAAGCGGGCATATTGAAGCAATCCAACCCAACTCCACGTAACTGCATAACAGCGAATGTTGCAGTTATTCGGAAATGACCAACCAATAAAATGATCCAGACATATTGTAAAAACATCTACAAGATTGAAAAGTTATTGGCCATTCGCCTCAGGCGCCGAGGAATAATACAATGCTCCCTCAACCAATGAAAGCAGTTCGTGAGCAGTTCTCTGCGCGATCAGAGAAATGAAAACAAAAACTTTTGATGTTCTTGACAGCTAATTATCAACAGAAAACTATAATTCTACATTGACAGTTAAAGTCGCATATTTTGCCTTGCTAAAAATTTTAGTGCCATAACCTAACAAAAATATGCTACTGACAAAACAAGGATTTCTGACTAACGGGGTCGATGAATGAGAAAAGGGGCCTGACTCACAAGCTAAGTTCTATTCACTGTTATGCAGTTATAGCACTGTGCTGTGTTAGAGAGTGAAAAAGCTAAGTTCTATTTGCTGTTATGCAGTTATAGCACTGTGCTGTGTTAGAGAGTGAAAAAGCTAAGTTCTATTCGCTGTTATGCAGTTATAGCACTGTGCTGTGTTAGAGAGTGAAAAAGCTAAGTTCTATTCGCTGTTATGCAGTTATAGCACTGTGCTGTGTTAGAGAGTGAAAAAGCTAAGTTCTATTCGCTGTTATGCAGTTATAGCACTGTGCTGTGTTAGAGAGTGAAAAAGCTAAGTTCTATTCGCTGTTATGCAGTTATAGCACTGTGCTGTGTTAGAGAGTGAAAAAGCTAAGTTCTATTCGCTGTTATGCAGTTATAGCACTGTGCTGTGTTAGAGAGTGAAAAAGCTAAGTTCTATTCGCTGTTATGCAGTTATAGCACTGTGCTGTGTTAGAGAGTGAAAAAGCTAAGTTCTATTCGCTGTTATGCAGTTATAGCACTGTGCTGTGTTAGAGAGTGAAAAAGCTAAGAATCTCATGAATCTCATTACAATAATCCCACGAAAGGTATATCATCCTTCTCAAAACTCAGCTACAAGCCTCCCAAAAATTGGGTAAAATAATTTTACACGAATGTGTGAAACTGAGCTCAATACAGCACCACTCACAGCGTGAGTAAAAAAAGATAAGAGTTTTTAAATCAGATTGATGAATCCAAATTTCATTGCGCAACAAAGTCCTACAAAGAGCAAGCTCCTAATAGCCATTTAAACATTAAGGCAAATAATTTTACATGAATGTGTGAAACTGAGCACCACTCACAGCGGGAGTGAAAAAGATAAGAGCTTAGGGCAATCACTTTGTGACTATCCATTTAAAAACAGATAGATGAACATAAATTTCATTGCGCAACAAATCAAATGATGAGATGTCCAATTTGATGCATATTTAACATGAGCAAGAGGTGTGAAATATGCAACATGTACGTACGAAATGACCAATAAAATGAAATGAGATTCGAGTTTGATTTTCACTTTGCTTTTTGGTGTGAATTGCGCGATCAAGGAGCATGAGCTTGATCGATGGTCGACTGCCATTGGCTAAAAATATACTTGTTTCGGTTACATGTTATTAGATGTTACGTTGTGCATTTTTTAGGTCCATTAATTGAGTTATAATTCAGTTGCAGCAATTATTTTTGCTTTTTAAATTAGGTACATTCGGTATTCAAGCATTTAGTTTTATGAATAATGGCCAGCTTGTCGTGCCCGCTATGTACAAGTACTCGTATTGTTCATAGCCTCAAGGACAACGTTGAAAGACATATTAGGAATATGCATGGCCAAGATCCGCAGCCCGTCATCGAGTACGCGAAGTGGTCTAAAAAACCAGATATTCTTCTTTGTCGACTCTGTATATATTTCGAGAAGAATCTTAATAAGCATTACAAGCACAAGCATGCGAGCGAATTTGCAAAGTTTAAAGCTGCGTTTTCTGGCACCAAGGCAACAAAAGCAAGCCGACAGTCTGCTGTTTCGTATTTATCAGCACTTCGCACTTCGCATGCGTCATCTGTGCAGCTGTGTATATCTGCCCCATCTATAGTGTCATTTCTCAGTCTTCTATTTGATTCTGTATATAGAAGGCGCCGCTTCAAGACAGTTAGAAACTGCTGAAATAGCAGGCCGCATGCGTCATCTGTGCAGCTGTGTATATCTGCCCCATCTATAGTGTCATTTCTCAGTCTTCTATTTGATTCTGTATATAGAAGGCGCCGCTTCAAGACAGTTAGAAACTGCTGAAATAGCAGGCCGCATGCGTCATCTGTGCAGCTGTGTATATCTGCCCCATCTAGTGTCATTTCTGAGTCTTCTATTTGATTCTGTATATAGAAGGCGCCGCTTCAAGTCAGTTAGAAACTGCTGAAATAGCAGGCCGCATGCGTCATCTGTGCAGCTGTGTATATCTGCCCCATCTAGTGTCATTTCTGAGTCTTCTATTTGATTCTGTATATAGAAGGCGCTGCTTCAAGACAGTTAGAAACTGCTGAAATAGCAGGCCGCATGCGTCATCTGTGCAGCTGTGTATATCTGCCCCATCTAGTGTCATTTCTTAGTCTTCTATTTGATTCTGTATATAGAAGGCGCCGCTTCAAGACAGTTAGAAACTGCTGAAATAGCAGGCCGCATGCGTCATCTGTGCAGCTGTGTATATCTGCCCCATCTATAGTGTCATTTCTGAGTCTTCTATTTGATTCTGTATATAGAAGGCGCCGCTTCAAGACAGTTAGAAACTGCTGAAATAGCAGGCCGCATGCGTCATCTGTGCAGCTGTGTATATCTGCCCCATCTATAGTGTCATTTCTGAGTCTTCTATTTGATTCTGTATATAGAAGGCGCCGCTTCAAGACAGTTAGAAACTGCTGAAATAGCAGGCCGCATGCGTCATCTGTGCAGCTGTGTATATCTGCCCCATCTAGTGTCATTTCTGAGTCTTCTATTTGATTCTGTATATAGAAGGCGCCGCTTCAAGTCAGTTAGAAACTGCTGAAATAGCAGGCCGCATGCGTCATCTGTGCAGCTGTGTATATCTGCCCCATCTAGTGTCATTTCTGAGTCTTCTATTTGATTCTGTATATAGAAGGCGCTGCTTCAAGACAGTTAGAAACTGCTGAAATAGCAGGCCGCATGCGTCATCTGTGCAGCTGTGTATATCTGCCCCATCTAGTGTCATTTCTGAGTCTTCTATTTGATTCTGTATATAGAAGGCGCCGCTTCAAGACAGTTAGAAACTGCTGAAATAGCAGGCCGCATGCGTCATCTGTGCAGCTGTGTATATCTGCCCCATCTAGTGTCATTTCTGAGTCTTCTATTTGATTCTGTATATAGAAGGCGCCGCTATGATGCTTATGAGGATCGAATTGTTAGTGATAAAGTTTACGATTTGCAATATTTGTTTGGTTGTATGGCGCAATTTTTTTGGTGACGAAACTATTTTTTCTTTTATTTGATATCCTGGTGCCATGGATACCATGGGTCCTATGGAGCCATGATGCACGGTTGTTTTGTGCGGTGTGAGATTTGCGTTTTTCTATCTCTCGACAGTTTTTTGAGTTAAGTAATAGATAATATATACTTCGCGGCTTTTTAAAAAGTTGTTCACGAAGCACGTATTATCAATATGGTCGAGTTTGCGCAACTTGAACACTCAAATAGACTCGAGTGTTTAGAGGTGGTGAATGATAGACGGTGACACCTATGTGAGGAGCATTTTTGTTGCACTATATTTATGATTGCGCAATTTTAAATCGGAGGCAAAGCAGTGCTTCCAATTCCAATTCTAATTTCCAATTTGAAATTTGAATGAGAATTGTTATGCTTTTGCAAAGACTGTCGAAAGCCAAAACCAATGATATGCTATCTATATTTTTATTGGCCGATGACTGACTTCATCCCCACCTTTGAGCACAGGCATCGTATTTAAGTCATGACTCTAGATACATTTTTAATCATATAATCCTATTTTAAGTATATTTTTCGGTTTCAAAAAATGGAAAAATCCTTCATTGAAAAACTTCTTCAATGGGAGAAATGGACCTCCAGCAAAGTCCAGCAGCCCGCCACCGTCCAGCAGCCCGCCACCGTCCAGCAGCCCGCCACCGTCCAGCAGCCCGCCACCGTCCAACAGCCCGCCACCGTCCAACAGCCCGCCACCGTCCAACAGCCCGCTACCGTCCAGCAGCCCGCCACCGTCCAACAGCTCGCCACCGTCCAACAGCCCGCCACCGTCCAACAGCCTGCCGCCGTTGAGCCGAAGAAGATGCGGGCCGGGCAAGAGTACATCTGCCCTTTCGGCAATTGCTTGCCAATAAAAAAGTCCCGCTTCAGCGAGCACCTAAAAAGATCCCACGTGGCTGTGCTAGAGAGCACAAAGCAGCAGCTAGCAGCAACCGGAATTTCATCTGAAGCTGCGCTTCAAAAAGAGGCCTTAAAAGCTGTGCGTGCGGCAGTTAAGCTGCACACCCATCAGCTGACTGCCAGCCCGATGCCGGAGATGGCGCAGCAGTGCCACATCTGCGGCGAGTGGCGGAATAATCCGAATCTATTATCCAGCCACTTGCGCAACAGCCATCCTGTCGCTGTCAGAGCGGCAAAACAACAGAAGCTGGCTGACGCCAGGTTAAAAGTGCCGGCCAGAGCGGTGGTGGCCGAGCATCCTTCAGCCGCTGATGTTGAGGCCCTGTGCGTCTTCCTAGCGAGCTCGCTCGGCGGACGCAGAAAACCGGCTACGGTCCGGGAAATCCGGTGCTATCTGAAACGGCTGATGCAGCGCCTCGACATAGTCAGCTTTGAGCAGCTGATCGGCGAGGATCGGCGTGGCGCGGTAAGCGCCTACTTGGACAGCCTGACATACTCCATGCTGAAGCAGACAGTTTCCGCCCTTGAGAAGGTCGGAAACTTTCTGATTTCGGCGCGCTACCAGCGCATCTTCGATGGTGGGCTGCAGCAGCAGCTCACCTCGTACCGGCAGGCCACCAAAAATTGGACGGCGAGCTCGAGCTCGTCGGCTGCTGCTAGCGCCGACCTGCCTGCTGCTGGCGCCGACCTGCCTGCTGCTGGCGCCGACCTGCCTGCTGCTGGCGCCGACATGCCTACTGCTGGCGCCGACCTGTCTGCTGCTGGCGCCGACCTGCCTGCTACTGGCGCCGACATGCCTACTGCTGGCGACGACCTGCCTGCTGCTGGCGCCGACATGCCTACTGCTGGCGCCGACCTGCCTGCCTGTAGCGCCGACCTGCCTGCCGCCGCTACTACGCTTCTAGAATTTTCATTTAGCTCGGACAACCATAACGGATTATTAGATGAATTATACGAGAATATTTACGGCACTGACGATGCTAGAGCTACAGATGCCTCCGCTTCCGCCGTCCTACCTGGCGCCGACCTGCCTGCTGCTGGCGCCGACCTGCCTGCTGCTGGCGCCGACCTGCCTGCTGCTGGCGCCGAAATGCCTACTGCTGGCGCCGACCTTTCTGCTGCTGGCGCCGACATGCCTGCTGCTGGCGCCGACATGCCTACTGCTGGTGCCGACCTGCCTGCTGCTAGCGCCGACCTGCCTGCTACTGGCGCCGACCTGTCTGCTGCTGGCGCCGACCTGCCTGCTGCTGGCGCCGACATGCCTACTGCTGGCGCCGACCTGTCTGCTGCTGGCGCCGACCTGCCTGCTACTGGCGCCGACATGCCTACTGCTGGCGCCGACATGCCTACTGCTGGCGCCGACCTGCCTGCTGCTGGCGCCGACATGCCTACTGCTGGCGCCGACCTGCCTGCCTGTAGCGCCGACCTGCCTGCCGCCGCTACTACGCTTCTAGAATTTTCATTTAGCTCGGACAACCATAACGGATTATTAGATGAATTATACGAGAATATTTACGGCACTGACGATGCTAGAGCTACAGATGCCTCCGCTTCCGCCGTCCTACCTGGCGCCGACCTGCCTGCTGCTGGCGCCGACCTGCCTGCTGCTGGCGCCGACCTGCCTGCTGCTGGCGCCGAAATGCCTACTGCTGGCGCCGACCTTTCTGCTGCTGGCGCCGACATGCCTGCTGCTGGCGCCGACATGCCTACTGCTGGCGCCGACCTGCCTGCTGCTAGCGCCGACCTGCCTGCTACTGGCGCCGACCTGTCTGCTGCTGGCGCCGACCTGTCTGCTGCTGGCGCCGACCTGTCTGCTGCTGGCGCCGACCTGCCTGCTGCTGGCGCTGAAGTCGACTCCGCCAAGCCGCCGGGTAACCGCTTGGCTCGAAAGCGACGTCCAGAGTTCAGCGCCAGCACCAGCGCCGCTAGTCCAGCGAGCAAGCGGCCAGAAGTTGAGCGGCAAGAAGTTCAGCCAGGCTGCCTTGTTCTCGGCTACTGGCCAACGGACGGCGAAAACTGGTGGCCGGCAATGGTTTGCCTACCCAGCCACGGTTCGAGCTGCACAAAAGGCATTTGCACTCTAAAAATTCATGTGCAATTTTTCGATAAACCGCCGTCGAGTGCCTGGCTCCACCGGTGGCAGCTTGTAAGCGGAGCAGAGCCGACTCCAAACAATGCCTCCAAAAAGCTCCGCCAAGCCTACGAACAAATGGCGAAGGCCAGCAAACTCGAAATTGAGTCTCGCTTGGACAGATTTTTATAAAGAATTAACTGTTTGCTCTTATCTATTATTTGCACGAAACTTTTTAATCTTTAACTTTATACTTGTAATTGCTCCGTAATATACTTGTAATAACTGCGTAAAAATGTATAAAACTTGTACCATAATTCAAAAACACATTTCGCTGCGCTATTTCAATGCTAGACCAAAGACTGAGAAATGACACTAGATGGGGCAGATATACACAGCTGCACAGATGACGCATGCGGCCTGCTATTTCAGCAGTTTCTAACTGTCTTGAAGCGGCGCCTTCTATATACAGAATCAAATAGAAGACTCAGAAATGACACTAGATGGGGCAGATATACACAGCTGCACAGATGACGCATGCGGCCTGCTATTTCAGCAGTTTCTAACTGTCTTGAAGCAGCGCCTTCTATATACAGAATCAAATAGAAGACTAAGAAATGACACTAGATGGGGCAGATATACACAGCTGCACAGATGACGCATGCGGCCTGCTATTTCAGCAGTTTCTAACTGTCTTGAAGCGGCGCCTTCTATATACAGAATCAAATAGAAGACTCAGAAATGACACTAGATGGGGCAGATATACACAGCTGCACAGATGACGCATGCGGCCTGCTATTTCAGCAGTTTCTAACTGTCTTGAAGCGGCGCCTTCTATATACAGAATCAAATAGAAGACTCAGAAATGACACTAGATGGGGCAGATATACACAGCTGCACAGATGACGCATGCGGCCTGCTATTTCAGCAGTTTCTAACTGTCTTGAAGCGGCGCCTTCTATATACAGAATCAAATAGAAGACTCAGAAATGACACTAGATGGGGCAGATATACACAGCTGCACAGATGACGCATGCGGCCTGCTATTTCAGCAGTTTCTAACTGTCTTGAAGCGGCGCCTTCTATATACAGAATCAAATAGAAGACTCAGAAATGACACTATAGATGGGACAGATATACACAGCTGCACAGATGACGCATGCGGCCTGCTATTTCAGCAGTTTCTAACTGTCTTGAAGCGGCGCCTTCTATATACAGAATCAAATAGAAGACTAAGAAATGACACTAGATGGGGCAGATATACACAGCTGCACAGATGACGCATGCGGCCTGCTATTTCAGCAGTTTCTAACTGTCTTGAAGCGGCGCCTTCTATATACAGAATCAAATAGAAGACTCAGAAATGACACTAGATGGGGCAGATATACACAGCTGCACAGATGACGCATGCGGCCTGCTATTTCAGCAGTTTCTAACTGTCTTGAAGCGGCGCCTTCTATATACAGAATCAAATAGAAGACTCAGAAATGACACTAGATGGGGCAGATATACACAGCTGCACAGATGACGCATGCGGCCTGCTATTTCAGCAGTTTCTAACTGTCTTGAAGCAGCGCCTTCTATATACAGAATCAAATAGAAGACTAAGAAATGACACTAGATGGGGCAGATATACACAGCTGCACAGATGACGCATGCGGCCTGCTATTTCAGCAGTTTCTAACTGTCTTGAAGCGGCGCCTTCTATATACAGAATCAAATAGAAGACTCAGAAATGACACTAGATGGGGCAGATATACACAGCTGCACAGATGACGCATGCGGCCTGCTATTTCAGCAGTTTCTAACTGTCTTGAAGCAGCGCCTTCTATATACAGAATCAAATAGAAGACTAAGAAATGACACTAGATGGGGCAGATATACACAGCTGCACAGATGACGCATGCGGCCTGCTATTTCAGCAGTTTCTAACTGTCTTGAAGCAGCGCCTTCTATATACAGAATCAAATAGAAGACTAAGAAATGACACTAGATGGGGCAGATATACACAGCTGCACAGATGACGCAGAGAAATCAGTGGGAAGAGTGGTAAAGGCGTGGACGTGGAAGGACAATGGGATCGTTGGCAATGGTTACTCAGCAGCTTTTGGGATGATCTCCAAAGATAGCCATAGAGCCCATTGACAAGACAACAGCTTTTAGCAAATTGTCTGATGATGAAGGGTTAGCAAAGCCAAACTTAGCTGCCGCCGAGAACAAAGCAAAGCCTTTTTCAGAATGCTGAATGCTGAAATTCAGAATGCTGAGGAGAATTTCAGTGTCAGAGTGAGCTGGAAAGCTGAGGCTATTGACCGAAATCTATTCAGGTTTAGTGTCGGACAACCCTCCAACTAAGCAATAAGCAAAGGGAAGATGCAGAGTCACTTGTCTCACGGCTCTAATACACTGTGGCGTTCTTCAGCCCTGTCTTTGTGTGCGCTCTTATTGTATTGCGCAATCTTAATTGGTCAGTCTACTAGAGCTTTTGATATTCCATGTGCGCTTGGTCATGCTTTAGGTGTGTGCTGAACAGACAAAGCTTAGGCCTTCGCCGTCAGTTTCGTGGGAAGAAAGGGAAGGAAATGGGGTGGAAAGTCTTTTGGAGGCCGCTCAATTCGAAAAAATTATCGATCAAAACTTGTCTCTGTACACTCATCCAAACGCAAGGCTCTGAGAGCCAAAAGCTAATGTACATTGCCTACACAGACCCTCTGACAACTAAATGTGTCATTCTGTCCGTGTGAGGCCTGGATGAATAGTGTTTAGCTGAGATAGTCATGGTCGACGCCCTGGTTTGGAAGAGGATCGAGCGATTGAAGCGAAGTGAGAGTGGAAAGGAAAAGGGAAGACTTGCCTTTGCACCGGAACATCAACACTGGATAATATAATCTTTATACTGCATCCATGAAAACTTTCGAATTTCTAAAGTTGCTAATACAAAAATAAGGAGTAGTGGCAAGAAAGTGTAACTTTTTTCTGGGCTGGGCTGAACTTTCTTCTGGGCTGAAATTCTCGCAAATCCAATATGTAGAAAATCTACATAAAATATAGTGTAGAATTTAAATTTAACTAAAGAGGAAGAAAATCTATTGCTTCCGGCTAAGAAAATTGGCTTATTCGCAGCGGCGAAATGAAGGGAACAAATCCCAGAAACTTTGATTTAGGCTAAATTCCAAGGCTAATGCTTATATCCTCATGCCTTTTGTGAGTGCGAGGGATAATAAAAAGCAGAGCCAAGACTCAAGTCAAGTGATAGCAGTATAGGGGTGTATGAAATACACTAGCTCTATACACTATACACTAGTCATTACAGTTTAATTACTGTAATTTAATGTGACAATAAATCTAAATGCATTAGACTGCATTTATTATACTTGCGCTATCGCAGTGGATAGAATGGATTATTCTCGCTATACGGCAAAATCCCTCTGATTGTAATTTGTAGATGAGCTATGCATAGCTTGAAATAAAGACCAAGCAATGAGAAATATTCATCTTAAACGCTTCGGAATTTAAGAAAAAACTCATTCACTACTACGAGTCTTAGTTTAAGTAGCATGCGATGAATATAAAATATAAATTTGACAAAACGACAAAAAACCCCACGAGTCTTTGTATCGAAGGTCGTGTCATTTTGTCCAAAAGCGAGTTCCGCACATGAACGGCAATTTTGTCCAAAACCGTGTCATTAGTGTGCCCCTCCCCCGCCCCACCCCCACCCACCACCCCGGCCCAGCTACCCACCGGCCAATCACGGCGCAGCTGGGGGAGGGGCAGCCTGGGGCGAGGACCAAAAAGGGCGGCCCAGCCAACCAGCGCGCAGCCAACACAATGGCGGCTAAGCGGCTTACACCGCTGAGCCTTTAACGCCAAAACAACAATGCCAAAAACAACTGCGAGTGCACTTGTTGCGCGGGGGGGGGGGCGAGTGCACTTGAGCAGAGCAAGCGCACGTGCACAACAATGTTTATCAGTTAATAAAAGGCAATTGGGCCTTTATTAACTTATTTTGATGAAATCGAAAACCTCAGTCGCAGTAGAAATTACAGCATGCATGTTTAAGGCGCTATACGACTGCAACCGACCAAGTAAAATTTACTAATCGGGCTGCTGAAGTGTCGGTTTTAATGTTGAAGACCAGCTGTTATAGTCACTAAATGTTGAAAACTAGCTACATGCAGGGTATAGTCACTTTATCCTTGACAGTGATAACATGAAAATGTGGATAGTTCCTAGATGAAACAAGAAAGACATTATTATCATTGCTTTCATGTTGAAAACTAGCTATATGAGTATAGGCACTCTATCCTGGACAATCATAACATGAAAATGTTGATAATTACTAGATGAAACAAGACATGGTTATCATCCCAAGTAACCAGCTACGTCGGATATATGTCGGAACTACGTCGGCGACATACATCGGTCGACAATCGGATTTTTCGCGCCAGCCAACGTCGGTAAGAGATCGGCAACCAACATCGGTACACGGCAGAAATACTCTCCATATACGACGTACGCATTTTTGTAGGAATTTTTATTTCTTGCTGCTTGTGAAATGTTACAATTTAACCCATGCGATTCACACCTATATGCGCTGATAAAAAACCAAAAATATCCTGTTTTCCTATTATGCGAAAATGCGTATGCAAGAGCTCCAGGATTCGCTCAAAGTCTCCTTTCGAATGACCGCCTTTGGTCAAGCACTATAAAAGTTCTTGCACTGAGAGAAAAGTGTTTCCCCAACCCTTAACCCTTACCCTTTTCCTCCCTGAAATCATCTTACTCAAGCCAGCCGCAGTTAATATAATCCACTCACTTACTTAGCTAGCCATTGCTATCCCTGGCCAGCTACAAAGCTTAGACTACACCTTAGACAAAGCTAAACTTATTTCATTAAGTTAGAATTCCTTGAATTCCTACCTGACCTTTAATTTGAAACCATACCCCCTCCGATTGTGATCTAACAAGAGGATCCGTGAGTAACCACTAACAACTCGTGTTTGGGAAACACCTCTCAGTTAATTTTATAGAAAGTTTCATCATTGTGATTGCTTATTCTAAGACCATTTAAATATAATCCGATCGAGAGTATAATATCTAAAGTGTGTGCAACATCAGGAAAAGATAGTCGATTTCCCACGCCTCCTTATTTCTTAGAAATAGCCTTTCGTAATGGGCTATTGTCGGAAACAACAATCGAATATAACAAGAATATTTATTAAGCTAGACATAGATAGATTAGAGACGAAACTAAAATATTTCACTGGTTCCCTGACCGTCTTTTCCTCCATGCACTCACTTTATTTCTACACCATGACTAAATTCATTATTGCTTAAGGCATGGCTGAGGGGCGTGGGGGGAGTAATCTGGCAATTCCTTTCTGCAATTAATATTAAATTTTGTCGAGTTCGAAAAAATCTTGTGTTCTCCCGTGTTTCACTGCGTCCTCAATGAAATTCGAGGGCCCTCTTAAACCACAGTCAGTCAGTCAGTTAGTTAATTAGTCAGTCAGTCAGCTAGTTAGTTAGTCAGCTAGTAAGTCGATTATCGATAAATCAGTTTAAATGAAGATAATGAAGCTTGAGGTGTTGGCGCGCAGATATAAATTAAAATCCTCCTAAGACTTTTAATAAGTCATAGTCGGCAAAACCTCTTTCTTCAACACCTTTCCGAGTCGTCAAGTTAGGTTTAGATTTCGTTGAATAAATTCAACACTCTCTAAATAACTTCTCAACTCAAAATCATTTCCCTCCAACTCTGCAAGTGTATAGCCTCCCTATCGTTGAAATTGGTTGGAAATTCCTCAAGTAAATTGTTAAATCAGACGGCAAGTCTTCTAAACGAAGATGTCTCTACTCCTCCAACGTAGAGAACCATGCAAATTGTCTTCTAAAAAGACGATTCTGCCTAATATTTTATCTTAGACGCTTTCACTTGTAGAACTTTTAGCAACAAAAAACTTTTAAATTTAACATAAAATCCTATAGTTACGCATTATCGCTTCTCTGCTGGGTCAACGCGAAAAAGTTTTTCTTTAACCAAACACTGTTGTCCTAAAGCAGCTTTCCGTTGTGTGGTCCATGCAAACAACCACGCGCTTCTCCCCAATTCTCCGCTGCGTCAACACAACAAAATTTTTCGTTTTTAACCAAACATCATTCTCCCAACGCAGCTTTAGGTTATACAAATATATGCAGAGCCTTTGGCCTTCCCAAGGCCCTCATTCATCAGCCCTCTAGATTTTTTTTGGGAAATTTTCTGCCTGAATCATTGATCAGGTTCGAAGCTGCATTCTGCTAAAACTTTTCTCGTTTACTTTACTCAGCCTCACTTGCATGTGAACCCAATATCCCATTTCTTTACGCAAACAACAGCCCTATTCCATCATCCTGGCAAATTGGGTCAATAACGGCTCCCTCGGGATCGCTGGTTAAACTTTTCGCCGACAATGTTTCTCATTTCCCCTCCTAGGTCTTGTTTGTTCTTTCTCCTGAAACAGCATTGCAAATTCAGCACCATCTACGTCTCAATTTCATCAATTTTTGACTTGCCTCACGGGCAAGCTGGCAAACAATGGAGGTCACGGCCCCAAACATCTATAAAACCTCCTCCCTCTATTCACATTCATCACTCTCAAAACTCAACTAAACTCAGTCATTCTGCATCTCCTCTGCGATCCGACCTACCTGCCGCATCCTTCGCCGTGTCTGCTGAAGCACTGCTAGTGCCATCCTGATCGTTCTTTCCTGAATTCCATCCTGAATTTCTCATTCTTCGTCTGCTTCTTCAACCACTTGTAACCAGACACATCTAACGCTGTAAATATACTTGATATGCTTACAAAATTCTATAAAAAAGCACATAAATATATACCTTTTTATATCATATATAACATTACCTACTTAAGCTGTATATAAATATTTAACTACCTCTCTCTATGCTTACACACGTCAACGTTTCTGTATATATTTCCTCGTTCACAAACGAACATTTATCTAATAGGATGTATAATGAAGTTCCGCACTACACAAATAATATCTATTGCTTTCCTTTGAACATATCCTCTTGTAAATACATATTTTCATATGTAACGACATGCGTATACCTGTCTTAATACTTATACTTTCAATAAAAGTGGTAAAATGAATAAATAAAAAATAAAAAACTCAAAAAATAACTAAAATATATTACCATCTAACTTGTCTTTGTTTATAACGTGAATATATATATAACCAAAAAACAAAAAATCACAAAATCAAAAAAGCAAATAAAAATAACAATATTAGAAAACAAAATAAAAGCAGTAATCTAAAAAGCGTCTAATGATTTAAATATTCCTACAACTTTTAAAATCCCTCCTCGCTATTACACTTTGCATTCTTTGCCTGACTCCAAAACCACGTGGTACCTATTCATTAATTAATTATTCGCCGTACTGATTCAATCTGAACGGAGAACACATTTCTCAATCAGACGCAGATGAACACGTTTAAATAAAAGCCGCATTACTTATTCTGAATCCCCAAAATTGCCAGAACTCCGGACCACGTGCCCGAAAGCCGTTGCCTGTTGCAACAAACCCTCTTCTTACTACTCGCAGTAACCAATACTTGCTTCACCATCAAGTTCTTACTCCGCCTTATCCGAATCTTGTTTTGCATTCAACTCCACAAGAGAGTTTAAAAGTACATGAATTTATTGCCTAGTTATACTCGCTCTGGAAAAAAATAATCAATCATTGAAATTGGAGGACCCACAGCAATCTCAGATACCGAATCAGTCCATAGACCCTGATTCTCTAGTTGAGGACAATCCAAACGGCACAAACCCCTCCGTCTTGTCCACACCTCACAATAGAACTGTTACAGGCGCATCAACTTCCGTCACTTTTGGAGACTTACCGTCATACAGAGATAGTACATTACAAGATCAGCAACAAGAGTCTGTCGGTGGTGACGACGACATATCTGAAGAATCAGAGACTTCAGACCAGACGACAGTTAAAATACTTTTCTGTACAAAACAACACGCTCTATTACGATGATGACAATGGAAACATGCGACTCGTTATACCACACTGTTATCGAGATGCCTTGTTATCCTCGTGTCATACTTCGGCTTTTGGCGGCCATTTAGGTCTTCAAAAGACTCTGCAGAGACTGACACGCTTCTACTACTGGCCCACTCTCTACAAAGACGTACAAACTTTCGTTAATGGGTGTACAATATGTCACCGCGCCAAATCTGGCCCACGACTGCACCCAGAAAGAAAAGCCGTCAAGTTCAATGAAGTCTTCTCACACCTGGCTATCGACATAGTTGGACCTGTACCTCCTGCAAGCCGTGATAGAGACATTTTCAAGTACATCCTGACCGCTCAGTGTGGCGTCAGCAAGTTTCTCTTCACGATCCCACTATGCGATACTACGACAGCTACAATCTGCTCCAATCTATTTCGATATGTGTTTTCCGTTGCCGGACTACCAGCCCATATCATCTCAGACAATGGTCCGCAGTTCATATCACAAGATTATCGCGACTTCATGAACACGCTAGGCATACAACTCATCTACACCTCATACTATCAGCCATCTAGCAACTTGTTGAAAGAGCACACAAAACGCTCAAACAAACACTGACAGCATTTGTGCACGACAAACCCGAACTCTGGCTTGAATACCTTCCATCAGTTACGTTGGCATTAAATACGGCCGTACATGCTCATATGGGTGAATCTCCCTTCTATCTATTCTATGCTCGCGATTTCCTGCCACCTAATGCTAGAATCATAGAGCATCAAACTACGGCCTACATAGATGTGATCAAGCCCGTCAACATTACGAGTTCTGCCATTTTACTCGCACGTGATATCGCCATTCAACATCTACACTCAGCAGCTGATGCTCGTACTACACGACATAATGAGCAAATGTCTCAATCCACTCCGTTAAAAGTCGGCGCTCGCTGCTATCTAGATGTTTCCGCCACTAAGGCAACTAAATTCTCTAATCCCTACCGTGGTCCTATGAGAATACTCAAATGGCTATCACCGCAGAATGTGCTCATCAATGATGTGAACAAGCCTCATGAACAACCTATCGTGGTACATGCTTCAAAACTCAAACCTTCGCCGAACGATACGCCTCCTGAAGCCATGATACCTGAGTTCACACATTCAACGGCTCAAACACACACTAATCATCGAGCGAATCTTACTCGCTCAATTGCGTTGCAAACATCTCAGACGGACATCAAGCAGTCGGAGAAGGGTGCAGACCGTAATGCAACACCTACAAACAACTTGAAAGAAGAGCCTAGATACCAACTACGCTCAAGAGCCGTACCACGATGAGCAATAATTCGCGCTATGAACTCGATAAGATCGACATTCTTTAAATTCGTGCATGTTACCTTCTACGTTACCCATATTTTTATTTTGTTATAATTTCTTTCCCTTCTTCACCCTTGATGTTTGATATAGAATACCATCATTCCTCCACACATCTAATATCTATCTTCCATAGTGCACATTATATGCCTTGATATCACTTTTGTCAATCCAAAACACAAAAAACTACAAAAAATACCACTTTTCAATACACATTATTTAGTTTCTCGCTTACCCTATTTCTTTTCATAATTATAGATAATTTTATATATTACCTAAACTCGACATACGGCTTCACCTATATTTATTCGCTACCTTTATTACCTCCTCATACACATTTTACTCAGCTACGACTATTTCGAAGACAGACCTCTTCTCCTTACACTTGTTCTAAACAATCTTTCCAACATCTTTTCTTTCTGTCCTTTATTCCACATTCGCCTCGTTGAGGCTCGACCGTGTGACTAATCTGATGACCTGGCGATTGACTAACCTGATGACCTGGCGATTGGCTAACCCGATGACCTGGCGATTGGCTAACCTGATGACCCGAAGTCTCACCGAATACCGCTGAAGCCGACACCGTGGCCTACACTGACACGCTGTCATTCATCCAGCTATCGACTCCATCCCATACTGTCTTAGCGTTTACACAAACAGCGGCACTAGCGTCTCTCCCATCAATCAAGTCTCTCTGCCCGACTCCTGCAATTGCGATCTCTCGTGTCCGACACGAAGCAGAACCAGAAGCCTCATTTCAACGTGGTGGCCCTGAGAAGGGCCGTTTTAACGTTCACAATGGGCTAACATCATACTGTGCAGTCAACAGATCGACCCCGCAGCGAAATCGGCACCGTCTAGAGCAACTGCCGGACTAGCCGACCGCTGCTCTGGATGATGGGTATTCCGCCGTGGATATCGACATCTGCAGCCACAGCAGATGCACACCCACACGACCAGACTGACTAAGATGAAGGCGCCTAACAGCGCCCACAGGCTAATCAGCTGCCACTCGACGATCTGCAGTCGCTTGTCGAGACGCTCGACCTGAACACCGAGGTCTGTTAAAAGCCAGCGCAGATTTGAAATTTGGTCTTGCATTGCAAGTTGAGAAACAGTTTAACTTTTAGAAACTCGCTAGAAGTCAAATGTTGCACGCATAGAGCCCCACGTTTTTCTGTCCCTTTATATCACTTTTCGTCGCTTTAATCCAAACCTCTCCTTTCCTTTACTTTCTAACTCAATAAACTTAACTGGACATGTACATTACTCGCGCACATAGTCTATGGCACTTCTCTGCGCTACCCCACTCCCTTTGTGCACCCTCCTTGACCCTGTCTAAGGTCTTGTATATGCCACTTGTTTTGACACTCCTAATCGATCGCGTTTTTCTATCATATTATTATACCAACTATGCATATAATCTTTTGATGTCACCTTACATTTAATGCTCCTTACAAATACTGCAATGCTATGCTACGTTTTAAATTTTACGGAACGACCTTTATCTATAAGCGTTTTGTCATTTTCCTATCTTTTGAAACCTGTTTCGAATGCATGCTATATCATTTTTTCTCCTACCCTACACTATTTTACCCAATGATTATCAACATTTTGTTTCTTCGAGCTCGGAGGACCTTCGCTTCTGTAAAAAAGGGCCAATGAAATGTTACAATTTAACCCATGCGATTCACACCTATATGCGCTGATAAAAAACCAAAAATATCCTGTTTTCCCATTATGCGAAAATGCGTATGCAAGAGCTCCAGGATTCGCTCAAAGTCTCCTGTCGAATGACCGCCTTTGGTCAAGCACTATAAAAGTTCTTGCACTGAGAGAAAAGTGTTTCCCCAACCCTTAACCCTTACCCTTTTCCTCCCTGAAATCATCTTACTCAAGCCAGCCGCAGTTAATATAATCCACTCACTTACTTAGCTAGCCATTGCTATCCCTGGCCAGCTACAAAGCTTAGACTACACCTTAGACAAAGCTAAACTTATTTCATTAAGTTAGAATTCCTTGAATTCCTACCTGACCTTTAATTTGAAACCATACCCCCTCCGATTGTGATCTAACAAGAGGATCCGTGAGTAACCACTAACAACTCGTGTTTGGGAAACACCTCTCAGTTAATTTTATAGAAAGTTTCATCATTGTGATTGCTTATTCTAAGACCATTTAAATATAATCCGATCGAGAGTATAATATCTAAAGTGTGTGCAACATCAGGAAAAGATAGTCGATTTCCCACGCCTCCTTATTTCTTAGAAATAGCCTTTCGTAATGGGCTATTGTCGGAAACAACAATCGAATATAACAAGAATATTTATTAAGCTAGACATAGATAGATTAGAGACGAAACTAAAATATTTCACTGGTTCCCTGACCGTCTTTTCCTCCATGCACTCACTTTATTTCTACACCATGACTAAATTCATTATTGCTTAAGGCATGGCTGAGGGGCGTGGGGGGAGTAATCTGGCAATTCCTTTCTGCAATTAATATTAAATTTTGTCGAGTTCGAAAAAATCTTGTGTTCTCCCGTGTTTCACTGCGTCCTCAATGAAATTCGAGGGCCCTCTTAAACCACAGTCAGTCAGTCAGTTAGTTAATTAGTCAGTCAGTCAGCTAGTTAGTTAGTCAGCTAGTAAGTCGATTATCGATAAATCAGTTTAAATGAAGATAATGAAGCTTGAGGTGTTGGCGCGCAGATATAAATTAAAATCCTCCTAAGACTTTTAATAAGTCATAGTCGGCAAAACCTCTTTCTTCAACACCTTTCCGAGTCGTCAAGTTAGGTTTAGATTTCGTTGAATAAATTCAACACTCTCTAAATAACTTCTCAACTCAAAATCATTTCCCTCCAACTCTGCAAGTGTATAGCCTCCCTATCGTTGAAATTGGTTGGAAATTCCTCAAGTAAATTGTTAAATCAGACGGCAAGTCTTCTAAACGAAGATGTCTCTACTCCTCCAACGTAGAGAACCATGCAAATTGTCTTCTAAAAAGACGATTCTGCCTAATATTTTATCTTAGACGCTTTCACTTGTAGAACTTTTAGCAACAAAAAACTTTTAAATTTAACATAAAATCCTATAGTTACGCATTATCGCTTCTCTGCTGGGTCAACGCGAAAAAGTTTTTCTTTAACCAAACACTGTTGTCCTAAAGCAGCTTTCCGTTGTGTGGTCCATGCAAACAACCACGCGCTTCTCCCCAATTCTCCGCTGCGTCAACACAACAAAATTTTTCGTTTTTAACCAAACATCATTCTCCCAACGCAGCTTTAGGTTATACAAATATATGCAGAGCCTTTGGCCTTCCCAAGGCCCTCATTCATCAGCCCTCTAGATTTTTTTTGGGAAATTTTCTGCCTGAATCATTGATCAGGTTCGAAGCTGCATTCTGCTAAAACTTTTCTCGTTTACTTTACTCAGCCTCACTTGCATGTGAACCCAATATCCCATTTCTTTACGCAAACAACAGCCCTATTCCATCATCCTGGCAAATTGGGTCAATAACGGCTCCCTCGGGATCGCTGGTTAAACTTTTCGCCGACAATGTTTCTCATTTCCCCTCCTAGGTCTTGTTTGTTCTTTCTCCTGAAACAGCATTGCAAATTCAGCACCATCTACGTCTCAATTTCATCAATTTTTGACTTGCCTCACGGGCAAGCTGGCAAACAATGGAGGTCACGGCCCCAAACATCTATAAAACCTCCTCCCTCTATTCACATTCATCACTCTCAAAACTCAACTAAACTCAGTCATTCTGCATCTCCTCTGCGATCCGACCTACCTGCCGCATCCTTCGCCGTGTCTGCTGAAGCACTGCTAGTGCCATCCTGATCGTTCTTTCCTGAATTCCATCCTGAATTTCTCATTCTTCGTCTGCTTCTTCAACCACTTGTAACCAGACACATCTAACGCTGTAAATATACTTGATATGCTTACAAAATTCTATAAAAAAGCACATAAATATATACCTTTTTATATCATATATAACATTACCTACTTAAGCTGTATATAAATATTTAACTACCTCTCTCTATGCTTACACACGTCAACGTTTCTGTATATATTTCCTCGTTCACAAACGAACATTTATCTAATAGGATGTATAATGAAGTTCCGCACTACACAAATAATATCTATTGCTTTCCTTTGAACATATCCTCTTGTAAATACATCTTTTCATATGTAACGACATGCGTATACCTGTCTTAATACTTATACTTTCAATAAAAGTGGTAAAATGAATAAATAAAAAATAAAAAACTCAAAAAATAACTAAAATATATTACCATCTAACTTGTCTTTGTTTATAACGTGAATATATATATAACCAAAAAACAAAAAATCACAAAATCAAAAAAGCAAATAAAAATAACAATATTAGAAAACAAAATAAAAGCAGTAATCTAAAAAGCGTCTAATGATTTAAATATTCCTACAACTTTTAAAATCCCTCCTCGCTATTACACTTTGCATTCTTTGCCTGACTCCAAAACCACGTGGTACCTATTCATTAATTAATTATTCGCCGTACTGATTCAATCTGAACGGAGAACACATTTCTCAATCAGACGCAGATGAACACGTTTAAATAAAAGCCGCATTACTTATTCTGAATCCCCAAAATTGCCAGAACTCCGGACCACGTGCCCGAAAGCCGTTGCCTGTTGCAACAAACCCTCTTCTTACTACTCGCAGTAACCAATACTTGCTTCACCATCAAGTTCTTACTCCGCCTTATCCGAATCTTGTTTTGCATTCAACTCCACAAGAGAGTTTAAAAGTACATGAATTTATTGCCTAGTTATACTCGCTCTGGAAAAAAATAATCAATCATTGAAATTGGAGGACCCACAGCAATCTCAGATACCGAATCAGTCCATAGACCCTGATTCTCTAGTTGAGGACAATCCAAACGGCACAAACCCCTCCGTCTTGTCCACACCTCACAATAGAACTGTTACAGGCGCATCAACTTCCGTCACTTTTGGAGACTTACCGTCATACAGAGATAGTACATTACAAGATCAGCAACAAGAGTCTGTCGGTGGTGACGACGACATATCTGAAGAATCAGAGACTTCAGACCAGACGACAGTTAAAATACTTTTCTGTACAAAACAACACGCTCTATTACGATGATGACAATGGAAACATGCGACTCGTTATACCACACTGTTATCGAGATGCCTTGTTATCCTCGTGTCATACTTCGGCTTTTGGCGGCCATTTAGGTCTTCAAAAGACTCTGCAGAGACTGACACGCTTCTACTACTGGCCCACTCTCTACAAAGACGTACAAACTTTCGTTAATGGGTGTACAATATGTCACCGCGCCAAATCTGGCCCACGACTGCACCCAGAAAGAAAAGCCGTCAAGTTCAATGAAGTCTTCTCACACCTGGCTATCGACATAGTTGGACCTGTACCTCCTGCAAGCCGTGATAGAGACATTTTCAAGTACATCCTGACCGCTCAGTGTGGCGTCAGCAAGTTTCTCTTCACGATCCCACTATGCGATACTACGACAGCTACAATCTGCTCCAATCTATTTCGATATGTGTTTTCCGTTGCCGGACTACCAGCCCATATCATCTCAGACAATGGTCCGCAGTTCATATCACAAGATTATCGCGACTTCATGAACACGCTAGGCATACAACTCATCTACACCTCATACTATCAGCCATCTAGCAACTTGTTGAAAGAGCACACAAAACGCTCAAACAAACACTGACAGCATTTGTGCACGACAAACCCGAACTCTGGCTTGAATACCTTCCATCAGTTACGTTGGCATTAAATACGGCCGTACATGCTCATATGGGTGAATCTCCCTTCTATCTATTCTATGCTCGCGATTTCCTGCCACCTAATGCTAGAATCATAGAGCATCAAACTACGGCCTACATAGATGTGATCAAGCCCGTCAACATTACGAGTTCTGCCATTTTACTCGCACGTGATATCGCCATTCAACATCTACACTCAGCAGCTGATGCTCGTACTACACGACATAATGAGCAAATGTCTCAATCCACTCCGTTAAAAGTCGGCGCTCGCTGCTATCTAGATGTTTCCGCCACTAAGGCAACTAAATTCTCTAATCCCTACCGTGGTCCTATGAGAATACTCAAATGGCTATCACCGCAGAATGTGCTCATCAATGATGTGAACAAGCCTCATGAACAACCTATCGTGGTACATGCTTCAAAACTCAAACCTTCGCCGAACGATACGCCTCCTGAAGCCATGATACCTGAGTTCACACATTCAACGGCTCAAACACACACTAATCATCGAGCGAATCTTACTCGCTCAATTGCGTTGCAAACATCTCAGACGGACATCAAGCAGTCGGAGAAGGGTGCAGACCGTAATGCAACACCTACAAACAACTTGAAAGAAGAGCCTAGATACCAACTACGCTCAAGAGCCGTACCACGATGAGCAATAATTCGCGCTATGAACTCGATAAGATCGACATTCTTTAAATTCGTGCATGTTACCTTCTACGTTACCCATATTTTTATTTTGTTATAATTTCTTTCCCTTCTTCACCCTTGATGTTTGATATAGAATACCATCATTCCTCCACACATCTAATATCTATCTTCCATAGTGCACATTATATGCCTTGATATCACTTTTGTCAATCCAAAACACAAAAAACTACAAAAAATACCACTTTTCAATACACATTATTTAGTTTCTCGCTTACCCTATTTCTTTTCATAATTATAGATAATTTTATATATTACCTAAACTCGACATACGGCTTCACCTATATTTATTCGCTACCTTTATTACCTCCTCATACACATTTTACTCAGCTACGACTATTTCGAAGACAGACCTCTTCTCCTTACACTTGTTCTAAACAATCTTTCCAACATCTTTTCTTTCTGTCCTTTATTCCACATTCGCCTCGTTGAGGCTCGACCGTGTGACTAATCTGATGACCTGGCGATTGACTAACCTGATGACCTGGCGATTGGCTAACCCGATGACCTGGCGATTGGCTAACCTGATGACCCGAAGTCTCACCGAATACCGCTGAAGCCGACACCGTGGCCTACACTGACACGCTGTCATTCATCCAGCTATCGACTCCATCCCATACTGTCTTAGCGTTTACACAAACAGCGGCACTAGCGTCTCTCCCATCAATCAAGTCTCTCTGCCCGACTCCTGCAATTGCGATCTCTCGTGTCCGACACGAAGCAGAACCAGAAGCCTCATTTCAACGTGGTGGCCCTGAGAAGGGCCGTTTTAACGTTCACAATGGGCTAACATCATACTGTGCAGTCAACAGATCGACCCCGCAGCGAAATCGGCACCGTCTAGAGCAACTGCCGGACTAGCCGACCGCTGCTCTGGATGATGGGTATTCCGCCGTGGATATCGACATCTGCAGCCACAGCAGATGCACACCCACACGACCAGACTGACTAAGATGAAGGCGCCTAACAGCGCCCACAGGCTAATCAGCTGCCACTCGACGATCTGCAGTCGCTTGTCGAGACGCTCGACCTGAACACCGAGGTCTGTTAAAAGCCAGCGCAGATTTGAAATTTGGTCTTGCATTGCAAGTTGAGAAACAGTTTAACTTTTAGAAACTCGCTAGAAGTCAAATGTTGCACGCATAGAGCCCCACGTTTTTCTGTCCCTTTATATCACTTTTCGTCGCTTTAATCCAAACCTCTCCTTTCCTTTACTTTCTAACTCAATAAACTTAACTGGACATGTACATTACTCGCGCACATAGTCTATGGCACTTCTCTGCGCTACCCCACTCCCTTTGTGCACCCTCCTTGACCCTGTCTAAGGTCTTGTATATGCCACTTGTTTTGACACTCCTAATCGATCGCGTTTTTCTATCATATTATTATACCAACTATGCATATAATCTTTTGATGTCACCTTACATTTAATGCTCCTTACAAATACTGCAATGCTATGCTACGTTTTAAATTTTACGGAACGACCTTTATCTATAAGCGTTTTGTCATTTTCCTATCTTTTGAAACCTGTTTCGAATGCATGCTATATCATTTTTTCTCCTACCCTACACTATTTTACCCAATGATTATCAACATTTTGTTTCTTCGAGCTCGGAGGACCTTCGCTTCTGTAAAAAAGGGCCAATGAAATGTTACAATTTAACCCATGCGATTCACACCTATATGCGCTGATAAAAAACCAAAAATATCCTGTTTTCCCATTATGCGAAAATGCGTATGCAAGAGCTCCAGGATTCGCTCAAAGTCTCCTGTCGAATGACCGCCTTTGGTCAAGCACTATAAAAGTTCTTGCACTGAGAGAAAAGTGTTTCCCCAACCCTTAACCCTTACCCTTTTCCTCCCTGAAATCATCTTACTCAAGCCAGCCGCAGTTAATATAATCCACTCACTTACTTAGCTAGCCATTGCTATCCCTGGCCAGCTACAAAGCTTAGACTACACCTTAGACAAAGCTAAACTTATTTCATTAAGTTAGAATTCCTTGAATTCCTACCTGACCTTTAATTTGAAACCATACCCCCTCCGATTGTGATCTAACAAGAGGATCCGTGAGTAACCACTAACAACTCGTGTTTGGGAAACACCTCTCAGTTAATTTTATAGAAAGTTTCATCATTGTGATTGCTTATTCTAAGACCATTTAAATATAATCCGATCGAGAGTATAATATCTAAAGTGTGTGCAACATCAGGAAAAGATAGTCGATTTCCCACGCCTCCTTATTTCTTAGAAATAGCCTTTCGTAATGGGCTATTGTCGGAAACAACAATCGAATATAACAAGAATATTTATTAAGCTAGACATAGATAGATTAGAGACGAGTCTAAAATATTTCACTTGTGCTCTTATGGAGAAATCGAAAATTAATAAAGGACGACGAATAAATCCAGTCAATCCAATTAAATTCGATTGTTCAAATTCATTATATACGAGCTCGTAAATAGTTCCCTTTGATTCTGTTCAATATATTGAACACCAATTAAGAAATAATTAGATCAAAAATACATCAGCCAAATATTCCGTTTTGCGACACGGTATTTAAGTACGCAACAGGAAAGAGGCGTGAAGAAAGAACGGCACGCTTTGAGAACAGGTAGCATCTGTTAAGAATATCTGTTTAGAATATCTGTTAAGAATATCTGTTTATAATATCTGTTTAGAATATCTGTTAAGAATATCTGTTAAGAATGCTGACCGTTCCCGAAGAACTAATTTGTCCAATGCTTAGTCACGTCCCCCCTAGAATAGAATACAGGTCTTTCAGATATTTAGAAACTTTCGCCTGATGTCTGATTTCTGATTTTAAATCAGGACGATTCCAGTTTGTAATTAAATTACACGCGCTGGAAACATTGTACTTCTACAGCATTCCGAGACGGATAGGTACGCGTTACATACTTCAGCGAATAATTTCACTTACTTGACAAATCTGTTAGTTGAACACATGCACTACAGGAGCAACTCCACGAGCATTAGAAGCGACCGCACCACACGAGAAGCTATCGAGCCAGCACCTGAATTGGGACCCGCGTCAGCACATGGAATAATGGGAAAACTAGGTAGCACTTGATCCTCTTGCCTTCTGTGAGCAGAGTTGTCAATTGTGGTAGGATTGCCTGAACAGACATTATGCTCCTTAAGCTGTTTTCTGGTGTACAGCATCACCTTCATCAGCTGTAGTCAGATCATCAAGGGCGTCTTGAACTGCCTTGTTGCAACGCCGGCGAGCCACAATCTCGCCATCTGTCCTCGAAAAGATTCTGCATGAATGCAACTCCCATCATGTTTCTTCTACAGCATTAATCCAGAGTAAAGTAAAAGTTATCGTTATTCTGTGGCCTTCCAAAACTTAATCTCACACAAAGAACGTGGCTTTTTAGAAAACTCAGTTTGGAATAAAGGTTCAAGAGCAACAAGTCGATTAGAAATTGCTGAAGCTGTTCTACTTGAAGTCTATAAATAAAGCAGCCACATTTATCACATGAAGAATAGCCACTATGACTTTTCATACCTTTAATAAATGCCCGAGCAGGTGCATCGCAAACAAGCTCGATACGAACTGTATTTTTAATCATTTTGAGCTCAGAAGTCAGTTGAGCTAAGAACTCTGCCAATGGTGGCTTGCCTTCGCCAAAAATATTCCAATGACAGAAGGACTGCTATCATTGATAGCCCCAAGGATAGGACGAGATTTTTTTTGCTAATAAATTTTAACTTTTTTAATTTTAGTTTAATTTTTTAAGATTTTAATCTAAGATTTATATCTAAGATCTAACTTTTATAAATTGGTAAACCATCTATATTCATTTGTAATTCAGGCTTAACATTCAAATCTTAAGTCTCAATTAAAAGTCTAGCTTTTCCTAGACCAAAGAAGGCAAATTTTTTTTTCCCATTGGAATAACAGCATTAGACCTTGGAGTTTCCATAAATCTTCGAGCAGACATTGGAAGCTTAGGAACTCCAGGTAAAGTAGCTAGAATTTCTAAAAATCAATCAAGAGCAAAATGGGAAATTCCAAATTCATTGACGCTGGAAAAAAGGAGCGTCACAGTGCATGCTTCAGAGCCCGGGCGCGAACAAAGGCCGCACCGCCGGCAGTGTCCGGGGCGCCTGGAATTGACACCTTAGGATAGGACGGCCGTGCCTATGCTTCAGAAAAAGGCCGGCCGCCCTCCTATCTCGGCAGTGTCGGCAGGGTTCTGCTAACCCATACTACTACTACGGGGTTTCAAGTTCGGCAGCAGCCTCTTTAGTTCCTCAAATAGGCGGTCATATGTTCGACGGTTTTTATTTGGCAGCAAGGCAAAAACAAGTGGAAGCACTTTTCCTAGAACCTTTCCATGAATTGAGTACACCTGAGTAAAAGGTTCAGGTAAAACATTCTATTGAAATCTAAGAATATAATCCGCAGAATTCCCCGGCAAAGAAAACGGAGTGACTTACTCAAAGCTTCCTTTATCGGAATCCTCCCCATTCTGCTGAAACTTGTGAAAAAGAAAAAGAGGTTGAATAGGGGAAGAAAAAGTATTTAAGAAAGGCAGCACAGTCGAATTCTGCTGGTTTTAAGGCACTCGCGCTTGAGCGTGAACTACATAGACATTCAAGGCTTCCCGTGTGATGGAGAGAATGATGACTTCATCGTGAAGGAGCTGGCAGTCCTCGAAGTAAAAAAGGGAAGCCACCACATTTCCCACCATGTGTACGCCCCACCGCATCCGTGGGAGAGAGTGTCACCCGACATGCGAATGTACTACAGTCAGCTCACGAAGAATCAGCATAAATTCAAGTGGAGCGATGGAAGCCGGCCGTATTTTCAATTGACCCATGCCATTGTGAGCATTGGAGGCGGAGTCACTTGGACAAGCGGAGAGGAAAAATCTATTTTTCTGACTGAGCTGCTAGGCAGACAGGTATTCAACCTAGACGATCTGGGCTCACCTTCCGCGAAGGAGTCAGCTAGCGGCTGTGCTGTGAGAAATGCATTGCTGTACTACAGTTGGCTAAAGCCAAAGTTCTGCATCAGCTTAAGAAGCGAGCAGTGTCCATGGCACAAGAGTTTCAGCGACATCAGCAGTCAAAGCATTCAAAATGAGTGCAGGAGCCACAACACTGAGTGTCACCAACCTGGTTGGCGGAGTGGATCTGAAACTGGTTGGAGGCAGGGGCGCCCAGCTGCCTCTAAGAGAACTGGCTCTCAGCATGGCGCATGTGATCTACCGACCCGTTTGGCCCCGGGTGCTCATCAAGCAGATGCGAAATTCCAGGGTAACTCTGCTGCTCTACCCCACTGGGCAACTGAGCATCTGTGGCGCCAAGAGCTACGCAGACGCGGCCAGGGCTGCCCGTCGCTTCGTGGCTATGCTGCATCGCAGAGTGCCGGTTCAACTGCTGCCTCCTCAATCCATTTGTGTTCGAATTAAAACTATTAGTGCAAAGGGCAACCTGGACTTATACGGTGCTTTATCGCTGTCTGATTTGCGCAAAATTCTATCCAGCGCAACTTATGAACCTGAATCGTTTTCTGCTTTAATCTGTAAACTTCCCTTTTGCAAATTTTTGCTTTTCCATAACGGCTCATTTGTTCTGAGCGGAGCTCGCTCTCTGCGACAATTGCGTTCTGATGCTGAGCATCTAGCAGCTCTCATCAAGTGACTTGAATAATCAATAAATGTATGTGAAAGGCTGAGCACTGGATCCGCTTTGAATTCAATGTAATTTTTGGAAGAATAGAAGCCAAATAAAAATTTCGCAAAGGCTTCTTCTTTTAATGCAAGCAAAGAGTTCGGTAAGTTCATGCATATGTAGCAGACCTCTCAGCTCTCTCTATTTGTTGGATTTGGGATTGGTGAGCTGAGTATTTTGGGGGGATGGTAGCGTAAGTTATGAGGGTGAGAATAGGTATTTTCCACGCTTTTCGGGTTACACCTAAGGTAGCGCTAATGCCCGAGCGGCAAGACACTAGCTACTAACAATGGGAGAGGAATCGACTGTTGCTGGCACGATGGCTTAGGTCACTAATCTGGGGCACACAGTCCGTGGGGCGTATCAGGATGGATTGAAGTTGCCTGGTGAACGTCCTTCGCACTCTCACTTACTTTCCTCTATGGGGTCCGGGATTAGTACAGTCTCATGAGGGATAAAGGCGGAGTTTTGGGACTTCAGGGGGGTATTTAGATAACTTTAGGTGGACTTCAGATAGACTTCAGGTGGACTTTTAGACGGGATTTTAGGACGATATTTTGGGATTTCAAAGGGATCATATAATAGGGTGGATTTGGGTAAAGAAGGCCGACGAGAGATCTTTGGGAGAGGATTGGAAAGGCAAAGGTATCTTAACTGTTTTCCTCTTATTAGGAAAATAACTAAGGAACTCGATCTATTTAATAGCGAAACAGGGAAAGAGTTAGGAAGTGTAATCACTTATATTTTCGTAGAGCAAAACGTCAAGAACGTATAGCAGGTTAAACAGGGGTAACAGGGTAAACAGAGTTAACCATTGTTAACGGTGTGGTTGGGGATCGAGGTGAAGATCGCATTATATTTTTCTCTGTGTATATATATACCAAAATTGGGGTGGGTGCATGTTCCGCTTGAGTGCGCATACAACGAACAAAGAGCACCGCGTTAGGTTACGACAAATAGCTAGCGCGTGAGAAAAAGTGGCGTGAGTTCAAAATGGAAGTGTCCTAATTACTCACTGCCTCACATATGTTGTAGTGCTTCTTCTATTTGTACTTCATTAGTAATTCAAATCCTCCTCTTTAGTAATACATAATGTAAATGGTTAGCCTAACCTCCTTATTTATTGTCTTTAGTCACTTATAGTGACCTATACAGTCATTATACCGCACTCCTTGTTGGTTGGATTGATTCAAACTACTGATAGCTTGGGTAGCGTGGCTTTCAACACGATAGATCTGGCCTTCTGCCAGTAATGTTCTAGATACTAAATCTAGGTAATTCTGGAGACACTGCTCTCAGGTGTTTCAGGCAATTCAGTCAGATATTTCGGGCTCTCTGGCCAGTCTGTACTCGGGCTTTCCCCGGATCGGATTGTTCACGGCTTCCACTTACTTTAGAAATAAGTAAGGCGTGTAAGATTGCTCACGAGGAGATTTGAACTGTCTCTTATAAAAGGCTTGAAACGGTTAACTGTTCCTAGTGAATTCGGTCTATATTTATAGTAGCATTTCCTACTACGCTGGGTATATACTCAGTATATTTACGCAAGTTAAACAAATCTAAATAGGTCAAATATTATTGATATAAGCGTAGCATATTTTTAGCGCGGATTTAAACTAGCCTGTTGTAATGAAAGGTGAAATGGCAGGCCGCGATTTGAACGATAATCAACTAGAGTGCTGAATCAGCGCACGAACCCTTACGACTCACTGATCGATTTATTATATATTAAAGTATTCTTCATTATAACAAACAGTATTAATAAAGGTACACATATTGGTAAACAATAAATAATAAGTGCATAGTGAATGCACAGTAATATGCATATAGTCTGAATACATGTAATAGCCAAAAACAAATACAACTGAAATACAAAAGTGCGCCTATATTTGAAATAGATAGGCAAATACATTATATTGCCCTCCTCATAGAAAAGACAATGTCCACATTGTTAATAATAGTACAAAAGAATGTCTAAAAAATACCTATGATATATACAGTACATTAAATTATAAGAATAAATATTACATTCCCAACTTGACATTAACATGTAGGGTTACAAGAACACAAAAATTGTCTGGTCCCTAATGAAAAGCAAGTTACAAGCACAGTGCATGAGAGACAATGCAGAAAGTATTGCTCAGATACTCAGATACAACCAGAACCAACAGGGCTAAACAGAGCCCTCAGTTCTCCCCACCACAACCAGCACAGAGCACAAAGCATAGCATGAAGCAAGCAAAAACACTTTATATAGAAAGTAATTGCCTGAAGATACTGCCGTGATACACTGCCATTGGGTGATACTTTACAATCAACACGAAATACAGTACAAAATTGACAAAGTTATATTGAAAAGTAAGTGAGCGTGGAGATTTCCACATTAATACAGTATAAAATACCTAAGAAAGATTACTGTATTAAAAATACTAAGTGAGATGCAAGACATTAAAACCAAAACAAATTATAAATGAATAGGACGCAGTTTCAATATATTTGAAGACATTTGACAGACATTTTAAAAACAGCAAAAATAATAGTGAAATCAAATCTCATTGTGGCTTGACACATTAGATTTTGAATGCAAAGGGCTTACCCGAAACTAAAATAAATATATATTATTACAATGCAACATAAATAAAATCACTAAAGATGGACAAAAAAACAACAATAAGCAGTAATATTACTCTGCCTTTAAAACTTCCTGTGCAATTCCGACACTGCCCGTGGCGTCCCTGCCGCGATTGGCTGGCTTCATGGCATTAGCCAGATACCTGCAGGCTCGCGCTGATTGGCTGGCTGCATGCTGAAGGAGTCAGAAGGATCCAGCGGAGTCCACTCATGGAATCCAGGTCCTGGCGTGGTCGCCAATTGTAATGAAAGGTGAAATGGCAGGCCGCGATTTGAACGATAATCAACTAGAGTGCTGAATCAGCGCACGAACCCTTACGACTCACTGATCGATTAATTATATATTAAAGTATTCTTCATTATAACAAACAGTATTAATAAAGGTACACATATTGGTAAACAATAAATAATAAGTGCATAGTGAATGCACAGTAATATGCATATAGTCTGAATACATGTAATAGCCAAAAACAAATACAACTGAAATACAAAAGTGCGCCTATATTTGAAATAGATAGGCAAATACATTATACTACTACACATACATTCCACTAACACACAGAAAATACGAGCGTACTCCATCCATCGCTCGTCGCATAAAAGACAAAAAAAATATCGTGAAAACTATGAAAAATAGAAAAATCAATTCCCGTCACCTCATCAATTGACTTTGAAAAATTTTAATTGCAGCGGAATTCTTACATAAATAAAAAGGACAAAATACAAGAAGACCAAATACAATACTTAGAACGAACTTAAATGAACACCCAAATTCAGACATCAGATCCAATTTCCAATGGACTGCTTAGAGTTTTGCACATGAAAGGAAAAAGAATAATCATTCATGCAGTCTGAGGTAACTTGGCTGAGGTGCCGAGAGGAGACTACTCGACTTCGGCTACTGCTGCTTCTGTTGCTGGCTTTTCTTCTTCACCTCAAGCTGCTCTCTTTGCAACTGCCTTTTAGCAGCCCGAATAATCCTCCACCTGTTGGCCTCCTGCTTCTTTTTATCGGAGCTCACGATGGTGTGGCCGCGGTGGTAGCTTGGAACTCTACCACTTGCAATTCTCTCCACGTTGCTGCACTCGTCTCGTGCTAGCCAGCAGGAAGCGCGGCACAGGGTTCTCATGGTGCCGAGGTGGAATGCCTCCGAGCTGGCAGACTTCGCAGGTCAAACAAATTTCAAAGAGCCCATTATCGCAGCTCGAAAATAATTTTTTTGTTGTCATGGTAGCGAGTTAAAATGTAAATGCTGAACTATGCTTAGTTGTCTTAAGCAAGAAACGGATTGTGTGGATAGAATGTATGCAAATATTTTTATTTCGACTCCTTAATATACTCGATTCAAACTCCCCGCGGCCGCCATTTATGGCTACTTTAATGAATTATTGCTGCAGTGCAGGCATTGCTTGCATACCTATTGCGAGCCAACTTAACAACAACAACAGTGCCTGCGCACCAGTGCGCCAGCACAGCTATCAACCCCACAACAATCCAGAGCCCTACTCGATCTCGAACCCCAAATTATCAGACTGGCCTCAATAAAGCGATTGGGAGGGTCACCTGCTAATTAGCCAGGGCTGGCGGACCAATCGCAAACAGGTAAACAGGTAGACACTAGAGAGACCTCCTCCCCAAGGCCATTTTTAAACCCTCCAGTGGCTACCGTCATGGATACCGCCATGGTTGACTTCATCCCATCCCATCAGTAAGTTCCCATGCCTCCTATCTCCCCAGTGTCGGCAGAATTCTGTTAGGCAGGCATCCCATCACAGAATCCCTTCAGTCGCCAGCAACAGGCAGCAACCCCACCCCATGCCTCCCCACCCTCCACACTCTGGATTGGCCGCCACACTCCACCCCAATGCTTTCCTCCTTTCTCCTTCCTCCACTGCACTGGGATAGGCGGCACCTCTACACTCCAAAATACACTGCCGGGATAGCCTCCTATCTCGACGATATAATAATGTCTTGTATCAAATCGTTGAGAGACGATTGCTCAGATTATAAGTAAGGTGACCGTGTGAGCACGAAAGTCGAACAATCACTGACCTCGATTTTCCGTCCCGCTTTATATACCCACATTTTCAGTGGTTGTAATATAATATATCGTTTACTACCATATTTTATTTTCTCCGTCCCGCAACACCATAATAGATAAAAATGCATCATGCCGATGGTTGTAAACAAGTAAACCTTGCACCCAACTGACCCGTTAGTTTCCAAAACAAGCCATAGATCAAAGCTTATCCGCCGCTCCAGCATAAGCATAAAGTTACTTGAGCTGTGTTTATAAACAACTTTTATCATTTCACTTTAATGCGCTTTTTTTTATTTTTTTTGTACAATATTTTAGTTGCTATCTACAGATTTTATTAGCTATCTTGTTTTTATAGATAGCGTCCTTTTCAGTAGCCGTGCGGCGAACTCGACGCGGAGTGGGGTGCTCTCAAGTAGACAAAGAGATTGGCCAGCATCTCCTCTCATCTCTGCTGCGCTAGCTGTACCCAGTGTAAAGTGCCAGTGACCCATAAGTTTGGTATCTTAGCCCAGGAGCCAGCAAAGAAACTATACTAAACTGGGTGATATCTCAACTATAGAAGTCACAACGTATACAAGTTGCTTTGCGCGTATGAAGCGATTGTGGATGATGGGGCTCGAGGGCTCAGTCCTCAGGGGCACCCCACGGACCCGGGCTTGCGTACTGACCCTGGCTACGGTCGTTCCTACCGACCCGCTTACGACACAGAGTCGGCTGGACTAGGCAGATCGAGCGTGCGACGCACGACAGCCTCCAGCGAGCGTACGACGCACACTGGTGGAGGTGGGGATCAGCGTACGACGCTCCACTTCCTCTAGGGTGCCTAAAGCTAGCCCGCAAAGGACAAACACGGAGTCGAAGGCTTACCTGTACACAATATATACTGCAACCAGCAGTTCACAACAGTCGCGCGGCGCAGGCAGGGCCGGATGACCAGAGGTCAAACCCGTGTATTGTTAATCAGTCGAGTATCGTAAATCGGACAGAGCAGCGTTCCCGTAGAGGGGGGCCCAGGCAGTCGTTGTTTTTAGGCGGCGTATGTAGTTGTCTTGAGGGGGGCCGGCGGTGGCAGAGGCCGAGGTCCAGCGCTCCACAATAAATAGCACCCCTGGGAAAGACCAGGGCTAAAGCCCCACCCCCTAGGGGCCAGGGCAGACCCAAGACCCCAAAACACGGCCCCGCCAATCAGCGCAGCGCACGCATAAATCACTAGGGGTACAGCAACCGGTGTAAGCCGGCTGAGTGACAAATAACAGGGGGGAGAGGTGCAGGGTCAAAATGGCCCAGCCAATCAGCGCGGCGCAGGCCGAGATAAAATACAACCGCTGGGGGGGGTTCACTCACGCACTATAGGTGCATTGGGCACCTTAATTAAGCCCAGTCACCTCACGATAAAAAAAATTTAACACACTCACTGTACATGTCATCATGCAATTTGTGTCTGCACAGTTTATTGGACAGCATTAGTGCTCTACAAATCGAATAATTGCCCGAGCGCCAAGACACTACACAAGTTTACACGTGCGCATTTTGTACAAGTTTACACTATTTGATAAGATTATCAAGTTCACGACCAGTCAGCGGGCCGGTTTAGAACGGGCCAGTGAGCGGGCCAACCAGCGGGCCGATCTGCGGGTCGGTTTCAAGCGGGCCATTAGCGGGCTAATTAGTGGGCTTCTGAGCGGGCCGGGTTTCAGCGGGCCAATTTGTTGTAAAAGGCCTGTAATACGGGCCGATTTGCTTCGGCCCGCAAATGGCCCGCTCAAAAGCCCGCTGAGGCCCGCTCAGTTTTCAACCGGGTATCCTACATGTTCTGTAGCTGTATTCTATCCTACATGTTCTGTAGCTGTATTCTATCCTACATGTTCTGTAGCTGTATTCTATCCTACATGTTCTGTAGCTCTGTATTCTATCCTACATGTTCTGTAGCTCTGTATTCTATCCTACATGTTCTGTAGCTCTGTATTCTATCCTACATGTTCTGTAGCTGTATTCTATCCTACATGTTCTGTAGCTGTATTCTATCCTACATGTTCTGTAGCTGTATTCTATCCTACATGTTCTGTAGCTCTGTATTCTATCCTACATGTTCTGTAGCTCTGTATTCTATCCTACATGTTCTGTAGCTCTGTATTCTATCCTACATGTTCTGTAGCTGTATTCTATCCTACATGTTCTGTAGCTGTATTCTATCCTACATTCTGACTGAGGGATGTTGTACAGGTGACTGCGGAAGGCCTCGACAGCCAGCTCCGGCGACTCAAACTGAACTCCTCAGAGCAGGCGCTTGACCCGAGGGAACACAAAGAAGTCGCACGGAGCCAGGTCTGGACTGTAGAGTGGATGTTGAAGCTGCTGGATGCGGTTCTGCTCCATAAACTCCATCGTTGGCCGCGCAGTGTGGGCTGGGGCATTGTCCTGGTAGAGCAACAGGCCGCGAGTTCAAGTCTTTGAACATCTCTCGTCGATGGCGTGTAGCACCTTCGGCATACATTCAGTAACATACCATCCGGCAGTCACTGTCCGCTGTGTTACCAGCGGGATCAGGGCCTCAGGACTGCTACTAGCCACAAAAGCAGCCACCATCTGTTCGGCGTCGCTTCAGGACCGCACCAGCTTTGAGGGCGGCCGGCTGCCAACTGGGGTCCACTGAGTCGACTGCTGCTTGCTTTCGGGGTCGAAACTGAACACCCCAGGTTTCATCACCAGTGACGATCTCCCAGGTGCTCGTTGACCTCCCACTGTCAAATCTGTTTAGCATGGCTTGGCACCAATCGACCCGGGCCTGCTTCTGCTCCTTGGTCAGGTGGTGGGGTACCCAACGGGCGGATACCTTGCTCAGCCTGAGCTTTTCGTGCAAAATGGTGGAGCTGCTTTCTGATGAAATGCCGATAGCTGTGGCCAGTTGCTAAACCGTCATTCGCGGATCTTCTTCAATCAGTGCTCGCACTGCAGCAACGTTTTCATCGGTCGCCGAGCTTGGAGGTCGTCCATCTCGAGCTTCGTCTTCAAGCGACAGCCAAACCCAACGAAATTCGGCTGTTGTTCTGGAAGGCGCAGTGTCGCGGAATGCCTGGTGAAGCCGTTCCAAGCGTCTGACCTCTTTTGTAGTTGTAGTAAATCATCGCTCTCCAGTGATTGCGCGACAGTTGCATTGTTGTGTAGCTGTATTCAATCGTTCAAATCTGTTTTTTAATTACTGTATTTTTTTTATTAGCGCCCGATTCCTTCATAAAAAACAAGGAATATTTTACAAACAAACTCTTATTTATATAGAAAAAACGGTTAAATATTGAGCGGTTAGAAATATTAACCTTGACAAGTCAGAGTTTCTAGTTTTTTGACGGGCACTTTTGGGAACTGCACTTTTAACAATCAGAGTAACTGTGCCAGTTAAAGTTAAGGATTTCAATGATCTCCAATAGAAAATGGCACATGCCAAAGCTACATCAGGTTGTCATTTTTCTCCTCCTTAGTTCCGATCCTGGCAATCTCAGTGGTGCAGCGAATCACAATAACCCTGCTTCCGGTGGCTGCGTCAACCGCGTACAAATGCGTGGCTCGCTTAGCGCTGCGACTGCTGGCGCAGGCCATTGGGCCGGGCACGAAAAGCCCCTGATTGGTCGCGGAGCTGGAGTTTTCGCTGTAGATTTCGCCCACATTCATCTGCGTGTCCTCCAGCCAGTTTTGCGCCCAGCCGGTGTTGGTGAGATCCGGCTCAAAGTCTGGGTGCCACACCGCGTAGATTGTCGGCCCGCCTGTAGCCGCGAACACCATCTGATGAGCCGAGTCGCATGCCATGCCGAGCAGACTCACCGGAGTCTCGGAGTCCAACAGCTGCGAGTAGCTGTGACTGCTGCGGTTCAGAGAGATGAGTCTTGAGTCATCTGTGCTGGTACATTATGCACAGTGCTGGTAGGTTGTGTGCAGTGCTTGTAGATTGTGTGCAGTGCTAGTAGATTGTGTGCAGTGCTAGTAGAGTGTGTTTGCAGTGCTGGTAGATTGTGTGCAGTGCTGGTAGAGTGTGTTTGCAGTGCTGGTAGATTGTGTGCAGTGCTGGTAGAGTGTGTTTGCTGTGCTGGTAGAGTGTGTTTGCTGTGCTGGTAGAGTGTGTTTGCTGTGCTGGTAGATTTTGTGCAGTGCTGGTAGAGTGTGTTTGCAGTGCTGGTAGATTGTGTACAGTGCTGGTAGAGTGTGTTTGCTGTGCTGGTAGAGTGTGTTTGCTGTGCTGGTAGAGTGTGTTTGCAGTGCTTGTAGATTTTGTGCAGTGCTGGTAGAGTGTGTTTGCAGTGCTGGTAGATTGTGTGCAGTGCTGGTAGATTGTCTGCAGTGCTGGTAGATTGTGTGCAGTGCTGGTAGATTGTGTGCAGTGCTGATAGAGTGTGTTTGCAGTGCTGGTAGAGTGTGTTTGCAGTGCTGGTAGATTGTGTACAGTGCTGGTAGAGTGTGTTTGCAGTGCTGGTAGATTGTGTGCAGTGCTGGTAGATTGTGTGCAGTGCTGGTAGATTGTGTGCAGTGCTTGTAGATTGTGTTCAGTGCTTGTAGATTTTGTGCAGTGCTGGTAGAGTGTGTTTGCAGTGCTGGTAAAGTGTGTTTGCAGTGCTGGTAGATTGTGTGCAGTGCTGGTAGATTGTATGCAGTGCTTGTAGATTGTGTTCAGTGCTTGTAGATTTTGTGCTGGTAGATTGTGTGCAGTGCTTGTAGATTGTGTACAGTGCTTGTAGATTTTGTGCAGTGCTGGTAGAGTGTGTTTGCAGTGCTGGTAGATTGTGTGCAGTGCTGGTAGATTGTGTGCAGTGCTGATAGAGTGTGTTTGCAGTGCTGGTAGAGTGTGTTTGCAGTGCTGGTAGATTGTGTACAGTGCTGGTAGAGTGTGTTTGCAGTGCTGGTAGATTGTGTACAGTGCTGGTAGAGTGTGTTTGCAGTGCTGGTAGATTGTGTACAGTGCTTGTAGATTTTGTAACACTGGCACTGATAGGATAGGTCACGTTCTGATTTGGTAAATCACCTGAGGCAGATCTGCCTATTAATAGCGGCCTGCTGTTGCGCAACGTCTGGCGAGACGAACGTCCTCGCTCCGATGGTGCGCCACACGAGCTGGTCCCTTTTCTCGAAGCACTTCGAGCGGTAGCGGAGCTTTCGGGCGGTTGATTAATTAGCAGCATCACAGGTGTGCATTGAGTACACACTGCCTGACCCATTCAGTACACACTGCCTGACCCATTCGGTACACACTGCCTGACCCATTCAGTACACACTGCCTGACCCATTCAGTACGCACTGCCTGACCCATTCAGTACACACTGCCTGACCCATTCAGTACACACTGCCTGACCCATTCGGTACTCAATCCCTACCATAATGTCACCAGCTGAGTTCATCAGGTAGATAAACTGCCTACTCAGGCAAACGTTGAGCAGTTCCTCAGTGAGTGAGTAGCAGCGGTCCACCACACTCGTGTCGCTCAGGTCGGACAGGTAGGCTTTATGGAGTCTGTCGGGATACAGAAGCACGGCGGAGTTATTTTGCTCATCAGCGGCCATGCAGCGAACATCGCCAGCGCGCACGGCCTGGTGCAAATATTCCACTTGACCCATTGATGGTGGGCGGCTGTAGGCTGTGAGGAGGCTGCTGTTGGCGCGATGCTGCCAATGCTTTTGTCTGCTGTTCAGTGTTCAAGTTTTAACGATGTTCTTAACAATGTCCTGCCAGGGAGCTTGTTGGCCAGTGGTTAAAGCATGCGGCTTGCGACCGAGAGGCAAGGCAGGGATTCGAGTCTCAGCTAAAGATAGCATCGTATCCTTACAATAATTAAAACACTAGATTCGGGATTGCTTCAGTTCATATAGCTGTTAAATAGGCAGCCTTATCAGCTGGAGTATTACAATACAACTATTCTTAAGTATCAAGTATTATATTACGTACGTTTAAATAATATATATTTTTTATTTCTTATTTTTTATTTACATATAGGGTTGCAGAAGGGGGTCAGTGGCAGAGCGGTCTAACGCGTTTGCCTCTCGCACCAAGGTCCTAAGTTCGATTCCACGGCGAGGCCACATTTATTTGGGGCGCGGCCGCGGAGAGAAGGCTTTGGGGGCTTGTCGTGCAATTTACGCCATTGAGGGCCAACCTCCAAGGCACAGTGACAGTGTGCAATGCCTGGCGATGAAAAAGTCAGGGCAGATGTACACACCTGTGTGAGTTTTCTATATCTGCTATCTTCAGTAAAACGACTTCCCTGAAGGTCAGAAACTTCAAGGGTGTTAGGTCGCTAATGATTCTTTGTATTAATCATGTTAAAGTGTGTCACACTCACATTTGCTTCGGCTGTTTCTTTTGCTGGTGCATCAGCAATGACCGAGATGCGTTAGCATGCTGCCTAAACAGCTGGCTGGACAAGCGGAAGTAGCGCAACTGTCTGTGACTCAGCAGCAGGTAGGAGCCGTCGCTGCAGCAGGTGATCAGGCGGCAGTTTTGACCATCTGAGGCGATAATAAGGAGAGAGTTCAATGCATGCGCTCTTTCTAGCTGTGTAACAGTTAGCTGTACCAAACACAATCGTGTCTTCATGGTCTCACAGTTTACTCACAGTTGGTAACCCTGTAAGGTTGCTCCGTAGCCTGCACTAAGCCGCTAAGCGCATCCCACTTATAATGCAGGAGTCCTTTGCTCCTGCAGGCGAACATGACCTCGCCCAGAACTTCATTGACGTCCAGGGAGCAGCAGGCGTGATCGGGCGGCAGCGGGAACTGCTGGACGACCTCCCAGCTGAGTCGGTAAGTTTGTTTCATGTTGATTCACTAGCTTCAAATTAATGAAAACTGCCGGTGCACGTTTAGTTCTGCAGTTAAAGTATATTATTCTGCTTGATGCCGGCTCGGTTGAATAATATCTCAGCCATAGAAGCAGGTCGGTGTCGGTTGTATCCGTCTATTTTTAGAACATTTAACTAAAGGTGAGAGATTCACGCCTAGCCGGTCCGGGCCTAGCGGGAAGACGCCAACCAGCGCTACCCCCGGGCTACGGTCCCGGTCAATCAGCGTGCGACCCGACCTCATATCTGTCTAACCTCGGCGAGAAGTCGCGGGCTCATGCAGGACAGCGGCCGCGTGTCTTCTGTGATTTGTCACCTCGGCTCAGGCTACAGTTATGCAGGAAACATAATGCCCAGATCGTTTGTTCCGCCACGCCTGACCACACTCCGCTTGTTCAGTTAGGTAGCTTTCAGCGCTACGCATCTTGAGAGTGAGTCGCTGGCAAGGGTGATCTAGATAGGCGCCTGTTGTCAAAGTCAGTACGTGGTGCTCTCTTCGGAGACTCCACCGTCAGGCAGAAGGACTTCCAACCGATAGAATCTGTCGGGGCAGCGCTGACTCTCTCGGGAAGAGTAGGGCGTGGTTTAGGCTAGCTAAGTAAAATTATAACTTTTCCCCTCTTTGTCGATACTTATTAAACTCCGTGCAAATCTTTCAATCATTCTGTGAGTGTATTTATCAGTTTCAATCTTTTTTACAGTGCTAATCTGTCAAGTAAATCTATAATCTTTAGTAAACGTGGATTTAAATCTGGATTTGAGCCTTCGAAAGTCCAATCGGCGAGTCTAGAAAATATATCGAATCATACTCACCAATTAAACCAAACTCGAGTTTTGTGTTCAACACAAGTGTTGTTGTTTTTTTCATTGGTAGTTTGGCCGGGCCAGAGATGGCGGTTTTTCACGGCTTATCTATCCTGTTCCCGCTCCATAATCTGTTTAATTTCAGGTTCCTGCCCTGCTAAAAGATTGGTAGGAAACCGACCCCGGTGAAGTGAGAAGTCGCTAGCTTTAAATTCTATACGGTACGCTCCAGCTAGGATATTCAAAAAGTCATTTATTACACGGTGACTGAGCAAAGTTTGCGATCTGCGATCTGCGATCAGAAAAATATTTAGAGAAAATCGCATTTTTACTTCTTGTTAAAAAAAACTAAGAGACTTCCTTGATATTGCATGTTGCATATTGCATCATATTCAAGTTGACAGCACCCATTGACCAACAGTCCGGAAAAGAGTGAAGTCCGATCTATAAAGAGTAGATAGCTCTGATGTCGGCGATTAATACAATAAAAGCAGGACAGAAATCGATCACACAGCTTAATTGAAATTTAGTCGATCAAATCGCATCAAATAAAAAATGTATTTGTTTTAGTGTGCACTAGTTCTCAGAACAGAAACTGGCTGTAATTCAAGGAGAAAGCCAGCAATTCTAGTCAGTCTTTAAATTAAAGCAGGCCTAAACTAAACCTCACTGGTACGAATAAAGTTGTATGCTTCACATAGATCAGTAAAATTTTAGGCTTTATCTGTTATGGATTTATAAAATGGTATATATTAACTATGATATTTGAAAAAATATTAATTGTTTTCTTGTTATAATTACTTAATACAGCTAAGTTATTACTGTGATGTGATTGTGATGTTTTGTGTTGCTATGCTTTACTTTTCCACTCTAAAAACTTTCGGAGTGACCCTTGTACCATAATAAACAATTAGCTTTGTCTTAAATTTATCCTTAATTTTTTATATTTGTAAAAGATTCTCTTAGGTAGCTAGCTAGATGTTAAATTGACAAACCTATATTGGTTTTTTTCTATATCTTGGTGTTTTTTTTCAGAAAGTTCAGTGGCATTAGTTAAGTCTATGCTATGCCTATTGTTTGGCTTTAATATTAATACTGCATGACCCTCAGGCCTCAAATTTTGATAGCCCAATCATAACTAGGCCTACTCTTCACAAGTAAGCTAGGCCCTACTACTACTATGAATGTTTTATTTATTGAAATTGAAAGTTTGAAACAAAGCAAAATGTATCAGAATTTTTTTCAACTATATATAGGCAAATGATATAAATACTTTTTCTATCTATAGGTTAACCTACATCATGCAAGAAGTTTTAAAACTGGTACCAAGGTCTAAAAACTGTTTGTTATCTGGATAGTGTTCTAACAATTATTTAATTATTTCCAATCACAAGCATGCATGATGTACAGAAAATAAATATAATTATTAAATTAGTGAATTTTCCAAAATATTTAAATGAACCTCAAACTTGAAATTGGGTTGTGTAGAAAACTAAAACACAAGTGGCTTTAATAGAGAGTATGCTTTTAAAGTACTAAATTTACTATAACATTGCCATACACTTTTATTCTGCAATATGTTGCACAAAGATCCAAAGCCAATGATTAAATATGAATCTCATAAGATCAAATTGCCAAAGTCTTGTAATTAATTTTGTAGATTATAATTTTTTATTACATTTACCTTTACTGTGTTTACTTTGTGAACTGTCACCTTTATCTAGCAGTGAAGAACATTTTTTATTCAGAAAAAAGAAACAATACAAATATTTGTATCTAACATTATGAGTATTGATTTACTCTTATTTATTTTATCAGTTTTGTAATTTAAAGTGAAAAAAACATGTGAAAAAATTGACTTGATGTTTCTTTAGCATCAACCAAACAAAATTACATTTTCAGCGAAAATGGCCAATTTATTGTGGCAATATGAAGATGGACCTAATGTCTGGAAGAACTACTCGTCAGAGCACATGACAGCTCTAAATGCAGCTATTGCTGCTGATAGTAGTGCAGTGAGTGTATTTGCATTGTCAGTTGCCAGCTACATGTTTTCTAACATTAGAAAGTATACAAGCAAGATTTTCATTTTTAGTATATTAGATTTAAAATGACTTTATTATCACTTCAGTGCAACCTCAAGCTGCCAAACAGTTTCGAAGTGACTGTGGACTTTGACAAGGGCATTCAAAGTCGAAAAGGTGCTTCAGCATCAGCTTCGAGGAAGATGCGAGTTGTGTTTGTTCTAAAGCCTGTAGATGCTAAAGGTTCAGGCAAGTAAACTTTTATATAAACGTGGGCACATGCATCATTTATCACTAGCTGATGAGTAATGTATTATAACTGTAATGGGGCGCCACACCCTCCCTTAATTACCGCAGCTAATGCAATGTTAAAAGGACAGCTAAAGCATGTCCAAGACAAAAGTTTCAGTTTTTTTAAACGTAAAAAAAATAATTTTTAAACACAGTTCTTATATGCTACTAGCATGAGTAGTGTGTATTGTATAATCGCTCTTTAAAACAATTCTTGATCGTCCACCGCTCAGAGTTGGCCGCATTGTGGCAGGCCGACCTGAAGCCGTGGGCCAACATGCCGCCAGGTCCAGCCTGCAAGCTCGAGGCGGCGCACAATCGCGGCGACTCGACGATCTCCGTCAGCATCGGCGGCAACGCCTACACTGTTGATCTGCGACGCCTCACCCAGACCAACGATAAGACCGGCTTTAGGCGCAACATCCGGCGAAGAGTTCTTCCTGAACGGGACTGGAAAGCTGCTGCTGCTGCTGCTGGTACGCTTTTAGATTGCACTTTTGCCTTTTATTCACTTCCACTGAGCCAGAGCATCCTATCAGCCTGTCACCCACATCCTATCAGCCTGTCACTCACATCCTATCAGTCTGTCACTCACATCCTATCAGTCTGTCACTCACATCCTATCAGTCTGTCACTCACATCCTATCAGCCTGTCACTCACATCCTATCAGCCTGTCACCCACATCCTATCAGTCTGTCACTCACATCCTATCAGCCTGTCACTCACATCCTATCAGCCTGTCACTCACATCCTATCAGCCTGTCACCCACATCCTATCAGCCTGTCACTCACATCCTATCAGTCTGTCACTCACATCCTATCAGTCTGTCACTCACATCCTATCAGCCTGTCACTCACATCCTATCAGCCTGTCACTCACATCCTATCAGCCTGTCACCCACATCCTATCAGTCTGTCACTCACATCCTATCAGTCTGTCACTCACATCCTATCAGTCTGTCACTCACATCCTATCAGTCTGTCACTCACATCCTATCAGCCTGTCACCCACATCCTATCAGCCTGTCACTCACATCCTATCAGTCTGTCACTCACATCCTATCAGTCTGTCACTCACATCCTATCAGTCTGTCACTCACATCCTATCAGTCTGTCACTCACATCCTATCAGTCTGTCACCCACATCCTATCAGCCTGTCACTCGCATCCTATCAGCCTGTCACCCACATCCTATCAGCCTGTCACTCGCATCCTATCAGCCTGTCACTCACATCCTATCAGTCTGTCACCCACATCCTATCAGTCTGTCACCCACATCCTATCAGTCTGTCACTCACATCCTATCAGTCTGTCACTCACATCCTATCAGTCTGTCACTCACATCCTATCAGCCTGTCACCCACATCCTATCAGCCTGTCACTCGCATCCTATCAGCCTGTCACCCACATCCTATCAGCCTGTCACTCGCATCCTATCAGCCTGTCACTCACATCCTATCAGTCTGTCACTCACATCCTATCAGTCTGTCACCCACATCCTATCAGTCTGTCACCCACATCCTATCAGTCTGTCACCCACATCCTATCAGCCTGTCACCCACATCCTGTCAGTCTGTCACTCACATCCTATCAGTCTGTCTCCCGCCCTGTGAATCGCAGCGGTCCCGGACCCACGGCCGGCTGTCACTCGTCGGACCAGCGGTCGCCTAGCAGCTGCTGGGCGCAAGCGGCCGGCCGCGTCGCCGTCTCCGCCGCCCTCATCGGCGAATGGCGACGAAAGCGAAGACAAAGTCGCCGACGCTGAGCAAGACAAGAAGAGCAGCGGAAACAAAAAGCAGCCAGCTAAAAAGCAGAAGAAAGGCAGCACTGAAGCCGCCACTGCCAGTGACCAAGACAATCTCGATGAAGAAAAACCTGACGAGAAGGTGGTGATTGTGCGGGGCGCTGCCGCAGTTGATACCGAACTAACTGGCTTATCTGCTGCTTCAGTTCGAGTCTACACTGACGGTGGCGCAGTCTACGATGCCATGCTAAACCAGACTAACCTGCAGTTTAATAACAACAAGTTCTACCTGCTGCAACTGCTGCAGAAGCCGCCGCATCACTATTGGGTTTGGTTCCGTTGGGGCCGAGTTGGCAAGGCTGGCCAGCGCAGTCTGGTGCCCTGCGGACACGACCTAGATAGGGCCAAGGCTCTGTTCTGCAAGAAGTTTGAAGATAAGACTAAGAATGAATGGGCCTCTGTGGCCGCTAAAACCTTCAGGAAGGTGAGCTGAATATTTTTGTCAGTGTCATCTTAGATCTCTCATCCCCCTCGTTTCTTATCTCTTCTGTGCCGACTCTCTTACGTTTGTTATCTCTCTCCTGTTTTATCACTACTTCGTGTCTCATTGTGTCTCATCTCATGTCTCATCTCTCTCGTATCTCATGTCTCATCTCTCTCGTATCTCATGTCTCATCTCACTCGTATCTCATGTCTCATCTCTCTCGTATCTCATGTCTCATCTCTCTCGTATCTCATGTCTCATTTCTCTCGTATCTCATGTCTCATTTCTCTCGTATCTCATGTCTCATTTCTCTCGTATCTCATGTCTCATCTCGCCAGTGGCTCATGTCTCATCTCGCCAGTGTCTCATGTCTCATCTCGCCAGTGTCTCCTGTCTCATCTCACTCGTATCTCATGTCTCATCTCTCTCGTATCTCATGTCTCATCTCTTTCGAATCTCATGTCTCATCTCTCTCGTATCTCATGTCTCATCTCTCCAGTGCATCTCACTGTTATCAGTTAGTCTATCAGGAGTATCTCATAGTCCAGCCAATCGTAGATCGTTTAAGTTAGATCCAGGTATTGTGTATCATGTATTGTGTATCAACAGTGCATTGTTGACTGTTTCTCATTAGGTTCCTGGAAAGTACGATTTGGTGCACCGCGATCACAAGGCAGCCGTTGCTGACAACGAGAATGCCTCTTCGACCGTTGCCACCAAGGCCAAGAAGTCGTCAACGGCAGCTGCAGCCGAGGTCGCCAGCCGTCTCCACGCGGCAGTCCAGGCGCTGATAAGCTTAGTTTGCGATGTGCAACAGATGCAGGACACGGTGGTTGAGATGCGTTACGATGCCAAACGGCTGCCGTTGGGCAAGCTGACGCCGGCTCAGATTCGCGCCGGATTCGCAGCCTTGAAAGCCGTGGAAGCGCTGGTCAGAGGCGGCCAGACAGCCGGGCAGAAGCTCGTGCAGGCGTGCAACGATTTCTACACCCGGATTCCGCACGACTTTGGCATGCGGGTGCCGCCAGTAATTCGCAGCCTAGAAGAAGTGCAGGCCAAGGCTGACCTGTTGCAGGCTCTGGAGCAGATCCAGACAGCCCTGAAGGTCGTGTCCGATGGCAGCGATGCTGAAAGCGCCGAGCATCCTTTGGACAGGTGCTACCGCCGGCTGGCCTGCGACATTCAACCTGTTGACGCCACCTCTGACGAGTTCGCGCTAATCGATCGCTACCTGCAGAATACTCACGGCCCTACTCACAATCTGTACAAGCTCAGCCTACTCACTCTGTTCAAAGTGCAGCGAACCGCTGAGACTGATAGATTCCGATCCGACCTGCCAAACAGAATGCTGCTGTGGCACGGCTCCAGACTTTCCAATTGGGCCGGCATCCTGTCTCAGGTAAGACTGCTGCGGCTCATCTCATTTGCTCATGCCTACTCTCCTGTCTCAAATATTACCTTAATTATCTTATCTAATCTCGCACCTGTCCTATCTTATCTAATCTCGCACCTGTCTTGTCTTATCTAATCTCGCACCTGTCTTGTCTTATCTAATCTCGCATCTGTCCTATCTTATCTAATCTCGCACCTGTCCTATCTTATCAATGTCGCACCTGTCCTATCTTATCTAATCTCGCACCTGTCTTGTCTTATCTAATCTCGCACCTGTCTTGTCTTATCTAATCTCGCATCTGTCCTATCTTATCTAATCTCGCACCTGTCCTATCTTATCAATGTCGCACCTGTCCTGTCTTATCTAATCTTGCAGATGCCCCTGTCTTATCTAATCTCGCACCTGTCCTGTCTTATCTAATCTTGCACCTGTCCTGTTTTATCTAATCTTGCACATGTCCTTGTCTTATATAATCTCGCACCTGTCCTATCTTATCTAATCTCGCACCTGTCCTGTCTTATCTAATCTCGCACCTGTCCTATCTTATCTAATCTCGCACCTGTCCTATCTTATCTAATCTCGCACCTGTCCTGTTTTATCTAATCTCGCACCTGTCCTGTATTACCTCACACATGTCCTGTCTCTAATCCATTACATTTCGCGGCCCACTCCACCCACCCCACTCCGCAGGGCCTTCGAGTGGCCCCACCCGAGGCTCCAGTGACAGGTTACATGTTCGGCAAGGGCGTCTACTTTGCCGATGTGAGCAGCAAGTCGGCCAACTATCTGTACGCCACTCGCAGCAAACCGTCTGGCATCCTGGCTCTGTGCGAGGTTGCATTGGGCACAAGCCGGGAGCTTGGCAAGGCCGACTATCAGGCTGCCAAGCTGCCTGCCGACTGTCACAGTGTCAAAGGCGTCGGCGAATTGATGCCAGACCCGGCTGCGCTGGTAGTCCTGCCAGACGGTTGCCGAGTGCCGGCTGGCAAACTGGTGCCTAGCAACCAGCAGACTGTGCTCAATTACAATGAGTTTGTTGTCTACTCGGTTGATCAGCTCAGGCTGCGGTACCTTGTGCAGGTTCGATTCAACTTCAAGTGACTCCTAGGTCAGCCCAGCAAGACAGTTCGTACAGAACTCTATTATTTACACATTTTCTTTGTTTTTCTTCTCCACTGTCTGTCTCACACTCACAACTGATCAGTCAGGCTGTTGTTTGAGCTTGTCTAAATCACACTCAGCGGTGTGAAATTCTCTTTAATAACAGAATGTGCCACTTCAGTGTGTTTTGTCACACAGGCTGGCGGTGAAGTGGCATCTTTTTTGCTGTTTTTTGTCTTCTGTTTAGTGAACAAGCCAAACTCCAGAAAATCACTTAATTCTTTATTTAATCAATTCTGTTTTGGCAGCTTAGTAAGCCAAAAGAATTACTTGTCGTGTGATTTAGTGCTTAAAAATCTATCTTGTATCGCTGTTTTTATTCTAAACTCACCTTATATTTTTTAATATTTTTTAATTGTCGCTTCATTCCGTTCAGATAGTTTCAAATTTGCTTTTATTTGTCTTTTAAGCAATCAATTGATTGATTACTTAATTGATCTATTGATCAGGTAATCAATTGATTGATAAGTTAATTGATCTATTGATCAGGTAATCCATTGATTGATTAGTTAATTGATCTATCGATCAGGTAATCCATTGATTGATTAGTTAATTGATCTATTGATCAGGTAATCAATTGATTGATAAGTTAATTGATCTATCGATCAGGTAATCCATTGATTGATTAGTTAAATGATCTATTGATCAGGTAATCAATTGATTGATAAGTTAATTGATCTATCGATCAGGTAATCCATTGATTGATTAGTTAAGTGATCTATTGATCAGGTAATCCATTGATTAGTTTAAAAGGCAATCGATTGATAGATTGTTTGATCGAATAGTTTATTGATTGATCAACCAGTTTAGCTGTAATCCTACTTGTTGTTAACAAGTTCGCACCTGCATTGTTATATTGTTTCCTACAATTTTGTAGTCGCGTGCGTTGTGTTTCAGTTTCTGCACTTTCTTTCTAAAGCTAGCTGTCTTTATAAAATCAAATTATTCGTCTAGAAAATAAACTCAATAGGCGTGATAGCATAAAATGCCGGTTTCAATAGCCGCTGTTAATGGTTTTGTTGATTTTTTGTCTACATAAACTGCATCGATAACTGCATGTGAAGCTTCAATAGGCCAGGAACATAAACACAATTATCTATTCTCCAGCAGAACAGCATTTCTTCTGTGCTTGCCTGCTTCTTAACAATTGCCATCGCTTTGTTAGTCGAACAAACAAGCTGATTTTTAAGAGCGGACCGTCAAATCAGTCTTCATTCAATAACAAAAGCAAGCAAGGCCCTTTTCTTATTATTATTGTTGCCACCAGTACCTCCATCCAAATACTAAGCCTGCCATCGCGTTGTCTGCTTTACACTTCTTATCTTCCTCTCCACTCCTCAGTGGCCTCTCCTGTCTCCCTCCACCTCTCACCCCTGTCTCCCTCCACCTCTCACCCCTGTCTCCCTCCACCTCTCACCCCTGTCTCCCTCCACCTCTCACCCCTGTCTCCCTCCACCTCTCACCCCTGTCTCCCTCCACCTCTCACCCCTGTCTCCCTCCACCTCTCACCCCTGTCTCCCTCCACCTCTCACCCCTGTCTCCCTCCACCTCTCACCCCTGTCTCCCTCCACCTCTCACCCCTGTCTCCCTCCACCTCTCACACCTGTCTCCCTCCAGCTTTCACCCCTGTCTCCCTCCACCTCTCACCCCTGTCTCCCTCCACCGCTCACACCTGTCTCCCTCCAGCTTTCACCCCTGTCTCCCTCCACCTCTCACCCCTGTCTCCCTCCACCGCTCACGCCTCTCTCCCTCTACCTCTCACCCCTGTCTCCCTCCACCGCTCACCCCTGTCTCCCTCCACCTCTCACACCTGTCTCCCTCCACCGCTCACGCCTGTCTCCCTCCACCTCTCACCCCTGTCTCCTCCACCTCTCACACATGTCTCCCTCCACCTCTCACCCCTGTCTCCCTCCACCTCTCTCACCCATCTCCCTCCACCTCTCACACATGTCTCCCTCCACCTCTCACCCCTGTCTCCCTACACCTCTCACACCTGTCTCCTCCACCGCTCACGCCTGTCTCCCTCCAACTCTCACCCCTGTCTCCCTCCACCGCTCACCCCTGTCTCTCTCCACCTCTCTCACCCATCTCCCTCCACCTCTCACACATGTCTCCCTCCACCTCTCACACATGTCTCCCTCCACCTCTCACACATGTCTCCCTCCACCTCTCACCCCTGTCTCCCTCCACCTCTCACACCTGTCTCCCTCCACCGCTCACGCCTGTCTCCCTCCAGCTTTCACTCCTGATGATTATGCAGAGTGGCAGGTAACACGGTGATGCTGAATTTTCACTGCCTCACTGTAGCACTGTTTTCCGCTGACATTACTTTCAGCTGGCATCGATGAACCGCCTTAGTCGCGCGCCAATGTTGGCGACGGCACTCTATGGCCAGGTGGTTGCTAAGCAACCAGCCCGCTGCCTGGCCCTCAAGCACGTTGAAAGTCGCTGGCGCCGGCCGCACTCCCTTGTAGACGACTTCAATCTTCGGCGTCGCGAGCCCGACATTCACGACCAGTGGATGTCAGAGCGGCGCGCCCGACTGAAGCAGCTGGACGAGGCTGTTGAATTCGGCGAAATCGAACCGGCTGTCGCCGCCGCTGAAAGCGCCGCCGTTGTCTCTGACATCAGCGGCCTGCCCTGGCGATTGCGACGCCGCCGCCTGATGGCTTCGTCGAGGCCGGAAGATTTTCCACCTCCGGCTAGTTCGCTGGAGGCTGGCAGGGATTATCAGCGGGCCTGCATTGGCCGATTCGGAGTGGCGTCCACCGGGCTGGATCCGTCAGCTTGCTGGCCGGAGCCTGAGCAGCTGCGCGAGGCCAGCCTTCGGGATCGCTGGCTGGAGGGCGACGCTGACGGCTCCGGCCTGGCGGGCATTCTCAAGCGTCGCGCCGACGCCGCCGCAGATCGGAGGCGCCGCTTGGCTGAGCTGGACGCCAGAATCGATGCCGGGCTGGCCCGAATGCCCGAGGAGCTGGCCAAGTATGAGGCCCGGCTGGCCAAGGCGCGTCTCGCCAAGGAGGCCGCCGAGGCGGAGCGCCTGGCCCGCCTTGAAGAGGCCAGGGACCATTTTGGCTTCAAAGTGGACTCCAAAGACGAGAAGTTTATCAAGCTGCAGGAGGTCAAGTCGGAGGAGGCCAAGAAAGCCAAGCGGGACAGGAAGAAGGAGGAGAAGAAAGCAGAGTCGGACATCCGGCTGAGGAAGAAGCTGGAAGCCGCCAAGGCGCAGCAGGAGAAGAAAGCTGACGATGCGGCCGGTGATGATGCTGACTGAGCAGTTGCTGCTAATCATATTCGCCTCACAATACAAAATTGGGATTTCATGTTGATAATCCTTTATGCAGTTAATCCTATATGTGTTTAGTTCCATTGCAGCCTTTCACCAAACACTGAAGGAGATTCGTGAATGCCTTCGCTGCTTATTTTATTTTTGGGGAAATCGACAAAAAAAATAATTGCAGGAGGGCTGTGGACGCAATGGCACAGCGAGGAGGCACTTCTGCCAATTCCACTGACTCCTGGCGCACGAATACTGTACACAGGCACACACTCACAGGTGTACATCGTCGGCCCGTGTACACTCTCACTTAACTGGAACTGAATCGCAGAGTGGAGTTGAACTGGAGTGACTGAATCGCAGAGTGGAGTTGAACTGGAGTGACTGAATCACAGAGTGGAGTTTAACTGGAGTGACTGAATCGCAGAGTGGAGTTTAACTGGAGTGACTGAATCACAGAGTGGAGTTTAACTGGAGTGACTGAATCGCAGAGTGGAGTTGAACTGGAGTGACTGAATCGCAGAGTGGAGTTGAACTGGAGTGACTGAATCGCAGAGTGGAGTTGAACTGGAGTGACTGAATCGCAGAGTGGAGTTGAACTGGAGTGACTAAATCGCAGGGTGGAGTTGAACTGGAGTGACTGAATCGCAGAGTGGAGTTGAACTGGAGTGACTGAATCGCAGAGTGGAGTTGAACTGGAGTGACTGAATCACAGAGTGGAGTTTAACTGGAGTGACTGAATCACAGAGTGGAGTTGAACTGGAGTGACTGAATCACAGAGTGGAGTTTAACTGGAGTGACTGAATCACAGAGTGGAGTTGAACTGGAGTGACTGAATCGCAGAGTGGAGTTGAACTGGAGTGACTGAATCGCAGAGTGGAGTTGAACTGGAGTGACTGAATCGCAGAGTGGAGTTGAACTGGAGTGACTGAATCACAGAGTGGAGTTTAACTGGAGTGACTGAATCACAGAGTGGAGTTGAACTGGAGTGACTGAATCGCAGAGTGGAGTTGAACTGGAGTGACTGAATCACAGAGTGGAGTTGAACTGGAGTGACTGAATCGCAGAGTGGAGTTGAACTGGAGTGACTGAATCACAGAGGTGAGTTTAACTGGAGTGACTGAATCGCAGAGTGGAGTTTAACTGGAGTGACTGAATCGCAGAGTGGAGTTTAACTGGAGTGACTGAATCGCAGAGTGGAGTTGAACTGGAGTGACTGAATCACAGAGTGGAGTTGAACTGGAGTGACTGAATCACAGAGTAGAGTTGAACTGGAGTGACTGAATCACAGTGATAGAGAGCAAAGTTGACGTCAATAACGTCTTAACAAACGATTGGCCAGTTAATTTATAGAACACGTGTGTTATTGGTCTAGTCCATAGTCTTAGCGTGATATGTGTTTGTGTGATTCTGTTTAGCTGCAAACTAAAAACTTGCCACTGCTGCCTCTGTGGTTGTAACGAAATCGGATTCGTAGACATCGTTTGCTGCGGGTTTGATTCGCGCTACCCAGCCGCTGATGAGATTTGCTACAACTGCAGCCACGGCCTCTGAGTCTATTCTCATTTCCAAAGCTGAATCCTCATCCTCTGCGGGACTCAACTCACCCTGCTTCAAAGAACTGCTTTTGCTTAACCCTTTCCTCCTAGCTGCTAAGCATCTGTTTGTTTTCTCTACCTTCTCAACTATTATGTCTCCCCTTCCTTCTCATCTCGCCTCAATTACATTTTAAGTTTCTCCCTTCTCGTGTCTCTACTCAATTCTCATCTCTCCCCTCTCATCTCTCCTTTCTCATCTCTCCCCTCTCATCTCTCCCCTCTCATCTCTCCTTTCTCATCTCTCCCCTCTCATCTCTCCTTTCTCATCTCTCCCCTCTCATCTCTCCTTTCTCATCTCTCCCCTCTCATCTCTCCTTTCTCATCTCTCCCCTCTCATCTCTCCTTTCTCATCTCTCCTTTCTCATCTCTCCCCTCTCCCTTCTCATCTCTCTCCCCTCCCTTCTCATCTCTCTCGCCTCTGCCATCTCATCTCTCCCCTATTCCTTCTCATCTCTCCCCTCTGCCTTCTCATTTCTTCCCCCTCCCTTCTCATCTTTCTCCCCTCCCTTCTCATCTCTCCCCTCCCTTCTGATCTTTCCCCTCTCCCTTCTCATCTCTCCCCTCTGCCTTCTCATCTCTCCCCCTCTCCCTTCTCATCTCTCTCCCCTCTGCCTTCTCATCTCTCCACTATTCCTTCTCATCTCTCCCCCTCTGCCTTCTCATCTCTCCCCTATTCCTTCTCATCTCTCCCCTATTCCTTCTCATCTCTCCCCTATTCCTTCTCATCTCTCCCCTATTCCTTCTCATCTCTCCCCTATTCCTTCTCATCTCTCCCCTATTCCTTCTCATCTCTCCCCCTCTGCCTTCTCATCTCTCCCCCTCTCCCTTCTCATCTCTCTCCCCTCTGCCTTCTCATCTCTCCACTATTCCTTCTCATCTCTCCCCCTCTGCCTTCTCATCTCTCCCCTATTCCTTCTTATCTCTCCCCTATTCCTTCTCATCTCTCCCCTATTCCTTCTCATCTCTCCCCTATTCCTTCTCATCTCTCCCCTATTCCTTCTCATCTCTCCCCTATTCCTTCTCATCTCTCCCCCTCTGCCTTCTCATCTCTCCCCTATTCCTTCTCATCTCTCCCCTATTCCTTCTCATCTCTCCCCTATTCCTTCTCATCTCTCCCCTTCTGCCTTCTCATCTCTCCCCTATTCCTTCTCATCGCTTCTCCCTCTCTCTTTTAATCTCTCTCGCTGCCTTCTCATCTCTCCGCTGAATTCCATTGTGCTTTAAACTGCCATTGTTCAGCTGGCGCAATGTTTTTGTGAAACTCATCATTGCTCTAGATCTGCATCGACTGCTCTTATGACATTTGCAGGCCTTATCGCATCCACACACTGCCACCCTTAGCAATTGCCTGAGACTAAATCTGTTGATTGTTTTCCCGACACTGGTTAGGGAAAATTTCGATCCTCAGACTTTTCAGTGCCATTGTATCCGTTTTATTTCCTGAAGCATTGAAATTTGAAACAATGAGTCCCAGTTTGCCGGCAAGCAGTCCTTCTTAACCCGCTCGTGTTCGGGCGCGATGGTTGGCAATTGAGCGATGAGTCACGCGCGATGTCCCATTGAGTTTTCTGCACTGCCGCGGCTGCGTTGCGGAAGCTATTGAATGAAAAAAAAAAATTCCCCTACACAAAGCTCCATGCATTTCTATCCTACCAGCTGGCATTGTGCTATCTGGTGTATTTTTTTATGTTAAACAACTGAGTTTGCTGCCAGTAACTTCCATCATCGTTTGCTTAGATGCTTATCCATCTCACTAGTGATGTTTTCAGCTGATTGTCCCATCTACTCGGGAGGGATATTTTCAGCTGATTGTCCTATCTTCTCGGGAGGGATATTTTCAGCTGATTGTCCCATCTACTCGGGTGGGATATTTTCAGCTGTTTATCCCATCAACTCGGGTGGGATATTTTCAGCTGATTGTCCCATCTACTCGGGTGGGATATTTTCAGCTGTTTATCCCATCTACTTGGGTGGGATATTTTCAGCTGATTATCCCATGAAAGTTACCGGAATATTAAGAGTTTGCTTTCCTATCAACATGAGTGGGATATTATGAGCAATTATCCCATATAGTCCAAACGGATGTTTTGATTATCGGAATCTTGTCTGTGGGGTATACCAGTTTGGGATTATTTTCATCTAGAAGGATACAGAATAAAGCAGAGATTAAGACTGTTATGCAATCAGATTTGGAAGTCGTGCATTGATGCTAAGATCCCAAGTATTGCATTGGCTTAAACGCTTAATCCTGAGTGTTCTAATTTTAGCATCCCATTCAATGACTCCCCATCACTCAACAGACTGGCAGGTCACTCGAGGCGAACCTGTCAGTTAATTAAAAAAAAAAGTATTTTTCGTTCAACTCTGACAGTGGGCTCATTCCCCTGGGGGGAAGACGGCGCCGCAACGGACAATGGGAATTGGGGCAGCAGAGTCTGATAAATTTATTATCATTAAAATTGAGAATAGCCGCCTGTGCATGGGCTGGACTACCTGCTGTCGCCTGGCGGGGCAAATCCTGCAGTTTTGAAAATTCATTTCCTCAGCTGCCCTGCTGGATTATAAATGCCTTGAATAGCGGTCCGGTCAAGTAGAAAGAATAGATTAGGAATCCTTTAAAGCCAAGTCCTTCTTGCCTCAGGGCAGACGAAATCGATTGCGAAGATTCAAACAAATCCGACAATTAAAAAAGAACTGGCGCTTTATCAGTTTGAATCCCAGCATTTATTAACTGTTAAAGTGCAGCCTCTGAGCGCGGACTCAAGTTGTAGCCAACAGATGCTATTATTTAATCGGAACGCGGTAGTGAAGAAATGTGTTCCTCGTTTATTTTTTTTTATTATCTTCAAAAAGATCTGGAACACACCTGTTCCGTTTTGCACTCAGCCACTGATGTAACATTTTAGAACACAGTTGTTTAGTCTGAAACGCGGGGTTAGTAATTCGAGTTGCATAATAGCGGAGATGTGCCTTATTCGGGCCGTTTCATTAGTGAATCAAAAATGGCCGTTTTCCACGGAAAGCCGGCAGTCCTGGTATTGAGTGACCAGCTGTCTCAGATTCGGGCCCCTGATTCGATCATTGAGAGCACGGTTGAATATGGAGTTGAACTCTGCTGCAATGTGGTTTGGCGCAGACAAGCGTCGAATTTGCGAGTTAGAAATATGCCGCCCGAAATTGGACCGTTTTATAAACCGTGTGCTCTTAAAAGGGTCGTTTTATAAACTGTGTGCTCTTAAAAGGGACGTTGTATAAACTGTGTGCTCTTAAAATGGTCGTTTTTATAAACTGTGTGTTCTTAAAAGGGCCGTTTTATAAACTGTGCGTTCTTAAAAGGGCCGTTTTCAAGCATTAACCTTTGATGCGATCCAGTTCGGATAATATATTGAATGCAAATTCTGTTAGTATTATTGTGATAATTTTGTGTTACACCTAAAACTGGCTCACAGGCATAGAGTTGGCGGCCCAGAATCTGCTCAGCCAGCCGTTTCATCTGGGTGAACGGGTTCCGCCCGCAGATGCGATCGACCTCGGTGTCCTGCGCCAGCGCCGCGGGGGCCGAGCAGCAAAGCAGGCAGAAGAAGCCAATGTTGGCTAGAAGCAGAAGGGTGGCTGTTGCCATGCTGCAGAAACCTAAGTTGAGACGTTGGGATGTTTGAGTATAGTTTTACTTGCTCAGTCGCTTTCGTTCAAGGTTTTCATAAAAATATGAGAGAAAAAATTCTTCGCTGGGGCTCTGAACTCAACAAGTATATTTAGATCCGGAATGCAAACACGACAAGTCATCCATCCCCCACTAGCGGCTAATTTAAACTGCCAGGTTTGGCTAAGTTGAACAACACCGAAGTCCCCCAATGCCAGCTCACCTGGTTTGCTTTGGACTCCTAGCTCAGTCTGTAGTAGGATGCTTGACCTCGGCTGCTGCTGCTGCTGCTGCTGCTGCTTTCAAAATTTAGGATTCAATTCAGCCCTGCCAAGTGTTTGTCTAAGTGTGCGAGCCCTGAACGAACTAAAGTGGAGTTTAGCAGCGTCCTTGGGGCCCGCGGCCTCAGTTCCAAATAAAGCAGCTTGAAGGCGCGCTCGCCCACGGTCTGGCGTGGCAGCCTGTCCCCTGTGATTGGCTGACAGCGCTGGCCAATGAGTTCGGCGCGTTCGCGATTTCATCAAACTAATAGATCGAGATCGAGATGAGTACAGCGAGTGAAATTCATCCATAATTGAGCTCTGGAAGTAAAGTGGCAGGATTGATCGCTCTGCATTGTTTCACTCACTGGCGCGCAGTTGCCATGGAGACTGGCACGCACGCATTTGTCTACGTAGTATACAGCTGCATGTCTGCATGAATGAGCAGAGGGATAGTGACAGCAGTGAATGAGCAGAGGGGCAGTGACAGCAGTGAATGAGCAGAGGGGCAGTGACAGCAGTGAATGAGCAGAGGGGCAGTGACAGCAGTGAATGAGCAGTGGGAAAGTGACAGCAGTGAATGAGCAGTGGGAAAGTGACAGCAGTGAATGAGCAGAGGGGCAGTGACAGCAGTGAATGAGCAGTGGGAAAGTGACAGCAGTGAATGAGAGAGGGGCAGTGACAGCAGTGAATGAGCAGTGGGAAAGTGACAGCAGTGAATGAGCAGTGGGAAAGTGACAGCAGTGAATGAGCAGTGGGAAAGTGACAGCAGTGAATGAGCAGTGGGAAAGTGACAGCAGTGAATGAGCAGTGGGAAAGTGACAGCAGTGAATGAGCAGTGGGAAAGTGACAGCAGTGAATGAGCAGTGGGAAAGTGACAGCAGTGAATGAGCAGAGGGGCAGTGACAGCAGTGAATGAGCAGAGGGGCAGTGACAGCAGTGAATGAGCTGAGGGGCAGTGACAGCAGTGAATGAGCAGAGGGGCAGTGACAGCAGTGAATGAGCAGAGGGGCAGTGACAGCAGTGAATGAGCAGAGGGGCAGTGACAGCAGTGACAGTTGTTTTAAATATCATCGCTGGCTGGCCAGAAGTGGCTCAGAAGCCAGAGAAATGGGCTCACTAGGCGAGTGTTGTGAAATGAAGAGCTAGCCAGCCAAACCGACCGCCACCTCCTCCGCGGCTATTTTTAGTGCGAGCTGGCAAAACGTATCAGAAAAATTGGCCTCCGAATCCAAGGCATCACAGCAGTGAATCGTTAATAAATTAACATCAGGCTGAGCTACTCAAATGAGATTATCGATACGACCCATCCAATCCTCATTATTCATTCAATTGCGATTTTATCCTATGGCTTATTTGTCCAGAACAATGGCGGCATCCACTGTGCCTGCCTGTTTCCTTAGTACCCCCGATCTGAGATCTCGCAGTGAAAATTTGCACTAAACTATGTTTCTCCTCTGTAGGCAGGCAGAAGAGTATTGTGATAACTGTAACTGGAGCTACACTCCATTCATGACTGCACCCACCCCAGAATCAGCATCCCTCCACTGTTGCACCCACCCCAGAATCAGCGTCCATACTCTTGCACCCACCCCAGAATCAGCCTCCCTCTGTGTTGCACCCACCCCAGAATCAGCGTCCATACTCTTGCACCCACCCCAGAATCAGCCTCCCTCTGTGTTGCACCCACCCCAGAATCAGCGTTTCTCCCCTGTTGCACCGACCCCATAATCAGCCTCCCTCCTGTGTTGCACTGACCCCAGAATCAGCCTCCCTCCTCTGTTGCACCCACCCCAGAATCAGCCTCCCTCCTCTGTTGCACCCACCCCAGAATCAGCCTCCCTCCTGTGCTGCACACCCAACTGCGGTTGGGTGCTTGTGCTTCCCAGAATCAGCCTCCCTCCTCTGTTGCACCCACCCCAGAATCAGCCTCCCTCCTCTGTTGCACCTACCCCAGAATCAGCTTCCCTTCTCTGTTGCACCCACCCCAGAATCAGCTTCCCTTCTCTGTTGCACCCACCCCAGAATCAGCCTCCCTCTGTGTTGCACCCACCCCAGAATCAGCCTGATTTTAAAGAAAAAAGGCAAGCTTGACAAAGATGTCTCGAGATTTCTTCTCACAAAAAGCAGTTTTTAGAACCGCAGTCAACTTTTTCAACAATAGTTATTATTAGCATAATTGATTTAAAAAGGTTGAACAAAAATGCACAGGCCAACCAGAGCAGTGACAGTTTGCTGAAAGCAGGTCAGGCAACGCGCTGTCGCTTCTGCTTTTTCTCAGCCAGCTGAGCAGCTTCGCGGGCCTGTCGCTTGCGTGAGAACACCATCTTGCTGTACAGTTGCTTGTGCTTCTTGGGCAGCATCATCTCGCGGAGTCGGCGCTCCTCGGCTGCGGTCTGGCTGACGTCCTTCGGCCGGCGTTGAACACCTTCGGCAACCACCGGCGGCTTCGGCTTTGCCTTGGTCTTCTTCTTCTGTTCCTGCTGCTGCTTCGCTTCGTCTTTCTCGTCGTCCTCCTCGTCGCCTTGCTCAGCAGCCGCCGTTGGTCGCCGCAGCTCCACTGGGTCGGCCGGTTGGGTGGCTGAGAACGGCAGCCGCTGCAGCAGCTCCCCGGAGTCCTCATCGGCAGCCGAGGTGGCAACAAACGGGCTGAGGTGGGGCGGCGGGGGCAGGCCGGGCGCGTACTCGCCTGTGGGCAGCAACTGGCCGGCATTCAGACAGTCGAACAGCCACTGCGGCTGAACGTAGGTTCGTCCGGCTAACCGTTGATCGCCAAGCGGACGATCCACCACCTGGTGGGTGATGCGCTGGTCGGATTCCGGATAGCGAGAGCCGGGGCCGCTCAGCGGGGACCAGGACACCTGCGACACAGCAGCGACGGGATTCGGGTCTCACTCGCAGAATCAATAAGAAATTACAGAATAGATAGTCTATAGGAAAACAAAGACTAGAATTGTGAATGGGATAGCAATGACTTGGATTGTGAATGGGATAACAAAGACTTGGAGAGTGAATGGGATAACAAAGACTTGGAGAGTGAATGGGATGGCAAAGAATTGAAATGAATTGAATTGAAAAAGTCTTTGTCTGAATTGAAATGGAATGACAAAGACTTGGATTGTGAATGGGATAGCAAAGACTTGGGTATGACAAAGACTTCCATTGTGAATGGGATGACAAAGACTTGGAAAGTGAATGGGATGGCAGTGGATGCTCACCTCGCCGCCGCAGGAGCGAATCGCAAAGCACAGGATCTGGCGAGGAGTCTCCCTGTTGAGGAAGAATCGGCAGCCGTTGAACAGTCGCTGCTGGGCGCGCGCCTTCTTCCTGGCCGCGCTGGCCGCCTCGCCGCCGTCGGCTTCGGTCTCGGGAAAATCGTCCGGCTCCGACGGGTTGCCCTCGCCGGCTTCGTCCGACTTCTTATCAACGTCGCCGCGCCGACTGAGCAGGGGTTGGTTCAGCGAGGCCATGAATTCCTCGTGCGCTTCCACGCCTTGGCAGTAGTCTGAGGACTCCACCTGGAATACGTCGAAGATGGGAAGAAGCTGTGAGATGGCTCAATCTAGTGTCTGGATTAACGGGATTAGTGTCTGGATCACCGGGGTTAGTGTCTGGATTAACGGGATTAGTGTCTGGATTACCGGGGTTAGTGTCTGGATTACCGGGGTTAGTGTCTGGATTAACGGGACTAGTGTCTGGATTAACGGGACTAGTGTCTGGATTAACGGGACTAGTGTCTGGATTAACGGGACTAGTGTCTGGATTAACGGGACTAGTGTCTGGATTAACGGGGTTAGTGTCTGGATTAACGGGGTTAGTGTCTGGATTAACGGGGTTAGTGTCTGGATTAACGGGGTTAGTGTCTGGATTAAGGAATAAATGTCTTGACTAAGAGAAATGAGCTGGATTAACGAGCCAGCAAATCCACATCACCTCATTAGCCAGCGCAGGCGGGTAGGCCAGGCCCAGGCCATTGTACAGGCGGTAGTTAACAAAGCCCAGCATGGTGGTGTAGAACTCGTTGAAGGTGCGCAACACCTTGAAGTCCACATCAGCCGGATCGTGCAGGCCCAGCTGATGCGGCAGCGACCAGACCACCGGGACGCCGTTGACATCGGCCTCGAAGTAGTAGCCCTTGATGCTGACGAAGGCCTTGCGCAGGGCTCTGGCAGCCATCACCCAGTGCAGGAACTGGACGGTCAGGCGGGCTGACAGGCGGATCTGTTCAATTGGCACGCCGCGCTCCTTCGGCAGCCGGGCGAACAGAAAGCAGAGGCACAGACAGTCATCCAGATCCCTGATAGCGTCATCGAAGGTGGGATATCTCTCCCTGATGATGTGGTCAAGGGTGTAGGCGGGGAAATTGCGCTGCAACCTCTCCACCGTCTCCATCTCGCCCCGCTCCTTGGCCCTCTTGGCCTTCTTCAGGTGCGCCTTGATGTCGCGCAGCTTCTGCATGACCTTCTCGTGACCCAGGAACTGGATGTCCTTCAGGTGATAGTACACCTTCGGCGTCGAGGAGCCTTTGCCAACACGGCGACGGTTGACCGGCTCCTGTGGGTACACGCCCTTCATGATGCACAGCCGGCGGAAGTCATTCAGGGTCAGCTGGAGCCGCTTCAGGGCTTGCTTTCGCGAAACGAAGGTGGTGGCCTCACCCCTCGTGTACTTCTTCTTCATCTTGGTCATCTTGCAGCTGCTGTTTGGTCAGGACTCTGCGGGATTGTTGGACACGAGCCTGAATACCTGTGTGATACATGACCCTGAATACCTGACTGATCTGCGTGATACATGACCCGGAATACCTGACTGACCTGCGTGATACATGACCCGGAATACCTGACTGATCTGTGTGATACATGACCCGGAATACCTGACTGATCTGTGTGATACATGACCCTGAATACCTGGCTGACCTGTGTGATACATGACCCGGAATACCTGGCTGACCTGTGTGATACATGACCCTGAATACCTGGCTGACCTTTGTGATACATGACCCTGAATACCTGGCTGACCTGTGTGATACATGACGCTGAATACCGGGCTGACTTGTGTGACACATGACCCTGAATACCTGGCTGACCTGCGTGACACATGACCCTGAATACCTGGCTGATCAGTCTGACAAATGATTTATTCTTTTAAAATAAAACAAAAGCAGAAGTATATTTACACAGAAAGCAAGGTCAGTGTAATTGTGTAATATGAACAAAATAATATTTGTTTTAATGATTTAATGTGGTAAAGGATTCGGTGAACACAGCTAATCGATAAAAATCGTTACTTATTACTGTCACGAGTAGGCATGAAAAGCGCATAAAACTGAAAAAGCATTAACACAGCAAAACAAAAAACTTCTCGCCAGATTAGTCATTTCTTAGAATCACAAAACACGAAAAAAATAAACGTAAACGTAGCTCGTAGGTATGCTTGATTGTTAAAACGAGCGCAGATCCGGAATAATAATATTGGGGAAAACGGCACAGCTTGCTATAGCGTCTACTTGTCAAGTAGCATGATAAGAAAATATATAAAAAAATGTATGCCACGCTGAAATTTTACAAAGCCGGAGTGCGACAACATGCACAACTGAAGAAAACATCTACAAAAATTAGATAAAATTGTTATATAAAATATTTTTAAGGTCATTCAAGCGAATCCAAAGAATATCGAAGTGAAACAAAACGTCAATATACAAATATATAACATGAAAATATCTGACTACTGACACAACAAACGACAGACATGTCTAAAAGATGAAATAAGATGGGAAGATCTAGTACGAGAAAATAGACTGAGGGGTGAGATCTACTAGGAATATAGACTGAGGGTGAGATCTACTAGGAGAATAGACTGAGGGGTGAGATCTACTAGGATAATAGACTGAGGGTGAGATCTACTAGGAGAATAGACTGAGGGGTGAGATCTACTAGGAGAATAGACTGAGAGGTGAGACCTACAAGGAGAATAGACTGAGGGGTGAGATCTACTAGGAGAATAGACTGAGGGGTGAGATCTACTAGGAGAATAGACTGAGGGGTGAGATATACTAGGAGAATAGACTGAGGGGTGAGATCTACTAGGAGGATAGGGGTCAGATCTACTGGCATGGGATATGATCGGGATAATAACAGACGTGATTTGAGGAGACTGAGGGGTGAGACAAGTCACTAGGGTGACAAGCTCTAATCACAAGATACTCAGGAATGTCAAGTGACTGAATCGAGTGTTTGCCGCATGATTCCAATCGAGTCGATATCAAGCCTCGTTGGTAGAATTGGGATCAACATCCACCCGCTCCTCATTGTATATAATTCTGTGCTCTCTGGAGCGACCGCGGAGGTGCCTGTGCCGGTGATAGAGGACGAGGCCGATGATGACCAGAACGATGGCAGCGAACAGTGGCAAGATGATGGCAATGGCTCTGGTTCCTGACAGCGAATCCTCATCATTTAGACTGTACTTCGGCCGCTGAAAGATTTCGCAGCGATTGCCGGAGAAGGGCTCGTTACAGTCGCAGCGAATGCAGGTGGCCTGGGTGATGTTGTCATTGGCTGACTTTAGCATCAGCACGCATTCGGTGCACTTGCCATCGTTGAAGCAGTGCCTAGTGCACGGCTGCCACTGCCACGAACTGTTTGTAGCGGCCTGGAATTGTGCCGGGAGTGATTCAGTGATGGGAGATGGCCCACTGAGGGTTCAGGGTTGCTAGAGTGTTTGTCAGGCAACTGAAGGTTCAGGGTAGCTAGGGTGTCAGGCAACTGAAGGTTCAGGGTAGCTAGGGTGTCAGGCAACTGAAGGTTCAGGGTAGCTAGGATGTCATGCAACTGAAGGTTCAGGGTAGCTAGGGTGTCAGGCAACTGAAGGTTCAGGGTAGCTAGGGTGTCAGGCAACTGAAGGTTCAGGGTAGCTAGGGTGTCAGGCAACTGAAGGTTCAGGGTAGCTAGGATGTCATGCAACTGAAGGTTCAGGGTAGCTAGGGTGTCAGGCAACTGAAGGTTCAGGGTAGCTAGGGTGTCAAGCAACTGAAGGTTCAGGGTAGCTAGGATGTCATGCAACTGAAGGTTCAGGGTAGCTAGGATGTCATGCAACTGAAGGTTCAGGGTAGCTAGGGTGTCAGGCAACTGAAGGTTCAGGGTAGCTAGGGTGTCAGGCAACTGAAGGTTCAGGGTAGCTAGGATGTCATGCAACTGAAGGTTCAGGGTAGCTAGGGTGTCAGGCAACTGAAGGTTCAGGGTAGCTAGGGTGTCAGGCAACTGAAGGTTCAGGGTAGCTAGGGTGTCAGGCAACTGAAGGTTCAGGGTAGCTAGGATGTCATGCAACTGAAGGTTCAGGGTAGCTAGGATGTCATGCAACTGAAGGTTCAGGGTAGCTAGGGTGTCAGGCAACTGAAGGTTCAGGGTAGCTAGGATGTCATGCAACTGAAGGTTCAGGGTAGCTAGGATGTCATGCAACTGAAGGTTCAGGGTAGCTAGGGTGTCAGGCAACTGAAGGTTCAGGGTAGCTAGGATGTCATGCAACTGAAGGTTCAGGGTAGCTAGGGTGTCAGGCAACTGAAGGTTCAGGGTAGCTAGGATGTCATGCAACTGAAGGTTCAGGGTAGCTAGGGTGTCAGGCAACTGAAGGTTCAGGGTAGCTAGGATGTCAGGCAACTGAAGGTTCAGGGTTGCTAGGGTGTCAGGCAACTGAAGGTTCAGGGTTGCTAGGGTGTCAGGCAACTGAAGGTTCAGGGTTGCTAGCGTACTAAAAAATTGTTTTAAAAGTTCACTTTTTGAACATATAAAGAAGAAATCAGAAAGAAAGAAAGCATTGTTTAAGAGCCTGCTTCGATAATAGTTTAATTGGCGGATAAACTGGATAACAAAAAATGCAATTTTTAAACCGGGTTCACTGGTTCAATAAGTGAAATATTTTTTTGAAAACGCGCAGAGCCTTATGATAATTTTACGCATAGCAAAATAGTTTTTTTACACCCTTTTGTATAAATGCTTCTGCAATTCAAAGGTTTGTTTAAAAATAGAGAAATGATGTTTAATATGAATAAATATAGAACAACGGCAACATTTTAGAAGTACATCATAGCAAATAGTAAGATTAGATGAGTGAAGCATCTTTTTTATGACTAAATCCTCAAAGTGAAAAACAAATTATAAAACTATTTAAATTTGTTTATTGGAATATATAATCAACAACTATTACTATTAAATAATAGTTACAAACAGTAATCTGTCAAACAAATAATTAAGAAATGGTAGAGCATTAAATTAGGGCCATAATAGGATATGAGAATACCTGAAATTAATAGATCTGTTAAATTTTATAAATTATAAATAGATTTTGGACCATTAGAGGATAAATTCTAAATGGCTTATAGGATACTAAAAATTTATAAACTGATTCATAAAGGATTCGAACTGGATATAAGGATTCTAAACGGATTTTGGGATCAAAGGGATTCGAACTGGATTTTAGGATCAAAGGGATTCGAACTGGATATAAGGATTTAAGGATTCTAAACGGATTTTGGGATCAAAGGGATTCTAACTGGATTTTAGGATCAAAGGGATTCTAACTGGATTTTAGGATCAAAGGGATTCTAACTGGATTTTAGGATCAAAGGGATTCTAACTGGATTTTGGGATCAAAGGGACTCTAAATGGATTTTGGGATCAAAGGGATTCCAAATGTATTTTGGGATCAAAGGGATTCTAAACCGATTTTGGGATCTTAGGGATTCTAAATATTGTTTTGGGACTTAGGGATTCTAATTTCTAAATTACTTTTAGAATCTTAGGGGTTTTAAAAAGACTTCTGGATTTAAGGGTTTGAAGTGAATTTCGGCACTTTATCAATGCATTCTGGGATTTAAGCGAAGGTAAAATGGGATTTTAGGTTCCGTTAAACACAAAGTACTTTAATCTGATTTTTAGTTAGCCCAACTAATTATACTGACCTACAAAGAACACAATTTCGAGTAAAAAACACAAAAAGCTTTGAGATCCCCAAGTTGCACGCAGGCATCTCATTCGTCACCAGTCGCAGGGCTCGCCAAAGCGACCAACCAGTGCGTCCTGGTCTGTCAGGTCCTTCTGCAGGCGCTTCCTCATGTAGAAGATCGGACAGTCGCGGCTGGTGCAAAGGACATCCTCGTGCAGCGAGCCCTGACAGCGCTGGCACTCAGTCCACAGCCGGTTGAATTTCTCTTCTAGGACACGCAGAACTCCAACCTGCAATGACAGCCGATATGTTGCGAAAAAGAGAAAAATCGAAAAGTAAAAAAAACAAAGATCGTACGAAATCTTGAGTCTAAACAAATACTCAAGATAAAATCAACTTTTTTTCCGATATGTAGTGAAAAAGCATCAGGATGGAAACCCTACTAAAACGCGATGCCTAACGAAAGTTTCAGAATCAGAACTGAGATTGAACTTAAATCTCCGATATCCCGATATATCCCGATATGCGTTGAAAACTGCCATTAATAAAGTCACCTTTTAGGGCAATTAGGCCGATATGTTTCGAAAAAAATCTAATTGTTGTTCAGATATTTTCTCGATTATAAAATGCTAGCTATAAGATAGATTAGGTTTGAAATCCTTACGATATGTTTAGAAAACTTTATAAGCGAGATCATGTTTTTAACAAAAATATAATTTTCAACAATCTGATAAAGCAGAAGTCCACCCGATATGTATCGAAAACCAAGCCGAACTGAGCACAAACCTCTTTTTGGTAGAGCGCAGACTCGGCTGGCTCACAGTGCTTGCACACCGCCCCGTTAGCGGCGTCGGCTGGCAGGACGGCCTTGCAGCCGAGGCAGGCGGCTCGCCTGGTGGCAAAAGCTGCTAAGCCACCGACCTTAGAGTGCACGACAGCTTTAACTCGGGTGTGCTCACCGCTGAGCAGCATGGAGCGAGCTTTGCCGTCGCCCAGAATTGGTTCGAATAGGCGCAGCAGCGGATTAGCCAGCTGATTCTCCAGGTAATAATCCGTGTCGATGGGGATATTGTTCTCTAACACGTAGATGGGATCTTCGGCCTTCTGATAGGCCGGGGTGCCTTTGGCAGCCGACACGATCACGTAGGGCACGCGGTCGCCCAGCTGAGGAGCTGAGCCCGGGTCGCGCTTGCGAATCTTATTGGCCAGCTCCACGTGAGCCTGCTTGCCAGCGTACTCATCGTCTGTTTTAGTCAGCTCCTTGCTGATCACCTGAGCTCAACATTGTGGGCGATGAGAGACATAAGCGTGACTGAGTTTCTACTGTGAGTAGGCTAACTAGCATTTTTTAAATCTGCGAATTTTTAAGCCATGCCACATTAGACCACAGAATATACAGCCATAGACTATTTAGGGATTTTTCTACTAATCTACCATAGACTACTAGTCAGGGCTGGTTCTACTAATCTACCATAGACTACTAGTCAGGGCTGGTTCTACTAATCTACCATAGACTACTAGTCAGGGCTGGTTCTACTAATCTACCATAGACTACTAGTCAGGGCTGGTTCTACTAATCTACCATAGACTACTAGTCAGGGCTGGTTCTACTAATCTACCATAGACTACTAGTCAGCCCGTCAAAAAATTCACCCGGAAACTTGACCCGGAAATTAGTGATCCGGGTTAGGAAACACTCACATTTGCGGGTGAAGGCCCGGATCAGAAAATTTGACCCGGATCACCCTCTTTTTTCAGGGACTATGATCCGGGGAATTACATGATTTTTATTTCCCGGAAAAAGAACTCAATTCGGGCAAAAAAGTCTCGATACGTGCCAATTTCCCGGTCCAGTTCACCCGCATCAGAGATGGTTTCCATGTGAAGCCCCGGATCATCGCCCGGATCAGGTTTCCCCGGAAATAGGTGTTAATCTGGGTGAGAAAGACAAGATCTGGGTGCATTTCCCGGAAACTGTGACCCCGGATCAGCGGTGGTTTCCGTGTGAAGCCCGGATCTCTGCCCGGATCAGGTTGGCCCGAAAATCAGAAATGTTCCTGGATGTATCCCTGAAGCCAAATCTGATCCGGGGTCACAGTTTCCGGGAAATGCACCCAGATCTTGTCTTTCTCACCCAGATTAACACCTATTTCCGGGCAAACCTGATCCGGGCATTGATCTGGGACTTCATAAGTGTAAATGAAACGAATTCTTTGGTCAAGATGTTCGACAGTCTTTATGCTTTAATTCTCTTACCAGTTCATGATGGCATTGCTAGTTTGGTTACTACTGCTGTAGGACTAGTCTTTGTTGTTTATTAGTAGCAAGTGTAGCAGTAAGTTAAATCGAGAAGAAATTATCTTGTGGCAGCACGACGGACAGTTAAAACATTTGGGTTTGAGACGACAGAGCGAGTAGACGAGCAGATGTGCTACAGTCCGTAGTGAAACTCTAGATGGGGTACCAAGTTGGTGAGACGAAAAGTAGACACTTTACTAAACCGCTTTTAGTTTTACGCCCCAATAGTTTAGCACAAATCCATAATGGCGTATCCAAAAAGAGTACAGATGGCAATCAGTTTGAGCAGCTCAGGCACATAGTTGAAGTTGATTGAAAATAACGATAAAGGCTATTAACGTTTCAGTCGTCAATTTCCAAAATGTCGCATCAATTAACGTCGCAACAATTAACGATCTGCGCGATGAGCTGCGCGTTTGCGTAATCATGCCGCGCCCGCACTCGGCGAGACGTGAGACACGCCGCACTATAGCGGAGGTCAACAGCATTTGGCACGACCTGAAAGGCTGCAGCATCGCTGATTCTGTGGCAGTCGTCGGTTGCGACAGCGTCAGCAAATTCATTGAAACGCACTGCGTTGGCGTGCTGCACATTGATGGGTCCATGTTGGCTGTAGGAGATAAAGCTGTGGGGCAGACGGCGCAGACGCAGGCGTCGGCGATGCCAGCCACCACAGCTTCTGCATCAGCAGTGATCATGCCGAATGTTGAAAAGAGGCGTGACTACATGCGCGAGTACATGAGGCGCTACAGGTCCGCTAACGCCAATGAAACCGATAAAAGCATGAGTAAAAACCGTCCGTTATCTGGCGCTGAGAGGATGCAGCGACTGCGAGATCTCGCGTTTCTCGAGAAACGTAACAATGCCGCAGGCGGCAACGAGCAGCCTCGAGAGAGTGACACAGGCGACAACGAGCAGTCTACATGGAGTGACGCAGGCGGCAGCGAGCAGCCTCGAGAGAGTGACACAGGCGACAACGAGCAGTCTACATGGAGTGACGCAGGCGGCAGCGAGCAGCCTCGAGAGAGTGCCGCAGGCGGCTGCGATTCGCAGTCCGAAGACGATCCTTCCTGCGTTCCTGCACGTCGTCCACATGTCTACATAGGACCCGCCATCATCGACTCGCCAATTTTTGATGGACCAGCTGTCTCATTGAGAGGTGCCGTCCAGATTCTGCGGACGCTTTTCCTGCAGACAAATTTAGCCACACCAAAGCGACAGACTGTTCTCACCGCACTGCAGCGACTGATGCCCGGCTGTTCACTTCCTTCTTCGGATTACGTGTTTTCGAAACTTGCGGCCGAATTAGAGGATAAATCAGTCGTCGGTTCGACAATGTGCCATTCAGTCTGTACTCAATGTCTACGTACCTATCCGGGTCGGAATGTCTTGTGCATTCACTGTGGGACGACAGAGTGCCTTGCCCACTTCTGGCAGTTTGACATAGCTAAGCAGATTGCCAAGCACATTGAAGCCGGGCTGCTTGAGGCCGTATTTTGGCCTGAGTTGGTGTCGTCGTTGGATGAACAGAAGAATTACTACGGCACGAGCATGTTGTACCAGCGCTTCTTGCACAGCATTGCTGTAGAACGTCGTGCTGATCTATCGTACACACTTTGTAGTGACGGCTTCTCAGTTCACACGACGAGCTGCACTGAGGTGTGTCCGGTATACATGAGTATCACCGAGATTGTGCCACGACAGCAGTGGAAGTTTGTCATTTTGTGTGGCCTTTGGGCTGGCAAGGCAAAAGTTCATCCGGCTTCGTTCTTGCCAATCGTCATTGAACAGCTGAACACACTCCGCGAATCTGGAATGGATATTTTCAATACAGCCGGTGAAACCGTCCGACTGCGACTGCATCCTCTTCTAACAATTTTCGATGCTCCCGCACGCGCCGATGCGTTAGGGCTGAAGTGCTTTAACGCCGTATACGGCTGCGATAAGTGTTATATACAGACTCACCAACAGCCCGGCGGATACGGGCGCTTCTTTCCCGCCGCTATCACTCCTGCTATGTTGAATGCAGCCAGGGCAAAGGGTTGCGTTGAGCCAACTCTTAGAACATTAGCGGATACGGGCCGTTTGGCTTTGCAGCAGCCAGAACTGCATACTCCGACGCGGCAGATTAAGTGCATACTCGGTGTTGTTCGACTATCTCCTCTGACCAGACTTGTTGGTTTCGACTACTTTCAGGCAAGTCCACCTTGCTATCTGCACCAAGCATGTTCAGGTTTATGCCGCGCCTTGCTCCATCAGCTATTCCTCGTCCGAAGGGAGAAACCCGACCCAAATAGCACATGCCCTGACTTGCATGCTCGGATTGCCAATGTGGACCAACAAGTAGCCAAAATAAAGATTCCTAGAAGCGCGAATCGCGTACCACGGAAGCTGCGAGAAGTGAAGTATATGTTATTCCCCACTTGTTTTATTTATTTTGGTCGTAAGCGGCTGAGGACGCGTTTATTGGCCGAGGCGAAGCCGAGGCCAAATAAACGTGGCCGAAGACGGTTACGGCCATAGATAAGTCAAACAAGTGGGGAATGATGTATTTATTACTCAGTTCGTGTCAAGCGAGAGGAAAGTTACGATGAAATCCGGCAACGTACTTACCAGCGACTTATCCAGCCAAAAAACCACAATGAGTATTGTACCCTTTTGTCTATGGTTTCCGGCATTCATACTTGCGGTAACAATTTAATTGTTTGTCGGCTTTTTTCGATTGTTGCCGGATTTCATCTCCAGCATGAAATCTGGACATCTGTCTATGGCTGAATCTCAGCCATAGACAAGGGAAGTCAAAAGGGTACAATAATGACATATACCGATTTTTTTCGGCAGCAATTGCTCTACTAAGCTTCAGCCGCTACGCGGCTTCAGCTTACGCAATTGCTGCCGAAAAAAATCGGTATATATCGTTACATTCCTGACGACTTACTTGACTTGACTCTGCCGGACATGGATTTTAATCTTGACCTGTTCATGGTGGCCGAAGGCGACAAACAACGTGATGGAGTGGTTTCGAGTCGGCATGCGATGATGAACGAGTTGGAGTTGAATTTGCAACTGGAGAAAGCGATACCAGAAAATACTAAAAAGAAGGCTGATTGGATCGTCGGCGTATTCAAGAATTGGCATGAGCAGAAGACTGCTTGGTCAACGGGTGGTGGTCCATCATTAATGGTCCTGAAAGATCTCTCGGAGATGACGAAGCCAGATCTGAATTTTCTTCTGAAGTACTTCGTAATGGAAGTACGCAATCAGGATGGAGAACGGTACACTTCCACCACTCTCAAAGACTTTGTGTCCATGATTCAATGGTACTGGCAAAATGTGTTGAAACAAAACTGGTCAATCTGGAGGGACGACGCCTTCCGGGAAACCCGTGTCGCATTGGATGCGGCTATGAAGGTGGCTACCAGAGAAGGCAAAGGTGCTCGCTTGAACAAGGCTGAAACAATTCCAAATACGATTGAGGACAAACTATGGGCTGATGGTGTGCTGGGTGTGACGACGCCGCGCAGCCTACTAAACGCCGTCGTGTGGCTGTTAGGGAAACATTTTGCCCTGCGTGGCGGTGCGGAACTACGTGACCTAGAATTTGACAGGCAGATTCAACTGGAGTCTGTTGGATGCCACGAGTGCATCGTCTACAGAGAAAATTGAGCGACCAAAACCAATCAAGGCGGTCTGAAGGGATTGCTCCGTGACCCGAAGGTAGTTCGTGCGTTTCATACGGATAATCATGAACGCTGCCCAGTGTGTATCTACAAAGAGTACACGACAAAGCGTCCTCCTAATAGCGAAGCCGCCTTGTTCTTGGCGGTGAATCGGTCGTGGTCGCCTGGTTCAGCCTGTTCATGGTTCATGCGATCTCCTGTCGGACGGCACACTCTCGCAGAGACAGTAAAGACATGTGTCAAACTAGTTGCACCTGAGGATACCAGCAAGTATACCAACCAGAGTTTGCGCAAAACGGCTGCAACAAGACTTCATGAAGCCGGTGTCGAACGTGCCGACATTTGTCGCGTCACCGGCCACAGCTCCTCGGCTCTTGAAAGGTATATCGGTCAATCCGTGACTAAGCAGAAGGAGGCCTCGGCAATCATTGCCGCAAGAGAAGTGAACCAAGTGACAAACATCAACGCTGGTGGAGATTCCATGACGCACATAGTCTGCCAGAGCCAGGCCTCTGCCGTCATTACTACCACTGGAGCTACTACTGCTACCTCTTCTAATGTTGTTGCCCACCAAGGACAACAGTCAACTGTCGCCGTCAACTCCGACAGTCCTAGTCCTAAGAAGATGCGAATCGAGATCTGTGGCGAATCGAATAAGGTCACGATTACTTTCGATTAACAATTTTTGTTTTTGAGAACTCAATGACAAAAGTGCAGTACTTCGTTCGTTCTTCGTTTCTTACACGTTATTTCGTTCAAACAGAAACTCTAAAGTACTCGGGCCAATAAATAATTTATTGTCCCGGCCAAATAAATTTCTCTCGCATCAAATAAATGCTTTCCTTAGTCTATGACCGGGCCTAACTGGGCAATAAACAGTTTCGCGGCCACGAATTCGAGTTCTGGATCGTCGCCTACTTACCTATGTGCCTCGAGGACTTCCTGGCTGAGTCGCATCGCGATCATTACCTATTCTTTCAAGTCGTCTCATCTGCTCTCTTCTGGTTGACCCTAGAAGGGGGACCCAAAAGTGAGCTTCTGCATGTTCGAACAACGCTTAAGTATGTCTACGTGGCACTGGAAACTCTCTTCTCTGTTCGACATCAGTCATACAATGCTCATCATGTATGCTCACATGGTTGACTATGCCTACCTGGCCGGACCGTTGCAAAGACAGTCCTCCGGCCTGTTTGAATCAATGCATTATAGGCTAAAAATGAGACTCAAAGGGACGCGCCTGCTGGACGTCGAACTGGTGAACATCGTGGAACGTATGGTGGCAGCGTCGCAAGGACTGGTAGGTGGAGCTACTTACCGACCTCACCACAATGACGGAGGTGCTTTATGCGACGATTTGGATGCGCTGTTGCAAAGAGGAGTCTAGGAACTCCAGCAGGATCTTGGACGTCAGTGCTTTGCGACAGTGGTCTCTTTATTGAAGTATTCAAAGCTGACATGCGCCGCCGTCGCCGCGTATCCTGCTTCGTTGGTACGTGGAGTAGTCAGGACGGCACCTTCCATTTTCACCGTGTACGGCACATCGTTGAGTCAGCCAATCAGATTGCAGACGAGACGCCAGTTCTAGTTGCTACTCTGCTCAGATTGCCTGTGCAGAACTTAGAAATAGAACCTCTGCACGACATGTCAGGCGTTCTCTTTGAGTCGGACATACGTGGGTGTCGCTTTTCTCATGTACGGCGGCTCCTTTGTGACCCATTTGACGATACTGATGACCGGCCAGTTAGCCTAGTGCCTGTGGACGAAATCGTCGGATGTTGTGCCGTGTCCGAGACGCATATTGCGCTGCTGCCGCACCCTCAACTGGGTATGAGCTGATGCACACGCTTAATTGGTAACTTTCCCGATCGAATTACGTAAATTCTTTTTTTATGGCGAACTGAATTCATTGCTGATGTATTACATTTACTCTGGGCTCGTACTGTAAGGCTGTCGTAATTTATAACAAGTTTATAAGTTTGATCTTAGCAAGTTTTTGACATGTTCGCAGTCGCCACATTGACGCCGCTTCGCCGGATGCCAGCCTGTCCGCAGTCGGCCACTGCCTGTTGCCGTGTATTGATGCATGTATTTTACTTTCTATGTCGCGCTGTATAACATGTCTTTAATACAAATTATTTCATTTCTCTATGTAATTGGTCATGACAAACCTTTCTATCTGTACCTGTCTTCAGTAATTCTATTGATTATTTCCGTCGGGTTTTGGAAAATAGTGTAGCCTGTGTAGCCTAGTTGTTAACAAGCCGGCCTAAAGCAGCACTTTAGATTCACGCTCATTCCAGTCAACGCAAGCACGCTCGCTATAATGTCCCATGAACTGACCGGTACTGTTCGTAAAATTAATGCGATTTTGCGAGACAATACTGGGCTGCGGCGTTTGCAACGCCAACGCCAGTCGAACGGTGATAAGCAATTACAAGTTTCCTGGCCACTACCCAATGACACTGGCCGGGACCCGGCGCCGTACGCAGTCATGGACGATTCCTTCAAGGATCAATTGGAGTGGGCCACACGCTACCTGAAGGTGCTGCTGGCGGAAAATGCCCGACTTCGTGGGGACATCGGTGCGGCACTGCCGCTAAACCAGACGTTTACGTCCAATCCGGCGACGCTCACTACCGAGGTATCAGAAATGAGGACCTCTGGGTATCCTAAACGGCAGTACGTGTAGGTTGTTCGGCGCCCGTGGTGCAAAGTTGGTGATCCCGGCTTCCGCGTGCGGAAGGCAGAACCTTTAAGCCGCGCTATGCGAGCCGAAGGCTGGCTCTCTGCAGGCGACCCTTACTTTGACGAAGACTGCACATGGGCTACCCAGGGACTACAACTAACGCCAAAAAAACGAGTGGACGCGGATGAAGCATGCAATCCGTTGCTGCCGTTGGCGCCTAGCAGCCAGGTGACTGCTGATTGGCCACGCGAAAAATCACCCACTTTTCCGCCTACTAAATACCGCCGTGTGTGACTCGCTGTTCAGCAGCTGTTCTTGTCTTATCTAGACATACCCTGGTATATACCAGGATCCCTCAGAAAATCCCTAACCTGAACAAGAAAACAACAACATATATACAATATATAACATATATGGTATAAATGTTATATAACATATATAAAATACCATTACAACTGCTCAAAATTGAAAGTTGTAACTTTCCCCTAGCACTGATATAGGCTTGCGATGACCCTCCATCGTATAACCAATTATTTCTCTGCATCACCTGTAACCTATATATTGTAATCATGTTCTAATCCAATTCTGTAATAATCATAATACCATGCATGACTTGACCTGTTATCGACGTGAATTACACTAAGCAAATGAATATATATTTCAAAGTGAAGCCGCACGCGTACGTCAGGATGAAGTTATTTGCACGGCCTATATTGCCTATACTTAGACCTAGAATTCTAGCCATATCGTCGGCATTCGTTTCCTATGCAATAAATGCACATATGTATAAAATGCATGCACATATTTATTACGCACACGAGCATGCTACGTATGTACAGAGAAATGTCGATTTACACACTCTTTTTCCAGACCCGACGTCCAACTGTATGGCTGCAAAGTCCACGAAGCCAAAGAAAGGCGGTAAAAATAAGCAGGTGACAGAGGCACTGCCTCCTGACTACAAGGCCATCGACTCCAACGAGCATGCTAACCAGTTCTGGTGCATCCAATATCAGCCCAATGCAGAAGGCACCGTTCTATACGGAGCCATATCTGGTAGCGACATCGTCGCGCTCCATGTTCGCGATTCTGATGTAAAGCGGAACTCGCAAGTTTTGGTCGTCACCGCCAAAAATAAGGCAGGTGGTGCGCGGTACACCGCCATCATTTGGAAAGGCCCATACGAAAGTAGAGCAGAAGCCAAATCGGGGGCTGCTTTGGCGCAGTTACCACCGGAGACTCCACAGGCGTTGAGGTGCCCGTCCTGCGACAACATGTTGCAACAAATTCGGGCGCAAACGGAGACTCACGACGCACTTCGTAGGTTGCAAATTTGCCTGTTCGTTGACTATACTAGTGTATAGTAGCCCATAGAGTGAGGGGCGAGTGGGTCAGCGGCTAACGTCGCTGCCTCGCACTCCAAAGGACGCTAGTTCGATTCACCCTTCAAGTCACGATTAATTTCGGGACATGTTGGGGGGTTTGGACAGTAGCGACCGGCGGAGGTGCACCATATTTCGTGCAATCAAAGCTTGAAATAATAGCTTCGCTCCTGCCTTCTGCATGCCTGCTTGTTTGTGTTTGTGTTTGTGCGTTGGGCCGGGTGTGAGGCGTTGTATGGGGGGTGGGGCGGGTGTGCACCAGCCATGCGTGCTCTGAGCGGCGAGGTTTCACCAGCCGTCTGCGCGCGTGGCTTGGTCCTCTCGTCCCTACCCTTCAGGCATGTAAGTCCTCCCCTGGTTTGGTCAGCTCTGTGCGTGTGCGGGCATGGGGTGAGAGGCACTCCGGCTGCCGCCCCCTTCCCCGCTTGGCTTGCGGCTGTGTATGAGGTGCCTGTGTTCAGGGTCTAGATGGCGCGATGGGCGACTCCCGCCTAGTTCGCCGGCCTGGGGGCATGCCGTTCCTGCGCTTGTGCGTCAAGTGCCCCAGGCCCCCCTGCAATTAAGTAAGTAAGCCCATAGAGTAGCTAGCGATGTACAGTTTTTAAGTGGTTTGCGATGTCAATTTCTTTATCACCATACATTCTGTTCTCATTAAAATATATCTCGTAGATAGCATTATCTTCCTTGCTTATGAACTTTGCACTGCAATCACACTTTATTCTGCAAGCATATTCTGCATTGCACTGCAAGCATACTACATTCGCCAACCTCTAAGCTCAAGGCAGTCGGAGGAGCTTCAAGACAGAGTGGAGGCTGTCCTCGTGTCTCAGGACACCACTTTGCATGAGAGCCGGAATTCCGGCCTGGAAAACAGGCAACGATCGGGTGTACCTCTTACTGACGGCATTGCGTCTCTCAAGAATTTGCTTGTTTCTGTTGAGGACCGTCTGGCCGTAGAAAGAGCACTAAAGAGAGCTCTAGAAATGAAGGACGACCTTTCTAATTCAAATAACGCAGAGGCTAAGAAAGCAGCGGAGGCGGCCAAAAGTTGCTTAATCCGAACTGTATTGCGCGCCGTATTTACGGCAGATGAATTTTGGACGTCCACCGCAAGCGGTCGCCGGGCATCCAACGAAACAACCGCAGTTGTTCGCGCGGCTAACAGCGCCAAACTCGGGCTCGTGCGGGTCTACTGCAACAACAGTGGCATGCCAGTCACATTACCCGAGGTTCAACACGCCTTTGGACGCTGCCGGGAAAACGCCCTTTTCCAGGACCGGCCAGCCGAAGTCCGCGAACGCAAGGTGGCTCTAGTAAAGGCTCGACGTTTCGCAATGGCTCAACAGCCGGATCAAGCGGGAAATGCCGACCGACGCGCTAGCGTAGACGCCGCCGTCGGACCTACTCGCGGAGGGAGGAGCAAGAGGATGCGCGTTGCGCAAGAAGAAATTGCCCCACCCATCCAAGGCGATGCTAGTCCCGCCTTAATCGACTCCGGCGGCAATTTCCTAGAAGAAGGCGACAATTTGCCAACTGATTTAGATGCGGCAACCGGCCCTCTGGACAATTAATAATGAATTATAAAAAAGCACAATGAACCCGTATACGGGATTAGGAAGAATCACTCTGCTGGCCATATATATTATATAAAACCCACTCTTTATTCTCTCCCCACCCCATTCTCTCTCCACTCTTTATTCTCTCCCCACTCTCCATTTTCTCCCCACTCTTTATTCTCTCCCCACTCTCCATTTTCTCCCCACTCTTTATTCTCTCCCCACTCTCCATTTTCTCCCCACTCTTTATTCTCTCCCCACTCTCCATTTTCTCCCCACTCTTTATTCTTGTAGGAACTGAGAAATGCGACTGTTTGTAGTCGATAGCCGAAATGTCACAAGAGCGATTTCAATGCGATTCAGTATATTTTATAACAGCCGAGTTGAGCTGGGGTGGCGGCTAAAGCTGCACCCCGTAAATCAGTTAACGTGCGTGCCAAGGGGGTAGAAAGGTGGCAGAGAGAAAGACGCAGAACGCCGCCAACCCCACGCACGCGTGACGGCTGGCGCCGCCTACACTTCTCCCCCCCAAAGGAATAAAACGAAATTGAAAAAACTAAACATTGAACATGAGATTAACAGTTCAGATGATAGAAACTTAATGGATCTTTAGAGCGCAATTCCTTAGTTACTTGTACCGCTTACGCTTGTCACGGGCAGCTCTAGGATGGCGTCTCAGTGCCACGGCATCATTTTCCTGACCAGTATCCTGGCCGACAGGCGGAGGCGGGCCGGCAGGCGAAGGCGGGCCGGCAGGCGGGCCGGCAGGCGGGCCGGCAGGCGGGCCGGCAGGCGGGCTGGCAGGCGGGCCGGCAGGCGGGCCGGCAGGCGGGCCGGCAGGTGGAAACATTGGTCGGAGCTGAGTCACGTGTCACATGCAGGACTGTTGGCCTCGTCGTAGGATGCAGGTGTCGCCTCGAACCTCTTCTACCGTCCACGGCTGGGTCTCGAATGGCAGCTGAGTTTTGATGCGTGCCTGCTGCTTTCGGAGAACCATTGTGCCGGGAACTACTCTGTGCTCCTTGGCGGTGTTGCGCTTGTCAAAGGCTCGCTTCATTTCGCGCGTGTACTGCCGACTCCAGTCCCTCACGGCTTGATGGTCGAATCCAGTCACAGTTGGCTGCCGACTAGCCGGGATTCCGTCGTTGATCGCCCTGCCCATGAGTAGCTCGGCCGGGGTGCGTCCTGTGGCTCTGTGTGGCGTGGTGCGGAATGCCAGTAGCCAGTCGTCTAGAGCCTCTCTCCAGTTCCGGCCCTCAGCAATCGCCGTCTTGATCACCTTGCCAATGCTGCGGTTGACACGTTCGGTGGCTCCGTTGGACTCCGGGTGCAGTGGACAGATAAGCCGGTGATGAACTCCATATGCGGTGAGGAAGTTACGAAATTCAGCGGAGTTGAAGGGCGGTCCGTTGTCGGTAATGACCTCCGCGGGGATTCCGTGGCGACTGAAGAGCCGTCTCAGGTGCGGTGTCACGCTGCCGGCCGTGGTTGACTGCATTACGTCGACTTCTAGGTACTTGGAGTACAAGTCGGTGGTGACGAGCAGCATGTGACCTTGCACCGGACCGTAGAAGTCCATGCCGAGCAGCTGCCAAGGCCCGTCGGGCATTTCCGTCGGCTTTAGAGGCGTCTGGTGCACGTGCGTTGCTGCTGCCTGACAGTAGATGCAGCACTTGACAAAGACTTCGCAGTCGCTGTACATTTTTGGCCACCAGACCTTGGTTTGCAGGCGCTTTAGAGTCCTGTCCGCCCCGAGGTGTCCGGTGTGAGCCAGCTGCAGGATCGGCCTCCGCAGTGCCTCGGGGATGACGATGAGATCTCCACGAAGCAGGACGCCGTCGTTCTCGGTTAGTTCGCTGCTGATGGACTTGAATGAGCGTTGCACCGGGCTGAGAGTGTTCCAGTTGCCGGTTCTGATCGCGCCGAGTGCGGCCTGCATTTCCGCATCAGTTCTTGCAGCCTCTCTGATCTGTTGGATTGTGAAGCCCTTTGGCACGGCACCAGTTGACACAGCGTTGACGTGGGCTTCATCGAGGACCTCGCCGATGTTTGGCCTCGACTCTGGCAGCGGCTGGCGGCTGAGCAGATCGGCTGGATTTGCTGGTCCCGGCCTGTACAACAGAGTAAAGCGGAGGTGCTGGATGCGGAGGGCCATTCGCTCGATCCGCGGCGGCGGGCGGGACCCCGGCTTGAACAGTGGAACTAGGGGCCGGTGGTCCGTCACAACGGTGAAGTTCGGGTCGCCTGCCAGGTAATGTTCGAATTTCAGGCAGGCGAACTTGATGGCCAGCGCCTCCCGCTCGATCTGCGCATACCGCTGCTCCACCGGCGACAGAGCTCTGCTGGCATAGGCCACGGGACGGCTGCTGCCGTCTGGCTGCTTCTGGGTGAGAATGGCGCCGAGTCCGATCGGAGATGCGTCCACCAGGAGCTCCGTGTGCCGCTTGCGATCGAAGAATGCTAGCGTGTCGGCGTTGGCAATCGCACTTTTGATGCTGTTGAATGCCTTGGTGTGGCTGGCGGTCCAATCCCACGGCTGGCCCTTTTTAGTCAGTTGGCGCAGCGGGGCTGACACGTCAGCGTATCCAGAAATGAACTTCGCCAGAAAGTTTGCTGTGCCAAGGAATGACCGTATTTCTGAGACATTGGCGGGCTGCCGGAAGTCCTGCATTGCTTGGATCTTCTCGGCAGCTGGTTGGATGCCCTTGGCTGACAGATGCATTCCGAGGAAGTCGACTGCTGGCTTGGCGAACTTGCACTTGTCTTTGTTCAACGTGATGCCAAACTCGCGGAGGCGTTGAAGACATACATTCAGTCTTTCATGATGTTGTTTGATATCTGCGGCGTACACGATGACATCGTCGTGGACCCACCTGACGCCGTCGATGCCGCTGAGGATGCCTAGCATAACCCGTTGAAGGATTTCTGAGGCGTTGGTAAATCCCATGCTCAGCGGCTTCAGTCGCATCAGTCCGAGCGGCGTGCTGAATGTGAACAGATATCGGCTGTCTTCGTGCACGGGGATCTGATAGAAAGCTTTCCGGATGTCAAGCTCGCTGAAAAGCTTGGCTCCAGACATCTCCTCGGTGACTTCGTCCAGTGTCGGGATCTGCTGCTTTTCCGGAACAACGAAGGCGTTCAGGTCGCGAAGGTCTTGGCAGAGCCTGACGCCGCCGTCCGCCTTGGGCACTACGACCATGCGTGCCACCCAGGCGCTGGGTCCCTTGACTGCTTCGATGATATCCTGTCGCTCCAATTCCTTCAGCTCGTCCACCACGGTTGCTCTTAGATGCGCCGCTACCCGGGAAGGCGCGTGGCAGACTGGAACGGCGTCGCCTGACAGCTGCACTTTCACCTGGACGCCCTTGATGCATCCGATGCCTTCGAAGACTTCTCTGTGACGGTGCAGGATGTCTTGCAGCTGCGGTGACAGGCTCGCTGTGCTGTTTGAGTGCACGGCTTCCGTCCCGCTCGAATCGGGGCGCTGGATTTTGAGCACTCCGAGTCTGAATGCGGGCTCGCGACCGAGAATCGTCAGGCCGTCACCATCCATGATGTAGAACGGAATGACAGTGCTGGCTGATCCAACGTGGACTTGTAAGTCGGAGACACCAAGGATCTTCAGCGGTGAAGCGCAACCGTAGGCTCGCACCTCGGATTTTGGAGCTCGCAGATGCGGCCGGCTGAGCGTCTTGAAGGTGCATTTGCTCATAATGCTGCAGCTAGCTCCGCCATCAATCATCATCGAGAGCTGCTGATCTCCCACTTGGACTTTCAGCGAGACGTCGGGCGGATAGATGCCTTCCCTGTGTAGTGTGAACACGTCTTGGCTGGAGGTGTCTCCAGGAGCTGTACTGTATGCGTTGGCGTGAATCTGCTGTTGGACTCTGTTGCTGCTTAACCGCGGCTGGCGGCAGGCCTTTGCTAGGTGGTTTGGCTTGCCACAGTTGTGGCAGATTTTGTCCTTGGCTGCGTCACAGGAAGCGTGGCCGCGCTCGCCGCAGCGGTAGCAGGTCTGTGACTGGCTCTGCCTGGCCTCGCTGTGTGGTCTGCGTTTGTCTGACGCTGTTTGGCTTCTATTGGCCACGCTGGCCACCTGCGACTCGGTGGTCTTCTCCATCTCAGCAGCCTGTTCTTCCGCAGCTTCGAATGCTCTGGCCTTCCGCAGCGCGTCTTCCAGTGAGATGTTTGCTTCCTGGAGCAGCCGTCTGCGCAGCTTGTCGGAGGTGCATGTAGCAACAAGTTGGTCTCGGATGAGGGAGTCGCGTAAGTCGCCGAATTCACATGGTTCAGCAGCCGTCCGCAGTCTGCTGTACCAAGCTTCGATTTTCTCACCAGATTGTTGAACACACAGACGGAACTGGTATCGAGCGTAAACGGTGTTCTTTCTATCGTCGAAGTGTTGCTTCAGCCCCTTGAAGATTGTCTGCAGTGTGTGCTCCTGCTCCTGGCCGTCGGCGTCAGACCTGGGCTTTGGTAGTTCCCGAATGATGTCCGAGACTTCCTTTCCGGCCGTGTAGCAGAGCAGCTTGCATTTTTGGTTTTCATTGGCAATTGCAGATGCCTCAATAAAGTCTGCGAATCGCGCTGACCATTCGTTCCAACGTTTGCCTGCGTTGTGCGGGTCGTGAGTAATGAGAAATGGCTCGGGTGGAGGTAGAGAAACGTAGCTTGTGGCCATGCCCCGCGTTGGCTGCGATGGCTTGCGATGCCACTGTAGGAACTGAGAAATGCGACTGTTTGTAGTCGATAGCCGAAATGTCACAAGAGCGATTTCAATGCGATTCAGTATATTTTATAACAGCCGAGTTGAGCTGGGGTGGCGGCTAAAGCCGCACCCCGTACATCAGTTAACGTGCGTGCTAAGGGGGGTAGAAAGGTGGCAGAGAGAAAGACGCAGAACGCCGCCAACCCCACGCACGCGTGACGGCTGGCGCCGCCTACAATTCTCTCCCCACTCCATTCTCTCCTCACTCTCTATTTTCTCCCCACTCTCCATTTTCTCCCCACTCTCCATTTTCTCCCCACTCTTTCTTCTCTCCCCACTCCATTCTCTCCCCACTCTCCATTTTCTCCCCACTCTCCATTTTCTCCCCACTCTATTCTCTCCCCATTGCTCTTTTTCCAGATTGTGTGGACTCTGGCAGCATTATTTTATTTTATTTCCATTTTCCCGTGAGGAAATCGAATTTAATTTTGTCCGTGTGCGTACTGTACTACATGTGCGAATTCTTTTAGCAGTGTTATTTTCCAATTAGTTATACTCTTGAGCACACTCTGAGAGTACTAGGCACTGCCGTGTTTATTTTCTAACTTTTTAAACTTTTATTTTCTTGGTTCCAGTGCGTTTTTTTACTTGAGCTGCCTCTTCGTTTCTGTAAAATTCTTCAGCGAGATCAACTTTACAAATTTCCGACGGATATGTTTGAGCTGGTACAGTGCGTTGAGCAGTAGGCGCGTTTTTCTGCGGCCATTTCTTCCTGTCTGCGGACAGGAGAAAACCGATGCCATTGTGCCTACTTACCTAGTAGTGGCATTAGTATTTTGAAACCGACTGTTCGTATTTTTTCCATTGCGATTTTTATTTTACAAATCTAATCCCAATTTTAGTCCCAATTTTTCAGCTGTTTTTTCTAAATGCTAGCCGTCAACTAATTACAAATGTATCTTTGCTCAATTCAGAGTGTGTGCATGCGTGCCAGACCCAATGCTATTCCCATTTTGTCGAACTGTCCTAGCTGCCATTATTCGCCAGTTCGTATTTCCTTAGTCTTTTATTTTTCCAATTCAGCCTAATTCTGATTTACAGTATTTTTATTCACCTTCCTACAAGTAGTAAACGACTTGAAGTCAATCCTAATTTGCTTAAAACTTCTGGTTTGATTATGAAAACATTTCTGTGAAAAGTCTAACACAATAATTTCTTTCCTTTTATTCGGTTACCCGGATTGGACACCAACCCGTACCCTTCGCCCGAAAACTGACCCGGATTGGACACCAATCCGTACTCTGCACGGAAACTGACCCGGATTGGACACCAATCCGTACTCTTTGCACGGAAACTGACCCGGATTGGACACCAATCCGTACTCTTTGCAAGGAAACTGACCCGGATTGGACACCAATCCGTACTCTTCGCCCGAAAACTGACCCGGATTGGACACCGATCCGTACTCTTCGCCCGAAAACTGACCCGGACTGGACACCAACCCGTACCCTTCGCCCGAAAACTGACCCGGATTGGACACCAACCCGTACTCTTCGCCCGAAAACTGACCCGGATTGGACACCAATCCGTATTCTGCACGGAAACTGACCCGGATTGGACACCAATCCGTACTCTTTGCACGGAAACTGACCCGGATTGGACACCAATCCGTACTCTTTGCACGGAAACTGACCCGGATTGGACACCAATCCGTACTCCGATCCGGTGTTTCGTCCCGGAACGTTTTTAGCTGATCCGGCTACCAGTTTCGGAACGAAAAAAGTATGAACGGCCGGATCACGAACGAAATCCAGAGTACATTGTAAACTTTCGTCACTTTTTCGAGCCAATTTACCGGATCACAATACATTACAGAATAGGAAAAATTTCCGGGTGAAGACAAAAATTTCCGGGCCAAGTTTCCGGGCGAATTTTTTGACGGGAGGGCTGGTTCTTCTAATCTACCATAGACTACTAGTCAGGGCTGGTTCTACTAATCTACCATAGACTACTAGTCAGGGCTGGTTCTACTAATCTACCATAGACTACTAGTCAGGGCTGGTTCTACTAATCTACCATAGACTACTAGTCAGGGCTGGTTCTACTAATCTACCATAGACTACTAGTCAGGGCTGGTTCTACTAATCTACCATAGACTACTAGTCAGGGCTGGTTCTACTAATCTACCATAGACTACTATTCAGATTTAACATAGATTAACTAGATAAAGATGCACCGCGATCTTCATCAGCAATAGATCCTCACCAACTGGGAGATGTCAACCCGATTGCAGAGCAGATCGCTGATAACAGATTTGGCATGCTGTACAGCTCCATCAGGATCTCGATCGATGAGTATCTTATGAAGGCAGGCATTGACAAGATTAGCAACTAGGGGACTGTTGTCTCGGCGAACTGTCTCGATGCCTTTGCAGTCCATCTTGTCGTGCTTGTCTGGCTTAGTAAAGTACAGACCAGCGTAGCTGAAGCAAGTTTAGAGAAATACTTTGGGACTTGTAATATGGGATTTATGTGGTAACACTTAAAAGAATGTGTTTGAATATGAGTCCTTTGAGAATGCCAGGAGTAAAAGTGTCATCAGTATGAGTGTCATGAGTACGATTGTGTCAGGAGTACGATTGTGTCAGGAGTACAATTGTGTCAGGAGTACGATTGTGTCATGAGTATGATTGTGTCATGAGTACAATTGTGTCATGAGTACAATTGTGTCATGAGTACAATTGTGTCATGAGTACGATTGTGTCATGAGTATGATTGTGTCATGAGTACAATTGTGTCATGAGTACAATTGTGTCATGAGTACAATTGTGTCATGAGTACAATTGTGTCATGAGTACAATTGTGTCATGAGCATGATTGTGTCATGAGTATGATTGTGTCACGAGTATGAGTAATATGAGCACAAAATTCATAAGAACAGAAATGAATTCAGGCCCCAATAAAATGCTCACCGCTTCTTATTAATGAGCAGGTAGGGGCAGTAGACCTTCTCAAACTCCAGTTTAATTGGTGGCGGAAATTTAGCGCTAATATATTCGGCCGCCTCTCTGCCCAGTTTCATAGCATCGGCCACCGTGGCAACACTGAAGCGACACATCACAGAGTCCGTGTCGCCGTAGATCACCTTGGCGTCGTGAGCGTAACCATTGGCAACGGTGTAGCGCTCCTCAACGTAGCGCTTAGTTTCCATGATCATGACTCGGCCGAAGGCTGTGACACTGGATGAAATGTCCAGGCAGGGCAATTTGCCAACCTGGGCGCCGGTGAAGCCGTAGACTGAGTTGGCGCTGATTTTCAACGCCAGCTGGCGACCATCAAGCACCTAGCAGCAGGTTAATGTTTTTTAGCCTTATCTATTAGGAAAATAAACTGCACAGAACTTCTACTTGCTGAGGGAATTAGGGTGCTAAGGGAGAATAATATTATTCTCTGTTAGGAAATAAACTACGCAAAACTGTATTTGCTACTTATAGTAGAATTAGGGTGCTGTGGGAGCTTGTAGATCGGGAGTTAGATTCTTATCCCTATAAGGAATTTGTATCCTTAAGTAAGACACCCACTTCCTACTTCACTAGTGCTTCAGTTCACCCAGTTGTAAAATGGATGCCAGCATCAGTTGGGTTAGACCAGGGGTCGGCAAACTTATTAGCTAGCGGGCCAAAGAGAGAACCTAATAGATCACAGTGACTGTATTGACTGTAGAAATTTGAGACAGGGGAGAGACGAGACAGGGGAGAGATGAAGCAGGCGAGAGATGAAACAGGGGAAAGATAAGACATGGGAGAGACGAGACAATGGAGAGATGGGACAGGGGACAGATAAGCCAGGGGAGAGATGAGACAGGGGAGAGATAAGACAAAGGAGAGATGAGACAGGGGAGAGATAAGACAGGGGAGAGATGAGACAGGGGAGAGATGAGACAGGGGAGAGATGAGACAGGGGAGAGATGAGACAGGGGAGAGACAAGACAATGGAGAGATAAGAAACGGAGAGATAAGACAGGATACTATTGGTGTCGGAAGGGGGCAACGGGTTGGATTTGGGAGCTTCGAGGGCCGCATCTGGCCGGCGGGCCGGAGTTTGCCGACCCTTGGGTTAGACATTATGGTGGGTGTGGCGGCAGAAAAAATAGAATAACTTTCTATCATTTCTACTAGCAGTAGGCAACTCAGGAAAACAATACAAAGCAATTAAAAACCGGCCACTCACTCGCTTCTTAAACTCGTCCGTCTCATTCTTTAGATCGTCTTTCGCTCTCTTCCTAGCGTTGAGCAGTTGCTCAAGAATCTCTGGCAGTAGGCCTTTCCTAACGTCGCGTTTAACAAAGTATGAGCCGCATGGTGTCTTGATGTACTCATCCGGCTGGAGATTGTACCTGGCGATGGAGGCCTGGTCTAGCAGGGTTGTGTAGCAAAGATTATGCGCCATCATGATCGACGGATACAGGGAAGAGAAATCCAGAGTGGCTATGGGGGTGGTGTAGTAGCCTTTGACAGGCTCAATCACAGTAGCGCCTGTGTACTCATCGCCCTGCTCAACCTTCTGGGTGGGCAGAAGCAGATCCTGCTCCTTGGCTTTGCGCAGCAGCTGGGAGATCACTTTCACCTGGGAATAGTGTGTAGGATACGATATATGAGATGCTTAACACAGGTGCAGTGTAGTGTATTGAAGACACTTTGACAAGAAAGTACGCTTATAAATAGAATATAGAAATACTCATCTCAACATAGAAATGGTTTATATCAACATAGAAATGGTTTATATCAATACAGAAATGGCACATCTTAACACAGAAATGGCGAATTTCAAAATAGAAATGGTACATCTTAGTATAGAAATGGCTTATCTCAAAATAGAAATGGCACATCTCAATATAGAAATGGCACATCTCAATATAGAAATGGCTTATCTCAAAATAGAAATGGCACATCTCAATATAGAAATGGCACATCTCAATATAGAAATGGCACATATCAAAATAGAAATGGCTCATCTCAATATAGAAATGGCACATCTCAATATAGAAATGGCACATATCAAAATAGAAATGGCACATCTCAATATAGAAATGGCACATCTCAATATAGAAATGGCACATATCAAAATAGAAATGGCTCATCTCATTATAAAAATGGCAAATCTAAAAATAGAAATGGCAAATCTAAAAATTTAAATGAATTTGAAATGAAAGAAATGAATAAATTGAAATTGAATTTTAGTATAGAAATGGCTTATCTCAATACAGAAATGGCACATCTTAGAATAGAAATGGCACATCTCAAAATAGAAATGGCACATCTCAATATAGAAATGGCACATCTTAGTGGCACGGCTCAAAACAGAAATGGCAAATCTCAAAATAGAAATGGCACATCTCAAAATAGAAATGGCTCATCTCATTATAAAAATGGCAAATCTAAAAATAGAAATGGCAAATCAAAAAATTGAAACGAAAAAATGAATAAATTGAAATTTATTCTATGTAGAAATGGCTTATATCAATACAGAAATGGCACATCTTAGTATGGAAATGGCACATCTCAAAATATAAATGGCACATCTTAATATAGAAATGGCACATCAAAAAACTGAAATGGCACATGTGAATATAGAAATGGCACATTTCAATATAGAAATGCCATATCACAAAACAGAAATGGCACATCTCAATATAGAAATGGCACACCCCAGACAAGGAACCACAAGCACATACCTGCTGGCCCCTAGACAGCAGAAAGGTGAGCGGCACGCCAGTAACTCTGGCCATCTCCATATAGTTCACAAGGCACATGAGCTTGTCCATGAGACGCAATGGTAGGTAGGCATCTTTCAGACAGTAGACAGCCAGCCTTCGCCTAGTCTGCTCGTTGCCATTCTGCAAGTCGGTGATGATAGAGTGCTGCACATCCTCTTTTTGTTCGTGCAGGAAATGATAAGAAACCGCATTGAGCGAGTAGCTGCGCAGTTTGTAGTCTCTGAATAGGATCTGCAGCAAGTCCAGCTGTACCCGGCCCTCCATATTAACCCACTTGTTCTCTCGGCGGCCCATCTGTTTAGACTGAATCTGAGCCTCCCGAATGCTGGACTTGGCGCCGGCGATGCGGCCCAGGAATGGAAACTGCTGCACTTTTAGTGTTGCCGCCCGCTTCAGCAGGTAGGGCATATCAAAGTTCTGGATGTTGTAGCCGGTGATCACGTCTGGATCTACGTCGCGAACGAATGCCGACCAGGCTGCTAGAAGCTCCTGTTCTGTCTTGAAGGACAGCACCTGGAGGGCAGAGAGGAGGTTGTTGGGATCTGGTAGATTAGTAATGGGATCTGGTAGATTATTGTTGGGATCTGGTAGATTATTGATGGGATCTGGTAGAATTTTGATGGGATCTGGTAGATTAGTAATGGGATCTGGTAGATAATTGATAGGATCTGGTAGATTGGTGATGGGATCTGGTAGATAAGTGATGGGATCTGGTAGATTATTGTTGGGAACTGGTAGATTATTGAGGGGATCTGGTAGATTAGTAATGGGATCTGGTAGATTATTGATGGGATCTGGTAGATTGGCGATAGGATCTGGTAGATAAGTGATGGGATCTGGTAGATAAGTGATGGGATCTGGTAGATAAGTGATGGGATCTGGTAGATAAGTGATGGGATCTGGAAGATAAGTGATGGGATCTGGAAGATAAGTGATGGGATCTGGTAGATAAGTGATGGGATCTGACAGATGGGATGGGATTTCTAGAATGGATTTTAGAGTTGGTGCTGGGTTCCGGAGAGTTAAATTTGCGATCTAAATGTATCTCTTACCTGAGATCCGACAATGGAGGCGCAGGTGCCCAGAGTGAAGACATTCCTAATAAACGGATCAGTTTCGCCATGTCGCACAACCATGTTGGCAATCTGAATCACCGGGTCGCGCTCCGGCTCTGGGAAGACTCCGCGCCTGCCGGCGCACTCGATGTCGAAGCTCAGAATGCGCAGCGGCGCCACCTTACTCCAGATGCCCTCGGCCGGGTGGGCGACAACGTCGGACCAGACCGCAACATCGGCTTCCAGCTGGCAGCGAGACTGCGGAGCCAGACGATTTTCTTTCTCGCGCAGAGTGTACTTGCCGGCCGGCAGTTCTACCTGAAAAAGATGGAAATTGTTTGACGATATTAATCACGTTATGTGCTACTGAATTCAGCATTATAAGTAGAATGTTGCGGAAAACTCGGTTATAATATAAGGGACAATGCAAAATCTTGATGGTAAAAGAAGAGGGATAAGAAGATTTAGAAACGGAGCCTGAAGGAAAAGACAGTGAGCCTAAAGGAATGGACAGTGAGCCTGAAGGAATGGACAATGAGCCTGAAGGAATGGCCGGTGAGCCTGAAGGAAAAGCCGCTTACCCAGCAGCAGCCAACCAGTCCAGTATCAGCCATGAAGCGGATCTCAAAGTCAATATTAGCTTCAAACAGGCTGAAGTGATGGGAGCCGCGGCCTGACTGCCAGCTGAAGCCCTGCTCAAGCAGCCGCTTTGCCGGGGCCATCAGGCGCTGAAGAGCAACGGTGATGCGAATGAAGGCCTGTTTGCGATTTCTATGAAATCCGTAGATACTCTCTTTGTCAACTAGTCGAACAGCTACAACAGCTTCAACGATGCCTTCCCGATTTCCGCGCAGATCTTTGAGCACAGCCTGGTTGAGTGCCTGACGAAACGGATGACAGTCGGCTGGACTGAAGCCCTCCGGCGCAGGGACAAAAAAGTACGGATAGAATCCGTGCACATGTACTAATACGGAGTGCCCGGTCTCTGTTATGCCGTACATGCGAACTACGGGACTGGCGCCTGAGCTGCTGCTGCTGTTGCTGCTGGCTGGCAGGGTGTAGCAGTCCAAATCCATCTGCTGGAATATCAGCGGTTGAGTAGCAGGATCGTGAGCATTGGCCAAAGCTGATCGGCGCCATTTTTTAGCGTCTGCTCCGGCTGCGGCCGCGGCTGCAGACGCAGCGTCGGCGTCGATGACGGCAGCATCCGCGGCGTCGGCTTCAGCTGCGTCGGCCTCCTCTTCGAACATGGCCAGCTCCTGGGGATGATGATTAGGGCGCATTTTATGAGGGCACATTATTATTTTTGTTACCGATTCCAGGCCACAAGCACGGTTTATGACCAATTCCAGACAACGAGCATGGTCTATGACCAATTCTAGTCAGCAAGCATGGTCTATGACCAATTCCAGACAACGAGCATGGTCTATGACCAATTCTAGTCAGCAAGCATGGTCTATGACCAATTCTAGTCAGCAAGCATGGTCTATGACCGATTCTAATCAGCAAGGATGGTCTATGACCGATTCTAATCAGCAAGGATGGTCTATGACCGATTCTAATCAGCAAGGATGGTCTATGACCGATTCTAATCAGCAAGGATGGTCTATGACCGATTCTAATCAGCAAGGATGGTCTATGACCGATTCTAATCAGCAAGGATGGTCTATGACCGATTCTAATCAGCAAGGATGGTCTATGACCGATTCTAATCAGCAAGCATGGTCTATGACCGATTCTAGTCAGCAAGCATGGTGACCAATGACCTATAACCATTGATCGATTGAGCAAAGCTCACCTGCTCAAACGTGGACCTGCCGTAATCTCCGTCGCTACCACCACCGTCGTCATCATCGTCATTGAATCGGCGCCGCTTAGCAGCCGCGGCAGCGCCAGCCGAGGAAGACCCGGAGGCGGCGTGCTTTGATGCGGACGACCCACCACGACCGCCGCCGCCACTTCCGGTTGGAAAACGACGACCGGACATGACAAATGATTTTAGCAAATGGTTTGTCTGGCGCAAATATTACACAGCTGAGGGATGACACAGAAGAGATGATAGAGCTGAAAATAATGGTATTTCATACTGTCTTACCAGACAGAGCAAGAAAATAACTATTGTACCCGATAAATATGAGGGTCTGACCATCAAATCCTACTGAGATGGGATTCTGACCATTAAGTCCCACTGGGATGGGATTCTGACCATCAAGTCCCACTGGGATGGGATTCTGACCATCAAGTGCCACTGAGATGGGATTCTGACCATCAAGTCCCACTGGGATGGGATTCTGACCATCAAATCTTACTGAGATTGGATTCTGACCATCAAATCCTACTGAGATGGGATTCTGATCATCAAATCCTACTGAGATGGGATTCTGACCATCAAGTGCCACTGAGATGGGATTCTGACCATCAAGTCCCACTGGGATGGGATTCTGACCATCAAATCTTACTGAGATGGGATTCTGACCATCAAATCCTACTGAGATGGGATTCTGATCATCAAATCCTACTGAGATGGGATTCTGACCATCAAGTCCCACTGGGATGGGATTCTGACCATCAAATCTTACTGAGATGGGATTCTGACCATCAAATCCTACTGAGATGGGATTCTGACCATCAAGTCCTACTGAGATGGGATTCTGACCATCAAATCCTACCGAGATGGGATTCTGACCATCAAATCTTACTGAGATGGGATTCTGACCATCAAATCTTACTGAGATGGGATTCTGACCATCAAGTCCCACTGGGATGGGATTCTGACCATCAAATCTTACTGAGATGGGATTCTGACCATCAAATCCTACGGAGATGGGATTCTGATCATCAAGTCCTACTGAGATGGGATTCTGACCATCAAATCCTACCGAGATGGGATTCTGACCATCAAATCCTACTGAGATGGGATTCTGACCATCAAGTCCTACTGAGATGGGATTCTGACCATCAAATCCTACCGAGATGGGATTCTGACCATCAAATCTTACCGAGATGGGATTCTGACCATCAAATCCTACCGAGATGGGATTCTGACCATCAAGTCCTACTGAGATGGGATTCTGACCATCAAATCCCACTGGGATGGGATTCTGATCATCAAATCTTACTGAGATGGGATTCTGACCATCAAGTCCTACTGAGATGGGATTCTGACCATCAAATCTTACTGAGATGGGATTCTGACCATCAAGTCCTACTGAGATGGGATTCTGACCATCAAATCCTACCGAGATGGGATTCTGACCATCAAGTCCTACTGAGATGGGATTCTGACCATCAAGTCCTACTGAGATGGGATTCTGACCATCAAATCCTACTGAGATGGGATTCTGACCATCAAATCTTACTGAGATGGGATTCTGACCATCAAGTCCTACTGAGATGGGATTCTGACCATCTAGTCCTACTGAGATGGGATTCTGACCATCAAGTCCTACTGAGATGGGATTCTGACCATCAAATCTTACTGAGATGGGATTCTGACCATCAAGTCCTACTGAGATGGGATTCTGACCATCAAGTCCTACTGAGATGGGATTCTGACCATCAAATCCTACTGAGATGGGATTCTGACCATTAAGTCCTACTGAGATGGGATTCTGACCATCAAATCCTACCGAGATGGGATTCTGACCATCAAATCTCACTGGGATGGGATTCTGACCATCAAATCTTACTGAGAGGGGGTATTAGACTAACCAATAAACTGTAAAAACCTTGATCATTGAAAGATAAAAACAAAAAGTTAACACTTGGCAACTAGACTTGTCAAAATAATAAAACTGACACTTGTCACACGTTATATTTAGCATTGTTTGAACTTCAATAGTTGGAACTAGGTAATTGCCAAATGCATGCTACTGATGCGATAGTGCTGACAGGTACTGCAGGGGTAATTGGGATAATAGGGATTTTAGTTTGAATTTAGTAACAGAGTGAACTAATGGGAGCACAAATAAAACACTTAATGTATTTCCCTATCCAACAGACTTCAAATTGGGACTTGAAACTGTACATCACTGACGATGTACAAAACCGTCGCCATTTGTCGAGTAACGAAATGGCCTCACACGGCTTGGCAGGCCGCGAGTTGTGGCCGACGACGCCGCAGGCCGACGATAACTGCCGGCATGCCCGACGGCTTCAGTGTTGAAGTACACCTCCAGAGCCAGCAGCAGGCGGTAGAACTGAAGGGGCAGGACATCGGATCTGGTGGCAGCAGTCGGCAGTAGATCAGTAGGATACACATTGATCTCCGTCTCAATCTCGTGCAGATCCAGATCCTGGGCGCACGTTGTCATGGCAACGGACCCAGCCGGGTCGGCCTCTTCAACGCCGACGCCGAAGACTGGCAGACGATCGGGATAGTCAACGGGAATGCAAACAGCAACCGCGGCAACGGCTTTCTGATCACCGCTGGCCCAACGAATTCCAACAGTGAAGAAAAGGTCGACAGGCGATATCAGCTGACTGAGCCTGGCTGTGAATGCCAACTCGCAGAAGGCGTCATAGGTAACGCGTTGCCAGGGCCGGCAAATCGAACAATTCGCCACGGGCGGCAGGCCGGGCGTTGCCTTGACAACAAAATTGACGCCAGCATTGGCCAGATTGTCTAGCCGATTCAGCAGCTGCAGGCGAGACTCGGCGCGTCCGCGCAGGCGTCGGACACAATCGGCGACTCCGCGAAATGCCAGCTCAGAGTCCAGAACAATGTCCGGCGAGGCAGCTGAAGGTCGTTTGGAGTTTCAAGAATTTTTATTTGAAACGAAACATAAATATATTACAATGCAGTTCATACTACTATTAAGTAAGCGGCAGTGTTAACTAATACAAAAAAGCTTAACAATTGAATAGTTATGAGAGAAGGTCGGATAGTAGTTTAGAAACCGAATTATGATATAATGAGTTGAGGCTGCTGCTGCTGCTTCTGCTTATCTGAAACTGACAGATAATTAGCTAGAAAAATATGATGGCACTCTAATGCGAGAAACTGGATGCGAGGAATTTCTGCAGGATAATAATATACTGGGCATCTTTACTGGATATTCGCTAGCCTTGATTGTGTGATAATGCCAATTATATGGGATCGCAAGAAACAGCAACCAATGAAAGTAGAGAAGAAATCTTCAATAAATTGAAGTTGTATTAACAACGGACAAGCTTTGAAAGACTTTAAGGAAACAGCTCTGAAGAATCCGTTAGAAGGGCCTGAAGAATCAGTTAGTAGGGCCTGAAGAATCAATTAGTAGGGCCTGAAGAATCAGTTAGTAGGGCCTGAAGAATCAATTAGTAGGGCCTGAAGAATCAGTTAGTAGGACCTGAAGAATCAATCAGTAGGGCCTGAAGAATCAATTAGTAGGGCCTGAAGAATCAGTTAGTAGGACCTGAAGAATCAGTTAGTAGGGCCTGAAGAATCAGTTAGTAGGGCCTGAAGAATCAGTTAGTAGGACCTGAAGAATCAGTTAGTAGGGCCTGAAGAATCAGTTAGTAGGGCCTGATGAACCAATTAGTAGGGCCTGAAGAATAAACTAGTAGGGCCTGAAGAATAAACTAGTAGGGCCTGAAGAATAAACTAGTAGGGCCTGAAGAATAAACTAGAAGGACCTGAAGAATAGCTGCGCCCACCTTTGTTGCCAAGATCCACGCTGCGGCAGACGATGCCGGCAAGGCGCTGGGCCCAGGTGTAGGCCAGTCCGACGTCCCGACGTCGAAGCCACAGAAAGTCGCTAGCGGCGCCTGGCAGGGCGTGTCTGACAGCGTAGCCCGGAGCAGTTCGACCATCGTCGCCCGGATACAAGCAGTCTAATAGTAGAGGCGAATTGCCGCCAATCTTCGCCGTATCGACGTCCACAATGTCGACAGGCGGCTGCTGCTGCTGTTGCTGGGGCTCAATAGAAACGTTGCGCACTGTCACAAGCCGACAGCTGGGCAGGTAGTGAAAAGACAACAGCAATCGACGCCCTGAAGCATTCGGGACAGACAAGCTCAGCCGCACACTCAGCGGATGCGGGGTGAGCAATTGGCGAATGGCCTCCTCGCCGCTCTCATTCCCAGCCTCGTCGTCGTCATCGTCATCGTTGGCCGTAGCCGCAGCAGATTTGCCGCTCTTAGCCTTGCTCTTCTTTTTAGACTTCTTCTTGTTCTTCTTCTTTTTCTTCGAGCTCAAATCTTCTTCATCGTCGTCGTCGTCCTCTTCGTCGCCGTTGGCATCGGCGTGACGACCGTCTTCAGCCTCGGCGACATCCTGGCCAGCCTTGGCGGAGGAGCCTTTGCTGACGGCCGACTTCAATCGGTCCAACTCGGCTTGGCGAACAGATGCGGCCTCGTTACGATCGCCGATGATTTCAACCTGTAGTTTTAATTGCGGAAAACTATTTTTTCACTACATATCGCCCCTACAAATGTGTGACAAACTTGATATCATTTGGTTGAATCGTATCAGGTTTTTTATTTAAAAAATTAAATAAAATTCAACTAATTCTGCGGAAGTTGAACGAAAGAGAGGAAAAAATTTCAATGCAAAATGATAACTATAAATTCTGCTTTTTTCTATACATATCGGCTCATTTGACTCACAAGCATAGCTGTCGGCTGGTTAGCCAGCTCTTCAGCGTTGTCAAGGCAGCCGCTATCAGCGTAAGCGCTCAACTGGCTATAGAGCAAATACAGCGGCGCTGGCAACAGCTTAGCGACAGCATCGGCCTTCCATTGAGCAGTGACACTGGCGCCGGGACCAGACGAGTTTAATCCCAGAGCAGTCTCAACTGGCTCAGCAGCTTTGGCCACGGCTTCGAGCAGGGGCGCCAGAGATTCGAGTCGGCGACGCTTCTCGGCAATGTCAGCCTGCACAGCAGCTGCCTGACGCTTACCAGTGCGCAGCTTATTGGCCAGGGTCTCTCGCTGCTTGAGCTCATATCGAAGTCGGGCCAGTGTGCACTCGTGCTCGCTGAGTTCGGCCAAGTTGGCGCCGGAGTCGCGCACGAATTCGTCCAAAGGAGCCAGGCTGATGGACTCGTGACGGGAGCGAAAGTCCTGCAGTCAGAAATATATTGATTTTTGTGACATCAGCAACAGTTTTGAACTCCTTGAACTGCTGCGGATTCTGCTACGATTCCAGCTGTGGATTCTGCTACGATTCCAGCTGTGGATCCTGCTACGATTCTAGCAGCTGTGGATTCTGCTACGATTCCAGCTGTGGATTCTGCTACGATTTCAGCTGTGGATTCTGCTACGATTCTAGCAGCTGTGGATTCTGCTACGATTCCAGCTGTGGATTCTGCTACGATTTCAGCTGTGGATTCTGCTACGATTCCAGCTGTGGATTCTGCTACGATTCCAGCTGTGGATTCTGCTACGATTTCAGCAGTGGATCCTGCTACGATTCCAGCTGTGGATTCTGCTTCGATTCCAGCTGTGGATTCTGCTACGATTTCAGCAGTGGATTCTGCTACGATTTCAGCAGTGGATTCTGCTACGATTTCAGCAGTGGATCCTGCTACGATTCCAGCTGTGGATTCTGCTTCGATTCCAGCTGTGGATTCTGCTACGATTCCAGCTGTGGATTCTGCTTCGATTCCAGCTGTGGATTCTGCTACGATTTCAGCAGTGGATTCTGCTACGATTTCAGCAGTGGATTCTGCTACGATTTCAGCAGTGGATCCTGCTACGATTCCAGCTGTGGATTCTGCTTCGATTCCAGCTGTGGATTCTGCTACGATTCCAGCTGTGGATTCTGCTTCGATTCCAGCTGTGGATTCTGCTACGATTCCAGCTGTGGATTCTGCTACGATTTCAGCAGTGGATCCTGCTACGATTCTAGCTGTGGATTCTGCTACGATTTCAGCAGTGGATCCTGCTACGATTCCAGCTGTGGATTCTGCTACGATTCCAACTGTGGATTCTGCTACGATTCCAGCTGTGGATCCTGCTACGATTCTAGCAGCTGTGGATTCTGCTACGATTTTAAGTCCTTTGTTTGAACAGGCAAGTATGTTTAATTGAGGATTTTTTAACCGCGAGTGGGAGGATCCATTAGCCAGCTAACATCTCTCTCCCTATTAGCCAGCACAGTAGGTAAACAAGGCTCAATTGGCCTACCTGACATCTAGTAATCTCCCGCTGCAGATGACGGCATTCGTACAGCAGATTCTGCAACTGCAGATGACGAGAGTCGGCCTGGAGTTTAGAACTGGCTGTTAATTCTCTGGCTCGCTTCAATCTGAACTGAGCTTCTCTATTTAATCGCTTCATAATCATCAGGTCAGACATGCAGCCGATTCTCAAATTCTCAAGCCTAATGGCTAGTGAGTCTCCTTCGTGCTTAACAATAGACGATTTAAGCTGAGCAATCTCGGACAGTCTGCTCAGCAGGCGGGCCTTGGTAGCTGCGAATGCCACCAGAGGACCATCGTCAATGGACGAAGAAGTTGCATCGGCCGTCGTCGGGCAGCTGCCGACGCCTTCCTCTTCAATGTAGAATGCTCGACGGATTGAATCAACTGAGCCCCGCTCAGCAGCCGGTTGCTGCTGCTGCCTCTGCTCCGATGTAGTCGACACAGTGTCCTTACTAGCCGTCGACACGACTTCGGCGGGGGACGCCGATGACGCAACGGAAGCAGCTGCGCCAGCGGATTTCCTGGTTATTTTTCGTTTGACGGTGACGGCGGCAGGCGCCGATGGGTCGGTTTTAGTTGGCATCTTGATGCTGCTGCTGCTGCTGCTGCAGGTTCAACTGACTGGAACAAAATTAATAATATCTTAACACCTTTTATGGTGACACTAGACCCATTTCGCTGAATCTTGAGTACGCACTGACATTTTCATCGTCAGGCAGTGTACACTCCCACTGTGCCTTGGAGGTAGGCCCTTAACGGCATAAATTGCACGGCTAGCCTTCCCTCTGCGGCTGCGCCCCAATTTAATGTGGCCTCGCCGCGGAATCGAGCTCAGGGACCTTGGCGCCAGATGTAAACGCGTTAACCACTTTGCCACTCACCCCTGAACTCACTGGAAAATAATGATCAATTTTATTTTAATGTTTGCCTATATTTTTAATCTGTAACAAGTTTTTTTGGTCTGCAGTTTTTTTGTTTCTAGTCATAAGAAAAAAACTAAAATTAATATGCTGACAAATTTTGGGAAAAGTTTCAATCGATATTTTTTATTTAATTGTATATTTCGTGTAAAAAATCAATCAAAATTAGACATTTACTAAGAAAGACCAGATCACATTGGAGTGTAGAAACAATTAGCTAAAATTAGACATTTCAATCATTATTCTAGTCCACAGTTACAATCCAATGTTGAACACAGAGTTAATTGCGGTCAGTTACAGTTTGCCCTGCAGTTCACCTAGGCGTGACTGGAACTCTCTCAGTCGCATGCCCATGCTCATGTTGCCCTGCATTCTCAGGCGGCCAGTAAAGAATGCCTGCTGAGGATTCAGCCGGCCCAGCATCAGCTGGACAAGATCGGAGTCGCTGATTGTGATGGTCACGTCAGGCTTACCTGCGGACAGGTGACAGGTAAATCATATTTTACCACCGATTATACACTCGCTAGTTTAGCAACTTCCATTCAGAAATTTTGCAGCCAGGTGTAATCTAACTTTTAATGGATCCCTCCACTGACTTTGTCTGTCTCTATTTATTGTAAGGGATGCCTGCCTGCTTGTTTACCTGTACTTATGACTCATGCCTTTTTTAGTAACATGCCTGCCTGTCCTAGGATTTCTCTCCTACGTATGTCATACGTATTCAGACGTCAGCTTCTATTTTTAGCAACAGACCCCTTGTTCATCTGACGTCAGTTTCTATTAATAGAAAGTCACGTGATGTATCTGCTACCCCTACCTTGTCTGCACCATATTAACAGGTCCCTAAATGCTGGATCATTTAAGTGTGTGCCTGCGTGCCCGCTAAGGAAAAAATTGCGCGGCGCATTCAAAGGCCGCGTGTACAGCTGTTCAGTCCGTGGACAAGTGGGCGACGCAACACACAACTAACTTTCTACTGAAGCTAATTCTCGTAACTATAAGCAACGGAAATCAGTTGCCCAGCTAAAGTATACATATAGTTATCACTATACTTGGATTCAAGTCTGATCAGAAGTGTGTGTGTGCTTACGTATCAGCATATAGACAGAATTATGTAGAATTATGAACAGCCAGTCTTAAAGTTTCACCTGTTCCATTAAACTCCACAGCACCAGCGCCATTCTTGCAGTCAACCAGCCACATTGCAGTGGCACCATCGCGACCTCCAGTAACTTTGAATGCGAAGACACCATTTATGCGCTTAACAATCTGCTCGCCTTCTTCATTCAGGCCAGAGCGGATAGCGTCGAAAATTTTTGTGCACTACATTGACAAAAGATTGAGTATGTGAAAATTATTGACATAGTGCAATTTAGCCGCAATTCTGACCTAGGTTCTGCTGAATGATTCTATCAACTAATGAGACATGTGTTTTAACATAATATGATGCAAATTATATTACATTACATTATATGTAAACATATAACTAACCTCAAAAACTCCATCAGCTGGTGCAGCTGAAGCTGATGTGGCCTTCAAAGAAGAATCACATCCTTTAATAGTCAGCAGATCAGGCATATTGTATCCTAATTTATATGTTATTATTCTGAAACCAACAGAAAAATTTTTTTATATTCTACAAAAAAAATACAATTGTACATATTATTGTATTGTATGCATTAAAAAATTTACCTATTTAACCAAATTTAATTTTTTTCCTTATGCATACATAATATATATACACTATTATTTCACATATAGTGTGAAATAATGTAAGATATGTAAAAAACTAATATCTTGTACATATTAACTACTAGTTAGTAAATTTGGTTACTATCTAATTAAAACAAACAAGAGATCTTACTTAAATGCTTGCTTTGGAATTTTCCAATAATTTTCCAATTATCACTGAAGATTATCACTGAAATTTAATTAAACTAATCTAAATTAATTTCTTTTTTTTTCCTTTTTATAATATTATGTCTAATTGATAACAAGGGCAATCAAATTAAATGTGCATTATTATTAATGATGTTAGTATTAAGGCAATTAAGAAGGCTACATAAAAATATTAAAAATATGTAAGCCTATTCTTAATTGTTACAATACATTACTTACATTAGAGACTAAAGTCGGCCTACGAGTTTCATTTTTTAGTATGATAGGACATAACAATAAAAAAGTTATAATGTTATTAAAAGGGCATTTGTATGCCAAATATCTATGCTAAAAAAATCAAGACAGCTATTAATATTAAGAAACACTTGGCTTCAAGTAAATATAAACTAAAAACAGAATGAATGTTGTACAAAGTAAAGAAAATTTAAAGCAATTTTTTAAATTGAAAGATAAATTATATAAATATACAAGTTGAGAAATGTTACTCCATTGTTAAACTCATATTTTTTTCTTTTTCTGATCAGCTTATTTTACTTAGGATAAGATATATATATAAAATGTTCAAAGATATGAAATGAAAAATACCACATTTTAAGCAAAATTGGTCTAATTCTCAAATTTTGCAATGGGCCATTTCTAGCCATAGGCCTATACTAAAGTGGCTCAAGACCCTATGCATAAAGCAACCCACAGCTGCAAATAGTAAAAAAATATTTTAATAAAATTAAAACAACATTATCATTAGTATCATTAGTAGCTAGCTAGGTTGCCAGGTAGGTATATATGTATTCTATTCTAATTTCTAGAAGTCAAGAGCCTAAGACCTAATCATTCAGAGTAAATATATAAAAGGCTAATTCCATGAGATGATGGTCATTGTATTGGTATACATAATAATCATTATTTGTACCAAAGACAAACTAACTCAAGACTTTGTATGTTCCATATTGATGGGTGTGACTTCAAGATAAAGATAAGACACATTTTAAAGTAATTTTTTACTGTGTTAATGTAGTAGACAGAAACTTTCAATGATGGTTGTTTTTGGTGAAGGCTGACGTATTCAAATTTTCAGCATAAGTTCAAGATTCCTGCAAATCAGGCAAGTTTTTGTCTCAATCAGTCATTTGTTGTTGTAAACAATAGCTAGATAAACAGTTATAAACAAATTTCACATGTTATTAGCCAGTTTTGAGTGTGTTGCACATTTTTTTCTTAGATGACGGTCATTGGACTGATGGTCATTTGTTTCAAATAAAACAATTTTTTTTAAAACAGCAATGTTTTGAATAGTTTGAAAACATTTTTTTAAAGTTAGACCTGCTGCCATAAAGTTACTATGATAGCAACAAAGGAATCTCTTTATTTTGGATAATATCATAGTTTTAAGATTGTTTGTAACTAATATTAGTTCTAATAAAAATATTTAATGCTTTTCTAACCATAAAATTTATTACACTAATCTCACATTTCAGATCAAACCTACCATGTACCTTCAACAAAACATAAACTTCAAGATTGCCTGACTCAATAATCATAAAGATGGCTAATCAGTTAATAGAGGGAACAGTGCATGAAACAATAAAATAAACCAATGGCTTAGTATGACTTAACAAAAAAGAGTTTATTTTAAGGCGTATAAAACAAGATTAACAGTATCTCTTAAAGGCTTGAATTCCAAGAACATGTATTGTCTTTAAAATTGACACAAGAAACTGTTACAAGAGAAATTAGATAAAAAATACACAACTTGAGAACAGTACTGATGTAGTTAATTGTATGGATTTTATCAAATTTATGAAAAATGATAGCAATAACTTTTTCTGAATAATATACAGGTTTTAAGAATGCCAGGAAATGATGGTTGTTGGGTAACTATGCAGGTTTTTTAAGCATATTAAACTTATCACATGCTAACAAAAAGGACAATTTAACTTAGATATAGGCTAAGAAAATATTTTATTAAAAAAATCACTTCGCAAGCCTTTTGAACTTGGTATAACAACTTTTCATTAAAAAATGATAGTCGTTTTTAACACTTTTAAAAGGCAGAGCTTATTCCCACAGTCCCGTGCCGATAATTTCAATTTTATCCACATGGTTCTGTTCTTTAAAACAAGGCCCTTTCGGGTTTGAATGTTTTGTTGAACCCTTGAGCCAATAGATTGACAAAGTTGACAGTGTGTTACGACACTGTTCTACATTCGACCTACATATTCATTAACTGACATTAATATCATCCTTTTTAATTATTGTAATAACAACTTACTAAATCTTTTGTCATCGTTACATGTTTTCATTTGAATTGTATTGACTTAAAAAAGTAAGAAGTCTATCTAAGAAAATCATACGAGTCAACCAGTAGAATTCTAGTCAGCACCAAACTCGTCACACATATTATAAATCATTGTTATTCTTTTACACTATGCATTGATAGTGTACACTATACACTATAATCTGAAGCAAAAGCCTAATGCTCAGAGAAGAATAGGTAGGGACTTGAAAGTAGACCTATTCATACAAGCTGCTGTGTGGATAAGCAGAAAATTAGTGGCACGGATCTGTGTCGATAAAATTAAAATTATATTGGCATGGGACCGTGGGAATAAGCACTTCCCTTTTAAAAAGCAAAGCCCAAACTTTTCAAAGCAAAACTTATGATAAAAAGAAATATGTTAGGTCATAAGACCTTTTTATTTCAGTTTTTAGATATAATAAAGTTAAGTTATTTTTTTTTTCTCTGAGTTAAATTTAAGACTTATTAGTTCCTTAGGCCTAATGAAAACTAGATTCACTTTTTATAATGTCCTGTGCAACACTGAAATGATTGTAGGCCTAGGGCTAGGGGTAGGGTAATGTATCATCAACCGAACAGTGTATCTTCAAAACCAAACAAGAATTTTGACTCCTTCCTTGGTCTCGTGCAAGACAGAAGCAAGCTATTGTGTTTCACAGAACAACTAATTTGAAAGTTGAAGAAATTATCTACAAGCTGAGGCATGATGTGCAATGAAGCATTAAGAGGAAAGAAAGATATTGATGTTTCAGTAGAAATTTTTATTGCAAAAGCATACTTTTTAACAACATTTTTTTAGTATGTACTTTAGACAAAGATTGTAGGCCCCTATGTGGTTGCTTGCCAATTAAAGGACCATAAATGTAGTTATTTATAGAGCATGAAAAATGCTTTCAAATGACATAATTCATGATAGTCCACTCCTTAAAATAGGATTAAACCACTCACTCAAATTTTAAAACCAAACATCAAATTCTCTGTTTGGTTTGAAGATACATGAAAATCATTATTCGGTTTTAGATAAAAAGCAGGAATAATTTTTTTTCTATTTGACAAAATAGCAAAAGCAGATACTTTTTAGAAAGATGTAACTGTTTTCTATAACTTGGCTTTTGATTTATCATCATATCTTAAATAGAAAATCTGTAGCTTAGGTTTGAAGTTAAAAAAATACACATTCTTGTTTGGTTGATGATACATTACCCTACTATGATCAAAACAAAAAATATAAACTTAAAGGTAGATAAATATGTTTAAAACTACTTAAACATAAAACTAAATATAATTATGTACAAATATAAATATAAACTTTGATAAATATAGCATAAAAAATATGCCCTTGATGACCTTCTAATGGAATTACCCAAAACATACAATAAAAATGTAACAAGAAAACTGTAGTCTGCAGATCAAAAATAAAAACTACATAGCAGAATGTTAATGTTACAAACAAGCAGAATCATGAGCATGTACAAATGCCTAATGGTTAATGGTTCAATCGGTTTTGGTCTCTGGACTGAAACAAAATGAGAATGGGCTATGGCATAACAATATTAACAAGCAGCTTAAATAACCATTTGCCATATAAGCAATCTGATAACTTATTTCAACAGAAGTTGGTTAGCAATTAAAAAACTAAATTCCTAGGTCCATAAATAACACTGTGTAAACACAGTTAGACAGATCTTTGTCTGTATTCGATTTATTAGATTAGAAGGGAGAAAATGATTATAGTAATTTAAGTTATGCTTAAGTTGGCCCGTCAATGTTATAAATACATAGTACGACTTGTATGTCACATCGGTCAGGCAATTTGTAAAAAACAATAGAATTATTTACCAATTATTCACCAACAAAATCATGTATTAGGTGCACTGTGCACAAAATAACAACCCGCAAACTTGAAATCTCACATCACGTCTTTTAAATTAGATCACTTTGAATTCCGGTTTGATTCAGATTTAAACAAAGTCTTACACTAATATATTCGCAAAAAGGTTTTATAGCGGCGAAGGATCAAGCAAACCTAATTTTCGAGTTTTAATCTTAATAAATTATTGGTCTAAAAACGATTTCATTCTCTCAAAAGTCTGAATTTTTTAACACGGTGCAAACAAATACCTGGTTTTTCAGCGCTCTAACCAGTAAGATTTTCTCTCACTTTTGTGCTACTTTACCACTTCCTTACCGTATGTGCGTCAGAAGTTTTTCGCTGTATGAAAGAATATTTGAAAAGAAATTGCATCGATGAAAGTCACCCTGCACCTTCCATTTTTTCAAAAATATGTACATTTGATACCCCTTTTTGCAGAGAGAGAATTAAAATGCAAAAAAATAGTGCTCATATGTTTTAAAAGCTGTGAAACTGCTGACTTAAGCGCAAGAGACACTTGCTTCCGTTGATATATTAAAGGAAATTGCATGGTTGGTGGTTTATGTGATGGTTGCTTGGGATTTCGTCAATGTTTGCCAGAGCCTTTATAAACTTTGATGTTAGCTTTTCATTTCGATTTGGCTTTAACTATGCTTTGAACTGCACAGGATGCGGTGGCAGCTAGCTGGCATTTTTTAACCAAAATATTTTCATAACAGTATCAGATTTAGTTGCGGGACAGGATTGACGGAGAAGGTTTTCAATCCACATGCGCCTGCGTGTTGTTAGCTAACCAATATTGCAAGCTGCATGCGCGAAAAAATAGCAACGCACGATTAAAATAAATAAAAGTAAGAAATAAGGCTGAAGAGTCCTAGGCTAGTCCTTAAGTATAAACTATAGGTTATTAAAACGGTTGTCTTTCATCGATCGCGATGCTTCTTTCTCTCGAGAGTACCGACCTCATTTTCTTTTTTTAATCCTCGTTTGGAAAGAGTTCGCCAGCCTTTTCCATCAGTCGTGCGTCAGTTCATCATTTGTGCAAGCTGGTCTGGTACACAGAAATCCTCAGTGAGCCACCGCAAATCTCACTGGAATTGCCTTTGCACGGCAGGCTGCACTCTGACTCCGGTTTTGGATCGAAGGCTTTGAAGTTCTTATCGCAGTAGCACTCCATGTAGTTCTCCAAGCCAAAGTAGCGGAACTTGCCGTTCCGACAGAAGCTCATGCACATGGAGCGGTTCATGGCACCTAAGATACTTGTGTCCTTCGATAGGACTCGATTCGAGCTGTCGTCAGCGTAGCAGCCTAAATAAGCTGTGAGAAAAATTGTAAATTTAAGAAAAATTGAATTGTAACTTGTCTTTTTTATTTCTGAAGTTTTTCAGTTAAAAATAACTCACTGGCCCCAGGAACATCGGTGAATGATGGGCGCCTAACGGTTGTGGCATAGGGGGTGCTTGTTGTTGCCACCGTCCAGGCTTCTGTGGTGGTCTCCTCGCGCTTGACCGACACAAGCCAAGTCTGACGTCCCGGACATCCGGTGGCGAGTCCAGCGGCTGACTTTCCGGCCAACAGCGAGGCCAGCCGGCTCGAGTCAAGAAGGCCGCAGCGGCCGTTCGAGTCATCGAAGTGGACCGCGGCGCAGGCCGTCTCGCTCGAGCCGGTGGTTTCAGCATCGGTAGCGCAGAGGCTCAGGCAGGAAACCAGGTGGCTTTGAACTGTCCAGCTCGACGCTGCCACCTCCGTGGTCGGACAGGTGCGCTGCAGCAGGTCGAACTCGACGCCAAGAATGGCTGCGGTGGCGGGTCTGTAGCCAAATGTACAGCCGACCAGGCAGAAGGCGAACAGCCTAAGCTTGCAGCGCAGAGACATTGCTAGACGGATTATCGACTGGAGGTTTAGCTGATTTCTCGACTTTAAAGGCATTATATATGATCCGAGTCGCGATCAAAGAGCCAATTGGGATTCTTAGCTGGTCATGATTGGACCAGAGAAAGGTCAAGCATTCAGCTTTCAATTTTGTTTTGCTTTTTGACAACTCGCTAAGTGAGATTTAGGGACTAATAAATACTATTTTTCTTCTTCATTTTTCTTTCATACTCTCACCAGAGTATTTTGTAGTCCCTGGTGAGATCTCGGAGGGAGAAACAGAGTGGTAGAATCACAGTAGGAGAATCTCGGTGGAGAATAAATGTAGGATAATCTCGGTGAGAGAATCACAGTAGGAGAATCTAGGTGGAAGAAAAACACTGGGAGAGTCTCGGTGGGAATGCCATGGTGAACGAACATCAGTGGGAGAATCTCGGTGGGAATGCCACGGTGAAAGAATATTAGTGGGAGAAGAACAGTAGGAACTCGGTGGGAGAACTTCGATGAACCACGGTGAAAGAACTAACAGTTGAAGCTACTGTCTAACAGTTGAAGCTACTGTCTAACAGTTGATGCTACTGTCTAATAGTTGAAGCTACTGTCTAACAGTTGAAGCTACTGTCTAACAGTTGAAGCTACTGTCTAACAGTTGAAGCTACTGTCTAACAGTTGAAGCTACTGTCTAACAGTTGAAGCTACTGTCTAACAGTTAAAGCTACTGTCTAACAGTTAAAGCTACTGTCTAACAGTTGAAGCTACTGTCTAACAGTTGAAGCTACTGTCTAACAGTTGAAGCTACTGTCTAACAGTTGAAACTACTTGTCTAACTATCAGTTGCAGTATCTCAGTAGGAAAAGTACACCGAAAAAAACTGCTGGAAGGCTCCTGAATAGAAAGTTCGCTTTCTGGATCATCGGATTGTAGAACAGTCTCACGAATGTGAAAACTGTAGTAGCAGCATTGAAAATTTATACGAGCGCATGAGAGCACGTTTCTCTGGGTTTACGGCATCTTTACACTGCAATCAAAATCAGTTGATGCCATGCGAAAAACTGTGCTTTCTATTTTTAGTAACCTTCATTTGAACATAAAGCAAATGTACACCATAAACGAGTCATTTGAAGGCAGTGAAAATTTAATCTCAGTTATTTAAAACCGCTTTTCTACGAAATGCGTCCTTCAAAATGTACTGGGCTGCGTACAGTGAGGCTGAAGTTCCGTCTGGTTTATGCAGTGCGCGTACCATAAAATGAACAATTTTGCTGTACGGAATATGCACAACTGTTCTATATAGACTCGCGGAGACAGAGAATCGGCTATTTTCGTGCCTCTTGCTCAGAGTGCTTCGGCTAGCTACCAAGCGTTTATAATCAAATACGCCAAATAAACTGCAGCTTAAAAAACCTGTTGTTTCTTTTTTATGAGTTAGTCAGACAGCCCAGGATTTGAGTAGCCATATTTCAACTCTGGCACAATGTCTGCCAGCGAAATATCAAAAGCTAAACGAATTTTCTTTGTCTCGGTGCAATCTGGAGACAGGGGCGCTGTGTACAAATACCTCTTATCGAATGGAGACCCGAACGCCACAGACAGCAACGGTAGAAACGGATTGCACATGGCTGCTCTTTGTGGCCACCACGACGTCTTCCAGACCTTGCTGAGCGCGGGTGCCGACCCAGAGCAGAGCGACAAGCAAGGCATCACTCCACTGATGTGCGCCAGTCAGAGAGGAAACGAGGCCACTGTCGATTCCCTGTTGGAAAAACAGGTGGATGTTTCTAAGAAAGAGAAAGGAAACAAGACAGCTGTGTTCTATGCCTTGTACAATAGACATCTTCGTATTGCCGAGAAGCTTGAGCAGCGGAATGCCAGTATTCGAGCTCTCGGTGAAGAGCATGTTGCAAGCATATTTATGAAGGCTACAACAGAAAACTGGGTGGACGTTGCCCAGTTTCTCAAGGAGCAGGGCTGCAACATGACCCACAGCAGTCTGCAGCGAGTGGCATCCGAGGCAGGTCTTCGTGGGCACATTGAGGTTCTGAAGTGCTTCGATGTGCGATTCGACGAGAAGACATCGGATGGTCGAAGTCCGCTCCGAGGAGCAGTGCAGAATGGATTCGTTGAAGCCGTTAAGTACATGTTGGACAGTGGATGCGATGTCAGATACAATGAAGAAATCACGCGAGTGGCCATTTTGAATGGTCACTTAGACGTCCTGAAGTTACTCCAAGAACGAGGAGCTCCTCTGTTCAAGAGAGATGAGGACGGCGACACGCCTGTGCAGCTCGCCATAATTTTTGGCTCGTTTGATCTTTTTAAATATCTAGTGGAGCAGAATGGCTCTCTGGAAGCAAGCAAGAGGCTAGGACCACTGTCTCACATAGCGGTTAGAGGCCAGAAGATTGAAATCTTGAAATACTTGACTGAGAGCACAGACTTCATTGACGAGGCCGACGAACGTACCGGAGAAACTTTACTTCTAGAAGCCTCTCAGAGAGGACCCATTGAGCTGGTGGAGCTACTGCTAGACAAGGGATGTGATCCGAGTCACAGAAACTACAGAGGAGTGACTCCCGCCCTCAGGTCAGCGAGCTGCAAACTGGAAGAGATACTGATGCTACTAGCCGAACGAGGAGCCGAGCTGAATTCGCCGAATCTCAACACGGGAGAAACTGCGATTCTGGCAGCGGCAAGAGTCAACTCCTTTGCAATGGTGAAATTCCTGGCAGATTTTGGCTGCAGTCTAAATGCGAGGGATCTCAATGGAAACACACTGGCATTTTACGCAGCTCAGGCAAATAACAACGCTCTTCTGAAGCACCTAAAACTGAAAAATGTGCCCCTAGACGTGGCCGACATTTTTGACACGACTCCGCTGATGATTGCTGTCAAAAAAGGAGCACTTGATGCTGTGAAGTTTCTGACTAGCCAAAATTGTTGCGACATCAACCACCAAGACATATTAGGAAGCACGCCAATGCACCATGCTGTTGTGCTGGGTGATGCCGAAATTGTTCGACACCTAAAAGGTGCAGGTGCGGATTTGACTGCCGTTGACCGCGATGGAAACACACCCCTGCTAATCTGTCTGAAAGAAAAGAAACCACTTGATGTAGTAAAACTTTTGCTAGGGCGTGACGCTGATCTGCAAGCTACAAACAATAAATTGCAAAGTGTGCTGCACCTGGCATGCATGCAGCAAGAAAACGACGCCGCCCTGCTTCTGTTTGAGCTCGCGTCTGCCTCGGACGCGCAGGACTGCAACGGCTTCACTCCATTTATGGTGTGCGCCGCTCAGGGCAGCGAGTCCATGGCCATCGTCAGCAATGCGATCGGTGCGGATGTCAATCGGAGGAACTACTTGGGCGAAAACGCTGTTCACCTGGCAGCAAAGAGCGGCAACATGAAGATGGTGCAGTACTACTCTATGTTTGGCTGTCACACTGACCAAGAAGACAAACTGGGAATCACTCCTCTGATGATTGCGTGCAGCAAAAACAATGCGCCGATGGTTGAGTTCCTAATCCGCAAAGGAGCTGATGTCAACTCTGTAACATACGATGGTAGGACCCCGTCTCACTTCGCTTGTGCCTCCGGATCGCTTGAGGTACTCAAGCAGCTTCACGAGAATAAAGCTGAGCTGGACAGGCCGGACCTTAGCGGAGTCACTCCGATCCTTCTGGCTGCAGAGAAACAGAATGAATGCTTTCTTAAATTTCTATGCAACCAGAATTGTGATTTAAAGAGGACTGACAAGGCTTTGAGAACGGCGCTACACTTCGCAGTGCGAGGTGGCAACGAATCTGTGATCGGCTTGCTAGTTGACCAGAGCCTCGATCCGAACGCACTTGACGAATCAGGAACATCGCCAGTTCTGCTTAGCGTCAAGCTGAAATCGACATCGATTTTGAAGCTGCTCGAAAGCAAGGGAGGCACTTTGATCGAAATATTTGACAGCAAATGCTGGAGTGCGGCTCATTTTGCCTGCCAGACTGGAAACCTTGAGCTGCTGAAAGAGGGCGCGAAACAACTGTCACTGAGCAGCCTCACTGCCGAGAGACAGAACTGTCTCACAATTGCTTGCATGAATGCTCAGGAGGATGTTCTCAAGTTCCTGCTTCAGAGAAAACCAAACATAAATTTCAAGAATTTAAATGGAGAAAATGCGCTCCACATAGCTGCACGGCAGTCTCACCTGAGCCTCATACCTTTGCTAATAAGCGCGGGAATTCGGGTGCGTGAGACGGACAATGATGGCAACAATGTGCTGCACATCCTAGGCAACAAAATCAGCTCATCGCACCCGGACAGGGTTAAAAGAGAGAACGCCGGCAAAAAGGAGCAGATAGAGCGAGCAAAAATAGCGCTGTCTCAGAGGCCAGATGAAGACAGAATTCAAATCATGAAGCTCATCGAAAGCCAGGGAATTAAGAAGAACTTACCTGATGGCTGCCTGAGTAAGAAAGACCTGATGGAGCAGATGACAAGAGTCATAGAGGCTGGAGTTGATGTGAATCATGTCAACAAGGCTGGAAAAACTGCATTGCATTTCGCATGTGTTTGCGGCAGTCTCAAGGTAATTAACCTGCTTCTATCAAGCAGTGCCGATCCCAATCTCCAAGACTCGGAGGGAGAAACCCCCATCTTCACCGCCATCAGAAACAGAAAGTTTGGCGCTGCACAACTGCTTTTAAGGAAGGGCGCCAAGGTAAACGTTGAGAGCAAAGCTCAGCTGACTCCGTTGGCTCTAGCGATGGTTTTGAACGAAGGCAGAATTATGCAGCTCCTTCAACAACAAGACGGTCAGTTCAACGCTGATGCGGTGCTGAAGTTTGTGACACTGCATGATATTTTCAGAAGAAGAAACTTGGAGCACCTAGAGTGTCTAATCAGCATGGGATTCGATTGCGGCCGGCTTCATAACGGCAAGTCTGTGCTTCATCACATTGTGGCAATGGGTAGCATCAGACTTCTCAAAGACTTTGTCAACGCGCATAAAAAACTGGCTAGAGAGATTGTTGATTTAGAAGACGCTGACAAAGATTCTGCGCTTCATCTAGCAATCATGAAACAAAGACCGGATATTGCTGAAGAGATAGTGAAACTTGGTTGCCGAGTCAATCTGATGAACAAGAAGGGCCACACAGTTCTTCACGTTGCGGCCATCTGCAACCAACTGGCAATTGTGAAATGGGTTTGCGAAAACTGTCCGAAGATCTGCGAGACTGAGCCAGCTAGTCAAGCAGAAACACAGTCGCCTTTGCACCTCGCCGCAATCAAAGGAAACCTTGAAGTTTTTAAGTTTCTCCAGCGCAAGGGCTTTTCAGCCGCGAGTAAGTGCAAAGGTGGCAAAAACTGTGCTCATTACGCAGCGATATTCGGCAACTTGCACATTCTCCAGCACATAGAGGATGAGATTTACAAAAAAGAGAAAAGCAGCGAAATCAGAGCAGAAGAACCAGAAGTTGACGAACTCGAAACGGACAGCAAAGAAACCGAAAAGTTGTTCGTCGAGAAAAACAGAGAAGGATTTTCCCCACTCCAATGTGCAGTTCTGAATGGTCATCAAAATATTGCCAGCTTTCTGTACAAATTCGACCAATCACTGCCGGAGTGCATCGCGCATCAAGCCCTGTGTCTGGGCAACCAGCACATGCTCGACTGGGCTGTGAATCGTGGAGCCGCGAAACAGGCTGTAGATCCCAAGACAGGGGAAAGTTCCCTTACATTTGCCGCGCTATCGGGGAACTATCATTTAGTCAGCTTGTTTTCCGGCCCAGATCAGGACCTGAATGCAGTCGACAGGCATGGAAACACCGCCGCCCAGGCCGCGGCAGCCAGGAATCACCGGCACATCCTTCGACACCTCTGGGAGAAGAAAGCAAACATGGACATACCTGACAGAGAAGGCGACACGCCGATATTCGACTGCGCAATCAATGGACACCTGGAAGCGTTGAAAATGCTGGTTGAATTCGGTTGCAATCTGAGGCACAGAAATTTAAGGCAGCGAAGCATTGTGCACGTAGCTTGCATCGGAGCTCACCAGACAGGCCACCTCAATATTGTGAAATTTGCGCAGGAACAACAGCTGCAGCTTGACGACGTCGATGATCAGGGTAACACCGGACTGATGTACGCATGTCGCCAAGGATTCAAGGACATCGTGAACTTCCTACTGAAGGAAGGAAAGTGCGACCCTAACATCAAGAATAGACAGGATTCGACGGCTGCTCATCTAGCAGCCTTGGCTGGTCGAGCCGACATTCTCGAGGCCCTGTTGCACAGCAAAGCGCGTCTGGATGCGGAGGACGGCAGCGAAGCGACACCCCTCATGATCGCTGTGAGCCGCGACTATTTTGAGTGCGTGACGCTGCTGGCGAGGAACGCCGGGCTTGGACAAGGCGGCAGCAGGCAGCGACTGGAATGCCTGGCGGCCTGGGCGAGTCCCGAGGTGCGTCGTCAGCTGGAGGCTCTGGGAGCAGCGGTAACAGCTGCTGAAGGAGAAAGGTAATTAAGCAAATATTTTAAGGTGAGCTGCGGGCCCTATAAGGGTCATGATTTTGTGACAGCAGACCCGCAACCAACAAGGAGATTCTGCGCATTCCACTTATACCCCATGAACACACGCGCCTACAACAGATACGGTTCGTGTTGGATTAACACCCACATAGAGGACTTTTTTCATAGTCTGGCAGTGTGAACTTTTGCTGTGCCTCAGGGGTTTGGCCCTCAAGGTTGTAGATTGCAAAGCAAGCCCATAAGCGTTCTCTCCGCAGTTGTGCCCCAAATGAATCTGGCCTTGGCCACAAAATATAGCTCAGTGGCCTTGGTGCGAAACTTAACCGCGTTCACCGCTTTCCCACTCACTCCCTGCCCTTAAACGAGCTGTTAGTTGGCCACGTAATGATTCGGTGATTTCTCTTTATCGTTCACAAATAACAGTTTTACAAACTTTCACTGTTAGGCCGATCCTGAGCGCCCTTGATATCAGCATGGAGCACGACCAGCCGGACCAGTCGCAGGATTACGTGGTAACAAATGTAAGCCACCGACCGCCAGGTAGTAACTCGGACGAGTGTATGCGAGCCCTGAGCGTTACGAGTAATACTAGATTGTAAGTACCAAAAATAGTAGTGCCCTGATCTCTACGTTATATTTCAACGATATTTCAGGTTAATTTTTATAAAGTTGAAAACAGTTATTTTGACTGAAACATGAAAACCAATCTAAAAACCGTTGTTATGCTAATTTGTTATGCTAATTAAAATATAAATCTGTCTTGATAATTCCATTGCAGCCAGTTCACAGTTATAGACGAAATACCGATCGAACCCGCCGAGCCCGTTGCCGAAGACACTATAAGCACGTCTTCAACTGCAGCTGGAAATTCTGATCAGGGCGACGAAGGCGGAAGCTCTGACACGAATGAGCACATCCGGACAGACCTGCATTAGTGTGCGCTTGCTGAGGCCAGCCGATAACATGCCTGTCGGCACGCAGTACCAACATCAACTTCATTCCTCAGCACAAACCTATTTGAAGCCGTATTGATTGATCAAGCTGGTATATTTTGATGGTCTTCAGCTATGGTGATATGGTGCAACTATGGTGATCCTAGTTACACTTAATTAGTTTGATGGAAATTGCAATCGGTTTCTTTATATTTCCTGTGTCAGTCCTAAGCTTATTGTTAATCAAGATTGTTTCTTTTTATAGCTCTTGTGTTGTGATAACATTTCTGTATTATATTACTCATGACGGCATGACTAATTTCTAAAACATTCTATTTTATGTCTATTTTTATTTACCTTACCTATTGCCAATTTTCTATGAAATAAATTTTTGGAAACCTTATCTGCCTGTATATATGCGCAAAAACTCCCTTAAATTTAAATATACGCGTCTCAAATTATTCACCGTTCAACAAACTTCTTAAATCCCGGTCGTTCTGGCTTATTTTCCTTCGGCCTACCTCATGCATGGAATACAAACATCATATGCATGTAATATATTTTAGATATTTTCCTAAATATGAGTGAAAGCAAAATATTTTAGATGTTTAAACCAGTTTATAAACAAAATCATCTTTTGCCAGTGCGTTTCAACACAATTGACTGTTATAGGCCTCTTTTCTTATTTCTTACTAAACTCAAAATTCCAATAATACCAATCCCACCGCTGCCTCCAAAGTTGTTGCAGGGCTATACTATAATATTTAATATCCCACGAATGCCACCAAAGTTGTGCTAGTGCGGATCTCACTGCTGCTGTCTCAATTTAATAGATATTTAGACTGGCGGTGCTTAAATAGGCCGTTTTAACTCCTTAATATGGTAGCGTATGTGTTGCACGAGCGGTAATTAGGCACTATATGTACTTTCCAGCCGATTAGGCGTCCCCGAGATTAGAGTTTAGCAGTTCCCTCTTAGTAATATTCTTAGTATAAATCTGAGTATAGGTCTTAGTATAGGTCTTAGTATGGTTCTCAGTATAGTTCTTAGTATGGTTCTTATATAACAGTGTATTTTTAGTTTTAAGTTTCATTACTGTAAATACGTTTTCTATAAAAATATGTAAAAAATATATAAAAAGAGAAAATTGAAAAACGCGCCAAAAAGAACTATTTTGTTTTATTTTGTACCGTAAGAAAAATAATGCCGCATGTAAATATTTTGTTTTATTTTGTATCTAGTAAATAATACTATGTAAAAAGTCGCCATTAAAACAAAAGTTAATTTTTTACTGTATATATAGCCGCAATTTTGACTGGGAAAGCATAAGTCGTTTAAGTCGTTTGAGCTTGCTAAAGTTTACTAAAGTGTTCTGAAGTTGAAGTTTTCGAAGTGTTTAAGAAGAGTTTCTAAGTGTGTTTTAAATCAAAAGATTCAAGTGTCGCATTGTGTTATTCATTTTAAGAGAGGCTAGCAGTGAGAAATATACTCAGAACTATACTCAGAACTATATTCAGGACTATACTCGGAGATATACTCAGAACCATACTCAGAATTATACTCAGAACCATACTCAGAATTATACTAAGAATATTGCAAAAAGGAAACTGCTAAACTCTAATCTCGGGGACGCCTAATTGACTGGAAACGTGTACAGTTGCCTAGTTACCGCTCGTGCAAATACATACGCTACCATTTGAGAAGCTAAAACGGCCCATTTAAGGACCGCCAGTCAAATATCTTTTAAATTGAGTCAACAGCAGTGAAATTGTTAAAATAGCCCCGTTACAACTTTGGTGTCTGAAGTGGGATTTTCTTATAAAAGCCTGTTATTAAATATTGTAAATTTAGCCCTAGTACACTTAGTATGTTTCTTAGTATAGTACTCATCTCAGTATATCTCTCAATATCATCTCACAATGACTTGACTTTCGGTCAACAATTTTACTCACACACTCTCTCACTATCTTACACGCACGGTGAGGTTTATTTTTCTGTCTAAAAAACTGCGGCTATGATATTACAAGAGTTTTTAGCATTTGTTTAAATGGTGAATTTTCACAAAATAGTATTTACACGGTCATCATTAAAAGAAAAAAATTCATACAGTATATTAATAACACAAGAGCTATTTACTTTCAATATATTAAATAGTAAAACAAAAATTTGCTTTTTGGCGCGTATTTAATTTTTAGATTTTTTAGTATTTTTATAAAACGTATTTACAAAAAAATTTAACATATTTACACTAAAACAGATAATGTACTTACACCGTTACATTTTTATAGCTCTTGTGTTGTGATAACATTTCTGTATTATATTACTTATGACGGCATGATTAATTTCTAAAACATTCTAACAACAACAACAACAAATTACAGCTACCCCGGCGGTGCCGAAGGTGGGTAACTGTCAAAATGCGCGCGCAAGCGCAGCGTTTCGCAGAATTGTCACTCCACGGGGGTCGGAGATGCCAGCGTCCGACAGAAGCAGGTCGACGTAGCGCACTGTCCTCGCCTGGCCACGCCGCCGCGGTCCCTGCAGGGAAAGCAACAGTACATCCTGCAGGGGCTCTGGGCAGCGCCGCTCGAAAGACGTGTCCGGCCAGCTGCAGGCGCCGGGATCGCAGTAGCTGGCTTGGTCGACGGAGCTGGGCTCGGCGGTACAATTCATCGTTGGTGACAATGGTGGCGGTGTTCGGCGAGTAGTGGATCCCGAAGGCGGCGCGCAGGAGAGCTGCGTGTGCGGCGTCCAACTGCCGCTCCTGCGAGCTGGTCAGGGTCCACGTGTGGGCGTTGTACAAGAGCACGGTTTCAATCACGGCCTGAAACAACCGCCCCCTCAACCGGTTTGGAAGCGCGGGGCACTGCAGCACAGTTCGCAAGGAGCGGAAGGCTCCCCAGGCCAGAGCTCTGCGCCGTGCGATGTCGCCCTGCACGCTCGGAACCAGGCCGCCTAGGTACAAAAAATCCGTGCAGCGAGGTAGCAGCGCCACCTGCCCGCTCGGGTCACGGCAGCGGATCTCAGCCGGTAGGTCGTCGGCGTCGTGAGCACCATCGTTTTTCGGGCGTTCACAGTCAGTCCGACCACAGCTGCCGCGGCTGTCAGCTTGTCCAGCATGCGTTGGGCTCCTTCAACGGAACTTGACAACAGCGCCAGGTCGTCTGCGTAAGCCAGTATGGATACTCGCTTCTCAGGATGTCGCCTGCTCGTTCTGCGGCAGATCAGGAAGCCATCAGAGTCATCAGGAAGACTGACGCGCAGCACCCAGTCCAGGACCAGGACGAACAAGAAGGGGGCCAGAGTGTCCCCCTGCAGCACACCAGAAGACGTGTCGAAAAAGTCAGACAGGCCGTCTGGAGTCACAACTGCCGCCCTGGTCTCCTGGTACAGAGCCATCACGGCCGTCACCAGCTGCTCAGGCACGTGGTACGCGCGGAGGATGGTTGCGATGACTCGCCTCGACACCGAATCAAACGCCTTCAGGAAATCTACAAAGCTGCAGACGACGGTTGTTTAATGGATACGAGCCTCTTCAAGGATGCGGCGCAACGCGAGAATTTGAGTCACTGTGCCCCTGCACGGCCGGAAACCATTCTGCTCTCGCCGGAGGAAAGGATCCAGCACTGGCTGCAGCCGCGTCAGCAGTACCCTGTTGTACAGTTTCGCGGTGCAGGACATCAGTGAGATTCCGCGGTGCTCGTCTATCTTGACAGTGCCAGGTTTCTTCGGGATTCCGACAATGTGCGCAGTTCGCCACTCGGGTGGGGCGGCGCCCCCGTCGAGCACACAGTTCATCACTCGCGTGACTTCCTGTGCTACTAGAGGGAGACGCAGCGCCTCCACTGGTACGTCGTCAGGTCCCGTGGCCTTGCCTCCTGGAGTCTTCTTTGCTAGATGTATTACTTCGTCAATGGTGATTGGGCTGGTATTGAAGGCGCTATCGTCCGGCAACACGACCTCCTCAGGAAGCGATATGTCGCACAGAGGTGGTGGTGGCGCGTTGACGATGCCGGAGAAGAAGTCCTTGAGCTCGTTTCGACGTTTTTCAGGTGTATCACCCGCTAGGTTTAGCGCGTTGCGCCGCTTGCGTCCCGTCAGCTCGTTGACAGCCGACCAAACGGCACGCGGCTTTTTGTCAGGACCAGCGTCGGTGATTTTGCGGATAGCATCCTCCACCGCGGCGCACTGCCGCGACTTGAAGGTCTCCGCCAGGGCTTTCTCAGCGTCCTCTGTGGCTTGTCCTCTTCGTCGCAGCCTCTCGACTGTCAGCCGGGCCTGTCGCAGTGACTCGTCATCCTGCCACACAGGCTTACCACTTGGTGCTGCCTGCGCCATCGGCAGTGTTTTGGGAGCGGTGGCATGAATGGCTGAACTGATGCTTCCGTAGTCTGCTAGAGCTGCAGTCTCCGGCCTCGCTTCCATTGCCTCGGTGAAAGCCTTGCAGAAACGATCCTTCACAGTTGAGTTGCGAAGGGCACGGAAATAGTGCTTCGGTTGCCGTCTCGGTGGTCGATACAGTTGGGTCCTTCAGGTGCAGGTCACAATACAGCAGCCTGTGGTCCGACGGCACAGCAAGTGGAGCCACCGTGTCGCAATTGGTCACGCGGCGCCGCTCTCGCCAGCGAAGCAGCACGTGGTCCAGCTGAGCGAATCTCCTCTTAGCAAATTTACCGCCGGCTTTTTGGCGCGGCCGTTTGCATCCTGCAAAAGTAGCCAGTCTCTGTTGCGGCTTTTGGAAAATAGTGTTTGCCGATACTAGATCGTGTCGCCCTGCAAAGTCAACTAGTGCGTCGGTGTTGCTGTTCTCGCGTGGAGTGACGAACCGGGCGCGCTCAGATTTCCGCATCACAGCGTTGAAGTCTCCGAGCACAAGCACCGAATCGCGCTGAGCGACCGCCTTCAGCTGCCCCGACAGGAACTCCATAAATTGCTGATGCTCCGTCGGGTGTGCAGCTGTGGGTGCATAGGCGCAGAACAGGCGCACATTTCGCGAGCGCAGGCGCAGGTCAACTCGCAGCAGTCTCGGTGATAGGCTCTCGCATCGGGTGCAGCGCTGCAGCCGTGGACTTATCAGAACACCGACTCCTCCTCGGCCTCTTGGATCCGCTGAGGTATAATGTAGGAGCCAGCCGCCGCCGAGGTGCTCCTGGCGAAGCCCCTGCTCGGTGCTAATTGAAATTTCTTGTAGCATGATTAGGTCTAATTTAAGATCGTCTGCAAGTTGTGCTAGCAGATGTTGTCTCCACCTCGCCCGTAGAGTTCGACAATTCCAGGTCGCAACCCTGAGCAGTTGCGCGTATTTTGTTTCAGCTGGGGCCCGTTGTTGTGGGGCCTCTTGGTCCCCGGCGCCACCCGGAGGATCCGCACCACCAGGCAGCATAGCATTTTGGCTTGCGGCTCGTCGTTCGCGTCCGCGAAGTCGGCCACGACGGTTGCGCTCGCGGCGCCGTTCTTTTCGCCGACATTCGCTGCGTTGGCCACGCCGCTTGGATGGTGTGCCGCTCTAGGCTGCCGCAGCAGGAGCGCGGCTCTCCGTTGAGGCCTTGGTACGCACTGGTAGCACTGGCATGGTAGACAGCTGCAGACAGTGGCACCAGGAGGCCGCAGCGCTATTCAAACGCCAGGGCGTTTAAATAGACTGCAACGCCCTAATAATAAAACATTCTATTTTATATCTATTTTTATTTACCTTACCTATAGTGCCAATTTTCTATAAAACAAGTTTTTGGAAACCTTATCTGCCTGTATATATGCGCAAAAACTCCCTTAAATTTAAATATACGCGTCTTAAATTATTCACCGTTCAACAAACTTCTTAAATCCTGGTCGTTCTGGCTTATTTTCCTTCGGCCTACCTCATGCATGGAATACAAACATCATATGCATGTAATATATTTTAGATATTTTCCTAAATATGAGTGAAAGCAAAATCTTTCAGATGTTTAAACCAATTTATAAACAAAATCATCTTTTGCTAGTGCGTTTTAACACAATTGATTATGTAGCACGATCTAAATCGATCGCTCGACGTTAGATTTGGTTTGTGGCATAATATGTACAAGTCTTTGAATTATCTGTAATGAATATTTCGAAGGCCGCGTTCAAATCTTCTGATATTCGAACCTTGGTGCAACTGCCGAATCAGCGCGAACTCTTATTGACTGACTATATATTTTATTATATATTTAATATTATCGTTAAAACAAATTTATAACAATTAAAAAGCAATCATTTATAAATACGAAAGGTAACACGTTGCAATAGAAAAAATGGCATAAATATAAAAAGTTGTACATTTAAAATTAGTACCTAAGAATATTACATCTCTCTAATTTGAAAGCAAATCAAATGTTAAGATTATTGGCAGTCAAAACGCGTTGTCTCTGCATCCTGATTATTATTATTTAATAACTGTTTAGCAAACCTCAATACCACGAACGAGCCTGAACGAATGCATGCATGCGTTCGTATTTTGTTAACTTAAACACTCGTATACCTAATTGTCAGAGATTCTGTTGGTCTCAGCAGACAGATCGTTATGAACATAAAATTCAAATGCTAGATTCATTGAAATGATCGCAAATCGAAACATTTTGCCATGCTACGCTGTAGTTCAACTCGATCTGTTGTCATTTACGGATGATTAAATTCTAAAGAGGTCAGATCAGAAACCAAAACATTCAAGTACATATTAGATCATTAATAACGCTCAAAGTAACACAGTCGCTTTATAAGAGAGAACATCGTTTAATATGATTTAATTTTCTATGTCTGTTTATACTTTTCATCAAACGAGGCCAGAAGAAATGACTACATTATTTTCTATGAACATTTTTACATGGATTATAGCATTGCATACTTCAAGATGGATACGATTTGATAGCAATGCACAAGCTAAATGAGCTTATAATATTTTGTTAAGGATTGAGGTGAGTGTAAACGTAAACGATTCCAACACTTCGAGAGGCAAATCCGCGGATTTTCCGCGGGCTTACCATGTGCGTTGGGCTTGCGCAGAGTAGGTTGCCATGCATAGAGCTCTCATGCACAGCTCGTTTGAAGTGCGCAACAGTTCATGGAAGTTCTCTTTCTAATGCATACATAAGTGTACGGTTTGATGAATGTGCATGGTCGGCAACAATCGATGGCGTGCACATTGAAATGTACAGACGCACTCCAGCTGTGACAGGTCTGCTAAGTTTACAATAAACTGTGTAGCAACCAAAATTCGTATTAAAACTATATCTTATTATTGGGCGCCTTGGCTTGATTATAATACAAATATACTCTAGCTCAGAGAAAGATAAAACTTAATATAGACATATTACATTCCTGCTTTCACCTCTTGTGAAAGCTCTTAATGTTTAACCTCTTCTGTTGATCTATGTAAGGTTTGTCACGACTCAGTAAGAATGGATATAGAAGACATTGAAAAAGGTATGCAGAAATTATTAAAAGGACTCCCTGCGAAGCTAGCAGGTAAGTCCTTAGGACTTCAAGGACGGCAGAGCAGCGATTCGATGTCGGTAGAAACGAGGCTCTTCTTCAGAGCCGTCCAGGTGGGCGACCACAAAGAGGTTCAGAAGTTTCTTCTCAAAGACGTTAGCCCGGACGCAACAGACAATCACGGTAGGTCGGGCTTGCACGTAGCTGCATTGAATGATCACCAAGACATATTTAGTGCTTTACTAAACCGAGGCGCCGACCCCGAAAAAGCCGATGAGAGCGGCATTACCCCGCTGATGTGCGCCAGTCAGAAGGGGTGCGACCGCATCATCGACATGCTGCTAGATAATGGAGTTGACGTGGCAAAAAGGAACAGTGCTAATCAAAACGCAGTGTTCTATGCATTGTTCAAAGGGCATGTTGGCATTGCAGAGAAGCTGGAGCAGAAGCGCTCGTGTGTGCACGATTTGCAGGAGGAGCCTCTCATTGCCATTTATATGAAAGCTGTTTCCAAAAATTGGCTTGACGTCGTAAAGTTTTTGTCAGAAAGAAAATGTGACGTCTCCCGCTCCAACAAGCTGCTGATCGCATCCCAGGCGGCGCTCTGTGGCCATACTGAAATACTGAAGTATTTCAGTCAGGTTGACTTCAAGGAGAAAACAGAAGATGGACGCAGCCCACTGCTCGGCGCGGTGCAGAACGGATTCGACGATGCAGTAGAATACATGCTGAGTAAAGGATGCGATCTTTCGAATTGTGAAGACGCAGTGCGAATGGCAATCGTTGCGAGCCATTTAAAAATTCTCCGAATGCTTCTTGACAACGGAGCTCCTATGTGTAAGACTGACGAGAATGGAATTACTCCAGTTCAACTCGCCATTGTCCAGGGCTCTTTTGAAATGTTCAAGTACTTAGTAGAGAAGAATTGCTCACTTGAGTCGCACCACAAATTGGGATCCTTGGCTCTCATTGCAGCTAGCCGACGCAAATTTGACGTACTGAAATATTTAGCGGAGAACGGATACGCAGTTGACGAGTCGGACAAGGAGTCTGGCGAGACACCTCTGCTAGCAGCTTGTCAAAACGGGCCCTTCGAAGCAGTCGAGCTGCTGCTTAACCATGGATGCAACCCCAACGCTAGAAATCACAGGGGGGTGACGCCTGCGTTGAGAGCAGCCAACAATAATCAGGAAGAAATATTGATGCTTCTAGCGGAGAAAGGTGCCAAGCTGGACCTTCCAAACACTCGCACGGGAGACAACGCGATGCTGTGCGCGGCCAGAAACAAGTCGCTTTCCATGGTTCGATTCTTGGCAGACCAAGGCTGCCAACTGGACGTCAAGGACCTAGATGGAAAAACAGTAGCCGCATATGCAGTCGAAAAGAATAATGTTCCACTTTTGAAGTTCTTGCAGCAGAAGAAGGTTTGCCTTGATGTGCCAGATGAGAGAGGTATGACGCCGCTAATGTTAGCGGTGAAAAGTAAGTCAGTGGAAGCAATCCAACAGTTAACTAGCACACCAGATCTTTGTAACGTAAACCATAGGAACTTGAAGGGTGCTACAGCGACGCACCTTGCCATAGCTTCAGGAAATATTAAACTAGTTGAGCTATTGAAAGAAAAAGGTGCTGACTTTAGTGCCACAGATCATGATGGCAACACCCCTCTACTGGAAAGTCTTAAACATAAAAAGGCTTACGACATGCTCCTTTATCTAATTAAGAATGGATGCGACCTGCAAGCCACTGACGATTTCTTGAGAAGCGCTGTGCACTATGCATGTACACTGCAGAAAAACGACGCGTTGATGCTTCTTCTGGACTTTAATTGTCCGTTCGACACAATAGATAGCATTGGAATGACGCCGTTTTTGATAAGCGCTGAGCAGGGCAGCGAGTCGCTCGTCACCATTCTGAAAGCCGTAGGCGCTGACGTCAACAGAAGAAACATGAAGGGCAAAAATGCAGCTCACCTAGCAGCCAAGAAGGGCGACCTAAAGCTTATTCAGTGCTGTTCCCTTTTTGGCTGCAACTTGGATCAGGAAGACAACGATGGCAAAACGCCACTAATATTTGCCTGCTCTAAAAATAAGCCAGAAATCGTGGAGTTCTTGCTCCGCAAAGAGGCCGATGCAAACGCTCTCACTCACAGAGCCAGGACTCCAGTACATTACGCTTGCAAGGCTGGGTCGATAGAGCTGCTGAAGCTACTCCAAGAGAAGGGAGCAGAGCTAGACCTTCGCGACCTAAATGGCGTCACTCCAATGATGCTGGCTGCCGAAAGACAAGGGCCAGAAATATTAAACTTTCTCCGTGACAAAAAGTGCGACTTGACAAGAACAGATGCAAAAATGCGAACTGCTCTACACTTTGCTGTCAACGGAAAGAATGAAGAGGCTGTTGGCTTCCTCATCGATAATGGGCTCAATCCGAATGCCTTGGACGAATCGGGAAATTCGCCAATTTCACTGAGCATCAAAACGAACCAAACCGCAGTTCTGGCTCTGTTGAGGAGCAAAGGTGGAATTGTGAGCGACCTTTTTGACAGCAAGTCAATGAATACTGCCCACTTCGCGTGCAAGTTGGGCAACTTGGAATTGCTGAAGGCCTTGGTCAAGGAAGATGTGTCAATCAGCAGTCGCACAGCAGATGGTGATACCTGTCTTACTATAGCTTGTTCAAACGGCCATGAAGAGGTAGTGAAGTTTCTGGTTGGAAAGAACATTAACGTAAAGTACAAAACACCACAGGGTGACAATGCGCTGCACATTGCAGCAAAGAAGTCCCAGTTGGTATTGCTGCCGCTGCTAATTCAAAGTGGAATTCCTGTGTCGGAAAAGAATCGAGATGGGGAAACTGTGCTGCATATTTTGTGCCAAAAGTCTTGCTCATCGAAGGTCGACAACATGCAGGAACTCAGGACGCACACTGAGGAGCAAATCCACAAACTCAAACAGCTAGTCGACCAGGGGCCCGAGGCGATGAAGCCCGAGTTGATGAAAATCGTCGAAAAGACGAGGGCTCTGCCAGATGCCCTGATAAATAAAGGCATGCAGTTAATAAACTGCGTGGGAAAGAGCAGTTTGACACAGCAGCTTGACACAGTTTTAAAAGCAGGAGCAGACGTGAATGAAGCGACTTGCTCCGGCAAGACGCCACTGCACTTTGCCTGTCAGAATGGCAGTAAGCATGTGATCAAAATTCTTTTATCTAACGAGGCTCAGCTAAACCCACAGGACTCTGATGGAGAAACGCCAATCTTCGTTGCCATTAGAAACGGCAAATCTAAGGTCGTCCAATTGCTTGTTGATAGAGGAGCTGATTTAAATGTCACCAATAAAAACGGCATTAGTCCATACTCACTAGCCATTTGTTTAAATGAAGACGCCATCAAGAAAATACTCGAAAGCAAGGGTGCTCAATTTGACCCAGCAGCCACCGTCTCACATTTGACAGTGACCTCCATCTTCAAGAGGGGCAGCTTGGGCCATCTCGATCGCCTGTTAGAACTGGGTTTTGATGGTAAGAAGGTTGAAAATGGAAAAACTCTTTTGCATCACGCCATTTTGACTGGCAACGTCAGCATTATAGAAGGTCTTCGAGATCCCAGATACACATTCGTCAAAGAAATCCTGGATGAACAAGACAGCTACGGAGACACGGCTCTGCATCTGGCTCTAATGAGAGGCAGGCTAGACATGGCCGCAGTTTTGATTCAGCTGGGATGCAGGAAAGATCTAAGAAACGCAAAAGAACACACGGTACTTCATGTTGCAGCCATTGAGAACAAGCTGGCGCTGGTCAAGTGGGTCACTGAGCAATGCCCGGAAGCCTGTCAGCCACATCGCACTGAAGCAGAGATAAGAACACCACAACATTTCGCAGCAATCAAGGGGAACCTCGAAGTGTTCAAGATTCTCGAGCAAATCGGCTTCTCTGCAGCCACAACCTGCAAAAATGGACTGAACAGCGCACACTATGCTGCTATTCACGGAAATTTGCACGTTCTGCAGTACTTGAAGGTGTCAAATCCAGACGCCGCTCTTGAAATCTTTAAACAGAAAAACAAATCTGGATTTCTTCCCATACAATGCGCGGTATTGAATGGTCACGAAAAAATTGCTAACTTTTTGTACAAGAGCGTTCCGTCGCTGCCCAAGTGCATTGTTCACCAGGCCGCAGCCCTGGGAAATCAGCACTTGGTCGACTGGGTGCAGAAGAGAGGGGTAGACATGAAGGCTGTTGACCCTGAAACTGGTGAAACGGCCTTGAGAGCCGCCATATCCTCGGGAAATTTTCATCTGGTTAAGAGATTCGCCACTAGCGACTTGATTGTCACGAATAAGCATGGCAACACACCTGCTCAATTAGCGGCAGCCAAAGATCACAAGCATATTTTATTGTTTCTAAGGAATAGGGACGCTGAACTCGATATTCAAGACGAAGATGGAGACACCGCGATTTCCGATTGTGCGATAAACGGTTGTCTGGAGTCGATGAAAATGCTCGTTAGATTTGGATGCAATCTGAAGCACAAGAACAAAAAACTGCGAAACATTGTTCACCTGGCATGCATCGGCTGGGACAAGAAAGGCCATCGAGACGTACTCGAATTCGCTGTGGAAAATAATGTTCCTCTTGATGAAGGCGATGAGGAGAGCAACACGGGATTAATGTACGCCTGTCGTCAGGGATTCAAGGACATAGTCGATTTCCTACTCAACAGCAAGCAGTGTGACCTAGACAAAGCGAATAAGCAGGGATCAACCGCTGCTCACCTGGCAGCCATGGCCGGTCGAGCTGACATCATCGACGCTCTCTCAAAGCACGGAGCCCACTTCAGTGCGGAGGACGCCAGCGGCGTGACTCCACTCATGATCGCAGTTCACCGCGAGAGCCTGGACTGCGTGAACCTGCTAGCGGAGAAAGCCGGGCTCGGAGATGGCACTGGAAAAGAACGACTGGAGCAGCTGGCTACCTGGGCGAGTCCCCAGGTGCGCCAGGTCTTGGAACAACACGGCGCTCGAATCGTTCTGTCTGAAGAGACTCAAGATGCAGCGCAGCGGTAAGTATTTTTAAATCAGGTGTTGAAAATAGGGGCCAGAAATGTTCAGCCAAATGCACAGCCACGGTCACCCCACTCCGGCCATATACCAATTTTACAGCTGGGTGAACTGAAGCACTGTGATACTGGGATCAAAGTGTCCTTTCACAAGCTCCCTTGTGGATTAAACATTCAGCTGATACTTAAAAGCCTAAATTATCCCAAATAATTTGCTGCCATATTCATTCTAGACCCGCTGAAGTTGGCATAGACATCGACATGAGTCTCTGCGACCATTCGAATGAGCGAGTCAGGCAGCAAGATGTTGTTCAAGCCAATGCCGACCAGCGTTCAGGAAGTGCTCTGACCAGCGCACCAGATCTGTGAGCGATTTCAATGCTGTAGTAGAAGCTTGCTGGCTTCTAAAACTCCTCGCACAATTTTTTCAATCCAAAATCTCCGAAATATCGAACATCTTCAGGCCGGCCGAAGCGACCGCACTGCTGGAGCTGAGAAGACCCGAGTTTGAGCAGGCTGCGCCGGAAGCGGACGACGAGTCTAACGCTGGCGATTTGAGCAACGACCCGAGTGGCAGCGAAGTCCAGACACCGGCTGAGCAGCAAGAACCGATCCCGAATTGCCAGCAGCAGTAATACGAGCGTATGCTATTCGACACCAAACAATTTTAACCGATAATTACATAGTATTTGACAGGTGTTTTGACTTTTCGTTAAAATGAAGTAATATAAAAGAAAACTAAAGCGTTGCAAAAAAAATTAAGGAAAGTATAATGATACATTTATTAGTAATTACCTCATAAGTTGTAGCTTATGCATTAATTCGAGGAGGTTGTAGCATTGTGGTTAGAGCGTCGGACTCACGACTTGAAGGCGGGGGTTCGATTCCCGAATTCACTTGAAAAGTTTGTGTCCTTAGCAAGACACTTAACTCAGCATTGCTTCAGTTCACCCAGCTGTTAAATGGGTTCCAGCATTAGCTGGCCGGGGTAATTGAGGGTGGGTGTCCCCCGTGTGAAGGGGGCAGGTGTAATCAATTGTTGTTGTTATATTATGAATTCTAATTAAATAATTTAGATTTTCTTGCTGTAAAATTTGCATGCATGATTTTTGGTATATTTTCTACCATCTATTCCGTGCCTCCGTCTGAGCAAGTTAGATAGTTAAATTCCCAATTGGTTTAAGTAGTGGTTAGAGGTTAAGATTTTGAGTTCGAATCTGAGCTCAAAACTATTCGTAGAAATTTATGTCGAAGAAGCTGCGGCTGTGCCGATCGCTCTGTAAGTGACCCAATTAGAGAAGACTAGGTCTATTGTGATTTTTAGATGTTATTTCTAGATAGATAATTTTTACTTGCATTCCTTAGTTACCCGTCTATCTTCATACTTATTAGTTTTCCTTGGGAAATTAAAACAAATGCTCGTAATAGGCGTGTGTGGAAATTTTTTACTAGCGGTACCGCATATTTGTATTTACATTGAGCGATATCATAATTCTTATAATAATTACAAGTTGCTGAATGCCAATTTAATTTATTTTCAAATTTCAATTCGGCCCAAAATATTTTTGTTACTTTTCGAAACGTCAAACTTGGTAGGACCTGTGCTGTCTAGAAAACAGTTGAGAACCACAAAATATCTAAGGCCACGGTCATGTACAGGTACCAAAACAATAATAGTACACCTTCAGGGAAAGGTCGTCGATGTTCTGTGATTCTGGAAGTTGTTTCATCGGATGGAGCAGAAAAAATTAGCCTACGTTCTGCATTTCATAGCGATTGGTTGAGTTTTTCTGGAGATACAGTAAAATATAGAAAAATACCCCATAAACGAAACACTGCGGGCTAAATGTTACTAATCTACGAGTAGATGAGTCTTCTAGAGTCTAGAAGAGTAGATACTCCAGTATGAAACATCCAGTAGGAAAATCTGTCTTCAGCGTCGTGAATAAGATAAAGACGAGTGCGAAGTACTTTCCAACAGGTGAGGTTGTGAACATGCAATGGGTAAATTAGCACACCATTCTGGGGTTAAATAGGCGATTTATTTGGTCATTTAAACTTGCTCGAAGACCATTAAACCATTATTTGCATTGTCGGATTGAATTAACAGTGGACTGAAGGCGTGTTCACACTGCCATCACAATGCCATCAAATTACTATTTTGCTGCTATCAGCAAATAAAAAACACGTCAAGTGTTTTAGCCTCGGTGGATGGCATTGTGAACAAGACTGAAGCCTTGTCATCACAATGATATGAAAAAGTACAGCAGAATACGTTTTACAAACTGTTAACCACGGTACTTGAAATATTACCTAACAGGAATTCAGTATCAAACTTGTAAAAGATTCATAACCGATACAGCATTAGTTTTCAGGAATATTCTATTAGTCCTAATCCTTTATACACTCGTAGAAAGTCAAGGATTCATGAATACAACAATAACCAAGATTTTCGAAAGGCATTGTCAAAAATTACGCAAGGATAATCAATGGTAGTAAAGCTAGACAAAACTTTTATAGCCCATTGCGCTCTGAGAAGATGCATTCGTGTCAGCGAAGCTTTAGCCCATTGCGCTCTGAGAAGATGCATTCGTGTCAGCGAAGCTTTAGCCCATTGCGCTCTAAGAAGATGCATTCGTGTCAGCGAAGCTTTAGCCCATTGCGCTCTAAGAAGATACATTTGTGTCAGCGAAGCTTTAGCCCATTGCGCTCTGAAAAGATGCATTCGTGTCAGCGAAGCTTTAGCCCATTGCGCTCTAAGAATATGCATTCGTGTCAGCGAAGCTTTAGCCCATTGCGCTCTAAGAAGATACATTTGTGTCAGCGAAGCTTTAGCCCATTGCGCTCTGAGAAGATGCATTTGTGTCAGCGAAGCTTTAGCCCATTGCGCTCTGAGAAGATGCATTCGTGTCAGCGAAGCTTTAGCCCTTAAGAAAGGCTCGCACCTGAGCCAGGCTAAACTCGCTGTTCGGTGCCCATCTGTCGTAGGCAATGAGCAAAGCCTTGTGATAGGCGTCTAGCACACCTGTAACACTGTTTCGACCGCGGTAAACCCGTTTGTACTCGGCGTAAGCCGATCGCCACTCAGACTGAATCATACGACGCAGATTCGCCGCATCGGCATTCAAATCGCTGTTTTCGTCTGAAGCATCCCCAATCCCACCAGCAAGTCGCGGTGGCAGAATTCGTGCAGTGGCCGACTTGTTGACGGGATAGCCGGGCGCCAGGCTGATCAGCAGCTCCGGAGCAGCACCATCCGGCAGAAGGCTGCAATTTTCATACACAACACGCAGACGGACCCGGTGAGAGGTCGGGTCGCCCGACTTGTTAAGATCTGCGGCCATGTCGGCATCTTCATCGTAATTGCTGACTTCATCTTCATCGTCTGCGCTACCTGTGCTGTGCTCCGTTGCTCCTCGGCTAGCGCTGTTGAGCACGCGCACGCGCCAATATGCTGGCAGATCGGCCAGCTCGGAGCGCAACGGCAGATCAGGCGGTGGGGCCGGTATCGCTGTCGCCTCTTGAGCTAGATTGTTGTCAGCCGAGTCCATGGATGTAACCGTAGCGAGATCAGCGGTGACAGGGATAAAGAGTGAGTCGCGCGGAGGGACAGCGCCCTGATTAGCAGAGCGAACCTCGGAAGCAAAGCGCGACCAGACTGAGTCGCAGACAGCACTTTTCATGACAGAATCGATCTCCTGGACAAGTATTATAAGTACATTAAATTGCAAATTGTTAGTTAACCGACTATTTTACTAATCACATAATATTCATAATTTTTTTCTCGACACACTAACTTGTACGTACCTTCAATAGAGTCTCTCCGAGGCGCCTTGGTGTAGGTTGGATTTCGACTTGCTGACTATTGCTCTCTGAAACTACAGGCATAGGTGAAGGCTGCTGCTGTTGCTGCTGCTGCTGCTGCAAATTCAGCAGTTGCTGATGCTGCAGCTGCTGTTGCTGCTGACGCTGTAATTGCTGCTGTTGCAATTGATGCTGCTGGATTTGTTGCTGAATCTGCTGCTGGTTAAGTGGTTGTTGCAGCAACTGTTGCTGCATACGCTGATGCTGCAATTGTTGCTGCATTTGCTGTTGAGGTACTTGTTGCTGCATCTGGGGCTGCTGCATCTGCGGCTGCTGCATCTGCGGCTGCTGCATCTGCGGCTGCTGCATCTGCGGCTGCTGATGGTGCAACGGTTGTTGTTGCTGAAGTCTTTGCTGCTGAATTTGCTGCTGCTGCTGTAAATTCTGAGGCTGCACCTGTGTTCTAAGAATATTCTCTAGCTGAATGATGGTGCTATCAATTTTATCTGCGTCTGGCTGAGTGCGTACAAAATTTTCCGGTGAGTCTAGAATGTCGCAGATCTGTCTCAGCTTGTTAGTTTGGCTGGGATTGCCTTGCAAGCTCTCCACGCGTCTCCTCAATGCCTGGCTGTACTGCTGATTCAGCAGCCGAATGCGCTGAATCTGCTGCTGCTGACGATCCGTCAGTGGCGCCAGCTGTTGAGGCGGCAGCTGTTGAGGCGGCAGCTGCTGAGGTGGCAACTGTTGAGTTGCCAGCTGTTGAGGCGGCAGTTGCTGATGAATCGGTCTAGATCGATCTACACGAACGCTTTGAGGCTGCGCTACCAAATGCTGTTGTGGCATGCGTGCCGCAACGTTGCCAACCATAATGCCGCCGACAGCGCTTGCTCCTCCGCCGACCATGTTTGACAGTGACACCAGAGGGTCCGGCGCCGCATGCGACTGCATTTGCGGCCGAACTGACGTCGGCTGCGGCACCTGTGGCTGGGGTGGGGGCGGCTGCTGCAAGACTTGCTGCGTTGGCACCTGTTGAGGCGGCGGCTGCTGCTGCGGCTGTCGGCGACCTGTAAGAGCGTCCTCCAGCTTGGCTACAATGCTCCGATACTGCTGGTCAAAGGTGGCGCCCCCGGCCTGCTGATTGGACTGGCAGCGCTGGAACACGTGAGTCTCGAGCTGGTCAGCGGTTGGATAGCGAGCGAGCAGCTGGTTGACCTGCAGGCCCTGAACCGGACTGCGGTACAGCTCCGCCAGCCTGCGCCGAGTCTCTGCGCGAAGCTGCTGCAAATGGGGAGGCAGAGCTTGCGGCAGCTGCAACTGCTGCCCCTGCTGGATATGCTGCTGCTGCTGTGGCTGCTGTTGCGGTTGTTGTAGATGCTGAGAAACGATTTGATATCGAGCATTGTAGTTTTGACCATCCATTCTGAAGGCCGCTTTGCTGAAAAAAAAATATTTAACTGCGGGTACTAGGGCTTTCAGCTAGTTTTAGTGGTTTTTCTATTGTCTCTGAACCTTATGCTTTGCGCAAAAATTAACAGAATGAAAAATGCGAATGTAACCATATAAAGTGGCGCCTGTTGTAAAAACTTAGAAAACAGCTTTTATTTCGAATCAAAAATCATGTCAACAGAGAGTATGTGAAACTCTAGAAGTTCTTGGCTGAAATCAAAGTTTTCACAAGCAGAATAAAAAATCACTGAATTGCTTTTTATTATTGGCTTACGTATGAAACACAACAATAGTCATGAAGTGTTAATAAAACAGGCATCGAGTGCAATTCTAGAATACAATAGTTATTTAAAGCTTCTACAGAATCTACCAAATCTGAATTTCTTATCACAGCAAAAGAAGCTTTGTTTCTGTAATATGTAACAGTAGAACTACCAAGGGGGGGAGTTCCCCTTGACAATTTTTTGCTGCACCCGAGCGGAGCAACGCAAGCACACGGAACTCAAGAACACGGGCTAGCTTTTTGTTGCGCATTTTCTGAAACAAGAGCATTTTCAAGTCGCCAGCTCTTTAGACCGTCGAGATATTCAATGGTTCTGGCCGAAGGTCAGATTTTTCCTAAAAGCGCAAGTGTTTTTCATGAAAACCCCTATACACAAATTAGCACTGCGCCTCAGTGCGGCCTTGCCAGGCCTTCAAAATTTATCTGCAAGTCACCCGAATGTACCTGCATCATATCCGTCTTCGGTGGTCACCTACCATTTATCTGGACGGACTGCTGGACCTTCAAGGGCTACAACAGGTGGAAATAGGCCACTATGGACACGCTGACGCTAGTCTCCAGTTTCACTGGTCAAGCCTAAATATTAGGCGCAGCTCAACCACAGGAAACCCTCACCAACTCATCGTCTGTCAACCAAACAGTCACCACCCAACGCTGTTAGCATTCACCCTTAATGCTCTGTCAGTGTCAGAGCGTCAATTTAAGAATGGACCAGGCCAAAAACGGAGGTCATAAAGTTTTTGTGTTTGTGTTTTTTCGGAGCTACCTGCATTTAAAGCCGTTTTAGAAGCAATTGAGTCAACTAAGAGACAAAGAAAACGTGACTGAAAGCAACTTTTAAAATAGCGAAAAAATTATTCTTAATACAAAGACTGTTGCTGCTGCTGTCGGAGCGTAATAGCGTCCTATTACAGGTCGACTGTAATAGCGTCCTCCAGCTTGGCTACAATGCTCCGATACTGCTGGTCAAAGGTGGCGCCCCCGGCCTGCTGATTGGACTGGCAGCGCTGGAACACGTGAGTCTCGAGCTGGTCAGTGGTTGGATAGCGAGCCAGCAGCTGGTTGACCTGCAGGCCCTGAACCGGACTGCGGTACAGCTCCGCCAGCCTGCGCCGAGTCTCTGCGCGAAGCTGCTGCGAGTGGGGAGGCAGAGCATGGCATTCTTCTTTGTTGGCCACTTTGCTGGAAAGAAATTTTAAATAATAGTTTAGGTTCAATTCTTAATTTAAAATTATTGTGCAAAAAAAGAATTAAACTGCCTCATTTTGTAAGCAAGACAACAGACTTTATTTTTTGTTACAATTTTACAAGGAAATCTTAGACGAAATATAATTAGAAAATGTACAAGCAAAATCTAATTGTAGATTCACGATCACTAAGAAATGACAGGCAGTTTATGTTTCTCTGCATAAAAATAGCATGAAGAATGATAGCACAGCCAGTAACAAAGAACAGCGCATTTAGACCCCAGCAAGGTCAGAGCTCCCTCGGCAGCTGCTGTTGTTCTAGTTGAAAATGACGCCCAGACAGAATATGCTCCAGTGTCACAATAATGCTGCCGTACTGCTCAGCGAAGCTGAAACCGCGGACCAGCTGGTTCGTCTGGCAGCGCTCGAACACCGTCGCTTCCAGCTGGTCAGCGCTGGGGTAGCGAGCCAGCAGCCTTCCAACCTGCTCGCTCTGAACTGGACTGTGGTACAGCTCCGCCAGCCTGCGCCACTACCCAATGACACTGGCCGGGACCCGGCGCCGTACGCAGTCATGGACGATTCCTGCAAGGATCAATTGGAGTGGGCCACACGCTACCTGAAGGTGCTGCTGGCGGAAAATGCCCGACTTCGTGGGGACATCGGTGCGGCACTGCCGCTAAACCAGACGTTTACGTCCAATCCGGCGACGCTCACTACCGAGGTATCAGAAATGAGGACCTCTGGGTATCCTAAACGGCAGTACGTGTAGGTTGTTCGGCGCCCGTGGTGCAAAGTTGGTGATCCCGGCTTCCGCGTGCGGAAGGCAGAACCTTTAAGCCGCGCTATGCGAGCCGAAGGCTGGCTCTCTGCAGGCGACCCTTACTTTGACGAAGACTGCACATGGGCTACCCAGGGACTACAACTAACGCCAAAAAAACGAGTGGACGCGGATGAAGCATGCAATCCGTTGCTGCCGTTGGCGCCTAGCAGCCAGGTGACTGCTGATTGGCCACGCGAAAAATCACCCACTTTTCCGCCTACTAAATACCACCGTGTGTGACTCGCTGTTCAGCAGCTGTTCTTGTCTTATCTAGACATACCCTGGTATATACCAGGATCCCTCAGAAAATCCCTAACCTGAACAAGAAAACAACAACATATATACAATATATAACATATATGGTATAAATGTTATATAACATATATAAAATACCATTACAACTGCTCAAAATTGAAAGTTGTAACTTTCCCCTAGCACTGATATAGGCTTGCGATGACCCTCCATCGTATAACCAATTATTTCTCTGCATCACCTGTAACCTATATATTGTAATCATGTTCTAATCCAATTCTGTAATAATCATAATACCATGCATGACTTGACCTGTTATCGACGTGAATTACACTAAGCAAATGAATATATATTTCAAAGTGAAGCCGCACGCGTACGTCAGGATGAAGTTATTTGCACGGCCTATATTGCCTATACTTAGACCTAGAATTCTAGCCATATCGTCGGCATTCGTTTCCTATGCAATAAATGCACATATGTATAAAATGCATGCACATATTTATTACGCACACGAGCATGCTACGTATGTACAGAGAAATGTCGATTTACACACTCTTTTTCCAGACCCGACGTCCAACTGTATGGCTGCAAAGTCCACGAAGCCAAAGAAAGGCGGTAAAAATAAGCAGGTGACAGAGGCACTGCCTCCTGACTACAAGGCCATCGACTCCAACGAGCATGCTAACCAGTTCTGGTGCATCCAATATCAGCCCAATGCAGAAGGCACCGTTCTATACGGAGCCATATCTGGTAGCGACATCGTCGCGCTCCATGTTCGCGATTCTGATGTAAAGCGGAACTCGCAAGTTTTGGTCGTCACCGCCAAAAATAAGGCAGGTGGTGCGCGGTACACCGCCATCATTTGGAAAGGCCCATACGAAAGTAGAGCAGAAGCCAAATCGGGGGCTGCTTTGGCGCAGTTACCACCGGAGACTCCACAGGCGTTGAGGTGCCCGTCCTGCGACAACATGTTGCAACAAATTCGGGCGCAAACGGAGACTCACGACGCACTTCGTAGGTTGCAAATTTGCCTGTTCGTTGACTATACTAGTGTATAGTAGCCCATAGAGTGAGGGGCGAGTGGGTCAGCGGCTAACGTCGCTGCCTCGCACTCCAAAGGACGCTAGTTCGATTCACCCTTCAAGTCACGATTAATTTCGGGACATGTTGGGGGGTTTGGACAGTAGCGACCGGCGGAGGTGCACCATATTTCGTGCAATCAAAGCTTGAAATAATAGCTTCGCTCCTGCCTTCTGCATGCCTGCTTGTTTGTGTTTGTGTTTGTGCGTTGGGCCGGGTGTGAGGCGTTGTATGGGGGGTGGGGCGGGTGTGCACCAGCCATGCGTGCTCTGAGCGGCGAGGTTTCACCAGCCGTCTGCGCGCGTGGCTTGGTCCTCTCGTCCCTACCCTTCAGGCATGTAAGTCCTCCCCTGGTTTGGTCAGCTCTGTGCGTGTGCGGGCATGGGGTGAGAGGCACTCCGGCTGCCGCCCCCTTCCCCGCTTGGCTTGCGGCTGTGTATGAGGTGCCTGTGTTCAGGGTCTAGATGGCGCGATGGGCGACTCCCGCCTAGTTCGCCGGCCTGGGGGCATGCCGTTCCTGCGCTTGTGCGTCAAGTGCCCCAGGCCCCCCTGCAATTAAGTAAGTAAGCCCATAGAGTAGCTAGCGATGTACAGTTTTTAAGTGGTTTGCGATGTCAATTTCTTTATCACCATACATTCTGTTCTCATTAAAATATATCTCGTAGATAGCATTATCTTCCTTGCTTATGAACTTTGCACTGCAATCACACTTTATTCTGCAAGCATATTCTGCATTGCACTGCAAGCATACTACATTCGCCAACCTCTAAGCTCAAGGCAGTCGGAGGAGCTTCAAGACAGAGTGGAGGCTGTCCTCGTGTCTCAGGACACCACTTTGCATGAGAGCCGGAATTCCGGCCTGGAAAACAGGCAACGATCGGGTGTACCTCTTACTGACGGCATTGCGTCTCTCAAGAATTTGCTTGTTTCTGTTGAGGACCGTCTGGCCGTAGAAAGAGCACTAAAGAGAGCTCTAGAAATGAAGGACGACCTTTCTAATTCAAATAACGCAGAGGCTAAGAAAGCAGCGGAGGCGGCCAAAAGTTGCTTAATCCGAACTGTATTGCGCGCCGTATTTACGGCAGATGAATTTTGGACGTCCACCGCAAGCGGTCGCCGGGCATCCAACGAAACAACCGCAGTTGTTCGCGCGGCTAACAGCGCCAAACTCGGGCTCGTGCGGGTCTACTGCAACAACAGTGGCATGCCAGTCACATTACCCGAGGTTCAACACGCCTTTGGACGCTGCCGGGAAAACGCCCTTTTCCAGGACCGGCCAGCCGAAGTCCGCGAACGCAAGGTGGCTCTAGTAAAGGCTCGACGTTTCGCAATGGCTCAACAGCCGGATCAAGCGGGAAATGCCGACCGACGCGCTAGCGTAGACGCCGCCGTCGGACCTACTCGCGGAGGGAGGAGCAAGAGGATGCGCGTTGCGCAAGAAGAAATTGCCCCACCCATCCAAGGCGATGCTAGTCCCGCCTTAATCGACTCCGGCGGCAATTTCCTAGAAGAAGGCGACAATTTGCCAACTGATTTAGATGCGGCAACCGGCCCTCTGGACAATTAATAATGAATTATAAAAAAGCACAATGAACCCGTATACGGGATTAGGAAGAATCACTCTGCTGGCCATATATATTATATAAAACCCACTCTTTATTCTCTCCCCACCCCATTCTCTCTCCACTCTTTATTCTCTCCCCACTCTCCATTTTCTCCCCACTCTTTATTCTCTCCCCACTCTCCATTTTCTCCCCACTCTTTATTCTCTCCCCACTCTCCATTTTCTCCCCACTCTTTATTCTCTCCCCACTCTCCATTTTCTCCCCACTCTTTATTCTTGTAGGAACTGAGAAATGCGACTGTTTGTAGTCGATAGCCGAAATGTCACAAGAGCGATTTCAATGCGATTCAGTATATTTTATAACAGCCGAGTTGAGCTGGGGTGGCGGCTAAAGCTGCACCCCGTAAATCAGTTAACGTGCGTGCCAAGGGGGTAGAAAGGTGGCAGAGAGAAAGACGCAGAACGCCGCCAACCCCACGCACGCGTGACGGCTGGCGCCGCCTACACTTCTCCCCCCCAAAGGAATAAAACGAAATTGAAAAAACTAAACTTTGAACATGAGATTAACAGTTCAGATGATAGAAACTTAATGGATCTTTAGAGCGCAATTCCTTAGTTACTTGTACCGCTTACGCTTGTCACGGGCAGCTCTAGGATGGCGTCTCAGTGCCACGGCATCATTTTCCTGACCAGTATCCTGGCCGACAGGCGGAGGCGGGCCGGCAGGCGAAGGCGGGCCGGCAGGCGGGCCGGCAGGCGGGCCGGCAGGCGGGCCGGCAGGCGGGCCGGCAGGCGGGCTGGCAGGCGGGCCGGCAGGCGGGCCGGCAGGCGGGCCGGCAGGTGGAAACATTGGTCGGAGCTGAGTCACGTGTCACATGCAGGACTGTTGGCCTCGTCGTAGGATGCAGGTGTCGCCTCGAACCTCTTCTACCGTCCACGGCTGGGTCTCGAATGGCAGCTGAGTTTTGATGCGTGCCTGCTGCTTTCGGAGAACCATTGTGCCGGGAACTACTCTGTGCTCCTTGGCGGTGTTGCGCTTGTCAAAGGCTCGCTTCATTTCGCGCGTGTACTGCCGACTCCAGTCCCTCACGGCTTGATGGTCGAATCCAGTCACAGTTGGCTGCCGACTAGCCGGGATTCCGTCGTTGATCGCCCTGCCCATGAGTAGCTCGGCCGGGGTGCGTCCTGTGGCTCTGTGTGGCGTGGTGCGGAATGCCAGTAGCCAGTCGTCTAGAGCCTCTCTCCAGTTCCGGCCCTCAGCAATCGCCGTCTTGATCACCTTGCCAATGCTGCGGTTGACACGTTCGGTGGCTCCGTTGGACTCCGGGTGCAGTGGACAGATAAGCCGGTGATGAACTCCATATGCGGTGAGGAAGTTACGAAATTCAGCGGAGTTGAAGGGCGGTCCGTTGTCGGTAATGACCTCCGCGGGGATTCCGTGGCGACTGAAGAGCCGTCTCAGGTGCGGTGTCACGCTGCCGGCCGTGGTTGACTGCATTACGTCGACTTCTAGGTACTTGGAGTACAAGTCGGTGGTGACGAGCAGCATGTGACCTTGCACCGGACCGTAGAAGTCCATGCCGAGCAGCTGCCAAGGCCCGTCGGGCATTTCCGTCGGCTTTAGAGGCGTCTGGTGCACGTGCGTTGCTGCTGCCTGACAGTAGATGCAGCACTTGACAAAGACTTCGCAGTCGCTGTACATTTTTGGCCACCAGACCTTGGTTTGCAGGCGCTTTAGAGTCCTGTCCGCCCCGAGGTGTCCGGTGTGAGCCAGCTGCAGGATCGGCCTCCGCAGTGCCTCGGGGATGACGATGAGATCTCCACGAAGCAGGACGCCGTCGTTCTCGGTTAGTTCGCTGCTGATGGACTTGAATGAGCGTTGCACCGGGCTGAGAGTGTTCCAGTTGCCGGTTCTGATCGCGCCGAGTGCGGCCTGCATTTCCGCATCAGTTCTTGCAGCCTCTCTGATCTGTTGGATTGTGAAGCCCTTTGGCACGGCACCAGTTGACACAGCGTTGACGTGGGCTTCATCGAGGACCTCGCCGATGTTTGGCCTCGACTCTGGCAGCGGCTGGCGGCTGAGCAGATCGGCTGGATTTGCTGGTCCCGGCCTGTACAACAGAGTAAAGCGGAGGTGCTGGATGCGGAGGGCCATTCGCTCGATCCGCGGCGGCGGGCGGGACCCCGGCTTGAACAGTGGAACTAGGGGCCGGTGGTCCGTCACAACGGTGAAGTTCGGGTCGCCTGCCAGGTAATGTTCGAATTTCAGGCAGGCGAACTTGATGGCCAGCGCCTCCCGCTCGATCTGCGCATACCGCTGCTCCACCGGCGACAGAGCTCTGCTGGCATAGGCCACGGGACGGCTGCTGCCGTCTGGCTGCTTCTGGGTGAGAATGGCGCCGAGTCCGATCGGAGATGCGTCCACCAGGAGCTCCGTGTGCCGCTTGCGATCGAAGAATGCTAGCGTGTCGGCGTTGGCAATCGCACTTTTGATGCTGTTGAATGCCTTGGTGTGGCTGGCGGTCCAATCCCACGGCTGGCCCTTTTTAGTCAGTTGGCGCAGCGGGGCTGACACGTCAGCGTATCCAGAAATGAACTTCGCCAGAAAGTTTGCTGTGCCAAGGAATGACCGTATTTCTGAGACATTGGCGGGCTGCCGGAAGTCCTGCATTGCTTGGATCTTCTCGGCAGCTGGTTGGATGCCCTTGGCTGACAGATGCATTCCGAGGAAGTCGACTGCTGGCTTGGCGAACTTGCACTTGTCTTTGTTCAACGTGATGCCAAACTCGCGGAGGCGTTGAAGACATACATTCAGTCTTTCATGATGTTGTTTGATATCTGCGGCGTACACGATGACATCGTCGTGGACCCACCTGACGCCGTCGATGCCGCTGAGGATGCCTAGCATAACCCGTTGAAGGATTTCTGAGGCGTTGGTAAATCCCATGCTCAGCGGCTTCAGTCGCATCAGTCCGAGCGGCGTGCTGAATGTGAACAGATATCGGCTGTCTTCGTGCACGGGGATCTGATAGAAAGCTTTCCGGATGTCAAGCTCGCTGAAAAGCTTGGCTCCAGACATCTCCTCGGTGACTTCGTCCAGTGTCGGGATCTGCTGCTTTTCCGGAACAACGAAGGCGTTCAGGTCGCGAAGGTCTTGGCAGAGCCTGACGCCGCCGTCCGCCTTGGGCACTACGACCATGCGTGCCACCCAGGCGCTGGGTCCCTTGACTGCTTCGATGATATCCTGTCGCTCCAATTCCTTCAGCTCGTCCACCACGGTTGCTCTTAGATGCGCCGCTACCCGGGAAGGCGCGTGGCAGACTGGAACGGCGTCGCCTGACAGCTGCACTTTCACCTGGACGCCCTTGATGCATCCGATGCCTTCGAAGACTTCTCTGTGACGGTGCAGGATGTCTTGCAGCTGCGGTGACAGGCTCGCTGTGCTGTTTGAGTGCACGGCTTCCGTCCCGCTCGAATCGGGGCGCTGGATTTTGAGCACTCCGAGTCTGAATGCGGGCTCGCGACCGAGAATCGTCAGGCCGTCACCATCCATGATGTAGAACGGAATGACAGTGCTGGCTGATCCAACGTGGACTTGTAAGTCGGAGACACCAAGGATCTTCAGCGGTGAAGCGCAACCGTAGGCTCGCACCTCGGATTTTGGAGCTCGCAGATGCGGCCGGCTGAGCGTCTTGAAGGTGCATTTGCTCATAATGCTGCAGCTAGCTCCGCTATCAATCATCATCGAGAGCTGCTGATCTCCCACTTGGACTTTCAGCGAGACGTCGGGCGGATAGATGCCTTCCCTGTGTAGTGTGAACACGTCTTGGCTGGAGGTGTCTCCAGGAGCTGTACTGTATGCGTTGGCGTGAATCTGCTGTTGGACTCTGTTGCTGCTTAACCGCGGCTGGCGGCAGGCCTTTGCTAGGTGGTTTGGCTTGCCACAGTTGTGGCAGATTTTGTCCTTGGCTGCGTCACAGGAAGCGTGGCCGCGCTCGCCGCAGCGGTAGCAGGTCTGTGACTGGCTCTGCCTGGCCTCGCTGTGTGGTCTGCGTTTGTCTGACGCTGTTTGGCTTCTATTGGCCACGCTGGCCACCTGCGACTCGGTGGTCTTCTCCATCTCAGCAGCCTGTTCTTCCGCAGCTTCGAATGCTCTGGCCTTCCGCAGCGCGTCTTCCAGTGAGATGTTTGCTTCCTGGAGCAGCCGTCTGCGCAGCTTGTCGGAGGTGCATGTAGCAACAAGTTGGTCTCGGATGAGGGAGTCGCGTAAGTCGCCGAATTCACATGGTTCAGCAGCCGTCCGCAGTCTGCTGTACCAAGCTTCGATTTTCTCACCAGATTGTTGAACACACAGACGGAACTGGTATCGAGCGTAAACGGTGTTCTTTCTATCGTCGAAGTGTTGCTTCAGCCCCTTGAAGATTGTCTGCAGTGTGTGCTCCTGCTCCTGGCCGTCGGCGTCAGACCTGGGCTTTGGTAGTTCCCGAATGATGTCCGAGACTTCCTTTCCGGCCGTGTAGCAGAGCAGCTTGCATTTTTGGTTTTCATTGGCAATTGCAGATGCCTCAATAAAGTCTGCGAATCGCGCTGACCATTCGTTCCAACGTTTGCCTGCGTTGTGCGGGTCATGAGTAATGAGAAATGGCTCGGGTGGAGGTAGAGAAACGTAGCTTGTGGCCATGCCCCGCGTTGGCTGCGATGGCTTGCGATGCCACTGTAGGAACTGAGAAATGCGACTGTTTGTAGTCGATAGCCGAAATGTCACAAGAGCGATTTCAATGCGATTCAGTATATTTTATAACAGCCGAGTTGAGCTGGGGTGGCGGCTAAAGCCGCACCCCGTACATCAGTTAACGTGCGTGCCAAGGGGGGTAGAAAGGTGGCAGAGAGAAAGACGCAGAACGCCGCCAACCCCACGCACGCGTGACGGCTGGCGCCGCCTACAATTCTCTCCCCACTCCATTCTCTCCCCACTCTCCATTTTCTCCCCACTCTTTCTTCTCTCCCCACTCCATTCTCTCCCCACTCTCCATTTTCTCCCCACTCTCCATTTTCTCCCCACTCTCCATTTTCTCCCCACTCCATTCTCTCCTCATTGCTCTTTTTCCAGATTGTGTGGACTCTGGCAGCATTATTTTATTTTATTTCCATTTTCCCGTGAGGAAATCGAATTTAATTTTGTCCGTGTGCGTACTGTACTACATGTGCGAATTCTTTTAGCAGTGTCATTTTCCAATTAGTTATACTCTTGAGCACACTCTGAGAGTACTAGGCACTGCCGTGTTTATTTTCTAACTTTTTAAACTTTTATTTTCTTGGTTCCAGTGCGTTTTTTTACTTGAGCTGCCTCTTTGTTTCTGTAAAATTCTTCAGCGAGATAAACTTTACAAATTGCCGACGGATATGTTTGAGCTGGTACAGTGCGTTGAGCAGTAGGCGCGTTTTTCTGCGGCCATTTCTTCCTGTCTGCGGACAGGAGAAAACCGATCCCATTGTGCCTACTTACATAGTAGTGGCATTAGTATTTTGAAACCGACTGTTCGTATTTTTTCCATTGCGATTTTTATTTTACAAATCTAATCCCAATTTTAGTCCCAATTTTTCAGCAGTTTTTTCTAAATGCTAGCCGTCAACTAATTACAAATGTATCTTTGCTCAATTCAGAGTGTGTGCATGCGTGCCAGACCCAATGCTATTCCCATTTTGTCGAACTGTCCTAGCTGCCATTATTCGCCAGTTCGTATTTCCTTAGTCTTTTATTTTTCCAATTCAGCCTAATTCTAATTTACAGTATTTTTATTCACCTTACTACAAGTAGTAAACGACTTGAAGTCAATCCTAATTTGCTTAAAACTTCTGGTTTGATTATGAAAACATTTCTGTGAAAAGTCTTACACAATAATTTCTTTCCTTTTATTCGGTTACCCGGATTGGACACCAACCCGTACCCTTCGCCCGAAAACTGACCCGGATTGGACACCAACCCGTACTCTTCGGCCGAAAACTGACCCGGATTGGACACCAACCCGTACTCTTCGCCCGAAAACTGACCCGGACTGGACACCAACCCGTACTCTTCGCCCGAAAACTGACCCGGATTGGACACCAATCCGTACTCTTTGCACGGAAACTGACCCGGATTGGACACCAATCCGTACTCTTCGCCCGGAAACTGATCCGGATAGACAGCCCAGAGCATTCAGTACTTTTCGGGTCAAACTTCCGGTAATCTGTGTTCTCCGATCCGGTGTTTCGTCCCGGAACGTTTTTAGCTGATCCGGCTACCAGTTTTGGAACGAAAAAAGTATGAACGGCCGGATCACGAACGAAATCCGGAGTACATTGTAAACTTTCGTCACTTTTTCGAGCCAATTTACCGGATCACAATACATTACAGAATAGGAAAAATTTCCGGGTGAAGACAAAAATTTCCGGGCCAAGTTTCCGGGCGAATTTTTTGACGGGAGGGCTGGTTCTACTAATCTACCATAGACTACTAGTCAGGGCTGGTTCTACTAATCTACCATAGACTACTAGTCAGGGCTGGTTCTACTAATCTACCATAGACTACTAGTCAGGGCTGGTTCTACTAATCTACCATAGATCTATGGTAGAATCCTCACTAGTAGTCTAGACTACTAGTCAGGGCTGGTTCTACTAATCTACCATAGACTACTATTCAGATTTAACATAGATTAACTAGATAAAGATGCACCGCGATCTTCATCAGCAATAGATCCTCACCAACTGGGAGATGTCAACCCGATTGCAGAGCAGATCGCTGATAACAGATTTGGCATGCTGTACAGCTCCATCAGGATCTCGATCGATGAGTATCTTATGAAGGCAGGCATTGACAAGATTAGCAACTAGGGGACTGTTGTCTCGGCGAACTGTCTCGATGCCTTTGCAGTCCATCTTGTCGTGCTTGTCTGGCTTAGTAAAGTACAGACCAGCGTAGCTGAAGCAAGTTTAGAGAAATACTTTGGGACTTGTAATATGGGATTTATGTGGTAACACTTAAAAGAATGTGTTTGAATATGAGTCCTTTGAGAATGCCAGGAGTAAAAGTGTCATCAGTATGAGTGTCATGAGTACGATTGTGTCAGGAGTACGATTGTGTCAGGAGTACGATTGTGTCATGAGTATGATTGTGTCATGAGTACAATTGTGTCATGAGTACAATTGTGTCATGAGTACAATTGTGTCATGAGTACAATTGTGTCATGAGTACGATTGTGTCATGAGTATGATTGTGTCATGAGTACAATTGTGTCATGAGTACAATTGTGTCATGAGTACAATTGTGTCATGAGTACAATTGTGTCATGAGTACAATTGTGTCATGAGTATGATTGTGTCATGAGTATGATTGTGTCATGAGTATGATTGTGTCATGAGTATGATTGTGTCATGATCAAGATTGTCATGAGTACAATTGTGTCATGAGTACAATTGTGTCATGAGTACGATTGTGTCATGAGTATGATTGTGTCATGAGTACAATTGTGTCATGAGTATGATTGTGTCATGAGTACAATTGTGTCATGAGTACAATTGTGTCATGAGTACAATTGTGTCATGAGTACAATTGTGTCATGAGTACAATTGTGTCATGAGTACAATTGTGTCATGAGTACAATTGTGTCATGAGTATGATTGTGTCATGAGTACGATTGTGTCATGAGTATGATTGTGTCATGAGTATGATTGTGTCACGAGTATGAGTAATATGAGCACAAAATTCATAAGAACAGAAATGAATTCAGGCCCCAATAAAATGCTCACCGCTTCTTATTAATGAGCAGGTAGGGGCAGTAGACCTTCTCAAACTCCAGTTTAATTGGTGGCGGAAATTTAGCGCTAATATATTCGGCCGCCTCTCTGCCCAGTTTCATAGCGTCGGCCACCGTGGCAACACTGAAGCGACACATCACAGAGTCCGTGTCGCCGTAGATCACCTTGGCGTCGTGAGCGTAACCATTGGCAACGGTGTAGCGCTCCTCAACGTAGCGCTTAGTTTCCATGATCATGACTCGGCCGAAGGCTGTGACACTGGATGAAATGTCCAGGCAGGGCAATTTGCCAACCTGGGCGCCGGTGAAGCCGTAGACTGAGTTGGCGCTGATTTTCAACGCCAGCTGGCGACCATCAAGCACCTAGCAGCAGGTTAATGTTTTTTAGCCTTATCTATTAGGAAAATAAACTGCACAGAACTTGTACTTGCTGAGGGAATTAGGGTGCTAAGGGAGAATAATATTATTCTCTGTTAGGAAATAAACTACGCAAAACTGTATTTGCTACTTATAGTAGAATTAGGGTGCTGTGGGAGCTTGTAGATCGGGAGTTAGATTCTTATCTCTATAAGGAATTTGTATCCTTAAGTAAGACACCCACTTCCTACTTCACTAGTGCTTCAGTTCACCCAGTTGTAAAATGGATGCCAGCATCAGTTGGGTTAGACCAGGGGTCGGCAAACTTATTAGCTAGCGGGCCAAAGAGAGAACCTAATAGATCACAGTGACTGTATTGACTGTAGAAATTTGAGACAGGGGAGAGACGAGACAGGGGAGAAATGAAGCAGGCGAGAGATGAAACAGGGGAAAGATAAGACATGGGAGAGACGAGACAATGGAGAGATGGGACAGGGGACAGATAAGCCAGGGGAGAGATGAGACAGGGGAGAGATAAGACAAAGGAGAGATGAGACAGGGGAGAGATAAGACAGGGGAGAGATGAGACAGGGGAGAGATGAGACAGGGGAGAGATGAGACAGGGGAGAGATGAGACAGGGGAGAGACAAGACAATGGAGAGATAAGAAACGGAGAGATAAGACAGGATACTATTGGTGTCGGAAGGGGGCAACGGGTTGGATTTGGGAGCTTCGAGTGCCGCATCTGGCCGGCGGGCCGGAGTTTGCCGACCCTTGGGTTAGACATTATGGTGGGTGTGGCGGCAGAAAAAATAGAATAACTTTCTATCATTTCTACTAGCAGTAGGCAACTCAGGAAAACAATACAAAGCAATTAAAAACCGGCCACTCACTCGCTTCTTAAACTCGTCCGTCTCATTCTTTAGATCGTCTTTCGCTCTCTTCCTAGCGTTGAGCAGTTGCTCAAGAATCTCTGGCAGTAGGCCTTTCCTAACGTCGCGTTTAACAAAGTATGAGCCGCATGGTGTCTTGATGTACTCATCCGGCTGGAGATTGTACCTGGCGATGGAGGCCTGGTCTAGCAGGGTTGTGTAGCAAAGATTATGCGCCATCATGATCGACGGATACAGGGAAGAGAAATCCAGAGTGGCTATGGGGGTGGTGTAGTAGCCTTTGACAGGCTCAATCACAGTAGCGCCTGTGTACTCATCGCCCTGCTCAACCTTCTGGGTGGGCAGAAGCAGATCCTGCTCCTTGGCTTTGCGCAGCAGCTGGGAGATCACTTTCACCTGGGAATAGTGTGTAGGATACGATATATGAGATGCTTAACACAGGTGCAGTGTAGTGTATTGAAGACACTTTGACAAGAAAGTACGCTTATAAATAGAATATAGAAATGCTCATCTCAACATAGAAATGGTTTATATCAACATAGAAATGGTTTATATCAATACAGAAATGGCACATCTTAATACAGAAATGGCGAATTTCAAAATAGAAATGGCACATCTCAATATAGAAATGGCACATCTCAATATAGAAATGGCACATCTTAGAATAGAAATGGCACATCTCAATATAGAAATGGCACATCTCAATATAGAAATGGCACATCTCATTATAAAAATGGCAAATCTAAAAATAGAAATGGCAAATCTAAAAATTGAAACGAAAAAATGAATAAATTGAAATTTATTCTATGTAGAAATGGCTTATATCAATACAGAAATGGCACATCTTAGTATGGAAATGGCACATCTCAAAATATAAATGGCACATCTTAATATAGAAATGGTACATCTTAATATAGAAATGACACATCTTAATATAGAAATGGTACATCTTAATATAGAAATGGCACATCTTAATATAGAAATGGCACATCAAAAAACTGAAATGGCACATGTGAATATAGAAATGGCACATTTCAATATAGAAATGCCATATCACAAAACAGAAATGGCACATCTCAATATAGAAATGGCACACCCCAGAAAAGGAACCACAAGCACATACCTGCTGGCCCCTAGACAGCAGAAAGGTGAGCGGCACGCCAGTAACTCTGGCCATCTCCATATAGTTCACAAGGCACATGAGCTTGTCCATGAGACGCAATGGTAGGTAGGCATCTTTCAGACAGTAGACAGCCAGCCTTCGCCTAGTTTGCTCGTTGCCATTCTGCAAGTCGGTGATGATAGAGTGCTGCACATCCTCTTTTTGTTCGTGCAGGAAATGATAAGAAACCGCATTGAGCGAGTAGCTGCGCAGTTTGTAGTCTCTGAATAGGATCTGCAGCAAGTCCAGCTGTACCCGGCCCTCCATATTAACCCACTTGTTCTCTCGGCGGCCCATCTGTTTAGACTGAATCTGAGCCTCCCGAATGCTGGACTTGGCGCCGGCGATGCGGCCCAGGAATGGAAACTGCTGCACTTTTAGTGTTGCCGCCCGCTTCAGCAGGTAGGGCATATCAAAGTTCTGGATGTTGTAGCCGGTGATCACGTCTGGATCTACGTCGCGAACGAATGCCGACCAGGCTGCTAGAAGCTCCTGTTCTGTCTTGAAGGACAGCACCTGGAGGGCAGAGAGGAGGTTGTTGGGATCTGGTAGATTAGTAATGGGATCTGGTAGATTATTGTTGGGATCTGGTAGATTATTGATGGGATCTGCTAGAATTTTGATGGGATCTGGTAGATTAGTAATGGGATCTGGTAGATAATTGATAGGATCTGGTAGATTGGTGATGGGATCTGGTAGATAAGTGATGGGATCTGGTAGATTATTGTTGGGATCTGGTAGATTATTGAGGGGATCTGGTAGATTAGTAATGGGATCTGGTAGATTATTGTTGGGATCTGGTAGATTATTGATGGGATCTGGTAGATTGGCGATAGGATCTGGTAGATATGTGATGGGATCTGGTAGATAAGTGATGGGATCTGGAAGATAAGTGATGGGATCTGGTAGATAAGTGATGGGATCTGACAGATGGGATGGGATTTCTAGAATGGATTTTAGAGTTGGTGATGGGTTCCAGAGAGTTAAATTTGCGATCTAAATGTATCTCTTACCTGAGATCCGACAATGGAGGCGCAGGTGCCCAGAGTGAAGACATTCCTAATAAACGGATCAGCTTCGCCATGTCGCACAACCATGTTGGCAATCTGAATCACCGGGTCGCGCTCCGGCTCTGGGAAGACTCCGCGCCTGCCGGCGCACTCGATGTCGAAGCTCAGAATGCGCAGCGGCGCCACCTTACTCCAGATGCCCTCGGCCGGGTGGGCGACAACGTCGGACCAGACCGCAACATCGGCTTCCAGCTGGCAGCGAGACTGCGGAGCCAGACGATTTTCTTTCTCGCGCAGAGTGTACTTGCCGGCCGGCAGTTCTACCTGAAAAAGATGGAAATTGTTTGACGATATTAATCACGTTATGTGCTACTGAATTCAGCATTATAAGTAGAATGTTGCGGAAAACTCGGTTATAATATAAAGGACAATGCAAAAACTTGATGGTAAAAGAAGAGGGATAAGAAGAAATAGAAACGGAGCCTGAAGGAAAAGACAGTGAGCCTAAAGGAATGGCCGGTGAGCCTGAAGGAAAAGCCGCTTACCCAGCAGCAGCCAACCAGTCCAGTATCAGCCATGAAGCGGATCTCAAAGTCAATATTAGCTTCAAACAGGCTGAAGTGATGGGAGCCGCGGCCTGACTGCCAGCTGAAGCCCTGCTCAAGCAGCCGCTTTGCCGGGGCCATCAGGCGCTGAAGAGCAACGGTGATGCGAATGAAGGCCTGTTTGCGATTTCTATGAAATCCGTAGATACTCTCTTTGTCAACTAGTCGAACAGCTACAACAGCTTCAACGATGCCTTCCCGATTTCCGCGCAGATCTTTGAGCACAGCCTGGTTGAGTGCCTGACGAAACGGATGACAGTCGGCTGGACTGAAGCCCTCCGGCGCAGGGACAAAAAAGTACGGATAGAATCCGTGCACATGTACTAATACGGAGTGCCCGGTCTCTGTTATGCCGTACATGCGAACTACGGGACTGGCGCCTGAGCTGCTGCTGCTGTTGCTGCTGGCTGGCAGGGTGTAGCAGTCCAAATCCATCTGCTGGAATATCAGCGGTTGAGTAGCAGGATCGTGAGCATTGGCCAAAGCTGATCGGCGCCATTTTTTAGCGTCTGCTCCGGCTGCGGCCGCGGCTGCAGACGCAGCGTCGGCGTCGATGACGGCAGCATCCGCGGCGTCGGCTTCAGCTGCGTCGGCCTCCTCTTCGAACATGGCCAGCTCCTGGGGATGATGATTAGGGCGCATTTTATGAGGGCACATTATTATTATTGTTACCGATTCCAGGCCACAAGCACGGTTTATGACCAATTCCAGACAACGAGCATGGTCTATGACCAATTCTAGTCAGCAAGCATGGTCTATGACCAATTCTAGTCAGCAAGCATGGTCTATGACCAATTCTAGTCAGCAAGCATGGTCTATGACCGATTCTAATCAGCAAGGATGGTCTATGACCGATTCTAATCAGCAAGGATGGTCTATGACCGATTCTAATCAGCAAGGATGGTCTATGACCGATTCTAATCAGCAAGGATGGTCTATGACCGATTCTAATCAGCAAGGATGGTCTATGACCGATTCTAATCAGCAAGGATGGTCTATGACCGATTCTAATCAGCAAGCATGGTCTATGACCGATTCTAGTCAGCAAGCATGGTGACCAATGACCTATAACCATTGATCGATTGAGCAAAGCTCACCTGCTCAAACGTGGACCTGCCGTAATCTCCGTCGCTACCACCACCGTCGTCATCATCGTCATTGAATCGGCGCCGCTTAGCAGCCGCGGCAGCGCCAGCCGAGGAAGACCCGGAGGCGGCGTGCTTTGATGCGGACGACCCACCACGACCGCCGCCGCCACTTCCGGTTGGAAAACGACGACCGGACATGACAAATGATTTTAGCAAATGGTTTGTCTGGCGCAAATATTACACAGCTGAGGGATGACACAGAAGAGATGATAGAGCTGAAAATAATGGTATTTCATACTGTCTTACCAGACAGAGCAAGAAAATAACTATTGTACCCGATAAATATGAGGGTCTGAACATCAAATCCTACTGAGATGGGATTCTGACCATTAAGTCCCACTGGGATGGGATTCTGACCATCAAGTCCCACTGGGATGGGATTCTGACCATCAAGTGCCACTGAGATGGGATTCTGACCATCAAGTCCCACTGGGATGGGATTCTGACCATCAAATCTTACTGAGATGGGATTCTGACCATCAAATCCTACTGAGATGGGATTCTGATCATCAAATCCTACTGAGATGGGATTCTGACCATCAAATCCTACTGAGATGGGATTCTGACCATCAAATCCTACCGAGATGGGATTCTGACCATCAAATCTTACTGAGATGGGATTCTGACCATCAAATCTTACTGAGATGGGATTCTGACCATCAAGTCCCACTGGGATGGGATTCTGACCATCAAATCTTACTGAGATGGGATTCTGACCATCAAATCTTACTGAGATGGGATTCTGACCATCAAATCCTACTGAGATGGGATTCTGATCATCAAGTCCTAATGAGATTGGATTCTGACCATCAAATCCTACTGAGATGGGATTCTGATCATCAAGTCCTACTGAGATGGGATTCTGACCATCAAATCCTACCGAGATGGGATTCTGACCATCAAATCCTACTGAGATGGGATTCTGACCATCAAGTCCTACTGAGATGGGATTCTGACCATCAAATCCTACCGAGATGGGATTCTGACCATCAAATCTTACCGAGATGGGATTCTGACCATCAAATCCTACCGAGATGGGATTCTGACCATCAAGTCCTACTGAGATGGGATTCTGACCATCAAATCCCACTGGGATGGGATTCTGATCATCAAATCTTACTGAGATGGGATTCTGACCATCAAGTCCTACTGAGATGGGATTCTGACCATCAAATCTTACTGAGATGGGATTCTGACCATCAAGTCCTACTGAGATGGGATTCTGACCATCAAATCCTACCGAGATGGGATTCTGACCATCAAGTCCTACTGAGATGGGATTCTGACCATCAAGTCCTACTGAGATGGGATTCTGACCATCAAGTCCTACCGAGATGGGATTCTGACCATCAAATCTTACTGAGATGGGATTCTGACCATCAAGTCCTACTGAGATGGGATTCTGACCATCAAATCCTACCGAGATGGGATTCTGACCATCAAATCTCACTGGGATGGGATTCTGACCATCAAATCTTACTGAGAGGGGGTATTAGACTAACCAATAAACTGTAAAAACCTTGATCATTGAAAGATAAAAACAAAAAGTTAACACTTGGCAACTAGACTTGTCAAAATAATAAAACTGACACTTGTCACACGTTATATTTAGCATTGTTTGAACTTCAATAGTTGGAACTAGGTAATTGCCAAATGCATGCTACTGATGCGATAGTGCTGACAGGTACTGCAGGGGTAATTGGGATAATAGGGATTTTAGTTTGAATTTAGTAACAGAGTGAACTAATGGGAGCACAAATAAAACACTCAATGTATTTCCCTATCCAACAGACTTCAAATTGGGACTTGAAACTGTACATCACTGACGATGTACAAAACCGTCGCCATTTGTCGAGTAACGAAATGGCCTCACACGGCTTGGCAGGCCGCGAGTTGTGGCCGACGACGCCGCAGGCCGACGATAACTGCCGGCATGCCCGACGGCTTCAGTGTTGAAGTACACCTCCAGAGCCAGCAGCAGGCGGTAGAACTGAAGGGGCAGGACATCGGATCTGGTGGCAGCAGTCGGCAGCAGATCAGTAGGATACACATTGATCTCCGTCTCAATCTCGTGCAGATCCAGATCCTGGGCGCACGTTGTCATGGCAACGGACCCAGCCGGGTCGGCCTCTTCAACGCCGACGCCGAAGACTGGCAGACGATCGGGATAGTCAACGGGAATGCAAACAGCAACCGCGGCAACGGCCTTCTGATCACCGCTGGCCCAACGAATTCCAACAGTGAAGAAAAGGTCGACAGGCGATATCAGCTGACTGAGCCTGGCTGTGAATGCCAGCTCGCAGAAGGCGTCATAGGTAACGCGTTGCCAGGGCCGGCAAATCGAACAATTCGCCACGGGCGGCAGGCCGGGCGTTGCCTTGACAACAAAATTGACGCCAGCATTGGCCAGATTGTCTAGCCGATTCAGCAGCTGCAGGCGAGACTCGGCGCGTCCGCGCAGGCGTCGGACACAATCGGCGACTCCGCGAAATGCCAGCTCAGAGTCCAGAACAATGTCCGGCGAGGCAGCTGAAGGTCGTTTGAAGTTTCAAGAATTTTTTTTTGAAAAGAAACATAAAAATATTACAATGCAGTTCATACTACTATTAAGTAAGCGGCAGTGTTAACTAATACAAAAAAGGTTAACAATTGAATAGTTACGAGAGAAGGTCGGATAGCAGTTTAGAAACCGAATTATGATATAATGAGTTGAGGCTGCTGCTGCTGCTTCTGCTTATCTGAAACTGACAGATGATTAGCTAGAAAAATATGATGGCACTCTAATGCGAGAAACTGGATGCGAGGAATTTCTGCAAGATAATAATATACTGGGCATCTTTACTGGATATTCGCTAGCCTTGATTGTGTGATAATTCCAATTATATGGGATCGCAAGAAACAGCAACCAATGAAAGTAGAGAAGAAATCTTCAATAAATTGAAGTTGTATTAACAACGGACAAGCTTTGAAAGACTTTAAGGAAACAGCTCTGAAGAATCCGTTAGAAGGGCCTGAAGAATCAGTTAGTAGGGCCTGAAGAATCAGTTAGTAGGGCCTGAAGAATCAGTTAGTAGGACCTGAAGAATCAATCAGTAGGGCCTGAAGAATCAATTAGTAGCGCCTGAAGAATCAATTAGTAGGGCCTGAAGAATCAGTTAGTAGGACCTGAAGAATCAGTTAGTAGGGCCTGAAGAATCAGTTAGTAGGACCTGAAGAATCAGTTAGTAGGACCTGAAGAATCAGTTAGTAGGGCCTGAAGAATCAGTTAGTAGGACCTGAAGAATCAGTTAGTAGGGCCTGAAGAATCAGTTAGTAGGGCCTGAAGAATCAGTTAGTAGGACCTGAAGAATCAGTTAGTAGGGCCTGAAGAATCAGTTAGTAGGACCTGAAGAATCAGTTAGTAGGGCCTGAAGAATCAGTTAGTAGGACCTGAAGAATCAGTTAGTAGGACCTGAAGAATCAGTTAGTAGGGCCTGAAGAATCAGTTAGTAGGGCCTGAAGAATCAGTTAGTAGGACCTGAAGAATCAGTTAGTAGGGCCTGAAGAATCAGTTAGTAGGACCTGAAGAATCAGTTAGTAGGGCCTGAAGAATCAGTTAGTAGGACCTGAAGAATCAGTTAGTAGGGCCTGATGAACCAATTAGTAGGGCCTGAAGAATAAACTAGTAGGGCCTGAAGAATGAACTAGTAGGGCCTGAAGAATAAACTAGAAGGACCTGAAGAATAGCTGCGCCCACCTTTGTTGCCAAGATCCACGCTGCGGCAGACGATGCCGGCAAGGCGCTGGGCCCAGGTGTAGGCCAGTCCGACGTCCCGACGTCGAAGCCACAGAAAGTCGCTAGCGGCGCCTGGCAGGGCGTGTCTGACAGCGTAGCCCGGAGCAGTTCGACCATCGTCGCCCGGATACAAGCAGTCTAATAGTAGAGGCGAATTGCCGCCAATCTTCGCCGTATCGACGTCCACAATGTCGACAGGCGGCTGCTGCTGCTGTTGCTGGGGCTCAATAGAAACGTTGCGCACTGTCACAAGCCGACAGCTGGGCAGGTAGTGAAAAGACAGCAGCAATCGACGCCCTGAAGCATTCGGGACAGACAAGCTCAGCCGCACACTCAGCGGATGCGGGGTGAGCAATTGGCGAATGACCTCCTCGCCGCTCTCATTCCCAGCCTCGTCGTCGTCATCGTCATCGTTGGCCGTAGCCGCAGCAGATTTGCCGCTCTTAGCCTTGCTCTTCTTTTTAGACTTCTTCTTGTTCTTCTTCTTTTTCTTCGAGCTCAAATCTTCTTCATCGTCGTCGTCGTCCTCTTCGTCGCCGTTGGCATCGGCGTGACGACCGTCTTCAGCCTCGGCGACATCCTGGCCAGCCTTGGCGGAGGAGCCTTTGCTGACGGCCGACTTCAATCGGTCCAACTCGGCTTGGCGAACAGATGCGGCCTCGTTACGATCGCCGATGATTTCAACCTGTAGTTTTAATTGCGGAAAACTATTTTTTCACTACATATCGCCCCTACAAATGTGTGACAAACTTGATATCATTTGGTTGAATCGTATCAGGTTTTTGATTTAAACAATTAAATAAAATTCAACTAATTCTGCGGAAGTTGAACGAAAGAGAGGAAAATATTTCAATGCAAAATGATAACTATAAATTCTGATTTTTTCTATACATATCGGCTCATTTGACTCACAAGCATAGCTGTCAGCTGGTTAGCCAGCTCTTCAGCGTTGTCAAGGCAGCCGCTATCAGCGTAAGCGCTCAACTGGCTATAGAGCAAATACAGCGGCGCTGGCAACAGCTTAGCGACAGCATCGGCCTTCCATTGAGCAGTGACACTGGCGCCGGGACCAGACGAGTTTAATCCCAGAGCAGTCTCAACTGGCTCAGCAGCTTTGGCCACGGCTTCGAGCAGGGGCGCCAGAGATTCGAGTCGGCGACGCTTCTCGGCAATGTCAGCCTGCACAGCAGCTGCCTGACGCTTACCAGTGCGCAGCTTATTGGCCAGGGTCTCTCGCTGCTTGAGCTCATATCGAAGTCGGGCCAGTGTGCACTCGTGCTCGCTGAGTTCGGCCAAGTTGGCGCCGGAGTCACGCACGAATTCGTCCAAAGGAGCCAGGCTGATGGACTCGTGACGGGAGCGAAAGTCCTGCAGTCAGAAATATATTGATTTTTGTGACATCAGCAACAGTTTTGAACTTCTTGAACTGCTGCGGATTCTGCTACGATTCCAGCTGTGGATTCTGCTACGATTTCAGCTGTGGATTCTGCTACGATTTCAGCTGTGGATTCTGCTACGATTCCAGCTGTGGATTCTGCTACGATTTCAGCTGTGGATTCTGCTACGATTTCAGCTGTGGATTCTGCTACGATTTCAGCTGTGGATTCTGCTACGATTTCAGCTGTGGATTCTGCTACGATTTCAGCTGTGGATTCTGCTACGATTCCAGCTGTGGATTCTGCTACGATTTCAGCTGTGGATTCTGCTACGATTTCAGCTGTGGATTCTGCTACGATTCCAGCTGTGGATTCTGCTACGATTCCAGCTGTGGATTCTGCTACGATTTCAGCTGTGGATTCTGCTACGATTCCAGCTGTGGATTCTGCTTCGATTCCAGCTGTGGATTCTGCTACGATTCCAGCTGTGGATTCTGCTACGATTTTAAGTCCTTTGTTTGAACAGGCAAGTATGTTTAATTGAGGATTTTTTAACCGCGAGTGGGAGGATCCATTAGCCAGCTAACATCTCTCTCCCTATTAGCCAGCACAGTAGGTAAACAAGGCTCAATTGGCCTACCTGACATCTAGTAATCTCCCGCTGCAGATGACGGCATTCGTACAGCAGATTCTGCAACTGCAGATGACGAGAGTCGGCCTGGAGTTTAGAACTGGCTGTTAATTCTCTGGCTCGCTTCAATCTGAACTGAGCTTCTCTATTTAATCGCTTCATAATCATCAGGTCAGACATGCAGCCGATTCTCAAATTCTCAAGCCTAATGGCTAGTGAGTCTCCTTCGTGCTTAACAATAGACGATTTAAGCTGAGCAATCTCGGACAGTCTGCTCAGCAGGCGGGCCTTGGTAGCTGCGAATGCCACCAGAGGACCATCGTCAATGGACGAAGAAGTTGCATCGGCCGTCGTCGGGCAGCTGCCGACGCCTTCCTCTTCAATGTAGAATGCTCGACGGATTGAATCAACTGAGCCCCGCTCAGCAGCCGGTTGCTGCTGCTGCCTCTGCTCCGATGTAGTCGACACAGTGTCCTTACTAGCCGTCGACACGACTTCGGCGGGGGACGCCGATGACGCAACGGAAGCAGCTGCGCCAGCGGATTTCCTGGTTATTTTTCGTTTGACGGTGACGGCGGCAGGCGCCGATGGGTCGGTTTTAGCTGGCATCTTGATGCTGCTGCTGCTGCTGCTGCTGCAGGTTCAACTGACTGAAACAAAATTAATAATATCTTAACACCTTTTATGGTGACACTAGACCCATTTCGCTGAATCTTGAGTACGCACTGACATTTTCATCGTCAGGCAGTGTACACTCCCACTGTGCCTTGGAGGTAGGCCCTTAACGGCATAAATTGCACGGCAAGCCTTCCCTCTGCGGCTGCGCCCCAATTTAATGTGGCCTCGCCGCGGAATCGAGCTCAGGGACCTTGGCGCCAGAGGTAAACGCGTTAACCGCTTCGCCACTCACCCCTGAACTCACTGGAAAATAAAGATCAATTTATTTTAATGTTTGCCTATATTTTTAATCTATAATACGTTTTTTTGGTCTGCAGTTTTTTGTTTCTAGTCATACGAAAAAAACAAAAATTAATATGCTGACAAATTTTGGGAAAAGTTTCAATCGATATTTTTCATTTAATTGTATATTTCGTGTAAAAAATCAATCAAAATTAGACATTTACTAAGAAAGACCAGATCACATTGGAGTGTAGAAACAATTAGCTAAAATTAGACATTTCAATCATTATTCTAGTCCACAGTTACAATCCAATGTTGAACACAGAGTTAATTGCGGTCAGTTACAGTTTGCCCTGCAGTTCACCTAGGCGTGACTGGAACTCTCTCAGTCGCATGCCCATGCTCATGTTGCCCTGCATTCTCAGGCGGCCAGTAAAGAATGCCTGCTGAGGATTCAGCCGGCCCAGCATCAGCTGGACAAGATCGGAGTCGCTGATTGTGATGGTCACGTCAGGCTTACCTGCGGACAGGTGACAGGTAAATCATATTTTACCACCGATTATACACTCGCTAGTTTAGCAACTTCCATTCAGAAATTTTGCAGCCAGGTGTAATCTAACTTTTAATGGATCCCTCCACTGACTTTGTCTGTCTCTATTTATTGTAAGGGATGCCTGCCTGCTTGTTTACCTGTACTTATGACTCATGCCTTTTTTAGTAACATGCCTGCCTGTCCTAGGATTTCTCTCCTACGTATGTCATACGTATTCAGACGTCAGCTTCTATTTTTAGCAACAGACCCCTTGTTCATCTGACGTCAGTTTCTATTAATAGAAAGTCACGTGATGTATCTGCTACCCCTACCTTGTCTGCACCATATTAACAGGTCCCTAAATGCTGGATCATTTAAGTGTGTGCCTGCGTGCCCGCTAAGGAAAAAATTGCGCGGCGCATTCAAAGGCCGCGTGTACAGCTGTTCAGTCCGTGGACAAGTGGGCGACGCAACACACAACTAACTTTCTACTGAAGCTAATTCTCGTAACTATAAGCAACGGAAATCAGTTGCCCAGCTAAAGTATACATATAGTTATCACTATACTTGGATTCAAGTCTGATCAGAAGTGTGTGTGTGCTTACGTATCAGCATATAGACAGAATTATGTAGAATTATGAACAGCCAGTCTTAAAGTTTCACCTGTTCCATTAAACTCCACAGCACCAGCGCCATTCTTGCAGTCAACCAGCCACATTGCAGTGGCACCATCGCGACCTCCAGTAACTTTGAATGCGAAGACACCATTTATGCGCTTAACAATCTGCTCGCCTTCTTCATTCAGGCCAGAGCGGATAGCGTCGAAAATTTTTGTGCACTACATTGACAAAAGATTGAGTATGTGAAAATTATTGACATAGTGCAATTTAGCCGCAATTCTGACCTAGGTTCTGCTGAATGATTCTATCAACTAATGAGACATGTGTTTTAACATAATATGATGCAAATTATATTACATTACATTATATGTAAACATATAACTAACCTCAAAAACTCCATCAGCTGGTGCAGCTGAAGCTGATGTGGCCTTCAAAGAAGAATCACATCCTTTAATAGTCAGCAGATCAGGCATATTGTATCCTAATTTATATGTTATTATTCTGAAACCAACAGAAAATTTTTTTATATTCTACAAAAAAAAATACAATTGTACATATTATTGTATTGCATGCATTAAAAAATTTACCTATTTAACCAAATTTAATTTTTTTCCTTATGCATACATAATATATATACACTATTATTTCACATATAGTGTGAAATAATGTAAGATATGTAAAAAACTAATATCTTGTACATATTAACTACTAGTTAGTAAATTTGGTTACTATCTAATTAAAACAAACAAGAGATCTTACTAAAATGCTTGCTTTGGAATTTTCCAATAATTTTCCAATTATCACTGAAGATTATCACTGAAATTTAATTAAACTAATCTAAATTAATTTCTTTTTTTTCCTTTTTATAATATTATGTCTAATTGATAAAAAGGGCAATCAAATTAAATGTGCATTATTATTAATGATGTTAGTATTAAGGCAATTAAGAAGGCTACATAAAAATATTAAAAATATGTAAGCCTATTCTTAATTGTTACAATACATTACTTACATTAGAGACTAAAGTCGGCCTACAAGTTTCATTTTTTAGTATGATAGGACATAACAATAAAATAGTTATAATGTTATTAAAAGGGCATTTGTATGCCAAATGTCTATGCTAAAAAAATCAAGACAGCTATTAATATTAAGAAACACTTGGCTTCAAGTTAATATAAATTAAAAACAGAATGAATGTTGTACAAAGTAAAGAAAATTTAAAGCAATTTTTTTAATTGAAAGATAAATTATATAAATATACAAGTTGAGAAATGTTACTTCATTGTTAAACTCATAATGTTTTCTTTTTCTGATCAGCTTATTTTACTTAGGATAAGATATATATATATAAAATGTTCAAAGATATGAGATGAAAAATACCACATTTTAAGCAAAATTGGTCTAATTCTCAAATTTTGCAATGGGCCATTTCTAGCCATAGGCCTATACTAAAGTGGCTCAAGACCTTATGCATAAAGCAACCCACAGCTGCAAATAGTAAAAAAATATTTTAATAAAATTAAAACAAGATTATCATTAGTATCATTAGTAGCTAGCTAGGTTGCCAGGTAGGTATATATGTATTCTATTCTAATTTCTAGAAGTCAAGAGCCTAAGACCTAATCATTCAGAGTAAATATATAAAAGGCTAATTCCATGAGATGATGGTCATTGTATTGGTATACATAATAATCATTATTTGTACCAAAGACAAACTAACTCAAGACTTTGTATGTTCCATATTGATGGGTGTGACTTCAAGATAAAGATAAGACACATTTTAAAGTAATTTTTTACTGTGTTAATGTAGTAGACAGAAACTTTCAATGATGGTTGTTTTTGGTGAAGGCTGACGTATTCAAATTTTCAGCATAAGTTCAAGATTCCTGCAAATCAGGCAAGTTTTTGTCTCAATCAGTCATTTGTTGTTGTAAACAATAGCTAGATAAACAGTTATAAACAAATTTCACATGTTATTAGCCAGTTTTAAGTGTGTTGCACATTTTTTTCTTAGATGACGGTCATTGGACTGATGGTCATTTGTTTCAAATAAAACAATTTTTTTTAAAACAGCAATGTTTTGAATAGTTTGAAAACATTTTTTTAAAGTTAGACCTGCTGCCATAAAGTTACTATGATAGCAACAAAGGAATCTCTTTATTTTGGATAATATCATAGTTTTAAGATTGTTTGTAACTAATATTAGTTCTAATAAAAATATTTAATGCTTTTCTAACCATAAAATTTATTACACTAATCTCACATTTCAGATCAAACCTACCATGTACCTTCAACAAAACATAAACTTCAAGATTGCCTGACTCAATAATCATAAAGATGGCTAATCAGTTAATAGAGGGAACAGTGCATGAAACAATAAAATAAACCAATGGCTTAGTATGACTTAACAAAAAAGAGTTTATTTTAAGGCGTATAAAACAAGATTAACAGTATCTCTTAAAGGCTTGAATTCCAAGAACATGTATTGTCTTTAAAATTGACACAAGAAACTTTTACAAGAGAAATTAGATAAAAAATACACAACTTGAGAACAGTACTGATGTAGTTAATTGTATGGATTTTATCAAATTTATGAAAAATGATAGCAATAACTTTTTCTGAATAATATACAGGTTTTAAGAATGCCAGGAAATGATGGTTGTTGGGTAACTATGCAGGTTTTTTAAGCATATTAAACTTATCACATGCTAACAAAAAGGACAATTTAACTTAGATATAGGCTAAGAAAATATTTTATTAAAAAAATCACTTTGCAAGCCTTTTGAACTTGGTATAACAACTTTTCATTAAAAAATGATAGTCGTTTTTAACACTTTTAAAAGGCAGAGCTTATTCCCACAGTCCCGTGCCGATAATTTCAATTTTATCCACATGGTTCTGTTCTTTAAAACAAGGCCCTTTCGGGTTTGAATGTTTTGTTGAACCCTTGAGCCAATAGATTGACAAAGTTGACAGTGTGTTACGACACTGTTCTACATTCGACCTACACATTCATTAACTGACATTAATATCATCCTTTTTAATTATTGTAATAACAACTTACTAAATCTTTTGTCATCGTTACATGTTTTCATTCGAATTGTATTGACTTAAAAAAGTAAGAAGTCTATCTAAGAAAATCATACAAGTCAACCAGTAGAATTCTAGTCAGCACCAAACTCGTCACACATATTATAAATCATTGTTATTCTTTTAAACTATGCATTGATAGTGTACACTATACACTATAATCTGAAGCAAAAGCCTAATGCTCAGAGAAGAATAGGTAGGGACTTGAAAGTAGACCTATTCATACAAGCTGCTGTGTGGATAAGCAGAAAATTAGTGGCACGGATCTGTGTCGATAAAATTAAAATTATATCGGCATGGGACCGTGGGAATAAGCACTTCCCTTTTAAAAAGCAAAGCCCAAACTTTTCAAAGCAAAACTTATGATAAAAAGAAATATATTAGGTCATAAGACCTTTTTATTTCAGTTTTTAGATATAATAAAGTTAAGTTATTTTTTTTATTCTCTGAGTTAAATTTAAGACTAATTAGTTCCTTAATGAAAACTAGATTCACTTTTTATAATGTCCTGTGCAACACTGAAATGATTGTAGGCCTAGGGGTACTATGATCAAAACAAAAAATATAAACTTAAAGGTAGATAAATATGTTTAAAGGAAGTGCTTATTCCCACGGTCCCATGCCAATAATTTCAATTTTATCCACTACGGATCTGTGCCGATAATTTTCTGCTTATCCACATGGAAGCTTGTATGAATAGGTCTACTTTCAAGTCCCTGCCTATTATTCTCTGAGCATAAGGCTTTTGCTTCAGAGTATAGTGCATAGTGTACACTATCAATGCAAAGTTGTAAAAGAATAGCAATGATGTATAATGTGTGATGAGTTTGGTGCTGACTAGGCCTAGAATTCTGCTGGTTGACTTGTATGATTTTCTTTGATAGACTTCTTACTTTTTTAAGTCAATATATAATGAATATAAGTTTATAATGAAATATAAGTCAGTTTATAATGAATGTGTAGGTCGAAATGTAGAACACTGTCGTAACACACTGGCAACTTTGTCGATCTATTGGCTCGAGGGTTCAATAAAACGTTCAAACCCGAAAGGGCCTCGTTTCAAAGAACAGAACCGTGTGGATAAAATTGAAATTAACGGCACGGCATATTTATATAAAGAGTTGTAGACCTATTCATACAAGCTGCCGTGTGGATAAGCAGAAAATTATTGGCACGGATCCGTGTGGATAAAATTGAAATTATTGGCACGGGACCATGGGAATAAGCTCTGCCATGTTTAAAACTACTTAAACATAAAACTATATATAATTATGTACAAATATAAATATAAACTTTGATAAATATAGCATAAAAAATATGCCCTTGATGACCTTCTAATGGAATTACTCAAAACATACAATAAAAATGTAACAAGAAAACTGTAGTCTGCAGATCAAAAATAAAAACTACATAGGCCCTAGCAGAATGTTAATGTTACAAACAAGCAGGATCATGAGCATGTACAAATGCCAAATGGTTAATGGTTCAATCGGTTTTGGTCTCTGGACTGAAACAAAATGAGAATGGGCTATGGCATAACAATATTAACAAGCAGTTTAAATAACCATTTGCCATATAAGCAATCTGATAACTTATTTCAACAGAAGTTGGTTAGCAATTAAAAAACTAAATTCCTAGGTCCATAAATAACACTGTGTAAACACAGTTAGACAGATCTTTGTCTGTATTCGATTTATTAGATTAGAAGGGAGAAAATGATTATAGTAATTTAAGTTATGCTTAAGTTGGCCCGTCAATGTTATAAATACATAGTACGACTTGTATGTCACATCAGTCAGGCAATTTGTAAAAAAACAATAGAATTATTTACCAATTATTCACCAACAAAATCATGTATTAGGTGCACTGTGCACAAAATAACAACCCGCAAACTTGAAATCTCACATCACGTCTTTTAAATTAGATCACTTTGAATTCCGGTTTGATTCAGATTTAAACAAAGTCTTACACTAATATATTCGCAAAAAGGTTTTATAACGGCGAAGGATCAAGCAAACCTAATTTTCGAGTTTTAATCTTAATAAATTATTGGTCTAAAAACGATTTCATTCTCTCAAAAGTCTGAATTTTTTAACACGGTGCAAACAAATACACTTCCATGTCGCCAGCCGCATCGCAGCCGCGTCAAAATTTTAACCGCAGTCCCCAGACGCGGCTTGTGTAAAAAATGAAAGATTAGCATGCAAAAAGATTCCCCAAAGGGTTTTCTTTCACCAAAACCTGCTACAAAAAAATTCTCAAGCATTCAAAGTTTTGTTTGAGTGGGCTGGCGCAGGGCTGAGATTGGGCTAGCAAATACCGCCGATAAGATGCATTCCAGACGCTCCCCAAGATATAAAATTTATTGAGCAGGATGTTTTGCTCCTTTCTGTTGAGTTTCTTTAAAATCGATTCTAAATCCACATAGAAATCTTATTTAAAAGTTTAAAGTCATGCATTCCGGAACATTTTTGCCCTCCCCAACAGACTTAAAGGGATGCGGCTAATTCCCCAACGAAATAAAACGATACAGACTAGTTGTTTTCACATGCAAATCAAATTTCAGCCATTCCCCAGATGTAGTTTTAGAAATATGGCCCCTTGATTTTTAGAAGTAGCTATTCGTACAGTACACTGTATGAATAAAATTGATGCTATTCATACGGTAGTTATACCGCCAATTTAAAATATTATTTTATTATGTGTGTGTGTTATTTAATTATAGCTAGAAAGCGCAAATGCAAACGAAACATGTTAATATGAAATGCTCATATCGTCTACAGACTTGTTTCTTAATTCTTAATTTTTAGTCCTGAAGTCTGAGACAGTCTGTGAAGTGTATTAATAAAACGAGAATTACCAGAATTACTCATTATTGGATTATTATGCTATATGTCCAATTGCAATATCAATTGCAGTTGCAAACAGCAAAACAGCAATTTTCTATAGCAACTACTAATTGAAATAGCATAATCAAACATTAGTAATTATGCCACATGGTGTTCAATTTGGACATTAGTTCAAATTAAAAGCTTGGCTTAGAATACTCATTAAAATTGGCTCAATGGCATAACCAAATTTAGGTAATTATGCCAATTTGGCCCAGTGAAATTTTTTAAGTCCAAATGACCTATACTTTAAATTTTTAGCTATATAACTCCAATATTAGGCTTTGTATTATTAGGAATACAGTTACATGTATTTTTAAATACTATCCTAATAGGCTAGGCTAGTACAAAACAAAATATTTAACAAAATTTAGCTAGTCTCTAAATAATCTTATATAAACATCAATAAAAACTTATGTCCATTTATCTAAAGTAATATCAATAGCTATACATTTATAATTATAGAACTACAAGAGTCATTGCCTTATGCACATCGTTTTTATGATATAAATAAATAATATCAATATACCTTGAGGACATTGAGGTTTCGAATCAATTTATTCAAATGCAATTGAACATATTTTATATAAATTTAAATAACATTTGATTGCTGATTTGATTTGTTTTTCTGTTTATATATGCATAAGACAACAATTATTTGCTTAAACATTATTAATATATTATTTCTCTTAATGTAATATATTTTTAGTTGGTGCACAGTTGGCATCAGTTGGTTTCTCCTACTGTAGTCCCTATTTAGTTGAGTTGGTGCATAGTTGGCATCAGTTGGTTTCTCTACTGTAGTCCCTATTTAGTTGAGTTGGTGCATAGTTGGCATCAGTTGGTTTCTCCTACTGTAGTCCCTATTTAGTTGAGTTGGTGCACAGTTGGTTTCTCCTACTGTAGTCCCTATTTAGTTGAGTTGGTGCACAGTTGGCATCAGTTGGTTTCTCCTACTGTAGTCCCTATTTAGTTGAGTTGGTGCACAGTTGGCATCAGTTGGTTTCTCCTACTGTAGTCCCTATTTAGTTGAGTTGGTGCACAGTTGGCATCAGTTGGTTTCTCTTACTGTAGTCCCTATTTAGTTGAGTTGGTGCACAGTTGGCATCAGTTGGTTTCTCCTACTGTAGTCCCTATTTAGTTGAGTTGGTGCACAGTTGGCATCAGTTGGTTTCTCCTACTGTAGTCCCTATTTAGTTGAGTTGGTGCACAGTTGGCATCAGTTGGTTTCTCCTACTGTAGTCCCTATTTAGTTGAGTTGGTGCACAGTTGGCATCAGTTGGTTTCTCTACTGTAGTCCCTATTTAGTTGAGTTGGTGCACAGTTGGCATCAGTTGGTTTCTCCTACTGTAGTCCCTATTTAGTTGAGTTGGTGCACAGTTGGCACCAGTTGGTTTCTCCTACTGTAGTCCCTATTTAGTTGAGTTGGTGCACAGTTGGCATCAGTTGGTTTCTCCTACTGTAGTCCCTATTTAGTTGAGTTGGTGCACAGTTGGCATCAGTTGGTTTCTCCTACTGTAGTCCCTATTTAGTTGAGTTGGTGCACAGTTGGCATCAGTTGGTTTCTCCTACTGTAGTCCCTATTTAGTTGAGTTGGTGCACAGTTGGCATCAGTTGGTTTCTCCTACTGTAGTCCCTATTTAGTTGAGTTGGTGCACAGTTGGCATCAGTTGGTTTCTCCTACTGTAGTCCCTATTTAGTTGAGTTGGTGCACAGTTGGCATCAGTTGGTTTCTCCTACTGTAGTCCCTATTTAGTTGAGTTGGTGCACAGTTGGCATCAGTTGGTTTCTCCTACTGTAGTCCCTATTTAGTTGAGTTGGTGCACAGTTGGCATCAGTTGGTTTCTCCTACTGTAGTCCCTATTTAGTTGAGTTGGTGCACAGTTGGCATCAGTTGGTTTCTCCTACTGTAGTCCCTATTTAGTTGAGTTGGTGCACAGTTGGCATCAGTTGGTTTCTCCTACTGTAGTCCCTATTTAGTTGAGTTGGTGCACAGTTGGCATCAGTTGGTTTCTCTTACTGTAGTCCCTATTTAGTTGAGTTGGTGCACAGTTGGCATCAGTTGGTTTCTCCTACTGTAGTCCCTATTTAGTTGAGTTGGTGCACAGTTGGCATCAGTTGGTTTCTCCTACTGTAGTCCCTATTTAGTTGAGTTGGTGCACAGTTGGCATCAGTTGGTTTCTCTTACTGTAGTCCCTATTTAGTTGAGTTGGTGCACAGTTGGCATCAGTTGGTTTCTCCTACTGTAGTCCCTATTTAGTTGAGTTGGTGCACAGTTGGCATCAGTTGGTTTCTCCTACTGTAGTCCCTATTTAGTTGAGTTGGTGCACAGTTGGCATCAGTTGGTTTCTCCTACTGTAGTCCCTATTTAGTTGAGTTGGTGCACAGTTGGCATCAGTTGGTTTCTCTACTGTAGTCCCTATTTAGTTGAGTTGGTGCACAGTTGGCATCAGTTGGTTTCTCCTACTGTAGTCCCTATTTAGTTGAGTTGGTGCACAGTTGGCACCAGTTGGTTTCTCCTACTGTAGTCCCTATTTAGTTGAGTTGGTGCACAGTTGGCATCAGTTGGTTTCTCCTACTGTAGTCCCTATTTAGTTGAGTTGGTGCACAGTTGGCATCAGTTGGTTTCTCCTACTGTAGTCCCTATTTAGTTGAGTTGGTGCACAGTTGGCATCAGTTGGTTTCTCCTACTGTAGTCCCTATTTAGTTGAGTTGGTGCACAGTTGGCATCAGTTGGTTTCTCCTACTGTAGTCCCTATTTAGTTGAGTTGGTGCACAGTTGGCATCAGTTGGTTTCTCCTACTGTAGTCCCTATTTAGTTGAGTTGGTGCACAGTTGGCATCAGTTGGTTTCTCCTACTGTAGTCCCTATTTAGTTGAGTTGGTGCACAGTTGGCATCAGTTGGTTTCTCCTACTGTAGTCCCTATTTAGTTGAGTTGGTGCACAGTTGGCATCAGTTGGTTTCTCTACTGTAGTCCCTATTTAGTTGAGTTGGTGCACAGTTGGCATCAGTTGGTTTCTCCTACTGTAGTCCCTATTTAGTTGAGTTGGTGCACAGTTGGCATCAGTTGGTTTCTCCTACTGTAGTCCCTATTTAGTTGAGTTGGTGCACAGTTGGCACCAGTTGGTTTCTCCTACTGTAGTCCCTATTTAGTTGAGTTGGTGCACAGTTGGCATCAGTTGGTTTCTCCTACTGTAGTCCCTATTTAGTTGAGTTGGTGCACAGTTGGCATCAGTTGGTTTCTCCTACTGTAGTCCCTATTTAGTTGAGTTGGTGCACAGTTGGCATCAGTTGGTTTCTCCTACTGTAGTCCCTATTTAGTTGAGTTGGTGCACAGTTGGCATCAGTTGGTTTCTCCTACTGTAGTCCCTATTTAGTTGAGTTGGTGCACAGTTGGCATCAGTTGGTTTCTCTTACTGTAGTCCCTATTTAGTTGAGTTGGTGCACAGTTGGCATCAGTTGGTTTCTCCTACTGTAGTCCCTATTTAGTTGAGTTGGTGCACAGTTGGCATCAGTTGGTTTCTCCTACTGTAGTCCCTATTTAGTTGAGTTGGTGCACAGTTGGCATCAGTTGGTTTCTCTTACTGTAGTCCCTATTTAGTTGAGTTGGTGCACAGTTGGCATCAGTTGGTTTCTCCTACTGTAGTCCCTATTTAGTTGAGTTGGTGCACAGTTGGCATCAGTTGGTTTCTCCTACTGTAGTCCCTATTTAGTTGAGTTGGTGCACAGTTGGCATCAGTTGGTTTCTCCTACTGTAGTCCCTATTTAGTTGAGTTGGTGCACAGTTGGCATCAGTTGGTTTCTCTACTGTAGTCCCTATTTAGTTGAGTTGGTGCACAGTTGGCATCAGTTGGTTTCTCCTACTGTAGTCCCTATTTAGTTGAGTTGGTGCACAGTTGGCACCAGTTGGTTTCTCCTACTGTAGTCCCTATTTAGTTGAGTTGGTGCACAGTTGGCATCAGTTGGTTTCTCCTACTGTAGTCCCTATTTAGTTGAGTTGGTGCACAGTTGGCATCAGTTGGTTTCTCCTACTGTAGTCCCTATTTAGTTGAGTTGGTGCACAGTTGGCATCAGTTGGTTTCTCCTACTGTAGTCCCTATTTAGTTGAGTTGGTGCACAGTTGGCATCAGTTGGTTTCTCCTACTGTAGTCCCTATTTAGTTGAGTTGGTGCACAGTTGGCATCAGTTGGTTTCTCCTACTGTAGTCCCTATTTAGTTGAGTTGGTGCACAGTTGGCATCAGTTGGTTTCTCCTACTGTAGTCCCTATTTAGTTGAGTTGGTGCACAGTTGGCATCAGTTGGTTTCTCCTACTGTAGTCCCTATTTAGTTGAGTTGGTGCACAGTTGGCATCAGTTGGTTTCTCTACTGTAGTCCCTATTTAGTTGAGTTGGTGCACAGTTGGCATCAGTTGGTTTCTCCTACTGTAGTCCCTATTTAGTTGAGTTGGTGCACAGTTGGCATCAGTTGGTTTCTCCTACTGTAGTCCCTATTTAGTTGAGTTGGTGCACAGTTGGCACCAGTTGGTTTCTCCTACTGTAGTCCCTATTTAGTTGAGTTGGTGCACAGTTGGCATCAGTTGGTTTCTCCTACTGTAGTCCCTATTTAGTTGAGTTGGTGCACAGTTGGCATCAGTTGGTTTCTCCTACTGTAGTCCCTATTTAGTTGAGTTGGTGCACAGTTGGCATCAGTTGGTTTCTCCTACTGTAGTCCCTATTTAGTTGAGTTGGTGCACAGTTGGCATCAGTTGGTTTCTCCTACTGTAGTCCCTATTTAGTTGAGTTGGTGCACAGTTGGCATCAGTTGGTTTCTCCTACTGTAGTCCCTATTTAGTTGAGTTGGTGCACAGTTGGCATCAGTTGGTTTCTCCTACTGTAGTCCCTATTTAGTTGAGTTGGTGCACAGTTGGCATCAGTTGGTTTCTCTTACTGTAGTCCCTATTTAGTTGAGTTGGTGCACAGTTGGCATCAGTTGGTTTCTCCTACTGTAGTCCCTATTTAGTTGAGTTGGTGCACAGTTGGCATCAGTTGGTTTCTCCTACTGTAGTCCCTATTTAGTTGAGTTGGTGCACAGTTGGCATCAGTTGGTTTCTCTTACTGTAGTCCCTATTTAGTTGAGTTGGTGCACAGTTGGCATCAGTTGGTTTCTCCTACTGTAGTCCCTATTTAGTTGAGTTGGTGCACAGTTGGCATCAGTTGGTTTCTCCTACTGTAGTCCCTATTTAGTTGAGTTGGTGCACAGTTGGCATCAGTTGGTTTCTCCTACTGTAGTCCCTATTTAGTTGAGTTGGTGCACAGTTGGCATCAGTTGGTTTCTCCTACTGTAGTCCCTATTTAGTTGAGTTGGTGCACAGTTGGCATCAGTTGGTTTCTCTACTGTAGTCCCTATTTAGTTGAGTTGGTGCACAGTTGGCATCAGTTGGTTTCTCCTACTGTAGTCCCTATTTAGTTGAGTTGGTGCACAGTTGGCATCAGTTAGTTTCTCTACTGTAGTCCCTATTTAGTTGAATTGGTGCACTGTTGCCATCAGTTGGTTTCTCCTTCAGTATTAGTTTGTTATTTTGACTTCAGTCAGTATAATTCTTTTTTTGGTACAATCAGTTTTCATTCCCTTTACATTTCAGTTGCGTCTTTTGGCATCCAAACCAGAGGCAGCATTGCCTCCTTCTGGGCAAAATGTTCCTTGTCCAGAATCACCATGTATTGTTGTGTTTAAGTCGGATGGTATTGATATTTTAGAGGCCTCTCGGCGCCTTTGTAGCTGCATTCGGAACCTAACTCGTAGTAATGTCCGTGTATATTCAGGCGCTGGTTATCGTCGATGCGGACGTGAAAAGGTTGCTGTTGTTCAGAATTTGAGTAGCTCATCAACTACTGTGTTTTTGCACGGAATCAGTGGGAACGCCACTGTAGATAATGATCATCGCCAGAATGGCTTCGAATGGCTACAAAGTTTTGAAGACCAGCCTCGCCCTTTTAACCACGGACAGCTTAAATGGAAGCAGCATCTTTTGGCCACTTTTAGGTGGCTAATCATGGAAGGCGACCCAGGCACATTAAGAACTTTGTCTGCCCTTTCAAACGCTCTATCTACAACGCTGCGGCTGCGAATTCGTCGTCGTCGTAATCAATTAGTACTGCCAAGATCTGACCAGGCAAGTAATCACCAATCGGGACATGAACGTCACGATGAACTCATTGATTTGAATGAGGAGCTAGAGGACTCAGACAAAACAGCGAATGGCCAGCAGGGCGCTGACAAGCCAGCGGATGGCCAGCAGGGCGCTGACAAGCCAGCGGATGGCCAGCAGGGCGCTGACAAGCCAGCCGATGACCAGCAGGGCGCTGACAAGCCAGCCGATGACCAGTATTTGGACACGGGAGAAACAAGCCACTCAGAAAATTGTCCGCCGGTGCCACGAAAGAGAGTACATGAAAGCAAGAAACGGCCTAAACTTTTAGGAACGGAAAAAGCCGGTCCTAATGTGTCCAAACGACAACTACGACGACGCTAATTTACGGTTTCGTGCTTGGCCTTAATGCTTTGAGCTATAACTCCGTGAGTGTCAGCGACTTTTAATTTCGCTGACATTGTTATTATTCGGCTACAGCTACTTTAGTATTTTTGTCGAAGTACAATCTAAATATGTCGCAACAGGCAACCAAATAATATACTTATTCTGCTTCGTAACTCGTAAGTACAAAAAATGATTGCATCATTGCATCAAAACGCTGAACTGATAACGCCATGTCACGCTGCCACCTAATTAATAAATTAAACTGTCATCGCCAGCAGTCGCTGAGCTGCCTGCCATAAATTAGTTTCGTCAATACCAAGTCACACCATGTTGTGCACACAAAGTGTAATGTACAAAAAAGAAATTTTAGAGTAAAGTACAGCTTATTTTCGTTTTTTGGCGCTTTTCGTAATAGCAACTGCTACTTCAAAAAGAGACAGCGGTCGAGCTGTATTAAACTATATTAAACTCAAAATTTCATTGGAAACTTTTTCAGTCAGTTAAATAATTTTGCGTTCTATTGAAGAATCAGCGTCTATTTTATGGTCGAATAGAGCTATATTTAGTTCACCGCTGACAAAGAAGCGTGCAATGTCGGACGCAGAAACCAGGTTCCAATCTGAAAGGAAAAAGAGGGTCACAAATAATCAAAAAAATTGAGCAGGTAAAATGGATTACAACACCATTGCAAACGAAACTATCCTGTAACTAGCAATCAACAGACAAAAAATGCGCCAAGAATGAAGGCAAAGAAGTCGGTCATCTAGCATGATTTCGCAAAGCAAAATCAAAAGAAAACAAAAAGTTACCTGAACGACAAATAAAAAACGTACTTTCACACCAAACAGAGGATGATCACGACAGTGAACCCGACGTTACGTCATACTCGAACAACTCAAAAAACAATTGAAACCAAGTGTGCCAAATAGAACAAATATGAGCGAAATACTGAAACGAAAACAATGAGCTCTTTCTCACCAAATGGGGTTGCAGCCGACGTCATCTATAAAATGGTGCATTTTCGGCAAGTAGGTGTAATACTCATCAGAAAGTGTTAAAAACTTCATGCAGGCTGGGCAAAAGAACACATAGTAACACTAAAAAGGCATGAAATTGTAAATAAGCAGGGCATATAAACTTACCACACGCAGAGTACAATTCTTCCGCTCAAAAAGACATCAGCGCCAGAACAACAAACGAACGGCACACTGAAAAGGAGCATTATGTTTGACACAGCAATGTAACGAAAACGAACCGAGGAAACACACAAGCAATGGCATACCATGTAATTGCTGAGATTGACATGCTAAACCCATGCCAACCAAACCAATACCATTGCTTAGATCGGCATGCCAAACCTATGTCATTGCTTAGATGGACATGCCAAACCCATGCCAAACCTATGCCAAAGACATGCCAAACCTATGCCAAACCAATGCCATTGCTTACATGGGCATGCCAAACCTATGCCATTGCTTGGATGGACATGCCAAACCTATGCCATTGCTTGGATGGACATGCCAAACCCATGCCAAACCTATATCAAACCAATGCAAAACATGTGTTTACTTAATACTGATTGGCATAAAAAGACTATAATCTTTCACCTTTAGGTAATTGGACTTCTTCATATAAAATAAAGATTAAAGATAAAATAGGCCACATGAAGTAGCTATTATTTCTACTCAGCTAATAAATGAGAAGTCAAATGAAAAGTTTTATATTTTATATTTATTTATAGGCCCTAGTCTATTATTAATGCTTAATATATAGCTATGTTTAATTTTGACTTGAATATTTAAATACCTTTTAATATAACTAGGCCTAGCTTGTTCATTAATCATTGGCATTGGATTATTTAAAAATTTAGATGATAAGTTCTAACTTTATATAGGCCAATGAAAAATACCTAGCTTTGTAGATATTCCTGTATAACTTTCTACTATATTATCTAGGCTACTTATTTTTAAGCAAAATAGGCAGAGGCCTAATATGATATAAGCCTAGTCTACCAAATCCAATATTGGTGTGAAAATGGTACTAATGGTTCATAGTAATAATGATGTCAAATTATCTTTGAAAATCAAATTGACAGATTAAGGCTCATTAAATGAAAGAATAAAATCAAATCAAAGTTTCCTATTCAAAAGGTTTAATGAAGCTGATGGAAATGGAATATGTGCATCAAGCCAAAAATATAGACATGGACAAATCTATATGCCAATATATAGGACCTAGGCCTACTAAAAATAGCTATGTTAGAACCTAGAACATATAGCCTCTCATAGTCTCTATACCATTTCATTTACTGACTATAATGCCTTTACAAGTTGTCAAGCACTCAAAGTATAGAAACTAGCTAGGTCTAGACCAACTGAAGGAAAAAATAAAACAATCTTTCAAACTAGCTAGGCCTATCCCATATCCATAAGAGTCAGGACCACAGTTCACAGACCAGAGTCAACTTGTGTTTACTTTTTAATTAATTTTTATTTTGCCTACCATTATGCTACTTTCATGCTTTAGCTAGGCCTAAGTCAGGCTATTCCCTTAATTTCCCTTATTACCTTTAGCTTTTAATTTTAAATTAAATTCACAATAAACTTTGTACACTACAATTTAGAAAAAATCATTTTTAGCTAATGTGTTTCTGCAATTTGATTTGGAGCATGCCGCATGTTTTCAAGACTGCGCTATGCATTAGATTAAAATCGTTTTTCTCGACGTTCGTCACATTGTTTGAGGACAAAAAATCAAGGGGCCATATTTCTAAAACTACATCTGGGGAATGGCTGAAATTTGATTTGCATGTGAAAACAACTAGTCTGTATCGTTTTATTTCGTTGGGGAATTAGCCGCATCCCTTTAAGTCTGTTGGGGAGGGCAAAAATGTTCCGGAATGCATGACTTTAAACTTTTAAATAAGATTTCTATGTGGATTTAGAATCGATTTTAAAGAAACTCAACAGAAAGGAGCAAAACATCCTGCTCAATAAATTTTATATCTTGGGGAGCGTCTGGAATGCATCTTATCGGCGGTATTTGCTAGCCCAATCTCAGCCCTGCGCCAGCCCACTCAAACAAAACTTTGAATGCTTGAGAATTTTTTTGTAGCAGGTTTTGGTGAAAGAAAACCCTTTGGGGAATCTTTTTGCATGCTAATCTTTCATTTTTTACACAAGCCGCGTCTGGGGACTGCGGTTAAAATTTTGACGCGGCTGCGATGCGGCAGGCGACATGGAAGTACAAAAACCTGGTTTTTCAGCGCTCTAACCAGTAAGATTTTCTCGCACTTTTGTGCTACTTTACCACTTCCTTACCGTATGTGCGTCAGAAGTTTTTCACTGTATGAAAGAATATTTGAAAAGAAATTGCATCGATGAAAGTCACCCTGCACCTTCCATTTTTTCAAAAATATGTGTATTTGATACCCCTTTTTGCAGAGAGAGAGAATTAAAATGCAAAAAAATTAGCATATGTTTCAAAAGCTGTGAAACTGCTGACTTAAGCGCAAGAGACACTTGCTTCTGTTGATATATTAAAGGAAATTGCGTGGTTGCTGGTTTATGTGATGGTTGCTTGGGATTTCGTCAATGTTTGCCAGAGCCTTTATAAACTTTGATGTTAGCTTTTCATTTCGATTTGGCTTTAACTATGCTTTGAACTGCACAGGATGCAGTGGCAGCTAGCTGGCATTTTTTAACCAAAATATTTTCATAACAGTATCAGATTTAGTTGCGGGACAGGATTGACGGAGAAGGTTTTCAATCCACATGCGCCTGCGTGTTGTTAGCTAACCAATATTGCAAGCTGCATGCGCGAAAAAATAGCAACGCACGATTAAAATAAATAAAAGTAAGAAATAAGGCTGAAGAGTCCTAGGCTAGTCCTTAAGTATAAACTATAGGTTATTAAAACGGTTGTCTTTCATCGATCGCGATGCTTCTTTCTCTCGAGAGTACCGACCTCATTTTCTTTTTTTAATCCTCGTTTGGAAAGAGTTCGCCAGCCTTTTCCATCAGTCGTGCGTCAGTTCATCATTTGTGCAAGCTGGTCTGGTACACAGAAATCCTCAGTGAGCCACCGCAAATCTCACTGGAATTGCCTTTGCACGGCAGGCTGCACTCTGACTCCGGTTTTGGATCGAAGGCTTTGAAGTTCTTATCGCAGTAGCACTCCATGTAGTTCTCCAAGCCAAAGTAGCGGAACTTGCCGTTCCGACAGAAGCTCATGCACATGGAGCGGTTCATGGCACCTAAGATACTTGTGTCCTTCGATAGGACTCGATTCGAGCTGTCGTCAGCGTAGCAGCCTAAATAAGCTGTGAGAAAAATTGTAAATTTAAGAAAAATTGAATTGTAACTTGTCTTTTTTATTTCTGAAGTTTTTCAGTTAAAAATAACTCACTGGCCCCAGGAAGATCGGTGAATGATGGGCGCCTAACGGTTGTGGCATAGGGGGTGCTTGTTGTTGCCACCGTCCAGGCTTCTGTGGTGGTCTCCTCGCGCTTGACCGACACAAGCCAAGTCTGACGTCCCGGACATCCGGTGGCGAGTCCAGCGGCTGACTTTCCGGCCAACAGCGAGGCCAGCCGGCTCGAGTCAAGAAGGCCGCAGCGGCCGTTCGAGTCATCGAAGTGGACCGCGGCGCAGGCCGTCTCGCTCGAGCCGGTGGTTTCAGCATCGGTAGCGCAGAGGCTCAGGCAGGAAACCAGGTGGCTTTGAACTGTCCAGCTCGACGCTGCCACCTCCGTGGTCGGACAGGTGCGCTGCAGCAGGTCGAACTCGACGCCAAGAATGGCTGCGGTGGCGGGTCTGTAGCCAAATGTACAGCCGACCAGGCAGAAGGCGAACAGCCTAAGCTTGCAGCGCAGAGACATTGCTAGACGGATTATCGACTGGAGGTTTAGCTGATTTCTCGACTTTAAAGGCATTATATATGATCCGAGTCGCGATCAAAGAGCCAATTGGGATTCTTAGCTGGTCATGATTGGACCAGAGAAAGGTCAAGCATTCAGCTTTCAATTTTGTTTTGCTTTTTGACAACTCGCTAAGTGAGATTTAGGGACTAATAAATACTATTTTTCTTCTTCATTTTTCTTTCATACTCTCACCAGAGTATTTTGTAGTCCCTGGTGAGATCTCGGAGGGAGAAACAGAGTGGTAGAATCACAGTAGGAGAATCTCGGTGGAGAATAAATGTAGGATAATCTCGGTGAGAGAATCACAGTAGGAGAATCTAGGTGGAAGAAAAACACTGGGAGAGTCTCGGTGGGAATGCCATGGTGAACGAACATCAGTGGGAGAATCTCGGTGGGAATGCCACGGTGAAAGAATATTAGTGGGAGAAGAACAGTAGGAACTCGGTGGGAGAACTTCGATGAACCACGGTGAAAGAACTAACAGTTGAAGCTACTGTCTAACAGTTGAAGCTACTGTCTAACAGTTGAAGCTACTGTCTAACAGTTGAAGCTACTGTCTAACAGTTGAAGCTACTGTCTAACAGTTGAAACTACTTGTCTAACTATCAGTTGCAGTATCTCAGTAGGAAAAGTACACCGAAAAAACTGCTGGAAGGCTCCTGAATAGAAAGTTCGGTTTCTGGATCATCGGATTGTAGAACAGTCTCACGAATGTGAAAACTGTAGTAGCAGCATTGAAAATTTATACGAGCGCATGAGAGCACGTTTCTCTGGGTTTACGGCATCTTTACACTGCAATCAAAATCAGTTGATCCCATGCGAAAAACTGTGCTTTCTATTTTTAGTAACCTTCATTTGAACATAAAGCAAATGTACACCATAAACGAGTCATTTGAAGGCAGTGAAAATTTAATCTCAGTTATTTAAAACCGCTATTCTACGAAATGCGTCCTTCAAAATGTACTGGGCTGCGTACAGTGAGGCTGAAGTTCCGTCTGGTTTATGCAGTGCGCGTACCATAAAATGAACAATTTTGCTGTACGGAATATGCACAACTGTTCTATATAGACTCGCGGAGACAGAGAATCGGCTATTTTCGTGCCTCTTGCTCAGAGTGCTTCGGCTAGCTACCAAGCGTTTATAATCAAACACGCCAAATACACTGCAGCTTAAAAAACCAGTTGTTCCTTTCTATGAGTTAGTCAGACAGCCCAGGATTTGAGTAGCCATATTTCAACTCTGGCACAATGTCTGCCAGCGAAATATCAAAAGCTAAACGAATTTTCTTTGTCTCGGTGCAATCTGGAGACAGGGGCGCTGTGTACAAATACCTCTTATCGAATGGAGACCCGAACGCCACAGACAGCAACGGTAGAAACGGATTGCACATGGCTGCTCTTTGTGGCCACCACGACGTCTTCCAGACCTTGCTGAGCGCGGGTGCCGACCCAGAGCAGAGCGACAAGCAAGGCATCACTCCACTGATGTGCGCCAGTCAGAGAGGAAACGAGGCCACTGTCGATTCCCTGTTGGAAAAACAGGTGGATGTTTCTAAGAAAGAGAAAGGAAACAAGACAGCTGTGTTCTATGCCTTGTACAATAGACATCTTCGTATTGCCGAGAAGCTTGAGCAGCGGAATACCAGTATTCGAGCTCTCGGTGAAGAGCATGTTGCAAGCATATTTATGAAGGCTACAACAGAAAACTGGGTGGACGTTGCCCAGTTTCTCAAGGAGCAGGGCTGCAACATGACCCACAGCAGTCAGCAGCGAGTGGCATCTGAGGCAGGTCTTCGTGGGCACATTGAGGTTCTGAAGTGCTTCAATGTGCGATTCGACGAGAAAACATCGGATGGTCGAAGTCCGCTCCGAGGAGCAGTGCAGAATGGATTCGTTGAAGCCGTTAAGTACATGTTGGACAGTGGATGCGATGTCAGATGCAATGAAGAAATCACGCGAGTGGCCATTTTGAATGGTCACTTAGACGTCCTGAAGTTACTCCAAGAACGAGGAGCTCCTCTGTTCAAGAGAGATGAGGACGGCGACACGCCTGTGCAGCTCGCTATAATTTTTGGCTCGTTTGATCTTTTTAAATATCTAGTGGAGCAGAATGGCTCTCTGGAAGCAAGCAAGAGGCTAGGACCACTGTCTCACATAGCGGTTAGAGGCCAGAAGATTGAAATCTTGAAATACTTGACTGAGAGCACAGACTTCATTGACGAGGCCGACGAACGTACCGGAGAAACTTTACTTCTAGAAGCCTCTCAGAGAGGACCCATTGAGCTGGTGGAGCTACTGCTAGACAAGGGATGTGATCCGAGTCACAGAAACTACAGAGGAGTGACTCCCGCCCTCAGGTCAGCGAGCTGCAAACTGGAAGAGATACTGATGCTACTAGCCGAACGAGGAGCCGAGCTGAATTCGCCGAATCCCAACACGGGAGAAACTGCGATTCTGGCAGCGGCAAGAGTCAACTCCTTCGCAATGGTGAAATTCCTGGCAGATTTTGGCTGCAGTCTAAATGCGAGGGATCTCAATGGAAACACACTGGCATTTTACGCAGCTCAGGCAAATAACAACGCTCTTCTGAAGCACCTAAAACTGAAAAATGTGCCCCTAGACGTGGCCGACATTTTTGACACGACTCCGCTGATGATTGCTGTCAAAAAAGGAGCACTTGATGCTGTGAAGTTTCTGACTAGCCAAAATTGTTGCGACATCAACCACCAAGACATATTAGGAAGCACGCCAATGCACCATGCTGTTGTGCTGGGTGATGCCGAAATTGTTCGACACCTAAAAGGTGCAGGTGCGGATTTGACTGCCGTTGACCGCGATGGAAACACACCCCTGCTAATCTGTCTGAAAGAAAAGAAACCACTTGATGTAGTAAAACTTTTGCTAGGGCGTGACGCTGATCTGCAAGCTACAAACAATAAATTGCAAAGTGTGCTGCACCTGGCATGCATGCAGCAAGAAAACGACGCCGCCCTGCTTCTGTTTGAGCTCGCGTCTGCCTCGGACGCGCAGGACTGCAACGGCTTCACTCCATTTATGGTGTGCGCCGCTCAGGGCAGCGAGTCCATGGCCATCGTCAGCAATGCGATCGGTGCGGATGTCAATCGGAGGAACTACTTGGGCGAAAACGCTGTTCACCTGGCAGCAAAGAGCGGCAACATGAAGATGGTGCAGTACTACTCTATGTTTGGCTGTCACACTGACCAAGAAGACAAACTGGGAATCACTCCTCTGATGATTGCGTGCAGCAAAAACAATGCGCCGATGGTTGAGTTCCTAATCCGCAAAGGAGCTGATGTCAACTCTGTAACATACGATGGTAGGACCCCGTCTCACTTCGCTTGTGCCTCCGGATCGCTTGAGGTACTCAAGCAGCTTCACGAGAATAAAGCTGAGCTGGACAGGCCGGACCTTAGCGGAGTCACTCCGATCCTTCTGGCTGCAGAGAAACAGAATGAATGCTTTCTTAAATTTCTATGCAACCAGAATTGTGATTTAAAGAGGACTGACAAGGCTTTGAGAACGGCGCTACACTTCGCAGTGCAAGGTGGCAACAAATCTGTGATCGGCTTTCTAGTTGACCAGAGCCTCGATCCGAACGCACTTGACGAATCAGGAACATCGCCAGTTCTGCTTAGCGTCAAGCTGAAATCGACATCGATTTTGAAGCTGCTCGAAAGCAAGGGACGCACTTTGATCGAAATATTTGACAGAAAATGCTGGAGTGCGGCTCATTTTGCCTGCCAGACTGGAAACCTTGAGCTGCTGAAAGAGGGCGCGAAACAACTGTCACTGAGCAGCCTCACTGCCGAGAGACAGAACTGTCTCACAATTGCTTGCATGAATGCTCAGGAGGATGTTCTCAAGTTCCTGCTTCAGAGAAAACCAAACATAAATTTCAAGAATTCAAATGGAGAAAATGCGCTCCACATAGCTGCACGGCAGTCTCACCTGAGCCTCATACCTTTGCTAATAAGCGCGGGAATTCGGGTGCGTGAGACGGACAATGATGGCAACAATGTGCTGCACATCCTAGGCAACAAAATCAGCTCATCGCACCCGGACAGGGTTAAAAGAGAGAACGCCGGCAAAAAGGAGCAGATAGAGCGAGCAAAAATAGCGCTGTCTCAGAGGCCAGATGAAGACAGAATTCAAATCATGAAGCTCATCGAAAGCCAGGGAATTAAGAAGAACTTACCTGATGGCTGCCTGAGTAAGAAAGACCTGATGGAGCAGATGACAAGAGTCATAGAGGCTGGAGTTGATGTGAATCATGTCAACAAGGCTGGAAAAACTGCATTGCATTTCGCATGTGTTTGCGGCAGTCTCAAGGTAATTAACCTGCTTCTATCAAGCAGTGCCGATCCCAATCTCCAAGACTCGGAGGGAGAAACCCCCATCTTCACCGCCATCAGAAACAGAAAGTTTGGCGCCGCACAACTGCTTTTAAGGAAGGGCGCCAAGGTAAACGTTGAGAGCAAAGCTCAGCTGACTCCGTTGGCTCTAGCGATGGTTTTGAACGAAGGCAGAATTATGCAGCTCCTTCAACAACAAGACGGTCAGTTCAACGCTGATGCGGTGCTGAAGTTTGTGACACTGCATGATATTTTCAGAAGAAGAAACTTGGAGCACCTAGAGTGTCTAATCAGCATGGGATTCGATTGCGGCCGGCTTCATAACGGCAAGTCTGTGCTTCATCACATTGTGGCAATGGGTAGCATCAGACTTCTCAAAGACTTTGTCAACGCGCATAAAAAACTGGCTAGAGAGATTGTTGATTTAGAAGACGCCGACAAAGATTCTGCGCTTCATCTAGCAATCATGAAACAAAGACCGGATATTGCTGAAGAGATAGTGAAACTTGGTTGCCGAGTCAATCTGATGAACAAGAAGGGCCACACAGTTCTTCACGTTGCGGCCATCTGCAACCAACTGGCAATTGTGAAATGGGTTTGCGAAAACTGTCCGAAGATCTGCGAGACTGAGCCAGCTAGTCAAGCAGAAACACAGTCGCCTTTGCACCTCGCCGCAATCAAAGGAAACCTTGAAGTTTTTAAGTTTCTCCAGCGCAAGGGCTTCTCAGCCGCGAGTAAGTGCAAAGGTGGCAAAAACTGTGCTCATTACGCAGCGATATTCGGCAACTTGCACATTCTCCAGCACATAGAGGATGAGATTTACAAAAAAGAGAAAAGCAGCGAAATCAGAGCAGAAGAACCAGAAGTTGACGAACTCGAAACGGACAGCAAAGAAACCGAAAAGTTGTTCGTCGAGAAAAACAGAGAAGGATTTTCCCCACTCCAATGTGCAGTTCTGAATGGTCATCAAAATATTGCCAGCTTTCTGTACAAATTCGACCAATCGCTGCCGGAGTGCATCGCGCATCAAGCCCTGTGTCTGGGCAACCAGCACATGCTCGACTGGGCTGTGAATCGTGGAGCCGCGAAACAGGCTGTAGATCCCAAGACAGGGGAAAGTTCCCTTACATTTGCCGCGCTATCTGGGAACTATCATTTAGTCAGCCTGTTTTCCGGCCCAGATCAGGACCTGAATGCAGTCGACAGGCATGGAAACACCGCCGCCCAGGCCGCGGCAGCCAGGAATCACCGGCACATCCTTCGACACCTCTGGGAGAAGAAAGCAAACATGGACATACCTGACAGAGAAGGCGACACGCCGATATTCGACTGCGCAATCAATGGACACCTGGAAGCGTTGAAAATGCTGGTTGAATTCGGCTGCAATCTGAGGCACAGAAATTTAAGGCAGCGAAGCATTGTGCACGTAGCTTGCATCGGAGCTCACCAGACAGGCCACCTCAATATTGTGAAATTTGCGCAGGAACAACAGCTGCAGCTTGACGACGTCGATGATCAGGGTAACACCGGACTGATGTACGCATGTCGCCAAGGATTCAAGGACATCGTGAACTTCCTACTGAAGGAAGGAAAGTGCGACCCTAACATCAAGAATAGACAGGATTCGACGGCTGCTCATCTAGCAGCCTTGGCTGGTCGAGCCGACATTCTCGAGGCCCTGTTGCACAGCAAAGCGCGTCTGGATGCGGAGGACGGCAGCGAAGCGACACCCCTCATGATCGCTGTGAGCCGCGACTATTTTGAGTGCGTGACGCTGCTGGCCAGGAACGCCGGGCTTGGACAAGGCGGCAGCAGGCAGCGACTCGAATGCCTGGCGGCCTGGGCGAGTCCCGAGGTGCGTCGTCAGCTGGAGGCTCTGGGAGCAGCGGTAACAGCTGCTGAAGGAGAAAAGTAATTAAGCAAATATTTCAAGGTGAGCTGCGGGCCCTATAAGGGTCATGATTTTGTGACAGCAGACCCGCAACCAACAAGGAGATTCTGCGCATTCCACTTATACCCCATGAGCACACGCGCCTACAACAGATACGGTTCGTGTTGGATTAACACCCACATAGTGGACTTTTTTCATAGTCTGGCAGTGTGAACTTTTGCTGTGCCTCAGGGGTTTGGCCCTCAAGGTTGTAGATTGCAAAGCAAGCCCATAAGCGTTCTCTCCGCAGTTGTGCCCCAAATGAATCTGGCCTTGGCCACAAAGTATAGCTCAGTGGCCTTGGTGCGAAACTTAACCGCGTTCACCGCTGTCCCACTCACTCCCTGCCCTTAAACGAGCTGTTAGTTGGCCACGTAATGATTCGGTGATTTCTCTTTATCGTTCACAAATAACAGTTTTACAAACTTTCACTGTTAGGCCGATCCTGAGCGCCCTTGATATCAGCATGGAGCACGACCAGCCGGACCAGTCGCAGGATTACGTGGTAACAAATGTAAGCCACCGACCGCCAGGTAGTAACTCGGACGAGTGTATGCGAGCCCTGAGCGTTACGAGTAATACTAGATTGTAAGTACCAAAAATAGTAGTGCCCTGATCTCTACGTTATATTTCAACGATATTTCAAGTTAATTTTTATAAAGTTGTAAACAGTTATTTTGACTGAAACATGAAAACCAATCTAAAAACCGTTGTTATGCTAATTTGTTATGCTAATTAAAATATAAATCTGTCCTGATAATTCCATTGCAGCCAGTTCACAGTTATAGACGAAATACCGATCGAACCCGCCGAGCCCGTTGCCGAAGACACTATAAGCACGTCTTCAACTGCAGCTGGAAATTCTGATCAGGGCGACGAAGGCGGAAGCTCTGACACAAATGAGCACATCCGGACAGACCTGCATTAGTGTGCGCTTGCTGAGGCCAGCCGATAGCAAGCCTGTCGGCACGCAGTACCTGAACTTTATTCCTCACTACAAAATATTTGAAGCCAACTTTGCTTGCTGTCACATCAATTTGTACCAGTCTTATAAAACAACTTTATTAAAGTACACTCTTCACCCTGACAATTTTGATAAAAACTTTTGCATGCTGTTTGCGGGCAACGGCACATCATTTAGTGACAGTAGACCCGCAGCCAGCGAGAGGGTAGTTCTGCGCAATCCACTGATTCCTGAGTTCACACGCACACAGATACCGTACACAGGAAAAAATCCTCACATCTGCCCTGACTGTGAAGTAAGTCAAGTAAGTCAAAAGTCCTGACACTATTAATACATAGATGAAGGAATATGTCAGGGTTTTGATACTAAATGCACTTCAAGTAGTCCGTATTTTAAGTTGGGCATTCTATTACGAGAACTGTAGCTTAAAAAGGATCGCTTTGTATCCTTAACAGCAGAAGAAAAATCTAACTACATAATGGCTCAAGACGATAGGGAAACCGCTGAAGCTTTAGCAAAATACATCATAGAAATATCTAAAATAAGGGAACAGCTGCCCTGAGACTACGAGATCTTACTAGCATTCAACAATAGATATTTCATATTTTGTTTTATCCCTGGCGTCCCTTGTGTTTTTACTGCTCTTATTTTTAATACCTTTGCTTTCCCTTCCCAGCTCGATATTTGATTCCTACTAAACTTCGCTTTTTATGTTGCTTTTCGTTGTTCATTTAAATGCGTTGTTAAAAAAATATATAAAAAAAAAATCAGCACCCATAGATGGCGTGCGCGTTTTAATAATAATAATAAATAATTCAAAGTAAAAAACTTGAGGTTTTTTAAATCTTAGTTTAAATCCACTTTAGGTTCACACTGCCATCAAACGACACCGATGTTACGTAAGAAATTTAAGCGAAAAGGAAGCCATTAATAATTAAAACAAACTTCGATTCCCGGCTTTTTAATTGATTTAGAGGAGACATGATACAGAGGAGAGATGGGAGATGGGAGTGATGAGATAGGAGAGATGCTATAGAGGAGAGATGATACAGAGGAGAGATAATATAGGAGAAATTAGATATCTGTCATCTGTGTGATACAGGCCCAGAGTTTTCTAACTCCTGTTTTAAATGTTTTTAACAGAGTAGCCTATAAAGTTCTTAAAATATTATTAATGCTAAAATGCTTACTAAAACGCTTACTAATATGAGTACTATACGAACGACTTGCCGTAGTTCTATTGAATTTTTGAATCTCTGCCTTCCGACTTCAAAATATTTTGTGGTCTTAAAATCACTTTAATTGGACGTCGAATATCAGTCGTCTATATGCATATTATAAGAGACTAGGAGAAGTCACAGCATATTGGGTTCGGCCCAAAGATCTCTAAATGCAGTAGCGCAGCTTCAGACGCAGATGCAGTTGCACCACGATTTCAGTTTATTTTTAGTGTAAACTGGAATTTATATTTAGTGTACATCTGAGCTTCCACTCTGCATCCGCGATGATCTCTTCTTTAGCCATTTGTATGTATCCGCTTTAGGCGGCTGTGTTCTAATACATTAAACATTTGTCGTCGATAACGATAAATAAGCAAGTGAGGCCTACGAGTGAGGTGTTTTTGGTATAAATTTGTAGGATTTTCAAATTAATTGTCCGAATGAATGTACAATCGTGTTTTTGGAGTCGTTTGACGGCAGTCGTTTGGGAAGCTTCTGGTTGCGCACACGTAAAAGTAAAAGTAGACCACACGATTGTACATTCTTTCAATGACTATTCACTTGAAAATCAATTAGTTGTACACCAAAAACTAGTTATTTGGTGGCAATGTGAACGAGCCTCTATACTGCTTGAGTTCTGAAACTCACGTTCGAGCACTTCTAAATCAGCTAGCCATCATTCAACTATTGCTGTTATAAAGATGCTTTGGGACCATTCTGATAGCAAATCAAGTTGTAGAAGACTTAATATTTATATTATATTTTATTTATCACAATTGTGGCGGCCGCTCTCTCCAGCGCCTTGCGTGGTGCTAGGGCGGCCACCCCAACCTTAGGTTTTGACTAGCACTTGCGCTGGGCCGGGGCAGTGTGCATAGGGCTTAAGCTCATGTACACGCGCCGGCCTATAAATCACTATCTTTTGGAACGCGCTGCACTTAACCTGTTCTCTGTCAACTAAATGTAAACATTAGGTGGCTGCAATCGCCACACGATTTTAGTTATTATCAAGATAAGTACTACAGACGGTTTTAAATAACTCGTACAGATTTTACAGCTTCTAGGGTGTTACATATAGGGCATACAGCATACATTCAGAGCGACCCACAGCGAAAGCTAAGGCTGCATTCAAACCAACTCAGTAGTGTCTCGCATTATTTTTTATTTTAGCTGTTATTTTCAGTGTACTCGTTTCACTACTCATTGAACTTAGAGAGGAAGATCCGAGGATTTGCCGTGGGTTGACCTTGCTATTGTTGGCTGCAATGAGTAAGCTGCATTTAGGACCTTAGCATGCAGTATTTTGTTTAGGCAAGCATCGCTCACCTGGAGTACGCAAGAGTAAATGGAAGTTCTCTTTCTAATCCGTACACACTTGTACATTTTAGTAGAAAGTAGAAACTAAAGCATATCAAATTACTCGTTTTTAGTGTGACACTAAAGATTAATGGTCTTATATTAAAAAGTAATTTATTATATAAATTCAAAATTATTAAATTATTTAAGAAAAAACTTTGCGGCGATGCCCCATGCATTTGCTCTGCAGCGCAGAGATAAGACTTGTGTTTCTCTAAATGTAATGCCTTAAAATTCATTAGACAAAAATATTCTGGGCAGATTTATGGGCAGTGTGTTATGCCTGCCAATAGTCTACTGTCAACAAATGAAGTTTCAGTGTCCACATAGCACTTTTGAATAGGGTCAACTACAGCAGCACAATACGTTGTACGAGCGTATTTTCAGAAGGAATAAAACTCTCACTTTGCGTAAATTCAGTTTTTTCGGCGTTATCAGAGGGAGAAGTCTGCGATTCTGTGATTGATCAGAGAGGGAGAAGCCTGCGATTCTGTGATTGGTCAGAGGGAGAAGTCTGCGATTCTGTGATTGGTCAGATGGAGAAGTCTGCGATTCTGTGATTGGTCAGAGGGAGAAGTCTGCGATTCTGTGATTGGCGATCAGAGGGAGAAGTCTGCGATTCTGTGATTGGTCAGATGGAGAAGTCTGCGATTCTGTGATTGGTCAGAGGGAGAAGTCTGCGATTCTGTGATTGGCGATCAGAGGGAGAAGTCTGCGATTCTGTGATTGGTCAGATGGAGAGACCGCTTGACGTATACGTACATTTAATTATGATGCGCGGGGTTACGTGGCGAGCCCTGTCTTATATTTGATCACTTAGAAGCGTAGGGTTGCAAAAGTTGATAATAATAGTAAAAATATTAAATGATAATAAGTATATTACAAGCGCAGGTATGTTGCTAATGATCCATAAAATATCGTCAATTAAGAGAATCTTTCGTTTCTAATAAAGTAAACATGTACGAGGTCGTATTATAAAAAAAACGAGCTATTCACAAAAAGCTGTGCTATGAATTCAGTCACTGTCCCAGAAGCGATTATACGAACGATAACCAGCAAAAGCTGAGCAGCTTGTACTCTCGAATGCAGTGCATGTTCTGTCTGCTGAGCAGCTTCCACTCTTGAATGCGGCGAGGTTTCTGTCGGCTGAGAAGTGTTTGCTGCCTTAGCAACTATGCTATGCGGTTTAGGTAAGTCAATCAGATAAAATTCACTCGCACTTGGAATCTCATCCGGTATTTCTTCTCGCTGGTCTTCTCTCTGTGTTTTTGGCTGTCGATTAGCTTTCTTGCTGAATTCCTCACTACAAATGTAGGCGTACTCATTAGCGGTACAAAATGCGACGACACTCTCTCTGATCAGTTCCTTTTCTAAATCGGAGGTAAGAGCATCATCTTTTAGTAAATCGGAAAATCTATCATTGGAGATCACAACAGCATCCTTGGTTGCAGCAAAATCTATTAGAAGTTTGTCGCCGTAGATTGACTTGCCTTCTTGCACCGAGGGTGGCAAAATAAGAAAAGAAATAAATTTATTTTCTCGAAGTTCATTAAAAAGCTCTTTTACAGACTTGATTTTGTCTTTTCTTTCAAGAAAAACATAAATCGGTGGCAGGCAAAGATGCTCCCAGAACTCTGAGCAGGCCGACTTATCCAGTCCATTGCTTTGGCTTTTAAAAGTCTCTCTAATTTGATCCAGTAATTCTTTCGGAAGAATTATACTCTTGTTCTGCTTGAAATTCTGCTGGTATGTTATCTTTTGCTTTTTGTACTTCTCAAACTTTTCACGATGACATTCTTTGAAGGGTTCCGGAAATAGTTTATCGCAATCAAGTAGTCGTAGCTTAAATTGTGGATTTAATTCGTTAAACACATTTTCTTCAAAGCAAAACTGTAAATATAGTCTCAATAGCCGAAAAATGATTAGTTTTATAGCTTCATTATCAATTTCTTTTTTATTTTGTAAGGCCTGACCTTGGTGTGAGCTATTAAAACCGACATTCAAAGCGTCGACAATTACGGGACGAAACGGCCAGCAAGGTCGCATCGTTTGGTCGAATTCTTTGTGGTATTCTGTTCTTGTTTGGATTTAGAGTTAAAAAAGAGCTTATGGCAGCGTCAGGCAAAATTTCGCAGAAAAGTTTTATGCGATAAGAAGTGTACAGTAAGTAAAACTACGGTACTTTATATTCTGAATGACTCAGCTAGAGCGAGACTTTGATGCACCCTGCAGTTGTACGCGCATACATGCACACATTGTCGGAAAGAGAGTTCGCATTGGCTGCAATAAACAATTTTCTGCGGTGCATTGGTGTGCACTGAAGAGCGATTTTGAACAGAAAACTCAATGCTCCTATTGCTTAAATGGCATGGAAAAGATGTCATGAGATTATTTTAAATCAGCTAAAAAGCTCTGTGAATCTAATATTGGAATTCTTTCGTTCGTATCTCATTCTCAATTCTCAGAAATCACATTCTGACACTATTCCACTTTAGCCAAGCGTTATCAGATTTTCCCAGAGCTGGTATGAGATTATAGATAAACAGTTTTGAGATTAAGGCTTAAATTTTATGAAATTAAGGCTGAGTGGTATCAGATTATCAAAAGCAGGTATGAGAATGTGTCGAAACTGTTATAAGATAATCGCACAGCAATTACAAAGTGAAGGCTACGCTTAAAATATTTTTGCAAACCTGCTCAGACATTATAAATAAGTTATGAGATTAAGGCTTATGTTATGATATATGCATTTGCTTAAAAGATTGTAGTAAAATGCTTAGAGATTCTGGCTAAACTGTCATGGGATTGTTGCAAAGCCATGATATCACTTAAGATTAAATAATACCATGACAGCAGGTAATATAAATATACCAGCATCCCCCATCCTGCACCTACTCTGCGATGAAGGACACTCGTGACCTACAGTTCTGGCAAAGGCCTGATGCGAACTGTGCATAACCCCGAGCTCCTATATAGAATTAGTTCAGATGCCTCTGGAATGTAGTAACAAATACCTTTACTTATCTTTACATTTACCTTTTGTTACTTAAATACCTATAAGTAACAGAAGTTACGCGCCTCAACATTTTACTTCGTTTCAGCCCTCTGCAGCCTATCAATATTGGTATATTGTACTCGTATTTAGCGGACGTGAAACGCGTTTCACGGCCCGCCCGCTGTGCTTATCTTTGGAATTCGGCCATAGACAATAGCATAAACAACATAGACAACAGCAGAGGACGCGCTGTGCTGGAATTCGGCCATAGACAACAGCATATACAACATAGACAACAGCAGAGGGCGGGCTGCCGTTAGTTTCAACCTCGTTTCAACATCCGTAGGCTAACTACAATACGTAGACTTGTTGAGCCAAAAGAGTGTTAAGTTATCCTTGTGTTTGCGAATTGTCTAAGACAAAAAGTTCCGTTTATCGCCCCCGGGCAAGCGAGAAATAAATCATTTTTTCCCGGGGCAAATAAATGAAATGCTTAAGTTTAAGACATAGACTGCGTTGTCGGGCAAACTGGGAATAAATTTTTATTCTATGGGTTTAAGATCAGTATGAAACAAGGACTAGTTAATCACTCTTAAGTAGAGTATGAGACTACTTAATTTAAGGACTACTAGTAGCAAGGACTACTTAATTTAATGAAATTAAATCCCGAGATCCGAAGGCTGAATGCCGAAGCCGAAGGCCAAAGGAAGGTCGGTGAAATACCGACCAAAAAACCCGTATAATATCAGATGCATAATACTTTAATTTTGCGGGATGTCTGGATATAAATCCTGGAGCCATGTGTCTAGATATGCTTTGTTGTATCTCTGCATCCCCAATTGGAGTGCACCTTATCGGATACAGGTATACAGATACTCGTACGCGTGTCCTTGCTGGCCTGCGTGAGCTCACAGTCATCCCAAATGAGGCTTCAGAACGCACCCCTGCGACTGGCACCCGCGTGGTGACGCTGAGCTGTCAGCCGCCAGGATGATGTCCTGTGCTCCACCCTCCAGTGGTTCTGGAATCGGCGATTTCAGCGGACGACGATTTTCTTCTGCGCAGGCGCAACTCGCAGTCGCTAGGTCGCAAGGACGCAAGGACGCATCCAGCATCGGCCTTGTCCTCAACAAGTTGAAGAGCAAGGTTCTGGTTCTGCTGACATGGCTTGCCGCAGCCACGAGCAGACGACCACAAAAAACACAGAAGACTCGTCTGGGTGGCTTACAAGTCAGTTCGCACCGACCTAATAATTAGTATCCATTCTAATAAGCACTCGCCCTAATCATTCATTTATCATGCAAGTATGATACTGATACCGCCCTGGAACTTGTGCTACCCAACGGATCTGTCATCGCCTATGTGAGGACTTCCGGTACCTCAGATCTTTAGCTATGAGCCCGGACTCCATCGTCTCTGACAGAAGGAATCAGGTCTGGCGCGCGGCGCACCTGCTCAGAAACGTCTTCAACTCAGCTGCGTGGGACGACCTGACGGTGCGCCTCTTCCGCGCAGCCGTGGAGCCGATCCTACTGTACGGATGCGTTGCCGATGATCGACACATGAGAGCGAGCCCTGAACGCCCTGGGCGTGCACTACCCCCGAGAGGTGGCCGTCCAGAGACCTGATGGCCCGCGCCGGCGTTCCCGACCTGAGTGTCACCCTCCGCCGGCGCCGCCAAATGCTGCTGGGCCACTGCCTGCGGAGTCATGGCCGCAGCGACCAAGTCCCTTTGGCCTCCTGCGCCAGCCGACGGAGCATAGGCGCCGAGGCCAAGGGTGGCCTTGAATGACTGTTTTGTGGCTGACTTGCAGGTGTTGGGTCTCAGCCCTAGACCACAGCCGTCTGCGCTCCCGTCTGTTTCGCGAGTGCGTGTGCGGAAGAGTTTATTAGCTCCTGCGTGCCTCTATCCATCTCTCTGTCTATGCAAGCAGTTTTATGTATTTTATTATAGTATATTTTATCTCTACCGCTCTACCGCTCTTTTGCCCTCTGTGGCTTTCTGATTGGTCTTAATCTCAACCTTACCTAATCATATTTTTCTCACCTTGTCGCAAACAACCAAATGACATTTCACAGGCTTCTTCTGATCTTGCTGATCTAGCTAGCGGCTGTAGAACTCAAACATTTTTAGCTAGTACGCTCGAAAGATGTAATCTTTCACAATTCTGGAAGGCTAAAACATTTACGAGCGAATTTAGGGACTACGCCCATTAATCCAAAATAAAAATAGACAATTATAAAGAAGCCATAAAGTATACTATCATGTAACATGCCGAAAAAAAATTTTTGTGGTATTTACTAGTACTAAATTTTCGCTTGTTCTCTAGTCAGAGAACAGATAAAAAAGAAAAAATCAGTATTGTAGCGTTAGATAAAGAGAAGAAGCTCGAGAAGAAAAATTAGTATCACATTAAGTATTTTACGAGTAAAAGGCTCGCAACGTTTTGGCTGCATGTGTGGCGTCACGTCGCATGCGACTAAACATTCATATTTTTCATATTCAGGACAAGCATTTTCGTCTATAGTTAGCTCTTTACAACAACGAGGTACATGTTAGTATGAATTAGACTATCAGAAACAACTCAAGCCTATTGACAGTAGAAAGACCACGGGGTTTTTCAAGTACCCAAATTTTCCTTTTTTTCTGCATCTCCCGAAATATTCAAACAATCGCCACGAAAACCAGAACTAAAAGTTTCCGATATATCCGATAAAAAAACTTCCAGAAGCACAAAACATCGGCATCATCAATCGAGATCATCAGCGATTATCTCGGAGTGTCTGGTGGCAAAAACCACCAATAAAAGCCTACATTCTTTGCTCAGAAAATTTCATCGTGTAACCATGCCGGCTATAATTTTTGGTTATATTGTTAAGTTTTTGAACAATTTGGATATTCGCCATGAGGTTTATACGGAGCAATGATAATTGTCCTTGTCACCAGGTTCTTCGACAAGAACCGATTAATCGGCGATACTACGCTCGGACGTCTTTGAAAACTATTTCATCGAATAAAGGGTGGAAAATGTTGATCCATATTGTGGACTTCCATGAAAATCAGTCATTCTGTTTGGGAGCCATCTTGAAGTAGGCAGTATTTGAAATAGCCCCGTGGTCTTTCCCATTGGGGAAAGTAGCGTGGCCTTTCTAATGTTAACCAGATCACATTAAATAGAGTTAGGTTCCCTGTGTTGCAACAAATGGGAACAAAAAAGAAAATACATAGATACATATAGAAAGAGCCTTACAGCTCACAAATGATTCGCTTCGGCCTCCTCTTTTTCTTCTCCGCTTCTCCTTTTCCGCTTCGCTTCGCTTCGGCATTCGCTTCGAGCACATCCACAAAGCGAAAGCCTCTGTACTTGTTGTTTTTCTCGTCTATTCGTTGATTGATCAGCAATCGATGGCCGTCATCAACAAGTTTTAAAGCCACTTGCGCTAAACTCAATGCGGATTTGTGGACAGAATGCTCAGTACTCGTTTCGGAGCATAGGCCACGAATTTTCAGCATATCGACAGGGCCGATTAGAAGCCCTTTGTCAATGATATAACATTTTTTAAATGCTTCTGCTATACTGATCCATGTTTTTGACCAATCCGGTACAGTAATTTTTTCAAGCTCACATTGAGATTTTATGAATAGTGCATCGGCAGCTTCGGTCACAGTAACAAAACTGTTTTTTTCTTTCCGTAGTAGTTGATTCTCAAGCCAAAATTTTAACTGATCAAGAAGAACTTTAAACAATAGGTGAGCGCTGTCCAAATCTTTTTGCTTCCTTTCGGTTGGCTCCACACTAATTTTAGATAGGGCCTCACTTTTTCTTATTTTGCAAGCCGACTGGAACGGTTCATCTACAACTTTTCTTTCATTTAGGTCAACGAGAACTGAATGCAAACAAATTATTGTGGTGTCACGTTCGTGATCTGTATCCTTGATCTGCAGACTTGATGCAGCCAGGCTTATCACTAACAAAAAATCATACGCTTGTTGTACTCCGGAATCTCGAAACTTGTTTTCCTGATCGCTGTCAATTCTCTTCTTAATTTCCTCGATTTTTTCTACAAAGAAGTGGTAGAGTGGACATGTCAGCACAATACACAAAAAGGAATGTAAGAAATTACTCGAGTGTTTTTTATGATTCAACAAGAAGCAAGCGTAGTTAAGAGCGTCACGTTAAACTGAAAAAGCCTTACAATATCCTGATAACTGTAATAGTGTAACGGTAAATTAGACTGTTGTAAGATAACTTCCTTTATAAAAAATGATAAATGATCCACTCACATGTATTTCTGATTCATTAGAAACATGAACTTTCCTGATAACTTATCTGGTTCCGATTTATGACTTCCTAACTTCAACGGAAAAATACTTTTACATACCATGTGGCAAGCAAATTCAGTGAAACTGCTTCGTATAGAATGGCACCGCTAATACTTTATTTTGTGAAAGTAAAATATGAAGTACGAGTATAATAGTAAAAAATATAAAATCTGCATACCGTGGTTCAGCCGCAATGAGGATCTGACGGTAGATTTAGATCCAGACATTCCATACTTTTCGGACATCTTTACATCTTTACATGCTATCAAGCACTGCATCAATGTTGTCTCTTTCCGGCCGTTGACGTCCATGGGAGTGTAGAAGTATGTACTATCCTTTGTGATGGCAAACGGTATTCGCAAAATCGAATCATGTACTTCTTCAATTTGGTTAGCCATTCCATGAATATTACGTTCATTGCTCATAATCAGCGCTTGATTTTCCCGCGAATAGTCTAATAAATCTGAATATCCTATTTGAACATAATACACGGAATTCTGGAAAGGTTTCAAGCTCTCTAAAAAACTATATGTTTTTACCAGTGAATCAATTTCTTTTTCTTGACTACTCTGAACATTGCAGCATAAAATAATTCGAGGAAAGTTACAACCCTGCCAGAGTGACGTAAACTTTTTATCGAGATTAAAGTAAACATCCTGTCGCAAAATAACTTTTTGTACGCTGGCGCTTGCAGACTCAACTTCACCATCAAGAGAACCATCATTCAAGCGACTGCAATTTTCACGTAGGCCAGAAATCACATGTCGACCTGCCTCTGTATTAGAGCAAAGGATATCTGCTACTTTTTTTCAAAAGATTGACTCTTTTAGTATTTTCGTCAAACGTGATAATAACTTTTACATCGAAAATTGTCACAAAGTAGATTTTGGCTATACTCAAAATACTGAGAAATATATTTTGCAGGCAAAAATAGTTTTCATCAACCTGCAAACTTCGACGATGTGATTGAAGTTCAAGGGTAGCACGCCCAACGCTGTAGCAGTCTATAATCACTCTTCTAAAAAGCTCGCCGTTCTTTTTGTCAGCCATATTTTTAATTCGAAAACTGTTATGTTGATAAAAATGGCTCAGCATGTATTCAACCCAGTCATTCTAGAATCAAATACATAATAATGGCCAAACGTGGCACGATATTTCCGCGGATTTTCCGTGGAACTGCCATTAGTTTTACAATGCACTGACACTCGTACGGCAATGAATTCTATACACTCTACTGTAAACTCACAGAGTGTACATAAAATTTATTTTCGTACTATAGCGTTTTAAGCACTTCCACTCATAAAAAATGCCCAGAATAGCGGCGGGTAGTTCGTTGTATGAAAGGGAACAATGTACACTTTCTTGGCACAATAGTACGATCGATTGCATGTGAAAAGAGTATTTTAATAATGTCGACTGAATCGTCTAGGATTGATTCGTCTTTTTTGCTAATTTTATAAATCTAATATTATCTAAAATTTTGTTTGTTTTAGCTATGAGCTCGTTATTCAAAGGCTAATCGTAGATCAAGTAGATCACGCAATTTGAAACTCAGCAATACATAGTGTTTGCAGGCTACACTCGTAGTTTAAGTTGATCTGTTGTAACTTTTGGATGATTAAATTCTGGAGATCAGATTAGCACCTAAAATATTCAAATGTATTAGATCCATTAATCAAAATGCGCTTAAGTTGCACAGTAGCAGTATAACTAGGAGAACAAATTTTTATACGTCGATGCACACTGCCATCAAACGAGGCCATATTAGTCAATGCACACCATTTGATAGCAGTGTGAATGAGACTTGACTGTTTTAAGGTGCGTTCATTGCGATTCCGAGACTCCGAGAGGCAAGCCCGTGGATTTGCCGTGGCTTTAACTTGCAAGGGGTGGGCTTGCACGGAGTAAGTTGCATTCACCGTGCAGTTTTCAGCATATTGTTATCGTGCATAGCTCGTTTAGAGTACGCAATAGTTCATGGAAGTTCTCTTTCCAATTTATACATAAGTGTACGGTTTGATGAATGTGCATAGTAGGCAACTATCCATGGCATGTTCATTGAAATGTACAGACGCACTCTATGCAGCTGTGACAGGTCTACTTAGTTTACAATAAACTGTGTAGCAACCAAAATTCGTATTAAAACTATATCTTATTATTGGGCGCCTTGGCTTGATTAAAATACAAATATACTCTAGCTCAGAGAAAGATAAAACTTAATATAGACATATTACATTCCTGCTTTCACCTCTTGTGAAAGCTCTTAATGTTTAACCTCTTCTGTTGATCTATGTAAGGATTGTCACGACTCAGTAAGAATGGATATAGAAGACATTGAAAAAGGTATGCAGAAATTATTAAAAGGACTCCCTGCGAAGCTAGCAGGTAAGTCCTTAGGACTTCAAGGACGGCAGAGCAGCGATTCGATGTCGGTAGAAACGAGGCTCTTCTTCGGAGCCGTCCAGGTGGGCGACCACAAAGCGGTTCAGAATTTTCTTCTCAAAGACGTTAGCCCGGACGCAACAGACAATCACGGTAGGTCGGGCTTGCACGTAGCTGCATTGAATGATCACCAAGACATATTTAGTGCTTTACTAAACCGAGGCGCCGACCCCGAAAAAGCCGATGAGAGCGGCATTACCCCGCTGATGTGCGCCAGTCAGAAGGGGTGCGACCGCATCATCGACATGCTGCTAGATAATGGAGTTGACGTGGCAAAAAGGAACAGTGCTAATCGAAACGCAGTGTTCTATGCATTGTTCAATGGGCGTGTTGGCATTGCAGAGAAGCTGGAGCAGAAGCGCTCGTGTGTGCACGATTTGCAGGAGGAGCCACTCATTGCCATTTATATGAAAGCTGTTTCCAAAAATTGGATTGACGTCGTAAAGTTTTTGTCAGAAAGAAAATGTGACGTCTCCCGCTCCAACAAGCTGCTGATCGCATCCCAGGCGGCGCTCTGTGGCCATACTGAAATACTGAAGTATTTCAGTCAGGTTGACTTCAAGGAGAAAACAGAAGATGGACGCAGCCCACTGCTCGGCGCGGTGCAGAACGGATTCGACGATGCAGTAGAATACATGCTAAGTAAAGGATGCGATCTTTCGAATTGTGAAGACGCAGTGCGAATGGCAATCGTTGCGAGCCATTTAAAAATTCTCCGAATGCTTCTTGACAACGGAGCTCCTATGTGTAAGACTGACGAGAATGGAATTACTCCAGTTCAACTCGCCATTGTCCAGGGCTCTTTTGAAATGTTCAAGTACTTAGTAGAGAAGAATTGCTCACTTGAGTCGCACCACAAATTGGGATCCTTGGCTCTCATTGCAGCTAGCCGACGCAAATTTGACGTACTGAAATATTTAGCGGAGAACGGATACGCAGTTGACGAGTCGGACAAGGAGTCTGGCGAGACACCTCTGCTAGCAGCTTGTCAAAACGGGCCCTTCGAAGCAGTCGAGCTGCTGCTTAATCATGGATGCAACCCCAACGCTATAAATCACAGGGGGGTGACGCCTGCGTTGAGAGCAGCCAACAATAATCAGGAAGAAATATTGATGCTTCTAGCGGAGAAAGGTGCCAAGCTGGACCTTCCAAACACTCGCACGGGAGACAACGCGATGCTGTGCGCGGCCAGAAACAAGTCGCTTTCCATGGTTCGATTTTTGGCAGACCAAGGCTGCCAACTAGACGTCAAGGACCTAGATGGAAAAACAGTAGCCGCATATGCAGTCGAAAAGAATAATGTTCCACTTTTGAAGTTCTTGCAGCAGAAGAAGGTTTGCCTTGATGTGCCAGATGAGAGAGGTATGACGCCGCTAATGTTAGCGGTGAAAAGTAAGTCAGTGGAAGCAATCCAACAGTTAACTAGCACACCAGATCTTTGTAACGTAAACCATAGGAACTTGAAGGGTGCTACAGCGACGCACCTTGCCATAGCTTCAGGAAATATTAAACTAGTTGAGCTACTGAAAGAAAAAGGTGCTGACTTTAGTGCCACAGATCATGATGGCAACACCCCTCTACTGGAAAGTCTTAAACATAAAAAGGCTTACGACATGCTCCTTTATCTAATTAAGAATGGATGCGACCTGCAAGCCACTGACGATTTCTTGAGAAGCGCTGTGCACTATGCATGTACACTGCAGAAAAACGACGCGTTGATGCTTCTTCTGGACTTTAATTGTCCGTTCGACACAATAGATAACATTGGAATGACGCCGTTTTTGATAAGCGCTGAGCAGGGCAGCGAGTCGCTCGTCACCATTCTGAAAGCCGTAGGCGCTGACGTCAACAGAAGAAACATGAAGGGCAAAAATGCAGCTCACCTAGCAGCCAAGAAGGGCGACCTAAAGCTTATTCAGTGCTGTTCCCTTTTTGGCTGCAACTTGGATCAGGAAGACAACGATGGCAAAACGCCACTAATATTTGCCTGCTCTAAAAATAAGCCAGAAATCGTGGAGTTCTTGCTCCGCAAAGAGGCCGATGCAAACGCTCTCACTCACAGAGCCAGGACTCCAGTACATTACGCTTGCAAGGCTGGGTCGATAGAGCTGCTGAAGCTACTCCAAGAGAAGGGAGCAGAGCTAGACCTTCGCGACCTAAATGGCGTCACTCCAATGATGCTGGCTGCCGAAAGACAAGGGCCAGAAATATTAAACTTTCTCCGTGACAAAAAGTGCGACTTGACAAGAACAGATGCAAAAATGCGAACTGCTCTACACTTTGCTGTCAACGGAAAGAATGAAGAGGCTGTTGGCTTCCTCATCGATAATGGGCTCAATCCGAATGCCTTGGACGAATCGGGAAATTCGCCAATTTCACTGAGCATCAAAACGAACCAAACCGCAGTTCTGGCTCTGTTGAGGAGCAAAGGTGGAATTGTGAGCGACCTTTTTGACAGCAAGTCAATGAATACTGCCCACTTCGCGTGCAAGTTGGGCAACTTGGAATTGCTGAAGGCCTTGGTCAAGGAAGATGTGTCAATCAGCAGTCGCACAGCAGATGGTGATACCTGTCTTACTATAGCTTGTTCAAACGGCCATGAAGAGGTAGTGAAGTTTCTGGTTGGAAAGAACATTAACGTAAAGTACAAAACACCACAGGGTGACAATGCGCTGCACATTGCAGCAAAGAAGTCCCAGTTGGTATTGCTGCCGCTGCTAATTCAAAGTGGAATTCCTGTGTCGGAAAAGAATCGAGATGGGGAAACTGTGCTGCATATTTTGTGCCAAAAGTCTTGCTCATCGAAGGTCGACAACATGCAGGAACTCAGGACGCACACTGAGGAGCAAATCCACAAACTCAAACAGCTAGTCGACCAGGGGCCCGAGGCGATGAAGCCCGAGTTGATGAAAATCATCGAAAAGACGAGGGCTCTGCCAGATGCCCTGAAAAATAAAGGCATGCAGTTAATAAACTGCGTGGGAAAGAGCAGTTTGACACGGCAGCTTGACACAGTTTTAAAAGCAGGAGCAGACGTGAATGAAGCGACTTGCTCCGGCAAGACGCCACTGCACTTTGCCTGTCAGGATGGCAGTAAGCATGTGATCAAAATTCTTTTATCTAACGAGGCTCAGCTAAACCCTCAGGACTCTGATGGAGAAACGCCAATCTTCGTTGCCATTAGAAACGGCAAATCTAAGGTCGTCCAATTGCTTGTTGATAGAGGAGCTGATTTAAATGTCACCAATAAAAACGGCATTAGTCCATACTCACTAGCCATTTGTTTAAATGAAGACGCCATCAAGAAAATACTCGAAAGCAAGGGTGCTCAATTTGACCCAGCAGCCACCGTCTCACATTTGACAGTGACCTCCATCTTCAAGAGGGGCAGCTTGGGCCATCTCGATCGTCTGTTAGAACTGGGTTTTGATGGTAAGAAGGTTGAAAATGGAAAGACTCTTTTGCATCACGCCATTCTGACTGGCAACGTCAGCATTATAGAAGGTCTTCGAGATCCCAGATACACATTCGTCAAAGAAATCCTGGATGAACAAGACAGCTACGGAGACACGGCTCTGCATCTGGCCCTAATGAGAGGCAGGCTAGACATGGCCGCAGTTTTGATTCAGCTGGGATGCAGGAAAGATCTAAGAAACGCAAAAGAACACACGGTACTTCATGTTGCAGCCATTGAGAACAAGCTGGCGCTGGTCAAGTGGGTCACTGAGCAATGCCCGGAAGCCTGTCAGCCACATCGCACTGAAGCAGAGATAAGACCACAACATTTCGCAGCAATTAAGGGGAACCTCGAAGTGTTCAAGATTCTCGAGCAAATCGGCTTCTCTGCAGCCACAACCTGCAAAAATGGACTGAACAGCGCACACTATGCTGCTATTCACGGAAATTTGCACGTTCTGCAGTACTTGAAGGTGTCAAATCCAGACGCCGCTCTTGAACTCTTTAAACAGAAAAACAAATCTGGATTTCTTCCCATACAATGCGCGGTATTGAATGGTCACGAAAAAATAGCTAACTTTTTGTACAAGAGCGTTCCGTCGCTGCCCAAGTGCATTGTTCACCAGGCCGCAGCCCTGGGAAATCAGCACTTGGTCGACTGGGTGCAGAAGAGAGGGGTAGACATGAAGGCTGTTGACCCTGAAACTGGTGAAACGGCCTTGAGTGCCGCCATATCCTCGGGAAATTTTCACCTGGTTAAGAGATTCGCCACTAGCGACTTGATTGTCACGAATAAGCATGGCAACACACCTGCTCAAATAGCGGCAGCCAAAGATCACAAGCATATTTTATTGTTTCTAAGGAATAGGGACGTGGAACTCGATATTCAAGACGAAGATGGAGACACCGCGATTTCCGATTGTGCGATAAACGGTTGTCTGGAGTCGATGAAAATGCTCGTTAGATTTGGATGCAATCTGAAGCACAAGAACAAAAAACTGCGAAGCATTGTTCACCTGGCATGCATCGGCTGGCACAAGAAAGGCCATCGAGACGTACTCGAATTCGCTGTGGAAAATAATGTTCCTCTTGATGAAGGCGATGAGGAGAGCAACACGGGATTAATGTACGCCTGCCGTCAGGGATTCAAGGACATAGTCGATTTCCTACTCAACAGCAAGCAGTGTGACCTAGACAAAGCGAATAAGCAGGGATCAACCGCTGCTCACCTGGCAGCCATGGCCGGTCGAGCTGACATCATCGACGCTCTCTCGAAGCACGGAGCCCAGTTCAGTGCGGAGGACGCCAGCGGCGTGACTCCACTCATGATCGCTGTTCACCGCGACAGCCTGGACTGCGTGAACCTGCTAGCGGAGAAAGCCGGGCTCGGAGATGGCACTGGAAAAGAACGACTGGAGCAGCTGGCTACCTGGGCGAGTCCCCAGGTGCGCCAGGTCTTGGAACAACACGGCGCTCGAATCGTCCTGTCTGAAGAGACTCAAGATGCAGCGCAGCGGTAAGTATTTCTAATCAGGTGTTGAAAATAGGGGCCAGAAATTTTCAGCTAAAGGCACAGCCACGGTCACCCCACTCCGGCCATATACCAATTTTACAGCTGGGTGAACTGAAGCACTGTGATACTGGGATCAAAAGTGTCCTTTCACAAGCTCCCTTGTGGATTAAACATTCAGCTGATACTTAAAAGCCTAAATTATCCCAAATAATTTGCTGCCATATTCATTCTAGACCCGCTGAAGTTGGCATAGACATCGACATGAGTCTCTGCGACCATTCGAATGAGCGAGTGAGGCAGCAAGATGTTGTTCAAGCCAATGCCGACCAGCGTTCAGGAAGTGTTCTGACCAACGCACCAGATCTGTGAGCGATTTCAATGCTGTGGTAGAAGCTTGCTGGCTTCTAAAACTCCTCGCACCATTTTTTTTCAATACAAAATCTCCGAAATATCGAACATCTTCAGGCCGGCCGAAGCGACCGCACTGCTGGAGCTGAGAAGACCCGATTTTGAGCAGGCTGCGCCGGAAGCGGACGACGAGTCTAACGCTGGCGATTTGAGCAACGACCCGAGTGGCAGCGAAGTCCAGACACCGGCTGAGCAGCAAGAACCGATCCCGAATTGCCAGCAGCAGTAATACGAGCGTATGCTATTTGACACCAAACAATTTTAACCGATAATTACATAGTATTTGACAGGTGTTTTGACTTTTCGTTAAAATGAAGTAATATAAAAGAAAACTAAAGCGTTGCAAAAGAAATTAAGGAAAGTATAATGATACATTTATTAGTAATTACCTCATAAGTTGTAGCTTATGCATTAATTCGAGGAGGTTGTAGCATTGTGGATAGAGCGTCGGACTCACGACTTGAAGGCGGGGGTTCGATTCCCGAATTCACTTGAAAAGTTTGTGTCCTTAGCAAGACACTTAACTCAGCATTGCTTCAGTTCACCCAGCTGTTAAATGGGTTCCAGCATTAGCTGGCCGGGGGTAATTGAGGGTGGGTGTCCCCCCAGTCCATGGACTGAACGGCTGTACGCAGCCTTCAGATGCGCCGCGCAACAGCTGCGACTGTGTGCTGTCGACTGCACAACTGACCCAATCGGGGCAGGTGTAATCAATTGTTGTTGTTATTGTTATGTAGTGACTTGCAGCCAGCGCGTATACGCTGAGTACACCGCGCTGGCAGCTGTCTGTTAACTGGCTGAATATCATTTCATTGTGCGGTGCAGCCATGTGCAGCCAGCGCGCGTACGCTGAGTACACCGCGCTGGCAGCCGTTTGGTTAACTAGCTGACTTTCAAATCATTGTTCGCTCTATTTTATCACCCCCTAATCCTTACACCCAACGTGCCGTCGCATAAAATATATATCGCTGTTCTCAGGAGCGTGGAGCTCTGACTGTTTACGTTTCGTTCTAAATACCACCAGTCTAGAGTTATTTCAGTTATATTATGAATTCTAATTAAATAATTTAGATTTTCTTGCTGTAAAATTTGCATGCATGATTTTTGGTATATTTTCTACCATCTATTCCGTGCCTCCGTCTGAGCAAGTTAGATAGTTAAATTCCCAATTGGTTTAAGTGGTTAGAGGTTAGGATTTTGAGTTCGAATCTGAGCTCAAAACTATTCGTAGAAATTTATGTCGAAGAAGCTGCGGCTGTGCCGATCGCTCTATAAGTGACCCAATTAGAGAAGACTAGGTCTATTGTGATTTTTAGATGTTATTTCTATAGATAATTTTTACTTGCATTCCTTAGTTACCCGTCTATCTTCATACTTATTAGTTTTCCTTGGGAAATTAAAACAAATGCTCGTAATAGGCGTGTACCGCATATTTGTATTTACATTGAGCGATATCATAATTCTTATAATAATTACAAGTTGCTGAATGCCAATTTAATTTATTTTCAAATTTCAATTCGGCCCAAAATATTTTTGTTACTTTTCGAAACGTCAAACTTGGTAGGACCTGTGCTGTCTAGAAAACAGTTGAGAACCACAAAATACCTAAGGCCACGGTCATGTACAGGTACCAAAACAATAATAGTACACCTTCAGGGAAAGGTCGTCGATGTTCTGTGATTCTGGAAGTTGTTTCATCGGATGGAGCAGAAAAAATTAGCCTACGTTCTGCATTTCATAGTGATTGGTTGAGTTTTTCTGGAGATACAGTAAAATATAGAAAAATACCCCATAAACGAAACACTGCGGGCTAAATGTTACTAATCTACGAGTAGATGAGTCTTCTAGAGTCTAGAAGAGTAGATACTCCAGTATGAAACATCCAGTAGGAAAATCTGTCTTCAGCGTCGTGAATAAGATAAAGACGAGTGCGAAGTACTTTCCAACAGGTGAGGTTGTGAACATGCAATGGGTAAATTAGCACACAATTCTGGGGTTAAATAGGCGATTTATTTGGTCATTTAAACTTGCTCGAAGACCATTAAACCATTATCTGCATTGTCGGATTGAATTAACAGTGGACTGAAGGCGTGTTCACACTGCCATCACAATGCCATCAAATTACTATTGTGCCGCTATCAGCAAATAAAAAACACGTAAAGTGTTTTAGCCTCGGTGGATGGCATTGTGAACAAGACTGAAGCCTTGTCATCACAATGATATGAAAAAGTACAGCAGAATACGTTTTACAAACTGTTAACCACGGTACTTGAAATATTACCTAACAGGAATTCAGTATCAAACTTGTAAAATATTCATAACCGATACAGCATTAGTTTTCAGGAATATTCTATTAGTCCTAATCCTTTATACACTCGTAGAAAGTCAAGGATTCATGAATACAACAATAACCAAGATTTTCGAAAGGCATTGTCAAAAATTACGCAAGGATAATCAATGGTAGTAAAGCTATACAAAACTTTTATAGCCCATTGCGCTCTGAGAAGATGCATTCGTGTCAGCGAAGCTTTAGCCCATTGCGCTCTGAGAAGATGCATTCGTGTCAGCGAAGCTTTAGCCCATTGCGCTCTGAGAAGATGCATTTGTGTCAGCGAAGCTTTAGCCCATTGCGCTCTGAGAAGATGCATTCGTGTCAGCGAAGCTTTAGCCCATTGCGCTCTAAGAAGATACATTTGTGTCAGCGAAGCTTTAGCCCATTGCGCTCTGAGAAGATGCACTCGTGTCAGCGAAGCTTTAGCCCATTGCGCTCTAAGAAGATGCATTCGTGTCAGCGAAGCTTTAGCCCATTGCGCTCTAAGAAGATACATTTGTGTCAGCGAAGCTTTAGCCCATTGCGCTCTGAGAAGATGCATTTGTGTCAGCGAAGCTTTAGCCCATTGCGCTCTAAGAAGATGCATTCGTGTCAGCGAAGCTTTAGCCCATTGCGCTCTAAGAAGATGCATTCGTGTCAGCGAAGCTTTAGCCCATTGCGCTCTGAGAAGATACATTTGTGTCAGCGAAGCTTTAGCCCATTGCGCTCTAAGAAGATGCATTCGTGTCAGCGAAGCTTTAGCCCATTGCGCTCTAAGAAGATGCATTCGTGTCAGCGAAGCTTTAGCCCTTAAGAAAGGCTCGCACCTGAGCCAGGCTAAACTCGCTGTTCGGTGCCCATCTGTCGTAGGCAATGAGCAAAGCCTTGTGATAGGCGTCTAGCACACCTGTAACACTGTTTCGACCGCGGTAAACCCGTTTGTACTCGGCGTAAGCCGATCGCCACTCAGACTGAATCATACGACGCAGATTCGCCGCATCGGCATTCAAATCGCTGTTTTCGTCTGAAGCATCCCCAATCCCACCAGCAAGTCGCGGTGGCAGAATTCGTGCAGTGGCCGACTTGTTGACGGGATAGCCGGGCGCCAGGCTGATCAGCAGCTCCGGAGCAGCACCATCCGGCAGAAGGCTGCAATTTTCATACACAACACGCAGACGGACCCGGTGAGAGGTCGGGTCGCCCGACTTGTTAAGATCTGCGGCCATGTCGGCATCTTCATCGTAATTGCTGACTTCATCTTCATCGTCTGCGCTACCTGTGCTGTGCTCCGTTGCTCCTCGGCTAGCGCTGTTGAGCACGCGCACGCGCCAATATGCTGGCAGATCGGCCAGCTCGGAGCGCAACGGCAGATCAGGCGGTGGGGCCGGTATCGCTGTCGCCTCTTGAGCTAGATTGTTGTCAGCCGAGTCCATGGATGTAACCGTAGCGAGATCAGCGGTGACAGGGATAAAGAGTGAGTCGCGCGGAGGGACAGCGCCCTGATTAGCAGAGCGAACCTCGGAGGCAAAGCGCGACCAGACTGAGTCGCAGACAGCACTTTTCATGACAGAATCGATCTCCTGGACAAGTATTATAAGTACATTAAATTGCAAATTGTTAGTTAACCGACTATTTTACTAATCACATAATATTCATAATTTTTTTCTCGACACACTAACTTGTACGTACCTTCAATAGAGTCTCTCCGAGGCGCCTTGGTGTAGGTTGGATTTCGACTTGCTGACTATTGCTCTCTGAAACTACAGGCATAGGTGAAGGCTGCTGCTGTTGCTGCTGCTGCTGCTGCAAATTCAGCAGTTGCTGATGCTGCAGCTGCTGTTGCTGCTGACGCTGTAATTGCTGCTGTTGCAATTGATGCTGCTGGATTTGTTGCTGAATCTGCTGCTGGTTAAGTGGTTGTTGCAGCAACTGTTGCTGCATACGCTGATGCTGCAATTGTTGCTGCATTTGCTGTTGAGGTACTTGTTGCTGCATTTGCGGCTGCTGCATCTGCGGCTGCTGCATCTGCGGCTGCTGCATCTGAGGCTGCTGCATCTGGGGCTGCTGCATCTGCGGCTGCTGATGGTGCAACGGTTGTTGTTGCTGAAGTCTTTGCTGCTGAATTTGCTGCTGCTGCTGTAAATTCTGAGGCTGCACCTGTGTTCTAAGAATATTCTCTAGCTGAATGATGGTGCTATCAATTTTATCTGCGTCTGGCTGAGTGCGTACAAAATTTTCCGGTGAGTCTAGAATGTCGCAGATCTGTCTCAGCTTGTTAGTTTGGCTGGGATTGCCTTGCAAGCTCTCCACGCGTCTCCTCAATGCCTGGCTGTACTGCTGATTCAGCAGCCGAATGCGCTGAATCTGCTGCTGCTGACGATCCGTCAGTGGCGCCAGCTGTTGAGGCGGCAGCTGTTGAGGCGGCAGCTGCTGAGGTGGCAACTGTTGAGTTGCCAGCTGTTGAGGCGGCAGTTGCTGATGAATCGGTCTAGATCGATCTACACGAACGCTTTGAGGCTGCGCTACCAAATGCTGTTGTGGCATGCGTGCCGCAACGTTGCCAACCATAATGCCGCCGACAGCGGTTGCTCCTCCGCCGACCATGTTTGACAGTGACACCAGAGGGTCCGGCGCCGCATGCGACTGCATTTGCGGCCGAACTGACGTCGGCTGCGGCACCTGTGGCTGGGGTGGGGGCGGCTGCTGCAAGACTTGCTGCGTTGGCACCTGTTGAGGCGGCGGCTGCTGCTGCGGCTGTCGGCGACCTGTAAGAGCGTCCTCCAGCTTGGCTACAATGCTCCGATACTGCTGGTCAAAGGTGGCGCCCCCGGCCTGCTGATTGGACTGGCAGCGCTGGAACACGTGAGTCTCGAGCTGGTCAGCGGTTGGATAGCGAGCGAGCAGCTGGTTAACCTGCAGGCCCTGAACCGGACTGCGGTACAGCTCCGCCAGCCTGCGCCGAGTCTCTGCGCGAAGCTGCTGCAAATGGGGAGGCAGAGCTTGCGGCAGCTGCAACTGCTGCCCCTGCTGGATATGCTGCTGCTGCTGTGGCTGCTGTTGCGGTTGTTGTAGATGCTGAGAAACGATTTGATATCGAGCATTGTAGTTTTGACCATCCATTCTGAAGGCCGCTTTGCTGAAAATAAAATATTTAACTGCGGGTACTAGGGCTTTCAGCTATTTTTAGTGGTTTTTCTATTGTCTCTCAACCTTATGCTTTGCGCAAAAATTAACAGAATGAAAAATGCGAATGTAACCATATAAAGTGGCGCCTGTTGTAAAAACTTAGAAAACAGCTTTTATTTCGAATCAAAAATCATGTCAACAGAGAGTATGTGAAACTCTAGAAGTTTTTAGCTGAAATCAAAGTTTTCACAAGCAGAATAAAAAATCACTGAATTGCTTTTTATTATTGGCTTACGTATGAAACACAACAATAGTCATGAAGTGTTAATAAAACAGGCATCGAGTGCAATTCTAGAATACAATAGTTATTTAAAGCTTCTACAGAATCTATCAAATCTGAATTTCTTATTACAGCAAAAGAAGCTTTGTTTCTGTAATATTTAACAGTAGAACTACCAAGGGGGGAGTTCCCCTTGACAACTTTTTGCTGCACCCGAACGGAGCAACGCAAGCACACGGAACTCAAGAACACGGGCCAGCTTTTTGTTGCGCATCTTCTGAAACAAGAGCATTTTCAAGTCGCCAGCTTTTTAGACCGTCGAGATATTCAATGGTTCTGGCCGAAGGTCAGATTTTTCCAAAAAGCGCAAGTGTTTTTCATGAAAAGCCCAATACACAAATTAGCACTGCGCCTCAGTGCGGCCTTGCCAGGCCTTCAAAATTTATCTGCAAGTCACCCGAATGTGCCTGCATCATATCCGTCTTCGGTGGTCACCTACCTTTATCTGGAAGGTCTGCTCGACCTTCAAGGGCTAAAATAGGTGGAAATAGGCCACTATGGACACGCTGACGCTAGTCTCCAGTTTCACTGGTCAAGCCTAAATATTAGGCGCAGCTCAACCACAGGACACCCTCACCAACTCATCGTCTGTCAACCAAACAGTCACCACCCAACGCTGTTAGCATTCACCCTTAATATCCCTTAGTATAAAAACGGCCGGTAAAATGGCTTGGTAGCCCGACTGTTAATAACTGTACGTAGGTAGCAGGAATTAATTGTTTCATAAATGTCCTAATGACCAGTCAGTGTCAGAGCGTCAATTCAGGAAAAACGGAGGTCATAAAGTTTTTGTGTTTGTGTTTTTTCGGAGCTACCTGCATTTAAAGCCGTTTTAGAAGCAATTGAGTCAACTAAGAGACAAAGAAAACGTGACTGAAGGCAAATTTTAAAATAGCGAAAAATTATTCTTAATACAAAGACATGTCTGATAAAACTGTGATTGACCTGGCACTCCTAGCAGCAGAAATCTAAAGCTCCCTTGCTGGCTGTGCTTGCAACACCATCATGCGGCGCAACTGCTGTGCCCACATGAGGCGCTGAGCTAGCTGCTGCTGAAGTTGCAGCTGCTGCTGCTGCTGCTGCTGTCGGAGACCTGTAATAGCGTCCTCCAGCTTGGCTACAATGCTCCGATACTGCTGGTCAAAGGTGGCGCCCCCGGCCTGCTGATTGGACTGGCAGCGCTGGAACACGTGAGTCTCGAGCTGGTCAGTGGTTGGATAGCGAGCCAGCAGCTGGTTGACCTGCAGGCCCTGAACCGGACTGCGGTACAGCTCCGCCAGCCTGCGCCGAGTCTCTGCGCGAAGCTGCTGCGAGTGGGGAGGCAGAGCATGGCATTCTTCTTTGTTGGCCACTTTGCTGGAAAGAAATTTTAAATAATAGTTTAGGTTCAATTCTTAATTTAAAATTATTGTGCAAAAAAAGAATTAAACTGCCTCATTTTGTAAGCAAGACAACAGACTTTATTTTTTGTTACAATTTTACAAGAAAATCTTAGACGAAATATAATTAGAAAATGTACAAGCAAAATCTAATTGTAGATTCACGATCACTAAGAAATGACAGGCAGTTTATGTTTCTCTGCATAAAAATAGCATGAAGAATGATAGCACAGCCAGTAACAAAGAACAGCGCATTTAGACCCCAGCAAGGTCAGAGCTCCCTCGGCAGCTGCTGTTGTTCTAGTTGAAAATGACGCCCAGACAGAATATGCTCCAGTGTCACAATAATGCTGCCGTACTGCTCAGCGAAGCTGAAACCGCGGACCAGCTGGTTCGTCTGGCAGCGCTCGAACACCGTCGCTTCCAGCTGGTCAGCGCTGGGGTAGCGAGCCAGCAGCCTTCCAACCTGCTCGCTCTGAACTGGACTGTGGTACAGCTCCGCCAGCCTGCGCCTAGTCTCTGCGCGAAGCTGATGCAGCTCAGGAGACTGCGGCTGCTCAGGCAGCCGGTGCACGGACGGGCGCCGCCCGCGAAAAACAGGTGCGTCCATGCCAACAAACGGCTTGCTGCGGAAACAATAGCGCTTGGGTCAGAATCCCCATCATCGCGACTCACGGCCATCCAGAATGCCTGCTAGCGTTCCGTGAGACCCAACTCACCCATCCCTGCTAGTGTTCTCTGAGTCCATACTCACCCATCCCTGCTAGTGTTCTCTGAGTCCATACTCACCCATCCCTGCTAGTGTTCTCTGAGTCCCTACTCACCCATCCCTGCTAGTGTTCTGTGAGTCCCTACTCACCCATCCCTGCTAGTGTTCTCTGAGTCCATACTCACCCATCCCTGCTAGTGTTCTCTGAGTCCCTACTCACCCATCCCTGCTAGTGTTCTCTGAGTCCATACTCACCCATCCCTGCTAGTGTTCTCTGAGTCCATACTCACCCATCCCTGCTAGTGTTCTGTGAGTCCCTACTCACCCATTCCTGCTAGTGTTCTCTGAGTCCATACTCACCCATCCCTGCTAGTGTTCTCTGAGTCCCTACTCACCCATCCCTGCTAGTGTTCTGAGTCCCTACTCACCCATCCCTGCTAGGGTTCTCTGAGTCCCTACTCACCCATCCCTGCTAGTGTTCTACTCATGATACTGTTCTACTGAACTAATGTTCTACTGCTAGTGAGTCACTACTCACCCATGACTGCTGGTGCTATGAGTCCATACTCATATAATGTTCTCTGAGGTACAAGAAATATACTCGTACATTAACACAAACTACAACAATAATTCTAATTTATTTAAATACTTGCAGTCAGAGTAGCAGAATTCAATGAGCAGACTAAACCTTACGATATAAAGAATAATTTTCCACTGATTAGGATAATGAAGCAGAAATCTGTAAAAACATGTTTCTGTTCGCACAAGCGATACATGCGCACTCGTTGAAGCAAATAAAACTAACAAGCATAGGCACAAATTGGACGGCATTGTAGTTACGGAAATAAATCATCATGGATCCATCTATACTCTAAATTACGTAGGGTGTTAAGTTAACTTATCAATATCAAGCAATCAGCACAGCAATGGGCAGGAATGTACGCTGCTGGCAGCAATTAGCATAATCGAATACCTTAATATGAGATTTCTTTGAAACAACAAAAGCCTCTTAAACTTTTATGAAGTTAATCAAATCGGTGCTGCTCAGCTTGCTAGATTTCAAATCTAGGAACAGAAATTTTGAGTACTTGGCTTGCGATCTGCAGAAGTAAGTGGTGTCTCCAGTTATTCAATAAACAATTTAGGAATATTTTTCTTGGAAAGCTAGTTTCGAAAAAGTTGAATATTTTAGGAAATTATCAAGCTGCTTAAAACCTGAAGAATATGAAGAATATGAAGACTTAAAGAAAGTTCTGTAGACCCTGAAGACCTGAAAAAGTTCCCCAGACTCTGAAGGAAGTTCATTAAACCCTGAAGACCTGAAGGAAGCTCCTCAGACCCTGAAAGAAGTTCCTCAGAGAACTAAAGCAAGTTCCTCAGACCATGAAGACCTGAAGGAACTTATCCAGACCCTGAAGGAAGTTCCCAAGACCCTGAAGGAAGTTCCCCAGACCCTGAAGGAAGTTCCCCAGACACTAAAGCAAGTTCCCCAGACCCTGAAGGAAGTTCCCCAAACCCTGAAGGAAGTTCCCCAGACCCTGAAGGAAGTTCCCCAGACACTAAAGCAAGTTCCCCAGACCCTGAAGGAAGTTCCCCAGACCCTGAAGGAAGTTCCCCAGACACTAAAGCAAGTTCCTCAGACCTCAGGAAGTTCAGTAAGGGCAAGAATATTTATTCTCAGAGTACAAAAAACACAAAGCTGAGATTTTTGGAATGCACAATCCAATCCCGGTTAAATTCATTCAATCGGGCCGGACTCAGGTAGACGAGCTGGACACTTGCGAGGAGAACACAGTGGCGCTGCGCCAAGCGCTGGCCTTGGTCTTCTTGCCGTTCACTACGAGACAGTCCGGAGTGGCGACTCGAACAACCGGGAAGTGAAAACGGCGACCATCGCCGTTTTCCTCCGAGGAGTCGACGAAGTCAACGCTGCCCAGCGTGGGCTCGGGAATGGCCAGACTGTCGCCAACTGTGAGGCCTCGGTCAGCTGAGATGTTGAAGATGTTGACCAGGGCGCAGGTCTCATCTGAGTCCATTGCGCAAACCGACAGGCACACCTGAGTTGGACGGTCATTGGGATAGAGGCGGCTGTGGGTTGCAAACTCAGGCTACGAAACTGCTAACCTGAGGACCTGAAGGATATCTTTGAAAGGCTAACCTGAGGACCTGAAGGATATCTTTGAAAGGCTAACCTGAGGACCTGAAGGATATCTTTGAAACGCTAACCTGAGGGCCTGAAGGATATTTTTGAATCGCTAACCTGAGGACCTGAAGGATATCTTTGAATCGCTAACCTGAGGACCTGAAGGATATCTTTGAAACGCTAACCTGAGGGCCTGGAGGGTGCTTTTGAATCGCTAACCTGAGGACCTGAAGGATGTTTTTGAATCGCTAACCTGAGGACCTGAAGGATGTTTTTGAATCGCTAACCTGAGGGCCTGAAGGATATCTTTGACACGCTAACCTGAGTACCTGAAGGATATCTTTGACACGCTAACCTGAGTACCTGAAGGATATCTTTGAAACGCTAACCTGAGGGCCTGAAGGATATTTTTAATCGTTAAGCTGAGGACCTGAAGGATGCTAATGAATGTTTAATGCGAGGACCTGAAGAATCAGAAAGCAGAGAAACTGGAAATCCCACGCAAAAGCTCACACAACAGAACCCCAAGTAAAAAATGTCCCTAGGGTCTCACCTGATCGTCGGCCCTGGGCAGTCCGATGACCCGCAGCAGCAGCAAAGTCTCCGGGTTGGCGCCAACCTTCAGCTGGGCCAATTTAGTCTCAGCCAAAGCTACAGTCTGACCGCTGCTATCTGCGTAGCCGGCGCCTGCGTACGGCCCGAGATCCTTCAGGCGACGCTGGGCAAAGCCTTCCATCATAGACTTGTAAACTCGGGGCTTCAGGCGACCCCGACTGTCGATGATGTCCTGAATACTGGCTAGCATGCGAGGCAGCTGGCTCACCTTCTCCTGTAGGTTTAAAGGTGGGAAAATAAACAAAGCTTCTGATGGCATCGATGATTGCCCCTACTGACAAGACATTTCAAACAATCCGTCATAGCCGAAGAAAAGTCAGTCATAGCTTCGGCCATAGCCAACAAAGTGAGTCAAAACATTGGTCATAGCGGAAGCAAAGTGAGTCATAGCATCGGTCATAGCGGAAGCAAAGTGAGTCAAAACATCGGTCATAGCGGAAGCAAAGTGAGTCAAAACATTGGTCATAGCGGAAGCAAAGTGATTCAAAACATTGGTCATAGCAGAAGCAAAGTGAGTCAAAACATTGGTCATAGCGGAAGCAAAGTGATTCAAAACATTGGTCATAGCCAACAAAGTGAGTCAAAACATCGGTCATAGCGGAAGCAAAGTGAGTCAAAACATCGGTCATAGCGGAAGCAAAGTGAGTCAAAACATTGGTCATAGCGGAAGCAAAGTGATTCAAAACATTGGTCATAGCGGAAGCAAAGTGAGTCATAGCATCAGCCATAAAATACTCATAGTCCAGCCGAGTCAGTCAGACCAACCTGAGCCTGAGTCCAGGTGGGGTCCAGTCGGAGGGCCATGCGAAAGCCGCCCAGAGCCTGCTCGTATTGGTCCAGGTAGACGTGAGCCACGGCGCAGTTGTAGTGCAGATCCGGCTCTCCGCAAGCCACAGGATCTTTCATTGCGTTATTGTAGGCGGACATTGCCAGCCTCATGGAGGTGCTGGACTGATCCTTGGTGAAATAGCAGCTCAGGTAGGCATTGCCAAGCACTGCCCAGCTGCGACCGTCCTGGAAAAAAAGTCAGTTGGTAAGAAAAACATTTTTGAATTAATTTACTAGAACTAATTAGAATTAACAGAGACATTGATGTTGAGCCAGATGTACAGCTGTTCAGTCCATGGACTGGGATGTAATCAAATAAATTCGATCCCATAGACAGAAAATTATTTTTTTACCGATGGTTGAGATTCGAACACACGACCTGGTTAGTCTTAAAGAGAAGAACACAAAAGGACAAGTAAAAGCTGTACATACTGCTAATAGCGAGCTTGAAGCCTAAAGTCTGAAGTTCGATTCTGGAGTTCAATTTTTTTTGTCATAAACTGGGGTAGAAATCATGCGGCCGCGGAAGTCACCCAGTCCATGAACTGAAAAGCTGTGCACAGCTTCCGGATATTGAGCACCAAGATTAGACAAAAAAAATCGCGCGCACCTTAATGTTTATCTGCAGGGCCTCCTTGGCCTTGGCGAGGCTCTCCTCAACCTTGGCCAGTCGATCGGCCGGGGTTGAGAACGGCAGAGCTCGCAGCACCATGGACAGGTTGCGCAACACCGCAGCATCCTTGCCGTGCTGCAGGGCGCTATTGAAGCAGTTGTGAGCCAGCTGGTAGTCCCGCAGCTTCCAGTAGGTTTCGCCAAGTAGTCGCCAAGCTTCCGGCTGATCAGGCTTCAGCTTCACTGCCGTTGTCAAATAGTCCAGTGCGCGCTGATCGAAGTCCTCCAGGCAGTGGAAGAGTTTGCCCATAGACAGTGCGTGCGAGCAGCGCTCGTCTGGGCCGGACAGCACCGCGGAGAGATCCGAGTATTTCTTAGACAGCTCGTCCACTTTGGCTCGGACAACGGCAGCGCGACTCTGCGACTGCTGCTGCTGCTGCTGCTGCTCGGCAAAATAGCCATCTTTGAAGTGTACTAGAACATCTACCTCCTTGTGGAAGGCGTCTAGACGAACAGTGTTTGATTCGGCCTGGAAAACACGGCAAAAATTTATCAACTCCAGCTAAAACTAAACTTTCTTAATCTGCTAAATCAAACTTTACACCTGCAGATTTGAAGTCAATACAGTCAAAATCAAAATCATCAAGATTTTGGGATCTTAAAAAATCATTTTAATTAAGCTGATTTTTGATCCCGAAAAAAATATTTTGTATAATTGAAGATTCTGAAAATAACAGATTTTGTAGATTTTAGATTCTGAAAATAACAGATTTTGTAGATTTTAGATTTTGAAAATAACAGATTTTGTATATTTTAGATTTTGAAAATAACAGATTCTGTAGATTTTAGATTTTGAAAATAACAGATTTTGTAGATTTTAGATTCTGAAAATAACAGCTTTTGTAGATTTTAGATTTTTTAAATAACAGATTTTGTAGATTTTAGATTCTGAAAATAACAGATTTTGTAGATTTTAGATTTTGAAAATAACATATTTTGTAGATTTTAGATTTTGAAAATAAAAGATTTTGTAGGTTTTAGATTTTGAAAATAACATATTTTGTAGATTTTAGATTTTGAAAATAACAGATTTTGTAGATTTTAGATTTTGAAAATAACATATTTTGTAGATTTTAGATTTTGAAAATAACAGATTTTGAAGATTTTAGATTTTGAAAATAAAAGATTTTGTAGATTTTAGATTTTGAAAATAACATATTTTGTAGATTTTAGATTTTGAAAATAAAAGATTTTGTAGGTTTTAGATTTTGAAAATAACATATTTTGTAGATTTTAGATTTTGAAAATAACAGATTTTGTAGATTTTAGATTTTGAAAATAACATATTTTGTAGATTTTAGATTTTGAAAATAACATATTTTGTAGATTTTAGATTTTGAAAATAACAGATTTTTTAGATTTTCGATTTTGAAAATAACAGATTTTGTAGATTTTAGATTTTGAAAATAACTGATTTTTTAGATTTTAGATTTTGAAAATAATAGATTTTGTAGATTTGAGTTTCGAAAAAGGAACCAGGTAGATTTTAGAGCGCCAAAAAGATTTGCTTTCGTTAGATTTGCAATCCGAACAGATTTTTAATTGATAAACTTTCAACTACTAGATTGCATAGCTCAAACTAGCTTACACGTAGTCCAACTAATAGCTGGCACACTAGAACAATGTTTAAAAAACTAACGTTGAAGCGACGATCAAAATAAGTAATATATTGATAAACTTTTATAGAAAATGTATTTAAGTGGAAGCCAGCTCAAATGTGCGTACTTTGTAGTTAAGATCACAGTGAGCAAGGAGACTGAAAAATATATGCTAGATTGTTGAAAAGGCTCAATTTTGAATTAAAATAAGAAATTAATTTCACATTTTATATTTGCGCTAAAACACTTACATTAATTTGTGTGCTCGACGTCTAAATGTATAGCATTAGTTTACATATCTACCATAAAAACTGAAAATTCAAAACAGAGCCGTTGCTTTAGATACATTTTTTCTTCTCAATTGGAGCCTCGCTTGCCAATCCGAACGGCGTCCAGGTCGACATCCGCCTGCATCAGCTGGGCCAGCGCGTCCAAGGCGGCCTCCTTGCCAGAGGCTGCCGCACCTGTGACGCCCGCTCTGCTGCTGGTGGAGGACACTGAATGTGGAATTGGCAGCGGTGGCGACTCCGACGGAGGTGGAGGAGCTGATGGTTCAGCTGAAGAGGAGGCCGTCGTTGACGCCGCCGCAAATGATTCACGTTGACAATTTTGGTGATAGGATGGTTGACCTGATGGTACATTAGCCTGCTCACCTGGCTGAGGATAATTAACCTGTTGACCTGGCTGAGGATAATTAGCCTGTTGACCTGGCTGAGGATAATTAACCTGCTGACCTGGCTGAGGATAATTAGCCTGCTGACCTGGCTGAGGATAATTAGCCTGCTGACCTGGCTGATGATAATTAGCCTGTTGACCTGGCTGAGGATAATTAGCCTGTTGACCTGGCTGAGGATAATTAGCCTGTTGACCTGGCTGAGGATAATTAGCCTGTTGACCTGGCTGAGGATAATTAGCCTGCTGACCTGGCTGAGGATAATTAGCCTGCTGACCTGGCTGAGGATAATTAGCCTGTTGATAAGGTGAGTACCCAGGGTGTTGATAAGGCATCTCAGCTGGTGTTGCCCAATTTGCACTGCCATATGGAGGCCCAGGCACTGGCACAGAGTATCCAGTTGAAGTGTAAGTGTCCAATGGTGGAACACAGAGTCCATATGGAGGTGGCTGGGTCTGAGCAGGCATTGAGTAGTCAGCTGATGACTGGTTGGTTGGTAACCCAAATGATTGAGGATAGTTGTATGGCTGCATGATTGCACACACAGAGCTTACAATAGACTGTACAAAGATTTTGGTTGGAGCTGAAGTTTATAAAAATTGAATTCTCATTTTGTTATTAAAAGTACACTAAACTGGTTTTACAAATAACTGCTTGGTAATTTAAATTACCACATATTTGATCCATAAAAAATACAAAATTTAAGTACTCAAGTATTAAAAACTATTTTGTTATTTTCTGATGTTACAGAGTGCATTATTCACAAACACAATATATGCTTTGCCTAGGATATGCTTAAGAGCAATGTACCTGCTTCTTCCAACTAACTCAAAAGTATAAATACCCACTATTTTTTCACTATTAGACTAAACCATTTAAGACCCTTGAGTTCAAAATAGATTTTTAAAATACCAAATTGCCAAATATTCATATATTATATACTCGTACATTCTGACGGACTATTCATCCTACAATTTTTAAAGACATAAAGGCCTTATAGATAGAGATCATTCTGTTTAATTGACTATGAAACCTATGAAATCTTAGCTGGCTATGCAACTTAGCCTAGTTTTAATAAGAAAAGGTGACTTAATTGGTGTAGGCTTTTTGGCAATGTTCTACTTCCATTCGTTATATAATTTTTTTGCAAATGACAGATAACGACAAAAAGCAAGTTTAATGGTAACAAAATGTTAGCAGTTTGGTCACACAGTTCTGAAAAGTCTTGGTCAGTCTTTCTTCTTTCAAACCGGACGTAATAGTGCCTAATCCAGTAGAGGAGGGCACCAAAGCTATTCTTGGGGTATAGACAACGCCATAAGAATTCTTCGAGGTGGCTTTCGAATAGTTCAATAGAGCAGCACTCGTGCCATGCATTTGACACAGCTTGGCCATCGTGAAATCTTCAGCTGCAGAATTTCTGTGCTTAAGCTTCCTGTTCCCCCATATTTGCCAGATTTTGCCATAGACATAGATCCAAGTGTCAAGTCACGGCAAAGCCACGTCAGCACAACTTTTTTAAACTCAGAATACACGTGTGGCAAGAATACAAACAAAAAAATAATATAACGAATGGAAGTAGAACATTGCCGGCTTTTTTATTAGGATAGGCCTACTCAATTTTGTAATTTAGTAGTTATAGTAGTTAGTAGTTAATAGTAGTTATAAGTAAGTTTTAAGTAATGTTAACATTAAAATATTTTTTCATAGAACATATAAATTTCTAATAAGCCAAATAGATAGGCCTACTAATATACTTTTTTGCTTTTCCAACATTATTTTGAATTTTTTAGCTAAACTTAAAAAAATGAGACTTTTTTCTTTATACTACTGTGCTTCTTTCTTTGTTATTGTTGCCACTTAGTTTTTTGCTAAGCTGAGAAGTTCTTCACTGACTTGTCAGTTGTTTGTCTTAATCTCTTTTATATTCTGTCATTTATTCTTTCATTTTTATGTACAACATTCCTTCTCATTTCTTCTCACTTTTTCTGTCTTTAGTACCCTTTTTGCCATTTGCCTAGGTTGGTTTCCTCTATCTTAACAACTTTAGGGGCCTACCTTGCTTAAATCTTAATCTTGTTCTAGGGCCTACCCAATGGATTCTATACTTTCAGTACCAGAACGAGTATCAGAACCAGTACCAGAAAAACTAGGCCCCCTATGTTATAAACAGATCCTAGTCACTTCGTCATACACTTTTTCATCAAATGACGTTTCGCCAAAATATGATTGCCCTTGGTCAGTTCTTCAAATACTAGGCATGAAGGCACTGCCAAACATTAGTCACTTCCTCATCTGCGAATCGGTTCACTCCTCATATTTAGTCACTTCGTCATCTGCAAATCAGCTATAGGGCCGTAAAATAGTAAAATAAAAGTAAAAGTAAAATAATGAGATTAAAAAGAAAAGTAAAACATTTTAAAACTGTATGTAATTGCGCATTGTCAGATTGTAGCTCGGCGTGTAAATTAACCAGCACTGGATCGCCTACAATATTGCGTGATCAAAAAGTCTCAAACTTAAGCATCGATGCACATTGGCAATGTACGCACTAAATAGGGTGCCTAAATATTAAGTACGCAGATACGCAAAGTATGTACATCATAAATATGTACATCTCCCCTTGCAAGTGGCACTGAAAAACTTACATTTATATGCGCTTACACAAACACTTACAGGAACAAACTATAGGCCCTACTCATTACATGCACAATTCTCAGATCAGTATAATCTAAGTCACTTCGTCATCTGCAAATTGATTAACCGTTGGACCTTGGTCACTTCGTCATCGGTCAACAGCGCACCTATTTAAATTGGTCAGTTCGTCATCCAATATGACGATATGGTAGTTGACGAAGTGACTAGCACCCGTTATAAACATTGACAAGCAACTGATAAAGAGACCAGTAACTTATGACATAAGTAGGCCTATATATGGGCAAGAAAATATTATAGGCTTAATTGGGAATAAAATTAATAAATATCGACGTCCTTGCGCACATTGATACTACAATATCATCGATAGTGAAATCGGTATTCTATTTTAAATTGGTACTAAAGTCAAATTTGTTGTGCCTGCCCAAATTATTCTAAATCGCCTCGGATAAACTGTGTTTTTCGTACCGATGTTTTGTATCAAGAAGTAATCTAATTATTTGTTTAAAGGAGGCTTGTTTGTTGTTAAAACGAATTCCCCGACGGACTGGAGCGCGGATCAGTTCCTAGGAACTCTACCGCTGAATTTTTTAAATTTAACCGAAATTTATAATATATATACACGCAATTCGATTTAGATTATTTTATACGAATATTGAACATAAAAAGAAAACAATAATTTAATATTTGGCAATATTTTGGCATGCATTGGGAGATAAAAATTAGGGACAATATACAGGGGAATCCCGCACAAAGAAGGGATCTAATAAAAAGGGAAATCTAAAAAGCAAGCATGCAGGAATATTTGTAGCGCACTTAAAAGCTATTAGAAAGCAATTGCTTTAACAAGAAATTTGTTAAAGCAATATAGAAAAAATAGTAAATTTAAACATGAAATGCGGACTTAAAAAACATTTCTAGGCAAAAGGAGGCTTGTTTAGTTCGATATAAAGAAGCATCAGAGACAACCGGTTTGGCTGGCGTGCACCTATTTGTTTTACTTACTTATCATGCATGCTCTACTCATGTGAATGCCTAATGTTTACTTCAATGTCTACTATAACATTGAAGTTCCAACTCCATAACCCAAACTTGCTACTTTTAATATTATTAACAAACAAGTAATATGTACCATTCATAACTCCATAATTAAATATATCAATGTAGCGTAAGAGCTTCGGCTGATGCGCGGGGAGCAGGGCGTTAAAAACCCAGTGTTTTACCCCAAACTTATTAACAACAACAACCGGTTTGGCTGGCGCGCGTAACTGGATCCTAGTCGCTAGTACTGATTAGAACAGTAAAAGGTTTGGGCGATCTTTCGGTTTCCCGCCCTAAATTATTTTAACGATTTTTTCAAAACGTTTCAGCTACTGCCAGTATGGCTGGGCGACCTCCTGCACCACAGACCGTTGTCCCAGCCGCCGAAGTCCTCAACAGCATGGTTCTGTGTGACATTGATGTCAATCATCGAGGACTGGTTGCATTGGTGCCCAATGTTGACGAGGCGATGCGTTGGATTGCGAGGCACCACCTGTTCGCCAATAGCAGGAATTGCGAGACCTGTGACATTGCTATGTCACTTCAGCGAAGTCTCGGCGAGCTTTCCCTAAACGTCACTTTGGCAACATCCTATAATGGATCACCCACTATACTATCCTGTCTAAATATTTAGTGCGCTTGCTAGTAGCGTTAGTCTACTAGACGCCCTGAATAAGTATTATTTAACTAATTGTCGGGATCAGCGCGTGCGCTGGCAAAGCCTCATTAGCATTATCAAGTGAATTAAATGAATTAGTACTTCCAGCTTAGGAGTGCAGCAGCCTTCCGAACATCCTTTTAAATGGCGACCACCCAGACATGAAAATATTACACACAGCAAAAGAAAAAATCCTTATTTTTTTACAAAAAGTTTTCTAATAAAATTTCTCCAAAAAATAAAACAAATTTGCACATCCAAGTAGGTAAAGTAGGTAAAGGAATACAGAAAGATATTAATTAACAAACACAACTCACTTGTATTATTAGTTTATATAATCTTCGTAAACTTCAGCAAGCGAAGCTAAAAGTATATATACAAATTTTTTGCTTCGCAAGCTTGTATCGTCATATGATTCATATACTTAATTAATGAATTGAAAGCAAATATCTAGAAGTAAACTTTATCTGTGAATACGGCTGTAAAATTTCGAAGTTGCAGACCCTGCATGGAGTCCCCCCACTTTGAGATATCCGATTTTAAAAATACTTTTCTGTCACCCGCTGAATCTGGTGGTCAGTTGAAGCTGAAAACTCAGATCGATGGCTGCGGCCGCGCTCCAGAGCTCATGACGTACCAACCTTCACCGGTTGCTACGAGTACAACTACAGGTGCAGCGGGGCTAATAGACTAAAGGGAAAGTAGAAAGTCATCTGTGCGATCGAAACTAAAACGAAAAAAAATATGCTAAGGGCGACGAAGGAAAGAAGAGTTCAAGAAAAAATCTGACGAGAGAAACAAAAAGCTTTGAAGTTTTTTTAAGAAGAGAAAAACTGGGAAACAGAAAAAGGTAGCACTAGGAAAGAAAAAAACTGCAGAAAAACTGTGAAACGCGTACTGATTCTCTGTCCTAGCAATATGGCTTAGGTTCAACCCTAGACTCGATCTGTTCAAGACGCCAATGCTTCAGACCAGAATTAAGAAATCTGCTTATGTTGACATTCATCCTGCAAACTCTATTGTTGCAACCTCACCAATTGAATTTGACTGCCATCAATCAGCTGATGAGTACACTGACCTGCTAAATTCTTTTCTCTATATTCGTTGTCGCGGCGCGGCGTCCAGGACATCAGGTGCGGCTTCTGCAGCGGCGGAGGCTGCGACAAAGGCGACTGGCGCATCAGGGGCGGCGGCAGAGGAGGTATCAGAGATTTCAGTGCAGACCCCTCGAATAATCTGGCTAGCGTGCTCACCGGCGGGCGCATTCGCTCAGACTCTTCGAGCTTCGTCGTGCTGAGCAGCTTCGAGGGCAGCAGGTCGGGATGCATCCATGTCGATTGGGGCGCTTGACTTAGCGGCAGGGAGCCTCCATGACGGACGCAGCGAGGAGGCGGCCAATGCCGCCCATATCGCTAAACCCCTGGCAGCCGGACGGCCTCCAGCAAGGCGCACCAAATCGATCACTAAATGTTTCTAGGATTTTAAATCTGTGCTCGAGCGTTGAAAACTTCGACTGATTGGCACTGCAAGCAAGCCAGCGACTAACTTGGCATGAGTCTCTTGACTTTGTGCCTCCGCCCAGCTCGCACAGGCCGCAGTCGATGCCATCTTCGAACACCTTGAACATGTAGGACGGGCAGAGCGATTTGTTTTTTGCAGACATGGCGGCTCCAGCAGGATTTCCAACAGCTCATAATGCTAGCTCGTACTTGTCTAAGTAGAGTATTGGGCAGTTTCGCAAATATGATTCTTGCAATTTGATTGCACAATAATATTACAATTTGTTAAATTTCCATACGCTCGCTATGCTACTTGTGCAAGTAGACTAGTTGACAGTTTTCAGTTATTATCCTGTGCATGTTTTCAAAACATTGATTTCTCGCGCATTTAAAATTGCAATTTTTGCACAATTAAATTGCAATTAAATTGGCGTTCTGGCGTATTTTTTCCCCTGTTTTTACACGCAATTTTGCACAATTTTCCGCAACTCGTGTCGTCACGTGTCCCTGCATCCCTATTCATCCCCATCCCTATGCAAAAGCCCTCTCACCGTTCTAATCCTTGAGAATACCTCGCATCAGTCCCTATTTTCGTCCACGGATGTTGTGGGTGGGCCAAAAGTACATTCTCCTTTTTAGATCCGAAGCCCCGTTTCGTCAGGGCCAGTCGGTTGTGCTGTCACACCCAAAGCTACCAATGCAAGTACATCAGAGGGGGTAGTTGCGGAGTGATGAGGTGAGGCTCTCTTATATTTCTAGCTATATTTCTAGGAATCGTATCACGCATAGTGAAGTAGTTTTAATTCTTCACAGGCAAGAAGCGGAACCAGGAAATAGAAAATTATTTTTTAATCAATCTAGCAGCTATTTATTTAAAGTGTGTCAACACTAGTTTAAAGACGATCGATGCATGATAACACTTTTTTTATTGATCGATAAAAACAAGAAAAATAGTCGACGGTTTAAAAGTTAAACTTTGTTTATACATGCATGTATAGCTTGATGTCAATTGTGTATTATTTGATATTTATACTCAGTTACAAAGTGGAAATGCATGCATAAAACATTTGTATTCACCCAACAATTACATTTATATACTGAAGAATTCTGTCAAGTACACTACAAAGTTTGGTTATAACAAAAAGCTGTACTTCCAATATAAAGGTTTGGAGTTCCATCAGAAAAATCAAGTTACCTACACAAACTTTTGCCACAATCTTGAGGGCTGATATTAAATTTTTGTTTCTTTTCACAAAGTTGCTGAAACTTTTTAAACTGATGAATAGTTGCGAGTTTTTCGTCATCCAGATACACAACATTTTACATAAATGTGCAGTTTAAAGTGACTCTTGCGGGTTGTGCAAAATTTAAAGTCAGTAATATATACTCGTACTATTCATACCATGCATGTTCGATAACCGTGTGCAGAGTTGTGCAATAAGCAGCTACTCAAATAGTGTTCATACATTAAATTGCACGTAAAAATTTAGCAACATCATTAATAAACAGAGGAAATATGTTGTGCAGTTAATTCCACAAAGGCTTCGCGTAAATTTAAATACACACGGCACAACTTTTTTAACCGAGACCTGTGCACATCGTGCTACGGACTATAAAAACAGCGTGGTATGTGCTTCGCACATAAGTATATAAGCACTTATTCGTACATTAGTATTTTTTAATTTGCATTGCTCTTTGAGTCTAGTCTAGTTTCTAGAATCGGAATACTCGTGTTTTAAACTCTCCGACAAAAGTGCAAAATCTCTAATATTGGCAAAACTCAATCAGGACTGCTCAATGAATTCCGTGAGACCTCCAGATTCAGCTTTATGACAATCAAAGCTTAATTTTTAATGTGAAAATGCAGCACTGCGCTCGTATAGCCAAAACACAAATTCAAAAGGGATTAGCAATCCTTCCAGAATATTGAGTAGACAGGACTGGAACTTGCGCCTTCAGGAGTCGATTTTGACTTCGACAACTGTGACGTTTTTACTAATCTATCTGTTTCGAGACTAAAGTGAATTTTCAGTTTCCTTACGTCCTTTTCAACTTAATCGCTAAAAGCGAAGATTGATTTGAAATGACGATGGCCCAGATGGCACAGCCGCAGTCTGTCTCCATTGGGCTAGATTCAAACTCCCGACCTGTCGGTTTGAAGTCCAGAGCACCTTCTATCTACTAGATTTCTAGGGCAACACCAAAGTTACGTACTTTTATTGTTACGTACGCAAAGTAGGTACTTATTGTAGTTAGTTTTTATTTTGTTCCAGTCTTAGCTACTTATCATTTTGTGAAAAATTGCAGAAGGAAAAATAATACAAAGAATGCAAGCTAATACAAATGGTCCACTTTGGAGTGCACGCTGCTGCGCTGCCGCTGGGTTCGTGCGATAAATAATGCAATAAAAAGGAAGATTAAATCCATCAGGATTAATAGAAGACCTTACAGTATCAGCCATCCACTACGTAAGGCTTGGCTTAGCATGGCATCCTGCGATGGTTTCAATGAGGACAATTTTTACTGCAAACAGCTGACTATCGTAATACGAAAGTTCATACTAGTAAATTCAGTATTAGACAGCGGAAGTTTGCGAACAGTAAACTATACTGAAATTTACAGATTTGCTGCTTCGCTTGATCGTCTAGCGCGAAAGCAATTTGAGCAGTACTCAAACAAGAATAATAGCATGACATCTGGCCAGCTAAATATTTTCTCGCAACCGAAGCACCCCGGATGCAGCCAAAGCAACTCACGCACTCGCAGCGGGCTGAGCGCCGCCGATTTCAGGGTGGTGATTTTCATCATCAGATTTTACAGTCGACCGCAGTGTCTGCATCTCATAGACGGACCGGGTTTTGTCGCAGTCGTTGGTGACGTCGTCCGGTTTCTGGCGACGTCTTCTCACACGCTGCAGCAGCATGCCGTTGTTGTAGGCAGCGCGAGACTGTGGTAGCAGAGTCCGCTTGAGCAGGTAGTACAGGCACTCGAGGACTTCTATAACGCAGGCGAATGTGATGCCCGTAAGCAGGTGAAAGATGCCGCCAACTTGCGAAATCATGCTCTCCTTCGTAGTCTTCAGCGCCATGCTCTTCTCACTGGCAGAGAAGTCGCTGCGGAAGATGTGCAACCTTATAAAGTTGTTCCGTATCGTGTCCTCTTGCATCAGCAGCTTGCGGCTCTTGACAGCATTCACTCGGGACAGGTTGTGAATATGATCGTACGCTTGGAACTTTTCTCGCAGCTTCGGAATGGGCTTAAGCATCTGCTGGTAGTACTCAACTTCTTTGTTCTTGGTCGGCCATAGAGACTGGGATGTCTGATACAGGTACTGACAGGTTTCGCAGCTGAACGCACAATCGTCCTGACTCATCGAGAAGCCGATGTCGAGCTCATCTGCACAGCGAAGCTGATGAAAAGTCATTTTTAACGTGCCGTTTTTGGAACCTTTCACTTTACCGCAGAAGTCATAATTGTGCAAGCTTGGCGGGTAGGGCTTCCTGGGGTCAATGCAGCCGCACTTTTCAACCGTTAAATGTTGCAGACGAAGATCTTTGCAAAACTTGCTGGTGTAAGCGAACTTAGTGCTTCCAATATCGGTGTAGGCCTCCATCTCGGCCTCCAGCAGATTGTGCTCGGTGCAAACCTGGCCGCCGTAATGGGGCAGAAATTTCAGCTTGGTTGGCGAAACGTCAATCATAGTTTTGGTTCCCGGCTCTATGTCGATGCCGATTTCCTCTGTGTAAGGCCACGACAGTGGGGTGTGGACGCACACTCTCGCTCCAGTAGTATCGTCTTCGTTGTACGGCAAATGGCTGATGTTGAAGTTGTCAAATAGACCGGGAACGTTCAGATACAGGTCCATCTTCAGATCGGTCGTGTAGTTAATGATGTCTGGCGCTGGCGTCACCATGTAGCAGTTGAAGTACCTCGGCGTCTGAATCAGTCTGATGTCATTGAGCTCACAGGGTCGGAATGAATCTTTGCCAGTGCTGGTGTTCAAGAAGGTGAAGTAGCACGAGTTTGGCAGGATGAGCGTTTCTAGAGTAAAGCCGAGTCGGTAGGAAAGATTGCGCCCCATGTTCTCAAAGAGGAAGTACCGGTCTTCCAATAAGCTCTCGCTTGAACTGTATTTCTGTCGAAGTTTTCCAAGATAGCGAAACAGTTTTGCTACTAGACTTGCGTTGAGGCTTTCGTAACGGTCTTTATCAACTGCCTGAGAGTTGCAAATGGTAACTGACGGGAAGGGCAGGTGATAATTCAGGTGTTCCCTGAGCTCCTGGATAGTATCGTAGCTAACGTAGCTTTGTATCACGTTCGCTGACAATACTATAGCGACAAAAAGACTCGTCACAATGAAAACAAACCAGAAAATCTTCCATGCCAAGGAGCGACTCTTCAAAATGCGCGACAGGCCGCGAATAGACGAGAGCATGGCGAATCTGTGCAGCTCCTCCGATATCGACGTCGAAGCTGGCGTTTGCCGGATCTGCTCGTCGTTTCTTTGCGCTTCAGCCGTTGATAGCTGACCAGCAGACTTGGCCAGCTCATTCTGCCCCATATTAGCTTGCCCGCTCCCTCTCCAGCAAACCTCCCAGGAGAGGTTTGCTCACACTCCGCCTCCGAAAACCTCACACAGAGGCTGAGGCACTGCGGCTGCTGAATAAGTATATTAATTAGACAGAGTTAGAATTTTTGTACAGGCTGGCTAGATTAACCTCCATCAATCGTCGGGCGAAAGTAGATTGCAGATGCCACCGTAAAGTAAAACAAGTTTAGTTTTCTAATCTATTTTCTTCTTTCTCTCTCGCTGACCCGCTCGGTCGAGCTTGGACTGTGTACGCTCGAGAACGTTGAGATGAACAGGCATAAAAGTCGGGGTGGATGCGAGCGGTGGCCTGGCCTTGAGAATCTGAAGATCATATGAACGGCGATGTGCTCCCGAGACAGATGGCGAGGCCGGGTACTAAATTCCTCAACAGCGACTTATCTTTGATCGCACTAGTAGCAGTCCAGTAGATCATTAGTCCCGGTCCATAATATAGCTCAGCTGAGAAACTCCAAATTGGTCAAATAGAAAATTTTGACACAGCGATCGTTGCTTACAGCTTGCCAGACACGACGGCTGCGCGCAGACGACTGCAGTGAAGCCACGATGTGGGCGCTTGAATTAAGGCCATAGCAGGTTGCATGGGAGGCAGCCACACTGCGCATGAGGGGTCAGGGGAGAGAAGAGTCTCTGCGGGCAGCCTTTGGGAGATTGTATCCCGCGGCAAGTGCATTTCAGTCCCATGAACCCCCGGGCCTTCAATCCCGCCCAAACAGCACTCAATCCTCCTCTGCCCAGTACCCTCTCTCCCCAGCTCGCCCTCACAGCCACTCCGCAGCCAATGCGTGTCAGGGCTGAAGCGGGTGCACGCACGGATAGAGGAGCAAAGCGGGAAGAAAGGAACGCCCGGACCCCGTGTACTCGCGGGTACTCGCGTCTGTGCAAATGCGGCTGCGGCGGCTGGCGCTTTAAAGGGCCATAAAGAACTGGCTGCAAACAGGCGCGAGGCGGAAGTGGGTGGCGCGTGGTCTAAGCACCGACTGATGGCCACGCATGGACCGCTGTCAATGTCGCATTTGTGCACCTATCAACCCACCTCTGCAGATTCTGCAGCATCATCGCCAATTCTGTTTAGTGTTTGGCAAAAGCTTTGATTGGCAAAAGCTATTCACTCCATGGACTGGGGGGAAGTCTTCATTACCCCAGATCTCTGTTTTCTCCTGTGGATTCGTGAATCGAACCCCTAACCTTGAAGGCGTGAGTCCTACGGTCGAACCACTGGGCTACAACCCCATTTCACTAATAAGTATAATAAACATTTCACTGTCTGGCAGTTTGAACTCTCACTGTGACTTGAGGGTAGGCCGACACGTGGGACCTAAAAGTCACAACAAGTCCTCAAGCCTTCTCTCCCAAAGTTAATGTGGCCTCGCAGCGGGTGGGACATTGCATGGTGCATGGCCGATTCGTCACTCCACCCCCAGGCAAATGTATTTTAAATTCACAAATGCCATGGCCATGTGCACCTAAGCGAAGCGTAATTTATGTACCGGCTGCCTCTGCTCTTCATCTTACTGTGAGACTCATTCAGGATCACTAACTGTGATTTATGGCTGTCAAAAACTCTCTGCCCAGTGTTTGCCACTCAGCAGAAAGTGAAGCGCATATGATGAGTGGCAGTATATTACTGTTTGCGTTTAGACAAGCGCAACCTATGCAATGCCACACAACATTTAACTGGCATACCATGCCAGGGCTGCATTTGCCTAATTAATCAACTATTCATTTTGTAGGGAACTTTATCAATCATTTCTCTCTCTCTCTCTTTCTAGTCTCATCTTCTTCCCAACTCTCATTCTCCATCCTCCTGCCGCATGTCTTCATCTTTAGAGTTGAATGAGTATAGTCAAATGTCGGGCCGGAGTGCACCTATGTATGCACAATACACAAACGATTGAGTCACGAGACTTAGTATGATGTAGGTATAAGTAGCTTTATGCAATGATGCGCATTTAAATGTCAAGTTTTAGTGAAGAATATTTGTTAGTAAGAACAGCTTGTGCGCTTGCTCCAATCATAGAGCTGGGCTTCTGTTTTAGCCATGCCACATGCGCAATGGGGGAGGGCACCACATTGGATTTGGGGGAGGGCGCCACCTTGGATTTGGGGGAGGGCGCCACCTTGGATTTGGGGGAGGGCGCCACCTTGGATTTGAGGGAGGGCGCCACCTTGGATTTGGGGGAGGGCGCCACCTTGGATTTGGGGGAGGGCGCCACCTTGGATTTGGGGGAGGGCGCCACCTTGGATTTGGGGGAGGGCGCCACCTTGGATTTGGGGGAGGGCGCCACCTTGGATTTGGGGGAGGGCGCCACCTTGGATTTGAGGGAGGGCGCCACCTTGGATTTTGGGGAGGGCGCCACCTTGTATTTGAGGGAGGGCGCCACCTTGGATTTGTGAGCCGTCGTTCATCCGATTCGGAAGGACGCCGGCCGCCCTTGTCCCATTCCCCTGGCTATAAGCCTCTGCAACAATCCTGATCATTGAATGTACATGGATGAGGCTGTCATTATATAAATGACACGAAGATAGCTCTTTGCTGTTAGTTGTCGGGGGCTAAAAAGAAGCAGAAGTCAAGGGCATATTTAATTATTAATTAGATTTTCCACACAAATTATAGAATTTTTATCTACCGCTGATCAAGTCATGTCTACACCACAGCGGGTGGCATCGATTTTAATCCCCAGTTTTATCTATTTAAGTTTTGGGATGATGACCCTTATGCTCCACTTTGCATGCACTATTCAACCTCCATTAACTTAACGACAAAAAGGAAAATCAGTAAAGTGTTTAGTTTAGTACACTTACAAGCTAATGTTAAAAGCAGAGGAGTGTCCTAAATTGTTTAATGCTTTATAATGATATCGTCATTTAAGATCCTTTAAAGTCTCAAATTCTCCCACTACAACAAAAAAGTGTCATCCCCATTCTAATTATAACTAGCCCGTTTGCTCTTTTTACAGTTTAAGTGCACCTGAAACTGAAAAGAAAGGAATTTAAGAATCTAAGTGATCCAAATTTCAAATAGAAAAAGTTATTTTTGCAGAAATTTTGAAAATACTAGTTATTTAACCTACTTATATTCGATTTTGTACAAAGTTTAACTGCGGAATTAATTAAGCCAAGAGCACGAGCGTTTAGTACTCTAGCTTTTGTTGATGAGAACCTAAGTCTAAATGCTTTTAAGCCAATAAGGTTGTTACCACTTTGTACCGAGTAAGGTTGATAATTGTGTACTTAACATAATCTACAAAGCAACATTTAGTTTTGTTTTATCTCTTGTAAAGTTTCTAATACCGAAGGCACTGAATTTGAAATTTTCGAATCACCAAGCCTCGCGACTCAAACAAGAGTGTTTGAAGGTAGCATTCATGTTTTATTTAAGCCAAGGATAGCCTTGTAAAAATAAAAAATAATTAAGTATTTAGTAGAACTAAACTGACTACAATTTCTTATTTTGTAGCCGACCTACATCATATTTGGAAGTGCCTTTTTAGATCTATTACTCTGCTTGGGCTAGCTAGTTTGATTTTCTAATTTTGAATTCCTGATCAGCCAACGTCAAGTAACTGCACTATTTTGCTAAAGACTGATCTATAAAACAAATTTAAGCAGCTTAAAGCTTAAAGCTTGACTCTGCTCAGATAGCAACTGAAGTCTGAATCTGAAGCCTAGGCTGTGGAACATTTCCTTTAAATAAGACTTTAGGCTATTTCACAAATTCATAAAAAATAAGCAAGATGCATTCATTCATTGGTAAACATATTCTGAAAATGCAGAATTTGTCATGGTTTAAAGCATCAGTTAATGCAAAAAACATAAAGGTAAGCTAGCTAGTGATCTCTTTATAAGAATTTTGTTGGCTCCATTTTTCTTAAAAATTGTAGGTAGATAGGCCTAACTTATCAATAATTTTGTTATTATTGTATAACTGATCTAGTTAATGAATAATAAATATAGTTTTTTGGACTTAAATACTTTAGAAACAATAAGATTTTAATTCAATATTGTCCTTATTTTACATTTAGGTCTTTGCTGTTGCTGCATAGCTTTAATAAATATATATAATATCAATATATATATAATGGTGCATGACCAAGACTGTCACAGCTCAGACTGGCTCCACAGATAAGAAGAGGTCACCATATTATCCCCTTTTTAATTGGCCAAGATTAAGGTAAGGAAGGACTTTTTCGGAAGGTAGGGATTGGAGAACAAGGGAACATAGGTATTTATTTCAGGATATGCTTTGTGCCTAAAAATATGCTATTTAAAATGAAATGATGATGTTTTACTATGATTTTTTTGTATAGCACAAAGTTATATTCTAATATGAAATAGCTTTGAGCCACGAGTAAAGTAGAGATCTAATAAGCTAATGACAATGTATATTTAAGCTAGCTAAAAATAGGCCTAGTAAGAACTCTCCATTAAAATTGTGACTTAGAATGTAAAAAAATTGAGATATAATTATACAGTTTTTTTAATAAAAGTTTTATATAATTAGGTGATCTTTTGCCAGTGGCTCATTTCTCTCTATATATTGATGTATAGGCCTAGTCTACTTCTCTATCAGTTTTATTGTGAATCTATTCTAAACAAATTATTACTCATTATTTGTTCCCCTTCTACATTAACCTCTCTCTGTATCCACTTGCTATCTCCTTCCCCATGTCACCCTCTACCCTGGCCTTGCCCCCTCTGTCTCCCTCTTCTCCTCATTTTGCTGACTCCTGAGCATGCACAGACAGATACTATACACCAGCCTATGCTTACACAGCTACGTACATCTGCCTTGAAATTTTCATCATCAGGCTGTGTACACTCTCACTGTGCCTTGGAGTTTGACCCTCAAGTGTGTAAAATTAGGTTTGCTTTAAGATTACTTTAGTGCTCAATTATTTTTGTAATAGAACTATAAGTGGATCTTAGTGTATGCCAAATCAATTATACTCAAGAGCTTTGGTGCCTATAGTCTTAGTAGAACCACTAGGTGTTTTAACTTAAAGCTAAAGTTTAAGTTTTAGAGAAGGGACAATCCATGTTTTTAATCCATATAACAAATATTTAGACAGTCATTTTTCTGACAGATAATTTTTTTGAACATTATTAATAAACTTTTTAAAGGCAAAATCTTTTTGATACTTAATTAACAAGCTTGTAAAGCTTAGGTTAAATAAAGCACCTGAGGATCTGGCAGAACAGTGGGTCTACATGAGGATGGGGAAAATAGTGGGTCTACATGAGGATCTGGGAGAACAGTGGGTCTACCTGAGGATCTGGGAGAATAGTGGGTCTACCTGAGGATCTGGGAGAATAGTGGGTCTACATGAGGATCTGGGAGAACAGTGGGTCTACCTGAGGATCTGGGAGAATAGTGGGTCTACCTGAGGATCTGGGAGAACAGTGGGTCTACCTGAGGATCTGGGAGAACAGTGGGTCTACCTGAGGATCTGGGAGAACAGTGGGTCTACCTGAGGATCTGGGAGAACAGTGGGTCTACCTGAGGATCTGGGTGAACAGTGTGTCTTCCTGAGTATCTGGGAGAATAGTGGGTCTACCTGAGGATCTGGGAGAACAGTGGGTCTACCTGAGTATCTGGGAGAACAGTGGGTCTACCTGAGTATCTGGGAGAACAGTGGGTCTACCTGAGGATCTGGGAGAACAGTGTGTCTTCCTGAGTATCTGGGAGAATAGTGGGTCTACCTGAGGATCTGGGAGAACAGTGGGTCTACCTGAGTATCTGGGAGAACAGTGGGTCTACCTGAGGATCTGGGAGAACAGTGGGTCTACCTGAGGATCTGGGAGAACAGTGGGTCTACCTGAGGATCTGGGAGAACAGTGGGTCTACCTGAGTATCTGGGAGAATAGTGGGTCTACCTGAGGATCTGGGAGAATAGTGGGTCTACCTGAGGATCTGGGAGAACAGTGGGTCTACATGAGGATCTGGGAGAACAGTGGGTCTACATGAGGATCTGGGAGAACAGTGGGTCTACATGAGGATCTGGGAGAACAGTGGGTCTACATGAGGATGGGGAAAATAGTGGGTCTACCTGAGGATCTGGGAGAATAGTGGGTCTACCTGAAGATCTCGAAGAATAGTGGGTACACCTACATGAGGGTCTGGGAGAATTTGTGGGTCTACCTGAAGATCTCGGAGAATAGAGGGTAGACCTACATGAGGGTCTGGGAGAACAGTAGGTCTACCTGAGGATCTGGGAGAATAGTGGGTCTACCTGAGGATCTGGGAGAATAGTGGGTTTACCAGAGGATCTGGGAGAATAGTGGGTCTACCTGAGGATCTGGGAGAATAGTGGGTTTACCAGAGGATCTGGGAGAACAGTAGGTCTACCTGAGGATCTGGGAGAATAGTGGGTCTACCTGAGGATCTGGGAGAATAGTGGGTTTACCAGAGGATCTGGGAGAATAGTGAGTTTACCTAAGGATGGGGGAGAACAGTGGCTTTACCTGAGGATGGGGAGAATAGTGGGTTTACCTGAGGATCTGGCAGATCCTTAGGATTTTTTCACAGTTTATTTAGTCATTAATATGCAAATGAATGCCTTGTAAAAAACTTCAACATCTAATTTGACAGCCGCAACTGGCCCAGCTGCACAGCTCTCAGTCCCTGTGGAAGCAGCTGGTCCAGTTTCGCTTATCAGACATTGGCGAAGGTATTCGCCAGGTCACCATCAAGGAGTGGTTTGTTAAGCCAGGCGATCGGGTAGCTCAATTTGACAGCATCTGCGAGGTGCAGAGTGACAAGGCAGCCGTCACTATTACATCCAGGTGTGTGATCATGTGACCATTTTGGACTTATATTCTAGAGACTTAATTTAACATAAAAATTTTTATATCTTTATTGATTCTAAATATATCTACGATTATTGTAGACAAGGGTTTGCGTCTTGTAGCTTTGAAGCGCCAGACGCCGGCTTAAAGGTCATGGGTTCGACTCACGACTACACAGAAATCAATTTGTGTCCTTTAGCAAGACACTTTACCATTCGTTGCTTCAGTTAAATGGGTTCCAGGATTAGCTGCGGTAATTAAGGGTGGTTGGTGTGATTCCCTCAGTCTATGGATGGCTGTGCCGCTGACTGTATATTACGCAGAACTTGGTTAAGTTTAGCTTCGATTTTAAAACACGCAATTTCTCAGCACTGTTAATAGCCATAATAATAGATTATAACTACCCCAATCGGGTCAGATGTGCAGCCGAAAGCACAGCCGCAGCTATTGCGCGGCGCATCTGAAGGCTGCGTACGGCTGTTCAGTCCATGGACAGGTTGGACGCCACACCTGCCCTACATTATCCCAGCTGATGCTGATACCAATTTAACTGCTGGGTGAACTGAAGAAATGTAGAGTAAAGTGTCTTGCTAAGGGACACAAGTTGCACACAAGAGGAGTCTGACGCTCTAACCACTAGGCTACAACCTCCCATGAGCCCAGGTTCAACCCATAGATAAGATTCCTGCAGTGCAGTCAGCTATTTGTAGACTTCCTTGAAAGGCAATTAAACGAATGCCTCCCAGGTACGATGGCATCATCAAGAAGCTCTACTACTCTGTCGATGACACCGGGCACGTCGGTCAGCCTCTAGTCGACATTGAAGTTGAAGAAGAGGCCGAAACTGAGAACAGCGACAGCGAAGACGCTGACGACGATGCGAGCGAAGGCGCCGGAGCCTCCAAAGCCAGCGTCGGCGGCAGCGGCCAGCAGCAGCAGGTGGGCGGCGGTCGCGCACTCGCCACACCGGCTGTTCGTCGTTTAGCTGCCGAGCATCGCCTCGATCTGGCCAGCATTGTTGGCACCGGTAGAGACGGTCGAGTATTGAAGGAGGACGTCCTGGCTTACCTGGCCAAGGGGACAGCAGCCACCGGGGCTGCTTCAGCGAAGATCTCCCAGCCAGTGTCGGCTGCGGCAACATCTGCTTCAACCTCTAGACAAGCTGCGCCGCAACCCCCGCCGCCGCCGCCATCGCAGGCGCCCGTCGCTGCCTCGTCCGCTTCGGATCGCAAGGCCCCGATTCGCGGAGTTCAGAAGGCCATGTTCCAGAGCATGACTCAGGCTGCCAGCATTCCACACTTCACTTATAGCGATGAGGTGGACCTGACTCGACTGTTCCAGTGGAGAAAGAGGCTTAACAAATCGGCCGAAGTTGCCACTGCATCCGGTGGCGGCCTGACCTTCATGCCGTTCTTTCTCAAAGCTATGTCGCTAGCACTGAGGGACCAGCCAGTGCTCAACTCTCACCTGCTTGAAGAAGATCATTTGCTCATTAAGGTAAGCTGTTTGTAATGAGTCAGGTAGAACTCAAGCAGAGCTGCCTTTAACTCAATCATAGATCCCCAATTCAAGCTTCCATTTATTAAGATTCTCAATAATTTTCCCAGATCCTCAGGTAGACCCACTATTCTCCCAGATCCTCATGTAGACCCACTGTTCTCCCAGATCCTCATGTAGACCCACTATTCTCCCAGATCCTAATGTAGACCCACTGTTCTCCCAGATCCTCAGGTAGACCCACTGTTCTCCCAGATCCTCAGGTAGACCCCCTATTCTCCCAGATCCTCATGTAGACACACTGTTCTCCCAGATCATCATGTAGACCCCCTATTCTCCCAGATCCTCATGTAGAACCACTATTCTCCCAGATCCTCATGTAGAACCACTGTTCTCCAAGATCCCCAGGTAGACCCACTGTTCTCCAAGATCCTCATGTAGAGTCGTAGACCCACTGTTCTCCCAGATCCTCATGTAGACCCACTGCTCTCCCAGATCCTCATGTAGACCCACTGCTCTCCCAGATCCTCATGTAGACCCACTGCTCTCCCATATCCTCATGTAGACCCACTGCTCTCCCAGATCCTCATGTAGACCCACTGCTCTCCCATATCCTCATGTAGACCCACTATTCTCCCAGATCCTCATGTAGACCCACTGTTCTCCCAGATCCTCATGTAGACACTGTTCTCCCAGATCCTCATGTAAACCCACTATTATCACATGCCCTCCGATTAAAATTTAAAACCCAACCCCAACTCGCAGGCCAATCACAACATTGGCGTAGCCGTTGACTCGCCCGCCGGCCTGTTGGTGCCGTGCGTGCACAGTGTTGAGCAGCTGAGCATTCTGGAAATCTCAGCCCGTCTGCGCGGCCTCGTTGATGCCGGCCGGTCTGGCAAGCTGACGCCAGCCCAGCTGACTGGGGGCACCATCGCATTGTCCAACATTGGCAATATCGGTGGCACCTACACTAAGCCGGTGATTCTGCCGCCTCAGGTGAGTTTGCCTTCATCTTTTATCTACTTACAGGTGTGCATTGTGCTTGTAGCCTTGTGTTTAGAGCGTCGGACTCACGACTTGAAGGTCGGGGGTTCGAACCCGACTCCACTGGAACAATTTGTGTCCCATAGCAAGACTCTTAACTCTTCATTGCTTCAGTTCTCCTGCTTCGGTAGAGGTTACCCAGCTTTTAAACAGGTACCAGCATTAGCTGGGGTAATTGAGGATTGGGTGTGGAGTCTCTCCAGCCCATGGACTGAAAAGCTGTACGCATCCTTCAGATTCGCCGCGCAATAGCTGCACATGTCGGCTGCACATGTGTCCCAATTGGGCCAGGTTTAATCAAATATTATTATTATTATTAATAGGTGTATAGGTGCTCCCTAACCACTGGACTCCATAGCCTCATACTATGAATATTTTTGGCCTACCCCCCTTTGGCCTATCTCTTTCGATATATATAGAAAGACCTAAATTCAATGACATCATTTTGGTATCTAGGTGTGCATCGGCGCCGTTGGCCGAGCCCGCCCGCTGCCTCGTTTTGATTCCAACGGCTCAGTCACAGCCGCACAGATAATGTGCGTGTCCTGGTCAGCCGATCATCGAGTTATCGACGGCGCCACTGTGGCCAGATTCAGCAACCGGTGGAAGGAGCTGCTGGAACATCCGGAGCATTTCCTGCTGCATCTCAAATAGCTGACGAGTCTGCATAGCGACCCGGACAATTGGAAAATTGAAATTCAGTTTTATGGTAACTTTTTGATTTCGTTACTGTTAGTAGCATGATGGGGTTCGACTTAAAATATACAGAAACTGTAACTTTTTTCTCGTTGGATCAAATTGTTTTTCCTAGCTTTGCTCTATATGTAAATAAGGTATTCGATAATTCAACCACAGATTAAGCACCTCTAGTGTATTATACTTGTTTAGCCCATCCGATATGTGTTGAAAAAGACAAATCATGTCACTTTAATTTTCATATTATGGGTCTTAGCGACGAAGTTAACATGCATTAACAAGTAAATTTGAGTCGTTTTAAAAGCAAACATTTCTGAGCTTCTTTCAGATTTTGAAGCAGACACTTTAAGCAACATTAACATTTTTTATTTAGGAATCTCTTTTTTCAGAAATTCACTTTAATATTGCGTACATGTCCCTACTACTCTACTAACAGTGCAAAACTAGCCAATTATGATTCAAATATGTAAAAAAAATTAGCGACTTTTACCACAAGAGCTGTTGTTGAATTTTTATTCAAGCAAATAATAACGAACTTGTCTTGTATTGGACTTATTGCTGGTTTGCATAACTCACAGTAAAATGCGCCATTTAGCTTTCCTTAGTTAACTTTCAGCTTAACTTTTGCGTTAACATTCTTTAAAGATAAAATTAAAAAAATGGTCATTCCTTGCTTCCATAAAATATACAAAATTGGTTAGCTTTAGTACCTAGAATACACGTAGTCCTCAATTCTCTTTTTTGAGTCATTTTCCAACAAAAAATTGTGGCTGATTGTAACAGTCTTACCACTTCTTGTTTAAAATTTCAAATTGTCAAAAATTTCATGAGGTGCTTATATTTGCATCACAGAAAATTGTCACAAAATGTCTTTCATGCTTGCTGCAGATAGTAATGTAGCTTGTAAATGGGTTCAGAAATGTCATGTACAAGAGATGCTATTAATAATTTGAGTAACGGAATGAACGTTAAACGTGCATAGGCAATGAACAATGTGCGCAACTTATGTACTGATTAAATATGATGATACGTATTGGAAAAGCTATAGTGATTGCTTAGAGTATAATGTGCATAAAACAAATGATAGATTACTAAAAAGTCTTATTCCTACTATTGCGAACGCGTAGGATGTTTTACAGTCTTGATAAACCCGTTGAGTAGCATACACACGGGAAGTTAATGACGCAGCTTTGCCTAACTAGGCATCACAACACACCACAACCGAAATTGCGCGCATGAGTTTAGCAATTTAGTGCAGATAAAGAAACTAGATTAATTGCCTGCACCTGCAATATTAACGCCAATGAAGCAGAACCTTAGTTCAAATAATAATTGCAGGAGGGCTGCGGGCAATGGCACATCATAAATCTACTGTGACACTAGACCCGCAGGAGGCGATTCTGCCAATTTCGCTGACTCCTGAGCACACACGCACACAGGTGTGTACATCTGCCCTGACTTTCTCATCATCAGACAGTGTACACTCTACTCGTAACTGTGCCTTGGAGGTTGGCCCTCAAGTGTATAAATTGCACAACAAGCCCCCAAGCCTTCTCTCCGCGGCTGCGCCACAATTTAACGTGGCCTCGCCGCGGAATCGAGCTCAGGGACCTTGGTGCGAGAGGCAAACGCGTTAACCGCTCTGCCACTGGCCCCTCCCCTGAACTTCTGGCTTGGAACCGGTTATTCTGCGATGAGAATTTCACATTTAAAGACTTTCAAAGAATAATCAAGATAAAAAATGTTCGATTAGCAACCAAATGAAACTTAAACAGAAAAAACTAAGCATAAATTATATACGAATAAATACTGGAAGTTACTGTGTGCGCATTTCAAAAAACTCAGCATGGGCCCATATTTAGTGATCCTGGCGGTCAAATGTACTTTAAATTACCAAAGTACTCGTAGATTCGGGACGTTGCACTCGAGCTAGCTCGTATGATTGAACCATCGACAAATAACTTGTTTGTTTATTCAATAATTAAGGAAACTGAAAGGAACAAATCAGTAAAAAATAGTCACGTACAACCACACCCACTCAAATACTAACGATTCAACTAGCTGGGACAAAAGCTTAAGTACAAATGCCCTTTTAGAACACGTACATTTTAAAATTAGTGTAAAAGTTCAATGTACTTAAAGTTTAGCAGACCATAAAATACTTTTCACAGATGAAGCGCGAGTGCAGCGTCCTTCTTCTAGTGGTCCTTGTGCACTTCATAATTAATAGCAGTCTAGCAATCCTCAAGCATCTCGGGTTCAACCCAATCTGCTGGCACCCAGCGCCCTTCGGCCTCCGCGGTGGCCACCAAATTGAGCACATCCGTCTGCACACTGAGCAGGCTGTCGCAGAGAATCGCAGCGTCAAACACCGGTCTGTAGAGCTTCTCTAACAGGACGCTCTGACGAATCGCCTCCTGAAGCTGCTGTTCCGTGCCCGCCTCGCAGGACCCTGGCACGAGGCCGAGCGACTTCGCTTCAGCCAGAAGGTCGCGCTGTGCTGCCACATCCGGCGTGGCCAGAAATACGACTAGGGGCCGGAATTCCGGACGTCGAAGACGGCGTACAGCTGACGGATGACAGTCGATCACGGCGGTGGGGCGCTCGGCTTGACCAGAAGTATCGCCGCGAGAGGCCAGATCCCGGATGGACTCCAGACTGAGGCCAATTAGCTCTCCACTGAGGGAGATTGGTTCATGGCAGATAGGGGACTTAGATAAAGACACTCTAGGAACTGGGGTGAAGTCAACCCATAGACACTCTAGGAACTGGGGTGAAGTCAACCCATAGACACTCTAGGAACTGGGGTGAAGTCAACCCATAGACACTCTAGGAACTGGGGTGAAGTCAACCCATAGACACTCTAGGAACTGGGGTGAAGTCAACCCATAGACACTCTAGGAACTGGGGTGAAGTCAACCCATAGACACTCTAGGAACTGGGGTGAAGTCAACCCATAGACACTCTAGGAACTGGGGTGAAGTCAACCCATAGACACTCTAGGAACTGGGGTGAAGTCAACCCATAGACACTCTAGGAACTGGGGTGAAGTCAACCCATAGACACTCTAGGAACTGGGGTGAAGTCAACCCAAGGACACTCTAGGAACTGGGGTGAAGTCAACCCATAGACACTCTAGGAACTGGGGTGAAGTCAACCCATAGACACTCTAGGAACTGGGGTGAAGTCAACCCATAGATATTCTAGGAACTGGGGTGAAGTCAACCCATAGACACTCTAGGAACTGGGGTGAAGTCAACCCATAGACACTCTAGGAACTGGGGTGAAGTCAACCCATAGACACTCTAGGAACTGGGGTGAAGTCAACCCATAGACACTCTAGGAACTGGGGTGAAGTCAACCCATAGACACTCTAGGAACTGGGGTGAAGTCAACCCATAGACACTCTAGGAACTGGGGTGAAGTCAACCCATAGACACTCTAGGAACTGGGGTGAAGTCAACCCATAGACACTCTAGGAACTGGGGTGAAGTCAACCCATAGACACTCTAGGAACTGGGGTGAAGTCAACCCATAGACACTCTAGGAACTGGGGTGAAGTCAACCCATAGATATTCTAGGAACTGGGGATAACAGAATCAGTTTTCGCACCTTTCGCCGCCAACGCCAGTGCCAGCGCCGAGTTTTTGAAACTCGACGAACTCTCCAGCGGTGACAGCCTTCAGCATGTCTTGCCTGGGCATGAAGGCGTAGTCTGTACCCTCCAGGCCAATTCGATCCGGGTCGCTGGTGGTCAGGCGCGGACCGGCAAACTTCAAAGGATACTGCTGGCATAGGCGGCGACGAAGTAGGTCGCGGCTGACACCGGCTGGGCCCGTCAGAACCAGCAGCTGCAGCGGCGACGGCGGCAGCCTGGCGACGTCTTCGTACAGGACCAGCTCAGTGCGGTCGAACTCGGCCGCCGATCGGGCACGAAAGATCGCTGGCTTCTGGGTGTGCAGCTTCGTGTACAGCTGCTTCACTGACGGCGGTTTTGGGGAGGGGGCGAAGTTTTTCTTTCAGATTGTCACTCTGTAGCTCACTGTCACTCTATAGCTCATTGTCACTCTGTAGCTCATTGTCACTCTAGAGCCCATTGTCACTCTGTAGCTCACTGTCACTCTATAGCTCATTGTCACTCTGTAGCTCACTGTCACTCTATAGCTCATTGTCACTCTATAGCTCATTGTCACTCTATAGCTCATTGTCACTCTATAGCACATTGTCACTCTAGAGCTCATTGTCACTCTCTAGCTCATTGTCTCTCTGTAACTCATTGTCACTCTGTAGCTCATTGTCACTCTGTAGCTCATTGTCACTCTGTAGCTCATTGTCACTCTAGAGCCCATTGTCACTCTCTAGCTCATTGTCTCTCTAGAGCTCATTGTCACTCTATAGCTCATTGTCACTCTGTAGCTCATAGCCAAAGCCAAGCTGTCCTTGGCGTTAAATTTAGCCCTACTAGGCTAGGATCTGTCACTAAAAAATGTCCTTGTGTCAGCCAGCCAATCCAAGCACTCACGCTTCTCAGTTGGGCCTGGCACGATTCGGCTGGCCGGACAGAATGCCTTGCGTCGTTCTTCAAGCGTCTGCGACGGGATGAGGCGGGCGGCCTCGCGCGGCCGTGACACCGGGCGGGCCTGCCAGTAGGCGGGGTCGAGCTGGTCAACCACCTCAAGCACGTCGCCGTGTCGGAAGCGCAGCCCGAGCTCCGGGCTGGGCAGCAGAGGGTCCCTCTCCGGCTGATAGTCGAAGCACGCACGCAGAAGCCGCGGCGCCGGCGTCGGAGGTGGCGGCGGCGACATTGGCGACACCGGCAGCGTCTCCGACTCGATGCGAAGCGTCACCCGGCCGACGGACTGGCGGAGCAGCCGCTGAAGAGCCTCCGGCGTCTCCATCGGCTGGCCGTTGGCCTCTCGGATGATGTCGCCAGGTCGGAGGCCGCCAGCAACATCAGCCTGGCTGCCAGCTAGCACGCGGGCCACAGCGATGGCTGGCCGGGGCGAAGCCGACAATGACGACGATGATGCGGTACCGTCATTGCCGTTGGTGGCGTTGGCAGCGCGTTGGGTGCCTGCGCCCGACGAAGAGGCTGCCGAATTCGGGCAGATGCAGCGTACGGCGGTGAAGCCGAGCGGCTGGTCGGCGGCTTTCAGCAGGGTGACTTCTCGAGAGAACAACATCGGCGCCGTCGCCACACCGTCGGCATCGTGACCAACGCCGCCGTTGCCTCCGGCGCTGCGGATTCCACCGGCGACGCTTCTGCGATAGGCGCCTGGTGGCGGAGGACGCTGCGGTGCTGATTGCTGCTGCCTGCGCAGCGGAACTGTGGCAGCCGCGGCAGCCGCAGCGTCTGGCGAGTCAACCCCGCCGATGGCTGATAGGTCGATTTCTTGGAAATCGTCCAGATCAATCGTCAGCTCCGGCGATGGTCGCCCCACCTGAAGTAGGCAACCCCACAGGGCAACCAGGTGAGGGCGGAGCAGCCGCTGCAGCAGCTCCTCGGATTCTGGCGAGCCGATGAGGCAGGCAGCTTCAACTGCAGGCGGCATCGGATCGCCGACTTCGTCACTGGCGCTGTCTGGGAACGGACTGCTGGGCTGGCCGTGATGCTTCAGCCGCTGAATCACCGCGCCGAGGCCACAGACGTTGGGTAGCGGCGGCCGTGTCAGAAAGTCGGCCAAGAAGTTGGCGTCAGCTTCGGCTACATCGGAGGATGTGAGCAGGCCTAGGCAGGCAGTGACATCGTCGCCGATACCGTAGAAGTTCACCTCGATGTCGTCGCGAGCGGTTTCAGTCTCGGTGTTTTCGTCCGAGAGGATCGCCGAGTCGTCAGTGCCCGGCGAAGCTCCATTCGAGCCAGTCCGGTCTATCATTGTGGTGGCTGTTGTTGAAGCTCCGGCATTGTCTACATTGTTCTCATCGCTGCTTTCGTCACTGCTGCTGTCACCATCGTCATCGTTGCCAAGGTCATCCGCATCTTTGGCATCTTCAGCGCGTTGACTTGTCGGTTTGCCATCGACATTGTAAAGTCCGCGATGGGCCGACGAAGATGTCGACGTCGCAACGCTGCTGCTGCCGCTGTCCGAGGACAGGGAAGTCGAGGAGGACGAGCCAGACAGCGAAAATGGCGAGTCGCGTCCCTGTGGCACACTTTTTAATGAAGTCATCGGCGGTTTCTGCTTCTGCGATTCCGAAAGAGGCAACATTGTCAATGGTTTAGAGGCTGGAAAGTGAACCGTTTTTTATTTAAGCATTTTTTAACAAAAAATATATTTTTAAAAATAAATAATAAACGTAGATGTGGTTTAAAACATTTATGCCAAGATATATTCAGCTTTATATTTCATAAAAGGCGCATAGAAAAATAGACAGTAAGAATATTTTTACTTTACTCTGTAACTACTCGTAGAGGCATGCAGAGAAACTTCAATGTCAAAACGTCTAGACATCTTAAAAAAACTCAGTCAATCTCAGCGATGGACGGAGGAGCAGAAAGTACAAATAAAAGTACACGTTGTGCGCGTCTAATCAGAGAAAATACGAAAGAATTTTTGAGTCGCCAGGTCACTTCTCAGAACTGGGGGGCAGCAGCAGGCACATGTTGGCCACTGGCGGGCGCCACTTTGAGTCTGAGAATTTGGCGTTGAATTTCTCGTAGGTCAACTCGTCCAGGGATTTGCCAGTTTTACTCTTCATCTCCAGGTACATGCCCAGGTTGTCGCGGGGCGGCAGGTAGATCCGACTGGGAGATCATGTTAGGGATTTGAGAAATCGATCATGCTGTTACGATATTTTTATGCACTTAACACCAACCAGTAAAAAAGTACTTTACGGTACTTCGGTCAGGGACACTCATTTAGGGAACTTCAGGTACAGTACAAATAATATTGGTACAGAACATGTACTTTAGGATAATCTAGGTACAGAACAAGTACTTTAGGATAATCTAGGTTCAGAACATGTACTTTAGGATAATCTAGGTACAGATTATGTACTTTAGGATATTCTAGGTAAAAAAGTGTACCTTTAGAAAGCTGAGGGCACAGTACATGAACTTTAAGGAAGTCCAGGTACGTGCTTAGTTTTACAAGATATGAATCATGAATCATGTACTTTAGAAGATTAAGGGTGAAATATCAACGATCAAGGCAATTGAATTTTATTTAGTACGTTAAAACAAATTTGTTATAAGTTTGTGTTTTTTTGTTCCTCTTGTACTTACCGATCCCACCTGGGACTCTCGATCTTGAGCAGGCCCCTGACCGCGCCGCTCAGCGCTTGCACGTGCTGAAAGTCGTGCACGCCAATCTTAGGCAGGTTGGAGGCGTCGACCAGAATTAGCCGGCGCCCGTTGATGCCATTGGTGAGGAAGCAGTCCCTGTACTGGCCGAATCCGAGGCTGCAAACCCAATCAGCCACCTGCTCAGCTGACCAGTACAGGCACTCCGGAATCTCCGGATTCTGCAGATCGGCAATCTGCGACTCCATAGCGCTGAAATTTCCGGAATTAATTTTTTACGCATTAAAAAGTTCGTTAAAACTCAGAAGATAATTAATATGAAACTTCCGGGTTGAAAGGCGTTCCTGTTTCGCACTTTGAGACTTGAGACTTTTGTTTAGCCTACACTAAATTATTTTTAATAAAATAACATTTTTCTGAATATGTCGGACAAAGACAAATTTGAATTTGTTTCTTAGAAAATATTTACATATTCATTTACATACGTGGATATTCGACCAAGATGTTCTTATATAGAAAAAATTTGAACGAAATTACAAATTATATTTATTGTAAATACGTACACGAGTATATTTTTCATTCAGGTCATACAAACAAATACTAAGAAATCTGCATGCAGGAAATATCGCAAAACTTTTCTTAACAATTTAATTATGAAAGAGTCTGTCAAGGTAACAAAATAGGTTTTCGGACGGAAAAAATCAGGTACGACACGTGACGGAATTCAGGAGACAACTCGGAAAACTGTTCTACCACATAATTTGTTTGCCTCTTTGCAGATGTTTGATCGAAGTTACAAATAATATTAGCCATCACTACTCGAAACATAATTGTATTGTTTTTGAAATAGTAAAAGGTTGATTTATTTTAACTTCACGACCAGCTACAAGTAAACAAAGATGTTCTATAATTAACTTCACTGCTTAATCTATCCATCTGTATCTACTCAAGGCACGGCAAACATTTCCTAGAAAAAATCCGTTGCGATGATATAGTTTTTTTTCGCAGCAAAACAGAGGAATTGAGTTTCTATGTGCTAGAAAAAATATTTCGCTTACAAGTAAAAAAAATTCGATGTCAAAGAGAGTTCTTTCGAAGCTGGAATTTCTGAATTAATTAGCCGCCTTCTTTAGCAGACTCAGCTGGGCCTTGATGCTGGCGTTCGGAGGCGGAGCTGAGACACTCAGACTTTGGCCCGCCTGGGCGGACCGGTTGCTCAAGTCGAACAGGTTGAGTATGGATGTCCGCTGGAACAGATGGGATTTGGAGTTTGGGTTCGGGATTTTCAACTTATTGGCGATTGAATGCCGATTATCGAGCTTGGGCCTTTGTTCCGGTTTGGAAACCTTCCGGTTTGGAAACCTTCCGGTTTGGAAACCTTCCGGTTTGGAAACCTTCCGGTTTGGAAACCTTCCGGTTTGGAAACCTTCCGGTTTGGAAACCTTCCGGTTTGGAAACCTTCCGGTTTGGAAACCTTCCGATTTGGAAACCTTCCGGTTTGGAAACCTTCCGGTTTGGAAACCTTCCGATTTGGAAACCTTCCGATTTGGAAACCTTCCGGTTTGGAACCCGGGAATCATTTCGGCTCGCAGTTCCCTACGCAGATCCCGCAGCTCACATTCGGCAGCGGTGGCAAGCTGAGCATCGAAGGCGGCTGTGTCAGCCTGGCGCCCCTGACACCGTGTGGCTGAAAGTACAGGTGCGCCCTGGGATTGTACACCTTGTGCTCGCCGCGCTGCGGCATGAAGAGCGCCGGTATGGTGACCTCGTCGTGGCCCGCTAGCTGGCTCCCAGCTTCATCGTCCTCATCGTCGAAGCCGGTGTTCGAATCGGCAGCCAGGCGCGACAGCTCCATGAGCTGCGCCTCGACTTCGCGCGCGATCTCCGCCCGGATCTGTGCCACCAGGCGAGCCTTGTGCTCCTTGGTGAGGTGGCTCAGCAGCTCCATGCGCTCGAAGAAGTCGTCCGGAAAGCCCTCGCCCCAGGCTGGGAGCGGCCGGCCCACCATGAAATTCTTCAGGGGCCGCTGCGGCCGTGGCGGAACACGAATGCCGGCCTTCTTCGGCGGCTGCTGGGACTGCGTCGGCGGCTGCGGCTATAAGGAAAGAAACGAAAAATAAACTACGTCATATATACAACATTGAATGACCAGATTGAACGACTAAACATTGACATCCGACTGTCACCATTGACATCCGACTGTCAGCATTGACATCCGACTGTCAGCATTGACATCCGACTGTCACCATAGACATCCGACTGTCACCATTGACATCCGACTGTCAGCATTGACATCCGACTGTCACCATTGACATCCGACTGTCAACATTGACATCCGACAGTCAACATTGACATCCGACAGTCACCATTGACATCCGACAGTCAACATTGACATCCGACTGTCAACATTGACATCCGACAGTCAACATTGACATCCGACAGTCAGCATTGACATCCGACTGTCACGACTGGCATCCGACTGTCACCATCGACATCTGACTGTCACCATCGACATCTGACTGTCACCATTGACACCTGACTGTCACCATTGACACCTGACTGTCACCATTGACACCCGACTGTCAGCACTCAGGGCTTATTACCGCTGAGTCCTCGCCTGCTGCCAGCGGTGTCGCTCTTCGACCCGAAGACCTCCGTGAGCCCGGCAGGGAGCGCTGGGCGCTGGTGGCTCTGTCATTGGTCTCCGTTGTCGGTTGCCGCTGGACGGAGAACTCGGCGACGCTTTTGGAACCAATCTGCGCCTCCAGTGCCTTCAGTTTGTCTCTGCAGGGCGAATTACGGAATGCAGCATGAGGTAAGGGTCTTATTAACTGTAGAGAGACCACAGGGCTATTTCGAATACCCACTGCCTACTTCACTTCACAAAAACGTGGATAAAAATTTTGCGGCCGTGGTATTTCTACTGGTTTAAACTAGCTACTCAATTATCAAAGAATCTCAACAGAAAATTAATTTTTTTTCTCAAAAATCTTACATGTAGTCCTGTTCTAGTTGAGCGAATTTCTCTGAGAACTCTTCGTTCAACCTGTCGAATTCCTCTTTTGGTACGTTTTCCTGGAAACCGTTAAGAGTGTGATTGTAGTTAAACAAATTTAATTTTGCGATTCAAGTTAGTTGCTGATTTTATAAAAGGTTCATATCTAAATTAATTAGATTATTAGGCTAGAAATATACGAAGCATGCCTGTTAAATTAGTAAAAATTTACGTGTAAGATTAGTAGTTTAGTTATTAATTAGTAATTTCACTTTCTAACCTCCTAAATATTTCGTTTGACATATCAGAAGATTAAAAAAGACTTATTCGTCTTATTTTTTGGACTCGTTCATCTAACTTGAAAAGCCTTTGACACTAATGTGATAGTAATTCTGGAAAATATATTTTCAGAATATATTATCTGCCGATAGGTCAGAGGTGAGTGCGTAGTCTTACAGGCTGCGGCGTGATAGGCCTTGGAGACATGGACGCGTCGACTTTCTCCCTTGTCAGCTCCTCCTTGGTGACCTTGTTTAGATCGATCCCAGTCAGATTCTCAACCAGCTGGTACAGTGACTCGGTGTCTGGATCAAGATTAATAAGGGGCCGCCCGTGTGCTCAGAATGATTGCTGATGTCATGCGAGAACAATACAACTGCTTACTGCCTAATCTACTGGGTTAGTATTGACTGAGTAAATTTGAAATAAAATGGTTTTTTAAACAAACAATGAACTACAAAGGGGATTGATTAAATATGGACTTGCGCACATACCAAAACCTTCTAATTGGGATCTTCTAAACCTTCTAGTTAGGATCTTCTAAACCTTCTAGTTGGGATCTTCCAAACCTTCTAGTTGGGATCTTCTAAACCTTCTAGTTGGGATCTTCTAAACCTTCTAGTTGGGATCTTCTAAACCATCTTATTGGGATTTTCTAAACCATCTTATTGGGATTTTCTAAGCCTTCTAGTTGGGATCTTCTAAACCATCTTATTGGGATTTTCTAAGCCTTCTAGTTGGGATTTTCTAAACCTTCTAGTTAGGATCTTCTAAACCTTCTAGTTAGGATCTTCTAAACCTTCTAGTTGGGATCTTCTAAACCTTCTAGTTGGGATCTTCCAAACCATCTAGTTGGGATCTTCTAAACCTTCTAGTTGGGATCTTCTAAACCTTCTAGTTGGGATCTTCTAAACCTTCTAGTTGGGATCTTCTAAACCTTCTAGTTGGGATCTTCTAAACCTTCTAGTTGGGATTTTCTAAGCCTTCTAGTTGGGATTTTCTAAGCCTTCTAGTTGGGATTTTCTAAACCTTCTAGTTAGGATCTTCTAAACCTTCTAGTTAGGATCTTCTAAACCTTCTAGTTGGGATATTCCAAACCATCTAGTTGGGATCTTCTAAACCTTCTATTTGGGATTTTCCAAACCTTCTAGTTGGGATTATCTAAGCCTTCTAGTTGGGATTATCTAAACCATCTAGTTGGGATCTTCGTAACAGCTTCGGTGTAGAGGGTCGCCAGAAGTAAAAAAAAAGTTGAAATGGCAATTTGAAATCCGACATGCAAAACCATAGGTCAGATTTGGTGCTGGAACATCACACAAAACGGCTTTCGAATCCGAAATAAATAGATTAAAGTGTGATCTCAAATGTGCACTTTGAAATTGCATCTCATGCTGAATTAGAAAATAAATTATTGAACCATTTTGAAGGGTGACTTTTCCGAGCGTGAAAATGTATGGGTTAGTATAAAGAGACATTGAAAGAAAAATATAAATTTACAGTTGGTGATGATTGCATTAACAAAGGTGAGGTAGAAACCTGATCTTTTGCTATTGGTTTGGGCAGTGTGACACAAAGGGGTTGTGACATTGTGGTTAGAGCGTCAGATTAATGTCTTGAAGGTCGGGGGTTCGATTCCTGACTCCATTTGTACAATTTGTATCCTTTAGCAAGACACGCTTCAGTTGACCCAGCGTTAAATGTGTACTAGCTGGGTTAATTGAGGGTGGGTGTGGCGTCCCCCGAGTCCATGGACTGAACGGCTGTACGCAGCCTTCAGGTCTAAAAAATTTGCGTGAACAAAACTCAAGGTTTGGAAGAGAAAAATTACCATAGACACTGCGAAAGCTTGTCTGAATGACTCTGAAAATTGTAGCAGGCAAATGAAACACATCCGTTAATAAAACTAATATTTTTTCTCAGCAATCGCTTCAATGCGAAATCGCACCATTCTGATTGACCTTACTGCAACGTCATTAGCAACGTCGTCAAAAAATGAAAAAAAAATAATTGCAGGAGGGCTGTGGGCAATGGTACATCATTTGGTGACACTAGAATTTCACTGACTCCTGAGCACACGCACACAGATACCGTACGCAGGCACAAACACACAGGATTGTACATCTGCCCTGACTTTCTCATTGTCGGGCAGTGTACACTTTAACTGTGCCTTGGAGGTTGGCCCTCAAGGGCGTAAATTGTATACGGCAAGCCCCCAAAGCCTTCTCTCAGCGGCTGCGCCCCAATTCAATGTGGACTCGCCGCCGAATCGAGCTCAGGGACCTTGGTGCGAGAGGCAGACGCGTTAACCGCTCTGCCACCGACCCCCTCTGTTAATTTCGTTGTTCTTCAGCAGTCCTAGTTAGCAGTTGTGTTCGAACTCACTGTTGTCCCTATCGGCGGTTCTCAGAATGGGCCACCTGGTCCAGTAGATGAGCATGGGCAGCTGGCCCGCCTCGATGTCGTTCAGCAGCAGCGGGTACTCGGTCGGGCCCAGCTCGTCGAGAGTTCGACGCCTGCGCTCCAGCTCCTCATTTGTCTCTATTGCTTCGGCTGCGGCGTTGTCCTCGGCGCTGCCCGACTGCAGCGACGGCACCTCCAAGGTGAGCAGCTCGGCATCGATGAGTTGGCGCAGGCTGAGCACAGTGTTTCCCACGTGGTCCATGCGCTCGTTCTGCACGGAGAGGCGCAGGGAGGGGCCGCCCCGCTCGGGAATCATGCCTTCGGGCACCTGGAAGCTCACCTCCTGGTAGCCGACGCTGCCTCCACTGACGTCGCCGCTGTTGTCCTCTCCTGAGGCACCCTAAAATATTTATTGATTAGGATGCTTAAGGAGGTTCAACAAAGACTGAAAAGAAGACTATTAGACAGGCTGGACACACCGAACCCAGCGAATGCTGTTTCCTATTTTACAGCTCAGTAATCGGCTATTTAAAGGACTGGCTCAATGACTCAAATATTTTGTTTTCTTTGGGCTGAAGCTCTAACCACTGGTGAGAGACACTTTTGAGTAGAGTGGACACCTGGAACCAAGAAACAACTCTTGGTAGTAGAAATACCATGGAATTATCATGGAATTACCATGGAATTACCATGGAATTATCTCACATATTCACAGTTTTTCTGTATCTAGCAAACTATTGAACCAATCGCTATGAAAATGTAGAACACAGGTTAAAATTTTCCACTCTATCCAATGAAACAGCTTCCAGAATCACCAGAATCGGCATCGTCAAGATATTCAACGATTCCATGGGGTATTTGAAATTCCCCCGTGCTCTTTCGCCAGGAGGAAAATAACGTGGTGTTTTCTATTGTTTAACGTTTCCAAGCAACGCGCACCTGTCGTTTTCGTGGCATTCGACGCTTCTCATCGGCCGCCCTGGTCAGCACGTCCTGCACTTCCAGCCGGTGAGTCGCCGTCTCCATGTCGCCGCCGCCGAACTCAACCTCCACCATCACCTGCTTGGCTTTCACCTGCCTGGCCGGATAAACCCGGATGTGGAGTCTCCGGCCAAACTCCGGCTCGTGAGTCCACACCTCCGCGTCTGCGGTCTCAACAGGTAGCGCAATCTCGGCTGGCATCTGCAATATGAGCAGGAATCCTGAGACACAGTGGCTAGAGCCAGTGATCGACTTGGTACTCGAATGGTGTGACCGAGTGGTTGGGAGTATAAATGATAATAATTGCAGGAGGGCTGCGGGCAGTGGCACATCATTTGGTGACACTAGACCCGCACCCAGCGAGCAGGCAATTCTGCCCATTTCGCTGACTCCTGAGCACACGCACACACAAATACCGCATGCAGGCACACGCTCACACAGGTGTGTACATCTGCCCTGCACACTCTCACTGTGTCTTGGGGGTTGGCCCTTCTCTCCGCGGCTGCGCCCCAATTTAGTGTGGCCTCACCCTGGCATCGAGCTCATGGACATTGAACGCGTTAGACCGGAACACAGTTTCAGAGGCTGTAACACAAACACTGGGGCTTCCTGTACATACGGTCTAATTCGCTAATTCGCTAATTCGGGTAAGAGCTGCAAGCGAATTTCAGATAATTCATTGTCAGATATTGGAGTCAGATTATTCAGAATACGGAGGGAAAAGTTCACCAATGGAAAAAACCCAAAGCCAACGGACCGGAACTGCCGGCTCGTCCACTTCGCTCATCGACTCGAGCTCAATCTCGGGAAATTCCTCGTCCACCTGCTGCACAGCCGCCGCAGTTTTCTCCTCGGTCGCTTGCCGTTCGAGCGTCCCCTCAGCTGACGACTCTCTGGCCTCTCCGGCCTCTTCATCGGCATCGTCAACGCCTGCGTTGACGTCTTCACCAGCGTCGGATACTTCGGCCTCGGACTCCAGGTCGCTCTGGTCCTCAGCAAAGTAGCGGCCGAGGTGTTCCACACCCATGGCCGCCCGCTTCTTGAAGTCGTGCATGCGGAACTTCCATCGTCGGCCGTGGCCGCGGGCCATCTGCACCCTGGCGAAGAGCTTCTCCCAGTTCATGATGCGGCGCTCGCGTCCGACTCGCTTCACCTCGGCGTCCTGCGTTGTCAGGCGACGCAGCGCGATCTCCAGCTGGCTCTTCTTGCGCGCGTAGTCCTCGTGCATCTTCTGCAGGGCGGCCTTCTTCTCCTCCCAGGGCGAGCTGTACACGCGCACGAGTCGCAGCAGCTCCCACAGCGGGAATTGCAGGTCCGAGTAGCTGAAGCGGGGGTACATTGTCTGACAATCATCGTTAAGAAGTAAGAAGGCCGCACTTAGCATGACAATCAACTTTGGTTTATCACTGAATGAACTGGCAATAATACAAAAAATAATAACTTGCAACACCTGCTCTAATAGGGCCAGATGTGCAGCCCACAGCTCAGCCCCAGCTATCGCGCGTTGCATCTGAAGGCTGCGTACGACTGTTCAGTCCATGGACTGGGGAGATGCCACACCAACCATCCATTACCCCAGCCAATTCTGGTACCCATTTAACAGCTGGGTGTTAAGTGTATAGCAAAAAGCCACAAGTTGTTACAGTGGAGTCAGGAATCGAACCCCCGATCTTCAAGTCGTAAGTTCGACTCCAACCCCCCACTAGGCTACTAGCACACACACACATGTGTGAATCTTTAAGAGACTTTCTCATTGTCTATTTTTTAACTTGATTTTCAGCTGGCTCACCTGCGAAATAGTTTTCCAGAAATTAGAGACAACTGCAGCAGAAAATTCGGTGGCAGCATCTGTTGCATTAGTTCGTCTTTGAAGTAGATAAACTGCAAGGATGGTGTGTGCTGATGTTCGAGTGTTTCATTCCAGCCGGTAAAAAGGCACTTCACATTGAGCAAGCCAACTCACATTGTCCATATCTGCCTGCAGCAGAGCGAGCGAACCAACAACACCGTCCACCAGGGTGATGAACTGGCGATAGACCTCCGGATCATCTTCGAGTGTCTGCTCCTCGTACTCAATCTAACAAATCAGTGAAAGCTGAATTCTTAGTAGAATGTTTAATTATTGGAATTACTCTCGCAACTGCTTTAACTCACCTCGACATTATCCTCCTCGCTGAATGCGACCTGCTGCGGTTGCCGCGACATTCTTCTCTCAAATGCTTTCCCACCGGTTTGTTAAAGATGTTTTGTGCAACAATGGCTCAGATATTTTTGCCTGAAAGGGTAAAGAAATCAGTATAGTCTCTAAATGTCACAGGTAGATAATCGAATCTCTGGTTCCGTCTGCGATAAAAATATCACGGCAAACAAAAAACTAACGCTTCAACGGGTAAGTAAGAACCTGAAACGAGTGTGCTGCACATTTTACTTTAATAATCAGCATTTTGCGTGTACACATAGGTGAGCATTCTCTGGTAGTTAACAGTAAACAGGCAAGCGTAAAGTTAAGGGCAAAGCGTAGAGTTAAACGAAATTGTTGACGCTTACTTATTAATCTGAGAAATAGATTTCAAAAGACGTCTCTGTTTTAAAAGACAAATTTTGAAGTCTAACAAAAATTAATGAAATGTTCTCTTTTTTAATAAATAATCAAAACATCTAGAAAGAAATATTTATCTGACAATATCTTCATTTAGGCGGTGAGTGGCACCAAGGTCCCTGAGCTCGATTCCGCGGCGAGGCCACATTCATTTAGGGTGCAGCCTCGAAGAGAAGGCTTTGAGGGCCAAATTCCAGGACACTGTCAAAGCGTACACTGCCTCACTATGAGAGTAGATGTAATGGACAGAATCGCCCCCTCGCTGAATGCGTATCTGCTGTCACCAACGTGCCATTGCTCACAGCCCTCCGGCAAATATTATAACATATTATCACATATTATCACATATTATCACATATTATCACATATTATCACATATTATCACATATTATCACCCGATCACATATCTTGCTAGGTTAATTAAACAAGCAACGAAAACTTTTGACAATATAAATTTGAATCAGACATTGATTTACAGGAAAGTGAAAGAGCAGCATGTAACGTCTATCGCAAATCCAGTTGAAAACAAACTGCACGAATGATTGACACGTCCGGTTGCGTGAAAATGTTATTAAAAGACCCGTAAAATATTGAAGATAAAAATATTAGAAACTATGGACGGTTCTCAGTGAGGAATGTTTATGAAAGCATTATTTGGTCAGCTGAATGAAATTTCAGCCGGAATGTTTTTTATAAAAATAACCTCAGAATTGATCATTGACTCACAAATTTTTACAAGAACAAAACAGGTGCTCTTCACCAATATCGTACTTATCCTATTCTTCATCACTAAACTAACCAAGATTAAATCGAGCCAAACCAATTCTGTTACAGGACAACGAGCAAATCACAAGCCAGATTGTAATACAATACGTGAAAAAGCAAGACAAAAATATTATGAATGAAGAAAAAAGCTGTGCAGTCTTAGAGTAACAAAATATCGCGCACATCTTTAATGCATTTTTAGGTCGAGAAACGCGCAGAACACATTTTGGCAAATTTAAAGTCTTTACGCTCACAATAAAGGCAACGCTAACTTTTAAACAGTAAAATAATATCATTGTTAAGAAATGACTTTCGAGTCTACTATACTCAAAGTGCCTTGGTAAAGCTTCAAACACCAGGATAAAATGAATAACGATCCCACATTTCGGGAGAAAATAACCTTTGCTTTCCTTGACAAAAAAAGCAAAAAAAACATTACGAAGCCTGTGTTCATTTTTTTCGAAACATTGGTTGCTGCTGCTGCTGCTGCTGCTGCTGCTGCGTGATCCCACCGCTGCCCCCAGACTGAAGAGTTTTGTAGCCGCTGCCACCGCCACCCTGCCTCTGCGCCACCAGCTGGTTCAGTGTGTAAGGTTCTGGCATTCCGCCAATGTTAACATTTGTTAGACGCAGCGGTCTACCCTGCTGCTGCTGCTGTTGCTGCATCATCATCTGCTGTTGCTGCTGCTGCGCCTGCTGCTGCTGTTGCAGGAGCTGATGATCTGCCAATAATGCGGCTGACATTGAAGGCGGCACCTGCATCTGCTGCATCTGCTGAAGATCTGCAAAGTACATGTCGGCTTTGTCTCGTTCCTCCGGTGTTACAGGAATGCCATCCAAGCTGTGCAGGTGTCTCAGGCGGTGCACACAGATCGGTCTGTGTAACAACCGACGGGCCAGTGGGTTGCCTAGCAACGTGAGACTCTGCAGTCTGCTAAGGCTGTGCAACCTGTCGAGCTCTGAGAGGTCCGCCAGCTTGTTGGCGCTAATGTAGAGCGTGTGGAGGTAGGGACAATGGTCCGGAATGCTGCCAAGATCTTTCAGACGGTTTTCTTCGACGTGCAGTTCCTTAAGCAATTCAGAATTATGTACGCTTGGATTACAGTTCGGAAATAAGAAACTACGCTACAGATGTCGCCAATGCGGCATCATTTTGTGCCATAGACGATTTAATTCCATTTTCTATTCCCATTGTTAATATTGAAGGTTTTTTGCCACCAGCCACCCTGACGAGAATTATTAAAGGTTTTCATGACGAAAGGTTAACTGTTTAACAAGAAAAAAGGAATATGTGGGGCCTCCGGTTGTCTTTCTGCTGTTAAATATGATTTTACCATAGACAGCAGACCGTTAAGATAGCTCGATGGCTAGATATCCAGATTGGTACAGTAACTCAAAGAGCTGATCCTCAGTCTTCGTAACATACACGTACAAAAATAAACTATTAACTAATAGCTGCGCTTACCTGCACATAGGGACACCCGCTCAGGTTGACCGTCCTAAGCTTATTCCGATCTAGAACAAGCTCACGCAGTTGGGCCGACTGCAGCCCATCTGTGGACTGAAGCTCGTTGCCCTGCAGGAACAGAGTGCGCAACGATGGCAGCCGGTGCAACTGAAGCGGCGCCGCGTCCTTGATGCCATTGTACGCCAAATGAAGTACCTCAAGCGTTGGCAGAATGGATCCAGTGCCACTGGCCAATGACTCGATGTGGTTGTGGTTTAGGCAGAGGACGCGCAAGGATGGCAGGCTAGCGATGCCGTTCACCGAGGTGAGCGAGTTGGACTCGAGGTTGACGCTGCGCAAGTTGATGAACCGATCGTGCAAGTTGAGCTCGATAGTACGAAGGCTGCTGCGGGACATGTCCAGCTCTTTCAGATCGTAGAACCTGTCGTGGCCAAACTTCTCAATCAGCAGGTCGGTGGTTAGCTTTCCGCCCAGCAACTGAACGGCACTCTGCACTTCATCTTGTTCGACTGGAACTCCGTCGAGTGAGCACAGAGAGCGGAGGTGATAGATCACCGTTGAACGGTAGCTGTGCGAGTTCACAGCGATCGGATTGTCGCCTAGGTCCAATATCAACAGCGACTGCAAGGACTTCAGGTAGAACAGTTCACGGGTGTCCTGGATGCGATTCAAGCCGATGAAGAGCTGAGCCAGACTAGAGTACTTGTCGATTCCCGCCAGGCCAGTCACGTGATTGTTCAGCAGGTTCAGGCAGGAAAGATTGGGGGCGTGCAGTCCATTCCCGATCTGCTCGATGCAGTTGTGAGACAGGATCAGAGTTCGCAGGGCCGGATAGCTGCCAGTTGGCATTGTGCCGATCAGGTTGTGTGTTGCCGACAGCTCCTCGAGCTGGGAGCACGCCTCCAGACCTTCGATGCGCGACACATGATTGTAGTTGATGGAGAGCCAGCGCAGGTTAAAGCAGCGCTCCAGGCCGGATATGCGAGTCAGGTTGAGTCCGTCTAGGTTGAGCATGCTCACCTGGGCGAATAACTCAGGAGGCTGTACCGGCAGGAACTGCGTGGGCGGCTCTAGGCTGATGTACTTTGGCGCGCCAGTAACGTGAGTGGCGTAGCTGAGCAAGTTGAGCCGACCAGGCATAGAGGCTGTGACCTCCTCCTCCGACACTGGCTGATCGTCTAGAGTCTGAAATAGAATTGTACTTTAACTTGATAGGAAATTAAAACCCCACTCCTTTACGCTTTAGTCCCGATATAAAAAATAGCACGCTGATTGTATAAATACGAGCGTACAAACTAGTATCGTATCTTTGTCAAGAGTAAAGAGAACGATATCAGACTAAATAGTGAGATAAGAAATGATTGCCTATGCCTTTTTGCCTATACACTTTATATATAAAGTGTATATACTACGGGTGTGTCATAAGTAATGTCACTGTGGTTGTTGTGCGGGAACCCAAAGCAATAATCATCCAAATATATTATATTCTGAAAGTACATTTATTGAGAAGTTGCCACCACACCTGAGCAGCAATTTTAATGTCTATGGCCAAAACTGTCGCAAGGATTTGTTAATCAGATTTAGCAAGCGCAACGCGATGAAATCTTCTTTTTGCAACGAGCAAAACTCAACATGAATCACGACAAGACGCACATCCAGTTCTACGCTTTCATTCGCTTCAAGCTTGGAAAATCTGCACTTGAAGTAGAGGAGGATCTCCGGAACACACTGCCAGACAACTGCCCAACTCGCAGGACAATTTACAGGTGGTTTCAGAACTTTACTCATCCTGGGTTCGAATTGGGAGATGCCGCCAGATCTGGACGACCATGTTCAACCAGGACAATAGAGAACATCGAAGTCATCAGCGACCTGGTCAAGGAAGACCCGCGGCAGTCTGTCAGGGAGCTAGCGGACTGCTTGGAGATTGATTTCAAGACAGTCCATCGCATCTTGACAGAGGATCTCCATCTCCGAAACGTCTGCTCGGTCTGGGTGCCCCATGACCTCACTGCGGACCAACGTCAGGCCCGTGTGAACTGCGACAATCAGATCCGCAAGGTGTTCAGCAGCCGGGGCTTGGATGACATCCTGAACTGCCTGGTTGTTGAGGATGAGACCTGGCTCCACCTGGATGGCAAAAGCAGCAAGGCAGACAATCGCTGCTGGCTGGGAGCTGGGGACTCCAGGCTGACTGTGACCAGGAGGTCCATCTCAGACAAGAAGACCATGCTGCTGGTGGCATTCACGCCAAACAAACGAGTCTCCATCTGTACAAATCCGCCAAACACCAAGGTCGATGGCCAGTACTTCATCGACTTTGTCCGACACACTGGGAAACTCTGGCGCACGCTCCGGTCAAACCCGATTCACCTGAACGAAGTTCTGTGACAGATGGACAACGCACGGCCCCACACCTGTCAGGCTGTTTCGGATTTTCTGGCTGGACGGCGAGTAAATCTGCTCTGGCAGAGTCCCTACAGCCCAGACTTCAACTTGTGCGACAGGTTTCTCTTTAAATGGCTGAAGGCAGACTTTTCCCAGAGAAGTTTCGCAAACCATGATGAGGTCAAAGAAGCCGCGTTGCACTGGTTCCGACAGCTGGAGGAAAAACACCTGCAGGCTGAGGTAGAGAAGCTGTACGAGCACTGCCAGAGGGTGATTGATATTGGGGGACACTATGTTGTTGATTGATACAGTTTCGTTCATCTGCGATTGTTAGTTGGTCTGTTTTACCCTTAGTGACATTACTTATGACACACCCGAAGTATATACATGTAGCATAAAAAACGTCTAATTTTGTAAGACTCTCGAGGGTGGTGACAATTCTGTTCGCGAAAAACTCGCAATGCTCACCAGACACATGCAAAGTACTGAGGTTGCAATAGCAAATTTATGCTATGACGCAACAAACCTTGAGCTCCTTGAGCTTGTTGATAACGATGACCCTGTAGGCGACCTTGTACCGGTGCCAGGGGTTTCCCTCCAGACTGAGGCCCGTCAGCATGCCGGTGTGCTTCCGCATATGGCTTAGCTCGTTGCGCAAACAGCTGAGCCGATTGAACGCCAGTCGGAGAGTTCGCAGCTTCCCGACGTGTTTCAGTCCGTCGATGGACACGATTCGATTCCATGAGACGTCAATCTCTTCAACGGGCAGTCCAGCCAGATCCTCCAGGCCCGTGAGCAGATTCGATCTAGCATTGAGCGTTCTCAGTGAGTGGAGCGAGTCCAAGCCCCGCAGGCGGGTGAGACCCAGCGCTTCAACGTGCAATTCGGCGAGGTTCTCATAAGGTGCGGTGACTGGTGGCGCGGGCTCCAAATCTGGCGTTGGCACCGCCGGGCCGGCGCCGCACACGATCTGTTGGAACGGATTGGCTGTGCGCCTACCTGTGTACTCAAGCTCAATGAGAAACTCGGGCACCAGGCAGGCGCTGTCTAAGAAATACCAGGTGCACTGGCGGCCGAGGCACTCGCAGGTGTAGCCCTCCATGCTGGCGTCGGCCATTCGAAATACCGCAGTCAGCGGCTGCTTCTGTTCGCCCGCCGACGGGTCCTGAGTTTTCTGTTCGCCGCCGCTTGCTGAAACCAGCGACTCGACCTCCTCCAGCGAAGTCACCGATTGCACCGACTTGCCGATGAAGGCTTTCACCAGCAGAATTCGAGATCTTCCTATGCCAGTTTCCTGCGCGCACTCCCGGAGCGTTGCCCGGTCGACGATGTTGATGCTGTTCGACAGCACAGCCGGGCGGCTGGTGACGCCGCGCTCCAGACAGTCCAAGAGGCCCTCAGAGTCGCCTTCGGGCCAGCGGTAGAAGAGGTAGTCCTGATACTTCTTTGCCACCATGTCCAGTGAGCAGTAGGTGCTGCGCGCTAAAGTTTGCAGCCGAGGCAGACAAGCATCCTGGTACCTGCGGATGCGCCGCGTGTCCGTCATGAATGCAGTGGATGAGAATTAAATTTCAATGCAAGTTAAATAAACAGTGAAAAGGCGCACTTTGCCATCATGACAGGCAGGTGAAGCCGGTGCACCTTGTCCACCTTGCAGGCCGTGACGCCGCACTGACGATACTGCGACGAGCAGAACCTTGAGCTAACAATGTCCGCCACCAGCTTGTGCCAGTCCTGGCCGGTGCCAAGTTCGCAGCGCACGCTGCCGCCGCTCTCCAGCTCCAGGTTGAGCAGATTCCAGGCCAGCTCCCGGTCTGTTTCAATCTTTTTCAGCGCATCGGTGTAATAGCCGCGAGTTGTGGCCCAGGCGGCTTCAAGCTGGCCAAAGTTACCGGCGCCGGCCTCCACCAGACGGGACTGTGAAATTAAAATTCATAGCATCCAATGGCTTGAAACCGATTTGAAGCCTTTGTTTATGGCGATATTTGAAAGCCTTTAACTTTAACGTCTAGTTCTAGCTTGTTCCGCTGTACGCAACTCCTCGATATCTCTGCTAGAAATTTTCACCTACCCCCACTCCTAATCTTTGATTGGTTGTCTCGGCATTATTTTCCGTTATCACTGCAGGCCTTTCTCACACCCCCTGCCCATTCATCGATCTTGATTGGTCGACTGTCTCCTCGCCCCGACTGCTAAGCCTCGCATTCTCTCACCCTCCAGTCTAGAGTGTTTCGGAGCCCATTTACCAACTGGCCAAAGACTCATTGCAGTCTATCTATTTTTTTTTATTTGTATATGAAAGCGAAATATATTATATAAAAATATACTGTCGTAGGCAGCTGCGGCCACAAAGCTTAATAGACTCTCTCGACCTTTGCATACTCCATGACCTTTAGTTAACTTTAACAAGCCGAGTAGAAATCCTCATCATCATTACTCCATGACCTTTAGTTAACTTTAACAAGCCGAGTAGAAATCCTCATCATCAAACTTATAGAACAGCCTATAATTTTTAATACTAACGCCATAACGCCAGCCTACCTTGTGATACTCGGCCAGTCCCACGGTGACGCGCCGGCCCAAGCTGGCGCTGCTTCGTTCAAGCACTTCGGCTCGCATTGCATAGTACATGCGCTTCTTTAGCACTGTGCTGTCAGCTAGCTCAAACGGTAGCCTACTTGAGCAGTCGAATGTGTCCAGGTTGAGTAGGCGTGGCATGTGGTACAGGATGAAGATGGAATAGTTGGACAGCTGGGTCACCGGACAGGGCCTGTACTGAGGATCGCGCAAGCAGAAGCGCCTCAAAGCTGGCAAAGCGGTCAGAGATACAACATCCCGGATGGAGGTCAGAGGGTTTCCTGACAGGTTGAGGCTCTCCAGAGAGGCGTTCTCTGTGAGACAGCCAGACACCTCGGTGATGAGATTCTGCGCCAGGTTGAGCTCCTTCAAATTTGCCAGACGTTCAAAGCCAGACAGATCGGTGATTTTATTATTCGCGAGCCACAACACCTCGAGAGTGGCGCCCAGGTGATCAAGACTGCCGCCAACTTCTGTGATTGAGTTGCCATGAAGAAAAAGCTTTCTAATCCGATTGTTGGCCCCTAGGCCAGAAATCTTCGTCAGATGGCAGTCGCAAACCCAGAGCACTTCCAGGAAGGGACAGTTCTCAAGGGTGCTGATTTCGGTCAGCGACTGCTCAATTATCGACAACTCCCTGAGGTTCGGAAAAAAGTTCAGGTGCGCAAAACGCGGATAGCCACCGAAGAAGATTTCCAGTGAGGTGGTCTCGGCAGCCTCGGCTGGCAGTTTGTCGCGGTCCTCCGTGAGCCCATTCGATGTGCAGATCTCGCGAAGGAGCTCCGCGTCGCTCACTGCGATCTCGGAAACCTGCAGATGTTTTTGTTGCGATGTCGGTTCAAGCTGACAGGAAAGTCCAGCTGGTTGCAAAGGACTTCCTTAGTGTGTCCTCATAGAATTTTCATAAAAATATAATACCAATACTTAATTCCAAAGTCTTAATTTTTATTACATTATCTATGTGAGTAAACCACTCAAAAGTCACTTTCGTTGCAAAGCTAGCTACACTCTATATTTTTCTACAGTATGTGCTATTAAGCTGGTGTGTTTAAAGAAACAATAAGCATAAATTCACATAAAATTCGCATAAGTCTTTTATGTGACTTTTATGTAATATTACATAAAACGAATAACGATTTCAGAACCGATTTCTAATAAGATTCTTATCAATGTGTAATTAAATATAACTTAGAAGTTAGAAAATATCGTCTGAACATATCATGAGCTAGAATATGACACAAAGAACTGCATAACTGACACTAATTGTAAACTTTTTAACCAAAAATTTAATGATTTATTTAAAACATTAGAATTTATTTAATGCTGCAATCCTTGGGCTACTGCAATTTACTAAATCTAGCATTATTGTAAAGTCATTTTATAATACCGTAAAAATTTTAGAGCCTATTTGAGTCTTAACTATAATTATACAATCACAGGTAGGCCCTACTTCACAAACTCATATAATATCTGCTACACTATGAAGTTTGACTTAATATAACGACAATGTAAAATACTAATTGAGGCAAATGAAAACTTTGAATATCCAAATTACAAACAAGAACCAAAGCCATAAAACAAAAAACTATTATATTGTGCACTCGAAAAAGTTTTTTAGAAAATCTAGTCACTATTAAGTCTTCCATATTGACTACTGAAAGGCCAAAGATTGAGACTTATCAACAATCACTATAGATTTATTATTGAGATTTGTATAACAACAAATCAAGCAGCTACAAATCTTAAACAATAAAAAATTATGTGCATAGTTACAAATAAAAAACAGTTTCCTATAGAAAAATTCTTGTCATTCATAAAAAGGTACTCCTTCAAACTTAACGTCACATTCTATATTGTTGCCGGAACTTATTGGAAACTTCGTGATAATTTGAAATTTTTAGGGCGGTAGCAACAGAATATATCAAGCTAAGTTAATAAATTCTGGGCTAAGTTTCACATAAAATAAACTATAAAATATAACAACGTTTTGCTTGTGATCTATTTTACAATATCTTAGCTTATGCAAGCTAAAAACTTGTTTAAAATAGTCTAATATTTTTAATGTGGAGTTTTTTCTAGGAACGTGAATACTATTAGCGGCTCCTTACTTAGACTCTTAAATTTTCTTTAGTTACTAATGTAACCTTGGAAAATAAAAGAGAACTTTAAGTACGTGCTATATATATTTACCAGCGGTCATGGCTAATAAAATCGTAAATTATATAAAGACATTCCTTTCCTACCATCGATTATTCGGAATCCTGCTAGTTGTTGGTGCCATTTGCTACATGGTTATGCTTAGCGACGAACGATTTAGCAATCGGTGTTATATTTCGGAGAAGGCATTATCTCCAGGTATAGTAAAGAAAATTGAGTATTTTTTTAGTGATTTACAGTAATTATTAATTATAGCTTATTATATCTTATAATATTAATAGCATATAATAGCACACAAGCGTAGCACATTTCACACACTGAGCACGTGTGGCCTAGACAAGTGGCGCATGGCTCGTTAAAAGTTCTTCATAATTCTTACAAGGTCTTAAATAAAATGTTTTTGTTTCAATGAAATTTATTCCTTTGACATTTTCTTTGGAGTAAATAAGTAGATTGTCAATTTTGGCCATCTTTACTAACTTTAAAGTTCTTTACAGTTCTCAGCTAACTATAATATCTATTATATGTAGACAGCTGATATGTATTGTAATCTATAATTTTTAACTGTATATTGAATATAACTGAATATTAGCTCACTTTATATTATTACGAGTAATAAGGATTCCCTTCTGTATAAAACAGTTTTTTAACTTACTAACACTTATACTAACTGATAAGTGATTACTATGGCAAATACTTATACTTTCAGGAGTTGTTGAAGAGCAGTTTTACCAGGTCAACTTCATTAATGAGTACTATGAAGAAGTGCAGAAGAGATACACAGCTAAGAATCTTGAAAGGTTTGTCTTCCTTTCATTTCTGTTTTGCCAATTTAATTAGATTCATATTTACATTTAGTCACAGAATATCTATCAAAATAAAATCAAAAACATTTTCAGTGGCTCTTTCCAAAAATGGCTAGAGGAAGAAATGAATAACATTGGTTTAGATGCCTACACCCAGAACTTCACCTTCAGCTATCCACTTGTTCTTGGAGAAAAGGTAAAATTTTTACCTACAGAAGTGTAAAATTTCATATGGAACATTGACTCTGGTAGTTGTAATCAGCTATTTATAGTTTTGGATATATTAATTATTTAATTCAGTTTTTTTCTAGAATAATTGTTCCAGAATATTGTGTAAATGTTTTTAAGATTCACTTTTAACATTAATTAGACAGGTAATATTATTAGGAGGGCAAAGCAATGGTAATTTTTATTGACACTTGCATATTCAATTTGGTGACATACATACATGTCATGCATGCATGGATATGAGACTTTTCTGCCTCAGGGACCTTGGTGCAAGAGGTAGAACCACTCTGCCACTCCCCCTTTGGATTATGCTATATTTAAAGTACGAGGGGTGTTGCAAAAGTTTCCAGACTAATGCTAATCGTGGTGACAATTTGTGTTTGCTTTGGCTGAAAATTGATGTCTATGGTATTCAGCCGTAGAAAAGAATTTTCCTAAAATGTTATGCAGCTTAGTCAACCACAGCATACATGAGGGCCAAAATAGGTTGCAACCCTATGAAGCTGTTGACACCATTTTTCACAAACCAAAAGTGAGCGAAAATGAGTCGACCAAAGAATCCAGTCGGAGTTCGGGTCTAAGGAAAGCCAGCGCCACTTTATCATGGCATGCCAACGACAGGGCAAAACAGCCGATTTCCACCTCTTTGGCCCAATGAACATACCAATGCGGGGCGAGATCTTCACAACGCGCGAGGAGGTCATCGAAGTAGCCAAAAAGTCTCTACGTCAGTTCGATGCCAGCTTCTGGGGGTCTGGCTGATTCAGCGCTACCGAAAATGCATCTCCGTAAATGGCGAATACGTGGAGCGAGCGAGCAATCAACCTGTGGACGCATCTGGCGATAGAAGCGACAGTGACAGTGATTGGTAGCTGTAACTCGGAAATCGTATTTCATGACTATAATAATCTAGTGTACAATCGCTTATCACTTTGGACCATCAACTCCAAACTTTCTGAAACTTTATAATATTATAAAATACAGTTGCCTGTTCGTCTGTTTAAATTTTTTGCTGAATCAGACTAAAATTATCACCATGACGAGCATTAGTCCGGAAACTTTTGCAACCCACGTACTTAGCTGAACACCAGTCATTCTGCTGTACTGAATTTGTATCCACCCTGTCAAACACAGAGGCTCTCAGGCATTAATGTGGTTGGAATTTCTCGTGCCTACCGTGCCGCCCGCACTGAGGCACTGGTGCTTCATACCCCGCTGCGAGCCGCTGACACCGCCGGTGGCGCCGCCAACGAACGCCGAACCCAGGGCAGCGTGGCGCTAATGCTGGCTCTAGGAAAATTCTTTCGACGTGAGGCGGCAATTTTATTATGCCCAGTTTTTTTGCTTTTTTTGCTTTGCTTTTTTATGATCCTCAGCTTGGGTCTTTGTTATGAATATAGCTCACTAGGATTGATCTCAGCTGATTCTGGCACACTTTGGAAATTGTTTGTGATTCGAAACACTGGGAAATTAAGTTAAACACCCCGCCTTTCTCGAGGACTCAAAGATCCCATCACTTAACAAAAGAAAGCAAAAATATGAATGTCTCCTAAAATGGAGTCAGACCACCAGGTTACCCAAGACACGCAATCAAACTCACTAGGCCAGACGCACTGGGCCAAGGACTCGGTGCTGCTCTTCACCGAGATGGAGACAATCGGGCTTCAAGCCTGGCTGCACGCCTACCACGGCGAGGCGAACCTTCTGAAACCGATGATCTCAGTGTCGGAGCCGAGGCACCGTTCTGGCAGCATCCAGGCTGCCGTCAGTCTGGAATTCGGCGGCACTGCCGGCTGGGAGAAGCCGCGGCTGCACGTTGAAGGCGTCAACGGGGTTCTGCCCAACCTGGATCTCGTCAACACGGTGGTTCGAATCGCCCACAAGCATGGCGTTGGCCTCAAACTGCACGGCTCCGACAGACAGCCCGCGTTACTGATGCGCTCTCTGCTGTACCAGGTGGGGCTGCTGGGTCAGGGAGGGCTGATGCTGGGTCAGGGAGGGCTGATGCTGGGTCAGGGATGGCCCAAGCTGGGTCAGGGATGGCTCAAGCTGGGTCAGGGATGGCTCATGCTGGGTCAGGGAGGGCTGATGCTGGGTCAGGGATGGCTCAAGCTGGGTCAGGGATGGCTCATGCTGGGTCAGGGAGGGCTGATGCTGGGTCAGGGATGGCTCAAGCTGGGTCAGGGATGGCTCATGCTGGGTCAGGGATGGCTCATGCTGGGTCAGGGATGGCTCATGCTGGGTCAGGGATGGCTCATGCTGGGTCAGGGATGGCTCATGCTGGGTCAGGGATGGCTCATGCTGGGTCAGGGAGGGCTGATGCTGGGTCAGGGATGGCTCAAGCTGGGTCAGGGATGGCTCATGCTGGGTCAGGGATGGCTCATGCTGGGTCAGGGATGGCTCATGCTGGGTCAGGGATGACTCATGTTGGGTCAGGGATGACTCATGCTGGGTCAGGGATGACTCATGCTGGGTCAGGGATGACTCATGCTGGGTCAGGAATTGAAATCTGGGTAAATTCAGATGCTAAGTCAAGGTGGGGATCAGTGAGGTGATCTGAACCGGCGCACCCACGCCGCCCTTCGCTCACCGCAGGCCAGCGGCAGTCCCGCATCCCTGCACGGCCTGTTCTTGCCCTTCGACATTCCGGCCGTCGGTCTGAGCGGTGACGCGTCGGCCAGCATGTTGGCGAGCCGCACCGCAGGCGCCGTTGTCGAGGGCGTCTGGCGCTCCTTGAACAACCTGCAGGAGCGGCTGCACCAGTCCTTCTTCTTCTACGCCCTGCCGGCGATCGATCGCTACGTCAGCATCGGTGACTACATGCCACCCCTCGGAGTCATGCTGCTGGCCCTGACCCTGGCTGCCATCGACTCCTTTGTTGTCGGCTTCGGCGACGGCGATTCGTCGACTAAGCCCAAAAGCGGCGGCGGCGGCATCGTCGGGCCGGTGGCTCGGCTGGCTGTCATGAGCGGCTGCTTCGGCCTGCTGGCACTGCTGGCGCCCGCGTATTTCATCAGGACCGCCGCGGCCTTCCGCATCGACCCCGGCGCTGGTGTCCTCATCGGCCTGCTGTCCGTGCAGGTGCGAGTGGGATCTGGGATCACTGCTGATGGGATTTGGGATCATAGATAATCGATTGTGGGATCTGGAATCACTGATGATGGGATCTGGGATCATTCATAATGGGATCTGGAATCACTGATAATGGGATCTGGAATCACTGATGATGGGATCTGGGATCATTCATTATGGGATCTGGGATCATTCATTATGGGATCTGTAATCACTGACAATGAGATCTGGGATAATTAATGGCATCTATGATCGTTTACTATAGGATTTTGTGACGTTATCGATTGGTTCTGACATTATTAACCATAGTATTTGGCTGGATTGACAATGTCATGTGGCAATTATCTCTCTGATTCACTCTACCATCCTCCACCCGCCGCAGGCCATGGCCACCGGTTTCCCGTTGATGTTCCCCAGCATGATCATCGCCTGTCACCCCGGCGCCCTCCGCCTCTGCGCCTGCCTGAGCCTCGGCCTGGTTCTCGGCGCCCTGTCACTGGTGAACTTCGGCCTGGCATTCTTGGCTGCTTGTCCGCTGACTCCGGCCTGCCTTCTCGCCTCCGGGCCCGACAAACTGCCGCGCATCGCTCGCCTGTGCATTGGGATCGTCGCCCTGCTGACCGGCTCGCCGCTGGGCCTGTTGCTAACCGGTTGCTGGGCGTCCGGCGCCGGCTCGCGCAGCCTCGTCGGTATCTGGACCTGCGCCGAGTACGGAGCTCTGCAGGGCTTTGTTGAAGGCCAACTGCTCGGCAGCTGGACTTACTCGCTGAGCTGCCTGCTGCTGCTGCCGTGCTGGCTGCTGATCTGGTGCCAGCTGTTCGCCAGGGCCTGGCCAAAGTCGCCCGTGTGCGCCGAAGCTGAGCCGCCCGCTGACAAATCCGAGTGAGCTCGACTTGGTTCTCCGCAATAGAACAATTCTTGTAGTTGTGTTCTCAGTTTTACCTTGTCACATTTCTCCTAGTAGCACTAATGAGCCATTTTTGAGCTCATTGTGGGATAAATTAACCGATAGGATTTTGAGCAATCAATGCTCAATGGTATTTTAAACTCAGCATAGTATCAAAAATCCAATGGGATTGTAGTCCAGTGGTTAGAGCCTCAGACTTACGACTGGAAGGTCGCGGGTTCGATTCGCATCGCCACAGAAAAAATTTGTGTCCTTTAGCAAGACACTTAACTCTGCATTGATTCAGTTCACCCAGCTGTTAAATGGGTGCCAGCATCAGCTGGGGTAATTGAGGGTGGGTGTAGCGTCCACCCAGTCCATGGACTGAACAGCCGTACGCAGCCTTCAATGCGCAATAGCTGCGGCTGTGCTGTCGGTTGCACCTTTGGCCCAACAATAGGATGTTGAGCTTATTTGCTGGTAGGATTTTCATTGACTTGCACTCGCAATCTATTCGTGAGTTATAAATTTTGCCTTCGTGTTATCTAAATCAGTTTATTATTTGTTTTGCTAACTTCTTCTATAATTCAATTACATTGCGGTTGTCTGTCACACTTCAATGTACTTTTCCTGCGCTGCTTCACATTCTGTTTCTTTAAATTGTGTTTTTCCGAGCCTGAAGAATGTCGTCATTTCTACTTGCAGTAGTTTGCTTCGTTCCTTATCGTCTAACTTTAAAATGTTTCTTTTTCTACTGTTCAATCGGCCAAAACAGTCAGTTTGAAGTGCATGTCTAATTATAATAAAATCTGCGGAAATATGTACAATTGTTGTTCTTTTATCGATTCTCAGCTATCAGAAAAGTGAAATGTGGAATGTCGCGTAAGGAATTTTTTTTGAATAGTCGAGAAATTATTTGGCAACTTCTGTTTGAATTGAAAAAAGTCTCTCATACTAAATGAGAGATTTGAGTCCATCTCATGGTAAATTAACATAGATTTGAGTCCATCTCATGGTAAATTAACATAGATTTGAGTCCATCTCATGGTAAATTAACATAGATTTGAGTCCATCTCATGGTAAATGAATAGAGATTTGAGTCCATCTCATGGTAAATTAACATAGATTTGAGTCCATCTCATGGTAAATGAATAGAGATTTGAGTCCATCTCATGGTAAATTAACAGAGATTTGAGTCCATCTCATGGTAAATTAACATAGATTTGAGTCCATCTCATGGTAAATGAATAGAGATTTGAGTCCATCTCATGGTAAATGAATAGAGATTTGAGTCCATCTCATGGTAAATTAACAGAGATTTGAGTCCATCTCATGGTTAATGAATAGAGATTTGAGTCCATCTAATGGTAAATTAACAGAGATTTGAGTCCATCTCATGGTAAATGAATAGAGATTTGAGTCCATCTCATGGTAAATGAATAGAGATTTGAGTCCATCTCATGGTAAATGAATAGAGATTTGAGTCCATCTCATGGTAAATGAACAGAGATTTGAGTCCATCTCATGGTAAATGAATAGAGATTTGAGTCCATCTCATGGTAAATGAATAGAGATTTGAGTCCATCTCATGGTAAATTAACAGAGATTTGAGTCCATCTCATGGTTAATGAATAGAGATTTGAGTCCATCTAATGGTAAATTAACAGAGATTTGAGTCCATCTCATGGTAAATGAATAGAGATTTGAGTCCATCTCATGGTAAATGAATAGAGATTTGAGTCCATCTCATGGTAAATGAATAGAGATTTGAGTCTATCTCTCAGTGCATATGCGAACAAATTAACAAGGATTTAAGTTGACTTTGAGTAGTTAAGGATATTAATGGTGCAAAAGTTAGCATTCAACTGGTTAAGAACAGTATAGCTCTTGTTTACAAACACTTGAAGGCCATTATGAAAGTTTTTTGCTACTTTTGTTACTAATTCTGGCAGTTAGTGGTTGATTGGTTTAAGTAAAAACACTTGAACTGACAGCTGGGACAGCTGCATCCAATATGTCCAGTTGCCGACTGAAGTCCTACCCCAGCAGGCTAACCTCAGCCATTGTGTTAAGCGCTGTTGAACTCGGCCTCAATGTGAAACGCTTAGGTAAAAAAGCTATTCAATAACCTTACAAGCAACTAACTCACCACCCAGCTTTCTCAACTGAATTGAAGACACAACAATGCGACAATCATCGGGCCAAGCCGTGACTGCTAAACGCTGCAGAGGTCATTCTCACAGCAGCTAATTTTTCTGAACTTACGATATTGTTTACGTCTGCGGGGCTCACTGTGTTAAGCGCCAATTCGCGTTGAAATAACGATAACGGTGTGAGATACGCTAGCTCTCATGAGAAACATCTGACCTTCGGCAAGAACCGTAGAATATCTCGACGTTCTGAAAAGCTAGTGACTTCGATTCTTGTTTCAGAAGATGCACAACAAAAAGTTGGCTAGCTGTGTTCTTGAGTTTCGTCTGCTTGCGTTGCTCCGGTGGGGAGGGGAATTCCCCCTTTGTACAGTTCATGTACAAAATAGCATTGATTAACATTTGCGTGAATCTTTGTAGCATTATTTGTCTACGAAAAGTACTAAACTGAAAATTATTTGTCAACGTGTAATTGGGGAGTCTGTCATAGGCTTTGAAAATATCCGAGCAATCGCGCATTAATTAAAAGTTGTAAAATCTCACAAACCTGCGAGGTTGCATTAAGCTGCACCTCGCTCACTTATTTTTATCGTGTCGTAAAATTGGAGCTATTTTTAGCCTCAGGTTTTAAGCTACTCCCACCCAGTGGCTCTCCGGGCATATATGGGGCCCCAGCTTCATGCTGGAACGGTAATTCAGCAATTAAACAGAAAAATACTCGCAATAGATGCAAGTCTAGTCAGCCAGAGAAGCCATGGCCTCTCAAACTGCAACAAATCAGGGACAGACTCTGCGCCAGCGTCAGGTCCTTCTAGAAGAGATTCCGCCTGAGCGGTGCCGGCCGCCGCGTCGCTCCGAGCTGCGCCTATATGCTCGCGCTGCCCTGGGAATCGACCCAGACCAGGAGCCAGAGCTCATGACCCTGGCCTTGGCCGGCCTGACTTCAACCCTGCCACCAGATTGGCAAGCGGTTAAGCTGTTGATGAATGCGGAGGCGGAGGACGGCAGCCGGACAGGCTGGGTGCACTATTACTACAACCGAGCCACCGGCGAGTCAACCTGGGAGCATCCGAACGATGCAAAATTTCGTCGACTGGCGACTCGCCAGAGGCGTCGCATTGCCGAGTCGAGGTCGGCCGGCCCAACGACGAACTCAAGCTCATCGTCGTCCAGTCGGGTTATTCAGTATTTGCGTCGCCGGCAGCGACTTCACAGCAACTCCGATCAAGCTGTCGATGTTTCTGAGGCCGTTGAGTTCGGTATCGGTAGCGACGCAGAAGAATTTTCGATTGAGAATAGTCAATCAAGACGCGTGTCACCTAACAGGTATAATTACTGATTGATTGCTTGAAAGTTGTGACTTAAACCAGGCAAATTATACTCAAAATTACCAGGTGTGCATACCTATAAATTTCCAGGTGTTTGGCGAAATATACCGACACGCCAGAACATCGCCAGACAGTCAAGAGCCAGCCAAGCCCGAAGCGTCGAAACAGTTTGAGCACAGCATCGACCTCAGCGGCTGCGGACTCCGTGGACTCAGGAGTGATCAGGTGTGCCCTTGTTGAAATAAGCTGACTCAAAATTGAGCCTTTTAGAAATGACCAAGTGTTACTGTTTCTTGGAAAAATTACATTTCAGTGAACGTCTGGAGTCCAAGCTAGTGGAAGGACTCAATGACCCTGCAAGTGACAGCAGAGGGCGAAAACCTTCAAGCTGCCATCAGCAACTTCATCAGCACCAGCGGAAGACGCCTTGTCAAGCTATCCACCGAGCACTGGACTGGTCCAAGGTTGCCTGCGGGCGAGTCTCTGCGGGCTTGCCACCCAGTGGCTGTTGCGTCCTTAGCAACAGAGGAAGTCGAGCCGATCGCAAATGAATTAGAATTTATAACAGATTAAACATTTTCCTAGTTGTTTTATCAACCAAATGCGCCAATTCATGTACAATTATTTATTTATTGTCAGTTATTATTTGCAACTAATAAAGTGTGAAATAGAGTCAACCACTGTACTTACAGTAGCTTGTTTGGACCGCAACAAAGGCACAATGAGTTTTAAATAAAGTCCGTTGACGATGCGAATTCGCTCTGCCGGAGGCTTTAGCCACTGCCACCTCGACTAAAATGTCGAAACAAAACTGGACTATTGAGCGAGGAAAACTCCGGCACTGGAGCCCCGCCCAGGTCCGTCGACACCCCCGCCCCACGGGCCAGCGTCCCTCATCTCCACCTTCGATTCGTGTGCGCGTATCTGGAGTCAGGGCGACTCGGCAGTGGCGGACGGGGACGAATATCGAGTGCCTTCCCGCTCTTCTCGACTGGCCCCGTGTTCTGTCTTCCCAAATACTTGTTCTCCCCGCCTCACTTGTTCCGCCCTGGCCTCCACCCCTCCTGCCTGGCAACCCGTCTCTCCTCCAGCTACTCCCGATCCTGCGCCACTCCCCTCCCGCCTCCCGTCCTCTCTACCGCTGCATCCGCCAGCGGCGAGTTCTCGACACGGAGAGGAGGCGCATTGGGGATTAGGGATTAGAAGAAGACGAAGGGATGCAACCGGGAATGAGGAAATCGAAGTAAGCCTCCTGTCTGCCTGAGCTAGCTTAAAGTATTCAAGGATTCTTGGATTTTGATCAGGTAGGTGGGACGAACAGCGTCGAAGAATCACCTGTCAATCAACCCTCGCCAGATGCAGCGTCTGCAGTCAATACTTCGGCGACGCCTTCGTCGGCTACGCGGACCCGACCCGGCCTGCACCTGTGGTCACGTCAACATCGCCATGGAGGCCAGCGATATCTCCTCAGCGTCGGAAGACGACGACGAGGATGACGCCGAAACGGAGGACGATGCCGATGCCGATGGCGGGGAAGTGGAATCCGACAGAGCCGAGCAGAGCGTGGAGCCAGCGGGAGAATCTGGAACGTCTAAAATCACATTCGAGGATGGCACGGAGGAGCTGACTGATGTGTCCAAAAGCTTCTCCGTTGGCACCTGTTTGGGACCTCAACGGCTCTTGAATACGCTGTTCGGTAAAGCTCACGACTTGTGGCTGCTTATTTAGGTCGGCATCTCGTTTGTCCCGTGATATCCTTGATTGATCCTTGACTGACTCGGATGCCTCCAATGCCAAAAAAATTCAGGTGTTCAGGTGTTCAGGTGTTCTACGAGTATGATGTTTATTGACGGCTTTGTGATAGATAATAACAATATAATAATAATAATAATGTGCCATTATAATAATAATTCCACGGTGGCCTCACAGTGGAATCGACCTGAGAGACATTGGTCGACGTTTGCGTTTGCGTTTGCGAGCGTTTGCGAGACGCAAACGCTTTAGACCGCTCTACCACTCACTCTCCTCAGTCATGCTGTTACAAAGGCGAATGTTTATTTTACAGCTCTGTTTTGGCCTGAAAACGTCGTCAAAACAGCCCGACCTAAATAAGAGAACTATGAAACAATTTCTCTATGCCAGGTCGGTACAGAGCCACGGCCGTCGATTCCGACGCAGTAGCTGCGGCCACCGTGACAGCCGGAGTCGAAGCGGCTCGCAGCTTTACCGGCTGGTCGCGCCGGCTCTGCTGGGGCCATCTGCGCCGCCTGCGCCACCAGCGACAACGCCGATTCTTAGGCCTCGAGTCAGGCCTGCTGGCCGACCTTCTCTGCGTTGCTGCAGTTGCCGACACAGCTGGCCTGAGCAGCCGTCTCGCCGACGTCTCCTTAGCGGCGGAAGCCAGCACTGAGGCCTACAATCTCGACGATGTTGACGACAGAAGAGCCGAGACCAGCTGCATATTTCACCTCTGTCTGCGGGTGGCCATCGGTGATGTCGCGGACTGCTGGCTCTCGGCCTGGTCAACGGCCCTCCTGGACGAGCTGACTGCTCGCCTGCCGCTGCCTGAAGGTCTCGGGCCACTGGCACTGGGACCCTGCGACCGGGTCTGCTTGGAGACGGGACGGCCGCTGGGCGCCACTCCCTGCTGCCGCCAGCGGGTGTGCCTCGCCTGCCTGGCTGCCCACGCCCGCTCCAGGCTGCTCGAGGGCCGGCCGCAGCCGCCACCGTGTCCCCTCTGCCCAGCCGAGGCCGTCTTCAGCGTTACCCAGCTGCGCTTCCTGCTGGCCAACTGCTGCAGCGGTTGCCATGGAGACGCTGCCACTCCGCGTCAGCTGCTCGCTCTGCTCGACAGGCGTCTGGCTGACCAGGCGGTGGGGCAGGACAGCCGCACCTGCCCGCACTGCGGCCTGCTGACTCAGCGGCCACCACCGTTGACCCCGTCGCAGGCATTGCAGCCGCCGCCACCGCCACCGCAGCAGCGGCAGAATTCGATAGAGGTTGAAATCGAGCCTCAACAACAGAACGCTGATGACAACGAGGACGAATCTGCGGCCACCACCACGTGCACAGTGGCCTGTCAGCGCTGTTTCCAGGTGATTCTCGGCTTTAAAGTACATCTAGATGCTCATAACTTAAAAGTACATTATACGTCATTTTCCGCAGAAAAATATGCAAAATAAATAACCAACCTGAAATGAGGCGAGCTACATCTTGCGAGTTTAGAGTAGGCAACCCTGAGCTACCGAGACTTTGCGAACCATTTTCAGAACAGAGAAGTTGAAAATTATACTCACTTAGTTCTCCGATGGAAAGATACTACGAGTCTCGTATAACCAACGTAGAGCTAAAGCAATAAATTTTGCTGATAAAAATTGAAAGTCATTGAGTCTTTGGTGCATGAGTTACAGGTTAAAAAAGTAGTATCAATCAATGATCGTCACTTGCGTTCTCAAACTCGTCAGGCCTGGTGCTTCGACTGTCACGCGCCGCTGCATCCGGACCGCAGCTGCCTCAACTTTCGTCGCAGTCAGGACCAACTGCTGGCGCAGTGGTGCAACGTCACCTACTCGGAGAATGGCCAGATCCTGCGCCGGGCGCAGCGCTGTCCCCGCTGCAGCGTCCTGATCGAAAAGGACTCCGGCTGCAACCACGTCGTGTGCGCCCGCTGCGGCTACGAGTTCTGCTACGCCTGCCGTGCGCCGCACCACGCCGGCGACTGCGTCCCACTCGACCTCGCCGAGGCCGCTGCTCAACGCTCCCGCAACGCGCGCCTCTGTCGCCAGTACCGCTTCTGGGAGGAGTTCAACCGCTCGGTGCCTCTGGCGCGGCCCTGCCCCGGGCCCTCGTGTCGCTACTACGTGGCTCTTCCGGAGTCTTCAGTAAGGCGCGCTCCCTACGACTGGGAGACCCGCTGCGACCTCTGTCAGATTGTGTTCTGCTACCTGTGCGGCACCCGGTCCCACCTGGGCCTGCACTGCCCCATTGTGAAGCGGCGTCTCGAGGAGATGACCACCGAGATGGTGACGGATCCGGTGAGCGGACTGCAGCTGTCCCGGGCGCGACAATGTCCTCGCTGTCCGGCTTTGGTACCGCTGCCCCTGAGCCTAGACCTTCAACAGCAGGAGCAGCAGCAGCAGCAGCCGACACAGCGTCAGAATCAGCAGGACGAGTTCTGCAGCCGCTGTTTGGAGTGTTCGCACCTGTTCTGCTACCGCTGCGGCGAAAGCTGGTCACCGGACTTCAGCTGCTACCTGCTGTTGTCCCAGCAGCACGTGGAGTCGATATTCGGCGGGCACACGGACGCCCTGAGTGTGTTCGGCTGTCGCTACATTTACCAGCGGGACAGGGCTGCTGTCAGGCGCCTAATGCGGGGTTTGCGGCTGAGTGAGTGCTGAGTATAGAGTACTGAGCTCATTGAAAAACATCTTATGTCCGAACTGTTAGCTCTAAACTGATTAACCCCTACATTTTCAGTCGGAATAATCATTTTCCTAATCATAGCCGTAGCCTTACTGTCGCCATTCATTGCCGCATTCCTGTCCATCGCCGTGATCGTAGTCATCGTAGCCGGGCTATTTGTGCTGGCCTACAAAATCTTCCGCAGACTGGGAAGATGACGTCATCAGAGGGGAGCTGAGGATGTTGACCTGACGATTGGCGATAGCATTATACTCAACAGTGTACTCATTCCACGGAACCCTGAAAACACACATTTTATACGTTATATTTCAATTTTTAATAGTACATCATTCACCTGAAATCATTCAATTAGTTTTTAAATCTAACAAAACTGTTGTTTACCTTTCAATGTTGGCGTGCACATTTCGCACAAATATGCGTTTCCATGACAACTCAGCAAGAATCACAAATGTTCACCCAATTAAAAATTGTTTATTTTTGTTAGTTCGAACAGTTAAATGTTTATATTGTCTTAAACAAAAGACCACGCATTAAAATATTTTGCAACCCAAATTCCGCTTGTGAGTCCCTAGTAAAGTACATTTGTACTTATAATTCAGCAGCCTGTTGACGAGCCCACCTGCAGACTCACAGGTGGCGTTTCGCTAGCTGCTCACGCACTTGCACCTGACGTCGAAAAGATGAACAGGTTTTTGAGCAGTTGAGACTGAAATTGTTCAAACGACTGGCAGCTGAGCACTCAACCAGCAGATGCCCTTTGAATTGGAAAGGAAATGCTGTGTCTCTCGCCTTGAGCAACAGCCTGCATGCTGCTGGGGGGAAATCTTACATTGATTTTTTAAATAAGAACAAGAACCTCTTGACTATTTCTTGAGAATGATAGCCATCTATCTATCTATCTATCTATCTATCTATCTATCTATCTATCTATCTATCTATCTATCTATCTATCTATCTATCTATCTATCTATCTATCTATCTATCTATCTATCTATCTATCTATCTATCTATCTATCTATCTATCTATCTATCTATCTATCTATCTATCTATCTGTCTATCTATGTATCTATCTATCTATCTATCTATCTATCTATCTATCTATCTATCTATCTATCTGTCTATCTATGTATCTATCTATCTATCTGTCTATCTATTCCACGAATAAATGGTGTCTAGACAGTGATAATCAAATTTAAATCAGATATCGCTAATCTACTGAGTTTTAAACTTTATAACTCGGAATTCGAAATGAAATCACGAAATACACTAAAGAGGACTTGGCTACATTTCGTCAAAACCTTTGTCTGTCTGTAGTCATCCTTTATCTTTGAGTCTTTAGATCTGCTCATAATCATAATCCTTAATCCTCTCAAGTGAACAAGTCAAAGCAAAGGATTAGAAAGATAATCCTGGGTAGCTATTGACGGTTGCGGGCAATACTTTTTAGTCAAATCCCAGGAAGGTGTTTTTGTGCCTTTTACCCCGTGTCCAAATGGACTTTTATGACAACCTCACACGTAACCTACCTGCTATTATGTTCCCATTTCCATCTGTGAATCCAATTTCCACACGGTGACCTTAATCGATTCAATGTCCCAATTTATTCATAGTTCTATTTCACAGCTCGTAGATCATCTGACTGAGCAACTATTTAGTTTCTAAATAAATTTACACACTGCCCGCTCATATAACTATCGTGAAGTAGGCAGTGGGTATTTGCAATACCCTGCGGGAAATATAATGTTCTTTCTATGGTTAAAAGCGTACATTTTAACGATACTGCAATAGCTTGTAATTATAAAGTTAATAATTGAGTACTAATTGAGTAATTATAATTGAGTACACCTGCCACAAATTGGGTCAGATGTGCAGCCGACAGCACAGCCGCGGCGCTTCTGAAGGCTGCTGTTCAGTCCATGGACTGGGGGGGACGCCACACTATACCCTTAATTACCCCAGCAAGTGCCTTGCTAAAGGACCCGAACCCCCGACCTTCAAGTCGTGAGTCAGACGCTCAGACCACTAGGCTAACCTCCCCAAAGCTGCAAAAAAAAATCATGCATCCTGGAGTTATACAAGATTCTCGCAAAACTACTCACAGAATTGCATAATAGAATGCGCTGGCATGTACAGATGAAGTGGCATTGTTGGCCATTAGCTGAAGGAGAGTTGTAGAAGCAATTAAATGGGCGGAACCCTTATCTCGACCACGCCCCTTGCGTTCAGCAGTCTCGCTAAGTCGATGCATTACCACGTTTTATTGTCCAATTTTAATTATTAAAATGCCTTAAATGGACGAGTTAGTTTAAATGTGCAAGCAAAAAATTAGGCTGAATGTCTAGCCTAACGGATCTGTGAGTAGTCAGAAATGCAGGATTTGCAAAATCAAATGCAACTTGGCACCTGCCCACTGAGGTGTTGATTTCAACTGTGGCATGGCTGTGGTACTATAAATACATGCTCACACAAATTAAATATTTTGCTGACTCTAAGCATAAGTTTCTATATAGACTTTCAGTTATTTTGTAATAACCATTATTAGAGAGAGAAATGATTAGCAAGAGATCAGAGGCCTCGCTGATGCTGCCGCTGTGTCTGACGTTGGCAGCCTTCTGTCTTCTTCTCCTAGCAACCGGGGCAGCAGAGGCCTTGCCAAGATCGGTGAGTTTTAAACAAAAAATAATTTTTACCTGCTTTATTCAATCCTTGCACTGGCGAGGCTTAAGCTCGTCCACCTCATTCTACAGCCTGATGAACTGAAGCAACGGGGAACTAATTTTATTTACTTCAGGACACATTTTTCCAAATACTGGGACTCGAACCCCCGACCTCTGAAAATCAAACCACAAGGCTAATTATGTCAACTTATGGAGATCCAGGGATCTCAAATTTAGGCTTTAGAATCGACTGAAACCAGTAAGTTTGCCGGGGTGCCAAGGGTTCCATGGGTTCGAGAGCCTGAAGTTGACACCTTGGATCTATATATTCGCACTGATTTAGAATTTCATTTCTGTTTCTAGTTTCGTGTGTCACTGCCAAACACTCAAACAAACCCCTAGGCGCAGGAGACCCAGCAACAGCCTGACATGAAGTGGCCAGATTCCATGAGACTGAGCTCGTCAGACCTGTCCAAGTACAACTGGCTGCTGAACAAGTACGGGCCCTATGTGCAGTACCGGAAATGACTGCTCTGATGCCGCGAATGAGCCTGACGATAACAATGTTCTAATTCAAAACGTCTTCTGTCTTCAAGACTGTGTTTCGAATGACGTAAAATTTGTCTAAATAGTTCGTGTTGGTGAAGATTTCTTTGCGTGTAAGCATTAAAATGACGGACCTGCTTTAGTTCCTAAGGCGGTGAATAATAGAGGCTTAATAAAAGATAATGCGATATGTGGTACGAATACTAACAGCCTATCATGAGCAGTCTCAGTTGTCTTGTCCTAGTTCCTCTTTGAAACTTCCTAATAGGCACACGTAATTTCTTACTATAACAAAATAAATCTAAGATACGTTTTACCCTTTACCTGGTGTTTTCGGTGGCTGTTGCTGCAGTTTTTAAGAATATACTTGAAGTATAACACAGATTGAGTACGACATCTTGAGTACGACATCTTGAGTACGACATCTTGAGTACGACATCTTGAGTACGACATCTTGAGTACGACATCTTGAGTACGACATCTTGAGTACGACATCTTGAGTACGACATCTTGAGTACGACATCTTGAGTACGACATCTTGAGTACGACATCTTGAGTACGACATCTTGAGTACGACATCTTGAGTACGACATCTTGAGTACGACATCTTGAGTACGACATCTTGAGTACGACATCTTGAGTACGACATCTTAAGTGGCGACATCTTGAGTACTTACAGACTTGTCGCCAGTACTGATTCTGCTTCTAAATCGTGTTTAAGTAAACAAAATATGTATTTTAAAATATTTTCTGAATTTCTTGAAGAACGGGTTACTTTTCACTAAACAAAATAATTTCTTATTCTTATTATTTCAACAGTATTTCTACAGCTTTAGTAATGCGAACTAAATGATTTGCAGACATACAGGTCTCTTTGATGGTCAACAGTGTGCAGCATTTACAGGGATCAGTGGCACAGCGGTGAAAGCGTTCAAGGTCCCTGAGCTCGATTCCGCGGCGAGGCCACATTAATTTGCGGCGCAGCCGCGGAGTGAAGGCTGGGGGGCTTGTCGTGCAATTTACGCCCTTGAAGGACCAATCTGCTAGGCACAGTGAAAAGTGTCCACTACCCGACGATGAGAAAGTCAGGGCAGATGTACGCACCTGTGTGGTCGTGTGCCTGCGTACGGTATCTGTGTGCGTGTGTGCTCAGGAGTCAGCGGAATGGGTAAAATGTCTTCCTCGCTGGATGTAGGTCTAGTGTCATCAAATGATGTACAATTGCCCGCAGCCCTCCTGCAATTATAAACTCAGGAACCTAATATATAATACTCGTAGTTCGACAGGCAAGTAGCAAGCAGAATATTGGTTCGTCATTAATTTTAACTAAGCATTTTTATCAAAGGCTGCTTGTGTGGCTGCGAGTAGTACTTACCGTTCTTCATGAGTATCAAAGAAAAATTCACGTTAAAGCCATACAAAAAGTATGAAATTAACTTACATTTTCACGCGTAAAGTATAAAAATATCTCACTTTCAATCAGAATCCATTAGACGAAACAGGGACAACTAAAACCCTCGGGACGCGAAACGAGCCAATTCATGGCAAAAAATCTGAGGGGCTCGCTTAAAAATATTGTTCTATGGCTTTTTCGAGTCTTCTCTGCTATCAGGCATTAACGGTTAGATTAAATAGTAAAGCGAGGCAATGTCGAGTATTTAATTTAAAGAATAGGAACCATCGATATAATTAAAATTTATTTACAATAAAGTAACCGCCATGTCAACAAAAAACTCCAACGGCAAGAAGATAAAAGATGAAAGCAAAGATATAACTCCAACGGCAAAAAGATAAAGGATGAAAGCGAATAATTTCATTCGTCGGAGTCGAGCACTGAGCAGCACTTGCTCCACAGATACATAGTAGTTGCCGCCGCTCATTTGGCAATCTCAATTTTCCAGAATCTCACTATGGTTTTGATAAATTCCGCAGTGTCTGAGTATCCATCACACTCAATGCAGCGGCAACCCTTTCATCGAGAACTTGGAGAGCGAGACTGACTTTAGTTTTCTGAATGCTTGTGGGATAACAGGCCTCATGAGTTAGACATGTGCGCTTGACTACGTGGTCTTTCTCCATTCTCCATTCTCCATAAAGAACACCGCGCTTTTCGGCCTGTCGGTCCTGGTCTAAAATAAGAGTAAAAATAAAAGTAAGATAATTGTGTGCGGCAAAATCGATATAGACGATAAGTGTTGAGCAATCTTTAAGTTACGTACCTTGGTTCTGAACAAAACACGAGCTAGGAACTCCATTAAAAACAGAAGGAGGATTAATTGGCCTTTCGGTAGAGTTTTTCTTGTCCATTGGAGCATCGCTTGGCCAATGCTTTACGCACACGCCCATATTGTCAGTCACTCTCTAAAATTATACATTTTGGGTTTCAAGTTGTTTGGACGAGACTGGCATGCAGAATTGAAGCGGAATTATGCAGCAGTAATGACAGCAAATGATCTGGTTTCTTACCTGGAGAATATTTGGCAGCGCCTTTCTCCACCGCTCTCGCTCCCGTGGATCTCTGGGAAACGCAAATATCCGTGCTCGAACGGCTTGAGAGTTGTAATTTGACGAGCACGGAAATACGCTGCACTTTCTTGGCATTTCAACGAGTGAAAAATGCTTCTCTTGATATAGTTCAGCTTAGCTTCACTGCTGGCCGCAGCTAAAGCAATTTTAATTTGCTTGATAGCAGAGAAGACTCGAAAAAGCCATAGAACAATACTTTTAAGCGAGCCCCTCAGATTTTTTGCCATGAATTGGCTCGTTTCGCGTCCCGAGGGTTTTAGTTGTCCCTGAGACGAAACCCACTCCCGCCGCACTATAATGCACTATGAGAGCATCGGTGCGGAGACCACCCAGTCCATGGACTGAACAGCTGTTGGCTGCACATATGGACCGATCAGGACTGGTGTAATAGATTTTATTTATGATTATTAAGCATCGTTTTCGAAATACTAGCATTCTGAATTAAAATAGGAGTAATAATATATGAACTCAGTTCCAATGACTGTGATAGCATCCTGGCTTTCCAAACTAGCCCGCAGCCTCCTCAACATCGCGCCTCGGCTAGCGTCAATGAACCGTCACGATGACCTGGCGCTGCTGCAGCTGTCTCAGGGGCATACCCGGGTGATCCTCAGGAACTGGCCCGCAGATTATCCAATGATCTAAAATACAAGTAATCTAGTATTGTCCTTGAACCCTATTCTTACAAACGAAAAGAAAACACCGCAAAAGAAAAAATGTACACAATGAGTTAAGCAATGTCGAAGTTTATAGTTGCTGTCATGCGGAAGAGTACAATCAGCGACCTACAAGGACTCGACTTCGTCACAGGAATATCCGTAATCCTCAAAGCAGCCAGCGCCATCAGCATCTGATCGCAGAGGCAGCTGTAGGGCTTCACCAAGCCTCTTGTCATGCGAGCAGTTGCAGACTCCAAGACGTACTTTCGAGGCCAGCATCCGACAATTCTTGTGGCAGTATTTCTGGCAAAACCTGCAAGCCAGGGAAGTCTGGTCGGAACTGCAGCTGCCGCATTCCGTTAGCAGCTGCATTGGAAATTGGTCCGATCCGCCGAACTCTCTGGTGCACGAGGAGTTTATCTTGACGCCCTTCAAGTTCATGCCGCTGTTTGAAACACGAATCTCAATTAAGTGCATCTCCGCGTCGAGTAGACCCAGCGATCTGAAAAAGGGCTATGAAGTTTTTATCGTTGATTTATCGCGATATTTTTATATAGAGAAATGAATCAACTTCTTGCCTGTCATCTTCAAATTTGAATGTACACTGTGTCAACGAAGCAGATGACGTGGCCGCCCCCACCAATACGCTGCCAGCTAGCAGTCTTGGAATCTGCAGAACAGGTGCAGCTAGAGTCCAACGTGATTGGTAGCTGACTCGCTTGCCGAGAATGACTTCCCGAACAAAGTGCTCGCAGTTGTTGGTGATTGGGTTGTAGCCAGCCTTGCCAACTCGGTAGAGGCACTCGAGAATCACTTCCGACCTCTTTCTTGCAGTGCAGCTGCAGCTGTACACCCGTATGGTGCACTTCTGCACAATGTCTCTGAAGTCGTCCAGTCTTACTGATACCTTCGGTACCGTGTTGGCGTCTCCGGAGAGGTGGCAGAGCAATGGAATCGGCTCATTGTGCTCCGAGTTGTCTCGCTTTGGCCAGGCCCAGCCAAGGAAGATAGCGAAGTGGTAGAAGCCGATCCTATTGAAGCCGACAGCGGAGCCAGGAATGGCGGCCCTGATGGCATCTTCGGTCCTCTTCGAGTCAAAATCTTCGTATCCGTTTGTGAAGCCAACGCACATTTTCTGTCTGTCTGTTTGTGTAGCGAAAATTCTAACTGCTTGGACAAAACGACTGCATCAACCGCCTTTATCTTTCTCTCCGTCTCAGCAACAGTCCTATAACGGACTAAGAGCCTAACAGATAATTCCACAGGCTCCAAGCTGTGCACTTCAGATTCAAGCTACTACCTAAATCTAAAGATAACGCATCGCTTCTCAGCACACACAAGCTACGTGTTGATAGAATTCGCACAAAAGGTTGGCTCAGAAAAGTCTCTCTATTGAGCTTTGGAAGTCCGATGTAGCAATATGAATTCTGCCAGCAAGTTGCATGAAAGTTCTGACTTCCATTGTTCTGGACTACTCTGATACCCCTACTGTACTCACTAAACTCAATCCGAACTAAGCTCTATAGTCCTCTCTATTATGGCAATTTCAGGGCCTTCTGGTCCAGGTCTCTGGGGCTGTTGATTGGGCTTCGCATTCTAATCGGTCAGCATGAATATACTTTATTGAATACCGAAAGGACTTGACTGCCTCGCATTGACGATTGAATAAGAGGCCATTAAGCTACAAAGTTGGCTGGTCCGCGTGCAAAGCTAAAGCTTCAGTCTTGTACATATAGCACTGAATAAGGATTAGGAACTTCCGTAAAGCTGGTCACAGATAATATAGACATATATATATCATATATACATATGTCGAGAGGGCTCATGGTTAACGTTTATCGGAGAAACTTCTGAACTTCTTCTTGTTGCTTCGTTGTAGAATTTCTCACTGCTAACTTCTATCTATTCCTTTTTGTGATAACTAACTTTGTTATCTAATATTAATTGCGAAATGCTATCTCATTCAACCGCGAATTTTAACTCCCATATAGCCCAGGCAGCTCAGAGCAGTCGCAATCAGTTCACTTCCAAGTATTACGATGAGGGTGTCTGGGAGGATATAAAAGGTCTCATTCAGACGTATTCCACAATAGGAATCGTTCTCACAATCGGTGATTTTAATGCAAGGACGAGATCAATGCAAGCAAATTGTGGTCCTCATTTCCGTAGAGTTCGGGAAAAAACAAACATGGCCTCCAACTCTTAGAAGTTTGAGTTTGAGTTTGAGTATATCCAATCCTTAGGCTTGGATATACTCCTAACCAATGGTCACTAGCATTGGTAAGCCCAATCTACAAGACTGGGTCTCGCAGTGATCCAAAAAAACTACAGACCAATAAGCGTCCAGCCAGCCATCGCAAGACTGTTTGCATCAATTATTTACGAGAAATTAGAAGCACACATCAAAGACCTGAACTTAGTATCGGCTAGTCAAATAGGAAACAGAAACTTCCGAAACTGCCGGACTTCCGATCACATTGCAACCCTATTGACATTAATTCATATGTAGTGACAGTGGTCGGTTTGAGATCCCCGGCCCACAGCCCTATGAAGTAAAATATTATCGATCACTGAACCAGGCGTTAGGACGCTCTGTTGCAGTCAGGGACTGGTGGCGTTAGGACGCTCTGTTGCAGTCAGGGACTGGTGGCGTTAGGACGCTCACACAGTACTTCTAAGATTATTACAGTACTCCGTGCGGACCTGGCACCCTGAAAGGACAGACACAAATACAGTGCTTACCGGTCGGGACGCACGATAGGAGGGCAGGATGACGCTGAATGTATTTGTCGGCAATTTTTGCACTTTAATAAACCATACGCTCGGAATCACTCGTCAATAATCACTTCGCTATGCAATAAATTGAGCCTTCGCCGTAAGAGACCGTCTTTACGGCACGATCTTTTAAAGTTCGCAAGGGGGGGTAGGCCTGGCCCGGGCAGAAAACGATACCTTAAGGGCTGACAAGGGGGCAGACAGGGGCGGAGCACAAACAAAGCCTACAGCGCGCTGGGGGGGTAGTGTTGTACGCGCTGGACGGGTGGACGGGCAAAGCTACGCAGAGCTGATTGGCGTGAGGGCAAAGCCACGCAGGGCTGGGGTAGGATAGGCACACAATGCCCGCGCCCAGCCAATCAGATGGCGGCACCGGGCACTCTGAGCCAAGACGGCGTTGGGTGAGGAAGGCCTAACAAAACCACAAGGCCAGAGACACCGGCACCACACATAAAAAGAAGAAAATGAAAAGACCTTCCCATCTAGTTTTCTTTGATTTAAAAAGCGCCTTTGACATGGTTCACCACCCAACCCTAGTCACACGATTGAAGCAGTTGGTCGTGAACCCAGCAATAAAAAGTACCATTGAGAGTATGTACTCAAGCGCGAAATTTCATCTCAAGGTGTCAGAAGGCACAGCTACTGAGGCGTGTCGAATCACTAATGGCGTCAGGCAAGGATGCCCCCTATCTCCACTGCTATTCTCCCTATACATCGACCCGCTAAGCAGAATTCTATAAGACTCATTTCAAAGCCATACCTCCATATTGAATGAAGAAGTAAACAACTTGCTTTATTGTGACGATTTAGTCATTTTTGGTGTAGACCTGACAGAATTACAAAAAGGCCTCGACGAAGTAGCCGATTTTTGCAATACTCATAAATTAGAAATAAACATTGAGAAGACAAAGCTTCTGAGCTTCAATCTCCAATCTCCATCTCAATCTCCATCTCAATCTCCATCTCAATCTCCATCTCAATCTCCATCTCAATCTCCATCTCAATCTCCATCTCAATCTCCATCTCAATCTCCATCTCAATCTCCATCTCAATCTCCATCTCAATCTCCATCTCAATCTCCATCTCAATCTCCATCTCAATCTCCATCTCAATCTCCATCTCAATCTCCAACACAATCGAGCGTAGACAGTTTTTACATGGTCAACTGGTTGAACCCGTACAGCAGTGGAAATATCTTGGGTTTCACATGAACGTGAAGGAAATAATAGATGCTCATTCCATAGAACTAGGCAAAAAATGGATATCCAATAATGCTTATGAGAAAGTTGGCGGGATTTCAGAGAGTAAAACACAAACAGCCTGTTTAGCACAAACTGGGTCTTCTGAAAACTGGGTACTTGGGATCGGAACCTTTATCCTTTATCTCTCTATCGGAAAAGAGAGAATTACTAATTTTAGAATCTGCAAGTCGATTCTGCAAGTTAGTCCAAACACTGACAGCAATGGTGCTCGGTCTGAATTAGGAAGACTACCACTGTTATATAGTATTCAAAAAAGAAGCCTTCAATACTGGTCCTCAGTTCGGAGCCGACCAGACTCCATCATCGCGAAATTGGAGGCAGATACAGAATACAGCGATGTTGGCATTGGGGAAAAATGAGTAGTGAAGTAATGCGGAATTGTCAACAGACTAGAAAAACAGTCCATCAAAACGCACAGGGAGAACTTTGAGTCAGAGTTTCGAAGGCACTGGACTCAGAGGATGGGAAAATCAGCCAAGCTCAGCCACTTCTTCTACACGTTTAAGAAAGATTTCTTCCGAGAAAAGTACCTAACAATAATCTCAAACCCAGAACAAATGCGCACAATGTCCCGATTTCGTCTAGGAAACCACAAACTGGCCTGTGAGACATTGCGCACTGTAAGAACGAAAATCACCTATGAAAACAGAACATGCCCAAAATGTAGAGTCGAGGTAGAGAACGAAACTCATATTCTCTTTAGATGCGATTGGTCCGTTTATGTTCCAATTAGAAATAAATTCATAGAGAAGGTGGCAGGTACTGTTCGAAATTTCGAAAGCCTAACAGCTGATGACAAAATTGTGTATTTAACGACACAGGAAAGCACAGAATTAACAGAAAGTTTTGTGGACTTCATAGAAAGCATAATTAAAGCTAGATAAAAAGCCACTGCCCTGAGGCCCATAGTTAGAATGTTTAGAAACACAAGAGCTATTCTTCTTTCGGTCAGTTTTAATTTTCTAGTTAAATTTAAATATTTCATTTTTTGTTTTAATGCCTTTGTTATTTCAGAAATTTGTTTTTTTTCAAATATTTTACTCACCTAAAATTAATCTTATGCTGCTACTGTTTTCCTATCGCCTTCTTTTTAAAAAATCGAATTGTTCAGCCTCAAACATAAAATTAACAAAAAAATCAGCACTCAATCGGCGTGCGCACCTCAATAAAAAAATAATTATAGAAATTAACTAATAAAAATAATATATGTTAGTTAAGAAAATCATTAAAATACAAAATTGTACTTTAGCTTAAGTACTAAAAAGTCTGTCCTGCTTATTTTGCTAAACGTGGTGTATTGATAATTTTTTGCTACTCGTTAGGAATTATCGGAGCTGAGTATAATACAAGCACCAGGATACGCATTTAGGGACATACACAGGTGTGAACACACAGGTGTGAACATCTGCCCTGAATATTGTCAAACAGTTAGTTTACAGGCTCATTGTCTCTTGGAAGTTGACCCTCTCTAACTCACAGGCGCATAAATTGCAAAGCAATTCCGCAAGCCGTTCACCCAGTCTGCGCCCTAAATTAATGTGACCTCGGCACGGATTCGATCTTGCAGGAACTTCGGTGCAAAATCCAGACCCCTTAACCACTCCGCGACTCAACCCCCTTGGAATAGGTCTCCTTTGTTCACTTAGGGTTTGAGTAACTCAGTCACCACAATAATAAGAATTGTAGGAAGGCTGCGGGCAGTGGCACTTTATTTAGTGACACTAGACACGCAGCCAGCGAGGAGGCAGTTCTGCCCATTTCGCTGACTCCTGAGCACACACGCACACAGACACTGTACGCAGGCACACGCTCACACAGGTGTGTACAACTGCCCTGACTTTCTCATCGTCAGGCAGTGTACATTTCACTGTGCCTTGGAGTTTGGCCCTCAATGGCGTAAATTGCACGACAAGCCCTCAAGCCTTCTCTCCGCGGCTGCGCCCCAAGATTCCACAGCCTCGCGGTGGAATCGAACTTATAACCGCTCTGCCACCGACCCCTGAATATAATTAATATAATAATATTATATTATTATTATTATTTAACTCAGTTACCACACCCGTAGATGCTACAGTGTACGTACTTTTTATTTTTTTATTATTAATAAATTATTTTAACCAATTAAGGCTAGAATAAAAAGCGTTGTGCAACAATATTATTCACAAGACGTATGCAAATTCATTTCGATTGTACAACAAAACCCTGAAAGAAATGTGTACATTTCTTTGTCTTGTACGAGACGAGTTACAGAGAACTTTGCAGACTAAAACACTTCGTTCGTTTCTTATGTGGAAAACACAAAAATTAGCACATAAAACTACATGCCTGCATGAATAGATCACATAAGGAGCGAAAAGTATCAAGTTAAAACAGTATATTTCTTCAAGTGAAGCGGCTCACTTACCGCATGTGCGTCGGAGTTTACGACGAATTCGGGTCGTGGCGTTTCGACGCCGCCTTGAAGTCCATGGTGCCTGGCTCCGCCGTGTCTTTCGATCGAGGATCTCTCCATCACTTCGCCATCTTCCTGGGCTGGGCCTGGCCTATGGGAGGCGGCTCGAACCCCCTGCCGCTGCTAGGACACCTGACAGGAAGTCCGCATACACGACCCCGCGCCTCTGTGCGTCTTGACGACGTCCGTGATGTTGTCCAGGGAAGCTCTGTGCGGGTGTACCGCTGCAGTTGCAGTTCAGCCAAGCGAGCTCGCGTCATCGAGGAGTGCCTTCGACGAGTTGGCGAAGAGGGATACAATCTGGTCACCAACAACTGCGAGCACTTTGTGCGTTCGCTGATCGATGGCAGGAGCGTCAGCTACCAGACGCGTTGGACGATGGCGCTGCCAATCATCCAGCTGCCCAGACTGGTCATTGGCATCACAGGGATAGTGGTGCCACTGCTGAGGTCGGGACAGAGGGCCCGGCTGCTGCAAGATGACAGGTGAGGCTTAGTGACTTGTGGTGCATTCTCTCATTTTCGGAAAAAATAACGTCACTTTTCTAGAAAAACCAAGGACGCTTCTTGTAATTTGCTAAAGTTGTGTACAGAGACCAGAGTAGGCATTGTAAAGAGAAATTAAACATCAAATGCTTTCGATCGAAAAGCTATACAATTAGTTTCGACAAGATCATTGAGATATCATGCATAAAAGAACTTATTTTGACAAACGGCTATACCGTTAAGGCTTTTGCCTCTCGCACCAAGGTCCCTGAGCTCGATTCTGCAGCGAGGCCACATTCATTTGAGGTGAAGCCACGGAGAAAAGGCTTGGGGGGCTTGTCGTGTGATTCACGCCCTTCAGGCACCGAACTGGAAGGCACAGTGAAACTGTACACTGCCTGAAAATGAGAAAGTCATGGCAGACGTGCACACCTGTATGCCTGCAGGTATGCCTGCGTAAAGCATCTGCGTGTGTCACCAAATGATATGCCGTTGCCCGCAGCCCTCCTGCAATTATTATTGCTATTATTAACTATTAACTATTATTAGCTATTATTAACAGCTGGACTGCCTAGCCATTTTGCCGCCTGTTTTTATGCCAAGAAGGTGGGTTTTGGCAGCGCCTGAATGCTAACAGCCTTGGGTGGTGACAGATTGGTTGACGGACAAGGCGATGGTGTCCTGTGGTTCAGCTGCGCCTAATATTTGGGCTTGATGAGTAAAATCGGATAAATTCGCGTCAGGGTGTCCATAGTGGCTTAGTTCCACCTGTTGTAGCCGTTGAAGGTCCAGCAGCTCCGTCTAGATAAAGGTAGGCGACCACTGAAGACGGCGATGATGCAGGCACATTCGGGTGACATGCTGATAAATTTCGAAGGCCTGGCAAGGCCGCACTGAGGCGCAGTGCTAATTTGTGTATAGGGGTGCATGAAATACACTAGCGCTTTTATAAAAAATCCGACCTTCAGCCAGAACCACTGAATATCTTGACGTTCGGAAAACCTGGCGACTTGATTCTTGTTTCAGAAGATGCGCAAAAAAAAGTTGGCCCGTGTTCTTGAGTTTCGTCTGCTTGCGTTGCTCCATTCGGGTGCAGCACAAAAATTTATCAGGCAGTTCTTGGTAGTTCTACTGTTAACTTATTTTGACTCCACAGCTACCTCGGCCTCATCGACCCCGAGTCCAGACTGCTGTTAATCCGGCCTCAGCACGGCGGCCTTAGAGTGGAAATTCAGCGAGCCACGTGCTGCACCCGCTGCTTCACGGGCGCGAATTCACAGGCTGCGCAGACTCTGCACCACTGCATCGACTGCCGCCTGGTTGGAGCTTCGGCTGTGTGCGGAAACTGCGCCCGAAGCTGCCACAGGAACTGCTTGACTCGACGACTTCAGACTCGTTTGGTAGGATTCTGTAGCTGCCACTGCTGTCTTTAGACAGTTAATTAGTTTACCAGTACTGCCACTGTATAGTCACTGCTTCCAAATAAGCATAAAAAATGTTTTATCGCTTTTATTTTTGCTAAATGTTTACCTCGAAATACATTACTAGTACTAGGGAGACACATCTGCCTATGGATGATTGTGAGAGAAGAGTTTGTTGTGAGCTGCAAATACAGCAAAAAGTCAACCACATTGCTTCCAATTGAATTGTAAAAACTAGTATAATTTTTTTATCGTTGAAAACACAATATCATTTTGAGCAGTATAACAATAATTACAGGAGGGCTACGGGCAGTGGCACTTTATTGAGAGACCCGCAGCCAGCGAGTAGGCAATTCTTCCCATTTCGCTGACTCCTGAGCACACACGCACACAGATACTGTACGTAGGCATACGCCCACAAGGGCGTAAATTGCACGACAAGCCCTCAGGCCTTCTCTCCGCGGCTGCGCCCCAAATAAATGTGGCCTCGCCGTAGAATCGAACTCAGGGACCGTGGTGCGAGAGGCAAACGCGTTAACCGCTCTGCCACCGACTCATCGATTTTGAGCAGACTTTCACTTTGGAATGTGTAGCCAAGTTAAAAATGGTGTAACCAAGTTGTTGGTAAATAAGCTGGAATAGTGTACCAGAATCACATAAAATAGAAAATAAACCCAACAATCTGGCCTTTCTAAAAAGCTGCGAACAGCTGTTTAGTCTCATAGCAAAGTAAAATTTAATTTTAAATCTAGTTGTCTATAGAGGCTTTTTTAAAACAAATGTAGAAAATAAGAGAATCCATCAAGAAGACTGTCTACTGGTCGTTGTCTGTTTCAGTGTCGAGACTGTAATAAAGCAATAAACCTGTTGTGGTTCAATCACGGAATTCGACTCGAATGGGGGCACCACTGCTTCCAAATTCTCTACCTCAGCTGACAAAAACATATAGTAAAATTATACTCTATTCCAGGGGTCGGCAAACTGATTACCGTGCGGGCGGCGGAGAGAACCTAAAAGACGACAGCGACCGCATTAACTGTAGGAATATGAGACAGCAGAGAGATGAGACACAGGATAGATAAGACAGGGAGAGATGATACAGGGGAAAGATGAGACAGGGGGAGATGAGACAGGGGAAAGATGAGACAGGGGAAAGATGAGACAGGGGAGATGAGACATGAGAGAGATGAGACATGGAGAGATGAGACAGGGAGAGATGAGACAGGGAGAGATGAGACAGGGAGAGATGAGACGGGGGAGCGATGAGACAAGGGAGAGATGAGACGGGGGAGAGATGAGATGGGGGAGAGGTGAGACACAGGATAGATAAGACAGGGAGAGATGATACAGGGGAAAGATGAGACAGGGGAGATGAGACAGGGGAAAGATGAGACAGGGGAAAGATGAGACAGGGGAGATGAGACATGAGAGAGATGAGACATGGAGAGATGAGACAGGGAGAGATGAGACAGGGAGAGATGAGACAGGGAGAGATGAGACGGGGGAGCGATGAGACAAGGGAGAGATGAGACGGGGGAGAGATGAGATGGGGGAGAGGTGAGACACCGGATAGATAAGACAGGGAGAGATGATACAGGGGAGAGATGAGACACAGGATAGATAAGGCAGGGGAGAGATGATACAGCGAAGAGATGAGACAGGGGGTTGAGAAAGGGGAGAGATGAGACACAGGATAGATAAGACAGGGAGTGATGATACAGGGGTTTGTTTCTGACGCAAATTTTGAGATCTGACGCAATGGAATTTCCATGAAGTAGTGAAAAAATGACGCACTGTATTCCTATGAGAACGAAACAAAATTACAAATTACGCAAACCGTAACCCTAACCCTAACCACTTTTCCTTTTTGTCTGTATGTCTTGCCATCAAAAACCTATATTATAGCCTTGTAAATGGCTCTTATGGACTCAGGATACAGCAATAGCAATTTTATATTGAATTCTATATGTAAAAGCAATTAAATAGCAAGATCGAAAAGCAAAAGCAAAAATGTAAGAATCCTTTTTTTAATACAAGCAGCATGAATGAATGTATTAAGCAATAGTAAATGCCTAAGTCAGTACTAATTAGCTAAAAGTGATGACATTATGTGCTCGAATATATCAAGCAAATAATACACTATTCGGCAAAATCCTTTGTCTACAAAGCTTCTGAACTGGAAATATGACGCGTCAGAAATCAGAGGTTATTAACGATTTCGTCAGATATCACCTTGTCAAAGTTTTTTTCGAAATCAAGGCAAAGCAGCTTGCGTCATTTTTCAAAATGAATTAAACATGACGCGTCAGATTTCATCCAATCGAATTTTTCTTCAGAATTAAATTGGTAACATACTATTATAAATGTATATACAATAGTACTACTGCAAGTAACTTGCCATTAGGGTCCAGCAGTGCTTGCGTCATTTTTCAAAATGAATTAAACATGACGCGTCAGATTTCATCCAATCGAATTTTTCTTCAGAATTAAATTGGTAACATACTATTATAAATGTATATACAATAGTACTACTGCAAGTAACTTGCCATTAGGGTCCAGCAGTGCTTGCGTCATTTTTCAAAATGAATTAAACATGACGCGTCAGATTTCATCCAATCGAATTTTTCTTCAGAATTAAATTGGTAACATACTATTATAAATGTATATACAATAGTACTACTGCAAGTAACTTACCATTAGGGTCCAGCAGTGCTTGCGTCATTTTTCAAAATGAATTAAACATGACGCGTCAGATTTCATCCAATCGAATTTTTCTTCAGAATTAAATTGGTAACATACTATTATAAATGTATATACAATAGTACTACTGCAAGTAACTTGCCATTAGGGTCCAGCAGTGCTTGCGTCATTTTTCAAAATGAATTAAACATGATGCGTCAGATTTCATCCAATCGAATTTTTCTTCAGAATTCAATTCGTAACATACTATTATAAATTCATATACAATAATACTACTGCTAGTAATTTGCCAGCTAGGATCTGTAATAATTGCAAAAATCTGTAATGAGTGTATTACATGTCTGCTAAATACAGGAAACGTAACATGTCGAATGTCCTGGAATCCAAATTCTGCTTTCATCACTAGTCTTTCAGAATACGAGTAGCTTACAACCTTTCCACAACTTCGTAGAGTACTACATGTTAGATGTATACATCTACATGTATATGTATCCTTAAGCAATCAGTGTCCTAGACATGCCCACAGTTCATAAGAGAGCAGTCAGAATCTATTACAATAATATTATTGTCGAATTTTATGAAATTAACATTTGATTTACTAATAAACATTCTGAATTATAACAAAGCATCATTCCAGTGCACTTTTGTCAGAATGCTTATACAAAACATTATTACTGACAGACACATTCAATACTATTTGGACAACGAAATTGAAGCTGCGGACATGCATAGAGCAGAAATTCGTATATTTTGAGCATAATAGTGAGTTCAATGAGAGGCTTAGCCAATGCAGAAAAAGGTTTGCAAATTACAAAATGTTTTTATTGCTTAAAGGTTCCATTACATCAAATCTATAGGCATTGAATTGAATGGCATCAAACTAATTGTGTCTTTCGTTTGAAAGAAATCATGACTCGTCAGATTTCAGACAGCTGGAAAATGACGCGTCAGATTTGAAGGATCTGATACGCACTATTTTAGGGCAGCTTTTCACTGCACGCTACTGCAAAGTAATATGGCTAATATGTTTGCAGACGCCACGTAATACCTGTAGATTCGAAAAGGGCAAAAAAATAATAGCACCAAATACACTGAGCACAGTAATTTGAGTACCTGTAGATTAGAAGTTCTTAATCGAGAGTTTACAAAGCATTATTCTTATTCATCGATTAGGTACCGTGCGAGCCGTTCTTCTCGATTGAAGAAAACAGTTGCCTCATTGGCCATTGAAAATGCATTGAGTAGCTCTGGGTCAGCGCTTTCCGGCCTGTCGAAGGTGTCGAAAGGTTTGATTCTTCCCAGGTCAATCCACATCCTCGTAGGTGGCGTCTCAAAAAATTGTACGTGGATTCTCTGTCCTTTAGTGTGCGTTAAGGTGCATGGGTCATTGCAGACCATTGCTGGCCAAAAAGGATACGTTGAAAATTTCGCGTGGACGAGGTCGCCACAATTAAAAGATTTGCACATTTGCTCGTGCTTCTGCCGAAGGCTGTGCTTGATCTCACCGGCATCTAGATTAACACCCTTTTTGTCGATTTTTGTTACTTCGGCTGGCTCCAGGGAAGCATCGGCAGGCTTTGGTGCTTTTCTGGGCTTCTCGCTGCTGGATGAGTCGGACTGCCGCTTTCTAGAACTAGCCTTCTTACGCACTGCAGGCTTTGCAACACCTGACTCAGTAGAAATCACCTTGTCGGCATCTAGATTGGCACAATTTTTGTCGATTTTTGTTACTTCGGCTGGCTCCAGGGAAGCATCGGCAGGCTTTGGTGCTTTTCTGGGCTTCTCGCTGCTGGATGAGTCGGACTGCCGCTTTCTAGAACTAGCCTTCTTACGCACTGCAGGCTTTGCAACACCTGACTCAGTAGAAATCACTTTGTCGGCATCTAGATTGGCACAATTTTTGTCGATTTTTGTTACTTCGGCTGGCTCCAGGGAAGCATCGGCAGGCTTTGGTGCTTTTCTGGGCTTCTCGCTGCTGGATGAGTCGGACTGCCGCTTTCTAGAACTAGCCTTCTTACGCACTGCAGGCTCTGCAACACCTGACTCAGTAGAAATCACCTTATCCGTCTCTAGATCATCGGCATCTAGATCAGTAACATGAACTTTGGTCTGATGGCCAAAAACCAAATCGAAGGTTGACCGCTTAGCATCCTGCACTGCTCGTGTGTGAGTTAGAGTGTTGGCCATGTACGACTTTAAGGCCTCAGCGCGACTATGGTTCATGCCATAACTAACAAGTCCTTGTTTCTCCACATCGTTGATGTTAATTTCTCGATTCTTGGACTCAAAAAAATGCCTCAAAGCATTTGCAGACATCCTGGTAATTGAGCCAAGATTGGAAAACTGTTTCCTACACACTCTTAAAAAAGTTGAGAATGAGTGGTTGGGTGCAGAGAAGCCAAAAAACTTGTCATCAGACTTAGCACCTGCTTTGATTCTGTGATCACCGTAGGCAAGAAGGAGGTCCTTAAATTCGTAAACGCTCACAAAAACTGGACCTTTCACAGCGGTCTTGTGATCATGCACTTCAAAAAGCGCTTCTGGGTCTGAGTTACTCTTCCACTCTTCGAATTCTTTAACTTTTGCATTGGAAACGATGTCCGCTCGGTTTGCGTTGCCGCGAGAAAACATGAAGTTCAGTCCCAGAAAAAGAACGCACTCTTTCGAGTCCAAGCAAGCCTCGGCTGCCGGTTTAAACGATTGGATCACGTCGCAAATCATTTTTGCTTCTTCGACAGAGAGAAGATTTTTGTCTAATTTGAGTCGCCGCTCCACCTCTGCACGATTTTTGTCCCGCTGTCGCGACTTCCCGTAACAGGAACATGTAATTATGAACGAATCTAGCTGCGCACCCAGGCCTTCCGCTTCAATGAGTCCTAAATATGTTGATTTCAGGTACTCACCGAATCGAGTTAGTGCCGTTACATAAGGCTTGCAAGGATCGGCATGCGCATTGCTCTTTTCAGTCAAAAAAGAGGTGATACTAGTTCGGTTTGCCTCTTTGATAAGATCCAAAATACTTTCTGCTTGAATGTGATTCAGAACTGCATTTAAGGCCCTTCTTAGTCCCAAAGCGGTGCTTCCTGCGTTCTTTGCTCCGGCGTAGCCTTGCAAATGTTCTTCGAAGTGCTTGATTGTTGGAAACCCAGGTGGAGCAGCTACCGGTGCTTTGTTCTGAGATGCTTGAATTTTCTTTTGCTGCCAAGACTGCTCTACGTGGTCTGCTGCCTTCTGCTTTTTTTCGTCCAACATCAACTTCTGTGACTCCTCCTTTGACAATTTATGCCAATTAGCAAGATGGCTAGCAAGGTATACAAACGGAATGTTGCATATTGGACAAGGACGACCAGCTGTGCCAGTTGAGACAATTGGCTGATTGTACTCTTTTGTCTCGTCAATGCAAAACTTTGCGCCCTTTTCGGCCAATTTTTCAGGATGACGACGCTGAAAATGCTCAGAAAATCGTGAGTTTTTAATGACGAATATTTCGCAATAAGGGCAAACGTAATCACTGCCCTGTCTGTCTTGACAGTTTGTCTTGTCGGCAAGTTTTTTTGGCACCACTTCAACGATGTCGACAGTCGACTGAATCGACTGATGTCGTGCCTTGTTGAAAGCATACAACTCATCTCGGATGTCTTTCTTTGACTTTAAGAGGGTCTCCTCAAAGTGATAGCGCTGAAAGTGCTCTGCAATTCGTGAACCCACAATTACATGTTTGGTAGGGTCCAGATAGCAGACGAATTCAGTAGTAGCTTTAGTCGTAGAACATCCTGAATCGTCTTTGGATAAGACACACTCATTCTGTTGATTGACAAACCGAATTACGTTCTCTTCATCGACTGTTGCCGAGGACTCCATCATGGGTCTTTGATCAGGAAGTAGAAACGGAAAATTATAATCATCATTCACCAGCTCTTGCAGCAAACTTGAAGCAAGAGCATCATCATCTTCGGACAGGTTGGCACCAGAAGCAGCTGCAGACAGCTCGTCACATCGAGGCAGGTTGGCACCAGAAGCAGCTTCAGACAGCTCGTCACATCGAGGCAGGTTGGCACCAGAAGCAGCTGCAGACAGCTCGTCACATCGAGGCAGGTTGGCACCAGAAGCAGCTTCAGACAGCTCGTCACATCGAGGCAGGTTGGCACCAGAAGCAGCTTCAGACAGCTCGTCACATCGAGGCAGGTTGGCACCAGAAGCAGCTTCAGACAGATCGTCACATCGAGGCAGGTTGGCACAAGAAGCAGCTTCAGACAGCTCGTCACATCGAGGCAGGTTGGCACCAGAAGCAGCTTCAGACAGCTCGTCACATCGAGGCAGGTTGGCACCAGAAGCAGCTGCAGACAGCTCGTCACATCGAGGCAGGTTGGCACCAGAAGCAGCTTCAGACAGCTCGTCACATCGAGGCAGGTTGGCACCAGAAGCAGCTTCAGACAGCTCGTCACATCGAGGCAGGTTGGCACCAGAAGCAGCTTCAGACAGCTCGTCACATCGAGGCAGGTTGGCACCAGAAGCAGCTGCAGACAGCTCGTCACATCGAGGCAGGTTGGCACCAGAAGCAGCTTCAGACAGCTCGTCACATCGAGGCAGGTTGGCACAAGAAGCAGCTTCAGACAGATCGTCACATCGAGGCAGGTTGGCACAAGAAGCAGCTTCAGACAGCTCGTCACATCGAGGCAGGTTGGCACCAGAAGCAGCTTCAGACAGCTCGTCACATCGAGGCAGGTTGGCACCAGAAGCAGCTGCAGACAGCTCGTCACATCGAGGCAGGTTGGCACCAGAAGCAGCTTCAGACAGCTCGTCACATCGAGGCAGGTTGGCACCAGAAGCAGCTTCAGACAGCTCGTCACATCGAGGCAGGTTGGCACCAGAAGCAGCTTCAGACAGCTCGTCACATCGAGGCAGGTTGGCACCAGAAGCAGCTGCAGACAGCTCGTCACATCGAGGCAGGTTGGCACCAGAAGCAGCTTCAGACAGCTCGTCACATCGAGGCAGGTTGGCACAAGAAGCAGCTTCAGACAGATCGTCACATCGAGGCAGGTTGGCACAAGAAGCAGCTTCAGACAGCTCGTCACATCGAGGCAGGTTGGCACCAGAAGCAGCTTCAGACAGCTCGTCACATCGAGGCAGGTTGGCACCAGAAGCAGCTTCAGACAGATCGTCACATCGAGGCAGGTTGGCACAAGAAGCAGCTTCAGACAGCTCGTCACATCGAGGCAGGTTGGCACCAGAAGCAGCTGCAGACAGCTCGTCACATCGAGGCAGGTTGGCACCAGAAGCAGCTTCAGACAGCTCGTCACATCGAGGCAGGTTGGCACCAGAAGCAGCTTCAGACAGATCGTCACATCGAGGCAGGTTGGCACAAGAAGCAGCTTCAGACAGCTCGTCACATCGAGGCAGGTTGGCACCAGAAGCAGCTTCAGACAGCTCGTCACATCGAGGCAGGTTGGCACCAGAAGCAGCTGCAGACAGCTCGTCACATCGAGGCAGGTTGGCACCAGAAGCAGCTGCAGACAGCTCGTCACATCGAGGCAGGTTGGCACCAGAAGCAGCTTCAGACAGCTCGTCACATCGAGGCAGGTTGGCACCTGGCAGCTGGCATCGATGTCGGAGCTGAAGTGGCAGATCACGGGCAGCGGCTCTGAGCCGCCCTTGGACCAGCCCCAGCCAATGAAAATGGCGAAATGGTAGAGCGAGACTCGGTTGAAGCTGACACAAGAGCCAGGAACCAGGGCGGCCATGGCTGCGTTGCACTCATGCGCCTTGAAGTCGTCAAAGCCGTTGGTGTATCCGACGCACATTCTCGATTTTTTTTCCAAAGCTGCCGCCGTATGTTAAGAAGTTCCCTTTTAACTTTAGCTACTCTTCTCCATATAAGGAAAGACTTTGCCGGCAATTCCGAGGAAATTCCGCAAAAAAAACTGCACACGAATGTTCGCTTCGTGTATTTAGTGTACTTCGCGTGAGTACAGTCCGAGGTTAGGGCGTGTGTGCACGTATGTAAACTATAGTGAAGTTCCTTTTTAAGAAAACAACTTATAATAATGCTCTTGTACAGACTGCACACTGAAAGAGACAATGACCAATAGATGGCCTGCTTATTTGATTATCTTATTTTTTTATTGAAAGGGCTACTGTATACGAGCTACTACGCTCGTATATTTACAATATTAAGTTAAAATTTATAATTTAAAATAAAATAAAATAAAATAATTTAAAATAATTTAAAATAACCTTTGCTTAGTTTAAATGGCAAATAAGCAATACAGTTCGCGTAAAGTAGTTATCATCACTGCTTTACTTATCTGCTAAATTAACCCCACAATTAGAGCGCTAAAGTTGTAAAAAAATTCGCGAATTAAAGCAATAAATTATGTTATGAGTGTAGTGCGCCGCGTGTATGTCATTACTATTAGGTCCTATGTACTTATATACGCAAAATATACCCAAAATATATGGACTTTTTGCAACGTCTTTTCACTGCCAGGTTATTACAGATATTACAATGAGATTGAGGAATGATTAAAAATGTAAATGTAATAAGAATAATAATTCATAATCTATTGTACATGAAAACATTATAACAGTATTTTTAGAACTACAGAACAATAGACGCAAGTGTCAACAGGTAACGATATTGTTGACAGAAAAAGTGAAACAAAGTTGATCAGAAATGGCGCGTCAAAAATGTGCCGTATTTTAGAATTTAATGTGCCCATGGAACTCGATTCATATGCAGAGAAAAAATTGGTTTGTATGAAATCTGTAAAAATACACACATTAAAATTGTACTCTCAAATCATCTCATTCTGCATTTCCTCTGGCGATTACCTTCCAGCTTCATGAGAGCTTCCATTCTGTTGTTGGCAAACTTGATTTGATCTGCACTGTACGCATCGCACACGGTGCATTCGCAGATGCCGCTGCCCTCAAACTGGTAAAGATTTCCGCTGAGTCTCTGATGGCAGTGCGTCAAGCAGCTCCTACAGATCGCGAGTTCTGGCGCCAGTGTATTCTTGAGATCGTTTCCCAAGTAGCGCCTAGTGCAGGTTTCATTGACTGACGAGACCAAATTTAAGCCATGGTTGAATAGCTTCATCTCTATGAAGTTTCCTTCTGGGTCTAGAAGACCGAGGCTCCTGAAAGCGAAACACGAGCGTAAATCTAAGCATTTTGTCTTGCCATTTGCATTCAACAGATAAAGCTTACTTGTTTTTTAGGCCTTTCTTGCCGCCCAACGAGAAAGAGGATGTTCTCGCTCCGCTTACTGACCCGCCGAATACTAGTCGAGGAATGGACAGCATTGGCAGCAAGAAGAACCAAAGAACTTGAAAGCTGAAAGGGTTTCCGTTAATGACCCATCGGACAAAGTGCTCGCAGTTATTGGTCACAATGTTGTAATCACGCCTTCCCACAAGGTCCAGGCATTGTTTAATAACTGTCGCTCTTTTTTGGACGCTGCAGCTACACTTGAAGACTCTAATAACTGAGCTTTCTACTACATCTCGAACATCTTCGAGTCGAACAGACGCTTTCGGCTGCGTGCCTACCTCGCCAGAGAGGTGGCAGAGCAGCGGGATGGGCTGAGCAGACTCCTCATCCCGCGGCGGCAGTGCCCAACCCAAGAAGATGGCAAAGTGGTCCAGGGCGATTCGGTTAAAGCTGACAGCGGAGCCAGGTACCATGGACTTCAGTGCCAAATCTAAATTTAATGGCGAAAAATCTTCGAAACCGTTTGTAAAGCCGACGCACATTTTCAGTAGTAGAAATTTTTAAACTTTCAGATTCTGGCTTTTACGACTGAAGACTTCACAGAAACGTTGAAAGCTAGAAAAATTCCTCTATTTTTAAGTACACTAACTTATACTGCAGTATCATGCTTCAATCAGAATGGTTCCTAGTACGAAGTACTTTGGGTACAGAAAATGTGGGTACAGTGCTTAGCGCGAGTGTAAACTAACTACTATTGTCTTTTTAGCCAATATAGTTCAGCTATGCAAAGCGAGTTGGACCTTGTTCCCAGGTAGAATATATCACACAATCTCATCCACCAGAGAGAGGCAGACACAGAGGGAGAGGGAACGTACATACTTATTTACGAGCTATATAGAAATCTCGATTCGGCAACTTACAAAGAAATTTAAAAGTTGTTAAGAAATCTCACCTAAAATCTTTTACTTACATAATGTGCGAGATTTCAAAGTGTCAGATTTCTAAATCTTGTCAAAGCTAACACTTGCAGCATCCTCAAATTTCTTGACGTCTTGGAATTTAACTCAAGTCGTTGAAATGCTTCAGCAAAGAAAATTTGCAAACGAAAAAATTTCAGCCTTATCAAATTTCGAGGCTGACTGATTGGGTTAGAAATCTTTACGAATACTATCAGATGATAATAACAATAATAACAATAATAATAATAATTGCAGGAGGGCTGCGGGCCTGCAGTAGCACATCATTTAGTGACACTAGACCCGCAGCCAGTGAGGAGGCAATTCTTCCCATTTCGCTGACTCCTGAGCACACACACACAGATACTGTACGCAGGCATACGCTCACACAGGTGTGTACATCTGCACGACAAGCCCTCAAGCCTTCTCTCCGCGGCTGCGCTCCAAATAAATGTGGCCTCGCCGTGGAATCGAACTTAGGGACCGTGGTGCGCGAGGCAAACGCGATAACCGCTCTGCCACCGACCGCCCTTACTATCAGATAGCTGCTACCGATTTTAACGCCGAGATTTCAAGTGCAATCAGCTTCGCTTTTTCAAACTGGTCAGAAAATTGGCAGCTTTTCCACATTTTACTACCAAGCTGGCGTTGTGTGTTTGACAAATGCAGCAGGTATCCATCCGACTGACTAAGAGATCTATTTTCATCGCCTAAATGACACAAAACTACTGACGGAAATTGGTACCTATTTTTCCTCTTTGTTTTTTTGGCGACGACTGTCTCGTTCTAGCTTTTGTTTTGGCATCGATTTTTTGTGTTTATTTATTGTGTTTATTTTTACTTACGTAAAAACATATTTTAGATACTACTGACAGCCGTCACCGACGTTGCGTTGACGATTTTTTATGTAGAAAACTAATTTTAATTTAGAACACTTTCACTGTACCTTGGAGGTTGGTCCTAAAGAGCGTAAATTGCACGACAAGCCCCCAAGCCTTCTCTCTGCGGCTGCGCCACAATTTAATGTGGCCTCGCCGCGGAATCGAGCTCAGGGACATTGGTGTGGGAGGCAGACGTTTACCCTCTGCCACTGACCCCAAAGCACCCATAGGAAGCAACATACACCGCATGGCTTTAGCTGCATGGTAAGCATAATTCATAGTTTATGTAGCAATTGCTTGATCAACATTTTGTGAGGCTGTGTTTTTAAGTTCGCGAAAAATAGGCTTTTTTAAACTTTCTATCGAGAGTCCAAGTATGATTTCTTGGAACGATAAGTAAAATAATAAATATGTTATTAAGGACATGCTGCGCCAACTCATTCTGTACAGCAAACCAGCTTTGCTCGCAGAGTATTTATTTTCTTTCATTCGGCACAAGGCATGCAGATATGAGACCGGGTCTGCTCCGCAAGCTTTCTTCTGTCGCACCGAAGTTTCCACAAATAATAACTCATTGTATTGAGTGCGGCCTTACATCTGGGTGCGATAGCTCTTGCTCACATTTTGCATGGCAACCCTGTGCGGCTCCGACCATTCGCACTCGCCCACGCTGTTCACTGTGCGCCAGAGTGCTCACTAAAGCAACTAAGAGCTTATTTTCGAGTCTGCCCTAGAATGTAGATGAGCTCGTATATGGCAATGGCGCATTTGCGTCATTGGAAACCATATTGCGAATGAACAAGATCAGGAAATGCTCGGCTATGTAACTACTGTGGCAGTGCACCCTGAGCTTGTCTGTATAAGGTGAATGTTAATTATTGATGGTCTATTTTAACTTTAATGTTTGCCTTCACTGCTTTTGACTGGGAATTGGAATTAACAGGATTCTGAACACAGGAGAACTTGCAAGACATGCAAGACATTATGAAAATCTGTCGAAGTATATTTGAGTCTAATAAATAAGCATTCTGTTTAAAATGTACAGGGCACAACAGTAAAACCAGCGATTCGGGTAGCAATATGTTATGTCAATTGTGACATGGCAATCTCTGCGTACGACTACATAGTCCGAAGTGACCGCTTTAAAATAGTCAACGGAGGCAAGCAGCATTGAAAGTGCATCACAGCAAGTAATGTTTTCCAGCGCTTAAACTAAGCAACCAGTAAGACCTTCGATAATGGAGAAAGACAAATAGAAATCTCTGCACAAAATCATATTGCTTTTTAACTCTGGCCTGACGTAACCAGACAGGCGCAATGCGCAAAATAAAATCTTGATTACCAGGTGCTTGTTCTGATTCGCTCTCTACTAGTTGTCGTTGGGGGGTCTTGGAAAACACGCGGTCTACGTGAGGACCCTGCTTGACGACCCGTCGCGCTCTGGACGCGGGGATTGGCGCGAAGCTTCTCCCTTCAGAGCGTGGGAGCATTGGCACAAGCCTTCGGACACGTCTTGGCAGGCAATGACAGTGCAGTTCTTGTGGCAGTACTTCTGGCAAGGCTTGCAGACTAAGGCGCCGCGGCAGTTGCAGCACTTGAACAAGGCTTGCCTCGAGAAGGCGAACTCGCAAGTGCATGTGGAATTCAAGCGAACTCCTTGAAGCTGGAGGCCTCCGTTTGACACGAGAATCTCCACGAGGTCCATTTCCGGGTTGAGAAGGCCTAGCGATCTAGAAATAAGGCATGCACTATTATGGTGTGTCGCAGAGCTTTGCGCGATCGGTAGATAATAAAATTACCTGTTTCCCTCTAAACTGGAAATGCACATTGTTGATAGCGAGCAGCAGGCGGTGGCCAGCGCGCCGATGATCATTCCCGGAAGCTTGGACAGCGGCGAAGCCCGCATTCGGCGGATCTGGTAGCTGACGCTTTCTCCGCAGATCACTTGCCGGACAAAGTGCTCGCAGTTGTTGCTCATAATGTTGAACCCCATTGAGCCAACTCGGTACAGACATTCCAGAATCACCTCAGATCGCTTGCTAGCTGTGCAGGTGCAGCTGTACACCCGGATAGTGCAGTTCTGCACAATATCCCTAAAGTCGTCGAGTCGCACAGAAGCGATGGGTTTGGTGTTCGGGTCGCCAGACAGGTGGCAGAGGAGGGGAATGGGCTCCTCGCCGGCGCCTCGCGGCCAGGCCCAGCCCAGGAAGATGGCGTAGTGTGAAAAGCCGACCCTGTTGAAGCTGACTGCGGACCCGGGCACCAAGGCGTTGATGGCGTATTTGAATCTTCGAAAATCTTGGTAGCCGTGCTTGAACCCGACGCACATGATGTGCGGTGCTCGTCAGTGCTCAAATTACTGCTAGCTGAAACAAAGCAACTATTTTTTATGTCACGTGGGTGTGCAGTGGTTATATAAAAGTGAATAACTAGTCAAGCTGCATGGACGGCTTGTCGTGTCTGGCATTGTGCAGCGCGTCTTACTCTCTATCCCAGCGCACGGAAAACCGAGGTACTTGAAGCGTGTATCAGGGCAGGGGGCACAGCGGTCGCCAAGCATTCTGAGAACAGTCAATACAGGGAGTGAGCCTCTGGGTCAGAGAAGGCAGGGGATGCAGGGCGTGCCCGTGAGAGCTGGACTTTGCGACTGTACTCAGCACTCAGAGGTTGAGTGATGTAAACTCATAAAGGATCTCAGGCTTGTTGTCGAGAAGGCGACACATTGGAGGGAAGAGGTACCTTTGCTTGCGTGCGAAGGCTCACAATAGTAAAGCAGTTGCTTTAATTTTGTAGCAGGACACTGAAACTAGTCCCAAAAAATTGTGCGTGTACATGCAACCGTTTTTGAGTAGAAAAATTTGTTTGCGACGCAGTTAACAATAGGTTAGAGTGACCAGGCCTTTGAGTAGTTTCCATCATCATCTCAGATTCAAACTGCAACTTGATAGAGATTGATGCTCCGTGTTAAGGGTTGGCGTCTTCATAATAGAGGTGCATAATTCTGTGCACCTGTCTACACCTGTCTTCATTTTCTTCCGTTCAGTCATTATGTGCGCGAAGCTTGAGTGGACTACGAGGCAGACACATAGGCAGACACATAGGCAGACACATAGGCAGACACATAGGCAGACACATAGGCAGACACATAGGCAGACACATAGGCAGACACATGCTCTCACAAAAGCTTGCAAATTATTTCGCACTCCAGCATGCTGTCTTCGCTCAAATAAGTTTACTGGCTTGCGATAAAATTAGTCGCAGATTGTACTTTTGATAGTTTACCGCAGCTAATTAATAGGTTGCATGGCTAAACTGTAAATAAAAATGTTTGAGTGATTTGTAAATGATTGCGTAATTCAGTTCAACAAAAGCGTCAACTGAAGCAGGTAATTTCAGTTGACCTAAAATTAATCTAAAATAAGTTAAAGAAGTAAGCAAATTAATCAAAACCAGTGGCAAGGAAAATATTAAGTCACTATTAAATTGCAGACCGAAAGAACTTATGAAAAAGTAAAATTATAATCGTCTTTACGTAAGTAAGTATAACCTGCCAGCAAAGCCCTCTCAGGAATCCCTGTAGGAAACCATTGCGCCTAGTCCATCAGCGGGTGACGACTTGAAGGTCGGAGGTTCGATTCCCGATTCAACTGGAACAATTTGTGTCCTTTAGCAAGACAATTCATCGATTTCCTGCGGTCTGAGACCTTGAGGTAGAGATGGGGTTGATGACGAACGTTTGCCAGAGATTATCTTATGAGATTCACAACTCTTTCCGTGTTCGGTATTGAATTCAAGTCCAACCAGTGCTCCCTGAGCTCGAATCCGCGGCGAGACCACATTCATTTGTGGCACAGCCGCCGAAAAAGGTTTGGGGGCTTGTCGGGCTATTTTTGCCCTTTTGGGGCCGGGTGTTAGCCCTTGCAAACTACCGTAATACACCATAATACTATTAAAGCAGTAAATGCGTGGCTTACAAAAATAAATGACAAATCAATGTCATTGTAGAGATAGGAGTTTAATGATAATTCAATGTTTTATGTAAACTTAATTTAAGCGCAATGCATCTTACTTACCACCATCAGTAGTGTAATGTGCCTATTATTAGCTAATTTATATTTACTGTACAACCATACGTAGCCCATACGTATACATAATGCACGAGTAAAATGTACATGGCCATAGTACAGTGTTATAGTAAGCCACAAACCGTAGGCCACAAATACATTTTTGACTGATTATGTACAATGTGACAGAAAATTCATTATGGCGTCAAAATGATTTTGCAATGCCTATATGAACAAGACACCTGAATTCATGAAATCATGAAATATTTGCAAGGCGATGTAAAACTCAATTCTTTAAGGCGAATTGGCTTGAGCAGTTGAAACCTCCGCAGAGGTGCAAGTGCAAAAACTAGATATCCTGGAACACTTTTGCTGTTGCTTAGAAGAAAAAATAGTTACTCGAGAATGCTTCATTATGATAATTTCATAAGCCTTTGTTGCGGGCGAAAAGGTTTACAAAAATAATAATAGTAACTGATTACACCTGCCCCAATTGGGCAACATATGCAGCCGACAGTACAGCCACAGATATTGCCAAGCGCATCTGAAGGCTGCGTACGGCTGTTCAGTCCATGGACTGGTTTGGAGAGATACCAAACCCACCCTCAATAACCCCAACTGATGCTGGCACCCAGGATTTAAGAACTGGATCAACGGAACTAAATGGTTAAGTGCTTTTGCTAAAGGACTCAATTAGTTCCATTCAAGCCAAGAATCGAACCACCGACCTTCAAGTCATGCGTCTGAAGTCCTAGCCACTAGACTACTATACCATTTTAACAGTAAAGAAAAACATGTCAATAGAATAGCTGAGTACAGTTGGGATCGAATCAAAGTTGCATGAAGTTGAATTGAATTGAGCAAATTTACAGTGAATATGGACAGTGGGCAATCACAAATGAATTGAGCAAATTTACAGTGAATATGGACAGTGGGCAATCACAAATGAAATGAGCAAATTTACAGTGAATATGGACAGTGGGAAATCACAAATGAAATGAGCAAATTTACAGTGAATATGGACAGTGGGTAATCACAAATGAATTGAGCAAATTTACAGTGAATATGGACAGTGGGTAATCACAAATGAAATGAGCAAATTTACAGTGAATATGGACAGTGGGAAATCACAAATGAATTGAGCAAATTTACAGTGAATATGGACAGTGGGCAATCACAAATGAATTGAGCAAATTTACAGTGAATATGGACAGTGGGTAATCACAAATGAAATGAGCAAATTTACAGTGAATATGGACAGTGGGCAATCACAAATGAATTGAGCAAATTTACAGTGAATATGGACAGTGGGTAATCACAAATGAAATGAGCAAATTTACAGTGAATATGGACAGTGGGTAATCACAAATTAATTGAGCAAATTTACAGTGAATATGGACAGTGGGAAATCACAAATGAATTGAGCAAATTTACAGTGAATATGGACAGTGGGTAATCACAAATGAAATGAGCAAATTTACAGTGAATATGGACAGTGGGTAATCACAAATGAAATGAGCAAATTTACAGTGAATATGGACAGTGGGTAATCACAAATGAAATGAGCAAATTTACAGTGAATATGGACAGTGGGCAATCACAAATGAAATGAGCAAATTTACAGTGAATATGGACAGTGGGTAATCACAAATGAAATGAGCAAATTTACAGTGAATATGGACAGTGGGCAATCACAAATGAAATGAGCAAATTTACAGTGAATATGGACAGTGGGTAATCACAAATGAAATGAGCAAATTTACAGTGAATATGGACAGTGGGCAATCACAAATGAAATGAGCAAATTTACAGTGAATATAGACAGTGGGTAATCACAAATGAAATGAGCAAATTTACAGTGAATATGGACAGTGGGAAATCACAAATGAAATGAGCAAATTTACAGTGAATATGGACAGTGGGCAATCACAAATGAAATGAGCAAATTTACAGTGAATATGGACAGTGGGCAATCACAAATGAAATGAGCAAATTTACAGTGAATATGGACAGTGGGTAATCACAAATGAAATGAGCAAATTTACAGTGAATATGGACAGTGGGCAATCACAAATGAAATGAGCAAATTTACAGTGAATATGGACAGTGGGCAATCACAAATGAAATGAGCAAATTTACAGTGAATATGGACAGTGGGTAATCACAAATGAAATGAGCAAATTTACAGTGAATATGGACAGTGGGTAATCACAAATGAAATGAGCAAATTTACAGTGAATATGGACAGTGGGCAATCACAAATGAAATGAGCAAATTTACAGTGAATATGGACAGTGGGCAATCACAAATGAAATGAGCAAATTTACAGTGAATATGGACAGTGGGCAATCACAAATGAAATGAGCAAATTTACAGTGAATATGGACAGTGGGTAATCACAAATGAAATGAGCAAATTTACAGTGAATATGGACAGTGGGCAATCACAAATGAAATGAGCAAATTTACAGTGAATATGGACAGTGGGCAATCACAAATGAAATGAGCAAATTTACTGTGAATATGGACAGTGGGCAATCACAAATGAAATGAGCAAATTTACAGTGAATATAGACAGTGGGTAATCACAAATGAAATGAGCAAATTTACAGTGAATATGGACAGTGGGAAATCACAAATGAAATGAGCAAATTTACAGTGAATATGGACAGTGGGTAATCACAAATTAATTGAGCAAATTTACAGTGAATATGGACAGTGGGTAATCACAAATGAAATGAGCAAATTTACAGTGAATATGGACAGTGGGAAATCACAAATGAAATGAGCAAATTTACAGTGAATATGGACAGTGGGCAATCACAAATTAATTGAGCAAATTTACAGTGAATATGGACAGTGGGCAATCACAAATGAAATGAGCAAATTTACAGTGAATATGGACAGTGGGTAATCACAAATGAAATGAGCAAATTTACAGTGAATATGGACAGTGGGTAATCACAAATGAAATGAGCAAATTTACAGTGAATATGGACAGTGGGTAATCACAAATGAAATGAGCAAATTTACAGTGAATATGGACAGTGGGTAATCACAAATTAATTGAGCAAATTTACAGTGAATATGGACAGTGGGCAATCACAAATGAAATGAGCAAATTTACAGTGAATATGGACAGTGGGCAATCACAAATGAAATGAGCAAATTTACAGTGAATATGGACAGTGGGTAATCACAAATGAAATGAGCAAATTTACAGTGAATATGGACAGTGGGTAATCACAAATGAAATGAGCAAATTTACAGTGAATATGGACAGTGGGCAATCACAAATGAAATGAGCAAATTTACAGTGAATATGGACAGTGGGTAATCACAAATTAATTGAGCAAATTTACAGTGAATATGGACAGTGGGTAATCACAAATTAATTGAGCAAATTTACAGTGAATATGGACAGTGGGAAATCACAAATGAAATGAGCAAATTTACAGTGAATATGGACAGTGGGTAATCACAAATTAATTGAGCAAATTTACAGTGAATATGGACAGTGGGAAATCACAAATGAAATGAGCAAATTTACAGTGCATATGGACAGTGGGTAATCACAAATTAATTGAGCAAATTTACTGTGAATATGGACAGTGGGAAATCACAAATGAAATGAGCAAATTTACAGTGAATATGGACAGTGGGTAATCACAAATTAATTGAGCAAATTTACAGTGAATATGGACAGTGGGTAATCACAAATGAATTGAGCAAATTTACAGTGAATATGGACAGTGGGCAATCACAAATGAAATGAGCAAATTTACAGTGAATATGGACAGTGGGAAATCACAAATGAAATGAGCAAATTTACAGTGAATATGGACAGTGGGAAATCACAAATGAAATGAGCAAATTTACAGTGAATATGGACAGTGGGCAATCACAAATGAATTGAGCAAATTTACAGTGAATATGGACAGTGGGAAATCACAAATGAATTGAGCAAATTTACAGTGAATATGGACAGTGGGCAATCACAAATGAAATGAGCAAATTTACAGTGAATATGGACAGTGGGAAATCACAAATGAATTGAGCAAATTTACAGTGAATATGGACAGTGGGCAATCACAAATGAATTGAGCAAATTTACAGTGAATATGGACACTATGTAACCCAGTTGTAGGCACATATTTGTCCCGCAAGGTCTCAGCTAAGCTCGGGTTCGAGTATTGCTGTCTTCCAGGGCCTCAATTTGTCGATGCTGGCAGTCGCAGTAGCCGTTCGGGCTCTCGGCTTCCTTCAACCTGCGGATACGGCAGTCAGCGTGACAGTCGGCCGCACAGTGTCGGCAGATGTATTTGGGATCAACAATGCCGCAGCTGAGGCACTCCAGCAGCACTTGACAGGAGCTGAGGTTCTCGCCGGTGAAATCGCGACTGCACCTGGGACTGACGCGGATCTTTGTGCCCAGGGGCCGGAAGGTGACCTCAAGCATTTCCAGCTTGGCGGATACGAGGCCAAGGAGCCTGAGAGTGAGTTGGCAGTACATGCGGCAGTAAGTGGTTGATAGCAATTCACAGGAGCTGTCCCCTGTACACAAATACGTAATCGCTACTGCAGCCCATCATTACTTGACAGTGGCGTAGCCAGGATTTTTGTCTAGGGGGGCCGCCCATTTTGGGACGTCACTACCACGGGGGCGTCACTAGTTTCATCAATTCCCCAGCTACTCTCACCAGCTCTGATCCCAATCAGCCAGTGGATCTGGCAGTTCATCCAAGATGCTGCACTGCGGCTCAGAGGCGGAGACAGCTCGTCGCAATCTTTTGATGAGCCAGGACGCTCCGGCAGTCAACTCAGTGCCGAGAAGAGAGGCCGAAATCCAGCCAGTCATTCGAAGAAATTTCTGCTTAACCTGCTCAACAACGACTGGCTGTTCGGCAACGGCGACAATCTGCCTGATCAGAGCAGAGCAGCAACCGCCAGCTAGACTCCGGTAGCGTAGGAAGCACTGGGAGATCCTGGCATCCCGGTCCTCAGCTGAACAATCACACTGATAAACTCTCAGAGCGGTGGATCGCAGCGCCAGGTCGTGAAAGCTAGCCAGACGCTGCTCGCCGCCGATCAAGTGGCTAACAAGGTGCACGGGCTCCAGCTCCACAGTTCCCGCTTTGACCAGCCAGGCCTGGCCGAGGTAGAGACCAAAGTGACGATGGCAGGTGAGGTCGCCATCGGATGCATCGGCTTGCAACACGAAACTCACCGGAGCGCCGACTGAGACTCTGATCAACGCCTGGGCAATGCCGGTGTACGGTCGGCTGGTCAAGTCAAAGTCACAGCAGCGCTGCCTTTCCAGAGAGTCGAGACACATCTTTAGATTTGAAACCAGAATTGCGTAAAATTGTCTTTTCCGAGCAACTTCGAGAAAGCCGCAACAAATACGCGACGATGAATACACGTAGCTTTGCACAATGCCAATTAGGAACCACGCAAACAAGATGCAGAAATTCTGTCTGTGTTTTTCTGGAATTTTCCTGGAAATTTTCACTAGAAAGACGCGCCGAAAATAAGTTGCTTTTTGTGAGACAGTGAGACTCAAATTTAATTTTCGTATCAGAGCTTGTGTTTTATTTTTAGCTAACCCAAACAACTTGCTTCGAGTTTGACTGTTTATTTGCTTCTTATAACTCAAGCAGCTTTCGGTTTTATCAACTTTGCGTCCCGTGATTTATGAACTTTGGCGTCCGAAATACGTCCGAAAGACGTCCCGAAATATGACAAAATCTTAAAATAAATATATAATTTACATGAGAAACTTCTACCTGTAGATTAGCAGGTGCCACTTCACGCATACAGCATTGCGGAATAGGAGGAAAATATTGATGACAGACGGAATCAATGAGGAACAGTGACAGTGAAAGGTGGAGTGAGCTGGAATGAAAGGTAGACTGAGGGGTAGAGTGAGGTAGAGTGAGAGGTAGATTAAGAGGTAGAGTGAAAGGAAAAATGAGTGAGGCGACCTTCAGGAGACCGGCCTACCCCTTCCCATCACCTACAAAAGAGATTCTCAACCCTTTAGAGACGAAAAGGTGATCTTGTATACCAATAACACTGCAAGACTGATTAAAACAGTTAGTTTTTATTACAATTGTACTTTTACGGTTGCTTTAAGTTCGATCTAATCATACATGGAGCTCGCGATCTAGTTGAGTTTTTGAGAACCCAGACTCCCAGCTTCATTGGTTAAGGGCACCTGTTTGCCCGAGCTGGTGGGGCGCATCTTGTGCTGGCAGTCGCAGAATCCCGGGCCGTCGTTGAAGCCACGCGTGTCGCAGTCGACGTGGCACATCAGCACGCAGGCTCGGCAGACGACCTTGTCGCCGGTGATGCCGCAGCTGAGGCAGTGGAAGAGTTCCTGCTCGATGCTCTGGTTAGGCCCTGTGTAAACCTTGGTGCAGCACGGGTTCACATCGACCGTGGCAGAAAGTCCCGATCCGTTGACTCCGATCTCAATTAGATCCATGTCGGGATTGATCAGGCCTAGGGATCTGCCGGAGTAGTTTTTCTAGATCAACGTAGGGCTAGGAACAATAAGAATTGGTAATCATTTTTTTACTTTGCGCTACAGGGTCCCTGGCAGCTCAATCTCCTGGCCAGTCAAGACACCATCGCTAGGCTTGTCTGGATCCCTGGCAGCTCAATCTCCTGGCCAGTCAAGACACCATCGCTAGGCTTGTCTGGATCCCTGGCAGCTCAATCTCCTGGCCAGTCAAGACACCATCGCTAGGCTTGTCTGGATCCCTGGCAGCTCAATCTCCTGGCCAGTCAAGACACCATCGCTAGGCTTGTCTGGATCCCTGGCAGCTCAATCTCCTGGCCAGTCAAGACACCATCGCTAGGCTTGTCTGGATCCCTGGCAGCTCAATCTCCTGGCCAGTCAAGACACCATCGCTAGGCTTGTCTGGATCCCTGGCAGCTCAATCTCCTGGCCAGTCAAGACACCATCGCTAGGCTTGTCTGGATCCCTGGCAGCTCAATCTCCTGGCCAGTCAAGACACCATCGCTAGGCTTGTCTGGATCCCTGGCAGCTCAATCTCCTGGCCAGTCAAGACACCATCGCTAGGCTTGTCTGGATCCCTGGCAGCTCAATCTCCTGGCCAGTCAAGACACCATCGCTAGGCTTGTCTGGATCCCTGGCAGCTCAATCTCCTGGCCAGTCAAGACACCATCGCTAGGCTTGTCTGGATCCCTGGCAGCTCAATCTCCTGGCCAGTCAAGACACCATCGCTAGGCTTGTAGGGTCCCTGGCAGCTCAATCTCCTGGCCAGTCAAGACACCATCGCTAGGCTTGTCTGGATCCCTGGCAGCTCAATCTCCTGGCCAGTCAAGACACCATCGCTAGGCTTGTAGGGTCCCTGGCAGCTCAATCTCCTGGCCAGTCAAGACACCATCGCTAGGCTTGTCTGGATCCCTGGCAGCTCAATCTCCTGGCCAGTCAAGACACCATCGCTAGGCTTGTCTGGATCCCTGGCAGCTCAATCTCCTGGCCAGTCAAGACACCATCGCTAGGCTTGTCTGGATCCCTGGCAGCTCAATCTCCTGGCCAGTCAAGACACCATCGCTAGGCTTGTAGGGTCCCTGGCAGCTCAATCTCCTGGCCAGTCAAGACACCATCGCTAGGCTTGTCTGGATCCCTGGCAGCTCAATCTCCTGGCCAGTCAAGACACCATCGCTAGGCTTGTCTGGATCCCTGGCAGCTCAATCTCCTGGCCAGTCAAGACACCATCGCTAGGCTTGTCTGGATCCCTGGCAGCTCAATCTCCTGGCCAGTCAAGACACCATCGCTAGGCTTGTCTGGATCCCCAGTCACAAGCTTCCATGTGAATGAGCTCGCAGTCAGCCAATTGCCAAACATCCAGAGCGTCAGTCCCGTGGCCCTCCAAGGCTCAGGAATATCTAACCTCACTGGTCACACGGCTGCTAAGCTATAGGCACTGCTTCCTTCGAGGGTCCCTCCGGAGTGCATGGACTTTGTCCCCTTTGTGCGAAGCGGGTCTTCAGGCATTAGCGATATGGGCGACTCCCGCTTCCTCGCTGCGTGTACGGACCACCCAACAGCTTAAGTCAAGTAAGTCGAGTTGTGGGCCACATACATGTACAGCCAGTGACAGTTGCGTCTGATACAATGTCCCAATAGAAAGCAAAGCCAGGCAGCAAATCAAAACTCACCCGATCTTCGTCAGTCCGATGGCCACGCAGGAGCTGGACGAAGTGATGGAGCCTCCAAGTGGCGCACCGATTAGCAGCCTGGGCAGCTGCACAATCGGCGCGGCGAATGTCCAGAAGGCCTGGTAGCTGAAGCTGCGATTGTTGATGACGTGGCGCACGAAGTGCTCGCAGTTGTTCGTCACCAGGTTGTAGCCCTCCTCGCCGACCCGCGCCAGGCAGTCGCGAATGACGCGCATCCGTTTGGCCGGCTGGCAGCGACACTTGTACACGCGCACAGTCGAGTTCTGCACCACGTCGCGCAGATCGTCCAGTCGCACGGAGGCCATCGGGACGGTTCTGGCGTCGCCAGAGAAGTGGCAGACTAGCGGGATAGGCTCGTCTAGAGTCTCCTTGGGCCAGGCCAGGCCCAGGTAGATAGCGAAGTGGAACAGGCCGATCCGATCGAAGCTGATGGCGGAGCCCGGTGTCATGGCTGCCACGGCGTCTTTAACCTTCCAGTAGGGGAAGTCTTTGTAGCCGTTGGTGAAGCCGACGCACATGGCTTTGTTGGATATTCTTCGAGTTAACAACAAAGAGAATGCAAGAAGACATTGCCTAAGACATTTGCTGGCCCACTAATATAGTTGCTTTATGTGCAAGTTTCATGCCCACTTTTGAGCTTGATAAGATAAAAGATCACTAAGTCACATGATTATCTGACCAATTCTTAGGCCCTTAATTAAGAGTGCACTTTTCCATATACAAAACTGGCTCTCTGGAGATAAAATTGTCTCAGCCAGGAAAATCCTGCTTAGCAAACCAAGTGACGTTACTTGAACCCAAAAAATAATTTTTATTTACAAAATTTCACGTTTCGATCTTGAGACTATCAATACGAGTAAGGAAAATTTGCAGCTGAAGTGTCAAAGTTGTAATCGATTACACCTGCCCAATCGGGCCAGATTGGAAGACAGTCTGCGGCTGTTTAGTCCATGGACTGGGGGGCCGCCACATCCACCCAGGATTACCACCAGCTAACGCTGGTACTCATTAATCTCGAAATCAAGCTCAGGTACCTTGGTGCGAGTGGCAAACGCATTAAACGTTCTGCCACCGACCCCCCGGCTTTTGTATCAAAGCCGAGATGCTTACTTTGCCGGTTGTATTTGTACTATACATATATTATAGAAGGATTTTCCGTGGAAATTCCTTCAGAATTTTGAATGAAGTTTTATTATCGAATACTTGGAATTCCAAGATAAGAAAAAATACGACATCACCTGTTAGTTTATGGGCTTTGCACTTAAAATTGTGTAATCAGGTAGTGCGAAAGTGCGGAAAAATGTAAACTTACTAAGCGAGTGAAAAAAAACAAAAAATCACAGTTAAAGGAAAATCATATTTATAGGAATATTTTATTTCTTTAAAACAAATACAACACAAGTAAACACACCTTAAAGTAATGAATTTATATGCAATAGTATTTTGTTCGCATGGTGAAATAACAAAGTATTAGAAATAAACAATAAAATAACAAGCAACAGCTGCAAAGAACAATTCAATCCAAACGATTATAAGCATCTCGTATCACGGAATTAAACAAGGTCACAGAGTTACAGCAAACATACAAGCAACTATTGCGGATAACAGACGCAACAAATCAGTGAGTTGCATTTCTCACACAAACTACTGAATTCATTAACGCCTGAACTTGGTGAACACAAGCAGAATGGTGAACAGCACAACCAGGCCTGCCAGCACCAGAATGATTAGCATCTTGCGATTTTTCTTCTGGTACTTCTCCGCCTTCTTCAGCTGCTGAAGGCCTTCGTGCACTCGGGTCTCCACCAGGTCCAGGTTGTAGTCGATGCGGTCGATCACCTCGCCCTGGTCAACCACCAGGCGAGCCACGTCTGTGAAGATCTCGCTCAGCTCCTACAGGTGTTTTCACGACATGTCAAATTCGGATTTTAAAGGCCTGAAAGCATACAAGACTTTTCCTTTTAATCAAAATAGCACTAAATCCCCAATTGACAATAAACAATCACAACAAAATCCCATATAAACAATAGACAATCACAACAAAATTCCATATAAACAATAGAACAGCACAGAATATCATCCAACTGCTGCGAGTTACCCAGTCAAATGAATCGAAAGTCGCCCACCTGTATGGAGCGCAGCACTGAGTTGATTTCCTGCTCCCGCTGCTGCACCAGAGCCGTGTTGTCCTCCACCAGCTGCAGAGCGAAGCCACGATCGATGAACTCCGACAGGCCGTCGTCGTCAGCTCCGGTGGCTGCCGATGAAGACGACCCGGCCGCGGCCGCAGCCGCCGCAGCCGCAGACGAGGTAGCGACTGGTGTTGAACGATCTTCGCGGGACTTCAAACGCCGAAGATAGGCCGACTGGGAGGCGCGGAATTCGCTGCTCATGTCCTGCAGACTGCGGGCCAGCGCCTGCGGGCGGCGGAGGCGACTCGCTTTGAAATTCTAGCCAATTTCAGCTACTACCTACTAATTCTGCACCCCAAGCCGCTGGCTTTGAGTTGCATCAACTTTACCTGCTGAATGTTGCAGCCGAATTGACTTCCGCTGGCCGATCTTTGACCTTCCAACGCCTTCAGTTTTCGATGGCAGCGGCTGAATGCGTCCGTCAGCTGTCTGGTGGCGTCCTGAATTCGTTGCTCCTCTTCGGCCGTGTCATCGAAAGTTGGCCTTCAAATGTAACAGGAATTTAATGCTCATGGAGTGGGGCTACTATCAGAGAACTGTCTCAATTCCTAATATACTCAATTGATCAGTCAAGACTCGCACCTGTTCAAATGTTTGTCATGCATCTGAGCCAGTTCTCGCATCTTAGCCCGGATGCGGTCAAAGTCGTACTGCATCTCCTCATAGCTGTGGACAACCTCCGGCACAACAGCTCCTTGACTGCCGCCACCAACACTGCCAGACTCGGTGTCATGACTGTCCCGACGTGAAATCAATGGCTTCTCATCACCAGTTTTCTAATAAATGTTAGAACCAAAATATAACATTAAGCAGGCTAAGTCCAAGTTTACAAATTTTTGACTTATCTGACATTGGTAAGAAGCTGGATATCTTCCAGCTATCATTCTTGACAGCAATATTTTATTTTAATTTTTCCACTAGTACATATAATTCTTTCACATAAAATGGAAATAAATGGAAATATATGCTAGACCCAGCTGAGATGTTACAGAACTACAAACTTACTGTTAGGCCCTACAAACTTACAGAAGTACCCAAGAGCATCTAACTTAATTTTGAAGAATTTCAATAACAAAAACATGTCATATAACAATACCGGAAATAAAAAAAGGATTGGCCTTTAGCCTATGGTCAATATTTAACACAATTGTAGATTTTTATGAATATATTTATGATAAAAAGTATTGTGATCAAGACATTACATTAAAAAGTTGTAATAATAGTGAAACTTGTATTTTTTCTTATGTCAAAAGTTACTACAAGCACATAAAATACTTAAATTTTACTATTATTTTTTTGCTGTTAGAGTTTTTGCTTTTCATGTTTTCAGTTTATCTGTTTGGTGCCTTAACTTTACTATTTATCTATGCTTGTGTGTGCCAATTCTCTTCTTACTTGTTTGGAGTATGTATGCTAGGTGTTTTAGTCCTAGAGGTTGTAGCCTAGTGGTTAGGGCGTCGGACTCACGAGTTGAAGGTTGGGGGTTCAATCCCGACTCCACTGGAACAATTTGCGTCCTTTAGCAAGACACTTAACTCTGCATTGCTTCAGTTCACCTAGCTGTTAAATGGGTACCAGCATCAGCTGGGATAAGTGAAGGTGGGTGTGGCGTCCTCCTAGTCCGTGGACTGAACAGCTGTACACAGCCTTCAGATGCGCTGCGCATTAGCTGTGGCTGTGCTGTCGGCTGCACATCTGACCAAATTGGGGCAGGTGTGATCAATTATTATTATTATAATTTAGTCCTAGGGTGGGGTCAACTTTATATTTTATGTTCTGTGTTATGTTAATATATGTTTGTACTATTACTTCTCTCAATCATGAATTTTTTTGTCTCACTGCAGGCTTTTGTCTTGGCTTATTATTTGCAACATTTTGACATTGCAAGTACTATCATTGGATCTCTATAAAGATATAAGACCCATTGCCCCTAAATGGAATCAAAGAGCTTCAGGCATGGGTTAAAGTCTTGATGATTAAGTGTGGTCTGCCCAACTAATCAAAGACAAATAGCTAGTAGCACCCAAAGAGCTTGCAAAGATGACATGAAATTACCAAATTGTCTCATTCAGTCTTTGGAAACATAAAGAAGAAGTACTGCTGATTGCAGAAAAAGGGGCTTTGATTTCAAGGCAAGGGTGAGACAAGGCTATGAGAGTTTTTTAGTCTAGAGAACAGGCATAGGTGAATTTAAGAAACTAAGAGGGCAAGGACATGGATTCTGCTGAGCATCCAATCTAGAAATGCTGGTCATTGCTGGTCTTAGCAACTCAGCGACCAGAAGCAAAGCCCTCAGGCAAGAAATGACATATAATTTTTTTATATTTGCTATTTTACATAAAATGCTACTTTCCTAAACATGCAATTTTCATGTTTGCATGCTGGCTCTGTGGTGCGCCGTCTTATGCTGCCTCCCTGACTTTTGGGGCTAGGGTCTGTTGTTTTTGTTGCTAGGCCTACTTTCCTAATGATACACATATTTGTTAAATATAAATTAGGCCTAGGCCTACAAAAAGACTGAATAAATTTTCTTGATACATAAATAATGGAATAATTTATTAAAATAAATTATGGAAAATGTATACACAGAGTTTTTTGCAATTGAGAACCAGTACATATAATAGGAAATTATTTATAACATATTATCAGAAGCTTACATTGTCAGTATAGAAGCTCCTATGGCGAACTGCATTGTCCCTCATAAGAATAAATATGCTAGTCGAATTTCGAGTCACCATTATAATTTTGCTAGACTCTTGCTAGAGTAATATCAAAAGAACTTAGACTGCAGTGGCTGTGTCAGCTGTCAATTCGAGATCAGCATAGCTATAGCTAGGCCTTAGTCTTAGGCCCTAGTGAACAGATCTAGTTGGGTACCCAGATAAAAACGTGAAACAAACTGTTGTAGTCCTGTTTTTTCCTACTTATAAATGTAATTATAGTCTACCTACTTTTGTTATTGTTATCATATGACTGTAAGTCAATAATAGTAGCCTACGCCTTACTTATCTGTTATAATTTACATTTTATTTAAAAAAAATTGATTTTTAATGCAGAATGTAAAATAACAAAATTTTAAACTTGTATTGTATTTGCTTTTTTCCACAAGTTATTAAACATGTCTGATTTTCTCTCTCGTACTCGTACCTTCTGTGTCGCCTGTTATAGTTTATATTTTGTTTTTTTCTGAGCCGGATTTCGCACTAATTATTTCGCACCATTTTATTTTAGTGTTCGGTGTTTCGTGCCCGTTAGGTTTCATATAATCATGACAGAAAAGCATCTGTAACGCATTTAAAACCTTATCAGCGAAGTGAAGCTACCTCCACATGCTGCTTGTTCGCAAACCGCCGACCATCTAGAAGTTCTGGAGGGATCTGAACACATGGTAGTTACATGGCGAGAGGTCCGGCGAGTAAGGTGGGTGAGGCAAAACGCTGAAGCCGAGGCTCGCGAGTTTGGCTTGGGTGATTCTAGCCTTAAGTGGTCGGGCATTGTCAAACAGAAGAACTTTGTCCCGGTGCCCTGGGCACACGGATCGCAGCTGCAGGTGGGCAACTTGCTCCAGTTCTTCGCAGATGACAGCAGCAGTGCAGACAGCCACACCATGCGGGATGAGCTCCCAGAAGATGGGGCCCGATGAGCAGAACCAGAAGGACAAGAGCTCCTTCCCACAGTGGGGGTTTTGCCTGGAGCAGATTGGTGGCTCTTCATCAGTGTAAGCCTTGCAAATACGCTTCAGAACATTGTATTTGCAAGGCTCACATGATTCGCGTACACGACGAGGCGTCCGTGGATCGATACGGCCCAGGAATGTGAGGAAGAAGTTCGGCGAGCGTTCGCTGGGGAGCGTGTGCGTGTGGGACAAAGAAACAGCTGCCCCTGTGTTAGCAATCTCCCAGCGTTTCTCCCTCTCTCCCCATTCTGCCTCTGTTGTGCGCGCTGCTTGAATTTAAATACACTGGAAGCGAGATCGGCAGAGCTTCGCTGCCGCTTTTCATGTGACTCCGGAGTCCACACAGAAACGGGCCTCTGGCCCGTGGAGCGTTTATCTCTCTGTTGCTGTGGCAGAAGGTAACAGGAAGGCAAAACTTTCCTGTTATACGTGGTTCCCTGAGAGAGAGTCACCCTTTTCGCCTTTTTCAACGACGGGTGATTGCCGAAAGGTTCCTACACCGCTAGACACCAGATTCCTGCAACGGCTTCAGAGAGAAACGAACAGAACGAACGTAACATCAGCAGAAAAAGCTATGCGACGCAGTCAACGTACCAGCAACTGAGTAACTATCTACAATTCAGTATTGGCAGTAACTATCTACAATTCACGACCATCAACCTGGACAAAAAACTGCAAGTTAACCTCAAATGCTCTACTAGTTTTGAATTTGGTCAGACTACGGCAGCATGTGACAATGGAAAACAAAAGCGGTCGCAGTGGCTCTAATCGTGTTTTGGCCTACGAGCTATAGTTACTCACTGACACTAAATTTGCATGCACAAAAGACATGCCCTACGTGAAGCAGGTGAGCTTCACCGATTAACCAATTCGACTGCAAATGCTCGAAGAGAAGCCTGAGCTGCAACCCAGCAAGTCCGAAGAGGCTGTGGACAGTGGGTGCAGGCCAGGACAATTGCTGCAATAAGAAGACCAAATCGGGATCCCACGGCTCATCTGAAGCAACTTGGAAGAAAACTCGGCCTAAACTGAACAGAAGCTGCTGACTAGAATTTTATCTCCCTCAATTTTTAGGCAAACCAACTGGCTGGTACGGAACTACGCGTCGTGTCACCCCGAGACAACGTCATCATCAGGACAATTCAAGAAGAACGCGATCCAGACTGCCAAAGCACTGACAGGAGTGTCAGTTAGAAAAACGGGGGTATATGTAAGCCTTGCAAATACGCTTCAGAACATTGTATTTGCATGGCTCACATGATTCGCGTACACGACGAGTCGTCCGTGGATCGATACGGCCCAGGAATGTGAGGAAGAAGTTCGGCGAGCGTTCGCTGGGGAGCGTGTGCGTGTGGGACAAAGAAACAGCTGCCCCTGTGTTAGCAATCTCCCAGCGTTTCTCCCTCTCTCCCCATTCTGCCTCTGTTGTGCGCGCTGCTTGAATTTAAATACACTGGAAGCGAGAGGCAGAGCTTGGCTGCCGCTTTTCATGTGACTCCGCAGTCCACACAGAAACGGGCCTCTGGCCCGTGGAGCGTTTATCTCTCTGTTGCTGTGGCAGAAGGTAACAGGAAGACAAAACTTTCCTTTTATAATCAGCATTGACACAGACTGCCGATGCGATAGGATTTTCATATGAGAACCACTTCTCATCCTGCGCAATGATATGGACTTTAGAGATATGACGAGCGGGCCTGGAGGGAGCTAGGTTCGAAGTTGCCATCTCGACCCGAGTGCCTATCTGCTGGGGGTCACCCTATTAAAATTTTCTGACTAAAAAGTTTCTAAAAGTTGGCTGCAGCTAGTTTCTTACATGTCTAAAAGTCGTCTAGAAGTAGACTCACTATTGACTAAAAACTTGCTAGAAATGGTCCTACTGTTACGAGAAAAGTCACTTTTGAAAGTTACTTTTTAGACAATTATTAGACACCTTACTAAGTCACTAAGAGTCGTCTTAAGATCACTTTAAGATTTCTAAAAGTTGTTTTCTTATTAGCTTCTAGTTTACTTCAGTGTTATTTTTTTCGGGGTTGAGTAGTACCCGAATTGGGGTATCAAGCTTCCGAGTAGTACCCATTTTGGTGGAGCAATACCCCATGGCATTCCTAATTCTTCAAGTTCCATAAAAATGCAATTATGGCCAATGTCGGAAAAATTAACCCCATCATAAATATTGCAGTGCTTTTGGATAAATAGCTGTTCAGTGCGCAGCGTGTAGCAGTCTGTGATTGGGATAAGTTTTCTTTCCTATGATTATTTCCTTGTACTCCGATTCATAGTATCAAAGAAAAACTGTCATCTGTTCATGTACATTCTTTTTTCTCTTTCCCCTGCTGACTGACCCCACTACTTTGTAACGGGTCTGTCTCCAAAGTACATTTATTTCAAGCTTCAACAACAACAACCCCACTCCCCCCATCTCTCCCAATGCCATGATCGGTTCCCTCTTCCCTGCCCCCTTTTCGCATCCGACTCTCAGTCTCAGTCTCAGACTCCTCCGTCCCCGCTTCCGTCCCCACTCCACTCCCCGACACCACCCCTCTCCACTTTTTCTGGGCTAGCCTAGCAGCCAGCCACTCCAGTCGATGTACAAACTTACAAAGACCTATGTTGGCCCAGCCCAGGCCCCAGCTTATTATACCGATTCCCTCCCTTCCTTCCCATCCCATCCGAACTTAGTCATGGTCATAGGAGTCTAAGCCTCCAAGACTTAGACTTAGTTCGCATTACCGGCTCCCTCTGTATGTCTGGCTCCAGCCTTTAAGTCTAAGAGATGTCCCCCAGGTCCAGATCCAGAAAAGCAAAGCCTTAATTTTTCAATGTCGAAAAGGTAATACCCCTTTTTGGGGTATCAAAGGGCAAAATAGTACCCCAAATCAGTTGACTAATACCCCATGGGGTACTAATTGGGGTTAAAAAAAAACCCTGGTTTACTTCCAGTATTAGATATTCGCAGTATACTACTTTTTACAGTAGCTACTTTATTGCGCTTTATAGGCAGCTTTTAAATTGCTTTACTTAAGATCAATACCGTAAATATATATGCACTTTGGCACACATTTTATAGATTTAAATTAATTGAACCAGAAAGTAATTACCAAATTCAAACTAGTATTAAGAAATTGAAGACACTAAACAGGCCGTTGATTAAAGCGTGGAGCGATAATTTATTATCATAATGACTTATGAGGTAAGCCATGAATAATATGCATGAACAAATTTATGCATTTGATTTGTCGTTCGGTGTGTATTTGGCGATAACTTGAATTAAAAAAACGAAAACGGTAAAAATCAGTTCAAAATATTATTTCAAACAAGCTAAAATCCAATAGTGACAATTCCAGAACCGAGTCTCGGAAAATTGAATCAGCAGCCACTATAAAAGCACAAAAAGGCAAAGGAAACATACATGAAAATGGTAAAATGGGAATATCCCTTTAATGTACTACCAAAAAGCCCTGAGAAAAAAGCCCTGAAAGCCCCGGGTGACTTGGTGCTTGCCTTTTGGCCTGGCGATGGCGAGCAGTGGTGGCCTGCAATTGTCTGCTTGCCGCTAATTTGCTAAGAGGCAAATTTGCTACACGTGGCAACCGCGTCCATGTTCAGTTTTTGGACGAGCCCCCAAGCCGGGATTGGGTCGACAACGTGCGGCCCGCGGCAAACCATGGTATTGGCTTTGAGGCTAAAAGCCAGGCCTTCATCCTTTCCATGAAGAAACTGAAGCTGGCTTTAAAAATGTCCAGATTATAGCGCCTCGAGCACTTTTTAAAAGTTTAACTGACTAGTAACTAAGTCTACTTACTGTCTTTTACTAATTGCTTACTAATTACTAATTGCTAAAGGAACTAAGTCTTTTACTAATTGCATTTTCTTCAATTAAATCTCGAAATATACTCGTATTATAATTAGCTAATTTGTTTGTCAGCACAAAGAAAAAATTACAATTTAAAACTGTAATATTCTTCTGTCTCTGTCGTGTGTTCTACACATTATCTTTGACATGATATATATAACTCTATCCTCTCTCTTTCCCCGCCTGATGTCCATTCTGTCCAGCCAGCCTCAGCCATTTAAGGTCATTTTGTCCGGCCAGCCTCTCAGCCATTTAAGGTCATTTTGTCCGGCCAGCCTCAGCCATTTAAGGTCATTTTGTCCGGCCAGCCTGTCAGCCATTTAAGGTCATTTTGTCCGGCCAGCCTCAGCCATTTAAGGTCATTTTGTCCGGCCAGCCTGTCAGCCATTTAAGGTCATTTTGTCCGGCCAGCCTCAGCCATTTAAGGTCATTTTGTCCGGCCAGCCTCAGCCATTTAAGGTCATTTTGTCCGGCCAGCCTGTCAGCCATTTAAGGTCATTTTGTCCGGCCAGCCTCTCAGCCATTTAAGGTCATTTTGTCCGGCCAGCCTGTCAGCCATTTAAGGTCATTTTGTCCGGCCAGCCTCTCAGCCATTTAAGGTCATTTTGTCCGGCCAGCCTGTCAGCCATTTAAGGTCATTTTGTCACTATTAGCCTGTCACTCACTAGTCTTTCACTCTGCGAGTCTGTCACTCACTCTACTAGTCTTTCACTCTGCGAGTCTGTCACTCACTATACTAGTCTTTCACTCTGCGAGTCTGTCACTCACTCTACTAGTCTTTCACTCTGCGAGTCTGTCACTCACTCTACTAGTCTTTCACTCTGCGAGTCTGTCACTCACTCTACTAGCCTTTCACTCTGCGAATCTGTGACTCTATTAGCCTGTCACTCACTCAACTAGCCTTTCACTCTCCAAGTCTGTTGAGTAGAGTTGTGTAGCTCCAATTGAGTAGCTGTTTTTAGTAGGTATTGAGTGGCTAGTTTTTTTAGAGCTTGCTTTAGACAGGCCTTTCATCCAACATGAATTTGGAAACAATTGATTTGACTGCATTGTAAGAGTCGGGATGGAGGATTGAGATGGAGATTGGATGGAGATAGGATGGAGATTGGCGGGATGGAGGAAAAAAGCATTATCATACAAGCTACTATCTGATTGCCTATACAGAAGGTGGCGCCTCGATATACAGTAGCTCAATTATTGGCATTTTTCACACAGTATATCAATAATAGAAGATAGAAGATAGAAAAACAACTCGCTTTGGAAGTTTCGGCCACACAGAAGAAATGGCACGATTGATTCAGTTGCAGATGATTAATGAAGACTGTGATTCTCATTTGTGGAATGTGTAAATGATAACCGTGATGGCAGTTAAAAGAGGCGTATATGGATGGAAATAGGAGACAGGAGATAGGAGGGAGAGGAGATAGGGAAGAGTATCAGCAGAGAGTGGAGAAAGTAGAGAGTGGAGACAGCTGATTGTGGAGCCTGGAGAAATGGCTGACAGGCTGGCCGGACAAAATGACCTTAAATGGCTGAGAGGCTGGCCGGACAAAATGACCTTAAATGGCTGAGAGGCTGGCCGGACAAAATGACCTTAAATGGCTGACAGGCTGGCCGGACAAAATGACCTTAAATGGCTGACAGGCTGGCCGGACAAAATGACCTTAGATGGCTGAGAGGCTGGCCGGACAAAATGACCTTAAATGGCTGAGAGGCTGGCCGGACAAAATGACCTTAAATGGCTGAGAGGCTAGGGGGCAAAATGACCTTAAATGGCTGAGAGGCTGGGGGGCAAAACTTGCTAGTAAACTGCTAAGTTTATTGCTTCTCTCACGCCGTAGCGGGTTGATTCAGCTAACTTTTAATTTTAGCGGTTAAAACTGCGCCGTTCCCTACTGGGCGTCTTTCGGAGCGCTTCGAAGCCATCAAGCAGCAGGCCAACAGTACCAATTTTACGGGCACAGTCTTCCACGACATAAAGAATACCAATGACACCGAAGTCATGCCAAAACTCGCAGGCACCAGAAACATCTATCTAAAAGAGGGTGAAGGCGTCAACTTATCATGCTTGCCTAGCAGCAACAATCTGGATGATGACGGGCTGCCATGTCATCGCTATTCCTGGGTGTACACGCCGCTAAAAAGTGCCCGGCAGTTGCTCGGACGCACTCGGCCCAAGATGATCCCATTGTACTCGGAGACTCAGCCGACATTGAACATCACCGGCGCGAAGCACGACAGCTCTGGCATGTACTATTGCCGTTGCCATCACTGCAGTCTTCAGTGATGGCACCGGCAATAGTCATTAGGCAATAGGCAATAGGCAATAGGCAACTGATGAACGTCTTCTCACTGCAGTCAAACGTACCAGGCCTAAATTGGAAAGAAAGCTTATGAGCTGGAGCTAGGGGTAACTTTGGAAGTATGCTTTTATTATCTATTTATTTATTTCTTATTTCCTATTATTTCTATGAATTCCACAAACATTTCTGTTAATTCTGTGCTTTGCCGCTCATGTAGAGAATGAGCGGCAAATCGAGCCAGTGGGCAATAAAGAAAGCTTGAGTTTGTTCGCTCTTACGATGGCTTGCACGCAGCATTAGCCAATGGCTACGAAACAATGCTGAACGGAGGTCTGCGGCTAAACTGGCATAGGTACAAAACACCTTGTCCAAAAGCCGTCAAGGCGGAGATAAAGGGTGCCGGTGAGGTGGAGATCATTAGAGGCTTTGTTTTAGAACTGGTTTTAGAATCGAATTTTAACTGGGAATTACAAATCGGCTTAGACTCAGGAATGCCTCAAATGCGACCTAGAAATAGAATCTAAGGGAAAATAACAGCACGAAGACCAAGCTCGACTGTTTAAGCACGAACAGTTTTTCGGTTTCAATCGCTAGTCTTCAAAGTGTAGGCAATGGCAAATATTCGGGAAAATGAATCACTAGATGTCCCACCAATTGGATTGAAAATGATTTTCTAGAAATTACAGTATTCCTGAATGCTCTCTGTCAACTACGAGTACTATAAACATAATGCATCTGTTGCACCAAGTTTCTCCAACCTCGACAACTGTCTTTCAAGAAGCATCAATAATCGAACCACCATTTCGTCAGTCATTTCACCCAGCTAAAACTGGTACGGTGAGGCATCACATCACATCATGTCAGAGCATACAGAAGCACAAACGGATAGCATGCGGAACAACACGCTATGTTGAATCCCGTCAGTCTGAAGATCTATCAGTTTACAGTTACATACTGAATGCGTGGTTCCTAATTACATCGTCGTCACGTTTGACTGAGGGCATCACGAATGTCGTCATTTCTACCAGTAGCACTAAAAATTGTAACAGGCCACCTTGTCAAAACATTTAAACAAACACGAGAATTTTTATAGCGAATGTAATATACCGAATTATCCCAAAATATTATACTGTATTAAATTCATGCGCAAAGTTGTTTTAATCCGCGAAATATCACAAAATATCTTGCTAAGCTCAAATTCGTGCCAATATCATTTAATTTGACTACGTTTGTTTTAATGCGCAAATACGAGCCAATTCCCGTATATTAATCCTTTTATGTTTTGCATCTTACCCCAATTAGTATCCCAATAAACCACTCGTACATCGTATATTCAGTATTTGTTGTCAACTTGAATCAGCAAACCCCTATAAATAGACGAGAATTCCTAAGGGAGAAACCGAACCCTTGTCTGACCCTGTCAGCCTTGCCTCACCTCATAATCTTGCGAACAAGCAATTATTGAATCATCGAATTGCATGCAGATAGTTAGTTCAAGAGTTAGTTATTTAGCCGTGACCCTTTTAGTCATTGGAAGCCCAGCAAGACTGGAGTTTAAACCAGAACTCAGCGCCTTGCAATAAACCGCTCGAGCCGAGTGAAAATCAAACTGCTGAGATCAGGGACTTAGCAATGAGAAACGCTACCGCACTGAACTGGGCCGGTCGCGACGGCTGCATTGTGGAGTGGACGGTTGTGAGTTATTATCAAGTTTCTCAAGTTTTAATTTCACTTAGAGAAGAGCGACGAACCTCCATGGGCACAACTGAGCACTTTAGAGTGGTGGTGTCGGGGTCCTTGGGATCGCTTCGCAGCAACACCCTCTTCACAGAGCTGCTTTGCACCGTCAGGTTTGAAAATGCCACTGCGGACCCGGATCGTCTGTTGGAGCCTTCGCATCTGTACCGACCACTGTCTGACGGGCTGGCGTCCTTGATCACAAGGCGGGTCGACTTCTCATCGCGCACCTGGTAGATTCGGGACGTATCTGCCAAACGACGTCCATCAGAGTCCTGCCACTCCAGCAGCCAGGCGGTGCCGTTGTAGCCGGGTTTTTGTCGCCTGACCAGGCGATGCTGCAAATTCCCATCATAGCATGGTCTAGCCTTAGTCAGCAGTGGCTCTTATTTGACCAATTTTAATATGAGCCGATCAGCTCGGCTATAAACAGCACCCATAAAGGCAAAACCAGTGCACTTGATATCGCTATTATATACTTAGCACATTGAACTCGGCCATTCCATTTGAATGGCAATAGTTAGGTGGAAATGGAAATGGAATGGAAGCAAAGCTATTGGTTAGCTTACACTCTTCACAATCGGGTCGCTGTCCTCTTGGTCGGCCCACAATCTTGTCTGCATAGCCTTCCTCGCAGCTGAAATCGTTGAACAAGGAGAGCAAGCAGTACATGTACCATGCATGAATGAATGCTTGTTTCCCATGTAGAACTTTCGCTTTTCGAATGTGAAATCTTATCTAACCACGACTCGGCAAGCGACTATTAGACTCTGCTGAGGTACTGAGTTTTTTACCTGATTTTCCTCCTAGACTCTTAATAACCAACCAGGTAATTTAAAGGCTATTTTATCTTCTGTCTGAATTGAACTGGATTTTGGTCTTACGTGCCACAACCCGGAGAGTTCCTGTAGCCTTCTAGGCAGGGAACACACTTCCACCTGTTCACAGTTGAGTTGTAGTCCACAATCTTGTGGAAATCCCCGGTTGTCTTGCAGTCCTGACGATGAAATTGTTAAGTCTTGATGTAAAACATTTGAATTACGGTTTGCTGCCAAACCATTTGGTGATATCAGCTTTCATTTGAGTTTATCTTATTCCACTGTTTAGTTACCTCAGTCCAGCTTGCAATCAACATGGACTTCGATCGTGACAACTTGTTGCGAAAACTAATTCATGGTACTCCACAATTTCAGCTGCGGAGATAAAAATTTCAAGAGCCAACTTGTTTCTTGTGTCGCAGGTTCACATGTCTTATTGAACGGGCCACCGCCTGCCGCCAGCAGTTATTGTTAAAACCTGAAAAATGCCCTGAAAAATCGCCTAACGCTCTTCCACAGATCCTACGAAGATGTTTGCGTTAATTCTGTTTGCGCAGAAAATTGATTTGCGCAATCTTTCAGGGGCCAGGTTGCTGCCCGGGCCACCGCCTGCCGCCAGCAGCTGCGTTTAAAACCTGAAAAATGCGCCCAGCATCTTAGGAGGCCCTGTGAAGTGGGCGGCATGGTGCCGACTTGCAAAGATGCAGAAATGCAAACGTGACCCCTGGTACGGGTTTAGTCTTTGTTATAAAAACATGGAAAACTGCTTTGACCTTAGATTTGCTTGCTGAACCCTTCCGCCGAAATTCAGGTTTCTCTTGTCATTTGTCCCGTCCTATGCGAATCATTTGCTAAACCAGCTTTATCAGTTGTAAAACTGCTCCAAAGTGATCCAGGTGATGGACCCAAGCCTTGCATTTTCCGAGGTTCAATTGCAAATAGCTGCTTCTCTGACAAAATTTGTGAATTTCCCCTGTCCCTCGGCTCAGAACCTTCGTGCAACAATTGCGCTAACGTCAACTGTGACCTTAAAAGGGCACCCGTCTGCTGGTTTTTGGCCTTACCTCACAGAAAGCGCCCTGGTAGGGATCGGGGCAAACAGTGCAGCGCTCTACGGGAGCTGGTTCAGCACCCGAGCTGGTGTTGGTACTTGACTGGTACGTGATGTCCAGAATGCACACGTTTATCTGGCCCTGGAATTGGTAGATCCGGAAGAAAATTCCACGCAGATCAGCGAGGGCGGTCATCACGTCCATTCTAGTGACGGCCGAACCGTCGATGGCACGCAGGTTCTGCTCGTCGAGTGTCACGGAGAAGCGAGTCTCTGGGGCGCGGTTGGTGGTTCGGTCCCAATACACCAAGGTCTGGCCTCTCCAGCCCTGTTAGTTGGATGAACAATAATGCATTTGAATGTAAATAACAGATGCCATTGTTGAGCAAAGCACTCTGATTTTCGACATTTCCTAAATATGACTGTCATTCTTCATCTCAAGCACGCTCGCTGTTACGATCGTCTTCCATTCTGCTAAGCAGTTTTTTCACTTTTCCCAACGGCCCCTGTCAATTTTAGCATAGACGCTGTCGCCGTACCTTGATGCCGAAGATTGGGAACGCCGTATCGGCCGTCAGCGCTGTGTCCATGCGCACGTTGACTCGCACGGTGAAGCTCAATTTGCCGCCGTAGGCTGCCAGCTGAAAATGAAAGTTCACACGATTTCTTTTATTTTACATCACGAACTTGGATTCAGAGTGTCCCAGACTGTTGTCTAGCCGTACCCGCTTGCCAGACAAGCTCGTCAAGAACACGTAGGACTCGTCATCGTCTCGCAAAGCTGACGAGTCGTCTCCAGTTGGGGCCACGGCTATCTCCGCTCCGGACTGTACTGTGAGCTTGGCGCGTGAAGTAGCGTCCTCGTACACTCCGTACAGGCCCCAGCCCATCAAACGCACCGCGGATGCTTCCACTGGTACTCGCTTCTGCAGTCGTGTGTCAAATGAAACCATGTACAGTTGATAAGCATGTCGAGACAAATTTATTAACCTATTCTAAACTGATGAGAGACTTTTCTGTACCTCTTCGAAGTAAAGGCCGGCATTTTCGCAAGCATTCGATCGGTCGGAGCAGAAGCAGGGCACGCATCCATCCGGGTGGTCCCGCCTGAGACTGTGGAAGCCCGGCTTGCACTTGTCACAGTTTTCACCTTTCACGTTCGCCTGAATTCGAAAGATGAAACAATTTCCAATTAGCTTTTTTCGTTGCACTTTATGCTCATGTGGCTCTGTACTTTTAGTATTTTCTTTAGGATGAAACAAAATCTGCAATCAGCTGCTCACCTTGCAATTGCAGACGTTGTTCTGACAAATGCCACCGATGTTGCAGGTCTTGTTGCAGTCGATGCCAGTGGCGACTAAATTCAGTTATCAAATTGTTGCTCAAGCTTTTCTCATTGCTTTCTATCTGGCTGCGAAGAGCCAGCTAGTCTCTAATAATTATACAAAAAATGAAATGCCTGCTTGCTTGCTGCAATCGAGTAACTCCGGAAGGGCTTTACCGACTTTTATAACTCCTTGACTAAAATATGGCCATTCACTTATATAGAAAATTGATTCTCTGATACTGGGGCACATTGGTTCTCTGCTGCTGGGGCACATTGGTTCTCTGATGCTGGGGCGCATTGGTTCTCTGCTGCTGGGGCACATTGGTTCCCTGATGCTGGGGCACCTCTGATGCTGGGGGAGAGTAGGGTTTTTCTGCTCAGGTTGCCAGCCAATATGTGATTATGCTTGGGGCAAACAGGTGGTGGCGTATCAGCTTTTTGAGAGGACAAGTGCGATTTGCATTAGAGAATTGTATAAATCCTGAAATCCTGAAGTTACCTATTGCTAGTAAAAATGATAATATATATGTTATTCATTTAAATTTATGAAACGTGCTACTGCATTAAAGGTCATTAAATATAAAATGCCGACGGTTTCAACTGGTCCATTGATAATAGCACCAATGAACTCGGAATTCGTAATTTTGTCAGGGCATCAAAGCTAGTTCTCCTTTACTCCGTCCCTCCCTCAAAGGGGGAATCTATTTGCGCGTTACTTGCGCGTTACTTGTACAAGCCCTTGTGTGCAGGGCGTTAGATTAACAACTATTATCGTTTCTAGTGTATTTTCTATCGAAACGTACTAAAACTAATGCGTTGCTTATACTTGCAACTGACTCACACATTGGTTTCTTGTCTTTCCACATTCATAATTTCGTGCCTACCTACTTCCTTTTAAATGACTAGCCGCTTATTTACCATTAGCTTGCAGTCATTATTTAAACACTTGAAGGTTAGATTAGGTTAGATTAGGTTAGGTTGGCTTAGGTTAGATTTTATCAGATTATCAAATAATGATTAAACGCTTTATAGTTATAGCTCGTAGACATCACATCTGAGATTTGTTATTGGATTAAAAAATTATGCACAAGAGATCCTATATAACTTGTGAAAAAAGCTCACGTGGGTCCTTAACAAGTGGTACAGGATCCGAGTATCTCCTTGTGCCAGACGGATCCACACCGGAACACCTGTACCAGTGATTCCCCCTACTTGGTCTGTGATAGTTGGAGCTCAGGGTAGAGGAAAAAGTTTTGTGCGTAATCGCCGGCGGCCCGATGGGATCATTGCGCTCATCGTTAAAGTGAAACTTGATGTCTCGGAGGCGCACATCATGAGTGCAGTTCACAAATTTGAACCCGGGGAACGGTGACGGTCCGACTGTCACGGCTGAAAATTCAAGACAGAAAAAGCTTGCCAGTAAAGTATTTGGAATCTACTGTGAATAACAACAGAACGTACTAATCTGAATGGGGTCGTTGACGGCCAGATCCTGGGCGTTGGCGATCATTGGCGACAACAGAAGGCCAAGGAATAGGCAGGCCAGGACAACTGCTGGCTGGCCCATGGCTTTGCGCTGCTGGTTGAAAATAATTTCTAGTTAATGCCTAAAAGATCCTCAAAGATTGAAGATAGAACTCCGTCGCCTAGATTTCTACTGCAAGTGTCCATATATTTCTAGCAACGGGTCTTATAGTGGACCCGTTCACACTGCTGAGGTGGAGAGCGAGGCGACAACCAATAGAGCGAGTGCTTCGCTGGTCGCTATTGGCTGGAGCTAAGGCATGCGCATCAGGAATATCTGGAGTCGAGTTCAACCCTCTTGTTGAGGGAGGCGCACTGGCCTGCGCCCGGTACAGTTTTAGTCCATTTGTAAAAGTGGATTCAAAACTAACCATCTGAAGTGTTTTGTAATGTCTGACCTAATACAGCACTAAAACAAATTTATTACTGAATATACCAATATTGATAGGCTGCAGAGGGCTGAAACGAGGTAAAACGTTGAGGCGCGTACATATTGGTGTTGTAGTTAGACAACAGTAGCGGGCGGGCTGCCGTTAGTTTCAACCTCGTTTCAACACGCGTAGGCTAACTACAATGGTATTAATATATCAATATTGACAGGCTGCAGAGGGCTGAAACGAGGTAAAACATCGAGGCACGTAGCGCCGAGGCGTTTCACCTCGTTTGAGCCCGAGCAGCCTATCCATATTGGTGTTGTACGAGCGTAGTTAGCGGGCGTGAAACGCGTTTCACGGTCCGCTGAGACTTTCTATGGTAAAATCGCTCTGAGTTCTATGCCTTCAGTCGGTTTCACGGCCCGGTGAAAGTTTTGTCATACTGTAGTTTTGTGGGAGTGGTACGATCGAAGTAGTAGCGTAGTTTTTCTAGATCGCACGTTTCAATCGACACAAACTGACGTACGGCGCCTCCGTTATTTACAAAAAGGCTGGCAGTGACTCGGAGCATCCTGTTTGCCTTTGCGAATTGTTCATCAGCGATTATGTTGATCCCACGATTGTGCAGAAGGTAGCGAAAAAGGCCGGCTCTGGCCGTGATGAGCGTAGCAGGTGCATACAACGAGCCGTCCAGCTTCCGAATGAACGCATAGAAAATGCGTAAGGCCACAGCTAAATGATCTACTTCGGCAGTAGCCAAAACACAGGCAACACCCTTCGCTTGCAAGACTTCACCAAACTTACGGACAGCCCAGTCCTCCTGCTTCATAGCTGATTTCGGCAAATTCTCCATTTCAATTTGGTTCAGCTGTTCAGTCATTGCCTCAATCATCGGATCATCTTCTTGAAAAAGCCGCAAGAGCCGCCTGATCCATATCGTCCACATCGAGTACCATGGCGTCCATATCCTTTTCACGATCCATGCGATCCTTTATTTCGTATAAAGTAGAACCAGTCACATCACCTTGCGACATGTGAATCAACCCTAATGGGAATGGACAACACATGCCTCTGCCAAAGGTTTTATACGATTATCACAGCTTAATCTATTCTTAGTGTGCCAGTTTTCTGTCACTTTCTTCCAACTAATCTGGACAAGAAAACTTCGCCCATATCGACGGTGTCCGTGCCTTTAAGCTTAGGCCATTGCAATTGAAGAATGTGCAAGGAAGCCTTGAGCCCCGTTGCGCAAAACATAATTGCGGAAACTGGGTGCCCTGGTTGTCCGTACACCGCTCTAAATATCTACATGGCAAAGATCGAAGAGGCTAAAAAGGCTGCCGGAATTGAAAACCAGGTTTTCTTCCTTCGGCCTCGTGTACGAGGTGTCAACAACTCTTGGTTCTTCGCTAATCAGCCAGTTGGACATAACACGTTAGGCAATATGATCGCGTCGATATCGACAAATGCGAAGCTAAGCAAGAGATACACCGGTCACTGCATTCGTGCGACCCTGGTGACTGAGCTGAATGATGCGGGAGTGTCCATTGCTGACATTGGAAAGATCACTGAACACAAGTCCACTGAGGCTACTCATCGCTACATTCGCAAAACCGCAAAGCGTGATGCTGATATGGCAAGGCTATCTAACGTAATCAGCGATGTTAGTGCCAGTTCATCGAAAAATAGCGCTGAGACAACTTCACCTTCATTGGATATTGCACATTCTGGTCAATCGGCGAGTGATGGATCTAATGTGAGCACGGATAAAGTTGGTCTGGAGAGACGCGCAGGGCTGCTATTGGCATCTGGAATAAGCGGAACTTTCGACAATTACACCTTTCAGGTATTTCTTAGCAACGGTCGATGAGAGGCAGGAAAATTTTTATGAGACTGTTTGATCTAAACAAGAAACCTTCGTTACTTGTGTTTTTAGCCGTACTGTGTTTGAAATAATTTTTAGCTTAATTAGCCTTTTTTCATATCGTTGACTCGCAAGCGTATTCAAATGCATGAAATATATGGGTTTCGGTCATAGAAACAAGTCATTAATGAAATTATTAAAGACCACTTTTATCGTTGGAACTTTACCGGTTGGGTGCCGAGCAAGTTAATGGCGGTCGATCGAGGCGCGTAGCGCCATATAATCGCCATTAACTGCGAGGCAGCCAACCGGTAAAAGCATTATAAGGCTTCAGGCCATAGACAAATCAACTCCCCCTATAACGCTATCTGGCGGCTGTCGGTCGGTGGCAACGTAGGCGCATTGGGTGGTGGCGCTACCCTAGATCATCTATCCGCTTTGCCGATAGCCTTTCCGCAGTTCTGTGACAAGAGCCTAGGCCGATTCGACCACCGCTACCAAGGTTAGGAGTCAGTTGCGCACGTACTACTGACGACAGTAGGCTGTCTAGCCCTGTCCTGTCCGATTCCGGATAGTCCGACGTCTCTCTTTAGACTTTTAGCCGGTTTCGAGCATTGCTTGGGGTAGGCACGGCAGTCATGCCTGTGGCCTATGGGACGAGTGGGACTGGCCAGCCTGAGGCCGATAGGACCACTCCCTGCATCTACTGAACCTCCTCCTCTCTCTCCCTTTATCTCCTCTCTCCGCGACATCTCGCGAGTAGTCAGGCGGATATTTAATCGACTATGTCGCCCGCCTCAAGGGATTATCTTTCATGAGGGCAGGTCAGCGGCTGCAAAAACACCCAACCATTTCAACAACGTTAGGCAAGTCGATAATTCGTGATTTCCATTCGATAATTTTGCTTTCACTGGATAATTCAGGATTCTCACTCGGTAATTCACGCTTTTACAGGATAGCTTATTCTTGCCTCAGTCTTTATAGTACTCGCGCCCTTGGCCATAGACTAGAGATTTACATTTTCCCATGAGTCCGCCTTATATACGCTGTCCCTCGTTCGAAACGAACCTTCTCTTTTCAAGAAATATAACAGCCAACTCATCAAGATTAAAATTCAACCGTATTTTCATTGCAAGTGCAATCCCCAAGCTTGGGCGTCACAGCACTTTTCATTGGATATCTCATGCATTGCTCTGGATGTAACACGCTATCTCTCTCGGCATTCAGGCTTTCCCTCGATATTTTAATGTCCTTCCTCGATAATGCAGAGTACCCTCTCGATAATTCCTGCTTCATTGGATATATCCTGCATTCCCCTAGATGCATGATATATCCAGTTGTCGTTTCGTTGTAATTCTCACGCTGCTACCCGATTCGTCAATGGTGACTGACAGGACGTGTTCCTTCACCCGCCAATTGACACCTAGAGCCTTGCTAGTCTGTAGCCTCGTCTGTATGTAAAAATCCGATTGCGAGGCTCGCTCGGACGCCCGAATCTTGGCTAGCACTTCTGCTGAGTTCGATTTCCACTTGCGGGCTCGCATTCCAGCTCTTCTCTACTACTCGGACAGCTGCTCAAACAGTTGAATCGCTCTGCGTTCTTCTGCCGACTCCAACGTTCTGGGAGCTTTCTCCGGCACCTTTTCGATTTCGCAGAATTTCTTGAGCACCTCCGCCACGTCTTCCTCGTGCGCGAAACTGAAGAATTCTTGCTGACCCTCAACCATGCTGCTCGCGGGCGCGGGATCCATCAGTACAACGCAGGTCCAGCCGATTGGTGTTAATCTTGCGATCGGTTCGCCTGGCAATCCGCGAAGCCTTCTGAACAGGCGGTGTTAGCTGGTATTGGTGTTGTTGGCTAGTGGTGGTGGATTTACTAGAATAAACGTGAAGCTGTGAACAGGTGAACAGATACAAGCTGTGAACAGGTGAACAGATACAAGCTGTGAACAGGTGAACACATGCAAACTGTGAACAGGTGAACACATGCAAACTGTGAACAGGTGAACACATACAAGCTGTGAACAGGTGAATAGCCTGCTGAAGTGGACATTGGTAATGGGCGAGGCTGCACAATTCTGAATTTAGTCAGCAATTTTTGTCATTTTTCCTTCATAGTCCTGGCGAGGTTCTTGTCCAGGATGACTGTCGCAGGACCAAGAAAATATCTAGCATCTATCGAGAGTGTCAATTGGGGCATAATGCGAATAGCGGTAGCAACAAGTTAGATTTACTCAGAAACTATCTCAAAAGCATCTATTGACTGCTGGAAGAACTTTGTTGGCAACTTAAAACGCAGTTGTTTCGCTTAATTCATATTGTTTTAGATTGAGATAATATATTTCATAAAAAAAATTACCAGATAATGAAATTTCAAATCGAGTACATTATGTAAAAGTATACTTCGTGCCGCTTCGGTTTTCGTGTGTACTTTTCTTCATCAGCCAATCAGAGTGGACTATTAAGAATAACTCCGAATGACGCTGTCTCTGCGTCCCAGGTTCTCTTAAATTCCGCCTTGCCGAGAGAGTTTTCAGCGGAGCACACGTAGGTGCCATACGCGTTGTCGCGGCCGATGTTCTCTGCAGTTGTGAAGGTGTCAAGCGATGAAAATTTGGGAGTCAAAATGCAGTGTGTCACTTCAGCCAATACCTTCTGACTAGTTTTCCTTAGAATATATTCTGGCTTAGACGGTTCTATTTCTTCGCGGAAATTCCATGGACTGCCCATACTATTTTTAGCACACGGGAAACCCACTTTAAGTGATGCTTTTCAACCAATGGGAAAACAGGAATCATTTTCTCTATTCCAATGTCCCTATTTGTTAATGCGCATCAGATCATTCGGTGGAAAATGGTAAAATTATATTTTAGAAAAATATGATACACCTTTTTCTTTTGATAATTTCAACAGCCTCACAAGCTATATCTTGGCTTCCCTCCATAGGAAGCCAAAATCAATATTAATCCCTCCATATTGATAAATATTTTATTAAGGCTATTAAGGCCTTATCCTCTTAAGTCCATGGACTGAGGGGGACGCCACACCACCCTCAATTACCCCACCTAATGCTGGTACAATTAAAACAAATGGATGAAGCGAAGCAATTTAAAGATAAGTGTATTGCTTATCTTTATAAATTGTTCTCTCTTTAGAGTCTCTATCCCTGGACTCTGATTTTATCAGGTTCTAAACCGGACTCTCTCGCTGGGGTCAGGAATCGAACTTCCGACCTTTAAGTCGAGAGCTTCACGCTCTAATCACAAGGCTTCAACCACACGCGCTGATTGGTTGAACCAATCAATCTAGATAAAACGAGTAACAAGTTCACAAACCTATCTACCAGCTATGTTACTTCCTTATCGCTCCTTTCCGATTGAGCAAGCAAGTTGATGTCCTTTCCTTACCTTTTGGTAGTCTGAAATGGAAGGGGTGTTAGAATAGCCTTTAGAATCTGTTTGTGTACTTCAATTCATTAAACCACAATGCTTCTAAATCTAAACACTCACTTGTAAACTAGCTGCGACCCGTATCTGCCGGAGTCATTTTGGTCGAAAAAGGTCTTCTCATACTGCCTGATCCACCTTGGGGTCTCCAGTTGAACATTGTCCGCGTCGCGCTTGGTAATATCCAGATCCGGGTACGGGTAGCCGGTAAAGAGGCATTCAAAATAAATGTCGCCTTCGTCCGTCTTCGTGATGTAAAAAAAGCCGTAAGTCCCTTGCCTCAACTCGCCTTCGCCAGGTCGGGCTAAGGGGTCGAGGTTTAAAGTACGTTAGCCCGACTAACGCACTTAGGGATGTCAACTTAAGACTCCAGAATGGAGACCTATGGTCAATAATCGAACCAAATCAACTGAAATCAGCAGCTGGTCGATCCAGTTGACCCAGAGTATCCCCAGGGTACCCTGAAATAAAGCGAACCCTAATACTGAGAACGAAACCCATTTCCCTGACTCCTGAGCACACAGTACACAGATGATGTACACAGACCCTGATTTCAGGAAAAGTACTATCTTACTGCACCTTTAAGCTGGCCCTAAAGCGTGCCAATTGTACAGCAAGACCCTTAAACCTTCTCGCTGCGGCTGCGCCCCAAGTTAGTGTGGGCATGCCGCGAGTTCGAGCAGGAATCTTGGTGCTCTGAGAAACTGAGACCGCTCTGCCACTCACCCCCTCCTAACAAACAATGTCCAAGCTACTCGGTTGGAAAATGTGACAGGAACGGAATCTTCGACAACGCCTTGAAAGCGTCTCTCATAATGCAATCTTGAAGCTTACTACGCTATAACTGAACCTAATCCGAATTAGCTTTCACAGCTTTCAGCAGAATCATGTTGCGCGAAAAGTTCTTACTTTGCATGAAAGCCTTGATGGGCACCGACTGAATATACAGATCTTTAACGCCCGATACGTTGATGAATGACCTGACGGCCACGCACATGAAAATGCCCGAATTGCTCACGGAGCCAGTCTGCAGCGTCAGGGTCGCCTTGCCGCCCTCCAAACGCTTTTTCATGCCGGAAACCTCGGTGGCAGTGCCGGCTTCCCTCTCATCGTAGAGACACTTGAAGTTCTTGCACTTTTGTGGGTGTGCGTGTGATAGGATGCTTGCAAAAATATTCCAAATAGAACGGCTATTTACAGGGCTCTCCAGTTTAACCTACCTTGACCCAGTCCAGGTAGCGATATGCGTCTGAAATTATATCCACTTCTGCGTCGTAGTTCTGCAGAGTGCAAGTCAGCTCAATCGGTTGTCCATCGCGGCGCAAATCGACGATGTCCGGATTTCGAATGATCAACGAAGAGTTCACGGTGTCCTTCATTGTGACGACGATGTTGGGCCTCTCGGGAATCGCTAGAGAAAACGATGGTGTGAGAACATTATCTTAGTGGAAGGCTGGTGGGACTTCTTCTAAACCGGCCGATCTCTTTCTGTACGGACTCACAGACTGGTTCTCTGACTCACTGCTTTGGTCTCTTCACTCACAAAGATTTAGTAGGCCTGTGCTTAGAGATTCAGGCACTAATCTGGGGGTCGGGAGTTTGCCAAACCTCAGCCAAGAAAAATTAATCTGTATTCCCGATTCGCAGCCAACGGAGAGACAATTCAGCACATTTCGCTGACTTCTGAACATGCACAGGTACATGGATACTGTATTCTGGCACAAACTCACAGGTGATCGTATCTGCCTTGAAGTTTCTTCAGGCAGTGTACACTCTCAATGTACCTTGGGGTTCGGCTCTCAAGGGCATAAATGGCATGACAAGCCCCGAAGCCTCGGAATCGGGCTCAGGGACATTGGTGAAGGAATGAAACTAAAACAAGTGTCGCCAATGTGTATCTCTAATTCTTACTGAACACAGTGATTTTAAAGTAGCGCTGCCCGATGCCCTGCGAAGGAATCTCGGAAGCATTCTGAGGCCGGACAAAGCAGACAATCTCCTTGTTGTTGAGCGTGTCGGGGATGTCGCTGATTGTCAGAGTGTTGCCCTCCTGCTTGGCGTAGTGAGGAAGTCCGCTCTGGCCGACTAGATAGAACTCGTACTGGTGCGGGAATGGGATCTCAGAGACTCGACCGCCCCTTCAGAATGGAAAAAGCAGAACAGCTGATATTGTAGTTGTAGTGAGCAAACAAAAATTTCTTTCAGACGTTTGGGTTTAATAAAAGAAATTCTATTTTCGATAAGAGACTTGTTTCTATGAGTTGATCGAATCTGCAGTGTTTGATGGATTCAAAAAACTATCCAGGCAATAAATGTTGCCTAGTCTCCACTAACCTCACTAACCTCAGTCTCTCAGTTTTTCTCCAAATCATGTCAAGACCACCACTACTCCGCTCCAATTGTTATACGAGTATATGCAAAATACGATACAACTTCATCCGCCGTTCAAAACGCATATTTAAAAGTTAATTCCAATTATGTTATAACAAAAATAGCTAAATAGTAAATGATGTTCTCCCAGCCACCCTAACTCCTCCTAGATCATCGTACAACCACGGGCCAATCAGAGCGCGGACTAGCTCTCTTGCTGTTCGGGCATTCTTACTCATTGTATTTAGCGTCGCATCGGATCAGCGCCACTCCACCGCGGGTCATGTAGAACTTGAGGTAGCGGTCATTGTAGCTGTACCACTTGTAATACTTCATGCGAATGCGGATTTTCGACTGCACTTTCACAAAGTCGAGCTTTTTTGTGTAGGATGTCACGGCTTTGGTCTCAGGATTCTGTTGTTTAGCTCGGCACTGCCATTGGTAATCGGCGTACCTATCGTAGCTTGGCACCCGACAGTAGACAATGTTCGCCGCTACCTTCATATTGTCGCATTGCTTTATTACTAGAGGCACGTCCGACGATGTGTATGGATCATAGTGCACCAGCTCCAGGTCCGTGCCGTACGGATTTCCAGTCATTTGGCAGTATATGGTCACATTCGGGTCATAGTAGCCGGCACCAGTCCACCAGAACCAGTCCATCGGAGAGTAGACAGTGTCGGTCACCGCGAGGCTGTCGTTTTGCACTTTGTACATCATGCCGTAAGTGTCTTTCACGATGATCTTCAGCTGCAGTGGATCGTCTGAGGATCCGAATTTTTACAGAGACATTGTTATGAAGGGTTGAGGTAGACTATCAAAACTAAGTATTTTTTTTCAAATGTTAAAAGGCGGGTAAGAGAAAAAGTGACAAAAGTTATTATATAATATTATACACACTAAGTCAAAAAATCCGTAAATAAACTTACAGTCCATCGACTCGAAGCGCATGTTGATCGACCTGGTTTTGTGCGCAACGTCGTTTTTCGCATTGCAAGTGAAGGGCAGTTGATGTACATGCTTGTCCATAATAAAAGTAATGTTCGCGTAGCTTCGGTTTCCGATCTGACCCGCGTCAGCCAACTGTTAAAATAAATTCGGAATGTGTGAAGCTAGTCAAAAGGCTACATTGAATTTTGGGCTTTCGCAGTGCACCACTGCCTGACGGGGACAAATTTGGAACAGTAATACAACCTGGAAGGAGTTTGCCTGTGCAAGCATCCGTGTGTAATTTTACACAGTATATCTACTACCCGTGAGGGGAGGAGTGGCAGAGCGGTCTATCGCATTTACCTCTAGCACCAAGGTCCCTGAGCTCGATTCCGTGGCGAGGCCACATTCATTTGGGGCGCAGCCACAGAGGATGCCCTTGAGGGCCAACCTCCGAGGCACAGTGAAAGTGTACACTGCCTGACGATGAGAAATTCAGGGCGATGTACACACCTGTGTGAGCATGTGTTTGCGTACAGTATCTGTGTACTTGTGTACTCAGGAGTCAGCGGAATGGGCAGAATTGCCTCCTTGCTTGCGCCAGGTATAGTGTCACCAAATTATGTGCCGTTGACTGCAGCCCTCGTGCAATTAATATATTATTACTATTGTTTATATAGTTGATATTTTATTTGAATTTTGGCTGTTCATCAAAACTAAAGGTAGGAACTAATTTTCGAAACTTGCGATTTTCTAAAATTAGATGTACATTTGGTCAGTGTCTCATTCAGTCTAGTTAGCGCGCTCATTGTACATTTGCTATGCAACTAGTGCAGTCTGACCATGAGCCATTCTCAATCCGACTCCTCCGTACCGAAGGAATCTCTAGCGCCAATCGCAGCACAGCATGAGCAGTCTCAGCGGAGCGGCAGCCTGTACAATCGCTCGTGTTGGAAGACAGGTGGTCCGTGCTAACTGTGTCAGAAGGAGATCAGCCACGACACTCAGATGTTCCATTCCTGTATTGCTACGACTACTTGGGACCTGAGCACAAAGTACTATTCGAAAAATTGCTACAGAGTACACCATGGGAAGCATGCAAATGTAAAATCAAAGGAATGATATGCGACGAACCGCGGCGCACATTTGCATACGGAAAGCCGTACACTTACGCAGGAGTCGAATGGCCAGAGAACGAAAAGTGGCCTGAAGAGCTCCTAAAAATTCGGGACCAATTATCCTTAGAGACTGGAGTCGAATTTAACAGCGCTTTGCTCAACCTCTACCGAGATGGCAAAGATTCCATCGGATTCCACAAGGACGATGAAGATTGCCTTGGATGCTATCCAACAATCGCTAGCCTCCCGCTTGGCTCTGTAAGAACCTTGGTCATTCGAAATATCAAGGAATCGAGAGACTACAGCCTCGTCATGAGTCCAGGAAGCTTACTGTTCATGCGTGGGCTCTCTCAGACTGACTTCCTACACTCTGTGCTGAAACAGCAGCATAGTGCACCGCGTATAAATGTCACTTTTCGCTGCGTTCAGAAGCGAAACTGCGGTTGACATCTCATTTCTAAGCCGACAAGCCAAACAATCAAAAACAAGGTGGCGCAAGAGACAATCAGTGACAGGCAGCAGCTCGGTGGCAGACTCAACATCTGCAGAGGAATCGAGCTTATGTGACGGACAGGCGACAGCTCAATTCAAAGTTCCGAAAAATAAGAAAGCAAAGAAAGGACAAGCGCTGGGAAAATCAAGTGATAGACCGGAAATGCGAACGTTAGCAGTGAAAGCGACCCAAATCGAAGTAGTGCTTGTCGACACTGCATGCAACACCGACTCCAGTCTACTGATGGACACGGACCTTAAACGGTTGAAAGCGGTTGAAGAAGGTGTCGCAGCGGTCCTGAGTGAGATCAAGCAGCTAGCACACCGGCTTTCTATGGATGACTATATACGAGTACAAAAAAACCCGAAATACGCTCCAGTCGTTGATTTCTTCACTAAGTCACAATACTGAGGCCCGGCTGCTGGCCAGCCAAGCAGAGATTCTTAAAACACTGAACACGAGTAAAGCAGAATCAACTAACCAAAGAAAGCAAATGATTGCTTCAACCAAAGACTTACTCACTGCCGAAGAACGCGCAACAAGAGAGGATATTCACAAGAGTAAAGCAGCGATCAAGGAGTTCCATGATAAAATCACAGAGATGCATAGCCAGCCAAAACAGGTGTCAAGCCCAAGCAGGACATATGCGGAAGCCCTAAAATCTCAAACAGCATCATCAGCACCATCGAGAAGCGAGCAGCCGACAAGACCTCCAGAAATCTCGTTTCTGGCAGCGCCAGCAGAACAAGCAGCTCGACACCCAAAAAGGTCAACGCAATCGCAACACGATGTAATCGTTCTGAGTACCAAGCGAGGAAAAAAATGATCGACTACAGAAGGATTTTCCATAGCAACACATTGCGAGATGTGTACTACGAGTGGCAAAGTAAATTTATATAAATCCTATGAGCACCGAACTTTGTCGCTCGCTTAGATATCGACTTAGATCCGGGTCTCTCAGTTGAGTCGACATACAAAGTAGTGTCAGCGATTGCAGAGGGATCGGCAAACCATCATGCGAGCTGTCAGCACCTTGTCATTCTTCCCGAAAAGAACACCACAGTCGCACAGATATTCGAAGGCGAACTGAAGGACTACAATGTAAACCATCGCCTACTGGTTATCGATTTCGCCGATCACCACCATCAGTTAGATGGAGTACTGAGTGGAAGCGGAGTGCATCTTCATACAGCAACTGCAAGTTGTGTGAAAGACCTACAAATTAAAACAAGAAGCTATGTAAGCCATCCAGTGCAAAACAGAAGAATTCCAACTAATTCGAGAAGTAACGAAAGGCTGGATTACTTCCAAAGAAACACTCACGCTCAGTACCAGCCAGCTCGAAGTAAATATCACCAGAACTCCTTCGACAGAAGTCACAGAAATTTCACGTCTCAAACTTACGAGGAGAACTATCGTGCAGATATGGAGGACAGCCGCGGATGCCGCCACCGTCGCGGTTACAATCGCTATCCCAGATATGGTCTCTCTGGCCACAACAACGCAGCAAGCGCACAATATGAGACTGCTCCCTACTGGGAGAGGCACTCAAGAGGCACTCGAGACGATCGCGACTTCGGTGGTGCTGGTGGCTGGCAGCCGTCCGATTGCCATACCACCCGCTACAACGGACGCTACGGTACCAGGCCTTGGTAGATCAACAAAGCGGCAACAAAAAGATTTGCGACAAAGGAGGAGCGGAGTCGAGAAGGCTCATGGTTAACGTTTATCGTAGAAACTTCTGAACTTCTTCTTGTTGCTTCGCTGTAGTCTTCTCTCACTGTTAACTTCTATCTATTCCTTTTTGTGATAACTTGTTATCTCATATTAAGCGAAACATGCTATCTCATTCAACCGCGAATTTTAAATTCCATATAACCCAGGCAGCTCAGGGCAGTCGCAATCAGTTCACTTCCAAGTATTACGATGAGGGTGTCTGGGAGGATATAAAAGGTCTCATTCAGACGTATTCCACAATAGGAATCGTTCTCACAATCGGTGATTTTAATGCAAGGACGAGGTCAATGCAAGCAAATTGTGGTCCTCATTTCCAAAGAGTTAATCAGGACACGGGAAAAAACAAACATGGCCTCCAACTCTTAGAAGTGTGTTGTGAAACAAAATCAGCCATCCTCAATGGGCTACGAGCGTAAGTGGAGTAGCTGAAGGGGATATTTTGGGAACCTACACTTACAGCTGGGACGCAGCACTATTGTTTATGCCATTATTCCATAGATAGTCTTGACATGGTGGAAGATTTCTTCGTCCACCCTCAAAACTTCCTCTCAAAGCACTCTCTATTGGCAGTCAAAGTGCGCATACAAGACATGAACCCTCAGGAAGTCGTACGCGGGAGCAAGACCATAAACTATCCAAGGCCACCCACCTGGAATCCCGTTGCACAGCAGCACTTCATCGAAGCTCTAGAAAATCAACAGAGTCAACAGTCAACAGAGTCTGGACTTCATAAAGCAGATTGTTACACAGGAAGAAAAGGAGACCTCATCTATTGACGATCTCACATCTAAGTTAAACCGTCTGCTGGAGGAGTCCGTTCCCAAGAGCGGGGGTAAAAATATTATTCCCAACAAATTCTGGATAAACAGAGACGAAAATCTTTGGGATTTGGCTAAATCATTAAAGTACGTAGCAAGGAAAAAAGTCGAAAGCCAGCGGACAGATCACTAGTCACAGAATACGATGAGCTTGCAAAGAATTATAGGAACCATCTAAAATACTGAAAAAAGCTGACATAAATTATCTTATTTAGAAAATGGCATGCTCAAACACATCCAGGGGATTTTGGTCAGGTTTAAAAAGAGCCGAGGAATTGCTGTTTCAACAAGCGAGTTTCCAGGGCACAACCCCCAATAGCAGATATTCAGAAGCACCTTAGCAGCATTTTCATCATGCAACCCTCAGTCAGATGCCTCCGAGGGCATCCTCCAAACCCAAAAATCTTTACAGACACAACAGTCGCACCCAGGAAATTGATAAGGCAGTGAAAAAAACTAAAGAAGAAAAAGGCAACAGGAGTTGACGGAATAACAAACGAGCACACGATAAATTAGAAACACATTTCAAAGACCTGAATTTACTATCAGCTAATCAAATAGGAAACAGAAAAGATTGCCGGACTTCTGATAACATCGCAGCCCTATTGACATTAATTCATAAAAAGAAGAAAATGAAAAGACCTTTCCATTTAGTTTTCTTTGATTTAAAAGCGCCTTTGACCACCCAACCCTAGTCACGCGATTAAAGCAGTTGGGCGTGAACCCAGCAATAATAATTATCATTGAGAGTATGTACTCAAGCGCGAAATTTCACCTCAAGGTGTCAGAAAGCACAGCTACTGAGACGTTTTAAATTACTAATGGCGTCAGGCAAGAATGACCCTATCTCCACTGCTATTCTCCCTATACATCGACCCGCTAAGCAGAATTCTATCAAACTCATTTCAAAGCCATACCTCCATATTGAATGAAGAAGTAAACAACTTGCTTTATTGTGACGATTTAGTCATTTTTGGTGTAGACCTGACAGAATTACAAAAAGGCCTCGACGAAGTAGCCGATTTTTGCAATACTCATAAATTAGAAATAAACATTGAGAAGACAAAGCTTCTGAGCTTCAATCTCCAATCTCCATCTCAATCTCCATCTCAATCTCCATCTCAATCTCCATCTCAATCTCCATCTCAATCTCCATCTCAATCTCCATCTCAATCTCCATCTCAATCTCCATCTCAATCTCCATCTCAATCTCCATCTCAATCTCCATCTCAATCTCCATCTCAATCTCCATCTCAATCTCCAACACAATCGAGCGTAGACAGTTTTTACATGGTCAACTGGTTGAACCCGTACAGCAGTGGTAATATCTTGGGTTTCACATGAACGTGAAGGAAATAATAGATGCTCATTCCATAGAACTAGGCAAAAAATGGATATCCAATAATGCTTATGAGAAAGTTAGCGGGATTTCAGAGAGTAAAACACAAACAGCTCATCTTGTTTAGCACAACTTGATTGAATGCATAGTTCTCTATGCATAAGAGGCCTGGGGAGCTTTTGTCTTCTGAAAACTGGGTACTTGGGATGGGAACCTTAGAGAGAACTAATTTTAGAATCTGCAAGTCGATTCTGCAAGTTAGTCCAAACACTGACAGCAATGGTGCTCGGTCCGAATTAGGAAGACTACCACTGTTATATAGTATTCAAAAAAGAAGCCTTCAATACTGGTCCTCAGTTCGGAGCCGACCAGACTCCATCATCGCGAAATTGGAGGCAGATACAGAATACAGCGATGTTGGCATTGGGGAAAAATGAGTAGTGAAGTAATGCGGAATTGTCAACAGACTAGAAAAACAGTCCATCAAAACGCACAGGGAGAACTTGAGTCGGAGTTCCGAGGGCACTGGACTCAGAGGATGGGAAAAGCAGCCAAGCTCAGCCACTTCTTCTACACGTTTAAGAAAGATTTCTCTAGAGAAAAGTACCTAACAATAATCTCTAACCCAGAACAAAAGCGCACAATGTCCCGATTTCGTCTAGGAAACCACAAACTGGCCTGTGAGATATTGCGCACTGTAAGACCGGAAATCGCCTATGAAAACAGAACATGTCCAAAATGTAGAGTCGAGGTAGAGAACGAAACTCATATTCTCTTTAGTCCGTTGGTCCATTGGTCGGCTTATGTTCCAATTAGAAATAAAACACAATAGCTATTCTCCTTTCGGGAGCAAAGTGATTTCAGTCACAGTTTTAATTTTATCTTTAAATTTAAATATTTCATTTTTAATGCCTTTGTTTACAAATTAAAAATATTTATTCACCTAAAACTGATCTTATGCATGCTAGTGTTTTTCTATCGCCGTTTTTATCGAATCGTTCAGCCTTGTTACCAACATCAAATAAACAAAAAAATCAGCACCCAATCGGAGCGCGCGCTTCAATAATAATAATAATAATATATTGTCTTATAATATATTATTATTATTAACGTCGTCAATAACTGGCGGCGAATCGAACGTCGTCAATCTTGTACAAAATAATTTCAATACTTCAAGATCCAGAACACTTACAACCACGCCAGGAACGGTAGTAGCATTCTTCCCCCAAACATCCCACCAGATCTTGGCTGGCGGCACAGCGTTTTCATCGTAGCAATAGAACCACTGACGCCCGCCATTGATGAAAGTCCCCTCCGCCATGATGCATTTCGGTACGGGCGGCTTCTCTGAAGGTGGAAATTGAAACGAAGAGTGCCTAGAACAAAGACTACATGCAACTTGTTGGTGCAAACTAGTCCAAAGGCTTGACCGTGACCTCATTAAGGCTTCAAAAATGCCTTGCCCAAGGCCACATATTGTTTTTCTTTCGGCTGAATTTCGAACTCCAAACCTCATAGTAAGAAGTTCGAAGCTCTAACCATTGAGCTAAAGCCACTAGCTCCAAAGTTACCCCTAGCTCCATCTCATAAGCTTTCTTTCCAATTCAGGCCTGGTACCTTCAACTGCAGTGATAAAGACGTTGTATTCCATGACCTTGGAGAACTGCGACTCGCGGCCAGGTTGAAAAAAGGTGTGGCAACGGCAATAGTACATGCCAGAGCTGTCGTGCTTCGCGCCGGTGATGTTCAAAGTCGGCTGAGTCTCCGAGTACAATGGGATCATCTTGGGCCGAGTGCGTCCGAGCAACTGCCGGGCACTTTTCAGCGGCGTGTACACCCAGGAATAGCGATGACATGGCAGCCCGTCGTCATCCAGATTGTTGCTGCTAGGCAAGCATGATAAGTTGACGCCTGCACCCTCTTTTAGATAGATGTTTCTGGTGCCTGCGAGTTTTGGCAAGACTTCAATGTCCGCTTTCTTCGAGTCAAAATTAGACACCGCTATTGTTGACTCTGGCTGACGCTGGCAGCTGAATGTGCCCCAGTGCTCCACGCCCAGCGGGTTCAGTACAAGATCGTCGCCATCGCGAGACACTCCAGGCGGTAGCAAGTCTGCCTCAGTCTCGTCCATCGAGCTGTAGCGCTGCTTGTTCTGCGCGCCCAGAGGATTCCCCAGCGATACCGCTGAGTTTGCGTTGGCCGGCGTGAACTTCCAGTGGATGGGAATGCTGACCTCGTTTGGACTGCGGACGATCTTATTGCACTTGAGGCGCATCGCACTGCCCACAGGCTGCTCCACCTTGCTGGTTGGTGACGTCAGTTCCCAGTTGAAGGGCTGCCCTGTGTGTGGGAGACAACAGAAATACTAAATCCAATGAAAGCAGGTCTATTGGCGATATAATCAAGACATGTGAAGTGGGTGCTCAGATTTGAAATGGTGGAGTACGACGACATAATCGCCAAAGAATCATAGCCAGGAGGGTCAGGTTTAGGAGAGGAACAGGGTGCCTTATGCATTCAACCTTTTTTAGTTAAAAAGACCTCCGGGTACTGAAGTATTTCAAATACAGAATAATATTTTTTCTGCATCTCTAAAGATATGAACAACCAATTACAATGAAAACACAGAACGCTAAAATTTTCTGTTCATTCCAATAAACAACTTGAAAAATAAAAAATCATCGGCATCAGCGAGATATTCAACGATTCTCGTCGGGGTGTATGCTGGCAAAAACCACCAACACCTGTAAAATTTTTCTGCAAAGAAAATTTCACCATATGCCATGCATTCATGCATTCAAATTAAACTGTCTAATTAGCACACTTACGTGGCTTAAGAATGATCGGCATTCTTCGACTAACAGTGACATTGTTGACCATGTCGCTGACGTGGCATGTCCAATAGCCGGTGTCATTGTCATTATTCATGTCGTGGACGACTGTGTCCGTAAAATTGGCGCCGTTGGCCTGCTGCTTGATGGCTTCGAAGCGCTCCGAAAGACGCCCAGTAGGGAACGGGAGCCGTGTCAAAGTGGCCCTGAACTGGGCCGGTCGCGACGGCTGCATTGTGGAGTGGACGGTTGTGGATTATTGTTAAGTTTCTTAAGTTTTAATGTCATTTAGAGAAGAGCGACGAACCTCCTTGGCCACAACTGAGCACTTTAGAGTGGTGGTGTCGGGGTCCTTGGGATCGCTTCGCAGCACCACCCTCTTCACCGAGCTGCTTTGCACCGTCAGGTTTGAAAATGCCACTGCGGACCCGGATCGTCTGTTGAAGCCTTCGCATCTGTACCGACCACTGTCTGACGGGCTGGCGTCCTTGATCACAAGGCGGGTCGACTTCTCATCGCGCACCTGGTAGATTCGGGACGTATCTGCCAAACGACGTCCATCAGAGTCCTGCCACTCCAGCAGCCAGGCGGTGCCGTTGTAGCCGGGTTTTTGTCGCCTGACCAGGCAAGTCAGCACCACTGTACGACCGGACGGCACATTCAGGGTCTCTGGCTCCACGGTTGGAACCACGTCTGTGAATGCATCGGCCACGGAGTTGACAGTTATGGTACACAATATGCTGATCCCGGGATATTACACACAGTATAAGATCCTTAGATATGAACTGCTTTGAATCTGGTTCACTTTATTCAGCTTTTAAAACTTTGGATTTACACTGAACTAGTTGATTTTGTGAACCACTTATATTTTTCTTGTCTGAGAAGTAGCGTAGTCATGCAGAGAAAAATTTTGCAACAAAAATTGACAACTGTTTTTCTGCTATCAGTTTCTAGATCCAGACTAGCTAGATAAAACCTGCATGTGATGCTGCAAATTCCCATCATAGCATGGTCTAGCCTTAGTCAGCAGTGGCTCTTATTTGACCAATTTTAATATGAGCCGATCAGCTCGGCTATAAACAGCACCCATATAGGCAAAACCAGTGCACTTGATATCGCTATTATATACTTAGCACATTGAACTCGGCCATTCGATTTGAATGGAAATAGTTAGGTTAAATGTAAATGGAATGGAAACAAAGCTATTCGTTAGCTTACACTCTTCACAATCGGGTCGCTGTCCTCTTGGTCGGCCCACAATCTTGTCTGCATAGCCTTCCTCGCAGCTGAAATCGTTGAACAAGGAGAGCAAGCAGTACATGTACCATGCATGAATGAATGCTTGTTTCCTATGTAGAACTTTCGCTTTTCGAATGTGAAATCTTATCTAACCACGACTCGGCAAGCGACTATTAGACTCTGCTGAGGTACTGAGTTTTTTACCTGATTTTCCTCCTAGACTCTTAAAAATAACGAACCATGTAATTTTATTGCTATTTTATCTTCTGTCTGAATTGAACTGGAATTTGGTCTTACGTGTCACAACCCGGAGAGTTCCTGTAGCCTTCTAGGCAGGGAACACACTTCCACCTGTTCACAGTTGAGTTGTAGTCCACAATCTTGTGGAAATCTCCGGTTGTCTTGCAGTCCTGACGATGAAATTGTTAAGTCTTGATGTAAAACATTTTTGAATTACGGTTTGCTGCCAAACCATTTGGTGATATCAGCTTTAATTTGAGTTTATCTTATTCCACTGTTTAGTTACATCGGTCTTGCTTGCAATCAACATGGACTTCGCTTGTGACTACTTGATGCTAAAACAAATTCATGGTACTTCACAATTTCAGATGCGGAGATAAAAATTGTGTCGCAGGTTCACATGTCTTATTGAATGCTAAACAATATCTAGTTGCTATCGAGGATCCGACGAAGATGTTTGGGTTAAATCTGTTTGCGCAGAAAATCTATTTGCGCAATATTTCAGGGGCCAGCTTGCTGCCCGGGCCACCGCCTGCCGCAAGCAGCTGCTTTTAAAACCTGAAAATGCGCCCAGCATCTAACATCTAACGCTCTTCTACAGATCCTACGAAGATGTTTAGGTTAATTTTGTTTGCGCAGAAAATCTATTTGCGCAATATTTCAGGGGCAAGGTTGCTGCTCGGGCCACCGCCTGCCGCCAGATCCTACGAAGATGTTTAGGTTAATTTTGTTTGCGCAGAAAATCTATTTGCGCAATATTTCAGGGGCCAGGTTGCTGCTCGGGCCACCGCCTGCCGCCAGATCCTACGAAGATGTTTAGGTTAATTTTGTTTGCGCAGAAAATCTATTTGCGCAATATTTCAGGGGCCAGGTTGCTGCTCGGGCCACCGCCTGCCGCCAGATCCTACGAAGATGTTTCGGTTAATTTTGTTTGCGCAGAAAATCTATTTGCGCAATATTTCAGGGGCCAGGTTGCTGCCTGGGCCACCGCCTGCCGCCAGCAGCGCCCAGCATCTTAGGAGGCCCTGGGAAGGCGGCGGCATTGCTACAAGCGCTGGTAGTGATGCAGCAGCCCACGATCTCCATGAATGGAGTGGATGAAGGCAATGATGCCGACTTGCAAAGATGCAGAAATGCAAACGTGACCCCTGGTACGGGTTTAGTCTTTGTTATAAAAACATGGAAAAACTGCTTTGACCCTAGATTTGCTTGCTGAACCCTTCCGCCGAAATTCTGGTTTCTCTTGTCCCTTGACCCGTCCTATGCGAATCATTTGCTAAACCAGCTTTATCAGTTGTAAAACTGCTCCAAAGTGATCCAGGTGCTGGACCCAAGCCTTGCATTTTCCGAGGTTCAATTGCAAATAGCTGCTTCTCTGACAAAATTTGTGAATTTCCCCTGTCCCTCGGCTCAGAACCTTCGTGCAAAAATTGCGCTAACGTCAACTGTGACCTTAAAAGGGCACCCGTCTGCTGGTTTTTGGCCTTACCTCACAGAAAGCGCCCTGGTAGGGATCGGGGCAAACAGTGCAGCGCTCTACGGGAGCTGGTTCAGCACCCGAGCTGGTGTTGGTACTTGACTGGTACGTGATGTCCAGAATGCGCACGTTCATCTGGCCCTGGAATTGGTAGATCCGGAAGAAAATTCCACGCAGATCAGCGAGGGCGGTCATCACGTCCATTCTAGTGACGGCCGAACCGTCGATGGCACGCAGGTTCTGCTCGTCGAGTGTCACGGAGAAGCGAGTCTCTGGGGCGCGGTTGGTGGTTCGGTCCCAATGCACCAAGGTCTGGCCTCTCCAGCCCTGATATTTGGATGAATAATAATGCATTTGAATGTAAATAACAGATGCCATTGTAGAGCAAAGCACTCTAATTTTCGACATTTGCTAAATATGAATGTCATTCTTCATCTCAAGCACGCTCGCTGTTACGATCGTCTTCCATTCTGCTCAGCAGTTTTTTCACTTTTCACAACGGCCCCTGTCAATTTTAGCATAGACGCTGTCGCCGTACCTTGATGCCGAAGATTGGGAACGCCGTATCGGCCATCAGCGCTGTGTCCATGCGCACGTTGACTCGCACGGTGAAGCTCAATTTGCCGCCGTAGGCTGCCAGCTGAAAATGAAAGTTCACACGATTTCTTTTATTTTACATCACGAACTTGGATTCAGAGTGTCCCAGACTGTTGTCTAGCCGTACCCGCTTGCCAGACAAGCTCGTCAAGAACACGTAGGACTCGTCATCGTCTCGCAAAGCTGACGAGTCGTCTCCAGTTGGGGCCACGGCTATCTCCGCTCCGGACTGTACTGTGAGCTTGGCGCGTGAAGTAGCGTCCTCGTACACTCCGTACAGGCCCCAGCCCATCAAACGCACCGCGGATGCTTCCACTGGTACTCGCTTCTGCAGTCGTTTGTCAAATGAAACCATGTACAGTTGATAAGCATGTCGAGACAAATTTATTAACCTATTCTAAACTGATGAGAGACTTTTCTGTACCTCTTCGAAGTAAAGGCCGGCATTTTCGCAAGCATTCGATCGGTCGGAGCAGAAGCAGGGCACGCATCCATCCGGGTGGTCCCGCCTGAGACTGTGGAAGCCCGGCTTGCACTTGTCACAGTTTTCACCTTCCACGTTCGCCTGAATTCGAAAGATGAAACAATTTCCAATTAGCTTTTTTCGTTGCACTTTATGCTCATGTGGCTTTGTACTTTTAATTTTTTCTTAAGGATGAAACAAAATCTGCGGTCAGCTGCTCACCTTGCAATTGCAGACGTTGTTCTGGCAAATGCCACCGATGTTGCAGGTCTTGTTGCAGTCGATGCCAGTGGCGACTAAATTCAGTTATCAAATTGTTGCTCAAACTTTTCTCATTGCTTTCTATCTGGCTGCGAAGAGCCAGCTAGTCTTTAATAATTATACAAAAAATCAAATGCCTGCTTGCTTGCTGCAATCGAGTAACTCCGGAAGGGCTTTACCGACTTTTATAACTCCTTGACTAAAATATGGCCTTTCGCTTATATAAAAAGTTGATTCTCTGATGCTGGGGCACATTGGTTCTCTGCTGCTGGGGTACATTGGTTCTCTGATGCTGGGGCACATTGGTTCTCTGCTGCTGGGGCACATTGGTTCTCTGATGCTGGGGCACGTTGGTTCTCTGATGCTGGGGCACATTGGTTCTCTGATGCTGGGGCACATTGGTTCTCTGCTGCTGGGGCACATTGGTTCCCTGATGCTGGGGGACATTGGTTCTCTGATGCTGGGGGAGAGTAGGGTTTTTCTGCTCAGGTTGCCAGCCATTAGGTGATTATGTTTGGGGCCAACAGGTGGGGGCGTATCAGCTTTTTGAGAGGACAAGTGCGATTTGCATTAGAGAATAGTATAAATCCTGAAATCCTGAAGTTACCTATTGCTAGTAAAAATGATAATATATATGTTATTCATTTAAATTTATGAAACGTGCTACTGCATTAAAGGTCATTAAATACATAATGCCGAAGGTTTGAACTGGTCCATTGATAATAGCACCAATGAACTCGGAATTCGTAATTTTGTCAGGGCTTCAAAGCTAGTTCTCCTTTACTCCGTCACTCCCTCAAAGGGGGAATCTATTTGCGCGTTACTTGCGCGTTACTTGTACAAGCCCTTGTGTGCAGTGCATTAGATTAACAACTATTATCGTTTCTAGTGTATTTTCTATCGAAACGTACTAAAACTAATGCGTTGCTTATACTTGCAACTGACTCACACATTGGTTTTTTGTCTTTCCACATTCATAATTTCGTGTCTACCTACTTCCTTTTAAATGACTAGCCGCTTATTTACCATTAGCTTGCAGTCATTATTTAAACACTTGAAGGTTAGATTAGGTTAGATTAGGTTAGGTTTGCTTAGGTTAGATTTTATCAGATTATAAAATAATGATTAAACGCTTTATAGTTATAGCTCGTAGACAGCACATCTGAGATTTGTCATTGGATTCAAAAAGTATGCACAAGAAATCCCATATAACTTGTGAAAAAAGCTCACGTGGGTCCTTAACAAGCGGTACAGGATCCGAGTATCTCCTTGTGCCAGACGGATCCACACCGGAACACCTGTACCATTGATTCCCCCTACTTGGTCTGCGATAGTTGGAGCTCAGGGTAGAGGAAAAAGTTTTGTGCGTATTCTCCGGCGGCCCGATGGGATCATTGCGCTCATTGTTAAAGTGAAACTTGATGTCTCGGAGGCGCTTATCATGAGTGCAGTTCACAAATTTGAACCCGGGGAACGGTGACGGTCCGACTGTCACGGCTGAAAATTCAAGACAGAAAAAGCTTGCCAGTAAAGTATTTGGAATCTACTGTGAATAACAACAGAACGTACTAATCTGAATTGGCTGCTCAAATTGCAGCGTCACATAGTCAAACTTATCGCCCAGACGGCACTCCAGTCGGTAGTTGTGAAAGCGTGGATTGGCGCGAAATTTAATGGTGACCAGCTGGCTGGAGACGGAGTCCTTGATAGACGTCTCGAAGCCGCCGGTGTTTCGATTCACTGGAATGTCGAAAGATGGGCTGCCATCCGAAGGCTGAATGCGCCAAACAACGTCGTTGAGCTCGCCTCCGATGGGAATTTCGCATTCCAGTTCGTTTTCGGCCCCGGGGTACGTCGACAGGTCGTAGGTCGACTTGCCGTAATCGTGAATCGTAGGAACTAAAATTTTGTTAATAAATCTTGCGTTTTTATGCCTTGCACACGAAAGTATTACGTTTTATGGACTCTGGAGAATTAGGCTCGCACACTTACCAATGACCCGAATATACAGAAAGGCATACTTCACTATGCCTCCGACATTGCAACGATAGTAGCCCTTTTTCCTTACATCGCAGTTCTTAACCGAGAGCACTGACGAGCTCGGGCTTTCTTGAATCTCAACGTTGTCCAGTGTACTGATATTGCGGTACGAACCAGCGGAAGCGGTGTCATCACGGAATGACCATCTGGTACTGTCAGACGGGTCCACCTTGTGGCACTCGAAAGCAACCTTGCTCTTCGGTGTGACGAAAATCGGGACGCTGGCAACATCCACCGGCACGGGCCGCATTCCGTCTGAAAAGTTGTAACCGTGCATGAAACTGTAGTCAGTACTATGTATGCATGAAACTGTAGTCAGTACTATGTAGGCATGAAACTGTAGTCAGTACTATGTATGCATGAAACTGTAGTCAGTACTATGTATGTGAAACTGTAGTCAGTACTATGTATGCATGAAACTGTAGTCAGTACTATGTATGCATGAAACTGTAGTCAGTACTATGTATGCATGAAACTGTAGTCAGTACTATGTATGCATGAAACTGTAGTCAGTACTATGTATGCATGAAGGCATCGAATAAAAATTCAGAGTTAGAAACTATAAGTACATACGCTCGTAGACATTGGTCATTCGGCCGTCAATGACTCGCTGAACGGAATCTTTCACAACTTTGAAAAATATGGCGGTATTCGATGGACTGGCTGTATCGGCGCACTTGTAGTACGTAAATCCAATGCCGTACTCTCTGCTCAGCTCTGAGTAGGGTAGCAACAGCTGCGGGCCCATCTGCCCGCTGATCTCGTCGAAACTAAGCGTCACATCGTTGTACTTGTACCACCTGTATGACCCACCGCTGCTCAGCGCGATCGTGCAGGTCAGAGAGGCGTCTCTATTCACCGAGACCGATGTCTCGATAATGTTACTCGTCGGTGGCACTTGAAATAGAAAGATTGCGGTTGAAAATGAGTATTGAATGGGTTAGCAGAATTAATAAAAATTAGCTGACTCACAGTCGGTGATGACGAACAATGAAGCCCTGTACAAATTCGGAGACACGGGCGGGTCGGTCATGCAGTAGTAGGAGCCGAACCTGCTCTTGTCGTTCTGGCTTACAATCAGCAGCGGCGTCACGCTGACAACAAGGCCGTCCTTCACCCAGGCCTTGAAGCGTCCCGGGGACGACACCGTGCAGTTAATATGGATCGGGAGCTCCTGAGCCTGGTAACGGTAGATATTCTGCACCTGGAACTCGAAAAACATTGGTTGGTTGACGGCCAGGCCCTGGGCGTTGGCACTCATTGGCGACAACAGAAGGCCAAGGAATAGGCAGGCCAGGACAACTGCTGGCTGGCCCATGGCTTTGCGCTGCTGGTTGAAAATAATTTCTAGTTAATGCCTATCAGATCCTCAAAGATTGAAGATAGAACTCCGGCGCCTAGATTTCTGCTGCAAGTGTCCATATTTATGGCAACGGGTCTTATAGTGGACCCGTTCACACTGCTGAGGTGGAGAGCGAGGCGACAACCAATAGAGCGAGTGCTTCGCTGGTCGCTATTGGCTGGAGCTAAGGCATGCGCATCAGGAATATCTAGAGTCGAGTTCAACCCTCTTGTTGAGGGAGGCGCACTGGTCTGCGCCCGGTACAGTTTTAGTCCATTTGTAAAAGTGGATTCATAACTAACCATCTGAAGTGTTTTGTAATGTCTGACCTATTACAGCACTAAAACAAATACATTGCTGAACTGAAGATGCACTGGAATCGACGAAAATATTTGAAACTCTTTTTTAGCTAAGAGCTGATCATGCGAATCTTCGATCAAAGTAGGAATAATGAACTTTTTCGTAATACGCTCGTACTGCGCGCTAAAACGTGTACCAGAGTACGATATTGAAAATGTAAGCACCCTCATTGTTTAACTAATTAATCCAGCATAAGTCCATGAAGAATTTATTTTGTTCACATTTATTGGAGCCTCAATTCAACAAATTTTATTTCCTCATTAAACATAAGATCGCTTCATCATCAGGCTTAGTTAAAGCAACAACAACAAAAACAACAACAATAACAGAAACAATATACGCCAGAGTTAGAGATAAGCATCAGAAGGCAAGTTTTAAGGCCTGGGCGCGCACATAGGCAAGGTCTCTGGCAGTGTCCGGGGCGCCGGCGTCGGCAAAAGGGGAGTCGACGTACCGCCGAGTTCGTGCCTACCCACGCCGAAATTAAGTGGGGCCTGCAGCAGGCTGGGGCAGTGCTCCTCGGCACGGATGAGGTGGCCTTCCAGCTGTAGTCGCCGACGGCGCAGTAGGTCGCTTGGGTGTGCCAGGCCGGCGCGGCGATAAAGTGCCGCCTTGGTGATGAGCTCATCAAAGCCGATTCTAAAGGCAGCGCAAAGCAGGCAAGCCTGCGCTGCGTTGACTTGACGCTGACATTACATATGCCAAGCCTAAAAATGTCAATGGGGAAAGAATCGACGAGAAGGCCAATGAGCAGTCTTGATATGAATTCCACAAAGGATTATAAGCAAAGGAGAGTTGCCTTGCCAGAGACGTGCGTATTGAGTTGACAACTAGCCGTGAGCTTGAGGTATAGCCACAAGCGAGATCGGCTTTACAACGACGATCGTGTTTTTCTACTTTTTTACCTCCTGGAACTACTAAGCACAAACGTTATGCTGAACTGCAGAGGCATTAGTCCTGCAAAAGCAATTGGAAACCACAGGAAAAATTTCGTTTCTCAGTTCGATACCCATTTGAGACAAAGGACACAGAACTCAAGCAAGCTAAGTCACTTCTATTACTCCTTCAAGCAATATTATTCAGCCGAAAAATATTTACAACAAATATACAACCCGGAGTTGAGACGTACCATAGCCTCGTTTAGACTAGGAAACCATAAGCTAGCTTGCGAAACATTGCGAACTGCGAGACCGAAAATTCCGTATGTAAATAGATTATGTAGTAAGTGCAAAACAGAAGTTGAAAACGAGGTCCACTTCCTTTTTAAGTGCACTTGGAATAAGTATAGCGCAGCACGTTCGAAATTTGAGACGGAAGTTTCTGGGAAAACCCCAATTTCATATCCTTAACAGCAGAAGAAAAATCTAACTACATAATGGCTCAAGACGATCGGGAAACCGCTGAAGCTTTAGCAAAATACATCATAGAAATATCTAAAAAAAGGGAACAGCTGCCCTGAGACTACGAGATCTTACTAGCATTCAACAATAGATATTTCATATTTTGTTTTATCCCTGGCGTCCCTTGTGTTTTTACTGCTCTTATTTTTAATACCTTTGCTTTCCCTTCCCAGCTCGATATTTGATTCCTACTAAACTTCGCTTTTTATGTTGCTTTTCGTTGTTCATTTAAATGTGTTGTTTAAAAATATATATAAAAAAAATCAGCACCCATAGATGGCGTGCGCGTTTTTATAATAATAATAAAAACAAAACAGTATTTAGTACAGCCCTGCAAGGCAATAAATGCCTTTAAGCCGAATGAAAAAATTACCGCAGGAAAACCATGTTCCATATTTGAGATTGCAGATGTTTGCTAGCAATCGGCATGTACAAATGCTTAAGTATTATGGCAAGAATGGCAACGCCATATAATGATTCCGAAAATGCTTATTCTCAGAATCTGCAGTGTGGGAAAAGGCTGTGGAACGAATTAGCTTAATAATGCAACTTTGCTTTAGGACCACATCAGTTCTTTTATTTGAGCCAAAAAATGATATATTGTGTTGTTTTACTTATTAGTATGAATAAAATGTAAACTTTGAGCAATTCTATTCTTGTCCAAAGGATGGAGAATCAGGGAAACTGTTATTTTTGGGGACAGTTACGATTCTAGCAGCCATGGGGAGCTTGTAGCTGCAAGGATAAATCTGTGCATTTACGAAGGTTTTCACTCTGTAAACCAATGGTACCCTTCTGATAAATCATACTAACCCTCCATAACTCATGCTACCCCTCGATATATCATGCTACCCCTCGATATATCATGCTACCCCTCGATATATCATGCTACCCCTCGATATATCATGCTAACCCTCGATATATCATGCTACCCCTCGATATATCATGCTAACCCTCGATATATCATGCTACCCCTCGATATATCATGCTACCCCTCGATATATCATGCTACCCCTCGATATATCATGCTAACCCTCGATATATCATGCTACCCCTCGATATATCATGCTACCCCTCGATAATTTGCAGTCCACTTAAAGAATTTGTGCTACCACATCGATAGATAATGCTGCTTCCCGATAAATCATGCTACTTCTCGATAGTAAATTACGCTTTGAGAGATGGTTCACTGAGCTGGCCTCAGGCTTTGAAGTATGATTCACTGAGCTGGCCTCAGGCTTTGAAGTATGGTTTACTGAGCTGGCTCTAAGCTTTGAATGATGGTTCACTGAGCTGGCTCTAAGCTTTAAAGTATGGTTCACTGAGCTGGCCTCAGGCTTTGAATGATGGTTCACTGAGCTGGCTCTAAGCTTTGAATGATGGTTCACTGAGCTGGCCTCAGGCTTTGAAGGATGGTTCACTGAGCTGGCTCTAAGCTTTGAATGATGGTTCACTGAGCTGGCCTCAGGCTTTGAAGGATGGTTCACTGAGCTGGCTCTAAGCTTTGAAGGATGGTTCACTGAGCTGGCTCTAAGCTTTGAATGATGGTTCACTGAGCTGGCCTCAGGCTTTGAAGGATGGTTCACTGAGCTGGCTCTAAGCTTTAAAGTATGGTTCACTGAGCTGGCCTCAGGCTTTGAAGTATGGTTCACTGAGCTGGCTCTAAGCTTTGAATGATGGTTCACTGAGCTGGCTCTAAGCTTTGAAGGATGGTTCACTGAGCTGGCTCTAAGCTTTGAAGGATGGTTTACTGAGCTGACCTCAGGCTTTGAATGATGGTTCACTGAGCTGGCGTCAGGCTTTGAAGGATGGTTCACTGAGCTGGCTCTAAGCTTTGAAGGATGGTTCACTGAGCTGGCCTCAGGCTTTGAAAGATGGTTCACTGAGCTGGCCTCAGGCTTTGAAGTATGGTTCACTGAGCTGGCTCTAAGCTTTGAAGTATGGTTCACTGAGCTGGCTCTAAGCTTTGAAAGATGGTTCACTGAGCTGGCTCTAAGCTTTGAAGGATGGTTCACTGAGCTGGCTCTAAGCTTTGAAGGATGGTTCACTGAGCTGGCTCTAAGCTTTGAATGATGGTTCACTGAGCTGGCTCTAAGCTTTGAATGATGGTTCACTGAGCTGGCTCTAAGCTTTGAATGATGGTTCACTGAGCTGGCTCTAAGCTTTGAAGGATGGTTCACTGAGCTGGCTCTAAGCTTTGAAGGATGGTTCACTGAGCTGGCTCTAAGCTTTGAATGATGGTTCACTGAGCTGGCTCTAAGCTTTGAATGATGGTTCACTGAGCTGGCTCTAAGCTTTGAAGGATGGTTCACTGAGCTGGCTCTAAGCTTTGAAGGATGGTTCACTGAGCTGGCTCTAAGCTTTGAAGGATGGTTCACTGAGCTGGCTCTAAGCTTTGAAGGATGGTTCACTGAGCTGGCTCTAAGCTTTGAAGGATGGTTCACTGAGCTGGCTCCAGGCTTTGAATGATGGTTCACTGAGCTGGCTCTAAGCTTTGAAGGATGGTTCACTGAGCTGGCTCTAAGCTTTGAATGATGGTTCACTGAGCTGGCTCTAAGCTTTGAAGGATGGTTCACTGAGCTGGCTCTAAGCTTTGAAGGATGGTTCACTGAGCTGGCCTCAGGCTTTGAATGATGGTTCACTGAGCTGGCGTCAGGCTTTGAAGGATGGTTTACTGAGCTGGCTCTAAGCTTTGAAGGATGGTTTACTGAGCTGGCTCTAAGCTTTGAAGGATGGTTCACTGAGCTGGCTCTAAGCTTTGAAGGATGGTTCACTGAGCTGGCTCTAAGCTTTGAAGGATGGTTCACTGAGCTGGCTCTAAGCTTTGAAGGATGGTTCACTGAGCTGGCTCTAAGCTTTGAAGGATGGTTCACTGAGCTGGCTCTAAGCTTTGAAGGATGGTTCACTGAGCTGGCTCTAAGCTTTGAAGGATGGTTCACTGAGCTGGCTCTAAGCTTTGAAGGATGATGCCTTGAACTAGCCAATGGCTTTGAGAAACGGGGCATGGATTTGTCCACAGTCTTTAAGGGATGGTTCCCTGCACTCGCCTCACGCTTAAACGACTCTTTCATCCTGCTGGCTCCAGGCTTTGAAGTTGGATGTTGATGTTGGACAATAGAAGTCTGTGGCTTTGTTGAAAAAGTGATGCGTTTTGTTTGCGCACGTGTCGGCAAATTAAAAGCACGTTCTTTTTCGCGATTCCTTCGATTGATTGGTAAGTGAGCATTCTTATTCTCTGAAAGGTGGTTCAACTTTTCTCTCACCCATTGAATGTTCTGTTCATCGTTCGTCTTCATGACAACGCGTCTCTCGTCCCTGATGGTCTCAATCTGCTGCAGACAAAACTGCATGTGTAAGCGCTGGTCGCTGTAGTGAGCCAGAGTGAGCAGTTCCTCCAGGTCCGGGTCGTCTAGCAGCTCTGACAGCCACGCATCAAAGTCGATGCCTTCAGCAGTGCGGAGCCGCTCAGCTTGCAGGCTCCAGATCAGGCAGCGGAAGTTCACGTACAGGTGAGATGCGCGAGGATGCGACAGTCTGGCTGTGAGCAAAGTCCGCGTGAACTCGGGAATGAACGGAAAGCTCGGTGGAGTGTCGGCTGGGAGGCAGAACCTCCACGCCCAGTCCGAGTCAGTGCGATCGAAGTCTCGGTGTTTGATCTCAGCCGGCTCCCAGCCTCTCTTGACTTTGTGATGCAGCAGAGCCATCAGGTGCGCATCGGCTTTTCCGCAGCGATGGAACTTCAAATGCGCCATGACGGTCAAGCAGACGGCTGCGCACTTGCACCAGGGCAGCCCACGGATGAGCTCGATCTGCTTCATCAAGGCTTCTTCGTCACAAAAGTCTGATTGCAGCTCAGTCAGACAATGGTACACAATGCTATACACATCTAGGCACTTCTGTGAGAATTCAATACATCCATCTCGGACTTGGGAAGCCAAGGGCGGCTGCGTCAGCGTTAGCAGAGTAAACAGGTGGAAATAAAATTTCTTAGACTTCAACGGTTTTAACTGGCTCATCATAAATTTCAACACTACACCACTGTCGTCTCTCAGCTCACTCAGTCGGTCTCGCACCTTCCGCTTCGTGTTTTCGAACTCTCCTCCGATTCCAGCGTTCTTAAAGTAGATCGGAGCGTCAGGCATGAAGAAGTGCGGCATGCACTCATCGGGCGAGCTGCTGGAGTCGATGAAGCTCAGCATCATGTCGAGGGACTCCTCCAGCAGAGCCACCAGATTCTTTGGCTGCCACGCTTCGTTTGCGTCGCCGAGGTGCTTCTCTAGCATGAAGAAGAGCAGAGTCTTGGCATGGTAGGTCTTGAGTCCAGGCGTTGCCAGGAAGAGAGGCAAATGTCTCTTAAAGATGTACTTGATCAGTACAAATAGCTGGCCTTGAACTGTACTCAGACTTCGCATGATCTTCTTCTCATGAAAGCTGAAGCTGACCCTGAGCTCGTTTCTCTGATTCGGCCTTGTTGCTCGGACCAGGTGGACGAATATGAGTGGGCATTCGGGCAGCAGTGTCTTCGTCCTGAGAAGGCAGAGTCCGCTGCAGCACTGAATCGCTTGGCAGATGTCTAGTGAGGGCCGGGAGCCACTGGCAGGAGTTGACACTGCAGGCTGGCTGCCTGAATTATTAGCCATTGTGGCGAGACTTTCAATGTTTAGTTTAACTGTCTATTAGCTGTCAATCATGGACCAACTCAAAAGGAAAAATTTACCAACTAATCTGCGAGCTTCCCCCGCATGGAGAGGTAGAGAGTAGTTTGCTTGTAGGTTGGGTAATTTGTGAACTCTGGCCCACACAGAGCTGACTAAGTGTTTGAATAATGCTATAGATTGTATCTTAATTTTCTCCTTCGTAAGGAGGCTGTATTTGCTAGTCGTCGCTTCCAAAACGAAAGTTCTAATCGAAATCTGAATATCATTGTGCAGCCTCAATTGGAGGTCTCATCAGACTCACCAGATCCGACTGGCACAATGGCGTGGCCTTGTATAACCTTCAGCCTGACGGCATCGTAACAGCTGATCTCGCTCCGTCCGTTGCAGCCGCCATCCAGATGAAATCGCTGTCTTGCTTCTAGCACAGTCCAGTCAATGTCGGAGTCTGCCGCGGTCCTGCCGTTCACCTGCTGCAGGTTGTTGGCCCAGCCCTCCGCGAAGCTGCCCGTGATCTGTCTGTCATCCTGAGCCAGGACTCGATCGACTCCTTCCACACTGTCAGCCAGGTGCTGGAGACAGAGGGCCCGCTCCTCAGTGAATCCTGACTCGCTGAGCAGCGGAGACAGATCGATAACTGGCCTTTGTTCCAATTTTGGAGGGGACCTGCACTTAACAAAAAGGCAAGATTTTTTGTGATACAATTCAGGCATTGCTTTTGCGTTAACTCGACAAAGTTACTTGCGGTTTGATCAGTCATTTGTAGTTAGTTTAAGTAAAAAACTGTCATATATACATTTTTACACTGTCTCTCTGCGCAAATTACCTCTGTAATCACAGCTAAGCCAGCTATATTTTATGTACATGCGCTCGTACCTGAGAATCATGCAATGCTCTCGACAAGCTGTGGACTCGCGAATTTCATTTGGCTCATCTCGCTGACCCAACTTGGCTCCTCGGTCTGTGAGAGCCTTGGAGGCTCTGGCGTGACCCGCTGTGCGAGCTCGCAACAATGCCGTCCGACCTAGGTCGTCCTCAGCATCCACTGACGCACCGACGTCCAGCAGCTGCTCGATGAGCTCATGGTGTCCTTCGTCGGCTGCCAGCATGAGCGCTGTGGACCCGCTGCTGTCTCGCAGGTCGATGTTTTCGCAGCTGAGTTTTCCACAGTCGATCAGAGTTGCAGCCAGTGCGACGTGGCCGTGTCTGATGGAGAGGCGGAGCAGCTGTGCCACCTGAGCTGGCTGCATCTGAGCCAGAGTGCAATCCAGGATTGAGTTGTCCCCAGAGGCGGTTAGGTGCGAGAGCAAGGCGAGCAGGGGAGAGTCCTTCGTGAGCCAGTCCGGAGGAATGGCTTCGACTTTATCGCTTAACTAGCATTTGAGTTTTCGTATGGTTCTTTTACCATTGCTTTTAGGATTTCTTCAAGTTTTAGCACGTTTATTTCTTTTGCGGCATGCTTTACAGATTCATGCCAGATTTTTCGTTTCAAATCATTGTCGCTGATCGTCGAAACCAAGAGATTCAAGGCATTTAAACCAAATTCGCTTGATGCCTTTGAATTAAAATTCGTTAGAATGCGATCTTGAATTCTTTGGTCAGACACCAGATTAAAAAAGTAATTAAGGCATGCACCATTTTGTTCAAATGTCGCTCGGGTAGCATACTTCAGACAAAGTTCATCGCGGATCTTTTGATTTGAAATTTCCTGCACCATAAATTTTACTTTGTCCCAATTTCGTTCTGTCGCTGCTAATTCTGCAGCCTTTTTGCAGCAAGAATCTTTCTTTGCTGTGTCGGTAATGTTGCTAAGAAGGTAGGCTATTAATCTGAGTGGAGCAGTGGTGTTAGAAACAAGTTGAGAACAGAATTCATTTCTTTGCTCTACGTCGGTCATAGTTTGCAAATACATTGCTGCATTTTTTATTTTTTTATTTTCTGATACCACTCGTTCTTGGGCTTCGACTCTACGAGTTTCGGTCGAAATTAGAAGAGGTGCGTACTGTTCTGTACAAACCTTGAGTGCTCGAATATTTTCGTACTGAAAATCACAACGGCCTGCCGGCATCAGTGTTAGATTCGCATCCATGGCTGAGTTACAAACAGTGATTTTATTCTCAGAGAAGCAGTTGTCGAGAGCGCTAGCTGAATCATTCTTGTCATAGCCGTCATGCTCGGGCGGCTTTGGTGTGTATATTATATCATCGTATTCGTTTTCGCTGTTGACAGGCAGGGCGGAATCCGGAGAATCGGTAATTTCATCGTACTCAGAATCTCCATGCATTTCTGCACAATTATAGCTCGCTTCTCCGATATCCTCGCGCGTGAAAGGATGCGCTTGCCGAAGGCCTGGGACTAATAGTAAAGGCATGTGATCGCACACTTGATAATTCGATGTATTCGTACTCGACATTGTCACACCATTCACATTTAACGATAGGTCGCGAATCACAGGTATATTTCTATTGACCATCTCAAATGAAATTTCTGTTTCAGAATTTTTTATTGTGCTCTTTAAGTACTCTAGAACATTGGATCGACGGTTTGTTGCTGCAGAGTCAGCAGCAAGTCTATAGACCGTTATGCGTATTTTTCTGCTTCGTATGCGGCTAACTTTGCGCTGAAGTCTACTGACGTCTCCAGCCGCTGCTGCATCTTCGATTCTCTTTAAATCCTTAATAGTTAGTGTATTTCCCATCGTTATGTTAGACTTTTTCAACAGCAAGAGGTGTTAAAGCACCTGTGCGCCTAGTGCGTAAGTATTCCTTGCCGTGGAAATACCGGATGAATTTAAATTGTTAAGGATCAGGATAAAACCCTCGTTTCAGTTAATTAAATTGTTTATTCTTATTGAAATATAGTTGTCGAGGTTTAATAAATTTGAAGGATTTGGCGCAACGGATGTATTATAGCTCGTTTTTATAGTAGTTTATAGTAGAAAATTCCGGAATAATGTAATGCTCTAGAGAAACCTATTAGGGCAGCGACGCCACGGGGGCTGGCCAGTTTCTGAAAGTGTTTTCTTTGGATTCCAGGGGTCGGATTCCAGCCGCGGAGACGTTGTGGCCAAATAACATGATTTCGTTCACCCTGGAAACACATCGTTCGCTGAATTTTACTTTCAGTCCGGTACTGCCAGGCGTGTCAGTACGGCTTTAAGATGCTGAAGGTGTTGCTGCTCGCAATCGTAGACAAAGAGGTGTATCTGTGTTAATCTTGACTCGGCAGGGCAGGGCCAGTACTTGCTCCGGGGAAGAGCTCTGCGGGGTGAGCGAGGTAGCGCGAATCGGGCAGATGAAAAGATTCGCGACCGACTCCACCTCGTCATGGCACCGCGGGCAGGTGGCAAGGTGACTCCTGGTCGAGGCGGTGTTTGTAACTGGCAAGGTGAGAGCCGAAGCCTGACCGGAGTTGAGCAAGCGTCACACGGGCAAAGCGCCGCAGTTGAGTCTCTGACGTCTCTGAGTCTCGAGTTTTTGTGACGTGACCAAGAGTGATAGGGCCGCTGGAGTTAGGGCCGCTGCTTGCCACGCTGCATGGCCAGGTGCAGGGCCCGGGTTAGGTTCAATGCCAGCGAGAGGCAAAAGCAAGCGGATCAGAGAAGCCGGCCGTCGCTGATCCGCGAACGAAAAAACATAAAGCCGAGGTTCCCGAGAGAGAAGGTAGTGACCGTGCGGGCCTTGAAGGAGGTTCTGCAGCTCTTGGCCACCATGGTGGGTGGAACCGTGACGAAGACGCGGCTGCAGTTTAGTTCCTAAACAAATAGATCGTCGAGGTAGTCGATGACACCTGTCAGTCCACGAAGTACGGAGTCGATAAATCTCTGTTAAGTCCGAGTGGCATTCAAGTCCACTTGAAAAGACTGAATGGTGTGATGATATGGCAGTTTTTTGGAATGTCCTCGTCAGCAAGTCCTCAGGATTTGATGGTATGCACGTACCAGTTTACTGCAGCTTACTGAAGACTAATTTGCTCTGTGGAGCTTGCGGCTAAATATAGATAGTTGGATGGATGTGTGGTACTGGGTAGTTATCGGGTTCAGTGGCGCTTTTGAGAGCTCGATAGTCACCACAGGGCCCCACTTATCGTTGAGTTGATCGTCTGACTGCTTTGGTACCATGTGCAGTGGTGATACCCATGAACTTTTGGATTGACGGATGTAACCCGGCATCGGTAAGTTGCTGAAATTCGTCTTTGGCGATCGTCCATTTCTCTGGGCGTAGTTGACGAGCATTCGCGTTACTGATCGCTGATTAGTAGTGTCGATCCGTTGGATTGTGTCATGGTTAACCTTGTCTGATGGAGAGTGAACGACGTGCTGAGCGAGGTAACTAGCAGGTGGGTTGTGTGGAGTTGTGCTGCTTGGTCTACCAGTTGTCTGGCTTTGCAGTACATCAGTAATCCGTAGTGTGATCGGAAGTCATAGCCGAGAATCGGACGAATGACGGAGACGATGAGGAAAGTCCAACGGAAGAATCGTCGTAGTCTACGGATGCCGACTGATATTTCACAAAAAGCACTGGAATCGGGTGAAATATTTTCTGCTACCGCGAATTCTGTCGATATTCTGTTGCGCTTATGTTGTTGGAGAGCGGCCTCGCACGGCCGCAGCCAACGTAAACAGCCAGCCAACGAGCATCGGCATCGGCATGCGTAATATATTTGCGCATTAAAACAAACATCGAAAAATTAAATGATATTGGCACGAATTTGAGCTTAGCAAGATATTTTGTGATATTTCGCGGATTTGATTACAGTATAATATTTTGGGATAATTCGGTATATTACATTCGCTATAAAAATTCTCGTGTTTGTTTAAATGTTTTGACAAGGTGGCCTGTTACAATTTTTAGTGCTACTGGTAGAAATGACGACATTCGTGATACCCTCAGTCAAACGTGACGACGATGTAATTAGGAACCACGCATTCAGTATGTAACTGTAAACTGATAGATCTTCAGACTGACCGGATTTAACATAGCGTGTTGTTCCGCATGCTATCCGTTTGTGCTTCTGTATGCTCTGACATGATGTGATGTGATGCCTCACCGTACCAGTTTTAGCTGGGTGAAATGACTGACGAAATGGTGGTTAGATTATTGATGCTTCTTGAAAGACAGTTGTCGAGGTTGGAGAAACTTGGTGCAACAGATGCATTATGTTTATAGTACTCGTAGTTGACAGAGAGCATTCAGGAATACTGTAATTTCTAGAAAATCATTTTCAATCCAATTGGTGGGACATCTAGTGATTCATTTTCCCGAATATTTGCCATTGCCTACACTTTGAAGACTAGCGATTGAAACCGAAAAACTGTAGTCATGCTTAAACAGTCGAGCTTGGTCTTCGTGCTGTTATTTTCCCTTAGATTCTATTTCTAGGTCGCATTTGAGGCATTCCTGAGTCTAAGCCGATTTGTAATTCCCAGTTAAAATTAGATTCACCAGTTCTAAAACAAAGCCTCTAACGATCTCCACCTCACCGGCACCCTTTATCTCCGCCTTGACGGCTTTTGGACAAGGTGTTTTGTACCTATGCCAGTTGAGCCGCAGACCTCCGTTCAGTATTGTTTCGTAGCCATTGGCTAATGCTGCGTGCAAGCCATCGTAAGAGCGAACAAACTCAAGCTTTCTTTATTGCCCACTGGCTCGATTTGCCGCTCATTCTCTACGAAATTCAAACCAAGTAAATTTAACCTCCTGCCTATGCTAGGATATCGGCTAGAAAGACAGGCGCCATCTTCTACCCCAGAGATAATAAGCCAGGTTTTTTAATATGAGTACAATGGCAATTCCTCGCAAATTATCTGCTAGACTGCATAGACACCCTTATGGCTTTCGGGTCCCGCTCAGAGCTGAATTTGCTAACTTATCCTTGTAGTTAGTATACGCTATGTTAGTTTACCTATTAGTATACCTACGCTCGTATATGTGGGATATATAACAGGGATAATGTGGGATAGTATACCAAAATTGTTCCAGTGTCCAGTGGAGAAGTTGTAGCCTAGTGGTTAGCGCGTCGGACTCACGACTTGAAGGTCGGGAGTTCGATTCCCGACTCCACTGGAACAATTTGTGTCCTTTAGCAATGCACTTAACTCTGCATTGCTTCATTTCACCCAGCTGTTAAATGGGTTCCAGTTAAATGCTATTTGTCCCACTTGAAAAATATATCTAGGACGTCAGATCCTATAATTTAGCTAGTATTAAGTTTTTAAGGGCCAAGCCCGGCACAATAGCTTTAAAGCCACACATTTTTTTACCTGACTAAGCGGTGTGGGATTTTGTCAATCGTATTATTGGTCGTTATTAGTCGTTTTTAGTCGTCCTATATATTCCAAGTCTAATAATTATTATGAACCCATTGAAATTTCTTGGTTTCAAAGGTTTCGCTATAATTTTTCTGAGGGAATTTTCTAGCAGCAATTGAAATTTCCAACAGGAACCAGGTTTAACAGTTTGTATAAGAAACTTGTATAAGACGCTGACGGCAAAAGAAGCCGGGATAGACGAAGCCGACTTCAATGCCAAATCAGCAAACTTATAAAGGAAGTTTGTTTGCCTCAGCGCATACTGTAGCAAACAGCTTTTCACTGGAGTTGCGACTCCATTGCAAAGAGCTGCATGTTAATACTTATCGTTTCGACTCTCAAAAAACAATGAATAAAGTTTCCTGAACGTGCGTACTACTATGGCGAATTGTGACAGCAAAATCGGGAACCAGCGAGCGTGGGTAATGGCAAAAGTGCACAGGTATTCGCTAAGTTATTTTATGGAATCCTTTATGTACTACTTTCAGCAAATGTTCTGACCTGCACACATATCCACGGCAATACTCACTTTGCCAGCAAATATGTTTCGTTATCTTCAGCCGACTCTTGATTTTGTAGTTTTGTTTGTCTCGAAAAATAGCGCTCGAATGACACTTATTAAGCATATGCAGTACACTCATGAAGTGTAGTAGCAAAGTGTATCCGTAAGGCCTCAAACGCGATTGTACATCCTATTGTTATAAAAAGCATTTGAACATCACACAAATGTACACCAAAGTAAGTGGAAATTTCCGCGGAGATTCCATGGAAAAACACAGTTTATATTCGTACTATACTAGGTATACCATCTAGATCCGCGATCGTTAAAAACGGCTCAACCGATCTTCACCAAAAGTGCAGTATTCAATCTTGTGAACTTGTATTAGATATTTTATTATTTTTTTGCTCTTTCTAATGTTTAATAATGTCTTTTCATTTCCAAGCATTCTGACTTTAATATGAAAACGATCGCATTGTAAGCCACCTCTAGCATGGGATCGCGAAAACTGCTCGAGGATACTAAACATTTAAGGTGTACACTGATTGCATAATACCCACAAACCGATTCATTTTGGAACTGGCTAAATTATCCCCTCTCCTGAAAGACAAAATTGTCGTGCACTGAGAAATTTTCTCATTAACTCTTTTAGAAGCATGCATTTAATTGCTGCAACACCTTTTTCGTGCAACTTTGAACGCAGATATTGCGCTTTAGTTTTTATTTTATTCGGATAATATATTTCATCTATCGAAACAAATATCTAAGGTTTCTAAAATATAAATAGATGTCGAAATGAATCTTAGCACTAGAGAAGAAAAAATTATTTGCGAACTGTGAATTGAAGTGTCTATATTTGTTATAAAAAATTACCTAGTAATGGAGTTTCGAATCGAATACATTATGTAAAATTATATTTCGTGCCACTTTGGTTTTCGTGTGTACTTTTTATCAGCCAATCAGAGTCGACTCTTAAGCCGAAGTGCAGACAAACGTGCTCTCTCCGCGTTCCAGGTGCTCGTAAATTCCGCCTTGCCGAGAGAGTTCTCAGCAGAGCACACGTAGGTGCCATACGCGTTGTCGCGGCCGATGTTCTCTGCAGTTGAGAAGGTTTCAAGCAATGAAAATTTGTTAGTCAAAATTCAGTGTCTCACTACAGCCAATGCCTTCTGACTAGCTTTCCTTAGAATATCTGGCTTAGATAAATGAATTCTAGTGTCAATATTGAATTTGTGCTTGCTAGGCGATTCTATTTCTTCGCGGAAATTCCATGGACTGCCCATAGTATTTTTAGCACACGGGAAAACCACTTTACGTGATGCCTTCAGCCAATGGGAAAACAGGAATCATTTTCTCTATTCCCATGTCCCAATTTGTAAATGCGAATTTGATCATTCGGTGGAAAATAGTCAAATTATATTTTAGAAAATAATTATACAGTTTTTTACTTTTGATAATTTTAACAGTCTCATAAGCTATATTTTGGCTTCTCTTTAGAGTTTTTTATCACAAATACTTCGGGTGTGTCATAAGTAATGTCACTGAGGGTAAAACAGACCAACTAACAATCGCAGATGAACGAAACTGTATCAATCAACAACATAGTGTCCCCCAATATCAATCACCCTCTGGCAGTACTCGTACAGCTTCTCAACCTTGTCTTGATTTCTTATGCTACAAATTGAGTCCTCGCAGTAAGAGCCCGTTCATACGGCAGTGAGCCAATTCAGGCCGAGAGTTAAAATATATTTAAGTTTAACAGAGCGATAAGGAAGGGGGGTTGGCGGTACGATAACAAGAGTGCGCGACTGAGGGTAGGAGAGGAGGCTAGAACGTGAGCGGCGGACCAATCAGAGAGGAGGAAAGAAAGAAAGGATAGAGAATGAGAGATCAGCCGCAGAGATAACGAGAGAGAAAGAACTAGATTGAACTGGACGATGTAAACAAGAAAAGTGCAGAGAACGAAAGAGTGAATAGAGGACAGAAGGCAGAGACGAAAGTCGCGACAACCTCAGCCTGCAGGTGTTTTTCCTCCAGCTGTCGGAACCAGTGCAACGCGGCTTCTTTGACCTCATCATGGTTTGCGAAACTTCTCTGGGAAAAGTCTGCCTTCAGCCATTTAAAGAGAAACCTGTCGCACAAGTTGAAGTCTGGGCTGTAGGGACTCTGCCAGAGCAGATTTACTCGCCGTCCAGCCAGAAAATCCGAAACAGCCTGACAGGTGTGGGGCCGTGCGTTGTCCATCTGCCACAGAACTTCGTTCAGGTGAATCGGGTTTGACCGGAGCGTGCGCCAGAGGTTCCCAGTGTGTCGGACAAAGTCGATGAAGTACTGGCCATCGACCTTGGTGTTTGGCGGATTTGTACAGATGGAGACTCGTTTGTTTGGCGTGAATGCCACCAGCAGCATGGTCTTCTTGTCTGAGATGGACCTCCTGGTCACAGTCAGCCTGGAGTCCCCAGCTCCCAGCCAGCAGCGATTGTCTGCCTTGCTGCTTTTGCCATCCAGGTGGAGCCAGGTCTCATCCTCAACAACCAGGCAGTTCAGGATGTCATCCAAGCCCCGGCTGCTGAACACCTTGCGGATCTGATTGGCGCAGTTCACACGGGCCTGACGTTGGTCCGCAGTGAGGTCATGGGGCACCCAGACCGAGCAGACGTTTCGGAGATGGAGATCCTCTGTCAAGATGCGATGGACTGTCTTGAAATCAATCTCCAAGCAGTCCGCTAGCTCCCTGACAGACTGCCGCGGGTCTTCCTTGACCAGGTCGCTGATGACTTCGATGTTCTCTATTGTCCTGGTTGAACATGGTCGTCCAGATCTGGCGGCATCTCCCAATTCGAACCCAGGATGAGTAAAGTTCTGAAACCACCTGTAAATTGTCCTGCGAGTTGGGCAGTTGTCTGGCAGTGTGTTCCGGAGATCCTCCTCTACTTCAGATTTTCCAAGCTTGAAGCGAATGAAAGCGTAGAACTGGATGTGCGTCTTGTCGTGATTCATGTTGAGTTTTGCTCGTTGCAAAAAGAAGATTTCATCGCGTTGCGCTTGCTAAATCTGATTAACAAATTCTTGCGACAGTTTTGGCCATAGACATTAAAATTGCTGCTCAGGTGTGGTGGCGACTTCTCAATAAATGTACTTTCAGAATATAATATATTTGGATGATTATTGCTTTGGGTTCCCGCACAACAACCACAGTGACATTACTTATGACACACCCGTAGTATCTAACCAATAATAATAATTAAAATTATTTTATTAAGGCTATTAAGGCCTTATCCTCTTAATGCTGCGTCGACCGTTCGGCGCCACACCACCCTCAATTACCCCACGTAATGCTGGTACCATGTAACAAATGTATGAACTGAAACAATTTAGAGAGCAGTGTATTGCTAAAAAACATAAATTGTTCACTATTAGAGTCGGGAATCGAACTTCCGACCTTTAAGTCGAGAGCTTCACGCTCTAATCACAAAGCTTCAACCACACGCGCTGATTGGTTGAACCAATCAATCTAGATAAAACGAGTAACAAGTTCACAAACCTATCTACCAGCTGTGTTACTTCCTTATCGCTCCTTTCCGATTGAGCAAGCGAGTTCATGTTCTTTCCTTACCTTTTGGTAGTCTGAAATGGAAGGGGTGTTAGAATAGCCTTTAGGATCTGTTTGTGTACTTCAATTCATTAAACCACAATGCTTCTAAATCTAAACACTCACTTGTAAACTAGCTGCGACCCGTATGTGTTGGAGCTCGAATTGCTGTAGTAGGCCTCCTCAAACTGCCTGATCCACCTTGGGGTCTCCAGTTGAACATTGTCCGCGTCGCGCCTGGTAATATCCAGATCCGGGTACGGGTAGCCGGTAACGATGCATTTTAATTCCAAGTCACCGGTGCCCGTCTTCGAGATGAACATCCTGCCGTTCATCCCCGAATCGTCGCCTTCGCCAGGTCGGGCTAAGGGGTCGAGGTTTAACGTACGTTAGCCCGACTAACGCACTTAGAGATGTCAACTTAAGACTCCAGAATGGAGACCTATGGTCAATCATCGAACCAAATCAACTGAAATCAGCAGCTGGTCGATCCAGTTGACCAGAGTATCCCCAGGGTACCCTGAAATAAAGCGAACCCTAATACTGAGCGAAACCCATTTCCCTGACTCCTGAGCACACAGTACACAGATAAAGTACACAGACCCTGATTTCAGGTAAAGTACTATCTTACTGCACCTTTAAGCTGGCCCTAAAGCGTGCCAATTGTACAGCAAAACCCTTAAACCTTCTCGCTGCGGCTGCGCCCCAAGTTAGTGTGGGCATGCCGCGAGTTCGAGCAGGAATCTTGGTGCTCTGAGAAACTAAGACCGCTCTGCCACTCACCCCCTTCTAACAAACATTGACCGAGCTACTAAGTTAGAAAATGTTACAGGAACGGAATCTTCAACAACGGCCTTGAAGGTGTCTCTCATAATGCAATCTTGAAGCTTACTACGCTATAACTGAACCTAATCCGAATTAGCTTTCACAACTTTCAGCAGAATCATGTTGCGCGAAAAGCTCTTACTTTGCACGAAAGCCTTGATGGGCACCGACTGAATAAACAGATCTTCATCGCCCGATACGTTGATGAATGACCTGACACCCACGCACATGAAAATGCCCGAATCGCTCACGGAGCCAGTCTGCAGCGTCAGGGTCGCCTTGCCGCCCTCCAAACGCTTTTTCATGCCGGAAACCTCGGTGGCAGTGCCGGCTTCCCTCTCATCGTAAAGGCACTTGAAGTTCTTGCACTTTTGTGAGTGTGTGTGTAATTGGATGCTTGCAAAAATATTCCAAATAGAACGGCTATTTACAGGGCTCTCCAGTGTAACCTACCTTGACCCAGTCCAGGTAGCGATATGCGTCTGAATTTCTATCCACTTCTCCATCGTAGTTCTGCAGAGTGCAGGTCAGCTCAATCGGTGGTCCATCGCGGCGCAAATCGACGATGTCCGGATTTCGAATGATCAATGAAGAGTCCACGATGTCCTTCATTGTGACGACGATGTTGGGCCTCTCGGGAATCGCTAGAGAAAACGATGGTGTGAGAACATTATCTTAGTGGAAGGCTGGTGGGACTCCTTCTAAACCGGCCGATCTCTTTCTGTACGGACTCACAGACTGATTCTCTGACTCACTGCTTTGGTCTCTTCACTCACAAATATTTAGTAGGCCTGTGCTTAGAGATTCAGGCACTAATCTGGGGGTCGGGAGTTTGCCAAACCTCAGCCAAGAAGAAACGATCTGTATTCCCGATTCGCAGCCAACGGAGAGACAATTCAGCACATTTCGCTGACTTCTGAACATGCACAGGTACATGGATACTGTATTCTGGCACAAACTCACAGGTGATCGTATCTGCCTTGAAGTTTCTTCAGGCAGTGTACACTCTCAATGTACCTTGGGGTTCGGCTCTCAAGGGCATAAATGGCACGACAAGCCCCGAAGCCTCGGAATCGGGCTCAGGGACAGGGATCAGAACAAAGACTACATGCAACTTGTTGGTGCCAACCAGTCCAAAGGCTTGACCGTGACCTCTTTAAGGCTTCAAAAATGCCTTGCCCAAGGCCACATATTGTTTTTCTTTCGGCTGAATTTCGAACTCCAAACCTCATAGTAAGAAGTTCGAAGCTCGAACCATTGAGCTACAGCCACTAGCTCCAAAGTTACCCCTAGCTCCATCTCATAAGCTTTCTTTCCAATTCAGGCCTGGTACCTTCGACTGCAGTGATAAAGACGTTGTATTCCATGACCTTGGAGAACTGCGCCTCGCGGCCAGGTTGAAAAAAGGTGTGGCAACGGCAATAGTACATGCCAGAGCTGTCGTGCTTCGCGCCGGTGATGTTCAAAGTCGGCTGAGTCTCCGAGTACAATGGGATCATCTTGGGCCGAGTGCGTCCGAGCAACTGTCGGGCACTTTTCAGCGGCGTGTACACCCAGGAATAGCGATGACATGGCAGCCCGTCGTCATCCAGATTGTTGCTGCTAGGCAAGCATGATAAGTTGACGCCTTCACCCTCTTTTAGATAGATGTTTCTGGTGCCTGCGAGTTTTGGCAAGACTTCAATGTCCGCTTTCTTCGAGTTAAAATTAGACACCGCTATTGTTGACTCTGGCTGACGCTGGCAGCTGAATGTGCCCCAGTGCTCCACGCCCAGCGGGTTCAGTACAAGATCGTCGCCATCGCGAGACACTCCAGGCGGTAGCAAGTCTGCCTCAGTCTCGTCCATCGAGCTGTAGCGCTGCTTGTTCTGCGCGCCCAGAGGATTCCCCAGCGATACCGCTGACTTTGCGTTGGCCGGCGTGAACTTCCAGTCGATGGGAATGCTGACCTCGTTTGGACTGCGGACGATCTTATTGCACTTGAGGCGCATCGCACTGCCCACAGGCTGCTCCACCTTGCTGGTTGGTGACGTCAGTTCCCAGTTGAAGGGCTGCCCTGTATGTGGGAGACAACAGAAATACTAAATCCAATGAAAGCAGGTCTATTGGCGATATAATCAAGACATGTGAAGTGGGTGCTCAGATTTGAAATGGTGGAGTACGACGACATAATCGCCAAAGAATCATAGCCAGGAGGGTCAGGTTTAGGAGAGGAACAGGGTGCCTTATGCATTCAACCTTTTTTAGTTAAAAAGACCTCCGGGTACTGAAGTATTTCAAATACAGAATAATATTTTTTCTGCATCTCTAAAGATATGAACAACCAATTACAATGAAAACACAGAACGCTAAAATTTTCTGTTCATTCCAATAAACAACTTGAAAAATAAAAAAACATCGGCATCAGCGAGATATTCAACGATTCTCGTCGGGGTGTATGCTGGCAAAAACCACCAACACCTGTAAAATTTTTCTGCAAAGAAAATTTCACCATATGCCATGCATTCATGCATTCAAATTAAACTGTCTAATTAGCACACTTACGTGGCTTAAGAATGATCGGCATTCTTCGACTAACAGTGACATTGTTGACCATGTCGCTGACGTGGCATGTCCAATAGCCGGTGTCATTGTCATTCTTCATGTCGTGGACGACTGTGCCCGTAAAATTGGCGCCGTTGGCCTGCTGCTTGATGGCTTCGAAGCGCTCCGAAAGACGCCCAGTAGGGAACGGGAGCCGTGTCAACGTGGCCCTGAACTGGGCCGGTCGCGACGGCTGCATTGTGGAGTGGACGGTTGTGAGTTATTGTCAAGTTTCTTAAGTTTTAATGTCATTTAGAGAAGAGCGACGAACCTCCTTGGCCACAACTGAGCACTTTAGAGTGGTGGTGTCGGGGTCCTTGGGATCGCTTCGCAGCACCACCCTCTTCACCGAGCTGCTTTGCACCGTCAGGTTTGAAAATGCCACTGCGGACCCGGATCGTCTGTTGAAGCCTTCGCATCTGTACCGACCACTGTCTGACGGGCTGGCGTCCTTGATCACAAGGCGGGTCGACTTCTCATCGCGCACCTGGTAGATTCGGGACGTATCTGCCAAACGACGTCCATCAGAGTCCTGCCACTCCAGCAGCCAGGCGGTGCCGTTGTAGCCGGGTTTTTGTCGCCTGACCAGGCAAGTCAGCACCACTGTACGACCGGACGGCACATTCAGGTTCTCTGGCTCCACGGTTGGAACCACGTCTGTGAATGCATCGGCCACGGAGTTGACAGTTATGGTACACAATATGTTGATCCCGGGATATTACACACAGTATAAGATCCTTAGATATGAACTGCTTTGAATCTGGTTCACTTTATACAGCTTCTAAAACTTTGGATTTACACTGGACATGTTAATTTTGTGAACCAGCTATTTATTTTCTTGTCCGAGAAGTAGCGTATTCATGAAGAGAAAAATTTGCAACAAAAATTGACAACTGTTTTTCTGCTATCAGTTTCTAGATCCAGACTAGCTAGATAAAACCTGCATCGATGCTGCAAATTCCCATCATAGCATGGTCTAGCCTTAGTCAGCAGTGGCTCTTATTTGACCAATTTTAATATGAGCCGATCAGCTCGGCTATAAACAACACCCATAAAGGCAAAACCAGTGCACTTGATATCGCTATTATATACTTAGCACATTGAACTCGGCCATTCCATTTGAATGGCAATAGTTAGGTTAAATGTAAATGGAATGGAAACAAAGCTATTCGTTAGCTTACACTCTTCACAATCGGGTCGCTGTCCTCTTGGTCGGCCCACAATCTTGTCTGCATAGCCTTCCTCGCAGCTGAAATCGTTGAACAAGGAGAGCAAGCAGTACATGTACCATGCATGAATGAATGCTTGTTTCCTATGTAGAGCTTTCGCTTTTCGAATGTGAAATCTTATCTAACCACGACTCGGCAAGCGACTATTAGACTCTGCTGAGGTACTGAGTTTTTTACCTGATTTTCCTCCTAGACTCTTAAAAATATCGAACCATGTAATTTTAGTGCTATTTTATCTTCTGTCTGAATTGAACTGGAATTTGGTCTTACGTGTCACAACCCGGAGAGTTCCTGTAGCCTTCTAGGCAGGGAACACACTTCCACCTGTTCACAGTTGAGTTGTAGTCCACAATCTTGTGGAAATCTCCGGTTGCCTTGCAGTCCTGACGATGAAATTGTTAAGTCTTGATGTAAAACATTTTTGAATTACGGTTTGCTGCCAAACCATTTGGTGATATCAGCTTTAATTTGAGTTTATCTTATTCCACTGTTTAGTTACATCGGTCTAGCTTGCAATCAACCTGCACTTCGCTCGTGACTACTTGATGCTAAAACAAATTCATGGTACTTCACAATTTCAGATGCGGAGATAAAAATTGCAAGAGCCAACTTGTTTCTTGTGTCGCAGGTTAACATGTCTTATTGAATGCTAAACAATATCTAGTTGCTATCGAGGATCCGACGAAGATGTTTGGGTTAATTCTGTTTGCGCAGAAAATATATTTGCGCAATGTTTTAGCGGCCAGGTTGCTGCTCGGGCCACCGCCTGCCGCCAGATCCTACGAAGATGTTTGGGTTAATTTTGTTTGCGCAGAAAATCTATTTGCGCAATATTTCAGGGGCCAGCTTGCTGCCCGGGCCACCGCCTGCCGCAAGCAGCTGCTTTTAAAACCTGAAAAATGCGCCCAGCATCTAACATCTAACGCTCTTCTACAGATCCTACGAAGATGTTTAGGTTAATTTTGTTTGCGCAGAAAATCTATTTGCGCAATATTTCAGGGGCCAGGTTGCTGCCCGGGCCACCGCCTGCCGCCAGATCCTACGAAGATGTTTAGGTTAATTTTGTTTGCGCAGAAAATCTATTTGCACAATATTTCAGGGGCCAGGTTGCTGCTCGGGCCACCGCCTGCCGCCAGATCCTACGAAGATGTTTAGGTTAATTTTGTTTGCTCAGAAAATCTATTTGCGCAATATTTCAGGGGCCAGGTTGCTGCTCGGGCCACCGCCTGCCGCCAGATCCTACGAAGATGTTTAGGTTAATTTGGTTTGCGCAGAAAATCTATTTGCGCAATATTTCAGGGGCCAGGTTGCTGCCTGGGCCACCGCCTGCCGCCAGCAGCGCCCAGCATCTTAGGAGGCCCTGGGAAGGCGGCGGCATTGCTACAAGCGCTGGTAGTGATGCAGCAGCCCACGATCTCCATGAATGGAGTGGATGAAGGCAATGATGCCGACTTGCAAAGATGCAGAAATGCAAACGTGACCCCTGGTACGGGTTTAGTCTTTGTTATAAAAACATGGAAAAACTGCTTTGACCCTAGATTTGCTTGCTGAACCCTTCCGCCGAAATTCTGGTTTCTCTTGTCATTTGTCCCGTCCTATGCGAATCATTTGCTAAACCAGCTTTATCAGTTGTAAAACTGCTCCAAAGTGATCCAGGTGCTGGACCCAAGCCTTGCATTTTCCGAGGTTCAATTGCAAATAGCTGCTTCTCTGACTAAATTTGTGAATTTCCCCTGTCCCTCGGCTCCGAAGCTCCGAAACCTCACAGAAAGCGCCCTGGTAGGGATCGGGGCAAACAGTGCAGCGCTCTACGGGAGCTGGTTCAGCACCCGAGCTGGTGTTGGTACTTGACTGGTACGTGATGTCCAGAATGCGCACGTTCATCTGGCCCTGGAATTGGTAGATCCGGAAGAAAATTCCACGCAGATCAGCGAGGGCGGTCATCACGTCCATTCTAGTGACGGCCGAACCGTCGATGGCACGCAGGTTCTGCTCGTCGAGTGTCACGGAGAAGCGAGTCTCTGGGGCGCGGTTGGTGGTTCGGTCCCAATGCACCAAGGTCTGGCCTCTCCAGCCCTGATATTTGGATGAATAATAATGCATTTGAATGTAAATAACAGATGCCATTGTAGAGCAAAGCACTCTAATTTTCGACATTTGCTAAATATGAATGTCATTCTTCATCTCAAGCACGCTCGCTGTTACGATCGTCTTCCATTCTGCTCAGCAGTTTTTTCACTTTTCACAACGGCCCCTGTCAATTTTAGCATAGACGCTGTCGCCGTACCTTGATGCCGAAGATTGGGAACGCCGTATCGGCCATCAGCGCTGTGTCCATGCGCACGTTGACTCGCACGGTGAAGCTCAATTTGCCGCCGTAGGCTGCCAGCTGAAAATGAAAGTTCACACGATTTCTTTTATTTTACATCACGAACTTGGATTCAGAGTGTCCCAGACTGTTGTCTAGCCGTACCCGCTTGCCAGACAAGCTCGTCAAGAACACGTAGGACTCGTCATCGTCTCGCAAAGCTGACGCGTCGTCTCCAGTTGGGGCCACGGCTATCTCCGCTCCGGACTGTACTGTGAGCTTGGCGCGCGAAGTAGCGTCCTCGTACACTCCGTACAGGCCCCAGCCCATCAAACGCACCGCGGATGCTTCCACTGGTACTCGCTTCTGCAGTCGTGTGTCAAATGAAACCATGTACAGTTGATAAGCATGTCGAGACAAATTTATTAACCTATTCTAAACTGATGAGAGACTTTTCTGTACCTCTTCGAAGTAAAGGCCGGCATTTTCGCAAGCATTCGATCGGTCGGAGCAGAAGCAGGGCACGCATCCATCCGGGTGGTCCCGCCTGAGACTGTGGAAGCCCGGCTTGCACTTGTCACAGTTTTCACCTTCAACGTTCGCCTGAATTCGAAAGATGAAACAATTTCCAATTAGCTTTTTTCGTTGCACTTTATGCTCATGTGGCTTCGTACTTTTCGTTTTTTCTTTAGGATGAAACAAAATCTGCAATTAGCTGCTCACCTTGCAATTGCAGACGTTGTTCTGACAAATGCCACCGATGTTGCAGGTCTTGTTGCAGTCGATGCCAGTGGCGACTAAATTCAGTTATCAAATTGTTGCTCAAACTTTTCTCATTGGTTTCTATCTGGCTGCGAAGAGCCAGCTAGTCTTTAATAATTATACTAAAAATAAAATGCCTGCTTGCTTCCTGCAATCGAGTAACTCCGGAAGGGCTTTACCGACTTTTATAACTCCTTGACTAAAATATGGCCATTCGCTTATATAAAAAATTGATTCTCTGATGCTGGGGCACATTGGTTCTCTGCTGCTGGGGTACATTGGTTCTCTGATGCTGGGGCACATTGGTTCTCTGCTGCTGGGGTACATTGGTTCTCTGATGCTGGGGCACATTGGTTCTCTGCTGCTGGGGTACATTGGTTCTCTGATGCTGGGGCACATTGGTTCTCTGATGCTGGGGCACATTGGTTCTCTGCTGCTGGGGCACATTGGTTCTCTGATGCTGGGGCACATTGGTTCTCTGCTGCTGGGGTACATTGGTTCTCTGATGCTGGGGCACATTGGTTCTCTGCTGCTGGGGCACATTGGTTCCCTGATGCTGGGGCACATTTGTTCTCTGATGCTGGGGGAGAGTAGGGTTTTTCTGCTCAGGTTGCCAGCCAATATGTGATTATGCTTGGGGCAAACAGGTGGTGGCGTATCAGCTTTTTGAGAGGACAAGTGCGATTTGCATTAGAGAATTGTATAAATCCTGAAATCCTGAAGTTACCTATTGCTAGTAAAAATAATCAAATATATGTTATTCATTTAAATTTATGAAACGTGCTACTGCATTAAAGGTCATTAAATATATAATGCCGAAGGTTTGAACTGGTCCATTGATAATAGCACCAATGAACTCGGAATTCGTAATTTTGTCAGGGCATCAAAGCTAGTTCTCCTTTACTCCGTCCCTCCCTCAAAGGGGGAATCTATTTGCGCGTTACTTGCGCGTTACTTGTACAAGCCCTTGTGTGCAGTGCATTAGATTAACAACTATTATCGTTTCTAGTGTATTTTCTATCGAAACGGACGAGAAATAGCTCGTACTAAAGCTAATACACTGCATATACTAGCAACTGACTCACACATTGGTTTTTTGTCTTTCCACATTCATAATTTCGTGTCTTCCTACTTCCTTTTAAATGACTAGCCGCTTATTTACCATTAGCTTGCAGTCATTATTTAAACACTTGAAGGTTAGATTAGGTTAGATTAGGTTAGGTTTGCTTAGGTTAGATTTTATCAGATTATAAAATAATGATTAAACGCTTTCTAGTTATAGCTCGTAGACAGCACATCTGAGATTTGTTATTGGATTCAAAAAGTATGCACAAGAAATCCCATATAACTTGTGAAAAAAGCTCACGTGGGTCCTTAACAAGCGGTACAGGATCCGAGTATCTCCTTGTGCCAGACGGATCCACACCGGAACACCTGTACCAGTGATTCCCCCTACTTGGTCTGTGATAGTTGGTGCTCAGGGTAGAGGAAAAAGTTTTGTGCGTAATCGCCGGCGGCCCGATGGGATCATTGCGCTCATCGTTAAAGTGAAACTTGATGTCTCGGAGGCGCACATCATGAGTGCAGTTCACGAATTGGAACCCGGGAAACGGTGACGGTCCGACTGTCACGGCTGAAAATTCAAGACAGAAAAAGCTTGCCAGTAAAGTATTTGGAATCTACTGTGAATAACAACAGAACGTACTAATCTGAATTCGCTGCTCAAATTGCAGCATCACATAGTCAAACTCATCGCCCAGACGGCACTCCAGTCGGTAGTTGTGAAAGCATGGATTGGCGCGAAATTTAATGGTGACCAGCTGGCTGGAGACGGAGTCCTTGATAGACGTCTCGAAGCCGCCGGTGTTTCGATTCACTGGAATGTCGAAAGATGGGCTGCCATCCGAAGGCTGAATGCGCCAAACAACGTCATTAAGCTCGCCTCCGATGGGAATTTCGCATTCCAGTTCGCTTACGGCCCCGGGTTTCGTCGACAGGTCGTAGGTCGACTTGCCGTAATCGTGAATCGTAGGAACTAAAATTTTGTTAATAAATCTTGCGTTTTTATGCCTTGCACACGAAAGTATTACGTTTTATGGACTCTGGAGAATTAGGCTCGCACACTTACCAATGACCCGGATGTCCAGAAAGGCATACTTCACTATGCCTCCGACATTGCAACGATAGTAGCCCTTGTTCCTTACATCGCAGTTCTTAACCGAGAGCACTGATGAGCTCGGGTTTTCTTGAATCTCAACGTTGTCCAGTGTACTGATATTGCGGTACGAACCAGCGGAAGCGGTGTCATCACGGAATGACCATCTGGTACTGTCAGACGGGTCCACCTTGTGGCACTCGAAAGCAACCTTGCTCTTCGGTGTGACGAAAATCGGGACGCTGGCAACATCCACCGGCACGGGCCGCATTCCGTCTGAAAAGTTGTAACCGTGCATGAAACTGTAGTCAGTACTATGTATGCATGAAACTGTAGTCAGTACTATGTATGCATGAAACTGTAGTCAGTACTATGTATGCATGAAACTGTAGTCAGTACTATGTATGCATGAAACTGTAGTCAGTACTATGTATGCATGAAACTGTAGTCAGTACTATGTATGCATGAAACTGTAGTCAGTACTATGTATGCATGAAACTGTAGTCAGTACTATGTATGCATGAAACTGTAGTCAGTACTATGTATGCATGAAACTGTAGTCAGTACTATGTATGCATGAAACTGTAGTCAGTACTATGTATGCATGAAACTGTAGTCAGTACTATGTATGCATGAAACTGTAGTCAGTACTATGTATGCATGAAACTGTAGTCAGTACTATGTATGCATGAAACTGTAGTCAGTACTATGTATGCATGAAACTGTAGTCAGTACTATGTATGCATGAAACTGTAGTCAGTACTATGTATGCATGAAACTGTAGTCAGTACTATGTATGCATGAAACTGTTGTCAGTACTATGTATGCATGAAACTGTAGTCAGTACTATGTATGCATGAAACTGTAGTCAGTACTATGTATGCATGAAACTGTAGTCAGTACTATGTATGCATGAAACTGTAGTCAGTACTATGTATGTGAAACTGTAGTCAGTACTATGTGTGCATGAAACTGTAGTCAGTACTATGTATGCATGAAACTGTAGTCAGTACTATGTATGCATGAAACTGTAGTCAGTACTATGTATGCATGAAACTGTAGTCAGTACTATGTATGCATGAAACTGTAGTCAGTACTATGTATGCATGAAACTGTAGTCAGTACTATGTATGCATGAAACTGTAGTCAGTACTATGTATGCATGAAACTGTAGTCAGTACTATGTATGCATGAAACTGTAGTCAGTACTATGTATGCATGAAACTGTAGTCAGTACTATGTATGCATGAAACTGTAGTCAGTACTATGTATGCATGAAACTGTAGTCAGTACTATGTATGCATGAATGCACTATAATGCACGAGCCATTATATTTGCGAGCCATTATATTTGCGAGCCATTATATTTGCGAGCCATTATATTTGCGAGCCATTATATTTGCGAGCCATTATATTTGCGAGCCATTATATTTGCGAGCCATTATATTTGCGAGCCATTATATTTGCGAGCCATTATATTTGCAGAGCCATTATATTTGCAGAGCCATTATATTTGCAGAGCCATTATATTTGCAGAGCCATTATATTTGCGAGCCATTATATTTGCGAGCCATTATATTTGCGAGCCATTATATTTGCGAGCCATTATATTTGCGAGCCATTATATTTGCGAGCCATTATATTTGCGAGCCATTATATTTGCGAGCCATTATATTTGCAGAGCCATTATATTTGCGAGCCATTATATTTGCGAGCCATTATATTTGCAGAGCCATTATATTTGCAGAGCCATTATATTTGCAGAGCCATTATATTTGCAGAGCCATTATATTTGCAGAGCCATTATATTTGCAGAGCCATTATATTTGCAGAGCCATTATATTTGCACATCTGTGCAAATAGTGTCGACACCTCCTGGCATCGTGGTCAGCCTATCAGGCCGCGGATGACCTCGGTTGGCTCGGACGGCCGCGCCTCGGCTGCGGCAGCCAAGATCGGCACATCAGGGACGAGCAGAGGACAGCGCAGCGCACGCCGTCGCACTGAGCGGCGACGTGAGCGCAACCGGCGTGGGCGACTTCGCGGTGCTTCAAGACGCCAGTTGCCCCCGGTCTCTGCCGCTTCTGAATCGGATCCGCCGGGTGGCGCCGGGGACCGTGAGGCCCAACGTCATCGGGCCCTAGCCGTACCAGGTGGTCGCCTCAGGCTCGGCACGCTGAACTGCCGGACCCTGAAGGCCCCCTGGCGTCGCACTCTGCTCGTCCAGCTGGCCCACGACCTACAGCTGGACCTCATAATGCTGCAGGAGGTCTCTATTGTGGCGGAGCCAGGCCTTCAAAATGAGGACCTTGGAGCCGGATGGAGCCTCTTGTACACGTCGGCAGACGGCCGCGGGCGTGGCGGCGTCGGCGTGCTGATCGGACCGCGCCTTCGGCAGAGCGTGCACTGCGCCCCACTCTCCCCGCGTCTGCTGCGGGTTGACCTGCGCCTGCGCGCTCGCTGCATTCGGCTCTTCTGCGCGTACGCCCCTACGGCTGCCCACCCGGATGAAGCTCTCGCCTTTTTCGAGTTTCTGGCCGGACAGCTGGAAGAGATGCCAAACCGCGACACGCTGGTGGTGCTCGGAGACCTAAACGCAGTTCCACGTAGGTCCGAACGATCGCCTTTCGTTACGGGACGCGAGAACGCCAACACGGATGCGCTGGAGGACCTACTAGAACGGCTGGACCTGATGTCAATTAACACCCGTTTCCGCAAGCCACCGGCCCGCCTGGTCACCTTCGCGGGCTGCAAGAGGAGACGACGGAACGCGCGAGGACGGAATGCCACGAGGCGGCTGGCGCAACTCGATCATGTGCTGGTCCGCGCTCGCGAGCACCGCCGCGTCATCAACTGCGACACCATGGCTCCGCTGGCTCTCCGGTCTGACCACCGACTCCTGCTCTGCGACCTGCGGCTCAACGACCCGCTCTACCGACCCCCGAAGCAGCGGCCACGGCGCTACTATCGTGCCTTGTTGGACCCCCGCGTAAAGTACCAATTCGCGGGCGCCTTCGCTGGCGCGCTTGGAAACCAGCGCGAAGCGGAGTACGCCGACATCAGCACTGCCGTGAGAACTGCAGCTGAGAAGACGGTCCCGCTGATGCGACCGGCGGAGCGGACGCAGCCAGTCTGGCAGAGCGATCCAACGATCAGGCAGGCGCGGCTAAAGATCGAGCGACTCCGAAGATCCCGACGGCCCACTGGTGACGCCGAGGAGGCGCTCGCGCGTCTTCTGGACACGCGGCAGCAGGCCGCAGTCGACGACGCCATCCAGTCCATCACAGCAGCTGGCCCCGACGTTAGGAGCCGCGCAGTGTGGACGGCCGTTCGGACCCTTACGGGGCGCAAGAGGCGTGTGGCGCTAAATCTGGCCGGCGACACTCCGGAGGAGCGCAGGAATGAATTGCGCGACTTCTTCGCCGGCATTGTGAATGCGCCCTCGCCCCCGCTGCCAGCCAATTTCGCACTGCCGACGGACACGGCCCTGCCAGCTGAGGAGGATTTTCGCACCAGCCCAGTCACTGTGGAGGATGTTGTACGGTTCGCTCGGAGAACATCTGGCGGCAAGGCGCTCGGCCCCGACGAGGTTCCGGTCGAGGCGCTGCGGCTCCGCTGTGTGGCTTCCCAAGTCACAAGCGCCATGAACCGCGTGCTCGCCGGCGCCCCTGCGCCCACCGAGTGGACCGTAGCACACATCGTGCCGATCCCGAAGAAAGCCGGGACAACGCGGAAAGAAGATCACCGCGGGATCTCGCTTATGTCCTGCACCGCAAAGCTTTTCAACCGACTGCTTCTCGATCGCCTGCAGTCGGTGCTGGACCCGTACCTCCGTTACGAGCAGAACGGGTTCCGGCCACAGCGCGGTACAGTAACCCAGATCCTCGCACTCCGCCGTGTCATCGAGGAGGCGCGCATCCGCCAGTCAACGCTGATCGTAGTGTTTGTCGACTTCCGCAAGGCGTTTGACTCGGTGTCGAGGGCCGCGCTTCCACTAGTCCTTCGTGCCTACCGGGTCCCAGAGCAGCTAGTCGCCGCTGTCATGTCGCTGTATCGCGACACGCGCGCTGCTGTTGTTACGGCGGACGGCCTGTCCGACCTGTTTGCCACCTCGTCAGGAGTGCTGCAGGGCGACACGCTGGCCCCGTTCCTCTTCGTGCTTCTCCTGGACTGGGTGCTTCGGACTGCGCTCCCCTCGGCTGAAGACGGCTTCCTGCTACGCAGACGCATCGGTCGCCGCCACGATGAGAAGCGCCTCAGTGTGCTTGGCTACGCCGACGACCTCGCCCTCCTGTCCTCGACTGTCGAAGGTGCCCAGCGCCAGATTGACAGGTTGGCTGAGGTGGCATCAAGCGTCGGCCTAGTGATCAACACGCTTAAGACCGAGGTGCTGACCGTGCCGGCCGACATCCCAGCGGACCTGACGTGCCGCGGCGCAGACGGGCAGATCATCTCGCTCGCACGCTGCCAGCGCTTCACTTACCTCGGCGGTCTGGTGCCCAACGTGGAAGACGACATCCGGCGGCGCAGAGGACTCGCATGGGCGGCCTACCGTTCGATCCGGGCCGTCCTCCAGTCCACAGCGCTGCCTGACCGCCAGAGGGCTCGGCTGTGGCAGGCGGTGATCGAGACCGTCCTGCTGTACAACGCCGAGTCGTGGACGCTGACGGCTACGCTGGAGCGGCAGCTGGACTCGGCGCACTCGGGGCTGCTCCGTGCGGCCTTTCAAGCTGACGAGAGCGTCGGGACGGAGGCTCTGTACGAGAGAGCTCAGCTGCAACGCCCGTCCACCATCCTGCGCCAGCGACGACTTCGACTAGCGGGCCACGTCATTCGGGCCGAAAGCTACTGCCGCCAGCCCGCCCAGGACGTCCTTCTGCTCACCCTGCAGGGCCCGTTCAGGCGCGGCCAGGCTCGGACCCGCCGCTACGTCGACTGCCTGCTGAGCGACGCCAGGGCGCCCGACACTGCCTCCGGCGCGGACCATGTTCGCGCGCTGGCTCTGCGGCGCATCATTTGACGCCGCCCCCCTAACGTTTGGGGCTTGCGTATTTTGTTGTTGTTGTTGTTGTTGTTGTTATGCATGAAACTGTAGTCAGTACTATGTATGCATGAAACTGTAGTCAGTACTATGTATGCATGAAACTGTAGTCAGTACTATGTATGCATAAAACTGTTGTCAGTACTATGTATGCATGAAACTGTAGTCAGTACTATGTATGCATGAAACTGTAGTCAGTACTATGTATGCATGAAGGCATCGAATAAAAATTCAGAGTTAGAAACTATAAGCACATACGCTCGTAGACATTGGTCATTCGGCCGTCAATGACTCGCTGAACGGGATCTTTCACAACTTTGAAAAATATGGCGGTATTCGATGGACTGGCTGAATCGGCGCACTTGTAGTACGTAAATCCAATGCCGTACTCTCTGCTCAGCTCTGAGTAGGGTAGCAACAGCTGCGGGCCCATCTGCCCGCTGATCTCGTGGAAACTAAGCGTCACATCGTTGTACTTGTACCACCTGTATGACCCACCGCTGCTCAGCGCGATCGTGCAGGTCAGAGAGGCGTCTCTATTCACCGAGACCGATGTCTCGATAATGTTACTCGTCGGTGTCACTTGAAATAGAAAGATTGCGATTGAAAATGAGTATTGAATGGGTTAGCAGAATTAATTAAATTAGCTGACTCACAGTCGGTGATGACGAACAATGAAGCCCTGTACAAATTCGGAGACACGGGCGGGTCGGTCATGCAGTAGTAGGAGCCGAACCTGCTCTTGTCGTTCTGGCTTACAATCAGCAGCGGGGTCACGCTGACAACAAGGCCGTCCTTCACCCAGGCCTCGAAGCGTCCCGGGGACGACACCGCGCAGTAAATATGGATCGGGAGCTCCTGAGCCTGGTAACGGTAGATATTCTGCACCTGGAACTCGACAAACATTGGTTGGTTGACGGCCAGACCCTGGGCGTTGGCGCTCATTGGCGACAACAGCAGGCCAAGGAATAGGCAGGCCAGGACAACTGCTGGCTGGCCCATGGCTTTGCGCTGCTGGTTGAAAATAATTTATTGTTAATGCCTATCAGATCCTCAAAGATTGAAGATAGAACTCCGGCGCCTAGATTTCTGCTGCAAGTGTCCATATTTATGGCAACGGGTCTTATAGTGGACCCGTTCACACTGCTGAGGTGGAGAGCGAGGCGACAACCAATAGAGCGAGTGCTTCGCTGGTCGCTATTGGCTGGAGCTAAGGCATGCGCATCAGGAATATCTGGAATCAAGTTCAACCCTCTTGTTGAGGGAGGCGCACTGGTCTGCGCCCGGTACAGTTTTAGTCCATTTGTAAAAGTGGATTCATAACTAACCATCTGAAGTGTTTTGTAATGTCTGACCTAATACAGCACTAAAACAAATACATTGCTGAACTGAAGATGCACTGGAATCGACGAAAATATTTGAAACTCTTTTTTAGCTAAGAGCTGATCATGCGAATCTTCGATCAAAGTAGGAATAATGAACTTTATCGTAATACGCTCGTACTGCGCGTTAAAACGTGTACCAGGGTACGATATTGAAAATGTAAGCACCCTCATTGTTTAACTAATTAATCCAGCATAAGTCCATGAAGAATTTATTTTGTTCACATTAATTGGAGCCTCAATTCAACAAATTTTATTTCCTCATTAAACATAAGATCGCTTCATCATCAGGCTTAGTTAAAGCAACAACAACAAAAACAACAACAATAACAGAAACAATATACGCCAGAGTTAGAGATAAGCATCAGAAGGCAAGTTTTAAGGCCTGGGCGCGCACATAGGCAAGGTCTCTGGCAGTGTCCGGGGCGCCGGCGTCGGCAAAAGGGGAGTCGACGTACCGCCGAGTTCGTGCCTACCCACGCCGAAATTAAGTGGGGCCTGCAGCAGTGCTCCTCGGCACGGATGAGGTGGCCTTCCAGCTGTAGTCGCCGACGGCGCAGTAGGTCGCTTGGGTGTGCCAGGCCGGCGCGGCGATAAAGTGCCGCCTTGGTGATGAGCTCATCAAAGCCGATTCTAAAGGCAGCGCAAAGCAGGCAAGCCTGCGCTGCGTTGACTTGACGCTGACATTACATATGCCAAGCCTAAAAATGTCAATGGGGAAAGAATCGACGAGAAGGCCAATAAGCAGTCTTGATATGAATTCCACAAAGGATTATAAGCAAAGGAGAGTTGCCTTGCCAGAGACGTGCGTATTGAGTTGACAACTAGCCGTGAGCTTGAGGTAATAGCCACAAGCGAGATCGGCTTTACAACGACGATCGTGTTTTTCTACTTTTTTACCTCCTGGGACTACTAAGCACAAAAGTTATGCTGAACTGCAGAGGCATTAGTCCTGCAAAAGCAATTGGAAACCACAGGAAAAATTTCGTTTCTCAGTTCGATACCCATTTGAGACAAAGGACACAGAACTCAAGCAAGCTAAGTCACTTCTATTACTCCTTCAAGCAATATTATTCAGCCGAAAAATATTAACAACAAATATACAACCCGGAGTTGAGACGTACCATAGCCTCGTTTAGACTAGGAAACCATAAGCTAGCTTGCGAAACATTGCGAACTGCGAGACCGAAAATTCCGTATGTAAATAGATTATGTAGTAAGTGCAAAACAGAAGTTGAAAACGAGGTCCACTTCCTTTTTAAGTGCACTTGGAATAAGTATAGCGCAGCACGTTCGAAATTTGAGACGGAAGTTTCTGGGAAAACCCCAATTTCATATCCTTAACAGCAGAAGAAAAATCTAACTACATAATGGCTCAAGACGATAGGGAAACCGCTGAAGCTTTAGCAAAATACATCATAGAAATATCTAAAAAAAGGGAACAGCTGCCCTGAGACTACGAGATCTTACTAGCATTCAACAATAGATATTTCATATTTTGTTTTATCCCTGGCGTCCCTTGTGTTTTTACTGCTCTTATTTTTAATACCTTTGCTTTCCCTTCCCAGCTCGATATTTGATTCCTACTAGACTTCGCTTTTTATGTTGCTTTTCGTTGTTCATTTAAATGTGTTGTTTAAAAATATATAAAAAAAAATCAGCACCCATAGATGGCGTGCGCGTTTTTATAATAAAAATAAAAACAAAACAGTATTTAGTACAGCCCTGCAAGGCAATAAATGCCTTTAAGCCGAATGAAAAAATTACCCGCAGGAAAACCATGTTCAATATTTGAGATCGCAGATGTTTGCTAGCAATCGGCATGCACAAATGCTTAAGTATTATGGCAAGAATGGTAACGCCATATAATGATTCCGAAAATGCTTATTCTCAGAATCTGCAGTGTGGGAAAAGGCTGTGGAACGAATTAGCTTAATAATGCAACTTTGCTTTACGTTCATAGAAAATTAAGAAATTCAGGACCACATCAGTTCTTTTATTTGAGCCAAAAAATGATATATTGTGTTGTTTTACTTATTAGTATGAATAAAATGTAAACTTTGAGCAATTCTATTCTTGTCCAAAGGATGGAGAATCAGGGAAACCGTTATTTTTGGGGACAGTTACGATTCTAGCAGCTATGGGGAGCTTGTAGCTGCAAGGATAAATCTGTGCATTTACGAAGGTTTTCACTCTGTAAACCAATGCTACCCTTCTGATAAATCATAATAACCCTCCATAACTCATGCTACCCCTCGATATATCATGCTATCCTCTCGATAATTTGCAGTCCACTTAAAGAATTTGTGCTACCACATCGATAGATAATGCTGCTTCCCGATAAATCATGCTACTTCTCGATAATAAATTACGCCACCCCTCAATAAATAATGCCACCCCTCAATAGTTCATGCTATCCCTCGATAAAACACGCAACCCGCTCGTTAATTTGCACCAAATTTCGTTAAATCATGCTTTCCGTCAAATATTTATGCTACCCCTCGACAATTTGCACAACACGTTGATAAATCATGCACCTTTTTCTGACAATTCCTTCTTTTTCTTTCGATAAAAAGATCTTTCGAAAATGTATGCCACCCCTGATAATTTGACTATACTTTCATAATCATTCTACCCCCAGGCTAAATCATGCTACCCCTCAATAGATCATGCTACCCCTCAATAGATCATGCTACCCCTCAATAGATCATGCAACTATCTGGAAAGTTTATGCAACACCATCGATTGTTTATGCTTTTGCCATTTACTTGATATCTCACGCCTGTTATCCATGGCAATCTAGCGCTATGTCTTAGATTTTTTCAGTTTTTATTATATATTTTTTGCTTCGTGTTTTCTTCGAAAAAAGCTTTTGAAATATTGAAAACATATTCGTAACTGTCCTGCTTAAAAACACGCAAATTCTAAAAAAGAGTAAAGATTCAGCTATGAATAAAATAGCTGATGACAAATACAAGTACCTTGTCTTGAAATGATTGTAGCAATGCTCAAAAAGTTTTCCTTTCGTTTTGAAAATAAAAAACGCTAACAGCAAAGTATGCTCGAACAGTCTTCATATAGTTTTGAATTTAATCGAATAGTGCTTGAAAGAATGCAATTAAAAACACAAAAATAACTCATGAAAAAAGCTTATTGCTTTGCTGAAAGCATTTTCTTTTATTTGTGAATAAAAGACGCTGGCAGCGAAAATTATTTTCTCAGTTTTGTATCGAATAAGAGATGCGTCTGCAATCGAAAAAAATATTATTTTAACATTTTCTCAGAGCGAGAAGAATTATTAAGCTGACAAACATTTGCCTCGACAGTAGCTAATCAAAAGCGCTTACTATTCTCAGGTAACTGTACCCAAATAGCCCAATAAAGAAAAAATTAGAATGATCTGTTATCTACGTTTTTAACTGTTTTTAACTATAATAAAATATTATCACCATGTGACGTTGTCTCTCTAATTTAATGTAATTTTAATATGCTATTTCTAATTAAGTGCATTATTTTCGTTAGATATAATTGTTAGAGATATTTATTTGGTTTTACATTAATATTTATAATGAATTTGTTTTAGTATACTATATAGTCGTATTCAAAGGTTCTAATTAGGCCTTTCCAGGAAGACTCTCTCTCCCCCCGTGCCTGGTTCTGGTGCTACGACTGAGTGCTGGCTATTATTTAAGTGTGGCTAATTTCAACTGTAGCCGTAACTGCTTTCAAGTGAATCTTGATTCATCTAACATATCTCTAAGTCATATAGCCAGCATTCACCGTTAAGCGATCTCGTTATTTGAAGACCCAATTTACTGCCGAATAATAATTTACCTTACTGCTATTCAAATAGACCGAACCGCTACGCCTATACATTGGGACCGAAACTTCGTCATAACCAGTTCCAATAAACTTCGGAGCATTAATGATCGATGGACAGCATAAATTATCGATCGGACAGCATTAATGATCGATGGACTGCATGGATTATCGATGGGACAGCATTAATGATCGATGGGATGTGATATTTTGACTTAGGTCTCTCTTTACGTTGAGATTCCTAAATGAGGTCGGGTGTCCTACTCTTTGTGAGAGATTCTCTTTTCGCAACTCGAAAATAACGAAGACAAGACGATTCAAATTCCAAGCTAAACAGCTGATATTTAAGTGTTGATTAGTAAATAAGAGAAAGCTATGATCACTGATCAATTCCCCTGGCAGCGCTCTTTTCGTCCCCTGCCAGGTACTGTACTTAATTCAATCCAATTCACAATTCGCACTAACAAAATCTCGATAACCGCAATACAAAACACGAACTCTACTCGATAATACGACACGATAAACAACACAAATAAATCCTAGACAAACAGATAGTCCCTATAACAAACAAGACAAATAACGCGAAACCTAACCAAAATCCCTAACATAAAACCGAGGCGACCAGCAAGCACTTCTGCACTATGGCACAACGATAGTTCTATCGTGCCACACCTAATGTCTGTTCGACGGCGTCCCACCGATGATTGTCGGCGATATGGAGAGTGCTTCCGTACTTGCCAATCCCTATCTAACACTCCGTCAGCAGTTGGCCAGACGTACCGAGCTCAGCGCAAGCTTCTTACTGACGTGGGGTTGAGTGTGGGGTTTTCTTTGACTAACTAGTTGGACCGGTTTACCTGTCCCGGTATCTATTTACTAGGATGCGTAACACGAATGAGAACAATATCAAGATCAAGAGCAAGAGCAAGGTCAAACGCGAGACCAGAATCACATGAGAACAATATTTCAGCGCAATAGTCAGTTTTATAGTCAAGCGCCCGCCCCAGCCCTCATCAAAGCCTGGGTGCCGGCCGCGCCGCTTGTTCTTCTGCCAGGTCGACCCTGCCGGTTAACGAACCGGCTGCTGATTGGCCCGGCTCGGGGTGTCGCACTTAAGTCGGTTCACTTCAATCGGCTAGCCGTCCTCCCATTGGTTGGGCCCACCAGACCAGGGCTAGTCTGATGCCTTGGCTGTAGAGCAGGGGTGACCGGCCGGTCGCGTGTTAGGCCTGGCTGGGGTGCGCATGTACAAACAACTAACCTATAAGATACATTAAAATAATTCATAATATTGACGTGCGCGAATAAGTTACTACAAGTAGAAATATACGCATTATAAAAACATGCCGACACTACAGGGACAGCATAAATTATCGATGGGACAGCATAAATTATCGATGGGACAGCATGGATTATCGATGGGACAGCATAAATTATCGATGGGACAGCATGGATTATCGATGGGACAGCATTAATGATCGATGGGACAGCATGGATTATCGATGGGACAGCATAAATTATCGACGGGACAGCATTAATTATCGAGGAGTCAACAAAAGTTATCAAAGGGTCAGCATTATCCTGAAAGATGACATCAAAGTTCGCCCACCCACCTCAAGACCATACCTTGCCTGCTCTACCGGCCGCGAAAGATATTCTCGCTCCTCGCGCCTACCTCTCTCCTCTCAAAATGTACCAGAATACGTTTTTGGTTCGTTAAAAATTGTTCAACATCGCAGCTAAAAACCGACTTAAGCGCGGCCTGTTTATTTGTTTGTTTGTTTGTCCCTGATGGTCTCAATCTGCTGCAGACAAAAGTCCGAGTGGCATTCAAGTCCACTTGAAAATACTGAATGGTGTGATGATATGGCAGTTTTTTGGTATGTCCTCGTCAGCAAGTCCTCGTCAGGATTGGATGGTATGCACGTACCAGTTTACTGCAGCTTACTGAAGACTTTGCTCTGTGGTGCTTGCGGCTAAGTATAGGTACTTGGATGGATGTGTGGTACTGGGTAGTTATCGGGTTCAGTGGCGCTTTTGAGAGCTCGATAGTCACCACAGGGCCCCACTTATCGTTGAGTTGATCGTCTGACTGCTTTGGTACCATGTGCAGTGATGATACCCATGAACTTTTGGATTGACGGATGTAACCCGGCATCGGTAAGTTGCTGAAATTCGTCTTTGGCGATCGTCCATTTCTCTGGGCGTAGTTGACGAGCATTCGCGTTACTGATCGCTGATTAGTAGTGTCGATCCGTTGGATTGTGTCATGGTTAACCTTGTCTGACGGAGAGTGAACGACGTGCTGAGCGAGGTAACTAGCAGGTGGGTTGTGTGGAGTTGTGCTGCTTGGTCTACCAGTTGTCTGGCTTTGCAGTACATCAGTAATCCGTAGTGTGATCGGAAGTCATAGCCGAGAATCGGACGAATGAAGGAGACGATGAGGAAAGCCCAACGGAAGAATCGTCGTAGTCTACGGATGCCGACTGAGATTTCACAGAAAACACTGGAATCGAGTGAAATATTTTCTGCTACCGCGAATTCTGTCGATATTCTGATGCGCTTATGTTGTTGGAGAGCGGCCTCAAACGGCCACAGCCAACTTAAATAGCCAGCCAACGAGCCCACCACCCAACAGCAGGGAGGAGGTGGGGCAAGACCGGGTGCGGGTGCGCACAAACGCTGGTTAGTCTGCGAGCAAACCAGGTCATGAACCACTAAGCAGGAATTTCACGCCGCTATAGCTATGGCACCGCTCACAGGGGTTGGGGCTTCATGGCTAGTGCCGAGTCGTTTTCCGAAGCTATTCGATTAAGCGAGTTGGAACGCAATTGATTAGGTGTCCGTTCGTTGGGATCTAAACTGGGATCTAAGCTCATGATGACAGTTCTCTTGGCTAGGTCGCACTAAGCCATCTTGGACGTGAGTCGCTTGACGAACACCGATGGTTTGTCACCATCTAGGACTCCAGCTCTTATATAACATGTGTTGCGGTTCTATCCTTTTCTTCTTTTGTGTGTCTATGATTTTAATCCTACTGACGCCACACCATAGCTGTTCTAGTGCTTATTTAATATCCCACCATTGCCACTAAAGTCGTCGTGGGTCTTCTCGTTGCTTCTCAGTAAAGTATTTTATGTCGCCAAGTTTATGTGACTTTTATTATCCTAGTCGTTATCAATCGTCTGAGGATTATTGTACACTGTAATATCTATTTACAGGTTTTATTCTCCCTGTGGGTTTATACTACACTGTAATATCTAATTACAGGATTTATTCTCCTGTGGGTTTATGTTCAATAAACTTCTCTCACGCCGTAGCGAGTTGATTCAGCCAACTTCTATGTTAGCGGTTAAAACTGCGGCAGCATTTCTCATTGCTAAGTCCCTGCTCTTAGCAGTTTAATTCTCACTCGGCTGTAATTAGGAACCACGCATTCAGTATGCAACTGTAAACTGATAGATCTTCAGACTGACGGGATTTAACATAGCGTGTTGTTCCGCATGCTATCGGTTTGTGCTTCTGTATGCTCTGACATGATGTGATGTGATGCCTCACCGAACCAGTTTTAGCTGGGTGAAATGACTGACGAAATGGTGGTTCGATTATTGATGCTTCTTGAAAGACAGTTGTCGAGGTTGGAGAAACTTGGTGCAACAGATGCATTATGTTTATAGAACTCGTAGTTGACAGAGAGCATTCAGGAATACTGTAATTTCTAGAAAATCATTTTCAATCCAATTGGTGGGACATTTAGTGATTTATTTTCCCGAATATTTGCCATTGCCTACACTTTGAAGACTAGCGATTGAAACCGAAAAACTGTTCGTGCTTAAACAGTCGAGCTTGGTCTTCGTGCTGTTATTTTCCCTTAGATTCTATTTCTAGGTCGCATTTGAGGCATTCCTGAGTCTAAGCCGATTTGTAATTCCCAGTTAAAATTAGATTCACCAGTTCTAAAACAAAGCCTCTAATGATCTCCACCTCACCGGCACCTTTATCTCCGCCTTGACGGCTTTTGGACAAGGTGTTTTGTACCTATGCCAGTTGAGCCGCAGACCTCCGTTCAGCATTGTTTAGTAACCATTGGCTAATGCTGCGTCCAAGCCATAGTAAGAGCGAACAAACTCAAGCTTTCTTTATAGCCCACTGGCTCGATTTGCCGCTCATTCTCTACATGAGCGGCAAAGCACAGAATTAACAGAAATTTTTGTGGAATTCATAGAAATAATAGGAAATAAGAAAGAAATAAATAGATCTATAATAAAAGCATATACTTACAGCTAGATTAAAAAGCCACTGCCCTGAGGCCCATAGTTAGAATGCTTGATTATAGTTTAAGTTTTCGTTTTCGGTAGTAATATTTGACAGTAACTCACAAAAACACAAAAGCTATTCTCCTTTCGGGAACAAAGTGATTTCAGTCGGTTTTAATTTTCTCATTAAATTTCAATATTTCATTTTTTGTTTTAATGCCTTTGTTTGCAAATTCAAAATACTTTTTTTACCTGAAATTAATCTTGTGCATGCTACTGTTTTTCTATCGCCGTTTTTATCGAATCGTTCAGCCTTGTTACCAACATCAAATAAACAAAAACATCAGCACCCAAGTAAATTTAACCTCCTCTGCCAATGCTAGGATATCGGCTAGAAAGACAGGCGCTTCTACCCTCTGGATAATAAGCCAGGTTTTTTTTAATATGAGTACAATGGCAATTCTTCGCAAATTATCTGCTAGACTGCATAAACACCCTTATGGCTTTCGGGTCCCGCTCAGAGCTGAATTTGCTAACTTATCCTTGTAGTTAGTATACGCTATGTTAGTTTACCTATTAGTATACCTACGCTCGTATATGTGGGATATATAGCAGGGATAATGTGGGATAGTATACCAAAATTGTTCCAGTGTCCAGTGGAGAAGTTGTAGCCTAGTGGTTACAACTTGAAGGTCGGGAGTTCGATTCCCGACTCCACTGGAACAATTTGTGTCCTTTAGCAATACACTTAACTCTGCATTGCTTCATTTCACCCAGCTGATAAATGGGTACCAGTTAAATGCTATTTGTCCCACTTGAAAAATATATTTAGGACGTCAGATCCTATAATTTAGCTAGTATTAAGTTTTTAAGGGCCAAGCCCGGCAATTTTTTACCCGACTAAGCGGTGTGGGATTTTGTCAATCGTATTATTGGTCTTTATTAGTCGTTATTGGTCGTAATTAGTCGTTATTGGTCGTTATTAGTCGTTATTAGTCGTTATTAGTCGTTATTGGTCGTTATTAGTCGTTATTGGTCGTTATTAGTCGTTATTAGTCGTTATTAGTCGTTATTAGTCGTTATTAGTCGTTATTAGTCGTCCTATATATTCCAAGTTATTCCAAGTTCATAATTATTATGAACCCATTGAAATTTCTTGGTTTCAAAGGTTTCGCTATAATTTTTCTGAGGGAATTTTCTAGCAGCAATTGAAATTTCCAACAGGAACCAGGTTTAACAGTTTGTATAAGAAACTTGTATAAGACGCTGACGGCAAAAGAAGCCGAGATAGACGAAGCCGACTTCTATGCCAAATCAGCAAACTTATAAAGGAAGTTTGTTTGCCTCAGCGCATACTGTAGCAAACAGCTTTTCACTGGAGTTGCGACTCCATTGCAAAGAGCTGCATGTCAATACTTATCGTTTCGACTCTCAAAAAACAATGAATAAAGTTTCCTGAACTTGCGTACTACTATGGCGAATTGTGACAGCAAAATCGGGAACCAGCGAGCGTGGGTAACGTGGGTAAAAAATAGCGCACGAATGACACTTATTAAGCATATGCAGTACACTCATGAAGTGTAGTAGCAAAGTGTATCCGTAAGGCCTCAAACGTGATTGTACATCATATTATAAAAAATGCATTTGAACATCACACAAATGTGCACTAAAGTAATTGGAAATTTCCGCGGAGATTCCATGAAAAAACTGTTTATATTCGTACTATACTAGGTTTACCATCTAGATCCGCGATCGTTAAAAACGGCTCATCCGATCTTCACCAAAAGTGCAATATTCAATCAGGGATTTTTCCTTTGCTATGCGTTATACACATATTGTGAGCTTGTATTAGATATTGATGTGGAGTGTGCTGCGGGAATCGAGTGGGAATGTGAGCCAGCATAATTTTTCCAATTTTTAGTAGCCAAATAATCGCGACCCACATAGCAGCTGGCCGCAGAACACAATCATTAATCTTAGGGCCAGGCTTGGGGCGGAGGTGAATTAAGTAGCCGCCGATTCCCCTTGCCTCGGATCTGTCTAGTCTCCTGTAGAAGTGACTGATCGCGGCTATAGCAATACTGTATGGACTAGTTTAGGTCATAATTCCCCTCCCAAACCGCGATCAGATTGTAGGGATCACTCATGCGTCTAGAGTGAGCATTAATTCTTCATGTCCCCTTTCTTTACTGTAACCCGAGCCGAAGCTCGATTATGACCTTTTCCCCCTTTAGATACATGTAACGACACTATAGGCAGGTCGGCGCCTGCGCTTCCCATATCCCGGCGGGATCACAATCATTGGCCGACTGCCGGCAGACGCTCCTAGTGGGGCATCTGGCGATTCTCACAGCCGCTTCAGTGGGCAATTGGGGTGGCATAATGCCGACCCGATTCCTCGCTGACAGGCTGGCGAGCATGTGGGTTGCTTTGATGAATGCGGGGTTGACGGAGCTGCAGGACTATTTAAGAAAGCGCGCTGCGCTGCCCCCGAAAAGGACCTCCCTCCCTTTGAACCTCCCTTTGGACCTTCTTCCCCTGTCCGGTCCCGGAACTCGGTCCGTGGACTCTCCCCCTTCTAGTCTAGCACTTAGTCCCTGAGCCTAAGGCTCCAGAGCATAACTACAGGTAAATACCTGTTAGATCCCGTGAGTATAAGCCACCTCCTTGGGTGAGCTCCAATTGAGCATCAAGCTCCTTGCAGCCTGGCCCCTTGCCAGCTGTGTTTAGCAACTCCTCGTCTCGTTCCCCCTTTTATTTGCCCATCCCGGCGAGAGCGACGGCCTGCAGCAAAGTCAGCCAGCATCAGATAAGTAACCCGCGCGGCGGACACTAATTGTTATCCCTAAGGGATTTATTATTTAGCTAGCGGGGCAATCGGGGCAAGGGCGGTATCTTAGCCTAATAAACCATTTATTAATTGACTGCCGTTTCTAATAATTAGGCCAATTTTATAACAACTAAACCTTTCCTTATTATGCTATTCTTTTCTCTTTTTTTTTCTATTAGACAGCCCTCAATCATGAGCGGCTAATTCATTAGGGGTGGGCTCTGGTGATGCCGAGCTGAAAGCTGCGGCAGGAGGACAACTGTGAGCGCGCATGAGAATAATATGGAGCTAGGGATTTGCGAGTAATATGCGGAGCGTAGCATGTGTTTCTCTGCTAGGGGTGGGGAATTCCTTGGCGGGTTTTTCCTCTCTTCCTGGCGGATCAAGGAGTACGTGTCAACCTCCCCTGCCAATTAAGTTCCCCTTCTGTTCCCCGCCTCTCGCTGCTGCCGCCACGGGAGCGAGGGCGACGATCATTTAATCTTTCGCTTGCATAATCACTCAGCCAGTGTTCTGCTTAACCTCTCCTGCCTCTGATCTCCTCATCTCACACAGATTCGGATTTGCTAGTTATTTAATGTGTAGGCTGTAATTTGATGTAAGGAAGGTGTCTGATGTTCCAGGAGTAGGATTCCGGCTATGGGTTTCTCATTCGGGTTCGGAGTACCACCTTTCTAGACCACTGTAGCGCAGTTTCAGGAATCCCCTGTTGAGGCGTGTCTCGATTCATTCTGGGGTCTTCGCCCTAGTCTAAAACGGAAGTTACAGAATGCCCTATTTTTCGGCTTGTCTGAGATCTGTGTGACAAACTAGGAGCTGTGAACTCCGGGGACCCAAGTTCCCAAATGTCTGCGGTGGCAACGTAGGCGCATTGGGTGGTGGCGCTACCCTAGATCATTTTCCGCTTTGCCAATAGCCTTTCCGCATTTCTAAGACAAGAGCCTGGGCCGAATCGACCACTGCTACCACTTTTAGGAGTCAGTTATGTACATGCTACTGATGACAGTAGGCTATCTAGCCCTGTCCTATCTGCTTGCGGGTAGTCCGATATCTCTTTAGACTTTAGCCGGTTTCGAGCACTGCTTGGGGTAGGCACGGCAGTCATGCCTGTGGCCTATGGGTTGAGTGGGACTGGCCAGCCTGAGGCCGAGAGGACCGCTCCCTGCATCCACTGTCTCTCCCTTCATCTCTCCCTTCGTCCCGCTTCCCGCGACAAATCGCGAGGCTTTGCGGTACGACTTCTGACTCTATCGCCATTCCCACACTCCCTTTCTCTCTTGAGGACAGGTCATCGGATTGCAAAACCCGCACCCACTTCAATATTTTATTATTTTTTTGCTCTTTCTAATGTTTAATAATGTCTTTTCATTTCCAAGCATTCTGACTTTAATATGAAAACGATCGCATTGTAAGCCACCTCTAGCATGGGATCGCGAAAACTGCTCGAGGATACTAAACATTTAAGGTGTACACTGATTGCATAATACCCACAAACCGATTCATTTTGGAACTGGCTAAATCATTCCCTCTCCTGAAAGACAAAATTGTCGTGCACTGAGAAATTTTCTCATTAACTCTTTTAGAAGCATGCATTTAATTGCTGCAACACATTTTTCGTGCAACTTTGAACGCAGATATTGCGCTTTAGTTTTTATTTTATTCGGATAATATATTTCATCTATCGAAACAAATATCTAAGGTTTCTAAAATATAAATAGATGTCGAAATGAATCTTAGCGCTAAAGAAGAAAAAATTATTTGCGAACTGTGAATTGAAGTGTCTATATTTGTAATAAAAAATTACCTAGTAATGGAGTTTCGAATCGAATACATTATGTAAAATTATATTTCTTGCCACTTTAGTTTTCGTGTTTACTTTTTTATCAGCCAATCAGAGTCGACTCTTAAGCCGAAGTGCAGACAAACGTGCTCTCTCCGCGTTCCAGGTGCTCGTAAATTCCGCCTTGCCGAGAGAGTTCTCAGCAGAGCACACGTAGGTGCCATACGCGTTGTCGCGGCCGATGTTCTCTGCAGGTGAGAAGGTTTCAAGCAATGAAAATTTGTTAGTCAAAATTCAGTGTCTCACTACAGCCAATGCCTTCTGACTAGCTTTCCTTAGAATATCTGGCTTAGATAAATGAATTCTAGTGTCAATATTGAATTTGTGCTTGCTAGGCGATTCTATTTCTTCGCGGAAATTCCATGGACTGCCCATAGTATTTTTAGCACACGGGAAAACCACTTTACGTGATGCCTTCAGCCAATGGGAAAACAGGAATCATTTTCTCTATTCCCATGTCCCAATTTGTAAATGCAAATTTGATCATTCGGTGGAAAATAGTCAAATTATATTTTAGAAAATAATTATACAGTTTTTTACTTTTGATAATTTTAACAGTCTCATAAGCTATATTTTGGCTTCTCTTTAGAGTTTTTTTCACAAATACTTCGGGTGTGTCATAAGTAATGTCACTGAGGGTAAAACAGACCAACTAACAATCGCAGATGAACGAAACTGTATCAATCAACAACATAGTGTCCCCCAATATCAATCACCCTCTGGCAGTACTCGTACAGCTTCTCAACCTTGTCTTGATTTCTTATGCTACAAATTGAGTCCTCGCAGTAAGAGCCCGTTCATACGGCAGTGAGCCAATTCAGGCCGAGAGTTAAAATATATTTAAGTTTAACAGAGCGATAAGGAAGGGGGTTGGCGGTACGATAACAAGAGTGCGCGACTGAGGGTAGGAGAGGAGGCTAGAACGTGAGCGGCGGACCAATCAGAGAGGAGGAAAGAAAGAAAGGATAGAGAATGAGAGATCAGCCGCAGAGATAACGAGAGAGAAAGAACTAGATTGAACTGGACGATGTAAACAAGAAAAGTGCAGAGAACGAAAGAGTGAATAGAGGACAGAAGGCAGAGACGAAAGTCGCGACAACCTCAGCCTGCAGGTGTTTTTCCTCCAGCTGTCGGAACCAGTGCAACGCGGCTTCTTTGACCTCATCATGGTTTGCGAAACTTCTCTGGGAAAAGTCTGCCTTCAGCCATTTAAAGAGAAACCTGTCGCACAAGTTGAAGTCTGGGCTGTAGGGACTCTGCCAGAGCAGATTTACTCGCCGTCCAGCCAGAAAATCCGAAACAGCCTGACAGGTGTGGGGCCGTGCGTTGTCCATCTGTCACAGAACTTCGTTCAGGTGAATCGGGTTTGACCGGAGCGTGCGCCAGAGTTTCCCAGTGTGTCGGACAAAGTCGATGAAGTACTGGCCATCGACCTTGGTGTTTGGCGGATTTGTACAGATGGAGACTCGTTTGTTTGGCTTGAATGCCACCAGCAGCATGGTCTTCTTGTCTGAGATGGACCTCCTGGTCACAGTCAGCCTGGAGTCCCCAGCTCCCAGCCAGCAGCGATTGTCTGCCTTGCTGCTTTTGCCATCCAGGTGGAGCCAGGTCTCATCCTCAACAACCAGGCAGTTCAGGATGTCATCCAAGCCCCGGCTGCTGAACACCTTGCGGATCTGATTGGCGCAGTTCACACGGGCCTGACGTTGGTCCGCAGTGAGGTCATGGGGCACCCAGACCGAGCAGACGTTTCGGAGATGGAGATCCTCTGTCAAGATGCGATGGACTGTCTTGAAATCAATCTCCAAGCAGTCCGCTAGCTCCCTGACAGACTGCCGCGGGTCTTCCTTGACCAGGTCGCTGATGACTTCGATGTTCTCTATTGTCCTGGTTGAACATGGTCGTCCAGATCTGGCGGCATCTCCCAATTCGAACCCAGGATGAGTAAAGTTCTGAAACCACCTGTAAATTGTCCTGCGAGTTGGGCAGTTGTCTGGCAGTGTGTTCCGGAGATCCTCCTCTACTTCAAGTGCAGATTTTCCAAGCTTGAAGCGAATGAAAGCGTAGAACTGGATGTGCGTCTTGTCGTGATTCATGTTGAGTTTTGCTCGTTGCAAAAAGAAGATTTCATCGCGTTGCGCTTGCTAAATCTGATTAACAAATTCTTGCGACAGTTTTGGCCATAGACATTAAAATTGCTGCTCAGGTGTGGTGGCGACTTCTCAATAAATGTACTTTCAGAATATAATATATTTGGATGATTATTGCTTTGGGTTCCCGCACAACAACCACAGTGACATTACTTATGACACACCCGTAGTATCTAACCAATAATAATAATTAAAATTATTTTATTAAGGCTATTAAGGCCTTATCCTCTTAATGCTGCGTCGACCGTTCGGCGCCACACCACCCTCAATTACCCCACGTAATGCTGGTACCATGTAACAAATGTATGAACTGAAACAATTTAGAGAGCAGTGTATTGCTAAAAAACATAAATTGTTCACTATTAGAGTCGGGAATCGAACTTCCGACCTTTAAGTCGAGAGCTTCACGCTCTAATCACAAAGCTTCAACCACACGCGCTGATTGGTTGAACCAATCAATCTAGATAAAACGAGTAACAAGTTCACAAACCTATCTACCAGCTGTGTTACTTCCTTATCGCTCCTTTCCGATTGAGCAAGCGAGTTCATGTTCTTTCCTTACCTTTTGGTAGTCTGAAATGGAAGGGGTGTTAGAATAGCCTTTAGGATCTGTTTGTGTACTTCAATTCATTAAACCACAATGCTTCTAAATCTAAACACTCACTTGTAAACTAGCTGCGACCCGTATGTGTTGGAGCTCGAATTGCTGTAGTAGGCCTCCTCAAACTGCCTGATCCACCTTGGGGTCTCCAGTTGAACATTGTCCGCGTCGCGCCTGGTAATATCCAGATCCGGGTACGGGTAGCCGGTAACGATGCATTTTAATTCCAAGTCACCGGTGCCCGTCTTCGAGATGAACATCCTGCCGTTCATCCCCGAATCGTCGCCTTCGCCAGGTCGGGCTAAGGGGTCGAGGTTTAACGTACGTTAGCCCGACTAACGCACTTAGGGATGTCAACTTAAGACTCCAGAATGGAGACCTATGGTCAATCATCGAACCAAATCAACTGAAATCAGCAGCTGGTCGATCCAGTTGACCAGAGTATCCCCAGGGTACCCTGAAATAAAGCGAACCCTAATACTGAGCGAAACCCATTTCCCTGACTCCTGAGCACACAGTACACAGATAAAGTACACAGACCCTGATTTCAGGTAAAGTACTATCTTACTGCACCTTTAAGCTGGCCCTAAAGCGTGCCAATTGTACAGCAAAACCCTTAAACCTTCTCGCTGCGGCTGCGCCCCAAGTTAGTGTGGGCATGCCGCGAGTTCGAGCAGGAATCTTGGTGCTCTGAGAAACTGAGACCGCTCTGCCACTCACCCCCTTCTAACAAACATTGACCGAGCTACTAAGTTGGAAAATGTTACAGGAACGGAATCTTCGACAACGGCCTTGAAAGCGTATCTCATAATGCAATCTTGAAGCTTACTACACTATAACTGAACCTAATCCGAATTAGCTTTCACAGCTTTCAGCAGAATCATGTTGCGCGAAAAGCTCTTACTTTGCACGAAAGCCTTGATGGGCACCGACTGAATAAACAGATCTTCATCGCCCGATACGTTGATAAATGACCTGACGCCCACGCACATGAAAATGCCCGAATCGCTCACGGAGCCAGTCTGCAGCGTCAGGGTCGCCTTGCCGCCCTCCAAACGCTTTTTCATGCCGGAAACCTCGGTGGCAGTGCCGGCTTCCCTCTCATCGTAGAGGCAATTGAAGTTCTTGCACTTTTGTGAGTGTGTGTGTAATTGGATGCTTGCAAAAATATTCCAAATAGAACGGCTATTAACAGGGCTTTCCAGTTTAACCTACCTTGACCCAGTCCAGGTAGCGATATGCGTCTGAATTTATATCCACTTCTGCGTCGTAGTTCTGCAGAGTGCAGGTCAGCTCAATCGGTGGTCCATCGCGGCGCAAATCGACGGTGTCCGGATTTCGAATGATCAACGAAGAGTCCACGATGTCCTTCATTGTGACGACGATGTTGGGCCTCTCGGGAATCGCTGGAGAAAACGATGGTGTGAGAACATTATCTTAGTGGAAGGCTGGTGGGACTCCTTCTAAGCCGGCCGATCTCTTTCTGTACGGACTCACAGACTGGTTCTCTGACTCACTGCTTTGGTCTCTTCACTCACAAATATTTAGTAGGCCTGTGCTTAGAGATTCAGGCACTAATCTGGGGGTCGGAAGTTTGCCAAACCTCAGCCAAGAAAAATTAATCTGTATTCCCGATTCGCAGCCAACGGAGAGACAATTCAGCACATTTCGCTGACTTCTGAACATGCACAGGTACATGGATACTGTATTCTGGCACAAACTCACAGGTGATCGTATCTGCCTTGAAGTTTCTTCAGGCAGTGTACACTCTCAATGTACCTTGGGGTTCGCCTCTCAAGGGCATAAATGGCATGACAAGCCCCGAAGCCTCGGAATCGGGCTCAGGGACATTGGTGAAGGAATGGAACTAAAACAAGTGTCGCCAATGTGTATCTCTAATTCTTACTGAACACAGTGATTTTAAAGTAGCGCTGCCCGATGCCCTGTGAAGGAATCTCGGAAGCATTCTGAGGCCGGACAAAGCAGACAATCTCCTTGTTGTTGAGCGTGTCAGGGATGTCGCTGATTGTCAGAGTGTTGCCCTCCTGCTTGGCGTAGTGAGGAAGTCCGCTCTGGCCGACTAGATAGAACTCGTACTGGTGCGGGAATGGGATCTCAGAGACTCGACCGCCCCTTCAGAATGGAAAAAGCAGAACAGCTGATATTGTAGTTGTAAGATGCAGTAATCAAACAAAAATTTCTTTACCACGCTTGGGTTAAATAAAAAAATTCTATTTTCGATAAGAGACTTGTTTCTGTGAGTTGATCGAATCTGCAGTGTTTGATGGATCCAGGCAATAAATGTTGCCTAGTCTCCACTAACCTCACTAACCTCAGTCTCTCAGTTTTTCTCCAAATCATGTCAAGACCACCAACTACTCTACTCCAATTGTTATACGAGTATATGCAAAATAAGCCCTTTTCTAGATACAAGTTCTTCCACCGTTTAAGAGTATATGCAAAATACGATACAACTTCATCCGCCGTTCAAAACGCATATTTAAAAGTTAATTCCAATTATGTTATAACCAAAATAGCTAAATAGTAAATGATGTTCTCCCAGCCACCCTAACTCCTCCTAGATCATCGTACAACCACGGGCCAATCAGAGCGCGGACTAGCTCTCTTGCTGTTCGGGCATTCTTACTCATCGTATTTAGCGTCGCATCGGATCAGCGCCACTCCACCGCGGGTCATGTAGAACTTGAGGTAGCGGTCATTGTAGCTGTACCACTTGTAATACTTCATGCGAATGCGGATTTTCGACTCCACTTTCACAAAGTCGAGCTTTTTTGTGTAGGATGTCACGGCTTTGGTCTCGGGATTCTGTTGTTTAGCTCGGCACTGCCATTGGTAATCGGCGTACCTATCGTAGCTTGACACCTGACAGTAGACAATGTTCGCCGCTACCTTCATATTGTCGCATTGCTTTATTACTTCAGGCACGTCCGACGATGTGTATGGGTCATCGTGCACCAGCTCCAGGTCCGTGCCGTACGGATTTCCAGTCATGTGGCAGTATATGATCACATTCGGGTCATAGTAGCCGATTCCAGTCGAGCCGAACTGGTCCATCGGAGAGTAGACAGTGTCGGTCACCGCGAGGCTGTCGTTTTGCACTTTGTACATCATGCCGTAAGTGTCTTTCACGATGATCTTCAGCTGCAGTGGATCGTCTGAGGGACATTTTTATGAAGGGTTGAGGTAGACTATCAAAACTAAGTATTGCTTATTCAAATGTTAAAAGGCAGGTAAGAGAAAAAGTGAAAAAAGACAGTATATGATATCATACGCACGAAGTAAAAAATCAGTAAATAAACTTACAGTCCATCGACTTAAAGCGCATGTTGATAGACTTGGTTTTGTGCGCAACGTCGTTTTTCGCATTGCAAGTGAAGGGCAGCTGGTGTGCGTGCTGGTCCATAATAAAAGTAATGTTCGCGTAGCTTCGGTTTCCGATCTGACCCTCGTCAGCCAACTGTTAAAATAAATTCGGAATGTGTGAAGCTAGTAAAAAACTACATTGAATTTTAGGCTTTCGCAGTGCACCACTGCATGACGGGGACAAATTTGGAACAGTAATACAACCTGGAAGGAGTTTGCCTGTGCAAGCATCCGTGTCTAATTTTACACAGTATATCTACTACCCGTGAGGGGAGGAGTGGCAGAGCGGTCTATCGCATTTACCTCTCGCACCAAGGTCCCTGAGCTCGATTCCGTGGCGAGGCCACATTCATTTAGGGTGCAGCCGCAGAGGATGCCCTTGAGGGCCAACCTCCGAGGCAAAGTGAGAGTGTACACTGCCTGACGATGAGAAATTCAGGGCGATGTACACAACTGTGTGAGTGTGTGTCTGCGTACAGTATCTGTGTACTTGTGTACTCAGGAGTCAGCGGAATGGGCAGAATTGCCTCCTTGCTTGCTGCAGGTATAGTGTCACCAAATTGTGTGCCATTGCCTTCAGCCCTCCTGCAATTAATATTATTGTTATTATTATCAATATTATTATTATTATTATTATTATTGTGGTTGTTTTTATGATTGTGTGCATCCTAAACGCCTTTTTACTGGCGGCGAATCGAACGTCGTCAATCTTGTACAAAATAATTTCAATATTTCAAGATCCAGAACACTTACAACCACGCCAGGAACTGTAGTAGCATTCTTCCCCCAAACATCCCACCAGATCTTGGCTGGCGGCACAGCGTTTTCATCGTAGCAATAGAACCACTGACGCCCGCCATTGATGAAAGTCCCCTCCGCCTTGATGTATTTCGGTACGGGCGGCTTCTCTGAAGGTGGAAATTGAAACGAAGAGTGCCTAGAACAAAGACTACATGCAACTTGTTGGTGCAAACTAGTCCAAAGGCTTGACCGTGACCTCTTTAAGGCTTCAAAAATGCCTTGCCCAAGGCCACATATTGTTTTTCTTTCGGCTGAATTTCGAACTCCAAACCTCATAGTAAGAAGTTCGAAGCTCGAACCATTGAGCTACAGCCACTAGCTCCAAAGTTACCCCTAGCTCCAGCTCATAAGCTTTCTTTCCAATTTAGGCCTGGTACCTTCGACTGCAGTGATAAAGACGTTGTATTCCATGACCTTGGAGAACTGCGCCTCGCGGCCAGGTTGAAAAAAGGTGTGGCAACGGCAATAGTACATGCCAGAGCTGTCGTGCTTCGCGCCGGTGATGTTCAAAGTCGGCTGAGTCTCCGAGTACAATGGGATCATCTTGGGCCGAGTGCGTCCGAGCAACTGTCGGGCACTTTTCAGCGGCGTGTACACCCAGGAATAGCGATGACATGGCAGCCCGTCGTCATCCAGATTGTTGCTGCTAGGTAAGCATGATAAGTTGACGCCTTCACCCTCTTTTAGATAGATGTTTCTGGTGCCTGCGAGTTTTGGCAAGACTTCAATGTCCGCTTTCTTAGAGTTAAAATTCCCCGATACTGGGCCCAGACTGCGAGCAGACGACACCGATCTTGTTGACTCTGGCTGACGCTGGCAGCTGAATGTGCCCCAGTGCTCCACGCCCAGCGGGTTCAGTACAAGATCGTCGCCATCGCGAGACACTCCAGGTGGTAGCAAGTCTGCCTCAGTCTCGTCCATCGAGCTGTAGCGCTGCTTGTTCTGCGCGCCCAGAGGATTCCCCAGCGATACCGCTGACTTTGCGTTGGCCGGCGTGAACTTCCAGTCGATGGGAATGCTGACCTCGTTTGCACTGCGGACGATCTTATTGCACTTGAGGCGCACCGCACTGCCCACAGGCTGCTCCACCTTGCTGGTTGGTGACGTCAGTTCCCAGTTAAAGGGCTGCTCTGAATGTGGGAGACAAAAGAAAAACTAAATCCAATGAAAGCAGGTCTATTGGCGATATAATTAAGACATGTGAAGTGGGTTCTGAGATTTGAAATGGTGGAGTACGAGGACATAATCGCTAAAGAATCACAGGCTAAAATTTTCTGCTCTTTCCAATGACACAACCAGCACAATTTTTAGCGAACAAAGTTTCACCAAGTAGCCATGAAGGCTATTATTTGTGACTATACTGTATTGACTATATTGTTGATTTTTTTATAACTGAACTAATATTGATTCACCAAAAAAATGGTGAATCTATTTTTTACAGAGAAATGTTTGTTGTCCTTGTCGCCAGTGTCTTCGACATGAGATTCGTACGAATTTATCTTTAGCTTGAATATTGAGTGCATTCATGCATTCAAATTAAACTGTCTAGTTAGCACACTTACGTGGCTTAAGAATGATCGGCATTCTTCGACTAACAGTGACATTGTTGACCATGTCGCTGACGTGGCATGTCCAATAGCCGGTGTCATTGTCATTCTTCATGTCGTGGACGACTGTGCCCGTAAAATTGGCGCCGTTGGCCTGCTGCTTGATGGCTTCGAAGCGCTCCGAAAGACGCCCAGTAGGGAACGGGAGCCGTGTCAACGTGGCCCTGAACTGGGCCGGTCGCGACGGCTGCATTGTGGAGTGGACGGTTGTGAGTAATTGTCAAGTTTCTTAAGTTTATGTCATTTAGAGAAGAGCGACGAACCTCCTTGGCCACAACTGAGCACTTTAGAGTGGTGGTGTCGGGGTCCATGGGATCGCTTCGCAGCACCACCCTCTTCACCGAGCTGCTTTGCACCGTCAGGTTTGAAAATGCCACTGCGGACCCCGATCGTCTGTTGAAGCCTTCGCATCTGTACCGACCACTGTCTGACGGGCTGGCGTCCTTGATCACAAGGCGGGTCGACTTCTCATCGCGCACCTGGTAGATTCGGGACGTATCTGCCAAACGACGTCCATCAGAGTCCTGCCACTCCAGCAGCCAGGCGGTGCCGTTGTAGCCGGGTTTTTGTCGCCTGACCAGGCAAGTCAGCACCACTGTACGACCGGACGGCACATTCAGGGTCTCTGGCTCCACGGTTGGAACCACGTCTGTGAATGCATCGGCCACGGAGTTGACAGTTATGGTACACAATATGCTGATCCCGGGATATTACACACAGTATAAGATCCTTAGATATGAACTGCTTTGAATCTGGTTCACTTTATATGGTTCACTTCTAAAACTTTGGATTTACACTGAACTAGTTGATTTTGTGAACCACTTATATTTTTCTTCTCCGAGAAGTAGCGTAGTCATGCAGAGAAAATTTTTGCAACAAAAATTGACAACTGTTTTTCTGCTATCAGTTTCTAGATCCAGACTAGCTAGATAAAACCTGCATGTGATGCTGCAAATTCCCATCATAGCATGGTCTAGCCTTAGTCAGCAGTGGCTCTTATTTGACCAATTTTAATATGAGCCGATCAGCTCGGCTATAAACAGCACCCATATAGGCAAAACCAGTGCACTTGATATCGCTATTATATACTTAGCACATTGAACTCGGCCATTCCATTTGAATGGCAATAGTTAGGTTAAATGTAAATGGAATGGAAACAAAGCTATTCGTTAGCTTACACTCTTCACAATCGGGTCGCTGTCCTCTTGGTCGGCCCACAATCTTGTCTGCATAGCCTTCCTCGCAGCTGAAATCGTTGAACAAGGAGAGCAAGCAGTACATGTACCATGCATGAATGAATGCTTGTTTCCCATGTAGAACTTTCGCTTTTCGAATGTGAAATCTTATCTAACCACGACTCGGCAAGTGCCTATTAGACTCTGCTGAGGTACTGAGTTTTTTACCTGATTTTCCTCCTAGACTCTTAAAAATAACGAACCATGTAATTTTATTGCTATTTTATCTTCTGTCTGAATTGAACTGGATTTTGGTCTTACGTGTCACAACCCGGAGAGTTCCTGTAGCCTTCTAGGCAGGGAACACACTTCCACCTGTTCACAGTTGAGTTGTAGTCCACAATCTTGTGGAAATCTCCGGTTGTCTTGCAGTCCTGACGATGAAATTGTTAAGTCTTGATGTAAAACATTTGAATTACGGTTTGCTGCCAAACCATTTGGTGATATCAGCTTTAATTTGAGTTTATCTTATTCCACTGTTTAGTTACCTCAGTCCAGCTTGCAATCAACATGGACTTCGATCGTGACAACTTGTTGCTAAAACAAATTCATGGTACTCCACAATTTCAGCTGCGGAGATAAAAAATTTCAAGAGCCAACTTGTTTCTTGTGTCGCAGGTTCACATGTCTTATTGAATGCTAAACAATATCTAGTTGCTATCGGCAGTTTTGCCCAGAGGTCACAGACTTCGTGTTAGATACAGCTCCTAGTGAGAGACAGCAGTCACAGCTGACATGAAATGTTTATCTCAGCGATCGCTTTGTTTTACAATTGAATATTTTTATAGCACACCTGCACACCTGTCAGTGTTGCAAAAAGCCTGAAATCGCCTGGCAATCAAAGCTTTCTGTGTGACCTCTTGCAGACAGAAAATTATTTTCGGCTAAAAGTGGCACTGTTTTAAAGAACCCTTGAAGGGCCGAAACCTAGACCGCAAATTCTGTGCAGCATGGCTGGCCTTTGTTGACACGCATTCGCTGACGATTGATGATTATTGCCACACTTTAGTCATCTAATTCTCTAGTCTAAGGTTTAATTTGTAAGCAGAGCGAAGCAGGACTGATAGCTTACAAATCGTCCGATCGTATCTTTTGGTCTATTGGCTCGAGTTTTAAGAAGTGACCTTAAGTTGAAAAAATTCTCTGCGCAAATCTGCGCAAATATAAGTAGAAAGTAGAAAGTTTATTGAAAGCTTTCACTAAAGTTTTGCAACATACAAAACTCGTGGGAATCATGAAGTCTTTATGCCCTGCGCAAACGATAGTTTATCATGCAGATTCAATCTATAGGTTGTATTGGCATATTGCCTAACGCTCTTCTAGAGATCCGACGAAGATGTTTGTGTTAATTCTGTTTGCGCAGAAAATCTATTTGCGCAATCTTTCAGGGGCCAGGTTGCTGCCCGGGCCACCGCCTGCCGCCAGCAGCTGCTGCTAAAACCTGAAAAATGCGCCCCGGCATTTTAGGAGGCCCTGGGAAGTGGGCGGCATTGCTACAAGCGCTGGTAGTGATGCAGCAGCCCACGATTTCCATGAATGGAGTGGATGAAGGCAAAGATGGAATGATGCCGACTTAATCCCGCGCTGAAGAAAGGCTGCAGTTGAGGAGGAGCGTGGGTGAAGGGCCATCGTCAGCTGCAAAGGTTGCGGAGCTGAATCAACTGCGCAGGCCTCGCTGACGCACCAGGCAGACAAAATCAATCGCTACAGTAAAAAAACGGATTGGGATCTTCAAGATTCCTAAAGAATCCGATTCTGTCGGCATTTTTCGTGTCATTTTCGAATTTGCAAAGTAAGAGAGAAAATGGGAACCTTTCTGCACTGAACGCGACCTTGGAGGCAGAAATTCAGAGCCATAATTCAGGTGAACGTCTAAAGACACTGTGCTGCATAACGTAAACTGCTGTGACCCCTGTTACGGGTTTAGTCTTTTCTATAAAAACATGGAAAAACAGCTTTGACCCTAGATTTTCTTGCTGAACCCTTCCGCCGAAATTCTGGTCTCTCTTGTCACTTGTCCTGTCCTATGCGAATCATTTGCTAAACCAGCTTTATCAGTTGTAAAACTGCTCTAAAGTGATCCAGGTGCTGGACCCAAGCCTTGCATTTTCCGAGGTTCAATTGCAAATAGCTGCTTCTCTGACAAAATTTCAGACAAAATTTTCGAACTTGCATTGAACAAGGTACTGAATCCTGTACTGCATTTGCAGTTTAGAGCGTACATTTTGTTTTATTGAAAGCGCCATCTAGTGCAAACTGCCACGAAATGTTTTCCTGTCTTTCCACTGAATTTCCCCTTTCCCCTGTCCCTCGGCTCCGAAGCTTCGTGGAACAGTTGCGCTAGCGTCAACTGTGACCGTGAAAGGGCACCCGTCTGCTGGTTTTTGGCCTTACCTCACAGAAAGCGCCCTGGTAGGGATCGGGGCAAACAGTGCAGCGCTCTACGGGAGCTGGTTCAGCACCCGAGCTGGCGGTGGCCTCCTGGTACTTGATATCCACTATGCGAACGTTCATCTGGCCCTGGAATTGGTAGATCCGGAAGAAAATTCCACGCAGATCAGCGAGGGCGGTCATCACGTCCATTCTAGTGACGGCCGAACCGTCGATGGCACGCAGGTTCTGCTCGTCGAGTGTCACGGAGAAGCGAGTCTCTGGGGCGCGGTTGGTGGTTCGGTCCCAATACACCAAGGTCTGGCCTCTCCAGCCCTGATAGTTGGATGAACAATAATGCATTTGAATGTAAATAACAGATGCCATTGTTGAGCAAAGCACTCTGATTTTCGACATTTGCTAAATATGACTGTCATTCTTCATCTCAAGCACGCTCGCTGTTACGATCGTCTTCCATTCTGCTCAGCAGTTTTTTTTCACTTTTCCTAACGGCCCCCTGTCAATTTAGCATAGACGCTGTCGCCGTACCTTGATGCCGAAGATTGGGAACGCCGTATCGGCCATCAGCGCTGTGTCCATGCGCACGTTGACTCGCACGGTGAAGCTCAATTTTCCACCGTAGGCTGCCAGCTGAAAATGAAAGTCAACACGATTTCTTTTATTTTACATCGCTAACTTGGATTCAGAGTGTCCCAGACTGTTGTCTAGCCGTACCCGCTTGCCAGACAAGCTCGTCAAGAACACGTAGGACTCGTCATCGTCTCGCAAAGCTGACGAGTCGTCTCCAGTTGGGGCCACGGCTATTTCCGCTCCGGACTGTACTGTGAGCTTCGCGTGCGAAGTAGCGTCCTCGTACACTCCGTACAGGCCCCAGCCCATCAAACGCACCGCGGATGCTTCCACTGGTACTCGCTTCTGAAGTCGTGTGTCAAATGAAACCATGTACAGTTGATAAGCATGTCGAGACAAATTTATTAACCTATTCTAAACTGATGAGAGACTTTTCTGTACCTCTTCGAAGTAAAGGCCGGCATTTTCGCAAGCATTCGATCGGTCGGAGCAGAAGCAGGGCACGCATCCATCCGGGTGGTCCCGCCTGAGACTGTGGAAGCCCGGCTTGCACTTGTCACAGTTTTCACCTTCAACGTTCGCCTGCATTTAAAGATTAAACGATTTCCTCTTTGTTTTCTAGTTGCACTTCTTGCGCTTTAGTTATGTACTTTTAGTATTGTACTCTTAGTTTTGTTTAGAATGAAAGAAATACTGCAGTCAGCTGCTCACCTTGCAATTGCAGACGTTGTTCTGGCAAATGCCACCGATGCCGCAGGTCTTGTTGCAGTCGATGCCAGTGCCGACTGAATTTCAGTTATGATCTTGTTGATAAACTTTTCATAAACTGCTATCTATCAGTATATCCATATTTTTAACTCTCATGTTGTTTAGTTATCTTAGGTGTACAACCACGAAAAATGAAAATCCGATGCAATTTCGTTATGCTTGTGGAGTATAATACAGCTGTATACCTTTTGTACTCGTACTTTAAGCTTATTTGCTATTTACTAGTTTCGTTCAGCCGATCTCTCATGATTATACTCACAAATTAATAACTACGAGTGAATTCATGGTTTGAATTCAACGCTCAGAAAAGCGAGAAATATTGGAGAATAACGAACAGCTTTTATTTATCGTTATTTTATTGAAAGATAGATTACTGCTTACCACTGCTGATTTTCGCATTCGAATTTCGAATATTGTAAAAAACTGGCTTCAGATATAAACTATTGTATTCTTTATTGCTGTCACACTCACATCGCAAACGATAGCGCGGTAAAAAAGTATAAATAGCAAACGAATCAAGCTGATTTAAGTTTGGTCTAGTAATGATTATCTACAATACATCAATTAAAACTATTATTATTTAGCGATAAAATTTCTGAATGATTTCTTAAAAGAAAAAAGTCGATATTTAATTAAAGCAGCAAGCAACTGATACAAAGTTTATTGAATAATTTTGTGCGGTTTTCATCATAAAAATGAGAGAAGTAGGAAGAAGATGTTCATTGCTGACAACCTCAGCTCACCTTTTAAAGCACTCACTTTTTAACTTATTTGTTGTGAACTTGTAAGCAGAAAGAATTTAAAAGACTGGGACTAAAGGGTAATAAACTACGAGCATATTAACTAAAATAACTACAGCTCATAATAATACTTCAATAATAGGCAACTATATATGGTATTCAGAAAATTATATTTCGACATGCTTGCACTTTAAAAGATCGGGCTGCTTTGCGCATAGATTTAGGGCGGCAGCTATCAGCTTTCGCAATTAGCGCAAAGTTATTGATTGATTTGTTGTCATTAAGTTGCGCGCACAATCGGCTTTAATTGGCCACTATAGTTGTTGAGCGGGCTTAATCATGGTTGCACTACACTCGGCGGAGAGAACAGAGAGAGGTAGAGGATAAATTGTGAGCAGTTTATCGCAAAATCGATTTATTTATTGGTTTCAGAATAATAAAAAGCGTGCACAAATCAGCTTTAATTGATCAAATTATTGAGATTTTAGAGAATCGTTACTTGTACAAGCCCTTGTGTGCAGGGCTTTAGATTAACAACTATTATCGTTTCTTGTGTATTTTCCATCGAAACGTACTAAAGCCAATACACTGCATATACTAGCAACTAGCTCACACATTGGTTTCTTGTCTTTCCACATTCATAATTTCGAGTCTATCTGCTTCCTTTTAAATGACTAGCCGCTTATTGACCATATAGCTTGCAGTCATTATCTAAACACATAGTTAATCATCTTTCTGGTTTCACTAACAGAAGAGCAAACTTTCACTCACCCTTGACGTCGAAAATCGGTGACAGCTGTCTCTTGCACTTTGTGGATGCCTCGCAGTTGTAAAGGCACTCGTCAGCGCGGGTGAAGTTCTCGATCACCAGCGTGCCCTCTACTTCGTAGGTATTGTCGGGATTCCAGCGTCGGACCACGTTCGACTCCTTCATACGCGTGTCGTCGCGCAGTTTGCCCCAGTTGCAGCGCCAGTTGATGGTCGGTCGCTCGCTTCCTTTCGCGATGCAGCGCAGGGTCGCCCGGGAGCCCTCCGGCTGCTCCTTCAGCTGCCTGCTAGTCGGCTCGGTGAGGACCAGGCTGCAGCAGTTGGTCTCGTCTTCGCTGGTGGCGCAGTCGTTCTCTGCGTCACACTCGTAGGCTCGTGGGATGCACTTATCATCAGACTTACAGCAGGTTGAATTATGTGGGCAGTTCAGCCAGGGCTTGTTGATACAAGTGTTGGCTGTCGGTTTGGGGATTGAGTCGTGTAGTTTTCTATGACAGGGGCTTCAAAGAAACAAGACCCTCGAGACCCTTACTGCACCACTCCTTGGACAGGGGCGATTCCTCATCATAGCCGTTCTCGCAGTCGTCAGTTCCGTCGCACAGCCAGTGCTTCAAGACACAGTTGCGTGCTGGCCGGGCGCCCTTCCAGTCCTTGCAGGGGACTTCGTTTGGCTCGCACGGAGCTAGACATTTGATGGTAAGATTTCATACTTGCAGTTGTATTAGCCTAAATAAATTGAAAATTTCTACTCCCAGCTCGCAGTTATTCAGTACTTCTTCAACTCACAGCACTGTGAAGGCAGCTCGTCCGACCGGTCCGCACAGTCTGCGACTCCGTTGCACATGATGCTTCTGTCACGACAGCGGTTGTCGCACATGAACTCGTTGGTCTGGCAGAAGTTGATATTAACCTCAGAAGAGCGAACACTATGGGCCTGATTGTTGACATTGTGAACGCAGAAGTAGAGGCCCGAGTTGGTTTTTGACGGGCTTTCGAGGACAAAGCGAAACATTCCTGGACCTGTCTGTACAGCAGTGTACGGTGTTACACTGGCATTGAAGGCCAGATTGACGTTCTCGACCCGAAGGCCGATGTCTTTATAGTTGGTGAAGTTGCAGATTATTTCAGTCCTCTGTCCGGCAACCTTGGCGACGTTTGCCGAACCAGTTTTCGGCGACACCAGCGAACCGTCGATCCTGATGTCTAGCGTCACTGATAACAGTTCGGATTTTTTTTTGTACTCGTAGTTTGTGGGGCACATCTAAGATTTGTTATTAGATTCAAAAAGTATGCACAAGAGATCCCTTAAAACTCTTGAAAAAAGCTCACGTGGGTCCTTAACAAGTGGTACAGGATCCGAGTATCTCCTTGTGCCAGACGGATCCACACCGGAACACCTGTACCACTGATTCACCCTACTTGGTCTGTGATAGTTGGTGCTCAGGGTAGAGGAAAAATTTTTGTGCGTAATCACCGGCGGCCCGATGGGATCATTGCGCTCATCGTTAAAGTGAAACTTGATGTCTCGGAGGCGCTTATCATGAGTGCAGTTCACGAATTGGAACCCGGGGAACGGTGACGGTCCGACTGTCACGGCTGAAAATTCAAGACAGAAAAAGCTTGCCAGTAAAGTATTTGGAATCTACTGTGAATAACAACAGAACGTACTAATCTGAATTGGCTGCTCAAATTGCAGCGTCACATAGTCAAACTCATCGCCCAGACGGCACTCCAGTCGGTAGTTGTGGAAGGGTGGATTGGCGTGAAATTTAATGATGACCAGCTGGCTGGAGACGGAGTCCTTGATAGACGTCTCGAAGCCGCCGGTGTTTCGATTCACTGGAATGTCGAAAGGTGGGCTGCCATCCGAAGGCTGAATGCGCCAAACAACGTCATTAAGCTCGCCTCCGATGGGAATTTCGCATTCCAGTTCGCTTACGGCCCCGGGTTTCTTCGACAGGTCGTAGTTCGACTTGCCGTAATCGTGAATCGTAGGAACTAAAATTTTGTTAATAAACCTTGCGTTTTTATGCCTTGCACACGAAAGTATTACGTTTTATGGACTCTGGAGAATTAGGCTCGCACACTTACCAATGACCCGGATGTCCAGAAAGGCATACTTCACTATGCCTCCGACATTGCAACGATAGTAGCCCTTGTTCCTTACATCGCAGTTCTTAACCGAGAGCACTGACGAGCTCGGGTTTTCTTGAATATCAACGTTGTCCAGTGTACTGATATTGCGGTACGAACCAGCGGAAGCGGTGTCATCACGGAATGACCATCTGGTACTGTCAGACGGGTCCACCTTGTGGCACTCGAAAGCAACCTTGCTCTTCGGTGTGACGAAAATCGGGACGCTGGCAACATCCACCGGCACGGGCCGCATTCCGTCTGAAAAGTTGTAACCGTGCATGAAACTGTAGTCAGTACTATGTATGCATGAAACTGTAGTCAGTACTATGTATGCATGAAACTGTAGTCAGTACTATGTATGCATGAAGGCATCGAATAAAAATTCAGAGTTAGAAACTATAAGCACATACGCTCGTAGACATTGGTCATTCGGCCGTCAATGACTCGCTGAACGGGATCTTTCACAACTTTGAAAAATATGGCGGTATTCGATGGACTGGCTGAATCGGCGCACTTGTAGTACGTAAATCCAATGCCGTATTCTCTGCTCAGCTCTGAGTAGGGTAGCAACAGCTGCGGGCCCATCTGCCCGCTGATCTCGTCGAAACTAAGCGTCACATCGTTGTACTTGTACCACCTGTATGACCCGCCGCTGCTCAGCGCGATCGTGCAGGTCAGAGAGGCGTCTCTATTCACCGAGACCGATGTCTCGATAATGTTACTCGTCGGTGGCACTTGAAATAAAAATATTGCGGTTGAAAATGAGTATTGAATGGGTTAGCAGAATTAATTAAATTAGTTGACTCACAGTCGGTGATGACGAACAATGAAGCCCTGTACAAATTCGGGGACACGGGCGGGTCGGTCATGCAGTAGTAGGAGCCGAACCTGCTCTTGTCGTTCTGGCTTAAAATCAGCAGCGGCGTCACGCTGACAACAAGGCCGTCCTTCACCCAGGCCTTGAAGCGTCCTGGGGACGACACCGTGCAGTTAATCTGGATCGGGAGCTCATGAGCCTGGTAACGGTAGATATTCTGCACCTGGAACTCGACAAACATTGGTTGGTTGACGGCCAGACCCTGGGCGTTGGCACTCATTGGAGACAACAGAAGGCCAAGGAATAGGCAGGCCAGGACAACTGCTGGCTGGCCCATGGCTTTGCGCTGCTGGTTGAAAATAATTTCTAGTTAATGCCTAACAGATCCTCAAAGATTGAAGATAGAACTCCGGCGCCTAGATTTCTGCTGCAAGTGTCCATATATTTCTAGCAACGGGTCTTATAGTGGACCCGTTCACACTGCTGAGGTGGAGAGCGAGGGGCGACAACCAATAGAGCGAGTGCTTCGCTGGTCGCTATTGGCTGGAGCTAAGGCATGCGCATCAGGAATATCTGGAAGTTCAACTCTCTTGTTGAGGGAGGCGCACTGGTCTGCGCCCCGCACAGTTTTGGTCCATTTGTAAAAATGGAATTCAAAACTAAGCATGTGAAGTGTTTTAAAATGTCTGACCTATTACAGCACTAAAACAAATACATTACTGAACTGCACTGGAATCGACGAAAATATGTGAAACTCTTTCTGGGCTAAGAGCTGATCATGCGAATCTTCGATCAAAGTAGGAATAATGAACTTTATCGTAATACGCTCGTGTACAAGAGTACGATATTACAGATTTAAATACCCTCATCGTTTAACTAATTAAGCCAGCATAAGGCATGAATAATTTATTGTGTTCACATAAATTGGACCTCAATTCAACAAATTTTATATCCTCATTAAATATAAAATCGAGTGTCTACCAAATAGGCATTTTTACGAAGATGATCCGAAATACGTTGCTAAGAACCTAGACCCAGACAGGAGTAAGTGGAGACAACTCGAACAAGCCGGCGATGTGGAGAAGAATCCTGGGCAGAAGCGTAGAGAGGAGTAAGAAATGACGAAGTGCGCGGAATGTAAGGAAAAGCTTAGGATGACCCCATGGCGAGCAAGATGCAATGCGTGGCCTACCAAGCCCCGTTAAAGACTGGTAGTAGGCGCATACAGTGCACTGACTGAAGCAAAGAGAACCACCAGATGCTCTGGGGAGTCCAGGAAACAGCAGAGAAACTGTTGGGACGCGCAAACGTGGGTGTGCTAGAGTTGCACGGGCAGGTAGCCCGTGCAAGAGCCTGCCGCAGATACCCGGCGTCTCCGTCAAGACCAAGGAAAAGTGCAAACTGTGCAAAGCGATGTTCCGGACTAGATACAATCCGCTGAAGTCCCCAAGCTGCAAAGGGCTGCTGCATGCGGCTTGCTCGGGGAAAAGTAGGTACGCCAAAGCCTACGCCACCTGGATGTGCCGAGAATGCATGGACCTGGCCAGCGGAAGAACGGACAACATGATAGAGACACCGAGAAAATAGGAAGAGGGCGAAAAACAGCTCGCTAAGGATGTGGAAGTTATCGAAATCCGGCCGCGCAGACGGAGCTCGAATGGTGAGCGGAGATCGTCGCCAAGTAGGGAGTAGTAGGGAGGGAGGCTGTCGAGCAGAGTGGGAAGTCAAATGAGGCTGCCGAAAATTCGATTAAGAAAAGCGGCCAAGGAATGCAGCGACCCCTCCATGTCGCCATGCTGTGTCTGCGGGAATAAGGTCGAAAAGGAATGGAGCGTAGTGTGCTCTGAGAGCGGAAACAGGTGCCATGTTAAGTACGCTAAACTTATAGCTACGCAACTCCGGACAGGTAGCAAGAAGAAATTGGCTACCTGGAAGTGTCCGAGGCACGAGGACGGACCAGTAGTCCGCCAAGTCGCGGAAGACTCCTTGCAGCAACCCGACGAAGAACGACCCGATCAGATCAAGGCCGAACAGAAGTGGCATGGCGCGGAGTGCTGAGGCAGACTTGGGAATGCTCACCTCGAGTGCCATTCGTGCGGGTCAAAAGTCCACCAAGGATGCGCTGGCAGTAGGGTGCTGTAGAAGCGGTGGAAGGAGCAGTGCGGATGGATTTGCCTACACTGCAAGAGTAGCAAGGGGGAGAGGAGGGAAGAGAAAGTGGACAGCAAGCATAAGGAGAAGACCAAGACAGGAAGGATCACCATCATACTGTGGAATTGCGATGGCTTAAGCCCCAAGATGAATAACATGGCTGCACCATGGAAAGCCGACATCATCGCGATCCAGGAGACGAAACTCCGTTCAGAGGATAAAATACCACGTATGCCGGGATACCGGACCATCGGGAAAGACAGGGACAGGGCGCAAGCTCGCGGCGGCGGACTGGCCTTTTTCGTCAGAGAAGACCTGCCGTTTAGTATATTCGTATTGGAGACCGGGAGACCCGCGCCAGACGGCCCCAAACACCCAGGAGTCGAGCAGGACGAGCCAGGGAACAAAGGCGACCTGGAAGCTCTTGGAATCGAGATCCACTGGCCAGAAGAAATTATACAGTGCTTCTACAACCTTTATCCGCTATGGGAAAGGGGCAGACAGGACAGGGTCCCAGAGCAGATGAAGGATCGCGGACGATGGCCAGGCTTGGTGCCTGTGGGACCTGAACGTCCACATCCCATCTTGGGACAGCAACACCGTGGAAAACATTCGACGAGAGGCCTGGGAAGAATGGATGGCCGAGCACGCCATGCGGCGCTACTCAACGACGGTAGCCACACCAGACGAGGTAGAGCAGGCCAGAGCGACAGCACGCCAGACATCTCATGCTGCAGCTCTGCGGTGTGGAAACAATGGAGCCCTACCTGGAAATGCCTCAGACAGACGGGATCCGATCACACCCCGATCATCATACAAGCCGGGCACCGCAGCAAGGAGGAGGCCGGGCCGACGAGGTGGGCATGGAACTGGCGGAAGGCGGACTGGACGGCGGCGATTATGGCGGCTGCAGAGGAGATCGACCTACAATGTGAGACTAAGGACCTGGAGAACGCCATCAGAGAGAATATTCTGGATGCAGCCTACAAGTGGGGGGGGGACTGGTCACGGGCAGGCCGCCAGCGGTAGATATGGAGATGCCGGAGATAGCCGAGCAGAGAGATAAGGTGATGTGGTACAGAAATGACGAACACCAGGTTGAAGAAGCTCAGGAAGCAGTGGAGAGAGCGAAGGAAGAAATCCGGAACATCGAAGTGCGGAAATGGACAGAGAAACTGGCAGGAAGCACCGCGGTGAACACAATGTGGCAACTGGTGAGAAGTTGCCCCGGAAGTGCCCCAAGGGCCCCGGCTGAGGTGGTTACGCACAAGGGCCGTAGGTATAGCCCGTAGGTAGCCTAGAGAAAAGGCCACAACGTTTGCCACGGAGTACGCGGCTGTAAGCAACTACCAGATCAAGAAAAAGGACAGAGCGCTCAGAAGAAAGGTCGAACGGACGCTCAAGAGGACGCAATCAGGTCGTGACGAGGGATCTGACATTACCTGGGTGGAGGTATACAAGCACTGGACGAAATGCACGGCGGAAAAGCTCCCGGACCAAACAAATTCCACCCGAGGCTGCTCAAGGAGCTGGTCACGCTGGGTGTCAAGCCGGCCTCGCCCGCCCAACCTACTGCGCCATCGCAAGCTATAAACGATTAACTTTCCATAACATTCCATAACTTTCCATAACTCCATAACTTTCCATCCAAAACTTTCCATAATCATCTTATTATTATATATTATTATTATTCATTATTGTGTTACATACCTTTGTTATAATGTACGTTTTCCTGTAAATGTGACTAAGTTAAAATATTTGATTTATTGGTATAAAAAAGAGAATTGGGTCGCATCACTCAGGTCTGCGTCAACTAAGTACTGAATTCACCGCCACTTGATTTCACCGCTTTTTGAAACAAACTTTTAACAACCAAAACTATATAAAATCGATTGCGCAAGTTAATTTAGAGATGCGCCTAAACTTCTAGCACTGCGCGTTCCGTCGGGGCTGCATAAGAGCGATTTTTTGTTTTATTTTAGGCGGTGAACCGGCGGTGAACTAGATAAATGTAAATTATTTTTTGCGCGTAATTGCGCATGAAAAGCGGTGTTGCATTTTAAGTTTACACGCCTTTGCGCGATCCTTTTAGCATCTCAGAGTCGTTTTATATGCCTTTGGCTTCATGAAATTGCCTGTTAAAGTATTTTATTTAAAACAAAGCTGGCGCGAATTCGAAATCAATACACATGCTCGCGGAAGTCAGATTGAATTGAAACATCGACTTATTGATTTATCTCGTATGTATGCTCTTAAAAGTAAAAAATACATTACAAAGTTATAATTCTAAAAATTAAGTGTTTAGTAGAAATGAGAATAGTTTCTATATTGTCTTGAACTAGATTTCTTGTATAGCTATCTTATTTAAGTTAATATCAACATATGTACAATTCAATTTAAGTAGGCTATAATTCCCTATTATGGTACAAGAATAGACCTTGGGCCCTAGCATTAGTTAATAAATAAAATTCGCATAAAAAGCATCGTTTATTAAGAATACTGCTGGCTAGAAAGGGTGAGCTGGGTATTTGTAGTATTTTGAAAATCAGCGATACATATTTGGATTGTATAGTATAGGCCTACTGTATTTCTATGCTATGCTAGGCCTACTGTTAAGAAGGTCAGTAAATTAGAATATATCAAAAAAAGTAAAATATATAAATATAAAACAAATATAATATACTTGAAATTAGTCATGTTTAAGTTGGGTCTACTTGTTCTTTTTGTTTTGTTTTTCTTCTTTCAAAAAATACTTTTATCATAGCTATCCAGAACATTTTACTTTATTAAAATTGACATATTTGGAAAGATGATAGGCCTATGTGTACATTGTCATCATCTCAATCTCATCTTATATGTACAAGCTACAACAGATGTAGGCCTAGCCTTGTGATTAGAATGTAGGACTCATAACTTGAAGTTCAATTCCTGACTCACTGGAACAATTTGTGTCCTTTTGCTTATGTTTAACTCTATTTGCTATAGTTCACCTAGCTCTTAAATGGGTACCAACATTAGCTAGGGTTAGGTGTATTTGGCCTAAAAAATTCCATCACAATATAGTAATTAGTTTTTTGTTGTGAAAGGCCCAAAACATAGTTGTAATATATTTATGTTTCCAAACTGATAATACAACATGCCTGAGTACTTATTGCTCCTTAAGTAAATATTTGTTTGCATTTGTGTGATACTGCTCAGACAAGCCAAGCTTATGTTTCAGATATAACAATATCAGAATTCGAAGTGGCCAAGGTTGTATTCAGTGCCCTGATGGTGCTAACACTGGCAGCAGTATCGCCTATGATGACGTCCTCCAGCAAGATGCCACTGTTCCTACCAAGACCATAAACTGGTTTGGATCAGTACCCAGCCACAGCTGGTTGTGTGAACTGAATTAACTATTGACCAAGCTCATTGTATTTATTTTTTTTTCTATACTTTTTCTTACTTTTTCTAATCTCTATGGTTAATCCCTTGCTGCTTCTTTAGGGACTTATGTTGGGTATGCAGCTTTCATTCCACCATTAGGGCCTTTAGCCTGCCCGAATGGGCCTGTTAGCTGTTATGGAAAGGTGGCTTGTTTACAACTCATACCAAGTGTAACTTTTTCAACCTTGCGAGTAACCTCATTGTTGTTATTGATTCGTTGGCCACGCTGTCTAAAGAATTGAGTGTCGTTTTCTTAAGCTATACTTTATGATAAAATATACTTCAATTATAGTGCTTACGTTTTATTCCTTTGTTTTTCGCCTATCTAGCAGCTTCACGGATAATTATCTTGCTGTTTCTCCCAGACATGTTTCTTTTTTTCTTGATGTGATTAATATTGAATGGATGTAAAGTGCATTTATCAAGTAGTTGCAAATCTATATCATAATTTCTTTCAGCATCAGGGTTATTAAGAGTTCTTATGTTGACTCACATTCCAGTTTTAGCGCGAAAAGAAAAGAAAGAAGACGTACAGTTGAAGGGGCTGTCTCTGCAATTCATTTAAAGCAACAAAAGCTCTATTTTACTCATGCAAAACTTCTCCAGGATGCTTATGCCCTACTGATCTAAATAAGAGGGGTGTACCTAAGTTCTTGTACTTTTGCATGCTGCTAGAAACTAATTAACATATCCTCGAAATCTTAGTGTGTTCGAACAGCGGCTGTTCAAACATTCTATTCATTGTCATTCTATCACTTGGTGTAACAACGCGTTTTATTTATTTAAAAGTTTTAAAATTCCTTTAGTGAATCGATCAAATTCATAATGTGAGACTCACGTCATGCAGCAAACTGCCAAGAACTGTCAGAACTCTACTACAACCTTATATAGAAATTGGTAGTTAACCCAGCCACTGAAAACATGCATGTTAAAGCTTTCACGCGTCCAAAAGCTGGCTGGTTATTGTAATCCAGACTTGAATCAACTGCGTTCACTCATTTCACGCATTTCTTACTCTTAACTCAAGGGTCACCATTAAGTTACAAGACACTAAGATTAAGAATGCGACATGTCCCAAGAAGTAGAAAGCTTGACCATGCTATGAAGCATCGATGGAAACCCCAGATTTCCAAACCCATTAGACAGTGAAAATATTCAGCAAATAATACTGAAACTTTGCATACTTTAGCGATAAATTAACTAATTATCTCCAGCACTGAAACTGAACTGACGGAATCCATCTGCTAGGGTTATCCCAAAAATAAGTTGCAATGAACAATAAAATCCAACAGTTGGAAGACTCTAAGCTTTGAAAGTAGTCAAAAGATTCCATATTAACTTTAAAAAATTGCCGTCAGGTCTGCCAGCCCGAACTCACATCGGACAGCAAAGGCAGCATCGCAGCAATCGATTGCCAGATGCCGCAGAGCTGAGGAATCACTGTTGTTGATCTGCTCCACAGAGGCAAACGTTGACCACGAGGGTGCTCCTTCATTATAAAAAAATGTAGAAGTCCGTTGCAGGTACCAAATCGGGTGAATTGCGTGGTTGTGCCAAGACTGTTGTGACTGCTAGCCAAATGAGCTCCCCGACGATGTCGACTTGAAACCGTCTCCACGGGCCGGTTGGTAGTTCTGGGGTTGACCAGGTCACCTAGCTGGATCAGTTTAAAACGCCTTCTCAGACAGGATGCAAGTGTTTCAGTTCCTCACGAATGCTCCCACGTCGCAGTCAATGCGCAGCCACGAGACGATATCGTGGCTTCGCGCCTTGACTTTCGCCACGCCGAGAGGTAGCATTGATGCGCCTCAGTCAACAACAGGTCACGGAGAGAGACTGGGTCCGTGTCGTTCCTAGGAGTCTCGATGGGCCATCAGTTAAGCACGAACTGAACGACTCGCTGAGTTGACATGGTCATCGATGACCGCGATGTCGTCCTGATAGTGCATAAAGCCACCTTCCAGGATCTTACCGATGACCTTCTGGAAGGCCGCCAGAGCTGAGCCGATTCCAAACGGCATTAACTTGAATCGGTACAGGCAACATGCTAGATTAGGTGTGGAAACAGGTCAGGTTTTTAACGTCGTCACGCAGCGGCAGTTGCAGGTAGGAGTACGACGGTTGAGGGTGATCCGCGAGAAAATAAACTCGTGGTAAACTCGGTAACTAGGTCAGCGAATGTCGGCAGTGACATAAATGGGACAACCGCCATGTTGATGCTGCGTAGGTCGATGCTGAGACGAAGCTTCCCGTCAGAGTTCCTGGCGCAGGTGAAATCGGATTGTCAGTAAGTAGCATCAACGTCAACCAGCTCGATGATGACATCCTCCTTCCACACTTCATCTCTGCGGCACTTGTTGCAAGGCGAGTGCCAGCCGGCGCACCCGCTGGGCTACCGACGGCACTCTCGGTTCCACCTTGGGGTGGTGGCAGAATCCCTTTATCTCTCTAAGACCCTTGCCTAAAGTATGGTACTTGGAAGGAATCTAAACTGACAATTTAAGTGAACGACGGAAGCTGGACGCCATCAAACTCGACCTGGCGTTGATCTCGCCAGCGACGCTCATGCTAGAGCCGTTGTAGGACAGCAGTTTCTTCTAGGACGGGCGCAGATAAACTCTAGATCCGAAGGTTCTGAGGCTTATCTGCACGCTGGGGATGGAAACTTAGGTGGCTGTGTCCAACCAATAACGGAATGCTGCGATCGTGGATCCTTATGTTGACTCTCTTTTAACCGCATTTCTTGCTCGACTCGACAGCGAAGATGCTCTGTTGGCTGAAGCTGTATATTTCGACGCGTTGCCGTGGTGCTGCTCTTGCACACCTTGGCGAAGTGGTTGAGCCTGTCGCACTTCGTGCACGCCTTCCCACGTCCCGCGCAGTGCAGATCACTGCCAGATATTAGACCGCCATTTCCACCATAGGTGCTGTCTGGATTGCCAGCGTACGTGAGCTCATTTTACAGGAGAAGTCATTCGCGCACCTTTATGGAGATTATCATGGAGTATTCCGAACTGGCAGTTCTTGGCGGCATGGCGTAGATTTGCAACGAAGGCTTGCTCGCCTTCACCGCTTCTCTGGACATATGGAAGTCAAAGAAGATGTTGTGCATTACCTTCAAGGAGCACTGCTTCCGTTAAACCTTCTCATGGTTCACTAATACCCTCGGAGACTAGTGAAAAATTCTTGGACATCGATGGCATACTTATTTTCATTGTTTAAAATGTCTTTTTAAAGGTAACCAAATGTGTGTTGCGCATGGGTTTTAATTCATGCTTTCTGTTCTTTTTGCTGCTTTCGCGCATCAATAGCACTTTATCTAAAATTCGTGGACTCTACGGAGACATCATTTTAAGCTGAAAATTTAAAATACCGCTTTTAGTTTTGAAGTGCATGGATTTATTGTTACCTAATTCATGACAATACGAGCGTGCGATGTAATATAGGAGCGTAATATTTATCAAATAAACCCTGGATTAGTCGTAATGTAACAGTATCACACCTAAAACTTGATCTACACAGTTTCAAGTCGTAGCAAAAATATAGGACTAATCATTGCATGCTCTGCATACCATCGGTCATGGTGAGATCAGCATTTCAAAGAGAGAAACGAACATAAAATGCCGCATCGGAAAACTAGGAATTAAAAAAATGTGATTTCCTATTTAACGTCAAATGTGAGTACGTATTGCGCTGTACCTTATTTAAGTGAAATGATTCTTACACAAGGAAACAACCGTAAGCCATTTTTTCAACGACACCATAATCCTCATTAGACATGAAGTAGTTTTTAGCTGCATGCAAAATTGTTAAGATAAAAATGAAAAGAAGTATCCAAGTCGACAGAAGATTGACCTGGGTGCTTAATCAAGATCAGCAAATAACTTGTTTTGCTACGGACGACGTACTATTAAAAGTATCACTTATGCAATCAGAAAGCATAGAAAAGCCCGGCGCCTATAATTACAAGGGGTGTTCCATATGTAACATTTATGCGACCTTTCCTTTCAGACATCTCCTAGTGTCCGTGACAAGCACGTGCTGCAGGCACTGCAAATTTTGACGGAATCATCAGCATTCTCTGGCTCCGATTTTGTTACATCTGCTCCTTCAAGTTTGGCTTACAGCGCCCTCGCAAGCCAGTTAGATGCACTTTTTCCTGGACAGTATGGCGAAAGGGATTTAAAAACGATTCGATGCGACGTTCAACAGAACAGAAGAGAACTTAGGAGCAAAATCTCACTAGTCTTGTCCTGTGTGGACGAGCCGCCAGAGGAGCCTGCAGAAGCTGCTGATCTACAGCTACCAGAAAGTGATTCATATTTCAACGTCGCTGAAATCGACGCATTAAATAGTTACTGGACTGACCTTGAGCAGTCTGGCTCAGCTGAAAACGATCGTAGGAAGGCGCAGGATAATATATGCTATAATGTAATATCAACTATTCAAACGACATATGTGAAAAGTTGCAGCCTCAGTGTAAAACGAAGCCACTTTGACAAGCACGGTGCTCGTACCGTCATTTACGTTTTAAAATGTTCTGTGGCATTATCGGAAGAATCCGGCGTTTGCCCAGGACAATGGCAAGTGCGAGTCAAAGCCTCTCGCGTATTGATAAGGTGCATCACAGAGCCCATAGACCACGATTTTAAGGCTGGAAAAGTGCGCGATAAAAGCTTGAAACGAAAAGTACAGAAACGATCGATTGCTGCGTTACAGGCCTCGGTTGCTGCATCTGCTCACGATGCTCGTGACATGCCGTCTAAAAAGACCTTAATTAACATTCGGCAGCATGAGAAGTCCAAACAAAAAATGTGCAAAGACAGTTCTACTCACGATCTGATGCTTCGTATCGCACACTCAGAAACGCTATCAAAGTATGTGCAGTATACGCAATTTTCAGGAAATTTAACGCTTCTCGTCATCGCCTTGTCTCACCCTGAGTTGACGGCAGGCGTCTTTTATGCGATGAAGAAAGCAAAAGTTCCCATAAATCTAGCTATTGACTCAACTGGCGCATCAATTGCTACAAGTAGCTGGCCAGGCTGTTTGCCTAAAAGAGTGTTCCACTATGCTCTTGTACTACCCTCAAAAGGTCAATCATGCTTGCAGGTTTCTTTGTTAGACGTGCTGTCGTGCCTTCATGATAAAGTTCAACTTACCAGCATTCTAGCTAAGTGGTGGCGAACTCTACAAGATGTCCCTGGCTACGGCCTTTTAAGAGTGGCAAAGGTAGTGACCGATTTCAATTGGCCTACTTTGCATGCCTTATTGCAGGTATTTAACGGTTTGAGTATTGAAGAATACCTAAATTGGTGCTACCTTGTTGGTCTGCAAGACGATAACGGACAATCAGGTGTGCCATCTTGGCTACGTGCTACGTTGAAGCAGGCACGTGAACGAACCGCTATCATGCTTGGTCGTAGCCATATTATGAATGAAGTTCGTAATTGGCCGGAAGTGAGGTCTGCACAGCCATCTGCCCGAGTGCTGTACCTGCAAGGCTTTGCTCTAATCGTCGCAAGCACAACAGTCATGGAAGGGCGCGTCAGTCTGCAGAATCTACTGCATATCCTTCTTGAACGAGATGCCATGCAAGCGCTACCATACATTCAATCCGTGCGCAACCAACAGGTGGACGACTCAATGGATCCAGTACTCTTAGAGCGTTCGGACGAAAGCAGTGATGAGGAGAAATCAAGGGCCACAATTCGTGCTTCCTCACGTTTTTACCACGAAGCACGCGAATTATTGCAGAGAGCAACTGTCTCATGCCATCAAGTTTCTATGAATGATGTTGTGATGGTTAATGCGTACATGAATGAAGCCTTGGCGAAAAGAATTGTGGACTTGTATGCATTCTTTCCTCTATTCAGTAGTATGATGGAAAATGCAGAACGCCATTTTACTCGAAGAGTGTCCCACGTAGTAGATTTCCGCAACACCGAAGGAAGTGTTGAAGTGTATCACAGAACAGTTCGAAGGGATGTACTTGGAGGCAGATCGCGAACCCTAATCGATGTCTTAACATTATTGGAGGAGTTTACTCGAGGGCGTTTACGCTATCGGCTTATTGCTGGAAATACCGAGCTACGCTCTGCTGGAGATGTCGATTTGGATGCGTCATTGGCATCTGACGCCGAGCAAATGTCTATGCAGCGGGATTTTATTGCTGATGAAAATTCTGACTGTAGAGCTGACCCCATTTCTGTGGCTGCTACCCACCTACATACTAATAGTCCTCACAGCACCGCTGACCCCGACGTTGAACAAGGCACTATCTCCGACACTGATCGGGATCCTGCTTGCGGGACGGGTCGCGGCACTCACTGCGGCCCTGGTGCTGGAGCTGACTGCAACATTGGTCGTGGCGCTGACTGCGGCACTGGTGGTGGCGCTGACTGCGGCACTGGTGGCTCTGACTGCGGCACTGGTGGTGGCGCTGACTGCGGAATTTATCAAGGCACTAGTCGCGATACTGGTCGCGGCGCTGTGAGTGGCGCTGGTCGCGGCGCTGGTCGCAGAGCTGGTCGCGGAGCTGGGCGCGGCGCTGGGCGCGGCGCTGGTAGCGGCACCTGGTGGACCCCGGAGGTCGAGGACGCCGTGAAGAGCCGTCGGGCCGCGCGGGCCGCCGCCGCTGCCGATCCGAACGAGCGGCCGGCTTGGAACAAGGCCAGCGCAGACGCCAAGAAGATCATCGCCGACGCCAAGCGCGACAGCTGGAGGGCCTTCGCCGGCGAGGTGGCAGCGGACACAGACCACTCCAAGATCTGGAGAGTCGTTCGCTCCCTTGACGGCAGAAGCAACAACCTGCAGCGGGATGCAGCGCTCCGTGTGGGCCAGAAGCTCTACGTCCGACCAAAGGACATCGCCGAGGCTTACGCCAAGGAGTACGCCGCCGTGAGCCGCCTTCCGCAAGACCGCAGGACGCGCATCCTCCGCCGCGAGAACCACCGCAGCCGCGCCGCCGCACAAGCTGACAGCCCGGAGGCAGGAGACTTTAGCAAGCAATTCTCGTCTCGCGAGCTGGACAGAGTCCTTCGCTCCCTCCCGGCCAGGAAAGCCCCAGGACCAGACGGCATCTGTGCCGAGCACCTGCAGCACCTCGGCCCCGCCGGTCGCCGGGCGGCTCTGCACGTGATCAACCAGTCCTGGGCAAAGGGGGAGGTCCCGTCTGCGTGGCGACGCGCCTACGTCGTGCCGATCCTGAAGAAGGGCAAGCCGGCCGACGTGATTGGCTCCTACCGGCCGATCGCCCTGACCTCCGCCCTGGCCAAGCTGGCCGAGCACCTGGTCCAAGCGCGGCTCTACTAGTGGGCCGAGTCCCGGCAGCTGCTGCACCCGGCTCAGGCCGGCTTCCGCAAGCGGCGCTGCACCGAGGACCAGATCGCCAGGCTCACCCAGCTCATCAGTGATGGTCACCAGGCCAGCCCCGCCCGGCGGACTGTCGTCGTTCTGTTCGACTTCCGCAGGGCGTACGACACCGTCTGGAAGCAGGGCCTGCTGCACAAGCTCCACGCTGCGGGCATCCCGGCTGCCGGGGTCCGCTGGCTCAGCAGCTTCCTGGCCCACCGAAGGGCCGCCGTCAGGGTCGACGGCGCGACGAGCAGCTGGCGACTCTTCCGCGAGGGCTTACCACAGGGGAGCGTTCTTGCCCCGCTGCTCTTCGCGCTATTCATTAACGACCTGCCGGACCAGCTGCCGCCCGACTGCACGCCGCTCCTCTACGCGGACGACCTGGCCATTGCAGTGCAAGGCCTGACTGTGGAGGAGGCCGAGGCGAAAGCGCAGCGGGCCATCGATGCGACGGCCGAGTGGGCAAACAAGTGGCGGCTCCAGCTGGCGCCGAAGAAGTGCGCCGCATCCCTGTTCTCCACCACCGCAGGTGAGGCCAGCCGGGAGCTGCGGCTGCAGCTGAACGACGCCCCCCTCGCGACGGACCGCCAGCCCCGGTTTCTCGGCGTCATCCTGGACCGCCTGCTGAGCTTCACCGCGCACGCCGCCAACGTCGCAGGCCGCGCCCGCGCCCTGTGCGGCGTCCTGGCCGCGCTCTCCGGTAGCAGCTGGGGCGCCAAGCAGACCGACGTGCGCCGGCTCTACACTGCCTACGTGCGGCCGGTGCTGGAGTACGCGGCCGGCGCCTGGATGCCGTCGGCCTGCAAGACGGCCATTGAGCAGCTGGACCGAGCCCAGCGCCTGTGCGCGCGCGTCATCACCGGGTGCCCTCGGAACACCAGGTCGGAGGTGCTAGAACGAGAGGCCGGCCTGCCTTCGATGGCGGTCCGCGCCGAGATGCACGCCGGCCTTCTCCTCGAGCGCGCCCTCAGGCTCCCGCCCGACAACCCGCTGCTCGCCTGCGCGGCCGCCGAGGGCCCACGCCGCCGCCTCCAGAGCGCCCGAGGCTGGCGGGAAACGGCGACCAGAGTCAGCACCGACGCGGGCCTGAGCGGCTACCCGCGCGAGCCCGTTTGCGTTGTCCCCGCGACGCCTCCCTGGGCCAACCTGGACACCGTCACCTTTGGTCTGCAGCTGTCCGCCCCCTCCTCCCGGTGCGACCCGCCTGAGGCACGGAGAGCGGCGGCTGAGCTAACGCTGGCAGGCCTGCCGCCCGCCCGCACGGCCATCTGGACCGACGGAGCGGCAAAGGATGGCGTCTCGGCCGGCGGCAACGGCGCCCTGGTCGAGCCCGACACGGCACTGTGCGTCCCAGCCGGCCACGTGACGTCCAGCTTCCACGCTGAGCTGGTGGCCATCGCCGAGGCCCTCCAGTGGGTGTTGGCGGCACCGGACCCGGCCGAGCTGTCGCCGGTCCGCGTGTGCTCGGACTCCCTGAGTGCGCTGGCGGCGCTCGAGTCCGGCCCCGGCTCGACGGGCGTCACCACTGCCGATGCCATCTGGGCCAGCCTCTCCCACCTCGCAGCCGGAGGCGTCGCTGTCCACCTGCAGTGGGTCCCGGGCCACGCGCGCGGGCATCCCTGGCAACGAGGCGGTCGATGCCATTGCCAAGCGCGGCTCCGCGCTGCCGCAGGCTGAGGCCCACATCCCGATGGACCGCACCAGCTGTACCGCGCGGCGGCCGCCGACGCTGCGGGCACGAGCTCGCTGCCCTGGCACGCCGCCTGCACCTCGGGCCACCTGCCGCCTCCTCCGCCGACTGACCTCTCGCGGCGGCACGAGCGGCTGATCTGCCAGCTGCGCGCCGACCGCTGCCATGCCCTCCGGGGCTTCCAGGCCGCGATTGGCGCCCCGGTGGCCCCCACCTGCCGACTCTGTGGCGAGGGCGACGAGACGGCGGCCCACGTGCTCCTCGCCTGCCCCGCCCTGACCGCCCACCGCTGCCGCCTCTGGGGCCCCTGCCCGGAGCCCGCTGCGGTCTTTGAATGCTGTGCTTCCGTGCTGGCCCTGCTTGGGAAGGCGGGCATCATCTGATGCCAGGTGCCATGGGCCCTGGCCCGCGCACGCCCGAAGAAGAAGAAGACCGCTAAGCACTTCGTCAGCATCTGTCCTGCCTTTATGCGGTACAGAATTACTTACCTCGGGCCGAACACATGCATCCAGAAAGCGTGTAAATACGAAAGTTTCAATCTCGTTGATAGGTAGACGTAGATAGGGACCACCCTGGCCATCTCCACGCTCATGACGGCGCGTTTAGCGGAATGGGCGGCATAAGACAGCCCGTGGAGACAGCTTTAAGGCGACATCGTCGGCAAATGAAGCTCATTTGGCTTGCAGCAACAACAGTCCTGGCACAACCACACAATTCACCCGATTCTGGGAAGTAGAGCCCTCGTGTTTAACGTTTGCCTCTGTGGAGCAGATCCAGAACTGTGATTAATGAGCTCTGTGGCATCTGGCCATCCTGCAGCGGCTGCGATGCTGCCTTTGAAGTGAGTTCGGCGCTGGCAGAAAGACTTTGTGGCATTTTTGGAGCAAATATCATTTGACTATGCTTATAAAGTTTTAAGTCTTTACTGCTGGCTTTTATTTTTCACCGAAAATGACTTGGATGCCGATCGATCGGAGTAACGTTGAGCTTTCTACTCCTTGGGTCACATCCAAAATCTTAGTGATTTCTAGTAATGTAACTTCATGGTGACCTTTCGAGTTAAGCGCTCGAAATGCGCTATTACTTCTGAACGCGGTTGAAACACAGCCACACTCAACACGTTGAGTCTGGAGTACAATGAAAGGCTGTCCAGCCAGTCAATGCTTTAACTGCTTTAACGGTGTCGGAGTTTACTCTATATTGTTTAACCAGTTGACTCCCAATTTCTATACCATTATAGAGATCCGACAGTTCAGCTGTATGAATTTGATCTTACATCAAATGATAGAATTACAAACCCGCTGTTTAACTATACAAAGATCGTGAAGATATGTTAATTAGTTTCTAGCAGCCACGCAAAAGTACGAGTACAATAAATTATTGAGCCCCCCTCTTGACTCGGTCTGTAGGGCATATGCACCCAGTGGAAGTTCGGCTGAAATAGAGTTTTTTTGCTTTAAACGTGAAGACAGAGAGACCTTTTTAAATGTATGTTTTCTTTTTTAAGGAGCGCTAAACCTGGAATGGGAGTCGACAAAAGAACTCTTTGATGCTGAACGAAATGCTGATACTCGTATTGATTTGCTTTTGATTACTTAATAGTCGCATTTTACACAAATTCGGGAAAAACAGCAAGTCAACTCTATTATATCTGCTATATATGCTAAATAATAACGGAATAAATCTAAAGCACTAGAAGTGTAGTATATTTTAAATGTCTAAAATGCCTTTTAATTTGACAGGACGACAAACAACACAATAGGTTCGGCAGTGTGGCTATTGAAGCGAGAAACACAGTTAGGTTAATGTTGAAAAATTGACTTTTGAAATGCATATGGGGGCGCTTTTATATTTGGCATGCATTGTAAACAAGCAACCTTTCCATGACAGCCTACAGGCACATTTGGGCACTAAAAAACTAGCGAAAATGACACACCACATGCACTTGCATTCTTATGGTGAAACGAAAGCAGCATACCCCACATGAACCCCGAAAAAAACAACAAGGGATTCACATAGGAGTTAGGATTATTTATAAAAAAAAGTAAATTACAATGTGCTTGGTAAATAGTTGTTCTGTTGACACAATCAGCTCTGGTTAAAGTGATCCGCAGAATAGCAAATGTCCAAACCAGTCCACAATGTCTAGGTGGGAATGGTGCTGGCCAATTACACTGTAGGCAACACTGGCACAATCATGGCACTGAATCCAACCTAGGTCACTTTGCTATCTGCTATTGGCCATCTGAAACCTTGGATTGGTTTTTGTGAGTACTCACAAATAATAAACAATTATTTCAAGAGTATTGGCTCTTATAGTTTGCACAAGGCAACATACAAACATTGTATAATTGTGTTTTTAAGTTTTTTTCACAAAATAAATACAAATTTATACATGGAAATAGGCCTACTTAACTCAATTGACAAAATGTCTATAATAGTGTTGTGACAGCACTTTAAAGCCTAATTGAGGATGCCTACAAAATTATATCAAATTGTTACTTCCAATGTTAAGTTGTAATAGTAGGCCTAGTAAATCATGTTGATGTTTGTTATATGCAAGTATTACCAAGACTGAATGGACCTAAATGATTATAAATAATTTTATAAACTAAGAAGGTATTTTAATCAAATAGCCAACTCTGGTTATTCAATACAATTGGCCCAATACTTACAGATGAAAAGTTTATAGATAGAAATGATGACAGTATTTTTTTTAAAACAAGAAAGGCAATATAAGTCAAAAAGTGATTAGGCGCTACTTTATAATATGACTAGACCATAATTTGTAACATACACTTGTACTTACTAACCTTAAAATTAGGCCTAGAAACCCAAGATATAGGCCCCTACCATTCAATGATGCATAGTAATATTTTTATAAGTTAATAAAAGATATTTTTCTAGGAATTCGAGAAATTAACAATTAAGAAACAATATTGTTGATATGTTTATTGTTAAGGAATTAATACTAGGCCAAGGTGCCTAGCCTAGGATTCATTTACTATTTACTATTGGTTTTCAATTTCAATTTTCAACTTCAATTTCGCCCACAGGGAGGGGGCCATTGTGTGTAGCACTGTGTACCCAATTAGTAACTTCAATTTTGTCCTCAAAACTGGCTGCCCAAGTTAGGGTAAATCAGTTTCACAAAAAGTAAAATCTATTTCCTCTCTTCAGCACAGTGATTTGTGTTTGTGTCCACTCTGTGAAATACAGACTTAGTCCTTGCCATTGATCTTCGCAGAGGCCTACTGAATCCACCACAATGCAATTATAATAATTCTGTTAAGTGTCAAGAGATTTATGGCCCTGTTAATTTATGACCCTATCGCACAAAATCACAATAAAAATTCAGCTAATTGGATACCATGGACACTTTCACATCCAGCCACTCTTGAAGCTCGAATCTTATTGGAGCGAGCAACAATACGAGCTCTTTTTGTTATTTGTCTCCCACTTGGTGTCTTGCCTGAGACTTTCAAAATATATACTAAAAGTGCAGGCCCATCATGGGCTAAATTGACGTTTAAAGGTGGATGAAAAAAATGCAAGACGAAATAGGCCTAGGCCTAGAAGTTTTTGTGAAATTGATTTACTTTAACTTGGGCAGGCCAGTCTCAATGACAAAATTGAAGTTACTAATTGGGTACACACGATCAACCCCCTCCCTGTGGGCGAAATTGAAGTTACTAATGCTAGCCGGAGAGCCACTGGGCGAAAAAGAAGTTACTTAGTTTGAAATAGAAGTTGAAAACCAATGGCAAGAGTAACTTAGTAGAAGAAACCTACTTAAAAAATTAAAGTAGATATACAAGCGTTCAAGTTAATTAATATATGGAAACTGTTTTCATTTCTACTAAACACTTAATTTTTAGAATTATAACTTTGTAATGTATTTTTTACTTTTAAGGGCATACATACGAGATAAATCAATAAGTCGATGTTTCAATTCAATCTGACTTTCGCGAGCATGTGTATTGATTTCGAATTCGCGCCAGCTTTGTTTTAAATAAAATACTTTAACAGGCAATTTCATGAAGCCAAAGGCATATAAAACGACTCTGAGATGCTAAAAGGATCGCGCAAAGGCGTGTAAACTTAAAATGCAACACCGCTTTTCATGCGCAATTACGCGCAAAAAATAATTTACATTTATCTAGTTCACCGCCGGTTCACCGCCTAAAATAAAACAAAAAATCGCTCTTATGCAGCCCCGACGGAACGCGCAGTGCTAGAAATTTAGGCGCATCTCTAAATTAACTTGCGCAATCGATTTTATATAGTTTTGGTTGTTAAAAGTTTGTTTCAAAAAGCGGTGAAATCAAGTGGCGGTGAATTCAGTACTTAGTTCTGCGTCAAATATATACATTACATGCTGCCACTACTTTTGGATGTTCTAATAGATCTCGAGTAGCTCCTTCGCATGTTATCCTATTTTATTCAAGGTGCCCCCGTGTCTTCCCGTAATAGCAATGCTCCTAATATAACCAAATAACCTTTGTTAGTCATCGTCAGATAAACTAGGCCTACATCATTGTTTTATAGTCCATGGTTCAAATTCATATAATAGGCCTAGGCCTAGGCCTACATTAAAAATCCATAAAATTTTTCACAGTGGATTTTATCCATAAAATCCAAGTGGATTGGCAATTTGCAAGTAGTAGAGTTAAAATCTAAGCTGCCCAGTCAAGCTAAAATATATTGGATTGATTAGATCTAATATATATAAATCCATTTTTTTATGAAGATTTTTCAGAAATATATCACTAAAATTGTATTAGAAATTAATAGTTCTATTTTATGATCCTCTATGTATAACTATTTTTCAGCTCATAAAAAAGACAAAGTGACTTATAAAATTATTATTTATATATTGTAGCTATAACTTTGTGGCTATAAATTCACCTCTTCTGTTTATTTATGAATCAATAATCATTCTACCCTCCTACATGTAGGCAATTGGTATTGAGTAATACTTGTAATTAAATCAGTAAATTATATCAATAGTAACACTAGGGCCTAATAGTGTATGATTGATTTTACAGATTTTATTGATATAGGCCTATCTATAGTATTATTAGTAGACTAGCAGACTAATTATAAAAACTCATATTTTGTGGTCACTACAATTATATACAAAATGTATATGTTTGGATCTATATTTCTATCAGCACAAAAATGTACATTAGGGCCTACATGCAACAGTATAAGCACATTATATTTAGTCCATGCTGTTCCCATTAAAATTTCTACACTAGCCAATGTTAGTACCAAATTCACATCTTTGAAAAAGATTATTTAAAAAAATAGTATCGAAGAAAAAAATATTTCACTTATAATATGCATCAATTCAATTGTTTGTTTGTGTTTTACCATTATTACAGTCTTGGTTTGGTGGTTCACAACAGCAGCAGCAGCGGCCGCCAGGTTCGCCAGATGAGCGGCTGCTAGTGAGCCAGCAGATGCTAGAGGTGGAGATGATGCAGGACCTCTACAATCGAGTCATGGAGTCGTGCAACTCAAAATGTGTCCAGCCTGGCTACAATGACACAGAGCTGACTAAAGCAGAGGCAGTTTGCATTGACAGATGCGTGGCCAAATACATGGAGCTGCATGAGGTGGTTGGCAACAAGCTGCAGCAGATCTCTCAGCAGCAGACTGAAACTGCAGCTAAGGCTGGACCTGTGAGACCGAACTGAAGCAGCATCCGACACTTCCTGATTGCAAATTTAATTTCTAGCAAAATTAGCAGCATTTTTCCAAGCAACTTAAAACCCAATTTAGTTGCACAGCCACCATCTAGTTATTTTAGGCACACATTTCATCGCCTTGAAACGCGATTCGATCTGACTATTTTTTGTGTTAAATTTCAACACTTGAATATCTTTTGTATAAGGAGTTGATTATTGTCCTAACTTCTGTTGGAAAATTATAAACAATATATATTTAATGATAATTTACTACCTTTGGTTGGTCTTGTGTTACTTCAAATTACCTTATTTATCCGTCTGAATTGCGCATTGATAGCGCCTACAACGGTGTATCGCCATGCAGGCTCCAAATTTTGCATTACTCTTTAAACTGATAATTTAAATTTAGTTTCAGTTAACTTTGTTTTTTACCCCTTAATTTCTTAAAAACACGACTAATTTATGTGTGTACTCGTGGCTCATCAGTCTTGAGTATGGCAGTTTCTAGTGGTGAAAGAGGCACTTCAGTCTTTAGTATGGCAGTTTCTAGTGGTGAAAGTGGCACTTCAGTCTTGAGTATGGCAGTTTCTAGTGGTGAAAGTGGCACTTCAGTCTTGAGTATGGCAGTTTCTAGTGGTGAAAGTGGCACTTCAGTCTTGAGTATGGCAGTTTCTAGTGGTGAAAGTGGCACTTCAGTCTTGAGTATGGCAGTTTCTAGTGGTGAAAGTGGCACTTCAGTCTTGAGTATGGCAGTTTCTAGCAGTGAAAGTGGCACTTCAGTCTTGAGTATGGCAGTTTCTAGTGGTGAAAGTGGCACTTCAGTCTTTAGTATGGCAGTTTCTAGTGGTGAAAGTGGCACATCAGTCTTGAGTATGGCAGTTTCTAGTGGTGAAAGTGGCACATCAGTCTTGAGTATGGCAGTTTCTAGTGGTGAAAGTGGCACATCAGTCTTGAGTATGGCAGTTTCTAGTGGTGAAAGTGGCATATCAGTCTTGAGTATGGCAGTTTCTAGTGGTGAAAGTGGCACATCAGTCTTTAGTATGGCAGTTTCTAGTGGTGAAAGTGGCACATCAGTCTTGAGTATGGCAGTTTCTAGTGGTGAAAGTGGCATATCAGTCTTGAGTATGGCAGTTTCTAGTGGTGAAAGAGGCACTTCAGTCTTGAGTATGGCAGTTTCTAGTGGTGAAAGTGGCACTTCAGTCTTGAGTATGGCAGTTTCTAGTGGTGAAAGTGGCACTTCAGTCTTAAGTATGGCAGTTTCTAGTGGTGAAAGTGGCACATCAGTCTTGAGTATGGCAGTTTCTAGTGGTGAAAGTGGCACTTCAGTCTTGAGTATGCCAGTTTCTAGTGGTGAAAGTGGCACTTCAGTCTTAAGTATGGCAGTTTCTAGTGGTGAAAGTGGCACTTCAGTCTTGAGTATGGCAGTTTCTAGTGGTGAAAGTGGCACTTCAGTCTTGAGTATGGCAGTTTCTAGTGGTGAAAGTGGCACTTCAGTCTTGAGTATGGCAGTTTCTAGTGGTGAAAGTGGCACTTCAGTCTTGAGTATGGCAGTTTCTAGTGGTGAAAGTGGCACTTCAGTCTTAAGTATGGCAGTTTCTAGTGGTGAAAGTGGCACATCAGTCTTGAGTATGGCAGTTTCTAGTGGTGAAAGTGGCACTTCAGTCTTGAGTATGGCAGTTTCTAGTGGTGAAAGTGGCACTTCAGTCTTAAGTATGGCAGTTTCTAGTGGTGAAAGTGGCACTTCAGTCTTGAGTATGGCAGTTTCTAGTGGTGAAAGTGGCACTTCAGTCTTGAGTATGGCAGTTTCTAGTGGTGAAAGTGGCACTTCAGTCTTTAGTATGGCAGTTTCTAGTGGTGAAAGTGGCACATCAGTCTTGAGTATGGCAGTTTCTAGTGGTGAAAGAGGCACTTCAGTCTTGAGTATGGCAGTTTCTAGTGGTGAAAGAGGCACTTCAGTCTTGAGTATGGCAGTTTCTAGTGGTGAAAGAGGCACTTCAGTCTTGAGTATGGCAGTTTCTAGTGGTGAAAGTGGCACTTCAGTCTTGAGTATGGCAGTTTCTAGTGGTGAAAGTGGCACTTCAGTCTTTAGTATGGCAGTTTCTAGTGGTGAAAGTGGCACATCAGTCTTGAGTATGGCAGTTTCTAGTGGTGAAAGAGGCACTTCAGTCTTGAGTATGGCAGTTTCTAGTGGTGAAAGAGGCACTTCAGTCTTGAGTATGGCAGTTTCTAGTGGTGAAAGTGGCACATCAGTCTTGAGTATGGCAGTTTCTAGTGGTGAAAGAGGCACATCAGTCTTGAGTATGGCAGTTTCTAGTGGTGAAAGAGGCACTTCAGTCTTGAGTATGGCAGTTTCTAGTGGTGAAAGTGGCACTTCAGTCTTGAGTATGGCAGTTTCTAGTGGTGAAAGAGGCACTTCAGTCTTGAGTTTGGCAGTTTCTAGTGGTGAAAGTGGCACTTCAGTCTTGAGTATGGCAGTTTCTAGTGGTGAAAGAGGCACTTCAGTCTTGAGTATGGCTGTTTCTAGTGGTGAAAGTGGCACTTCAGTCTTGAGTATGGCAGTTTCTAGTGGTGAAAGTGGCACATCAGTCTTGAGTTTGGCAGTTTCTAGTGGTGAAAGTGGCACATCAGTCTTGAGTTTGGCAGTTTCTAGTGGTGAAAGTGGCACATCAGTCTTGAGTTTGGCAGTTTCTAGTGGTGAAAGTGGCACTTCAGTCTTGAGTATGGCAGTTTCTAGTGGTGAAAGAGGCACTTCAGTCTTGAGTATGGCAGTTTCTAGCCGTGAAAGTGGCACATCAGTCTTGAGTATGGCAGTTTCTAGTGGTGAAAGTGGCACATCAGTCTTGAGTATGGCAGTTTCTAGTGGTGAAAGTGGCACTTCAGTCTTGAGTATGGCAGTTTCTAGTGGTGAAAGTGGCACTTCAGTCTTGAGTATGGCAGTTTCTAGCCGTGAAAGTGGCACATCAGTCTTGAGTATGGCAGTTTCTAGTGGTGAAAGTGGCACATCAGTCTTGAGTATGGCAGTTTCTAGCGGTAAAAGTGGCACTTCAGCATAACTCGAAAAGTAGATTGTGTGAATAACTGAACCACAACAATGGCTGCAGGCCGATAATGTGATGTTTAGCTATGCTAAAAAGTATATTTGTACAGAACTATACACCACTTAGCTAGTGAAGGAAACAAGTTTAGAATATTTCAATGCAACAGTTGACAAGAGGTAGAACATGATCAGGTGTGAATGAGCTGGGTAACTGTGAAGCACGTTCAAAAATATTGATTTAGTTTCCAGCTAAAATACTGTGATATTACTGACAGTAGTATGGATACGTTAATAACTAAACCGCTTTGTCCGTTACGGCGTAGCTTTTTTAACTAAAGAAAATCGACATGTTCCAATGGGGTGTGTGAAATATTCTTAACAATGCTGTTTGATAACAGATAATAGATGCGTTACACCATTGAAGCTTGCAAATTGAAACAAAAATGAAACAAAAACAAACAATTACAATTTGAATTTTTGTCAAAACATGGACAGTCAATTTTCATGGCCTAATTTAGATTACTTAATTTAACCTGAAGCCGATCTAAAAACTTTTAAGATGAACCCGGATGTGAGGGCTGGCATGACCGTTGCAATATTTGAAATCATACAACTATAAAGTACGCAATGGACTCGAGAACTTCAAAAGTGGAGTTCAGGCAAGCCTGACTGCCAACTATCCGCACCGGCACTCGCAGCTCTGCAGCACCTGTAGGCTCTGCCTGACCCAGCGGCACTGCGACCGGAGCCAGTGCTTGGCGCACAGGTAGCGCAGCACGTACAGCCTCTTCCAGGTAGCGGGTTGGCAGCGCATACCGGCTGGAATCGAGCAGCTCCCACCCGGTGGCTGGCGGCACTCGCCGAGGCGAAGCCAGCGCGGCCAGAAGGCCTTGCCGAGGTCTCGCCAGCCGGGAGACACGCGGCACGCCGTGGCTGCCAGCAGATAGCGTCGAAGTCGCCGCCGCTGCGGCCGACGCAGGAACGACAGCTGATCGACGCGATCGTCGTCCAGCTGCTGGCGTCGACGGCGGCGATGATGGCGTCGGCTGTTAGTGCCGCTGCCACTACTGCGATGACGTCTTCGGCGAAGGTGGTCGCGAGTCGATCCGCCGGCCTGCTTGGAATCAGCCGGCGTCACCATGAGCAGCTGCTCCAGGCTCGGCTTGCGGCGATGTTCCCGACTGTCGCCGACTTCGTCTAGGTCGTCGTCTTCGTTGTCGAAATCATCGTCGCCGGTGTGCTGTAGCCCAGCCGGCGGCGGCCTCTCAAATCGCATGTAGCGAGGAAGATAATTTGACAAGCCTGAAAGAGGGCGCAAGAATATACATTATTCTAATTCTCCCTGACCAAAGCAACACTCGAAAACTTGATGAGGAATCCTCAGCGTCAGATCACTAATGAGTCAACCAAATTTAGAAATGTCGCCTTAAACGTCGTTAGTAAACGAGCTTCACGTCTGATAATTAATTGATCTATACTTTCGGAGACATTGTTCTGACGCACAGAACTTTGCAACAGAACCCATTAGTCAGTGCTACGAATTGCTTCGGCTAATGCAGGCTGCCTTTTCGAGTGCGAGAATTTGCCTGCAAAATTAGCCTTAATTGCGAAATGCTTTTTAGTCTGGCTCGTGGGGTCGGGGTGGCTTTATTGGCCGACACTCGCACAGTTTTTCTGACACCTCCGAGAAAGTCTTCTTTCTGCAACAGCAATTAGTGGACTGTGCCGCCGCCGCCGCCGCCAACGCACACAGCCAGACGGCTGCGCTCGGCGCCCTGAAGTCGCTGGCGCGCTGTCTGCTTTCTTAGAAAACACGAGCGCCAACGCGAGCCAACTCACTTTTTGGCCGGTGGACCACCCGCTGTTAAGCCTTTTAAAGTCTCCAATAGAAAGGGCTGGGGACTGTTAAAGACATTTTGGCATTGCGTTGCTTGTTGCATTTAGCATCAGCAATCGACTTTGTAATTAAAATTTTCGCATTGGCGACTCGCATTGTGACGGTGGCGTCTGTTGCTACATTGATGCGGTCATAAACGGTTCTGCAAGCTTCACCTACCTACCTACATGTTAAATGGGCTCAAAAATAATTATTAAAAAATGATGATTGGTTACACCTGCCCCGATTGGGCCAATTTGCAGCCGACAGCACAGCCGCAGCAATTATTAAGGAAATCGTGGATTACTTTTGAATTTGTTTCGAGTGTGTTTCATGCCTGTTATCGGTGAGTTGGTTCACAGGTCAAGCCTTGTAGAATGCTTTGAACAATTTGATTAGCTGAAACTTAGAATGTGATTTGCACTGAAGTCGCATTCACAAAGTACTTTGAACTCTTGGGTACGAGGAAAAAATATTTCATTCTGTCTTTCTTGTAGCTACAATTAGCATGTGCGCTGCGAAATTCTTACGCATAGAAAATAACATTCTCAGTGCGAGCGATTGAACATTACGAGTATCTAGATTTTATTCCCAATTACAGGATGATACTCCGAATTACCAGATGCATTCTTCAGGTTAAACCTAAATCTCGTATTTGCACCCTAATCCATCGGATTTGCACCCTAATCCCTCGGATTTGCACCCTAATCCGTCGGATTTGCACCCTAATCCCTCGGATTTGCACCCTAATCCTTCACATTGCACCCTAATCCCTTTGACACCTGCAACTCCCGAGCCATTAAGCGGTCGCGGTAGACTCACCCAGTATCTCAATCATCTGGCCCGGACGCAGTAGAACATCTTCAAGCCGGTAATCCTGCTCTTCGAATGAAAAATCGGACTCGGCACCGCCACCTGACCCACCAGGCTTGGCGTGCAGCTGCGGCATTCGCTGCTTGCTGTCGCCAAGCCTGTCGTCGTACTTGGCCTGGTTGAACAGAAGGCGCTGCCAGGAGTGACTGGCGTTCGCCGATGTCACGGCGACTGCCACCGTAGAATCGCCGGCTAAATTCGGGCTGATGTTAATTAGCGTGGCGATTAGAACTAAGGTGACGCCGAATGAGTCTGAGTTCGCTGCCGCAGTCATGGCTCTGCTGTTGTGTGCGGTCCAAGTGAGGGCCCAAAACTCAATCAAAGCCTGGCTTAAAAATAAACCTGGACCTCTTATAAGCACCTGGACTTGAAGATTTATCAGTCTATCCCGCCGTCTCGCCAGCGAAGTGACCTTCAGGGTCTGCGCTGAGTTTCTCCCAGCGATTCTGCGAGCGGCGCGTGCCCGGCGGGGGGAAGACTGCAGCTTTTCCTCTGGAGGGCCGAGATTTTGGTTGGCTGGCGCGGCTGCACGGGTGAGGGAGTTGGGCAGGCCTGCGGACCCTCCACTGACTCGTTTATTGATGACGACCGCTCTGCGCGAGCCAGCTTGGCGTAGACTTGGTGTCGCCGTGTTGTGCCGTCTGACTGGGGGGGGGGTGACTGAGTCGGCCCTGGTGCTTGGCGTGGCCGAGCCTTTCTCGGTGCAAGTCTCGCTTTAACAATTAGCGCTTTATTTTAACAGTCTCTACTCCAGGTGCTGTTCTAAGATAGAAATTGCGATCAGTGTGCAAATTAAACTGCCTACTTTGCAAATAAGAAACCGAAAACAACAGACGCTGTTACCTTTAACACATTTCACTTGCGTTCCCTTCGACGCCGGAGAGTCGGCAAGAGATCAGGGGGAGAAATCAAGGCAAGGGGAGCTGCTGGGAGGAATAGGCGGGGGTGTTTTGGCCGGCGACAGACCGGTGGGCGCCACGGAGGCGCGACGTGGCAGAAAATAAAACTCCCACAATATATTTCCTTCGCCTTCATGCCCTAGGCTCCGGTGTTGGGCATTGGATGATGAAAAGCTTCGCTGACCCTTCCTTCGCGCCTCTGCGCATGCTGGCATGTCATTTGGGAGGCCGGAGGCTGCGGCGGCTCGTGTCGACGTCAAAGACGAAACACGCGGGAGCCGGGAATGATGGGAGAGAGACTGGGTCGTCATGGCAACGCGAGTTGGGTCACGGTGCAATTAAGCTTTACAATTTAAATTAGTTACTAGCCTTATCTTACTTATATCACATTTACAGTATTGTTGTAGCCTAGCAGAGGTTGTAGCCTAGTGGTTAGGGCGTCGGACTCACAACTTAAAGGTCACGACTTGAGGGACTCACGACTTACCTCTGCATTGCTTCAGTTCACCCAGCTGTTAAATGGGTACCAGCATTAGCTGGGATAATTGAAGGTGGGTGTGGCATCCCCCCAGTCCATGGACTGAACAGCTCTACGCAGCCTTCAGATGCGCCGCGCAATAGCTGCGGCTGTGCTGTCGGCTGCACATCTGGCCCGATTGGGGCAGGTGTAATCAATTATTATTATTATTATTATTATTATTACAGTATTGTGGAAGTTTGAGCCTTCGACTGCTGATCGCAGGGTCCGGAGTTCGAACCTTAGGTCCGAGGAAAACCAAATGATGTACGAGTACTTGAGCTCGACTGCTCAGTTCAACCAGCGGTAAAATCTCCCTGTAATAGTAAAATAATATTGATCAAATAATTATTATCAACTTTTATGTACTGATATACTAACAGTAGACATGTAGAAACACTTGTAATATTAAAAGCTTGACTCGTAATTCTCAAACAATTTATTTAGCTTTGTCCTTGGGTAATCGGTCTCGTGGACTTTTATTGCACAATCAGCTCCAGGCTTCTGAAACGGAAACTCGCTGCATTGAGACATGACTTAGACATTTAATTGCTAGATCGAGAATATCCACTTGAGACCAGCATGAGTTTATCAAATGGCACTTAATTCAGATAACAAACAGACTACTCAAGTATTAAAATAATATATAAATAATAATAAATAAATAAATAAGCAAACAAATATTAATAGTTGCATGAGTGCTGGCACATTTGATGACACTAGACCCGCAGCCAGCGAGGAGGCAATTCTGCCTATTTCGCTGACTCCTGAGCACACAACTCACAGGTGTGTACATCTGCTCTGACTGTATTATCGTCAGGCAGTGTACAATTTCACTCTGCCTTGGAGGTTGGCCCTCAAGGGCATAAATTTTAGGTCGAGCCCCCAAAGCCTTCTCTAGCCCTGTAGGACCTTGATGCGAGAGACAAACGCGTTAGACTGCCACTCTACCAGACTAGTAGATTTACTTTTTTAATTATGAATATAGAGGCCGCTTCCTGTCAAATGGGTCGGAGACCGGTTGCTGTGGGGCAGGGGGTTTGTCACGCCTCAGTCCCTGTCTGAGGGGTTGGAGCTTCCCTCTTTCTGAGTTGTGCTTGAGGGACAAAGCTGAGTCAACAATGTTCAAGACTGCTTTCAAGCAACCTGCACAATTTTTACTTTTATGAGCAACCTTCGCGTAGCTACTATTGATTCAAGGATAATAAAAATAGTGTTCGTAACTCATTGTGAGATTCATCTTCTCTCTCTTCTTCCCACCCTCTCCATCTCACCCTCTCCATCCCACCCTCTCTTTCCCACCCTCACTTACCCAACCTATCCTTCCCATCCTCTCCTTCCCATCCTTTCCTTCCCATCCTCTCCTTCCCATCCTCTCCTTCCCATCCTCTCCTTCCCACACTCACCTGTCCTGTCCTCTCCTTCCCACCCTCTCCTTCCCACCCTCTCCTTCCCATCTTCTCTTTCCCACCCTCTCCTTCCCATCCTATCCTTGCCATCCTCTTCATCTCTCACTCACCCAAATGAGGTCAGTTGCAAGCTTAAATAGGGTCGGTACCAAGTATGAATGTTTATTTTAAGCAATCAGTCCTCAGACTGCACAGTACATTTGCGAAGGCAAATGGATGAAAAAGTTTGTTTTGGACCAGAATTGGCTGTCATTTATCAGGCTCAGGTTTGGGGAACAGATATTGGGATAATTGCAAAGTCAATCCGTAAAGCCATTCTGACAGGTCAGGCAAAGTTTTCCTGATTAATCCTCTATGACAGAGGTAGTTAATTGACGTAGGTGAAAAATTCGTGATGCCTTATAAAAGGCTTACACTGCGAATTACTAAAAAGCTATTCACGTGACCTTGCTACAGAAGAAGTATGATTGGTTGGAAAACGATCAGCCAATGAGCGAATGAGTAGGGAGTATTAACTGCTCTTAGATTAAAGTCTCAGTCAAGTCTGGCATAAATGCAGAAAATGCCGTTTTTTCGCACTAAATATTCATCGAACTGACAAAGAAAGAACTGCAGATGCTGAAAGAATGCTTCAACAGCTGCTGCTGCTGCTGCTGATCAGCTGCAATCATGCCAGCCAGGCACTGATCTGGGGCAGCAGCTGCAGCACAGCCTACACTCTGGAGCCGCATGGCCAATGCTTCTTCCCGTCACAGGGAGCCCACGGCAAAATTGTTCAGTGCAAGAAGAATGACGGTGGGGGCGGCGGCGGTGCAGGTGGCGTCAGCGTCGGTTCCGACGCCTGGTGGTGCCCTACGACGTCAAACTACTGCGCGGATGCGGCCTACAAATGGTGCCCAGCAACTGCTAGCACCTTCGCTGGCAGTGATCCCGGACGCGACTGTCACTTCCCCTTCTGGTACAAGGGCGTTGAGTATCGCCACTGCCTGCGACTGGACACTGCGGGCGGTGAGCTGGACCTCTGGGTAGAATGTGTCAATTTGTAGAATGTGCAGTCTATGGGTAGAATGTGTCTATGGGTAGAATGTGTCTATGGGTAGAATGCGTCAATGGGTAGAATGTGTCTATGGGTAGAATGCGTCTATGGGTAGAATGCGTCAATGGGTAGAATGTGTCAATGTGTAGAATGTGTCTATGGGTAGAATGTGTCTATGGGTAGAATGTGTCTATGGGTAGAATGTGTCAATGTGTAGAATGTGTCTATGGGTAGAATGTGTCTATGGGTAGAATGTGTCTATGGGTAGAATGTGTCAATGTGTAGAATGTGTCTATGGGTAGAATGACCAAAGTGATACATATTTGAACTGACCACAGATGATTTACATATGCAGTTTGGGTTAATTTTCAAATATATATCTATTCATAAGTCAAAGTTTAATCAAAAGTTTAATTTTGGGTTCGTAACAAAACCTGCATTCAAATCATCCTGCAACCCCGTGATATCCCCCAGAGAATTATCTGTGGTGCTCAACCACACCGGGCAACTACTCGGGTCGTTGGACCCGATGCCGCGAGCTGCCGGACCTCATGCCCTGCCATTTCGCTACGATGACTGATCCGCAGCCGTCATTGTCAACCTCGTCGTCAACCAACTTCAACTCCGCCGCCGCTACCAGCGCGGACATTCAGCAACAGTGCGTTCGCCTCGCCGACGCGTGGACCTGTCGCACCAGCGTCGGACGGCTGCGACGGTGCCCTGACACGCCCAGCACCGAGGGCGGCAATGATCCGGGAAGACCGTGTCACTTCCCATTCAGCCTGGGCGGCAGCTATCACAGGCAGTGCGTCAATCTGCAGCCAGCCAGAGCTGACGTCTGGGCTGCCAACGAAAGCCGGATGGTCGGCTTCAAATGGTGTGCCACCACTGACAGCTTCGATCGGGACCGGCTTTGGACGCGATGCCGCCAGCCGATTCCGCCCGGACTCAGTGGTCTGCGACTGCTGCTGGTAGCTGCTGGCGGGCTGCTCTCGACTTCCTGTGTGGCGGCGTGCGTCCTGTACTGCTCCTGCGAGCCATCGGCTCCGCTGCAGCGCTGCTTGCGACGGCGTCGGCGTCGTCAGATTAGTCGAAATGGAGACCAGGCGCTGACGGGCCGCCTGGCTGTCGGCGAACTCGACGTTAATGCTGGCAGCGGCCGTGGTGGCAAGATTCGCCGTCGACGAGCGCCTTCGCCAACAGCGCCGCACGCGGACGAGTTGGATGCCGAGGATGCTCAGGGCCGCCTGCCGACGTACGAGGAGGTCCTGGCTCTGTCAGCAATGGAGCAGGTTTTGCCGCATCCACCGCCGCCACCGCCGCTGCTGTCGCAGCTGTTCAGTATTGAATCCGGCGGTAGCGTAGTCAAGACAGTCAGCTTCGACGACTCGGGTGGAGTGCCCGTGTGACATTTTCATTAGGCTGTCAGCGATACTCTTTGGTATTAGTTCTCTAGGAATTGCCTGCTTTTGCATTCTTTCCTGGCATTATGCTAGCATTTTTCACCACTCATTTCAGTAAAAAATACATTTACGAGCTACATTCGTCACTCTTCTCACACCCATGTTGGTCACTCTTCTCACACCCATGTTGGTCACTCTTCTCACACCCATGTTGGTCACTCTTCTCACACCCATGTTGGTCACTCTTCTCACACCCATGTTGGTCACTCTTCTCACACCCATGTTGGTCACTCTTCTCACACCCATGTTGGTCACTCTTCTCACACCCATGTTGGTCACTCTTCTCACACCCATGTTGGTCACTCTTCTCTCAACTAGTTTTTCACTCTTCAGTTCAATAAAATTTCAAATAATGAAATGAGAAATCATTATGGTGATTTTTCAAGTCTTTCCTAGTTGGCTGTGATTGATTCTGTAGAAAAACTAACAGTGCTGAAACAGCAAATTATAAAAGGACAGGAGTAAAAAACTGCGTGTTAATATTTACATGTACTGGCGCAGCGCTGTCGTATTTTCTGCTGTCTAATTATAAGAAACTTATCTAAGTCGTTTTGATATGGCATATAATATCTCATCTTATATCTCATCTTATCTTATACTCGTACCTATCATATAATGGTTGCCGAGTAAAAACTGCAGTTAACGAGATTAGATGACGACAGTTGAAATACAGCTAAAAATTGACGTTATAGAATGTTATGGAATGGAATGGAATGAATAGAGTAGAATGTGTCTAGGAGTAGAATGTGTTAATGGGTAGAATGTGTCTATGGGTAGAATGTGACTATGGGTAGAATTTGTCTCTGGGTAGAATGTGTCTATGGGTAGAATGTGTCTATGGGTAGAATGTGTCAATGTGTAGAATGTGTCTATGGGTAGAATGTGTCTATGGGTAGAATGCGTCAATGGGTAGAATGCGTCAATGGGTAGAATGTGTCTATGGGTAGAATGTGTCTATGGGTAGAATGTGTCTATGGGTAGAATGTGCCTATGGGTAGAATGTGTCAATGGGTAGAATGCGTCAATGGGTAGAATGCGTCAATGGGTAGAATGTGTCTATGGGTAGAATGTGTCTATGGGTAGAATGTGTCTATGTGTAGAATGTGTCTATGGGTAGAATGCGTCTATGGGTAGAATGTGTCTATGGGTAGAATGTGTCTATGGGTAGAATGTGTCTATGGGTAGAATGTGTCTATGTGTAGAATGTGTCTATGGGTAGAATGCGTCTATGGGTAGAATGTGTCTATGGGTAGAATGAGTCTATGGGTAGAATGTGGTAGAATATATCCCAATCTTAGACACTTGTATTCATAGAATTTACTAATTCGTTAACATACAATCGTAAACGGATCCTAATGATTGACTGTGCAAAAGCATATAATGTGCTAATATTAAAACTATATAATATCATGTTAGTAATTATATAATGGTACATAACTACTCCTAGAAATTTATAAATTCTCACACATGTGCCAGTTTCATAGACTGTCTCGTGTGAAGAACTCGCAGCTTAAACAGAAGCTGCACTCGCGGTTGATGACCTCGGGTTCGATTTTATAGCCGGCATGAAATTGCTTTGCGTCTTTTACCCGGCCAAGAAAGAGCTCGGAGTCAATCTGCAGTTCTGCTCATAGACCCATGAGAACACTTGTACACTTGGAGTAGGACAAGGTCACACTGATCTCATGCTCAATATCGACTGACTGACTGACTGACTGACTGACTGACTGACTGACTGACTGACTGACTGACTGACTGACTGACTGACTGACTGACTGACTGACTGACTGACTGACTGACTGACTGACTGACTGTCATAGAAAACCCAATAGACAAAAAAAAAAACTTTAAGCTTTTGTTCGCAATAACAATAGCGAGTCACTGAAACATTCTGTCGGCCTCTTTGTCGGTTTCTATTTTTCTGTTGAATTTCCTTTGTTTTTAGTCGCATCCTATCTATTGTCTTTTGGGTCGTACTCGTAGTTTTTTTTTCAAAAAATTATACGAAGTCCGATGCTACTGAACACAGAAAAAATGAACAGAGGGTAAAGACACGATAGAGAAAGGGAGAGAAGAGAGGAGGGAGAGGATAGAAAAGGGAGAGGATAGAGGAGGGAGAGGATAGAGACGGGAAAGGATAGAGAAGGGAGAGAATAGCGAAGGGAGAGGAGAGTGAGAAGGGAGAGGATAGAGGAGGGAGAGGATAGAGAAGGGAGAGGATAGAGGAGGGAGAGGATAGAGAAGGGAAATGATAGAGAAGGGAGAGGATAGAGAAGGGAGAGGATAGAGAAGGGTAATGATAGAGAAGGGAGAGGATAGAGAAGGGAAATGATAGAGAAGGGAAATGATAGAGAAGGGAAATGATAGAGAAGGGAAATGATAGAGAAGGGAGAGGATAGAGAAGGGAGAGGATAGAGAAGGGAGAGGATAGAGATGGGAGAGGATAGAGAAGGGAGAGGATAGAGAAGGGTAATGATAGAGAAGGGAGAGGATAGAGAAGGGAAATGATAGAGAAGGGAAATGATAGAGAAGGGAAATGATAGAGAAGGGAAATGATAGAGAAGGGAGAGGATAGAGAAGGGAGAGGATAGAGAAGGGAGAGGATAGAGAAGGGAGAGGATAGAGACGGGAAAGGATAGAGAAGGGAGAGAATAGCGAAGGGAGAGGAGAGTGAGAAGGGAGAGGATAGAGGAGGGAGAGGATAGAGAAGGGAGAGGATAGAGAAGGGAAAGGATAGAGAAGGGTAATGATAGAGAAGGGAGAGGATAGAGAAGGGAAATGATAGAGAAGGGAAATGATAGAGAAGGGAAATGATAGAGAAGGGAAATGATAGAGAAGGGAGAGGATAGAGAAGGGAGAGGATAGAGAAGGGAGAGGATAGAGATGGGAGAGGATAGAGAAGGGAGAGGATAGAGAAGGGTAATGATAGAGAAGGGAGAGGATAGAGAAGGGAAATGATAGAGAAGGGAAATGATAGAGAAGGGAAATGATAGAGAAGGGAAATGATAGAGAAGGGAGAGGATAGAGAAGGGAGAGGATAGAGAAGGGAGAGGATAGAGAAGGGAGAGGATAGAGGAGGGAGAGGATAGAGAAGGGAAATGATAGAGAAGGGAGAGGATAGAGAAGGGAGAGGATAGAGAAGGGTAATGATAGAGAAGGGAGAGGATAGAGAAGGGAAATGATAGAGAAGGGAAATGATAGAGAAGGGAAATGATAGAGAAGGGAAATAATAGAGAAGGGAGAGGATAGAGAAGGGAGAGGATAGAGAAGGGAGAGGATAGAGATGGGAGAGGATAGAGAAGGGAGAGGATAGAGAAGGGTAATGATAGAGAAGGGAGAGGATAGAGAAGGGAAATGATAGAGAAGGGAAATGATAGAGAAGGGAAATGATAGAGAAGGGAAATGATAGAGAAGGGAGAGGATAGAGAAGGGAGAGGATAGAGAAGGGAGAGGATAGAGAAGGGAGAGGATAGAGACGGGAAAGGATAGAGAAGGGAGAGAATAGCGAAGGGAGAGGAGAGTGAGAAGGGAGAGGATAGAGGAGGGAGAGGATAGAGAAGGGAGAGGATAGAGAAGGGAAAGGATAGAGAAGGGAAAGGATAGAGAAGGGTAATGATAGAGAAGGGAGAGGATAGAGAAGGGAAATGATAGAGAAGGGAAATGATAGAGAAGGGAAATGATAGAGAAGGGAAATGATAGAGAAGGGAGAGGATAGAGAAGGGAGAGGATAGAGAAGGGAGAGGATAGAGAAGGGAGAGGATAGAGACGGGAAAGGATAGAGAAGGGAGAGAATAGCGAAGGGAGAGGAGAGTGAGAAGGGAGAGGATAGAGGAGGGAGAGGATAGAGAAGGGAGAGGATAGAGAAGGGAAAGGATAGAGAAGGGAAAGGATAGAGAAGGGTAATGATAGAGAAGGGAGAGGATAGAGAAGGGAAATGATAGAGAAGGGAAATGATAGAGAAGGGAAATGATAGAGAAGGGAAATGATAGAGAAGGGAGAGGATAGAGAAGGGAGAGGATAGAGAAGGGAAATGATAGAGAAGGGAAATGATAGAGAAGGGAGAGGATAGAGAAGGGTAATGATAGAGAAGGGAAATGATAGAGAAGGGAAATGATAGAGAAGGGAAATGATAGAGAAGGGAAATGATAGAGAAGGGAAATGATAGAGAAGGGAGAGGATAGAGAAGGGAGAGGATAGAGAAGGGAGAGGATAGAGAAGGGAAAGGATAGAGAAGGGAGAGGATAGAGAAGGGAAAGGATAGAGAAGGGAGAGGATAGAGAAGGGAAAGGATAGAGAAGGGAGAGGATAGAGAAGGGAAAGGATAGAGAAGGGAGAGGATAGAGAAGGGAAAGGATAGAGAAGGGAAAGGATAGAGAAGGGAAAGGATAGAGAAGGGAAATGATAGAGAAGGGAAATGATAGAGAAGGGAGAGGATAGAGAAGGGAGAGGATAGAGAAGGGAGAGGATAGAGAAGGGAGAGGATAGAGAAGGGAGAGGATAGAGAAGGGAGAGGATAGAGAAGGGAGAGGATAGAGAAGGGAGAGGATAGAGAAGGGAAAGGATAGATAAGGGAAATGATAGAGAAGGGAGAGGATAGAGAAGGGAAAGGATAGAGAAGGGAAATGATAGAGAAGGGAGAGGATAGAGAAGGGAGAGGATAGAGAAGGGAGAGGATAGAGAAGGGAAAGGATAGAGAAGGGAGAGGATAGAGAAGGGAAAGGATAGAGAAGGGAGAGGATAGAGAAGGGAAAGGATAGAGAAGGGAGAGGATAGAGAAGGGAAAGGATAGAGAAGGGAAAGGATAGAGAAGGGAAATGATAGAGAAGGGAGAGGATAGAGAAGGGAGAGGATAGAGAAGGGAGAGGATAGAGAAGGGAAAGGATAGAGAAGGGAGAGGATAGAGAAGGGAAAGGATAGAGAAGGGAAAGGATAGAGAAGGGAAATGATAGAGAAGGGAGAGGAGAGTGAGAAGGGAGAGGATAGAGGAGGGAGAGGATAGAGAAGGGAGAGAATGAAGAAGAAGAGACTGACAAATTGGCTGGCTGTCTGACTGTGTAGAAGAGGTGGAAGGGTGCCAGAATTATGCCAGTCAGTAACTCAGACAAAGCATAAAACCCTATTCGGAGTCAAAATAGGTCATAAAGATTCGGAAAAAGTATTTCTTTCCTCCGCGGTGCAATAGAGAGAGCACTAGCTGGTTCATCTAAAGAGTTGAGCAGGAAACCTAGCGTGGATTTATTTACATTTGTAGCAACAAAAATGCTGAAAAATATGGCCTAGTCATCCCTAGGGAGCACTTTACAGATTCTGAGATCCCTGTCCATGGGAATCCTAGTCGGACTAAATTTTAGTAACCGAACCGGGACGGGATATTTTTACGATTTGTTTTTTTGTCCCTTGACATGCATGATGTCACAAAAATAATGAGAAGACTCGCATGTTTGTGCTCACTGCAGCGAATTTGTTATTCGGTTGGTGCCTGACAGTTGTGACCCAGAAAGAGGAAGCAATTCGGCACATTCCGCTGACGCCTCAGGCAAGCAGATGCGACACCTTGATATAATACTAGACAGGTGCGTATCTGCCACTGGCTTCCTATTCTAAGAGACATATGAGAGATGCACACTGATACAAGTAGACAGCGCACAGGAGAGAGGAGGGGAGAGGGGAAAAAGGGGGGAAAAGGAGAGAGGAGGGGACAGGAGAGAGGAGGGGAGAGGAGAGATGGGAGAGAGGAGAGAGGAGAGGAGAGGAGAGATTGAAGAGAGGAGAGAGGGAGAGGAGAGAGGAGGGGAGAGAAGAGAGTGGAGGGGAGAGAAGAAAGAGGAGGGGAGAGAAGAGGAGATAGAGGAGGGGAGAGGGAGAGAGAAGAGAGGAGAGATGAGAGAGAAGAGTGAAGAGTGGAGATGGAGAGAGAGGAGGGGAGAGATAAGAGGGAAGAGGGGAGAGTGGAGATGGAGAGAGAGGAGGTGAGAGGAGAGAGAGGATGGGAGAGGAGAGAGAGGAGGGGAGAGGGAGAGAGAGAAGAGGGGAGAGAGGAAATAGAAGAGGGGAGAGGGGAGAAGGGAGAGAGGAGAGAGAAGTAACCGAGGGGAGAGGAGAGTGAAGCGATTGAGGAGAGAGGAGCAATAACAGAGCAGAGATGAAAAATGCATCTGTTCGAATATTTTGTCTTCTCGCTGGTACGAACGGACACTAAGAAGGATTTGGTGAAATTGCGTTTCTTAACTCGTGGCGAATGTAACCATCTAGCTCAGCGCCGTCAATCTATCTTTCTCCATCGTACATTATGCCGGGTTGTTTGCCATAGCCGAGTCCTGGGATCGATTTCAAAGTCGCGGCTGCAGCATCCTGTGTGACCCTGGCTGCTCCCCAGGTGAAGCTCTAGAAAGCGAGCAGAGTGAGTGTGAACTGAGTGGAATGAGAGCATTAAGGCCCAACTCAACTGAGTAAATGGGATTATGCCCGTGGTATCGCGTGTGAGGAAATAATTAGCGATTAGAACTGTTAAGACTGGGCTCTGCCTCAGGTTAGTTCGTTACAGATGAGAAGAGATAAGACAGGACACAGACTCAAGGGAGGAACTCGTTAGAGACAGAATTTGGAGAGAATTGGAGATTCAGTGAATTGGCGAGAGAGGGGAAGATACGTTAGAGAACAGGCGAGACAGATTGAGAACAGGCGAGACAGATTGAGAACAGGTGAGACAGATTGAGAACAGGTGAGACAGATTGAGAACAGGTGAGACAGATTGAGAACAGGCGAGACAGATTGAGAACAGGTGAGAAAACAGCTACATATTGAGAGAACAGGTGAGAAACGTGGAGTCAGAGTAGAAAAAGTTAGTAAATATTAACACTGTGAGGATATTCAGCACAGATGGAAAGATAGAGAGATGAAGAGGAGGAGAGAGAAGGGAAGGAATGCGGGCTAGTGCATCTGAGATCCTCTGCTGAGCAGGCCGCAGGAGACGCCGGGAGTTTCCGTTTGAAGAGGTCCCGGCCCGCTCAGCTCCCTCCACCCAGTGATCCCTAAGCGCAGTCTTGGATTTTTTAAAATTTTCCAAAAATCTTCCCAGGTTTTCGGTTAAGATTTTCCGTCTTTCTCGTCTCCCCCCGAGCTCAGCAGCAAGCCACAGGAAGTGCCGTCGGGGCGGAGGCGGGCGATCGCCTCTGAACAGCGGGATCAGTTCGGGATCACTGGGATCAATTCGAGGTCACTGTGAATTATTCGGGATCAGTGGGATAAATTCGGGATCAGTGGGATCAATTCGGGATCACTGGGATCAATTCGGGATCACTGGGATCGATTCGGGATCAGTGGGATCAATTCGGGATCAGTGGGATCAATTCGGGACCCAAAGGATCGATTCGGGATCAATGGGATACATGTGTATAGTTGCTCAATCCATGGACTGAACAATCTCTATGAGTACCTCAGCTGTTGATGTTAAAAAATTTTTCATCTTTGTTACAGAATCCCAAGCTCCCAAACCCGACCTACCTTCCCTAATCCTGTCCCGAGGGTTTTTGTGCTCGGCTGTGATGAAAAAGTAACGAAAATTTCTGCCGAATCTGCAGTGAGTGCTGCTCCTCTTTCTGTCCGCGTCTACAACGGCAACATTCTACTGGGGTAGTGCAGCTCTTGTCCCGAATTGGGACTCTAGTCCGGAATCTGGAGCTTTGGTTACGACTGGCGGTGAGCAACTTGCTCCAAAAAAGTCGTTAATTAATCCAATAACTTAAATTTCTAACATTTTTTCTATTTTGAATTCTACGAGCTATAATAAAAACTCACTGAAGTTTCTACGTATTGTAATTCCTCTAAACACGCTCGTATATTCTCTCTTCTCTCCTCTCTTTTCTATTCTTTTTCCTGTCTCCTCTCTCCCGTCTCCTCTCTCCCGTCTCCTCTCTCTCGTCTCCTCTCTCCCGTCTCCTCTCTCCCGTCTCCTCTCTCCCGTCTCCTCTCTCCCGTCTCCTCTCTCCCGTCTCCTCTCTCCCGTCTCCTCTCTCCTGTCCCCTCTCTCCCGTCTCCTCTCTCCCGTCTCCTCTCTCCCGTCTCCTCTCTCCTGTCCCCTCTCTCCCGTCTCCTCTCTCCCGTCTCCTCTCTCCCGTCTCCTCTCTCCTGTCCCCTCTCTCCCGTCTCCTCTCTCCCGTCAAGTCAAGACAGTCAGCTTCGACGACTCGGGTGGAGTGCCCGTGTGACATTTTCATTAAGCTGTCAGCGATGCTCTTTGGTATTAGTTCTCTAGGCTTTTGCATTCTTTCCTGGCATTATGCTAGCATTTTTCACCACTCATTTCAGTAAAAAATACATTTACGAGCTACATTCGTCACTCTTCTCACACCCATGTTGGTCACTCTTCTCACACCCATGTTGGTCACTCTTCTCACACCCATGTTGGTCACTCTTCTCACACCCATGTTGGTCACTCTTCTCACACCCATGTTGGTCACTCTTCTCACACCCATGTTGGTCACTCTTCTCACACCCATGTTGGTCACTCTTCTCACACCCATGTTGGTCACTCTTCTCACACCCATGTTGGTCACTCTTCTCACACCCATGTTGGTCACTCTTCTCACACCCATGTTGGTCACTCTTCTCACACCCATGTTGGTCACTCTTCTCACACCCATGTTGGTCACTCTTCTCACACCCATGTTGGGCACTCTTCTCACACCCATGTTGGTCATCTCTCCTGTCTCCCGTCTCCTCTCTCCTGTCTCCTCTCTCCTCTGTTATCTCTCCTCTCTCGTCTCCTGTCTCCTCTCTCCTCTGTTATCTCTCCTCTCTCCTCTGTTATCTCTCCTCTCTCCTCTGTTATCTCTATTCTCTCCTCTGTTATCTCTTCTCTCTCCTCTGTATCTCTCCTCTCTCCTCTGTTATCTCTCCTCTCTCCTCTGTTATCTCTCCTCTCTCCTCTGTTATCTCTCCTCTCTCCTCTGTATCTCTCCTCTCTCCTCTGTTATCTCTCCTCTCTCCTCTGTTATCTCTCCTCTCTCCTCTGTTATCTCTCCTCTCTCCTCTGTTATCTCTCCTCTCTCCTCTGTTATCTCTCCTCTCTCCTCTGTTATCTCTCCTCTCTCCTCTGTTATCTCTCCTCTCTCCTCTGTTATCTCTCCTCTCTCCTCTCTCCTAATCCAGCAAAGCCCAGTTCAACACACAGATGGAACACTGACAGACCGTTAATCTAATCCCCATTGATGTGGCCATTAGAAAAGGTACTTACGCACACGCGAACACATCAGTAAAAGTGCAGGTAAAAAAGCTATAGCTGAAACTACAAGCGATCTCGCATGTCAGTAGAAGCTGAACAGGCGGATTGTGTTGAATAGAAAACTGCACTGAACAGTTCGGGCCCAGCGCACTCGGCAAAGGCAAACATTTAGAGCAACCTCCTCATTTCCAGTCTTTGCTCTACCCCCGCCTCGTTTCTCTTCCGTGTCATTTATCTCATACCTTGCCTTATTTACCCGCCTTTCAGCCCCGAGCCTGTCCATCTTTACTTAACCCGTATCCTTTTACCCATTCTCAAGGGCCGTTGTTAGACAATAGAGCACAGCAGATAAGGCATGTGCATGAATGAATTGCAGGCCCTGCTGTAACTAAATGGGATGACATAACCCTTTCGTCACTCCTTATCCTGATGGAGAATATTTTAGGATCTTGTCAGATTATGAGGATCCTGTCAGCTTTTGAGGATCCTGTCAGATTATAGGATCCTGTCAGCTTATAGGATCTTGTCAGATTATAGGATCTTGTCAGATTATAGGATCTTGTCAGCTTTTGAGGATCCTGTCAGATTATAGGATCCTGTCAGCTTATAGGATCCTGTCAGCTTTTGAGGATCTTGTCAGCTTTTGAGGATCTTGTCAGCTTTTGAGGATCCTGTCAGCTTTTGAGGATCTTGTCAGCTTTTGAGGATCCTGTCAGCTTTTGAGGATCCTGTCAGCTTTTGAGGATCCTGTCAGATTATAGGATCTTGTCAGCTTTTTAGGACCTTGTCAGATTTTATAATCTTGTCATGTTTGTCATATGAATGCATTAAAGCAAGCGTTACTGTAACTAATTGGAATGACTAACCATATATTTTCCAGGAGAAGGCTTTAGAATCTTGTCAGATTATGGAATCTGTCAGATAACAGATTCTTGTCATATTATGATTCAGCCATAGATATTTAAGAATTTAGTAAGGCCTGAGCATCTTATTAAGTGTTCAGAGGATTTTAGGATCTTGTATTGTCTCTAGTTGGAAAATGAATATTTATCAGTTGGCTATGAAATCTTGTCAGTTTGCTATGAAATCTTGTCAGTTGGCTATGAGATCTTGTCAGTTTGTTATGAGATCTTGTCAGTTTGTTATGAGATCTTGTCAGTTGGCTATATAATCTTGTCAGTTGGCTATGAAATCTTGTCAGTTGGCTATGAAATCTTGTCAGTTTGCTATGAGATCTTGTCAGTTTGTTATGAGATCTTGTCAGTTTGTTATGAGATCTTGTCAGTTTGTTATGAGATCTTGTCAGTTTGTTATGAGATCTTGTCAGTTGGCTATATAATCTTGTCAGTTGGCTATGAAATCTTGTCAGTTGGCTATGAAATCTTGTCAGTTTGCTATGAGATCTTGTCAGTTTGCTATGAGATCTTGTCAGTTTGTTATGAGATCTTGTCAGTTTGTTATGAGATCTTGTCAGTTTGTTATGAGATCTTGTCAGTTTGCTATGAAGTCTTGTCAGTTTGTTATGAAATCTTGTCAGTTGGCTATGAAATCTTGTCAGTTGGCTATGAAATCTTGTCAGTTTGTTATGAAATCTTGTCAGTTCTTTATGAAATCTTGTCAGTTTTCTATGAAATCTTGTCAGTTTGTTATGAAATCTTGTCAGTTTTTTATGAAATCTTGTCAGTTGGCTATAAAATCTTGTCAGTTGGCTATGAGATCTTGTCAGTTTGTTATGAGATCTTGTCAGTTGGCTATAAAATCTTGTCAGTTGGCTATGAGATCTTGTCAGTTTGTTATGAGATCTTGTCAGTTTTTTATGAAATCTTGTCAGTTTGCTATGAAATCTTGTCAATTTGTTATGAAATCTTGTCAGTTTGCTATGAAATCTTGTCAGTTTGTTATGAGATCTTGTCAGTTTGTTATGAAATCTTGTCAGTTTGCTCTGAAATCTTGTCAGTTTGTTATGAAATCTTGTCAGTTTTCTATGAAATCTTGTCAGTTTGCTATGAAATCTTGTCAGTTTTCTATGAAATCTTGTCAGTTTGCTATGAAATCTTGTCAGTTTGCTATGAAATCTTGTCAGTTGGCTATGAAATCTTGTCAGTTGGCTATGAAATCTTGTCAGTTTGCTATGAAATCTTGTCAGTTTGTTATGAGATCTTGTCAGTTTGTTATGAAATCTTGTCAGTTTTTTATGAGATCTTGTCAGTTTGTTATGAAATCTTGTCAGTTTGTTATGAAATCTTGTCAGTTTTTTATGAAATATTGTCAGTTTGTTATGAAATCTTGTCAGTTAGCTATGAAATCTTGTCAGTTTGCTATAAAATCTTGTCAGTTGGCTATGAAATCTTGTCAGTTGGCTATGAAATCTTGTCAGTTGGCTATGAAATCTTGTCAGTTTGTTATGAAATCTTGTCAGTTTGTTGTGAAAAGTTCATACTTTTCATCTGGCCTGAAGCGCACTGACTTAAATTGGTCTCAATCAATCAATGAAGCGGTGAAAAGTGTTTTCACTCTCTGATTAAAAAGTCCGTCAGAGTTCAAGTTAAAGCAGAAGTTGCTACTCTCGCCTGTCTCCTAGCAGAAGATTTCAGGGATTAGGAATCTGGGAATTGCTCGGGACCCGGAGGGGAATGAATGAGTTGTCAGTGTTCGGCAGCTGTTATCGCTAGGGCGAGGGGGCGAGATGTGAGAAGGAGAAGTGATGGGGCACCTAAGGAAATTAGAGATATGAAAACGGGAAAAAGGCGGGAAGGATTTGAAAGTTGAGACTGCCGGCTCGGGGCGCCCCTTTTTTCAAACACAAAGGCGGTTCGGAATTCTCACTGATGAGATTTTTCTCTCCTATTTCTTATTCACTGATTTCATTTCCAGTCAGGCTGTCGTGTTGCACGCGTATTGGCAGTTGGGGAATTACAAGTGCTATTCAGCTCTGCAGTGAATGAATTGGCTTTTTCTTGACAATGCTGCTGCTATTCATGGAGCACAGAAATGATCAATTCAGATGCCCGGATGGCGCTTTGGCTTGCATCTTCAATTGAAGCTCTGAATGAATTCCACTAGCTATTGGGCCGGATCTAACAGTTGCAGAGCTAAAGTATAACACGAATTCGATGCAGACGACGCAGAGAGGAGGGGAAGGGTGAGATGAGGGTGAGATGAGGGTGAGATGAGGGTGAGATGAGGGTGAGATGAGGGTGAGATGAGGGTGAGATGAGGGTTAGATGAGGGTGAGAGGAGGGTGAGAGGAGGGTGAGATGAGGGGGAGAGGAGGGTGAGAGGAGGGTGAGATGAGGGTGAGAGGAGGGTGAGAGAAAGGTGAGATGAGGGTGAGAGGAGGGTGAGATGAGGGTGAGATGAGGGTGAGAGGAGGGTGAGATGAGGGTTAGATGAGGGTGAGATGAGGGTGAGAGGAGGGTGAGGGCTGAGAGAGTGAAACAGACATTAATCACTTATCCGGCACAGGAGAGCAACTAACAGAGCACTAAAATTGATTAGTTAATTTCGCAGACTGCTGCAATTTAGTCAAATGTCTGCAATCTGAAGCAATATTCTCATTCGCGCGGCTCCATTCAGGCTCAAATAAATATGCATTTCTCGCCAGTGCTTCATCACAGCTCAAATCCGGCAATAAGCGCTGTTTGTTTTGAGTCGGTCTTCCAACTCTGCTTCTAGGAAAAAAGCACAGAGTCAGTGGACTTAATCTATCAGACTGAATAGAGGCCTCTGCTTGTGTTTGTTTTAAAAAATATTTGCTGGGTGTGGCACAGTTGCTGCAACTGAATTTTTCGTGCACTCTTTTGAGTCAGTCAGGTTAAAGAATATATTGTCAATCTATGATTACTTGTCAGTAAGCAATTTTTTACTGAAGTGTTGTCAGACGGTTAGAAAATTTTTCATAGTTTTTATCTTGTCAGATTACAGATTCTTGTCAGGTTATTAAATCTTGTCAGATTATGAAATCTTGTCAGATTATGGAATTTGTCGGATTATGGAATCTTGTCAGATTATGGAATCTTGTCAGATTATGGAATCTTGTCAGATTATGGAATCTTGTCAGATTATGGAATCTTGTCAGATTATGGAATCTTGTCAGATCATGGAATCTTGTCAGATTATGTATTCTTGTCAGATAATATAATCTTGTCAGATAATATAATCTTGTCAGATACTATAATCTTGTCAGAGAATGGAATCTTCTCAGATCATGTCAGATCTCATAGATTCATCTTGATCCCATAGATTCGTCAGATCTCGAGATGAAATCTTGTCAGATTATGGAATTTTGTCAGATTATGGAATCTTGTCAGATTATGGAATTTTGTCGGATTATGGAAATTTGTCGGATCATGGAATCTTGTCAGATCATGGAATCTTGTCAGATCATGGAATCTTGTCAGATTAATGATTCTTTTTAGATTATGTTATTTTGACAGGTTCCTTGTCAGAAGAAGGACATTGTCAGATAATAAATGACAGGAAATTGAGCTCCAAAAATGCTTTATCCAAGTTTATTTAACCTTGCAGCAGAATTAGCCAGTTTCAAAAAGTGTCAGATTCAATAAAGCCAAACTTTTGGACTGCAATCCATTGATTTGATTCGCCGTCTCGGTGGCTGTCGCTTCGAATTGACTTCATTCCAGCAGAACCCAAGTTCAATGCGCCTATTTTTCACATAAAGGCTTCTGCGTTCCTACCTTTTATTATGCCCTACTGTGTCGGTTCATCTAAGCAAACTAACAAGTATGTTTAATATCTTCGTAACCCGCCTACTACCATTTTTCGAATCCCGCTGCCTACCATCCTCTTCCCAGTCCCCCTGTCTACCCTCTTTCCACTCCCCCTGTCTACCCTCTTCCCACTCCCCCTGTCTACCCTCTTCCCACTCCCCGTCTACCCTCTTTCCACTCCCCCTGTCTGCCCTCTTTCCACTCCCCCTGTCTATCCCTCTTCCCACCCTGTCTACCCTCTTCCCACCCTGTCTACCCTCTTCCCGGTCCCCCTGTCTACCCTCTTCCCGGTCCCCCTGTCTACCCTCTTCCCACTCCCCCTGTCTACCCTCTTCCCACTCCCCCTGTCTACCCTCTTCCCACTTCCCCCTCTCTAGCCTCTTCCCACTTCCCCTGTCTACCCTCTTCCCACTCCCCCCTCTCTACCCTCTTCTCACTCCCCCTGTCTACTACCCTCTTCCCACTCCCCCTACTACCCTCTTCCCACTCCCCCTACTACCCTCTTCCCACTCCCCCTGTCTACCCTCTTCCCACTCCCCCTGTCTACCCTCTTCCAAGTCCCATCTCCCGTCTGTTCACTAACCCAGTACACCTTCTTTCCACCCTGAATCTCCGCCTATTTCCCACTCAGTTTTATCCCCAGCATCCGGTTTCTGTATCGCAGTCATGCTCAAGCAGTCTCTCCTACTCTTGAATGCTGGCTTGAGTATGCATAAGTGGATGATTCAGCCAATGAATTAAGATAAAAAGCACTTCTCAAATCCTAGTCAGGGTGCGCAGCGACACAGGATCTACTTTGCGTATGTCAGTCCAGTTTTTTGTCTAGTTGAAGAATTTCTCGGCAGTCCCTGCAGCTCAGCAGTGTTTCCATCCAGGAAGCCAGCAAGATGAGAACACTTTGAGCAACGGACGGCATAATCAGCAAGTCAGACATAGAGAACACAGGCAGAACAGCTAATACAGCTAGCCAGCCCTTAATGAGAGCTGATGCTGCAGGCGATAATGCACAAGCGGCCGAGGCACACGACATGTCAGTCATCTCCCACTGCAGCTGAGTTGGCACTTTGCACTGCATGCATTCTAGAGCAACCTATTACACAGCCATGATCCCTGATCCCCACACTGATCGTGGAAATTTCCTTTCCTTGGGAAAAGTGCATCTGAAATAGGATGATAATGGAGAGAAATGTACGGCTTAATAAATCGCTATCTATGGAAATCATCTAGGGTAATGCGCGATTTTTAAAGCAATACCTCGGTTTCCCATGCAATCGCATTCGACATGCGCTTTCAAGTATACGGCGGGAGTAAATATATATGCATTTAGAGATCTAAATGCCTCGTCATAACAACAACAACAACAACAAAGTACGCTGTCAGGTGGAAAAGGCAGCGTCACAGTGCACGCTTCAGAGCCTGGGCGCGAACAAAGGCCGCACCGCCGGCAGTGTCCGGGGCGCCAGCATCGGCCAGCAGGCAGTCGACGAAACGCCGAGTTCGGGCCTGGCCGCGCCGGTAGGGTGCCTGCAGCGTTAGCAGCAGCACCTCCTGCACCGGCTGCGGGCAGTAGGACTCGGCGCGGATGATGTGGCCTGCAAGCTGGAGTCGCCGAAGTCGCAGCAGTTCACTCGGACGGGCCAGGGCGGCGCGACGATAGAGTGCCGCGTTAGTGATCCGCTCGTCGCTGATCTTAAAGGCGGCACGCAGCAGGCCAGCGTGCGCCGCGTTGACTTGCTGTTCTAGCGAATCAGTCAGCGTCCACGTCTCGGCGTTGTACAACAGGACGTTGCCTCGTCATGTAATTGTCAATACTTCAATTAATAGTGTTACATTTTTTGTAGTAGCAAAGATTGAGAATAACTGATTGAGCAAGCCAACAATCTGTGAGAACTAATTGAGCAAGCCTACAATCTGTGAGAACTAATTGAGCAAGCCTACAATCTGTGAGAACTAATTGAGCAAGCCTACAATCTGTGAGAACTGATTGAGCAAGCCTACAATCTGTGAGAACTGATTGAGCAAGCCTACAATCTGTGAGAACCGATTGAGCAAGCCTACAATCTGTGAGAACTGATTGAGCAAGCCTACAATCTGTGAGAACCGATTGAGCAAGCCTACAATCTGTGAGAACTGATTGAGCAAGCCAACAATCTGTGAGAACTGATTGAGCAAGCCTACAATCTGTGAGAACTGATTGAGCAAGCCTACAATCTGTGAGAACTGATTGAGCAAGCCTACAATCTGTGAGAACTGATTGAGCAAGCCTACAATCTGTGAGAACTGATTGAGCAAGCCTACAATCTGTGAGAACCGATTGAGCAAGCCTACAATCTGTGAGAACTGATTGATCAAGCCTACAATCTGTGAGAACTGATTGAGCAAGCCTACAATCTGTGAGAACCGATTGAGCAAGCCTACAATCTGTGAGAACCGATTGAGCAAGCCTACAATCTGTGAGAACTGATTGAGCAAGCCTACAATCTGTGAGAACCGATTGAGCAAGCCTACAATCTGTGAGAACTGATTGAGCAAGCCAACAATCTGTGAGAACTGATTGAGCAAGCCTACAATCTGTGAGAACTGATTGAGCAAGCCTACAATCTGTGAGAACTGATTGAGCAAGCCTACAATCTGTGAGAACCGATTGAGCAAGCCTACAATCTGTGAGAACTGATTGATCAAGCCTACAATCTGTGAGAACTGATTGAGCAAGCCTACAATCTGTGAGAACCGATTGAGCAAGCCTACAATCTGTGAGAACCGATTGAGCAAGCCTACAATCTGTGAGAACTGATTGAGCAAGCCTACAATCTGTGAGAACCGATTGAGCAAGCCTACAATCTGTGAGAACTGATTGAGCAAGCCTACAATCTGTGAGAACCGATTGAGCAAGCCTACAATCTGTGAGAACTGATTGAGCAAGCCAACAATCTGTAAGGAAAAATAAAAACAGCGCCAAACAAACAGCGGGGAATTAAGTTCCACCTTCGTGACAGGAAGCTAAGCTTACAGCAGACGGGAATAGATCATTGCTAGTGTTGGGATTGGGTGGGTTGGGATCATATGGGACTCGATCCATCATCCGTTTTCATGCCCGGCTGTGAAACGCCGATAAGCGCGAGTTCAGAATTGATGAGCCGGTGGCTAAAAGCAGTTTTATTTCCCGCCTGCTACTCAGAAATCGGCGAAATCTATTTTTTATTAACGAATCAACGAATTTTAATGGCCCTTAGGAACAGAATGTATTGCGGATTACCGTCAAGCTGTTTGTTTATTGAACCAACACACACCAAATTAACCTGAGCTGTATTTTACACACATGAAGCTTCACATGTCCTGAAGTTTACTTTACTCACACACCTGAAGCTTCACATGTCCTGAAGTGTACTCTACTCACACACTTGAAGCTTCACGTGTCCTGAAGTGTACTCTACTCACACACTTGAAGCTTCACGTGTCCTGAAGTGTACTCTACTCACACACCTGAAGCTTCACGTGTCCTGAAGTGTACTCTACTCACACACTTGAAGCTTCACGTGTCCTGAAGTGTACTCTACTCACACACTTGAAGCTTCACGTGTCCTGAAGTGTACTCTACTCACACACTTGAAGCTTCACGTGTCCTGAAGTGTACTCTACTCACACACCTGAAGCTTCACGTGTCCTGAAGTGTACTCTACTCACACACCTGAAGCTTCACGTGTCCTGAAGTGTACTTAACCCACACACCTAAAGCTCCACATGTCCTGAAGTGTACCTTACCCACACACCTGAAGCTCCACATGTCCTGAATTGTACATTACCCACACACCTGAAGCTTCACGTGTCCTGAAGTGTACCTTACTCACACACCTGAAGCTTCACGTGTCCTGAAGTGTACTTTACCCACACACCTGAAGCTTCACGTGTCCTGAAGTGTACTTTACCCACACACCTGAAGCTTCACGTGTCCTGAAGTGTACTTTACCCACACACCTGAAGCTTCACGTGTCCTGAAGTGTACTTAACCCACACACCTGAAGCTCCACATGTCCTGAATTGTACATTACCCACACACCTGAAGCTTCACGTGTCCTGAAGTGTACCTTACTCACACACCTGAAGCTTCACGTGTCCTGAAGTGTACTTTACCCACACACCTGAAGCTTCACGTGTCCTGAAGTGTACTTTACCCACACACCTGAAGCTTCACGTGTCCTGAAGTGTACTTTACCCACACACCTGAAGCTTCACGTGTCCTGAAGTGTACTTAACCCACACACCTAAAGCTCCACATGTCCTGAATTGTACATTACCCACACACCTGAAGCTTCACATGTCCTGAAGTGTACCTTACTCACACACCTGAAGCTTCACGCGTCCTTAAGTGAACTTTACACAAACACCTGAAGCTTCACGTGTCCTGAAGTGTACTTTACTCACACACCTAAAGCTCCACATGTCCTGAATTGTACATTACCCACACACCTGAAGCTTCACGTGTCCTGAAGTGTACATGCATATCACTCACATGACAAGACATTAAGGAATAATTTAGGAGTCGATAATAAATCCGCATTTCAAATAAGAAGATTATCCTAATTACAGCAGCAATAAAAGCAATGCGGTGTATTTTGAGCATGAGTTTGCACTGGCCTTTGCCAATGTTATCCAGGAAAAGATAAAATGTAAACCGATTCGATTTATTAAAAAACAGCAAGTCATATGATCATATCGCTTCACGGAATAGTACAGTTAAAATGACATGCGATAAACGTCAATTTAATTAATTTACGTTATTTTAAATGCTTCAAAACAGACAGACACATGCTACTCGCAACAAGCATGACAGTAGTAATTGAAGAAAAGCCGAGAATTTTAATTTACAAAATTAGGAATTCAAGGCGATTCCCGCCGGCGGACAAGCTCGACAATCTAGAGTGCCGGCGGCGCTGTCTATGGCCGAGGCTGGCACACCCGAGCTGGTTAGGAAGGCCAGGCAAGCGTCGGCATCGTCAAATCCCAGCTGCGATTCTATGGAGCTCAGCGGAATTGAGGGCCGATAACTGCCGAGGTCATTGTGGGGCGAAATTAAAGATTGTGAGAAAATCCCTACTTCGATTCCAGCTACGATTTTAACTATGAATCTTGTTTTAATTCCAAATATGAACTTTGTTTTGATTCCAACTAAAAGTCTTGCTTCGATTCCTACTCTGAATCTTGCTTCGATTCCTACTCTGAATCTTGCTTCGATTCCTACTCTGAATCTTGCTTCGATTCCTACTCTGAATCTTGCTTCGATTCCTATTTTGAATCTTGCTTCGATTCCTACTCTGAATCTTGCTTCGATTCCTACTCTGAATCTTGCTTCGATTCCTACTCTGAATCTTGCTTCGATTCCTACTCTGAATCTTGCTTCGATTCCTACTCTGAATCTTGCTTCGATTCCAAGAATTAATCAGCTGCAATTCTAATTATGAATCTTGCTACGATTTCACACATGATTCTTTTTTCCATTCCAACTAGCTCTTAATTTAACACACAAATTTATGTAAAAGCTGATCAAAAACTTACGCCTTCAAGATGGCTTTCAATGCAACGAGTCGTTCCCTGTCAGCAAACCAGCTGACCAGACGGCCGCACAGGGCTGGGGCTGAGCGGCACAGCCGGAAGAACTTGCTGAAGTTGTTCAACGACCAGGCCGAACGCAGCTGCAGGGCGAACTGAACGCAGGGGTCGGCGCGCCACTCAGCGGGCAGGCGGCCCAGGGTGGTGGTCAGGTCTGCGGGCCGGTTGGCAGTGTGCGTGACAGCCTCCGATTACATTCTACTCAGTACCTGACAGCCTTCCATTACACTCTACTCAGCACCTGACAGCCTACCAATACACTCTACTCAGCACCTGACAGCCTTCTATTACACTCTACTCAGCACCTGACAGCCTTCTGTTACACTCTACTCAGCACCTGACAGCCTTCCATTACACTCTACTCAGCACCTGACAGCCTACCATTACACTCTACTCAGCACCTGACAGCCTTCTATTACACTCTACTCAGCACCTGACAGCCTTCTGTTACACTCTACTCAGCACCTGACAGCCTACCATTACACTCTACTCAGCACCTGACAGCCTTCTATTACACTCTACTCAGCACCTGACAGCCTACCATTACACTCTACTCAGCACCTGACAGCCTACCATTACACTCTACTCAGCACCTGACAGCCTACCATTACACTCTACTCAGCACCTGACAGCCTTCTATTACACTCTACTCAGCACCTGACAGCCTTCTGTTACACTCTACTCAGCACCTGACAGCCTTCTATTACACTCTACTCAGCACCTCACAGCCTACCATTACACTCTACTCAGCACCTGACAGCCTTCTATTACACTCTACTCAGCACCTGACAGCCTTCCATTACACTCTACTCAGGGACTTCAAAGCCCAGTCTCGAGCAGCAGAGCCCAGCTCACGGGTAGTGTCATTGGTAGACATGAAGTAGAGCATTCGGTAGGCTGCGAATTCGGCGCACCTGCCCGGCACGCCCTCCTCGTACAGAAGCCGCAGCTGCGAGCTGCACTGGTTGAACTCTGCCTTGTCGCTGGCTGAGAGGGCCGCCTCCGCGTGGGCCTCGTAGACTTGAGCTGCGAGGCGATCGCGAATGCCCTGCACTGTGAGATCCTGCCGGATGGCTTTGAACTGCTCGCAGATTGACAGGTAGTCCGGCTTTGCAGCTGCCAGCCTGCGGACAGTCGCGAGGGTCATATAAAGATTTGACATTACAGACAGTATGGGAACCAAATACAGACAGTATGGGAAACATTAGACAGTATGGGAAACATTACAGACAGTATGGGAAACATTACAGACAGTATGGGAAACATTACAGACAGTATGGGAAACATTACAGACAGTATGGGAAACATTACAGACAGTATGGGAAACATTACAGACAGTATGGGAAATATTACAGACAGTATGGGAAACATTACAGACAGTATTGGAAACAAATACAGACTTTTTGGGAAACATTGCAGACGGTATGGGAAACATTACAGACAGTATTGGAAACAAATACAGACAGTAGAAACAACAGACATGCAGTCAAGCAGGCCACCACCCACCTGTCCATCTGCAGCTTCAGTGCCAGCTCCAATGTCTCCCTGGATCGCACAGTGGACGGATCCGGCGCGCTGGTGAGTCGCAGGTATTCCTTCTCCAGCTGCTGACTGGTGCCCACAATGCACAGCCGGCTGCAGTCCAGGTCGTCCAAATCACCGGCGACAAACAGCTGGCGGGCTGGCGGAGTGCAAGGCCTGTCACGACTGGGCGAGTCAACCAGATGGTCGCGAAATCTTTCTCGGCGCCGATCCAAAGTTGCCGAACTGGTGCCGGGGTCGACGGCCGCACCGCCGACTGCTCCGCCGCGTCCTCTGCCTCGGCCCCTGCCCTTGCCTCGGCCTCTGCCACGCCCGCGATCAACTGTCCAGGCAGCAGCGCTGGGACCCCGGTCCTCCATGCCAGATGATGATGAAGAGTCGCTGTCCGTGCTACAGGAACTGGCCAAATCTTCGGTGTCTTCGTCGGAGCTGCCGGTGGAAGATGCGGCAGAGTCCGAGTCGCTGTCACTGTACAGCAGCGGACGAAATCGCTTCTGTTGAAGCTGCTGCTCGGAACCGATGTAAGACGATTTGAATGATTGGGGATCAACTCTCGGCTGCGGCAGGCCAGCAATGTGACGCTTCTGCGCTACTCTGCTTTGCTGCCACCCGCCGTTGCTGTCACACTGCAGGCCGCTAGCTGTGTTACTGAAATATATTAATGTAACAGTTTGGGGAAGTTAGAGTTAGGGAAGAATCGGAGCAAGAGTTAGGGAAGAATCGAAGCAAGAGTTAGGGAAGAATCGAAGCAAAAGTTAGGGAAGAATCGGAGCAAGAGTTAGGGAAGAATCGAAGCAAGAGTTAGGGAAGAATCGGAGCAAGAGTTAGGGAAGAATCGAAGCAAGAGTTAGGGAAGAATCGAAGCAAGAGTTAGGGAAGAATCGGAGCAAGAGTTAGGGAAGAATCGGAGCAAGAGTTAGGGAAGAATCGGAGCAAGAGTTAGGGAAGAATCGGAGCAAGAGTTAGGGAAGAATCGGAGCAAGAGTTAGGTAACAATCGGAGCAAGAGTTAGGTAACAATCGGAGCAAGAGTTAGGGAAGAATCGGAGCAAGAGTTAGGGAAGAATCGGAGCAAGAGTTAGGGAAGAATCGAAGCAAGAGTTAGGGAAGAATCGGAGCAAGAGTTAGGTAAGAATCGGAGCAAGAGTTAGGGAAGAATCGAAGCAAGAGTTAGGGAAGAATCGAAGCAAGAGTTAGGGAAGAATCGAAGCAAGAGTTAGGGAAGAATCGGAGCAAGAGTTAGGGAAGAATCGGAGCAAGAGTTAGGGAAGAATCGAAGCAAGAGTTAGGGAAGAATCGGAGCAAGAGTTAGGGAAGAATCGAAGCAAGAGTTAGGGAAGAATCGGAGCAAGAGTTAGGGAAGAATCGAAGCAAGAGTTAGGGAAGAATCGGAGCAAGAGTTAGGCAAAAATCGGAGCAATAGTTTAGCAATATTAAAAAAACAAGGTAATAAAAATCAGGGCCTACCCGACAGCAGCAGGACCGTTAGGCACCCTTGTTAGCTTCTGCTCTAAAGGCAATGTCAGCAAAGGCTCCCGATCCCAGTTGATATGGTTTACAAGACCTGCATCAAATATTTGAGTAATCTTAGCATTGAGCAGTGCTTCGAGTTGCTCTTGACGCTGTGGACTGCTGCATTGGCTGTTGTGCTCATAAACTCTCTGAATGTAACTCCTGGAGGAAAGTGATTAAGAGACAACTTTATTTTATATGAGAAAATAAGATCAGAATAAAAAACTATATTTTCTTCAAACAGAACAGAACAGAAATGATCATATTTAGGAATAAGAACAAAAGAAACTTACCAAAGCGAGGGTGGCCATGAGGTGGGATCAGTTACAGTGACTTGTTTGCAAGTGGCTGGCAATTGTGGCGGGGAAGGCTTTGAAGGTTGTTGCACCGGTGGCTGGCAGGGTGCTGAGTCTGCAGTCTGAAATCGATCAGTGGCAGTGGCAGCTGCATAGCCAGTGACCATTGGTGTTGTTGATTGAGGGAGTGGAGGTGGAGGCAGTGGGGGAGGAAATTTAGGTAAAGATGGTGGATTCATCTGCAATTATTAGACAGGTTGGTATACAGGTTTAGCTTACAATATAAAAAACTTTTTATACAGTTAGTAACGATAGGGCCTAGGAATAGCTAAAACTAAAACTAAGTTAGGAATCAAATTCAATTTAGATTTATCATTTCTAATGGCAAACAAGAGGAGCCCTTTAAAATGACAGTAGAACTTTTACATTAGTCAATTAAGTAAAAACTATAAACTAACTTAATATTAAACAATCTTCACAAATGCAAAATGGCTATTTAAGTACCATCTATGTATTACTATTACTATGTACCTATACAATTTCAATGCGTACTATAATGAAAAGTATAGAATTTTGATGTGATAGCTAGCTATATAGATATTATACCTAGCCTAGCCAATTCAGGCACAAAATATAAAGTAGGCCTAATTACAATAGCTATAGTATAGGCATAGCAATTGCATAGCCATAGGGCTAAAAAGTTGTGGATAGCTGTTTTATTTATAGAGTAGGCCTATAGACCAAAGTTAAAGAGACTTACAAGGCTGCTAGACATATCCAAATTTAATTGTTATATGCTTATACATAATGCATACATAATACATAATAGCTGACCAAGTGGCAAGTACTTCTTTTATTGCTAGGAAACTAAAGTAGGCTTATATAATATATCTTGATGAAAGACAAATCAAGATATTTTTATCCCCTTTGCCAGACCTAAAATTACTAACAATTGTTCCTTAGGAGTCATATCAAGGGCATTCCTTTGGTTTACAATTATTTTTTTGACCTGAATTTTGGTTCACGATCCCTATATGTATTTTTTCATTTTCATTTTTACTCTTTTGTACAAGTAGGCCTATATTTCCTATGGGGATTGTCATTTGTCACTAATTTCAGTAATCCTACTGTAATTTCAGTAGCATCGTAAACCAAAGATGTGCCCACATAGTATAGACCTACAGCTAGTACAGTTCTATTTGGGTAGGCCTAGGCCTACTCGTCATTTGTCAGCTGCATTTTTACGGAAGTGCTTATTCCCACGGTCCCATGCCGATAATTTCAATTTTATCCACACGGATCCGTGCTGATAATTTTCTGCTTATCCACACGGCAGCTTGTATGAATAGGTCTACTTTCAAGTCCCTACGTACCTATTCTAATTCTTCTCTGAGCATAAGGCTTTTGCTTCAGAGTATAGTGTATAGTGTAGGCCCTACACTATCAATGAATAGTGTAAAATAATAACAATGATGTATAATGTGTGACGAGTTTGGTGCTGACTAGAATTCTGCTGGTTGACTCGTATGATTTTCTTTGATAGACTTTTTACTCTTTAAGTCAATACAATTTGAATGAAAACACGTAACGATGACAAAAGATTTAGTAAGTTGTTATTAAAATAATTAAAAAGGATGACATTAATGTCAGTTAATTAATGTGTAGGTCGAAATGTAGAACACTGTCGTAACACAATGGCAACTTTGTCGATCTATTGGCTCGAGGGTTCAACAAAACGTTCAAATCTGAAAGGGCCTCGTTTCAAAGAACAGAACCGTGTGGATAAAATTGAAATTAACGGCACGGCATATATAAAGAGTTGTAGACCTATTTATACAAGCTGCCGTGTGGATAAGCAGAAAATTATCGGCACGGATCCGTGTGGATAAAATTGAAATTATCGGCACGGGACCGTGGGAATAAGCTCTGCCGCATTTTTACACCTTTTTTTCAAGCTAAAAAAGCTAGGTCACTCAGTCACTGAGTCAACCACAGATATCTGGCCTCAGCAATTCTGGTCACTTTGTCAACCATTTGACGAAGTGACTAGAATCCTTCTATTCTTATATATAGAATGGAACTTAGTTTAAAACTTAAGACAATTATAGGCCCTATAAAAACGAATATTGCATTAAACTAATAATCTAGAAATTCACAAGAATAAGTATCGAAGGTACTTTTCGAACACTAAATTTAGTTTTCAGGATATGATCTTTTTAGGTTTTACGCCAATCAAGGACCACTAGGAGTAGATTGTAGATCTTGTAGATTTACTCATAATGGTCCTTAAGGCCAATATTTTAACTGAGTCTGAGTCTGAGACTCAGAAGGCAGACCTGCACAGTGTGACGGTGTAACCTTAGGTAGTTTAATTGCTTATTTATCTTATAGTAATTCGCTACATTACAAGTTGCTGACAAGATTATTATTTATTTGCTAAGCATGTTTACTAATTATTGTTATATTGTATTATTCTAAGAATTAGCTGTCCTTTTTAAAAAGCAAAGTATATGTATATTTTTCTGCTCTACCGTGCCTTGTGTCGAGCGTGTGAGCATCGAGATTACTTTGGAAATATATATATACACACTTATTTATATCAAATATAATTCGACGATATTACCGCTACACTAACCTTTATTCGTCACAACAGCATGCAGCTGAAAATAGCAATTTAAATTTATTGTCAAATTTCTATGATCCCTTGTAGTTATGTAGACAGATTTATCCTATTTTAATAGCTAGTCCAATATTTTTTTAACTTTATTCGATGAACACATTTTTAACGAAAGACTTAGCTAGGATTAAAATATGCTTGTTTTACTTTATTTTTTTCTGTAAAGAAAAATTCAAAATGCTTCATACATTCGCATGAATGAATTACGGACGACTAATGTAGTGATATTAGTGACTAGGCCTAGTACACACTTTCGACACTGACTTCCATAATATCACAAGTCTCTTCGTTTCGTTTAATCTGGATTGTTTGCTTAATAAGGGACAGGTATTTCAATTCAATTTTGTGTAGAAATTAGGCCTATATATTTTCGAAACGTACATGGAATTTCGTCAACTTGGTTGACGAATGTTCCAACCCTAATTTCTGCAGTTGACGAATATTCCAAATATTCCACTGCCAGTTGACGAAAGTTTCACAGCCAGATTAAAGGCAACGGAGAACTGTCTTTGTGCACAATTTATTGCATATTGAACATGTGTTGATAGCCATTGCGCAGAAAAGCCTCCAAATTTTCTCAGATAAATGTCATCAAGACATTAACGATTGCATTACACTACACTAACAAATTTTATCCTTCTCGCATTTTTACCATCTTAAAAGTAAAACAATAAACAATAAAGACATGATTACTGAATGATTACTGAATTGTTACCAGTTGACAAAGTTAGAAGTGAAGTGAAAAAACGGAAAAGTAAAATGTAGTGCGAATGGCAAGTTGAATTCCCACCAAGTAATAAAATATGTATCATGTAAGTTAAAGTTAAAGTGTATCCAATGGCACACAGTTGACCAAAATTCAACATTTCTCATTGGTAGTTGACGAAGATTCCATTGTTCCTATTGGCTACCTATTTCTATTCCAACTACCAAAGTACCAATTAATTTTTGTCAACTGAGAGTTGACTAAATGAAAGTTGACAAAAATTCTAGGATCCTTTCGAAACAGTAATTGCAGTTAATATAATTTTAATAGGCCTAACCAATCCAATTTATATTTTATTTGACAATTCTTTTTTCACTTAGTCATTGTCATTTCCTTAGTGCATCACATAGGCATTTCATTCTTGCTGCATTATAACAGGAAGCGGTTAATTCTAATCAAAGACAAAATCTGGCATACAATTAGGCCCACTGGTATGGTAGGCCTAACTATATTGTATATAAACCATTAACTAGTTAAGACAAAAAGTGGCCTACTTTTGTTACTTGCTAAGCTCCAGCTCAAGATTATGTCATTATTGATTGTGTGATTTTTCTGCATAATGCATTGTTTGAGTCATGTTAATAACATTTAATTTGTATTATGCAGTTAATCACACAGTCTATTTGACAATTCATCACAACTCCCTTTAACCCAAAACTGTGAAGCCTTCAAGCCTCCCTCTATTTTATAACCTTTACTCCTTAGTTGTAACATCTTTTACTTCTAAATATGCTAGGCCTACTTTTAAGCTTTTGCAAACATTTTTATATTCACTTTTATGTTTTTTCAGGTTTGGTTAATCATTATTTGATCGATAGATAGGTTAATGACACTTGAATCACAGTTTTAAGGCTTAATTCACTAGCTTTCCTCATGGCTCTATTTTTTAGTTATTTATCTCAGCTACATTTGTTATATGTCAAAACAGTACTAAGACTCTTATTATTTCCTGACCACTTGGGCTCTATTCAAAACTTCTAGGATTGAGGCCTAGTATTGTTGAAGATCAATAAGCATGTTGGCACAACCCCAGATTGAGAATGCTGCCCAGGCTACTTCAAATAAGCGGCAAAAGAAGAAGAAGAAAGTGACCCCGGTAGTGCAGAACCAGTTCTTCCTGCATCACGTGCGCGAGATGAGGGACCAGGCAGTGGCCAAGAACTGGCAGAGCAAGCACACCTATGCCAAGATGGTGCGGGCTCTGGAACGCTATCCACTTAGGCTGGAGACACCAAGGGCCTGCCTCATTCTTGAGGGCTTCGGACAGAAAACCTGCGAGACTTTGCAATCTAAACTGTCCGATTATGCTAAAGAGCTTGGTGGGTGCTTGTTAAGAATTTGATAAGCGATCAAGTATATTTACAATTCCATCCATTCTAGATCATTGTGCCCTACTCACAGCACTCCCATCCCACCCGAATTATTTCAGTCATTGACCACTTTAACTTGTTATTTATTTAGTCATTGAGTCTGTCATGAGGTTATCAGCCATGACTCAATCAATGATAGTAATAGATTTAGTCATCACCCACTTCACAGTCATCCATTCAGTCATCACCCACTTCATAGTCATCTATTCAGTCATCACCCACTTCACAGTCATCCATTCAGTCATTACCTACTTCACAGTCATCCATTCAGTCATCACCCACTTCACAGTCATCCATTCAGTCATCACCCACTTCATAGTCATCTATTCAGTCATCACCCACTTCACAGTCATCCATTCAGTCATTACCCACTTCACAGTCATCCATTCAGTCATCACCCACTTCACAGTCATCCATTCAGTCATCACCCACTTCACAGTCATCCATTTAGTCATCGCCCACTTCACAGAATCACAGTCATCCATTCAGTCATCACCCACTTCATAGTCACCCATTCAGTCATCACCCACTTCATAGTCATCCATTCAGTCATCACCCACTTCATAGTCACCCATTCAGTCATCATCCATTCAGTCATCACCCACTTCATAGTCACCCATTCAGTCATCACCCACTTCATAGTAATCCATTCAGTCATCACCCACTTTACAGTCATCCATTCAGTCATCACCCACTTCACAGTCATCCATTCAGTCATCACCCACTTCACAGTCATCCATTCAGTCATCACCCACTTCACAGTCATCCATTCAGTCATCACCCACTTCACAGTCACGCGCAGATCCCAATACCTAGCCAATTATTTCCCGCCGCAGTGTTTTATTTTACTCGCACCTTCGCAAATTTTCTCCCCCAGGCGTCACAGAGGAGGAGGCGCTGCGAATTGGCAACGAACGATTTGCCACACCGAAGTCGCTCAAATTGAAGGTCAGAAAGCAGCCAGCTAAGCGGGCCCGCCTGTCCGAGTTCTCTGATGCGGACAGCTCGCTAGCGCCGACAGACCCAGCCGGCGGATTGGCTAGATCGAGATCAGCTTCCAGCGGCCCCGGTCAAAACTCTGAGTTGAGTCGTCTGGCTGTGAGTTTGCTTAGATTATGAGTTTTGGAAACGGCGCGAGTAGCTTTTTAACCTAGACTGATTCATTATCTGGGACATCTGATAATTATTATTTTATTACACCTGCCCCAAATAGCTAGGCGACTCACGACCCATTTAAGTCGTGAGTCCGTCGTTCTAACAACAAGGCTACAATCCCCTGAAAAACATATATTATTAATACAAAATAGAATGGGAAATAGCGCATCATTTGGTGACACTAGACCCGCAGCCAGCGAGGAGGCAATTCTGCCCATTCCGTTGACTCCTGAGCACACACTCACATAGGGCGTGTCCATCTGGCCTGATTTTCTCACCGTCAGGCAGTGTACACTCTCAATGTGCCTTGCACGACAAGCCTCCAAGCCTTCTCTCCGCGGCCGCGCCCCAATAAATGTGACCTCGCCGCGGGTTATCTCTAGGTAAACGGCGCGAGTAGCTATATCTTTATAACTTAATTTAAATGATTCGTCATCCTACAAGTGTTATACAGCTCTAATGGACAGGAGTTTACTAATGGACAGAGCCTAAACCTTACGCTCTGCTATGAATACGTATCTGCTATGACTCATGGCTTGTGAGTGACTGCATACGTCTGTTACATAATACTGCGATATGAGGCACTAGGCTAGGTTTTCTGTCTTATTCTACATTTTCATCTCGCCAATATTTTGGCATGGCTAAATTCCGCTCAAATTATCGTGAATGACTTTTTACTCTCATTGCCAGCTTCAACAAACCATGCGTCATTTATAATTTAGTAGCTATTAGTTTGCTTCGTGGCATTGTGGCATTGGAACAGTTAGAACAGTTTCTGCTGCTTATTAAAAATTACCAGCAGATCAATAATTTTTCTCATGTCGTAGTTTTTTGTTTTATTTAGTGAGGCGAGAAAGCTGTTTTATTGAGTAAGCTGTTTAGATTATTGCAGAAATCAACTGAATTTTTGTATACAGCCTCATGTCAAACCCACTTCATATACCAAAGTTTATATGACCCACAGAGACATAAAAATTCTAATGACCCACCCACTCATTTACCTGGCCTATCTCTGACCCACTTACCTGTTCATACTTATGACCCACCCACTCATTCACCTGGCCTATCTCTGACACACCTGTTCAAGCTTATGACCCACCCACTCATTCACCTGGCCTATCTCTGACCCACTTACCTGTTCAAGCTTATGACCCACCCACTCATTCACCTGGCCTATCTCTGATCCACTTACCTGTTCAAGCTTATGGCCCACCCACTCATTCACCTGGCCTATCTCTGATCCACTTACCTGTTCAAGCTTATGACCCACCCACTCATTCACCTGGCCTATCTCTGACCCACTTACCTGTTCAAGCTTATGACCCACCCACTCATTCACCTGGCCTATCTCTGACCCACTTACCTGTTCAAGCTTATGACCCACCCACTCATTCACCTGGCCTATCTCTGATCCACTTACCTGTTCAAGCTTATGGCCCACCCACTCATTTACCTGGCCTATCTCTGACCCACTTACCTGTTCATACTTATGACCCACTCACATACCCAAGCTTATGACCCACCCACATTCCCAATCTTATGACCCACCCACATTCCCAATCTTATGACCCACCCACATTCCCAATCTTATGACACACCCACATTCCCAATCTTATGACACACCCACATTCCCAATCTTATGACCCACAGACATTCCCTATCTTATGACCCACCCACATTCCCAATCTTATGACCCACCCACATTCCCAATCTTATGACACACCCACATTCCCAATCTTATGACACACCCACATTCCCAATCTTATGACCCACAGACATTCCCTATCTTATGACCCACCCACATTCCCAATCTTATGACCCACCCACATTCCCAATCTTATGACCCACCCACATTCCCAATCTTATGACCCACCCAGATCACACAAGCAAACTAGTCCAACAATCACAGTCAAGTCATTTGATTACTGAACCAATTCCCTAATCCGTTGCCAGGACAGCTCAGTGCGGCAGGAGTCTCAGCTGAGTCTATCCCAATCTCAGCAGCTGGCTGGTGAAGCATACCGACCAAAGCCGCGAACTGGTGCTCACGCCATCCTGCTCACTCTGCTGCAGAGCGGCGGCCCCGGCTACTCTCTGAGCAAAACTGAACTCATGAATCTGGCCCAGCCTCTGTGCGACAGCTCATTTACCTGCGTGAGTTCTCACCCGCATTGTTGCTTCAATTCTAAGGGCCTTTTCACTGATGATTCTTAACCTGTATGTAGTGTATGCGCTCCCTCCCTACCCATCAGTGCCTACTTCTCCCTGTCTCCCCTCCCTACCCATCACTGCCTACTTCTCCCTGTCTCCCCTCCCTACCCATCAGTGCCTACTTCTCCCTGTCTCCCTACCTACCCATCAGTGCCTACTTCTCCCTGTCTCCCCTCCCTACCCATCAGTGCCTACTTCTCCCTGTCTCTCTACCTACCCATCAGTGCCTACTTCTCCCTGTCTCTCTACCTAGCCATCGGTGCCTACTTCTCCCTGTCTCCCCTCCCTACCCATCAGTGCCTACTTCTCCCTGTCTCCCTACCTACCCATCAGTGCCTACTTCTCCCTGTCTCCCCTCCCTACCCATCAGTGTCTACTTCTCCCTGTCTCCCTACCTACCCATCAGTGTCTACTTCTCCATGTCTCCCCTCCCTACCACTGCCTACTTCTCCCTGTCTCCCCTCACTACCCATCACTGCCTACTTCTCCCTGTCTCCCCTCCCTACCCATCACTGCCTACTTCTCCCTGTCTCCCCTCCCTACCCATCACTGCCTACTTCTCCCTGTCTCCCTTCCCTACCCATCACTGCCTACTTCTCCCTGTCTCCCCTCCCTACCCATCACTGTCTACTTCTCCCTGTCTCCCCTCCCTACCCATCAGTGCCTACTTCTCCCTGTCTCCCCTCCCTACCCATCAGTGCCTACTTCTCCCTGTCTCCCCTCCCTACCCATCAGTGCCTACTTCTCCCTGTCTCCCTACCTACCCATCAGTGCCTACTTCTCCCTGTCTCCCTACCTACCCATCAGTGCCTACTTCTCCCTGTCTCCCTACCTACCCATCAGTGCCTACTTCTCCCTGTCTCCCTACCTACCCATCAGTGCCTACTTCTCCCTGTCTCCCTACCTACCCATCAGTGCCTACTTCTCCCTGTCTCCCTACCTACCCATCAGTGTCTACTTCTCCCTGTCTGCCTTTCAATCCAGTGCACATTTTTATTGCATTTTAACGTTCTCAAGATTATAAATGTCGCTAAAGCTCAGCAGGGTCTAGCAATCCGTCCGCCTTGTGTCTCAAAATCCTCTCTCTAGCAAAAGTAAAGCATTTTCGTATTGCCTATTTTGAAAATTGCAAATTTCTCTATCCTCGCTTTGGCAGTCTCTTTAATTCTTTATTTCCAGTTCTTGTTTTGCAATATGCGCGGCGTATCCATGCGTATTTCCATGATATAGGCTTGACACTAATAATACCTCTGTAGTGGCTAGCTTTTTTCATCATTTCCTACAAAAGCCTTGTCTTCTTTTGCTATTTTTTATCGTCCCGGTCTAAAGCGGCAGATTCTCTTTGTTCTCCAAACCTTTTTTATCTTTAGCTAGCTTTTTTCTACCAAAACTTCTTTTCATTGTGTCGGGTTTGCTTTTGTTTAGAAGGCTTTGTTACCTGTTCATTTACTCCCTGCCACATCACACGAGCTATTTTTACTATTAAAGTACTTCCAGTTAAAGCAGCTTAATGATGTGCTGTCTTCACTAAATCCCATTGATAGTACTCGTAAAACTCTTTTCCGCTTGTTTTATAATCCTCATTTCCTGATCAATAATCAGTAATAATCCCATCCCCCTATTCTCTAATCCCATCTTTACCATCTAACATATTCTCTAATCCCATCGTTATCATATAATCCCATCCCATGTTCTTTAATCCCATCTACTCACATCCACTATTCCACCCTTCTCCTGAATCCTCAGCCCCTTCACGTCTTCTGTTATTTTTTGTATTCTCAAGCTCTATCATATCTCAAATCATCAAATTAAAACTACCCACTATACCCACTATACCCTATACCGACTATTATATTCCACGATTCCCTTGTCAAATTCATTACCACTCTAAATAAAAAAATTCTTTTGATTTTGCCGCCTGCCATTGTTTAGCCGGCAGCCGGCTCACACTACACGGCCTGGTCCTCCATGAGCGGCCTTGTGAAACGCGGCCTCGTCGATCGCACGCGGTCCGCAGGCCGCACTCCGGGCTCCTACGCGCTGACCGAAGCCGGCATAGCCGCGGCGGCGTCTTTGATGTCCGCCGCCGATGCCACAGCGGCGGCAACATCAAAGCCCCACGATGCGCCGGAGCTGCCGGCGGAAACTTCAAAGGCTACGAAAAGGCCGGCGCAGCCTAAAAGGAAGGCTAAGAAAAAAACTGCAGCGGTTGAAGCGGCGGCGACATCAAATACGGCGGCAACTTTAAATATGGCGGCAACATCAAATACGGCGGCAACATCGAATACGGCGGCAACATCAAATACGGCGGCAACATCAAATACGGCGGCAACATCTAAGGTGCACGCGATATCAGACTCGGAAGATGAGTCTGGCCCTACAGAGATAGTAAATGAGCCGCTGACTGAACAGGCGCCTAATTATTCTGTGCACTCTATATCTGATTCGGATGAGCATTCTGATGAGCCTGGTTTGGTCATAGAGCATCAGCAGCAGCAGCAACCGCAGGTGTCTCTTCAATTTGACTACTGCTCGGATAATAATTACGCCATTGTGCCCAACAAGCTGTTGGCTAAAAAGACATTCGATACCCTGCTAGACTGCGACTGTGTGCTCATTGTGTGCGAATACGAACAGCTGGTTCGCTGCAACCTGCACTATTCGCTGGATTTGGAGGCCATTGGGTGGGCAGCCGACTTTAGTTTAATTTCCTGACAATGCTTACAAAAATATGTGGTTAATGTCTAAAATTTAACTTTTTCTATGCAGCCGCTTTACTGATGGTCTGGTTGCTGCTTTTGTGCGAGAGTGCGACCTGCCCGAACTTAGCACCAAGGCGGCTGCGAAAGCCGCTGCTGATGCCGCTGCTGCTGCTGCTGCCGCCGCCTGTGCCGCTGCAACGGTAAAAATTAGTAAAACTGCAAAAAGTGCACCGGCCGTTGCTGCGATACCTTTGCGAACAGGTAAGCTGAGCCCCGCTAATCTGGGATTTGATCCTCAAATCTGGGATTTGATCCTCAAATCTGGGATTTGATCCTCAAATCTGGGATTTGATCCTCAAATCTGGGATTTGATCCTCAAATCTGGGATTTGATCCTCAAATCTGGGATTTGATCCTCAAATCTGGGATTTGATCCTCAAATCTGGGATTTGATCCTCAAATCTGGGATTTGATCCTCAAATCTGGGATTTGATCCTCAAATCTGGGATTTAATCCTCAAATCTGGGATTTAATCCTCAAATCTGGGATTTAATCCTCAAATCTGGGATTTGATCTGGGATTTCCTTGTCCTCTGCAGCCTCATCAAATCCGGTGGTGTCCGTTGGCACTGCTGTGCTGACAAATCAGCCGTTAATAACTTCAAAAACGTTGGCATGGCAACGCCACGCATCAGCAACTGGCCTCACAGCTGCTCCAGCTACTGCTCCCACGGCTTCTACGGAAGAGCAGCCGCAATCAAAGTTGATCTACACAATTGAGCCAGATAAATTTGAAGTGATTTTCTGCATTGACAACCGAGAGCACTTCGGGTAGGTCAACTGTAATCCCACCTGAACACTTTAAAGTAATCCAGAAACTTTGATTGGTTACCTCTGGATTTCTAGTTACCTCTCCGGTAGCTAGAAATCAATGCAGCGGGATTCCAGTCGCATGAGAAATCGCACCTCTTTGAACTTTCAGCATGGGCAGTGTGAAGCAGATGCTGCTTCCAGGCCTATTAAAAAACAATGTGAAATGCGACGTTCGACCCTTGCAAGTGTCCGACTTTCTCTGGGTGGCCAAGTGTCGGGGTAAGTTTATTCCTCAATGCCCTACTTGAAGTAGAAATGCAAGCATTTTCATGGCATTTTGAATAAAAAGACAAAAAATGCCACAGAGACCGGCCGCGAAGCCGTACTCAACCTGCTGGTTGAGCGCAAGCGCATCGACGATCTGGCCAGCAGCATCAAGGACGGCCGCTTTCGTGAGCAGAAGTTCCGCCTGCGCCGTTCGGGCATCGCCCAGCTGTTACTTCTAGTCGAAGGCTTCGGCGGTCGGGCTGGAGCGGCCGGTCACGTCCGGATGCCGGAGGAGACCCTGGCGCAGGCCGTGTGCAATTCGCAGTTCATCGACCGGTGCACAGTGAAATACACGGACTCGGCTCAGCACACAGTGGCTTATTTAACTCTGCTCACCTGTCGCCTAAAGGACATGTACAAGGGCAGGCGATTGTTGGTTCACGACTCCATGCCCGGCTCCAACTCGGACTGCAGGCCGAATCTTTCTGGCGTCCTCCCGTTCCGGTCGGCCGGAGTCGAAGCCGATGTTGTAGACTTTGGCGAGTTCAATCGAGCCGCTATTAAATCAAAGGTTTGTGATTGGCAGAAATCTCTGCCGATATGTGTCGAAAATTCTTTTGTTTAGAATTCTCCTACATGTATCGAAAAACTGTAAATTTGAAGCTTAATCTGTATGTTATTAACTATGGCTAGAAAACTCTAAAACACAGAAACTGGTTGTTCGAGAAATGCTGGCCAAGCATCTGCTTCAAATTGGCGGCGTCACCATGGAGAAAGCGTTTGCCATCGTTCAGCAGTACCCCACTGTGCAGGCGTGAGTTTATTTTAGTTTCTGTGTATTGTTTTTGCTTCTAAAAGTAACAATTTAAGTCTCGCAGATCTTTTACAACACGCTTTTCCTGAACAAAATTCTAAATGTTTTTGTCACTTATATGAGTAGCTAGTAGTTAATATTGCTTATCTGCTTTTTTAGACTGGTCGAAGCCTACTCTGCGTGTCAGAGCGAGGCTGAGAAGCGGCGCCTCCTGTCTGGCGTCTGTCACAATCGCCTATTTGATAAAAAGATCGGCGACTCCATCAGCAAAAGTGTGCGACTCAGTTTACAAATGCCATTATAACTTCAGCCGATATGTATTGAAAAACTAATAACTAGAAGTTTTATTAATGCTCTTTAATTGCATTAAAAGATAACTAAAGCAGGAATATTTTCTTTTTCAAAATACTCTGTTTGACTATTCGTTTTAATACCTATTTGGCATATAATTGTCGCCTATATGTATCGAAAAAAAACTTTTCTTACACCAGCAGCAAGAAATTAACTTTGCATTTCTTCAGTCTCTGAAACCCATTGTGACTTTCTGAGTGGCACAGAAAAACTCATTTATGTAAAAATGCTTTATTTGCTGTAAAATCAAATTTGTTTTTACAATTATGTTGATTATTTGTCTTCAAATTTGCCTCATTGGCGTTTGAGTTTATTTTGTTACAATGCCAGCCCTTTTTTACTGCAGTCAGCTAGTACTATAATAAAATGCATCATTATTAATTCATGTTAATGTTCTCAGCTTCGTTTGAGTCAGATTGTAAAATTGCAGATTTATTGTCTTATGGCCCAACGAGAATTTCTGATATGGAGACATGCACACAGCTGCACAATGGGTGGGGACCGCTCTTACTGCCCAACACTTATGGACAAAAAATATGATGGAAAAAATTAACCTGAAATGAGCAAATTGATGATGAAAGCAGTTCCTGTGAGTCTGTCTGTCTGTCTCCATTATTATTATATTAAGTTAAGCGCTATCCTAGCTCCACTCTGTCTGCGTCTCGGCAGTGTAAAGTTGAGTGGCCCACTTACACTGTTTAATGCCATCCAGTCTTGAGGGTAAAGTAAATTTGCTCACAGTCATCAGGTGGGGGCTGAGCCTACCTGTCAGATGGGTATTAGCGATTTTGTCTTGACTGAAAACTGAGTGGCAGCCAGTCCTGGCATGGCATTGGCTGCTGGCCAAACTGCTGGTAAACAGAGTGAGTTAATGAGTTATTCTTATGAGCACACTGCCTGTTTATAACATCTGGCTGCAGAATCAATATAAGTTCAGGTAGAATTGGTGATTTTCACTTTTATGAGTTTGCTGCTTTATGCTTTTATTGAAACAGTAAAAAGACAAAGCTTTGCAAAACTGCTGCCAACTGCTGGCGATATAAAAAGTTGGATAGCTTGCCAGCAAAATAACAAGCTAGCTTTCTAGGAAACAAGAGAGCAAAATCTTCAGAAAGAATTACCAGCCAACAAGTCGGCTTTCCGGCAAACTAGCTAGCTTTCCAGCAAACAAGCTAGATTTCCAGCAAACAAGCCAGCTTACCAACAAATAAGCCGGCTTTCCAGCAAACAAGCCAGCTTCCAGCAAACAAGCTACTTTTCCAGCAAGCTAGCCAGCTCAAGAGAACTCGGCATGCCGTCCACGCAGCGCCGGGTGGAGTGGGGCAGGGCGATGCGCCAGCGCTCCTATCAGCTGGCCTCGGAGACGCATCGGCAGAGTCGGCGCACTGGCGAGCAGCTCCGGCGCCGCCTGATGTCGGAGGCCGTTGCCACGGACGCCGAATTGGAACGCCTGCGACGACAGAAGGCCGGCATGGAGGCTCGGCTGGACCGCTACAGCGGAGAGCTTGCCCGGCTGAGGTGACTCTCCCCTTCAGGAGCCATTCAGATTCTCCCCTTCAGGAGCCATTCAGATTCTCCCATTCAGGAGCCATTCAGATTCTCCCCTTCAGGAGCCATTCAGATTCTCCCCTTCAGGAGCCATTCAGATTCTCCCCTTCAGGAGCCATTCAGATTCTCCCCTTTAGGAGCCATTCAGATTCTCCCCTTCAGGAGCCATTCAGATTCTCCCATTTAGGAGCCATTCAGATTCTCCCCTTCAGGAGCCATTCAGATTCTCCCCTTCAGGATCCATTCAGATTCTCCCCTTCAGAAGCCATTCAGATTCTCCCCTTCAGGATCCATTCAGATTCTCCCCTTCAGGATCCATTCAGATTCTCCCCTTCAGGATCCATTCAGATTCTACCCTCCAGGAGCCTTTCAGATTCTAACCTTCAGGGTTCATTTTTGACTCCGCTCTTCCCCTCAGGTCCAAGCGGATTCTCAGCGACATGGACCAAAGAACTGTCAGCCAGCCAGCCGCTCTGCCGGAGACCGACCTTCAGCCTGTTGAATCTACCTCCGCCGTCGTCACCGCTCGGGACGATGACCTCACCGACTGGGAGGCGGCCCGCCTAGCCGAGTTTGTTGCTAGGCAACGCGAAAACGAGGACGCAGCGGACCCGGTTCAAATCGGCGGCCTCAGTCTGGAGAAGTTCCTCCGCCACTGCGAGTCCCGCCGCTCCATGGACGGCGCCATTCGCCGCCTGAGCGAATTTGTCGACGACTGGCAACCGGCGGCGACTTCGACAGGCGACATCGACGATGTCGAAATCGAGTGGCGATTTCGGCGACAGCAGCGACTTCGAGCCGCGGCGGCGGCTGCATCCAAGGAGTCGCCGAAGGCAGCAAAAGAGTACAACGAAGTTGACATCGTGACGACGGCAAAAATCGACATCGACGCCGAAGCCTCCGCTGGAGCTGACATCAGCCGGATCGAGCGCGACTTTCGCTCGCTACTTCAGGAGGCTCGCAAAGCGCGCTACCTGCGCGGACGCAACCCGGAAATTGTCGAACGCGATCGGGAACTGACGACTGAAGAAATTTTCAAAGCCTTTTGAGAGTGTCTTGAAAAAAAAACTGTGTTATGATTTGGCGATTGTCACAAGGCTTTTTTCAATGCTTGGATTATTTAATGTGAAATTTCTTTTAGTAGCAAGTAGTAATCTGATAAAATATTCGGTTTCTAAAAAACTTTAGGGTACTTGGCGGTCTAACACGATCGCCTCTCGCATCTAAGTCGTGAGCTCGATTTCGCGGCGAGGCCACATTCATTTAGGGTGCAGCAGCGTCCTAAGTAAGAAAGCTTCTCGTTTCTGAAAAAAATGTTTGAAAATTTTCAAATCTTTCTTTAAGATCCCCTCAAGCTCTATAGTTTCCAAGACATGTCTCGCCTTTTTAGAAATCGAAGTTTCTTAGAAAAAGAAGTTTCTTAGAAATAAATATTCTTAGAAATTGTAATTTCTTAGAAATTAAAGTTTCTTAGAAAAAGAAATTTCTTAGAAATTGAAGTTTCTTAGAAATGGAGGTTTTTTTAGAAATATATATTTCTTAGAAATTGTAATTTCTTAGAAATAGAAATTTATAATAAATAGTAATTTCTTAGAAATAGAAGTTTCTTAGAAATAGATATTTCTTAGAAATAGATATGTCTTAGAAATTGAAGTTTCTTAGAAATGGAGGTTTTTTTAGAAATATATATTTCTTAGAAATTGTAATTTCTTAGAAATAGAAATTTATAATAAATAGTAATTTCTTAGAAATAGAAGTTTCTTAGAAATAGATATTTCTTAGAAATCGATATGTCTTAGAAATCGAAGTTTCTTAGAAATGGAAGTTTTTTTAGAAATAGATATTTCTTAGAAATTGTAATTTCTTAGAAATAGAAATTTATAATAAACTGTAATTTCTTAGAAGTAGAAATGTCTTGAAAACTATATATCTTGAGGGTATTACTAAATCACACTCCTAGGTTAAGCAGAGTAAATTAGGTTTTTTAAAAGTTCTTTTGAAGTTCAAAATGAAAGCACTTTTTAAAAACTGTTTCTAGGAAATTTCATTCAGTTTAACCTCTCGCTTTGCTATCATTGACATGAACAGAATTTTCTTGATTTTATCTCGATTATTTTACTCTTCAACATCATGTAAAGTTTTTTGCCTATCTTTCCACTTATTGTTCCACTTATTTTCTACAAAAAAACCTGAAGATTTAAAATTGGAAATGTGCAATTTTTCGACATTTTTACTCCTACGATTCTGCTTCATTAATTTCAGAGTTTGAGTTCTAAATTTTAGATGTTGCCTCACTTTTTGTAAACAATAAACGATGTGAGTGTTTGTGTCTCTGATTATGAAATACAGAATAGTAAGTTAATTTTGTTATTCTTTGTCCGAACCGTTCTTGTTTTGTCTGGCCTGTTTTGTCAGTTATGTCTAGGCGCAGTCTAGAAGATGGCATTAGTATTATTAAACATATTATTATTCAATGTTAGCACTGCACATATTTATTCTACTTACAGTAGCATTGTAAGAAAATGTGTGCACTCTTCTTTTATAAGTAGGTGTCGTTATTTTATCATGCAACCCAGAACCCCAGACGGCTCAACCGTCTTCCTAAAAATATTGCAAGAGGACTGCAGGCAATGGCACATTATTTGGGCAATTCTGCCCATTTCGCTGACTCTTGAGCACACACGCACACAGATACCGTACACAAGCTCACGCTCACACAGGTGTGTACATCTGCCCTGACTTTCTCATCGTCAGGCAGTGTACACTCTCACTGCGCCTTTGAGGTTGGCCCCCAATGGCGTAAATTGCACGACAAGCCACCAAGCCTTTCCTTCCGCGGCTGCGCCCCAAATAAATGTGGCCTCGCCGCGGAATCGACTTCCCCGATCCCCAGACTGCTCAACTATTTTCCCAAATCCCATAACCCCAGTGAGATCGCTTATCTTCTTATCACGCAAGCTGATTGTTACTAAAAGTAGTAACAATAGACTGTCACACAGTAGACTGTCACACAGTAGACTGTCACACAGTAGACTGTCACACAGTAGACTGTCACACAGTAGACTGTCACACAGTAGACTGTCACACAGTAGACTGTCACACAATTTTCGTTTTTTAGATGAGCTGGTGAATAACTTCTCAAACTATTGTACACCGACCCACTGCTCAAGGGTTAAATGCATAAAAGGTAAACTTTATTGAGTAGTGGTATGAAATTAGAGTGTAGACGCTGAGAGATGGCCACCGGTCTATCACATGGCCCTGCTTTTGTGGCATAGAAAATAAATTTGAACGGCAGAAAAATAGAGAGAGAGAGACGGAAGAGAGGGACGGGTCTGCCCCACCATGGCAACTAACTGTCTGGGGCTGCAATGCGCGCCTGAGCTGGGAGAAGAAAACGAGAGAGAGAGAGAGGCGAGTTGAGACTAGCACTAGCAGCACTAAGCTTAAAGCACAGACGATATAAGACAGATTCTAGTCTTATAGTAGACTCTACTAGAGTCTAAAGACAGAATCAGAACATAACAGAACAGAACAGAGCAGAACAGAATAGAACAGAACAGAACAGAAGATCCCAGATGCCGCTGACCAGCCAGACGTTGCGTCGGCTGCAGAAGAAGACCTCCCAGACGATGCTAGGCGCTCAACGTCGCGCCGACATGGAGTCCAACCGGCTAGCCCAGCGGCTGTCAGAGCTTCGAGCGGTCGAGGAGCGTCGTGAGCGGGCCCGTCAGCGCGAGTTTCGGCAGGCCGAGCGGCAGTTGTCTATGGCCGGGTTGGCTCTGTCTGACAGCGTCATTGACGTCGACCAGATTAGCGCTGGCCGACCCAGGGCGGTCAGCTCGGCCGAGAAGCGACGGGCGCTAGAACAGCTGTCATCAGACGCCGTCGAGGGCGAGCGTCGGCCAAGGCGACGGCGGCAGCAGCGTCGGCCGTTGTCGGTTTTTGCGCCGCAGGCGGAGCGACAGCGCCAGTTGATTGCCGAGGCTGCAGCGGAGGCGACTGAAAAGACGGGAGCTGCTGTCGCTGCTGCTGATTCTGGTTCAACAGCAGCTGGTGGGATGGTGAGTGCGAAAGTGGTAAAATACCTTTAATGAACATTTCTATAAGAATGTTCTTACTTTACGAACAGTTTGAAGCAATAAGTGTGAGAAAACATCAAAACTTATTTGACAAAGTAAGAAGCGTGTCAGACACTCGCTTTAGAAATCGTTAAGCAATTTTTTCATGTGTTTCTGAGCCTGGTAGCAGCTCAAGAAGCTGTTAGACAATTCTAGTACCTGTTAGACAATTCTAGTACCTGTTAGACAATTCTAGTACCTGTTAGACAATTCTAGTACCTGTTAGACAATTATAGTACCTGGTAGACAATTCTAGAAACTGTTAGACAATTCTAGTACCTGTTAGACAAATCAAGAATCTTTTAGACAATTCTAGAACCTGTTAGATAATTCTAGAACCTGTTAGATAATTCTAGAACCTGTTAGACAATTCTAGTACCTGTTAGACAATTCTAGTACCTGTTAGATAATTCTAGAACCTGTTAGATAATTCTAGAACCTGTTAGATAATTCTAGAACCTGTTAGACAAATCAAGAATCTTTTAGACAATTCTAGTACCTGTTAGACAATTCTAGTACCTGTTAGGCAATTCTAGTACCTGTTAGACAATTCTAGAACCTGTTAGATAATTCTAGAACCTGTTAGATAATTCTAGAACCTGTTAGATAATTCTAGAACCTGTTAGACAAATCAAGAATATTTTAGACAATTCTAGTACCTGTTAGACGATTCTAGTACCTCTCAGACAATTCTAGTACCTCTTAGACAATTCTAGTACCTGCTAGCCAAATTTATAACATGTTAGATAAATCTAGGGCCTGTTAGACCACTCTAAAACATATTAGCAAACATGAGGAACCTATTAGACAATATTTTTCATTTTTCGCTATTTTTAGAAGCTGTTAGATAACATCTAAAACACGTTATACAACATCAGAACTGGTTGAACTTTCTAAGAAAATGTTAGACAATCATTTCAGACTGCCATGAATTTATTCTCATTTCCTACTGATCAAATATCCAAATCCCATTGATTACGTAATCAAAATAATCCGCCAAAATGGAATGGATCAAGTGTCCCTCGGATTGGCAAATAATTCTGCCAATTTCTGTCTGTCTGCAATTGCAAACTGGTTGAATTATGCGAGATCTAATTTTGTCTAAATTAACTCGGCAAATCAATTCAGATTTGCATCGACATTCGAACCAGAAAGTTTCAGATTCCACATAAATTTTCTTTTCGATTCGAAAAATTCGAGTATAATGAGTTAAGTCGAAATTCTTTTATTTGTTTTCAATTTTAACAGTCAGTATTCTGAGCGCACTACTTTTAAGTAGCTTGCTGGTAGATTTTTAGTTGAACGTTTATCTCTTCGCAGCTTATCGAAACTTTTCAGAAATCAAGGGCTGAACAACAGACAAAATTTTTGAAAATCTTTTGACTTTCTCTGCAGATTCCCATATCCTCTTTGGAGACTCGGCTGATTCCCATATTCTCTTTAGAGATTCTCGGCTGATTCCCGTATCCTCTTTGGAGACCCTTAGCTGATTCCCATATTCTCTTTAGAGATTCTTGGCTGATTCCCGTATCCTCTTTGGAGATTCTTGGCTGATTCCCACATCCTCTTTGAAGATTCTCGGCTGATTCCCACATCCTCTTTGGAGATTCTCGGCTGATTCCCACACCCTCTTTGGAGATTCTCGGCTGATTCCCACACCCTCTTTGGAGATTCTCGGCAGATTCCCGCATCTTCTTTGGAGATTCTCGGCTGATTCCCATACCCTCTGTGGAGATTCTTGGCTGATTCCCACATCCTCTTTGAAGATTCTCGGCTGATTCCCACATCCTCTTTGGAGATTCTCGGCTGATTCCCACACCCTCTTTGGAGATTCTCGGCTGATTCCCACACCCTCTTTGGAGATTCTCGGCAGATTCCCGCATCTTCTTTGGAGATTCTCGGCTGATTCCCATACCCTCTGTGGAGATTCTCGGATGATTCCCGCATCTTCTTTGGAGATTCTCGGCTGATTCCCGCATCTTCTTTGGAGATTCTCGGCTGATTCCCATACCCTCTGTGGAGATTCTCGGATGATTCCCGCATCTTCTTTGGAGATTCTCGGCTGATTCCCGCATCTTCTTTGGAGATTCTCGGCTGATTCCCATACCCTCTGTGGAGATTCTCGGCCCTTAAGTTGTCAACCTCCAAGGCACAGTGAGAGTGTACCATGCCAGACGATGAGTAAGCCAGGGCAGATGTACACACCTGTGTGAGCGTGTGCTCAGGAGTCAGCGGAACGGGCAGAATGTGCCCACAGCCCACAGTTTTGCGAATCGCAAGCTGAAAATGGATTTTCCGATTTTCATAAACACAGTCTCGTCAGCAGCCGCACCCGGCCTCCTGCTGCCAGTACGCAGGCAGTGACGGCGCACCCTGCCACCGTTTCCCATGCTGCCTGCCGCCGAGCTACAGCTTCATCAGCAGCAAGCGGGAGATGCTGCAGCTGTACGACCTGCTCCTTAGCCAGCTGCCCGAGCATCGCCGACCTCACAGCGGCTCTGACGCGGCCGGATCCTCCGACCTGGGCACAATGATCTCCGACGCCGAGTACCTGATCGAGGCGCAGCGGCGGGTGTCCACCCTGGACCCGGTGGAGCGGGCCCGGCTGCTGCGATTGGCCGCCGAGGAGTGGCGCAGGAAGCACTCCGGCCAGCTGCCGCAGCCGAGGGAGACTCGCTACGGCAAGCCCTATCCGATGCGGCGCATCCTGAAGCCCATCAGCTGCTCAACCAGCTTCTTCCTGCACTGAACACGAGTTGCTTAATGAGTAGGACGCCATAGTCTATGGTCGTGTGTTTTTTATTGAAGGCTCTCTCCTCAGAAGCCAATATCTTCTGAGCCGTTGCACTTTAAAAGAAAGTTCTTTTGGAGGAGAGGTTGTAGCCTAGTGGTTAGAGTGTCGGACTCACGACTTGAAGGTCGGGGGTTCGATTTCCGACTCCACTGGAACAATTTGTGTCCTTTAGCAAGACACTTAACTCTGCATTGCTTCAGTTCACCCAGCTGTTAAATGGGTACCAGCATCAGCTGGGTTGATCGAAGGTGGGTGTGGCGTCCCCCCAGTCCATGGACTGAACAGCTGTACGCAGCCTTACTAATAATACATTCGAGCCTTCTTCATTCTTCTTTGTGCGATGTGTTTTTTGAAAAGCAAATGTAACACGTAGTTTTGTTGCTAATTGTCCTGGAACACTGACAAATCCCAAACAATTCGCGGTCTATTTTAATAGATGCAATTACGGCTTGTCGTCGCAAGGCGTGCAGCCTAGCGAATCGAGCGTCGGACTATTCACCACTTGAAGTTCGAGGGTTCGATTCTTGACTTCGCTGGAGGTATGTGTCCTTTAGCAAAGCACACTAAACTTTACATTGGTTTAGTTCACCCAGTTGTTAAATGGCTACCGGCATTAGCTGGGGTAATTGGTGGGTGTGGCATTCCCCAGTCCATGGACTGAACAGCCATACGCAGTCTTCAGATCTCATCTCATCTCTCCCCTGTCTCATCTCTCCGGTGTCTCATCTCTCCCCTGTCTCATCTCTCCCCTGTCTCATCTCTCCCGTGTCTCATCTCTCCCGTATCTCATCTCTCCCCTGTCTCATCTCTCCGGTGTCTCATCTCTCCGGTGTCTCATCTCTCCCCTGTCTCATCTCTCCCCTGTCTCATCTCTCCCGTGTCTCATCTCTCCCGTATCTCATCTCTCCCCTGTCTCATCTCTCCGGTGTCTCATCTCTCCGGTGTCTCATCTCTCCGGTGTCTCATCTCTCCAGTGTCTCATCTCTCCCCTGTCTCATCTCTCCGGTGTCTCATCTCTCCCCTGTCTCATCTCTCCCCTGTCTCATCTCTCCCCTGTCTCATCTCTCCAGTGTCTCATCTCTCCCCTGTCTCATCTCTCCAGTGTCTCATCTCTCCCCTGTCTCATCTCTCCCCTGTCTCATCTCTCCCCTGTCTCATCTCTCCCCTGTCTCATCTCTCCGGTGTCTCATCTCTCCGGTGTCTCATCTCTCCCCTGTCTCATCTCTCCCCTGTCTCATCTCTCCCCTGTCTCATCTCTCCCCTGTCTCATCTCTCCCCTGACTCATCTCTCCCCTGTCTCATCTCTCCGGTGTCTCATCTCTCCCCTGTCTCATCTCTCCCCTGACTCATCTCTCCCCTGTCTCATCTCTCCGGTGTCTCATCTCTCCCCTGACTCATCTCTCCCCTGTCTCATCTCTCCGGTGTCTCATCTCTCCCCTGTCTCATCTCTCCCCTGACTCATCTCTCCCGTCTCATCTCTCCGGTGTCTCATCTCTCCAGTGTCTCATCTCTCCCCTGTCTCATCTCTCCAGTGTCTCATCTCTCCAGTGTCTCATCTCTCCAGTGTCTCATCTCTCCCGTGTCTCATCTCTCCCCTGTCTCATCTCTCCCCTGTCTCATCTCTCCCCTGTCTCATCTCTCCCCTGTCTCATCTCTCATCTTTCATGGTGTAAATTCCACGCCAAGCCTCCAAATAAATTTTGCCTGGCCGCGGAATCGAGCTGAGATAAATATTAGCGAGCGGTTTTATTGCCATCCTAAAGATTGATTTTGGCTCACTAAAATGGTAGACAATCTCATAGCTTAAAGTTAACTAGAAAAAACTCCAGATACGCAAATTATTTCACTGATAGTCAAACTTGAGTGTGAACTAAATTGCTAAATTGATTTCCAATGTCTTAGCAATGCTGTGCCGTTCATAACCCAAGAGTTCGAAATTGGTTTGCAATCAGACTAATTGAAATTGATTCTCAGGGGTCAGGGAAGATATAGTCTGCGCTCGACTTTCCAAGAAATCATTTCTCTTCTACCGGCTTCAAGGAGCAGCCAATTACACTCGCGCTGTGTTCCATCGTTCTCAAGGAGATTGTGAGTCAAATTTTTTGAGTAACTGGGAAGTTAATCCCAAGTTTTCCTTGCGACGAGTTTCGAATACCTCTCGGTCAGGTGTTTAAAGATTTAACGACCCGGCTACAATATCCTTCATTTTGGCTTCAATATTATTGTCCAAGTAGATTTCAATCATTAGCAGATATGTATCGAAACAGTTTATAACAACTCTGGCAGCATCTAGACATCTGCAATAATAATTACAGGGGGGCTGCGGGCAATGGTACACCATTGGGTGTCAGTAGACCCGCAGCCACCGAGGCAATTCTACCCATTTTGCTGACTCCTGAGCACACACGCGCAGATTCTGTACACAGGCACACGCTCACACAGGTGTGTACATCTGCCCTGACATTCACTGTGCCTTGGAGGATCAACACCCCTCAAGGGTGTTAATTGCACGACAAGCCCCCAGTCTTGTCTCTCCTCTCTTGTCTCTTCTCGCCCCAAATAAATGTGGCCTCGCCGCGGAATCGAGCTCAGGGACCTTGGTGCGAGAGGTAAACGCGTTAACCGCTCTGCCACTCACCCCCTGACTAAGCCACCTTAGGCAACGCGCTGCCATCGCTAGGCTTGCAGGCTTAGTTTTAGGGCAATTTACACACTGAGATTCGTTCCCGTTCAATCATCGATCGCGCGGAAGCCATTAAATAATGCTACAATGAAATCATTATCCGTGCCTGTATCAAGCCTAAAAAATAAGATACAAGCTTCTCGGTGAGCTCAAAGGGTTCCTTAATCCCTTAGCTGAGCCCACAGCTTCCGTGCTTCTTATTTTTATCCTCTAAAATGGAGGCTGCTTAGATGAAAAGTGGGGATTTTTTACACGAGTCGCGCACTCGAATGCGTTTCTAATTTCCCCTTTTTTAATCGATTCTCCCCTTTCGGTCCTTTGTTTCAATAACTGCGCGGGCGTGGGAACTCTCAACTCCCGTTGTTTTTCTGAGGCCTGAGGCAATGGGCCAGTTTGATTTAGCGGGGTAAGACGATTCCCACGCATCAAAGGGAATCGATTAATCCCCTCTTGGCAAAGGATATTTGTTACTCAACTTGAGGCCTGGACTGCAATTTGGGGAAAAGCAAAACTCCCCAAAGGACTGCTTGCTCAGTGTCTCTTTCTCTTTGTTCCCGACTAAAGTGGGCCAAGTCTTGCTTAATGTGCACTGCGAGATTGACAGGTGACAAGGAATGATTAATCAGGATTTCCCGATTCTGATTTCCATTGGGAAGATTTTCTAGTTGTGCGACAAATTTACTCCTCGACTGAGTCAAGTAAAGCATAAGTTCACACCTAAAAGTGATTTAATAACAGTCTGCAAATGAAGTTATGCCTCGTCACTGCAACCGTTAAGCAGCTTGCGGACTTGCGTGATGAATCGACGGGACTCCAATTGCAACCTAATTATTGCGTCCTAATGGATAGGAAAATCAGCCGAAAGTTTCCTCCCAACATTGCATCTAATCCATGATTTGTCAAGCGTGTTGTTGTTGACAAGTTTAGCAACAATGCCTAATATTAACTATAGTTCCACTCGTCTTTCATTCAGCAACTTTTCCAGTGAAAGGCCTCACAAATATATAACACGCAATATTGGCTTAAAAATTGTTTATATTTGTTTCATCCTGTAGTTGCGTTCGGTCGTTCAGATTGCAATATACGACGCCTTTGGGCTCCAGTGTACCATAGAAGCGGCCGTTTTAGTGTGTCGTTGTGCCATGGACGCAGTGTTTTAGTGGGTCTTTGTGGCATTGACGCGTGTTTTAGTGTGTCTTTGTGGCATCGAAGCTGTGTTTTAGTGTCTTTGTGCCATCGACGCTGTGTTTTACTGTCTTTGTGCCATCGACGCTGTGTTTTGGTGTGTCTTTGTGGCATCGACGCTGTGTTTTAGTGGGTCTTTGTGGCATCGACGCTGTGTTTTAGTGTGTCTTTGTGGCATCGAAGCTGTGTTTTAGTTTGTCTTTGTGCCATCGAAGCTGTGTTTTAGTGTGTTTTTATGGCATTGACGCGCGTTTTGGTGTCTTTGTGGCATCGAGACGTGTTTTAGTATGTCTTTGTGCCATGGACGCAGTGTTTTAGTGGGTCTTTGTGGCATTGACGCTGTGTTTTAGTGTGTCTTTGTGGCATCGAAGCTGTGTTTTAGTGTGTCTTTGTGGCAATGACGCTGTGTATTAGTGTGTCTTTGTGGCATCGAAGCTGTGTTTTAGTGTCTTTGTGCCATGGACGCTGTGTTTTTGTGTGTCTTGTGGCATTGAAGCTGTGTTTATTGGTGGGTTTATTAGTGTGTCGTTGAGATATCGACGCTGTGTTTTAGTGTGTTTTTATGGCATTGACGCGCGTTTTGGTGTGTCTTTGTGGCATCGACACGTGTTTTAGTATGTCTTTGTGCCATCGACGCTGTGTTTTACTGTCTTTGTGCCATCGACGCTGTATTTTAGTGTGTCTTTGTGGCATCGACGCTGTGTTTTAGTGTGTCTTTGTGGCATCGACGCTGTGTTTTAGTGTGTCTTGTGGCATCGACGCTGTGTTTTAGTGTGTCTTGTGGCATCGACGCTGTGTTTTAGTATGTCTTTGTGGCATCGAAGCTGTGTTTTAGTGTGTTTGTGGCATCGACGCTGTGTTTTAGTGTGTTTTTATGGCATTGACGCGCATTTTGATGTGTCTTTGTGGCATCGACACGTGTTTTAGTATGTCTTTGTGCTATCGACGCTGTGTTTTACTGTCTTTGTGGCATCGACTCTGTTCGTATATTTGATACGCCGTACACGCTGTGATTTTCTGTAAGTATGCCGCTTTTCTAGCTCCTCAGTACGTTTCCAACTCTCTAAAATAAATTTTGCTTTTCAATTTTCGTCCAGAACATTTTCTCAACAACAGTTTCTAAGACTCAATGCTTTCATGTGATCAATGTAACGAGACAAAACTCTCGCTTATTCAGGTTAGAAAGCGATTGTGAGTGAGAGTGAAGTGATGGAGCTTCATCAGGAGCTATTTAAAATAAAACAAATGGGTGGTGCATTTTAAATTGGGAATCGCCCAGCACTCTGTTAAAATTGAAGGCTTGAAAAAATGGGAATTGTGGGGCCGGATCGCGTCCCTACGGACTATTTTATTCTGAATCCCTCACGAGACCCAAGCGTGGTCTAGCCCTGTGACGGGGAGATTAGTCTGCCCACTGCATTATTCAGCTGCTTGCAGGCGCTGATTTCCCGTGCATGCGGATCCCGCTGATGTCAGTCCGGGACTCACGGCGCAATACTGAGACATTCTTGACGACGCGAGAGGAGACAAAAAATGGTGCCGGGAGTAAAGATTGAATTAGGCCTGTGTGAGTGAGCGTATGTTTGTGGCAGAGAAATAACTTAATAGGAAGAGGACTCAGGAGGTGGGGTAAGAAACCAGCCGACCTCATGTGGCCGGGTCTGACAGGACCGACAATAATAGCCTGTGCTGGTGGATATTTATTGGCGGGGATTAAGCAAGTCCGACTGACTGGCGACATTTTTTGCTGTCGCTCTTTTTGCAAATTCTTATACCCTGCCTTCAATCCTTCATGATTGCATGGATTATTCAAACCGAAGCGTTAATGGTCGCCCCAGACGAATATCGAAATTGTGACATTGTGCACTTTCTACTGCTCAATTGGGAAAATGACTCCAACGCTTTTAAATGCGTCTTTCTGCCTCGTTCTTCATCAGATATCTAACTCTGTTGGGATCTCTTGGGATCTAGATGGATTCCAGCATCTGGACAGATGGCACTAAGCGGTGGCGACAGCGCCGTCAGCAACTGGTGGCAGTGGTGGGATATCTATTCTTGACCGACGATGTCTCACCATGTCCTCGGCAGTTGAGTTCTGAGTAATGAGTAGTCGCCGCCCCTCGCTGAGACACCGGCGCCACACAGTCTGTTAAAGGGTTGGAATGGGTCTAACTGGGGGGAGGAGACTGCTGGATACTGTGTCGTCTCGAACTGCTTCCCAGTCAGAGCATAGCTGAGAGATTGGGTAAGTCTTGGCGACAGGGGATTTGAATTTGAAATGCTCGCGAGTGCCCCGGCCAAGGGGAAAATGCTAGAGAAAATTAATTAAATTGGCCACAATAGGATGAAATTAAAGAGGTCCATTGCAAGCGCCCTGGTCAGCCACTGCCCTCCCATGCGACCTCCCTGCCCTCCCGCGGCCCGGCAAAACCGACTCGGGCCTCCGCAACCCAAATTTCCCCTTTTTCCGCAGCCCGCTCTTTTCCCCACTTCCTTCCAGTCGCTCGCTTCCCTCATCATTTCAAGCCTCCAATTTCTCGCATGCTCTATCGGCCCCACCGCCGCTACATTCTCTTCCTCGGCCGTTCTTCACTTCCAAAAATGCTCACTTCTCTCCGAGCGGTGGTCAATTTGTCCTCACTCTCGCCGGAGATTGACCTGTCCCTGATGCGGCTCAGACGAAGCTAGGCGGAGCCCGTGCTGCCGCGGGCAGTGAGATAAGGCAGAAGGTTGATTTCTCTACATCTCTCTCGCTCTCTTATAAAAGAGATTTTATTGCATTTTCTGACAGGCCAGGGTGAAGTGAGCCTCTGTCTGCAGAGGGACTGCTTCCAGGCTAAAGGAGAAAATCTACAAGGCGACCATTGCTTGAGGGCTGGTTTCTCGAGTCACTCTACATTACTCTCCGCGCCCAAAGATGTCTCCCGCAATGTCTCTCAACTTTAATCGCGACCCGATCTCGTCTCCGCAGCCAACTCGATAGGGCAAATACACACGGAATTTCAGAACATGCTGGGGCCTCGTTTTTATGATTCGTTTGATCCTCTGCAAACTTTTCTTCCGCATCAAGCTGAATGCCCCGAAGGAAATGCGGTCCTGGTGGCTGACACCGTCGAGTGCAGCCTCAGGCAGCAGCTTCGCTTAAGCACATCAAATCACTTTAACCCGAAGTCTCCACTCATCTTTAGAGCTGTCCAACACACTCAGAAGATAAGCAATTTTTATGCTTCCACTTTTGTCCGTTTTCTTAAGAAACCAATGCAAAATTTCCAGCTTCCAAGCAAAATTCTTTGAAACAATTTGAAAGCAAAAGATTCGTTTTGAGATAGAGGCAATTTGTTTAAACGCGGTATTCAATAGCCGTGTTGTTTAACTGTCTTTGTTGGACAATTGTGATTGATGTATGGAGAAATTGTCCGAGAATTGGCAATTAAATACTTGCTTCAATAGGACACAGTTTATTTAGTCAAACAGCCAAATAAATTTCTGCAAACCAAACGCAAGCATTTAACAAAAATGTGTCAATCACATGAGTGCGGAACTGAGCATACATCCGTAGATCCGTATATTATGTTTTTTATATTTCTTTTTATTTTCCTGTTTTATATTTTATTAATAATTCAGAGAAAAATAATTTTAATGGTAAATTTAAACGTAATAGAATCGTTACAATGAGTAGGCAAATATTAAAAGAAAGGTGAGCTGTTTTGCGATAGATATTGATGAAAAAATATCAAGTTTAAACATATAGTTTCACATTCCATAGCAGAAGAGAGTAACAGGAGGCCTATAAATCCTGGCTGTGCCCCAATTGGGCCAGATGTGCAGCCGACAGCGCAGCCGCAGCTAATGCGCGGCGCATCTGAAGGCTGCATACGTCTGTTCAGTCCATGGACTGGGGGGACGCCACACTCCTGCTGATGCTGGTGCCCATTTAACAGCTGGGTGAATCGAATCAATGCAGAGTTAAGTGTATTTCTAAAGGACACAGATTGTTCAAGTGGAGTGGAGAATCGAACCCCCGACTATCAAGTGGTGAGTCCGAGGCTCGAACACTAGGCTATACGACCCCCTCAGGCTTAAATCCCAATTTCAAGATGCAGTTCGCTCTGACAGTGAGACACGCAACAATGAAAAATGTTAAACAAATCGATTTGTTAAAATGCAAAGTCACTGGGCCATAGAGTCGCGTGTGAACTTTGAGAAGCCATAGACAAAAACAAGCCATGAGCACAGTTCACAGTTTGCCATGGACAAAACTCATTTATGCCGGCTACAAAACCCAGTCCAGTGTGGCAGTCAGCAGGTTCAGGCAAGTCCTGTGAATGTCTCCGTCGACATCGAAGCCGTCAGCCGTCTGGTTTGGTTGCTGTCCATTTCTCTGGCGTCGCGGCACCACCGTGTGGAAATGGCAGGCGCATTTGCCTGGATGGAACTCTCGGTACCTGGCTGCGGTGAGCCGGAAGGTCGGCAGCACCGAGAAGCCCAGGCTGGCAGCGTGCCAGTGCAGCTGCGAGTTCCTAGCAGCCAGTCGTTGGGTGACTTCAGCGGTCAGCGGCCGGTGTGTCACGCCGGGCACGCGAATGTGAAAGCCGGGACTCAGGTCCTTCACGATGACGGGGGCTGCTAGGCCTAGCCTGGGGGAAGTTATCGTTAAGGTAGGAAGATTAGCTCTGTGAGAAGCCTGCAGGTGCTTGATACGCCTCATCAGTCAATATCAGGGAAAAAATGTTTTCGCTTTTGGGCGTTGGGAGAGGAGAGAGGAAGAGGAGACAGGAGAGAAGACAGGGAGAGAAGACAGGGAGAGGAGACACGGAGAGGAGACAGGGAGAGGAGACACGGAGAGGAGAGAGGGAGATAAGACGGAGAGGAGACAGGGAGAGGAGACAGGGAGAAGAGACAGGGAGAGGAGACAGGGATAGGAGACTGGGAGAGAAGAGAGGGAGAGGAGAGAGGGACAGGAGACAGGGCGAGGAGACAGGGAGAGAAGACAGGTAGAGGAGACTGGGAGAGGAGACAAGGAGAGGAGACAAGGAGAGGAGACAAGGAGAGGAGACAAGGAGAGGAGACAGAGAGGGGAGACGGGAGAGGAGACAAGGAGAGAAGACAGAGAGGGGAGACAGCGAGAGGAGACAGGTAGAGGAGACAGGGAGAGAAGACAGAGAGGGGAGACAGCGAGAGGAGACAGGGAGAGGAGACAGGGAGAGGAAAGACACATGATAGAGAGAGATTAAAGTTGATGCGGCAGCAGAAATCACTATTCTTAGTGCTGGATCCCGTGTACTTGCTTTTCGACTTTCAAATGTCTCTAACAATTTAGCCGAGAACGAGGTAAAATTGTAAAATTGCACAAGTCGGTTGTGGCAATGCTTCATACAGTGAGCTAAGTCACAGTTTTTACTAGGCAATAATGGATCGATATTTTTTCTGGGGTCATTTCTGTACTAACTAGATCAATACAGAAGATATGTAATGCAGAATTCAGCATAGCCATTAGTACCCTGATTGCAGCATTGAATTTTTGCATCGATTTGGACTAACACACAATTCAATGCAAATTGCGTTTTAGACTGATGCGCGAGTCAGCTGGGTGAATTGGTGTTGAAACTTGAGCTGCTTTAGCTGAGGACAAAGCGATTTGGGACAATGAGAAACACTAATGACGGACAAATGCAGGGAAGAACAGGGTGAGATAGAGAGAGGAACAGGGTGAGAGAGAGAGAGAGGAACAGGGTGAGATAGAGAATGAGGAACAGGGTGAGATAGAGAGTGAGGAACAGGGTGAGATAGAGAGAGAAACAGGGTGAGAAAGAGAAAGAGGAACAGGGTGAGATAGAGAGTGAGGAACAGGGTGAGATAGAGAGTGAGGAACAGGGTGAGATAGAGAGAGGAACAGGGTGAGATAGAGAGAGAGGAACAGGGTGAGATAGAGAGAGAGGAACAGGGTGAGATAGAGAATGAGGAACAGGGTGAGATAGAGAGAGGAACAGGGTGAGATAGAGAGAGGAACAGGGTGAGATAGAGAGAGAGGAACAGGGTGAGAAAGAGAAAGAGGAACAGGGTGAGATAGAGAGAGAGGAACAGGGTGAGATAGAGAGAGGAACAGGGTGAGATAGAGAGAGGAACAGGGTGAGATAGAGAGAGAGGAACAGGGTGAGATAGAGAAATAGAGGAGCAGGGTGAGAAAGAGAGAGGAACATGGTGAGAAAGAGAGAGAGGAACAGTATAAGAAAGAGAGGAACAGGGTGAGATAGAGAGTGAGGAACAGGGTGAGATAGAGAGGAACAGGGTGAGAAAGAGAGGAGCAGGGTGAGAAAGAGAGGAGCAGGGTGAGAAAGAGAGGAACAGGGTGAGAAAGAGAGGAACAGGGTGAAAAAGCAAGATAATTTTTTGTAGCAATAAACGAACCTAATCGACCCCCGATATGTTTAGAAATAGATCACATTCGGACAGCCGCGACTCACTGATCCAGCAGTTCTCGAGTCTGCTCAAGATCCGTGCCTGTGAGCCACTGAGCTCCGCCAATCACAATGGCGGTCTTGTTGAAGCCGCCAGACGCTATTTGTGATCTGGGGTGAAGGGAATTAATGACTGCTCGAGAACTTTAAGTAATGTGTCAATGAGCTCATGAGATTATTCATGGATTCATGAGCAAATTCGTAAGTGTGGTCATGAGTGAGTGATGAGTGAGGTCATGAGGGAGTGATGAGTGAGGTCATGAGTGAGGTCATGAGTGAGGTTAGGAGTGAGTTCATGAGTGAGGTCATAAGTGAGGTTAGGAGTGAGGTCATGAATGAGGTCATGATGGAGGTCATGAGGTAGGTCATGTGTGAGTTCATGAGTGAGGTCATGAGTGAGGTTAGGAGTGAGGTCATGAGTGAGGTTAGGAGTGAGGTCATGAGTGAGGTTAGGAGTGAGGTGATGAGTGAGGTTAGGAGTGAGGTCATGAATGAGGTCATGAGGGAGGTCATGAGGTAGGTCATGAGTGGGTTCATGAGTGAGGTCATGAGTGAGGTTAGGAGTGAGTTCATGAGTGAGGTCATGAGTGAGGTTAGGAGTGAGGTCATGAGTGAGGTTAGGAGTGAGGTCATGAATGAGGTCATGAGTGAGGTCATGAGTGAGGTTAGGAGTGAGGTTAGGAGTGAGGTCATGAATGAGGTCATGAGGGAGGTCATGAGGCAGGTCATGAGTGGGTTCATGAGTGAGGTCATGAGTGAGGTCATGAGTGATGTCATGAGTGAGGTCATGAGGGAGGTCATGAGTGAGGTCATGAGTGAGTTCATGAGTGAGGTTAGGAGTGAGGTCATGAGTGAGGTCATGAGTGAGGTCATGAGTGAGGTCATGAGTGAGGTCATGAGTGAGTTCATGAGTGAGGTTAGGAGTGAGGTCATGAGTGAGGTTAGGAGTGAGGTCATGAGTGAGGTCATGAGTGAGGTCATGAGTGAGGTCATGAGTGAGGTCATGAGTGAGTTCATGAGTGAGGTCATGAGTGAGGTCATGACTGAGGTCATGAGTGAGGTCATGAGTGAGGTCATGAGTGAGGTCATGAGTGAGGTCATGACTGAGGTCATGAGTGAGGTCATGAGTGAGGTCATGAGTGAGGTCATGAGTGAGGTCATGAGTGAGGTCATGAGTGAGGTCATGAGTGAGGTCATGAGTGAGTTCATGAGTGTGGTCATGAGCTCCAGACTCACATGTCCAGGATGTGCCGGAGGCTGTCCTGGAAGCTGGGTGCCTGGTCCGGCGGCAGCCAGAACTGGGGATAATAAGAGAAGGCCATGACGCTGCGCCCCGCCAGACCTGGGAGCACGAGGGTGTCATGGGATTTCTCCCATCGATGCAGGCTGCCGTTGGCCTCTCGGTAGAGCGAGAACATCAGGCCGCGCAGGGTTGAGTCGCCTAGAAAGACGACCTGCGGTCGGACCGGGGTTAGTTGCTAGGCTGATCAGTTTTGTGTCACTTCCCATTTGTAGGAATCCATTAGCTCATTGGTAGCGCAGCGTAAAAATTTATGATTCCCGGGAATATTTGATGACAATCTGATCTGGGGTCAGCGCCAACTCTTGCTTTACGACCCTGAGCAGAATTTATCTGTCTGCCCGGCTCTCCGATTATTGCGAGCTCCGAACTGAACTTTTTCATTTTATGAGGACAAGCTAGCAAGAATATGGACTTGGCAACATAGCTGCAATGGGCAGCATAGGCATCAACATCATTGTTCACTCGATAATTATCGGATCACGTTCCAGCTCATCTGAGCACACTAAAGTGCAGAGCGAACTTAAATACAATTGAGAGTAAGAGTACGTGAGCACACTGCTCTGAATTTGAGTACAGTTGAGCGCATTTGAGCACACTACAACGAATTTTATTTTTTTTGAGCACTCTAGAGCACAGCTAGTTAAGAGTATTTGAGCACTCTTGAGAACAGCTAGTTAAGAGTATTTGGGCACTCTTGAGAACAGCTAGTTAAGAGTATTTGAGCACTCTTGATAACAGCTAGTTAAGAGTATTTGAGCACTCTTGAGAACAGCTAGTTAAGAGTATTTGAGCACTCTTGAGAACAGCTAGTTAAGAGTATTTGGGCACTCTTGAGAACAGTTAGTTAAGAGTATTTGGGCACTCTTGAGAACAGCTAGTTAAGAGTATTTGGGCACTCTTGAGAACAGCTAGTTAAGAGTATTTGGGCACTCTTGAGAACAGCTAGTTAAGAGTATTTGAGCACTCTTGAGAACAGCTAGTTAAGAGTATTTGGGCACTCTTGAGAACAGCTAGTTAAGAGTATTTGAGCACTCTTGAGAACAGCTAGTTAAGAGTATTTGAGCACTCTTGAGAACAGCTAGTTATGAGTATTTGGGCACTCTTGAGAACAGCTAGTTAAGAGTATTTGAGCACTCTTGAGAACAGCTAGTTAAGAGTATTTGAGCACTCTTGAGAACAGCTAGTTAAGGGTATTTGGGCACTCTTGAGAAAAGCTAGTTAAGGGTATTTGAGCACTCTTGAGCACATTTGAGCTCAGACTCTGTGAAAGTTGAACTCATCCGACGATTTAAATCTCAACTAACCATGGCATAACTCATAGAATGGAAAACCTGATCCCTTGATGAATCTCTGAACCATCCATCTCTGACTCACCCGAACTCCGTCCAGTCGCCGACGCAGCCTCCGCTGGTCCGGATGCTTCGCCCGACAGTCGGGGTGCCACCACCGTGCGAGTCGCCAGGCGCAGGTCTCCGGTGCGTCGCAGCTGGCGCAGGGAATCTGCCACCTGGCACCTGGAGATGGGCGGGACAGGCGGCTAGTTCTGGGGTGGCTGGAGTGACAGGCGGCTGGTTCTGGAGTGGCTGGAGTGACAGGCGGCTGGTTCTGGGGTAGCTGGAGTGACAGGCGGCTGGTTCTGGGGTGGCTGGAGTGACAGGCGGCTGGTTCTGGGGTGGCTGGAGTGACAGGCGGCTGGTTCTGGGGTGGCTGGAGTGACAGGCGGCTTGTTCTGGGGTGGCTGGAGTGACAGGCGGCTTGTTCTGGGGTGGCTGGAGTGACAGGCGGCTTGTTCTGGGGTGGCTGGAGTGACAGGCGGCTTGTTCTGGGGTGGCTGGAGTGACAGGCGGCTTGTTCTGGGGTGGCTGGAGTGACAGGCGGCTTGTACCGCCACCCCAGGCGGTAGATGGGGTGACATATGGACAGCCGGGAAGGCAGACAGACAGACAGACAGACAGACAGACAGACAGACAGTCATACAAACAGACAGACAGACAGACAGACAGTCAGACAGACAGACAGTCATACAAACAGACAGATAGACAGACAGAGAGACAGACAGTCATACAAACAGACAGACAGACAGACAGACAGTCAGACAGACAGACAGACAGACAGACAGACAGACAGACAGATAGAGAGACAGACAGACAGACAGTCATACAAACAGACAGACAGACAGACAGACAGTCAGACAGACAGACAGACAGACAGACAGACAGACAGATAGACAGACAGACAGACAGACAGTCATACAAGCAGACAGACAGACAGACAGACAGTCAGACAGACAGACAGACAGACAGACAGACAGACAGACAGACAGATAGAGAGACAGACCCTAATCTTCAGATCATATTTCCTCCCCTCATGTCTCACATATCTGTTCGCCAACCTCGCAGGCCCATCATGTCATCCTTAGTATCAGTGGCATTAATTATTCCTTTTGATGTCATCAACTAATAATATCTTTCTTCCGTGCGAAATCCCATATCATTTCAAGGACAGACTAATGACTGGGCTAATAAACTTCCAGACTACAAGGCTGTAGATTGCTTAGCAGCATGAATAATAATAGTAGATAAATGAATCTAGTATGATTGCGGATTTTTCATGGACTGAACAAAGTTGTACACAGACACTGCAAGCCAATGATGTATGATGTGTATGATTCCTATTTAATTTAATTAACACTTTCGTTATACACATTTGCACAATGGTCTGTGCCACCGTTTGATTATAAGCAGCAGGCAGCACGTACGAATTGGCATTTTGAAGTGGCCGATCCCACAACTTGCCATCGCTGTGGAAATCCCACAAGAGGCACTCACTGCAGGCACTGTATGTGCTTCTGATCTGGGCCAGCTCAAACTTGCTCGCGACAGAACAATGTCTCATTTCTACATGAAATACGACTGCTGAGTAATGGCCAGAAAGGCCAGGTGATTTCCTGTGACAGTGCTGTGTTTGCTTGACCCCCGCCCCGACCATCGACTGGGGCACTCAGCTTTTGGCTTTCCCCCAAAGCTTTCATTCTTTTTCATGGCTCGCTTTTTTTCACTGAAAACCCACTAACCAGTTTCAGTTTTTTACTATTATTCGGCAAGGTCATTGTCGGCTTCTTTTGTTCCGACTGCGAGGTAGAGTTTTGATGTTTTCCTGGTCTCACTCTCAAATTTTCCTAATCATCCGGGGAACATTTTTACTTTTGTTGTATATTAGAAAAAGGAATAGTAAAAGTTCTCAATGTTTTGTTTTACTGAGCAAGAAAGAGCGTGAAAGAAACACCGGAAATTCAGAATTACGTTTAGGATTTTAACAAATACACTGTACAGTTTCAAAGAAAGCAATAATAAAAATTTTAAAGTAATTATATGAAACGCAATGGAATATAAAAACGAATATAACACCGGAAGAACGATGACGTAATTAAAACCGGAAAATCAAAGTAGCAGCACTATAAATATTTGGGACTAGAGTTGCCAAAACAGCAACAATTTCTTTGCTTAGAAAGTAATTTCTAAAAACTCGTAACACCGGAAGTGCCAAGAATTTCTTACCGCTGGCCAGTTGGCTGAGGTGGCAGTCGGGCAAGCTTCTTCGCACCCTCTGGTGCAGCCACTGCGGCCAGCTGAGCTGCTCAGTTGTTTCAGAGGCCAGTCCGCACTGCTCGCCCTGGCTGTGCACAAAGTCGCACTCCTGCATCCAATTTGGGAGAATAGCAAAATCTTACTTTTTGATTTTGAAGTAATGGGAAAGAAAAGACGTATCACATTTCCCTTCGCCATCCGTCATTGTGCAAGCGATCCCTGTCGTCAGTTTCAATGCCTGAAGGCTGGAGAGCGGAAGCCAGGCTCAACTGGCCTCCTTCCCCAGGTAGAAAAGAGCAGGTAAAGATTGAGCTGGCGAAGCTGAGCGATCTCAAATACCCAATTTGCGATGCCGTTGCTGGAGCTGCTCGCAAGCAGTGATTAGCACCGTGCGGCACACAGGCCCCTACCCAATGCCCCCATCATCTCCATTCATTGTTGCCTTCATTTTTAATGGCCTTTTTCTTGCTAGATAAAGAGACGAGGAGGACGAAATGTGAACCTGAGATGCGGCACAGGGAGCTGCAAACGTTGAGCATTAGGCGAGAAATCTAAGGTGAGCAGTCTTTTGTTTGGCTTAGTTTAGGGAAATTTAGAATGTTCGCCAGTGATTGAGCTCATGATAAGCAGATCACGCAGCCAGGTGCATTGTAAACCCCAGTTTTACCTGCTACACACTGTGATCCATTCGTTACAATATTCGTTACTATTCTCTATCTATCGCGTTTGCTCATACATTAGCGATCTTTTATCGTTACTTTAAGAGAAAAAAGCGACTATTTAAGAAAAAAACGTTTTATTAGTATTAACGTGAAAGTGTACACTGGGTGACATTTGCCTGCGTACAGGGTAAAAATATTCTAATTAGGATTAATTAGCAGCCCTTACCTGAATCAGCTGACAGACCCGGAGCTCGGCGGCCTCGTTGTGCGATTTCACCGACCTCAACTGCGGCCGAGCCAGTCGGCGAATGTGCAGCTGAATGCGCCGGCCGCTACCGACGCCGCCGCCTTTTCGAGTCGGCGAAGACACGGACTTCGGCCGGGCCAGAAATGTCAGGGAGTTCGGCCCCAGACCGAGCGAGAAGTTGGCCACGCTGTGATTCGAATGAGAAGCTGATTGGAAGACTGCACTCACCTTTTGACAAGACCCCTGTTTATATCCTCTCCCATCTGTTTAACTGGAAGTCACACCGGCTTATCCTGTTTATCTAAGAATTGCACCTGTTAATTCTGAAAACATACCTTTCTATCCATGAACTGCACCTATTTATCCAGAAATCACACCAGTTTATCTAGGAATCACACCAGTTTTTCTAGGAATCACACCAGTTTATCTAGGAATCACACCAGTTTATCTAGGAATCAAACCAGTTTTTCTAGGAATCAAACCAGTTTTTCTAGGAATCAAACCAGTTTTTCTAGGAATCACACCAGTTTTTCTAGGAATCAAACCAGTTTTTCTAGGAATCACACCAGTTTATCCAGAAATCACACCAGTTTATCTATGAATTGTACCTGTTTATCTATGAATTGCACCTGTTTATCCAGAAACCACACCTGTTTATTTAAGAATCGCACCTATCTATCCACTCACCTAGTCTTCAAGTCGACATCGCCGTGACTCAGAAGGCAGTCAATCTCGCTGCCCTGAACAGGCAGAAATGTGACCTCAACGTACAGGATATGAAACGGGGCCCTGAGCCTGTACGCATCCGATGGAGAGTCACTGGACCAGGCTGAAATTAATGGCAGCAGATCGTTTATTGAGATTGCGAACCTCATCGCTCTGAGCTGGCTGCTATGCGTTACTCAGCTTATTTTCACTAGAATTTTATGACTAAACGAGTTAACGACTTTGCGATATTTTGTCGGTTCTTGCGCACGGGAGGCCAATAAAAAGTGGATGTTTGTAGATATAAAAGTACAATTTTATTAAAATCCGATAAATTTTTTTTGATTAATCGATTCTGATGATAACATTCTGATAGGCAGTAAATAGACTTGAAGCCAATCATAATTGGAAGCATCTGTGACATCTACCCAACCTGCGCAGGTGACGGCTGGCTGCTAATTGAATTAAAAATCTTTTTAGTGCATTTCCAGAAGTGCCCACACCACACAACCATCCCTCCTTCATCTAGTTCCAGACAGAGAAGTCTGTGAGAGTCAAGGAGTGAGAATCTCACACTCCTCTGTGTGTGTGGGAGAAGTGTGAGTGCCATGTGAGCACTCGAAAACTTCTTTTTTAGACTAGTCAGGCCTCACAAGAAGATACAGAACAGCAGACTCATGAGGGCCTGGTGTACAAGTTCTGGCCCCCTCTCCCTACCCTTGCAGCCGCGACTGTCCCAGCTTTAATGGGGTTTTAGCCACCCGGCGGAATCCCCTTTGCAGGCCTCCTCTCGGCTTTCTATCACCCTCTCTTTCTACATTTTTCCCTTTGCCACCCCATTTCCTCTTTTATCCTCCACCTCACTCCACTCCCACGCTGAGGGAGTTCGTTTGTGTCCCAAGCGCTGGCCTTTGCGGATGTGACTCCCAGTAGGAAATGTGCGAGCACAGCAGGTTGGTTCTGTTCCCTGATTAATAAACTGGCGCCAACCATCTCAGTTTGGCTTTATAATAATTTGTTTAAATAAACTCGTCTTAACAAAATGTTCGCGAAAGCGATGATCGCATTGGCGTAACCACCAAGGCCCGTCAGATCGACTGAGTATTTGCGAGGCTTCTAATGACGATGAGAAAGTCAGGTCAGATGTGCTCACCTGGGTGACAAGCCTCCAAGACTTCCCTACGCGACTGCGCCCCATAATGAATATGGCACCCTGAACTGCTGATTCAGTCATGGCAATGCTTCCTTTATTTTTAGCTGAGGCCTCCGCAGAGCCAGAGAGAAAAAGCGGCCTGACACCGACTTCCTGGAGGAGCCCGGCGGCTCAGAGGGGCGCAACAGCTGTCGCATCGATCCAGGGATTTATGGCAGTTCTTCCTTTGTCACTCGCTCCCTTTCACTACTTCCTCCTCTGTCTTCCATTTCCCGTGGTCTCGGCGCCTCGCGCATGCTGAGGTAATGCAATATAAGCACTCACTGGCCCCCGCTTACGTTTGCAATTCGATTTCTCATCAACAACAGCAGCGCTAGCATTCTAAGCGAAATTTCTGCCCCCCGTCTATTTCCGTTTGCTTCCATCAAATTTGCTTTTGCCACCTCCCCTCGACTCTCACCATGGAAGCCGCGCGCAAGGGGCCATCATCTCGCATATCCACTCCCGCCCGCCCGTGTTTGCTGCCCGCTGCTCTCTCGGCCCGCTTATCCGCCCGACGACGCTTTCCATCATCGTGTCGCCCGATGGTTTGTGGGGCCGGGACAGATACGGGGGATGCTTGAGCCGGGTCCCCCGTGTCATCTGCTGCTCGTCCCACCGCTTGGCTTGGCCTCCGAAACACGCACTCACACACACCACAGCACTGCCCCAGCCGGCCCCACTAACTCATGTGCCGGGCTGCTCCTCGTTTCCGACCCACCCCCCTCCGGACTATATCAGCAGCCTCTTGGTCTGGTTTTTATCCCCAATTCCTTCTAGTCTATCGCCTCGTTCCTCGCTGGCTCTTTTTTCGCCCGTCTCCTGCCTCAGCCCCTATCTCAAGGGGGGTGAAGAGGCCGGGAGTCAAATCCGGGGAGAGCCTCCATTTCTCATATCTCTTTCTCTCTCTCCGATGCCTCATCATCGAGACCTCGGAGCTCGGTGGGGAGCTGCTGTTGAAACTGGGGTGAGGAGGTTGTAGGCAGGGAATGAGTTGCCCCCCGCCCCAACTCATACGGCATCTCAGCTTGGTGTCAACTTTCGGGGCAAGTGCAACGAGCAAATCCAACAGTATGAAGCTGCTGCTGCTGCTGCTGCTTCGCGAACATGAACAAGTGGGCATGGGAAATTCCTACTGGTGCCTCCGGCTGCGGTAAGAAGATCCACCAAGTGGTTGTTGTGAGGGGTGTAACCGTTTTCATGAATAAGCAATCGTGGGATCCTGACAAGACGTGCGCAAATATAGAAATCCAAAACAGTAGGCAGAACATTGCAGAGTTTATTATCAAAATATAGCTTTCACAAATTTCTCAATTGTTTGACGGTTGCTGGATAAACCTTTGAGAGCAAATCTCATTGAGTTCTCTGCGCGACCTGACAACTGCACCACCCACCTGCCCATCAGACGGACTGACAGTTGAACTTTTCTAATTGTTGGCAACTCCAAGCAACTGTTAACAACAGCAAATTCCTGCACTTTTATCGGCGGTGATGGACTTAGAGATTCAGAACACGAGAAAGATAGAACGAGGCGAGGGTCGGGACCCGGAATTGGCTATTTTCTTGTTCCGTCACGCAGCAGCGAAGGCTTTTTGAGTGAGTTGGCACAAGAGTGCAGCCAGGCGGGCTTGCAAAGTTGCCGCACGAGGAGGATTTTGACTTCGAATGATGCTGATGCTGTACTTGCAAAGACGTACTGGCTAGTCTCAACGTAGACTACGAAAGAAAAGTGCACGCACCCTATTCTTGCCAGTTCGCACCTGTATATTGTTGGTCCTATCTAGCCGATGTATACTTATAACCTGAGGTTAAGCTTTAGAAAATTTGATCAGAGCAAAGCAGAAATCAAACATTGATTTTATTTCTGCAATAGTTAATCAGGGAGCCTGTAGATAGCTTTGGAATTCTTTGCGAGAAGGTCGATGGTTCGAATACCAACGCTCAATTAGCAGGATTCGCTGGGGAAGAAATTCGGGTCTGTTCCAGCTTTTGAAACTCGACTTTGACTCACCTGCAGGACTGCAGTTGACAGGCAGCCTCAGTGACAGATGATCGCTGCCCAGGCTGTAGCTGCTGATGCCACCGCCGGGCAGTCTTGCGGCGCGGGAGGACGCGGGCAGCTGTGTGCGAGGTGATTAGAGCGGACTGCACTTATTTCTTAGATGAAAAAAACTCAAAAAAAGTCCAGATGGAAGAAATATCTGCCAGTTCGATCCACCCTTCTGCCTGACTAGTCTGAGGAGCTGCCGTGAGACAATAATGCTGCCTCGTCTGTTCCACCCCTGAGACTGCATGCCTGCCTGGAGTCGATAGCTTTTATACACTTCTAATTTTCCAGCTGGTTGACTCCCTGTGGCTGTACCCCGAAGATACTCACAGCTCTGAGCAGTTCTCTCCTAGACTGACTCAAATTTTCGAGCCCTAGAAACTTTAAACCCGGAGCAGTGGCTGCCATCGAGTCGTGAGAGCGGCGTTAGTTACAGTCGATTAGCGCCGACATAGGGAGACATTAGAAGGCCGGAAACCCGAGCCATTTTAATCAGCAAAGCGAATCAAATTGACTCAGCCAACAAAGCCATCTTATTTGATACCGCCAGTCAACTAAAAGCACAACATTGATTTTCCCTTGTCTAATAAACTCAAAAGACGGAATTAAAAAGCAGGCTTTTTTGATCGGTCAAGTGAAATTAAAGACAAAAAATGCTTCTTGCTAAAATATGCCCCTCGACTCTAAATAAACTCCCATTTGCTGTTTATGTGACTAACACAGCTTAAACGTACATGCCAAAGTTTTGGTTAATTCGTGATTGGTTGAATATGAATATGTACATTGTGCAGAGAAATGCATTGAATTATTTGGTTGGAGACATGTACAATCATAGGTGTGGTACTGAGCGGATGAACTCTCTACCCTCTTAGACTTCCGAACCCCAAACTACAACCACCTCATTCACTACGATACAAGTGTCACTGGAATGGCTGTCAACAAGTGAACTGAGTCGCTTCATAAACTTCATTGAATATCGATATGCAACTGCAGACGCTCATGCTCATCGCCATGGCTGTGGGCCGCAGCCAAGCCGAGGCTGGAGGCATGCTTCGCGAGTGTCCCAGCCCAGACTGGGTACTCTACAGCGACATTTACGAAGCTTCCTGCCTGAAGCTGATGCCAAAGCCAAGACTGTTCGATGAGGCTTTCAAAGCTTGCGCTGCGCTCCAGTCTAGACTAATCTCCTTGCAGCACAAGCGCTCGAAGATCATGTTTGTCAACGAATTCATTTTGTCAAGCTTGGGTGAGGGCGAGAACCAAACCCTGTGGTTCTTCGACCCGCTTGACACCCACCGGGACCTGGTGAAACCGCCTGACCTTCCTGACGCTCCCTGGCTGGTTATCAGCCCCAGCGCAGATCCGTTGAAGGTGGAACTGCTGGTGAACATGACGGCCGTGCCCCGCGGCTTCATCTGCGAGGCGCCATCTCGTCCCGTGGCTCAACGGCCACAGTTCGGGCGCGAACCCGAAGACGACTTCATATCGGCCGACAATGTGACGACTACTGACCGAAAGCCATCGCCACTTGTCGCAACCTTCAATTGTCAGGCGTTCGGCGTTCCCAAGCCCACCGTCTACTGGGCTCTGGTGAGCGGTCAGGGTCAGGAGCTGCGGCTGGAAACAATCAACGCAACCGCAATTCACAGCCCCCAGCTGCCCGTCGACACTGACCCTGACGCCGCTCAGCGCAACTTGCGGTTTTTCAAACTGGAGCGGGACTGTAAGAATGAGCACACCTGCCAACCGGGTGGCATCCAGGAGACCAGTCAGCTCATTGTTGTGAACCCGCAGCTGCTCCTAGCAGACGGCAGGAAGCCTCGCATTGCCTGCATAGCAACCAATGACTTCGGCTCGGTGCTCAGTCGGGAGGCCCAGTTGATGCCGACCAGGCTGGGTCAATTCGCCAACGAGTCAACGATGGTGTCGGCGACGGTCGGCTTGCCGACTTTGGTGTCGAATGCCATCAGTGTGCAACCCAACGCTGCGTCCATAGAGTGCTTTCGCATGCTCGATGGTAAAAAAGGTACTGTACAACTGGTGCCCATGGAGACGGTGAACCAGGTCACTCGCGGAAGCCTGCAGCTGAGTCGAGCCACCTTCGACTTTATTGTTGACGCCACGACATCAAAGGACGCCGGGCACTATCTCTGCCAAGTCAGCTTGCCAAACGGTCGTCTGGGTCATGTGACTCGTGAGCGAACTCTCTTCCTCGATGTGCAGCCGTGTCAGCAACCAGCCGCGTGCAACCTGACAAGCAAGCCCGTGTCCATCGTGGCTGGGTACCCTGCGGCACAGTCGCTGAACCCGTTCAGCAGCCGATTGATCCGGCACGGTGACAGCTTCCTGCTGGAGTGCCCGTGCACTGGAAAGCGCCAGCTAACAGAGGACCTTCTGGTGGAGTGGAATCTCAACAACCGCACCGACCTGGAGGTGGTGCCGCTTCCCGCCCTGCCGCTGGGGTCAGCGCTGCTGGTTCATGGCGCAGACACCAGGCGACACAGTGGCCTGTACACGTGCCGTTGTCATCGGGGTCGCGAAGCCTCCGACTGGAGCTCCGTCCAAGTCGCCGTTCTGCCGTCTCTTGCGCCGAAGAACTGGCACCAGGATTTGGTCCGGGTTCGCAGCGGTGACACTGCCAGCCTTCTCTGCCAGGTCGACTCGGTTAATGAGCTCGTCTCCGTGTCGGTTGAGCCCCTGAGGGGTGTTGAACCATTGGCCGCTCAGGGACGCTTCACTGTACATCACACTCGACCGAGCCAGTTCAGCCTGACCATTGACAATGTCACCAAGGCGGACGCTGATGCATTCGGCTGTCGGGTAACTGCAATTTACTCGGTCGGTTGGTCCGAAGTTAACACCTACTACACCTCACTAGTAGTTGAGTCTGGTGATGCTTAGACCTGCGCATCTTTTTATCAGCCATTCAAATATGAATTTGACTCTGAGATTATAATAGTCCTCTAATATTCTCAGCGAATTCGAGTTCTCAATTGTTCGACTCAAGCTTGACCACTCACCTGAACTAAACCTGCCTTTGTTGGAACAGCTGATGAGGCCATTAAAATAAACAAGATCCGTATCACAAGATCCTGGCTAATCGATAAAAACAAAGCCATTGTCCTAATTTTGTAATTCAGAAGGCAGCTGTTTCCACAGTGGCTGGTCTCCACCTACTCAGAGTGCCTACTCAGAGTGCCTCTTAAATGTTCCAATGTCCTGCAGCCTCCGGGCTGAAGTCAAATCTGATTTGTCCGCCAGTGGGCCCAGCCAATGAAAGGCGGCGCTGATGAAGGGCGCCTATGTGAGTAGGGCTGGATGCCATCTTAGCTACTCAGGAATAGGAAAGCAAATAATGGAGATTTATTGGGAAAACCCGATACAGAAACATGATCTAATTTACTGGATTAGTTAGAGAAATTGTTTGTCATTCAATTTTAGTTACAAATCTATTTGCTGTAAAGTGCTTACTACTACAGCTCTAATGTTCGCATTTCAGGCTTCATAAAAAGTGTAAAGTAGGAAAAGTTTGGAAACCAAGTGTTGCATCTTTTAGTTTCCAAAAACATTTAAGGGACTGAGGGATTTAGGCACTGAAGGACTGAGGCACTGAGGCACTGAAGGACTGAGGCACTGAGGCACTGAAGGACTGAGGCACTGAGGCACTGAAGGACTGAGGCACTGAGGCACTGAAGGACTGAGGCACTGAGGCACTGACGCACTGAAGGACTAAGGGACTGAGGGACTGAGAGATTGAGGCACTGAAGGACTGATGGAATGAGGCACTGAAGGACTGAGGGACTGAGGCACTGAAGGACTGATGGAATGAGGCACTGAAGGACTGAGGGACTGAGGCACTGAAGGACTGATGGAATGAGGCACTGAAGGACTGAGGGACTGAGGCACTGAAGGACTGATGTAATGAGGCACTGAAGGACTGAGGGACTGAGGGACTGAAGGACTGATGTAATGAGGCACTGAAGGACTGAGGGACTGAGGCACTGAAGGACTGATGGAATGAGGCACTGAAGGACTGAGGGACTGAGGCACTGAAGGACTGATGTAATGAGGCACTGAAGGACTGAGGGACTGAGGGACTGAAGGACTGATGGAATGAGGCACTGAAGGACTGAGGGACTGAGGGACTGAGAGATTGAGGCACTGAAGGACTGATGGAATGAGGCACTGAAGGACTGAGGGACTGAGGCACTGAAGGACTGATGTAATGAGGCACTGAAGGACTGAGGGACTGAGGCACTGAAGGACTGATGGAATGAGGCACTGAAGGACTGAGGGACTGAGGCACTGAAGGACTGATGTAATGAGGCACTGAAGGACTGAGGGACTGAGGGACTGAAGGACTGATGGAATGAGGCACTGAAGGACTGAGGGACTGATGTAATGAGGCACTGAAGGACTGAGGGACTGAGGGACTGAAGGACTGATGGAATGAGGCACTGAGGGACTGAGGGACTGAAGGACTGATGGAATGAGGCACTGAAGGACTGAGGGACTGAGGGACTGAAGGACTGATGGAATGAGGCACTGAAGGACTGAGGGACTGAGGGACTGAGGGATAAGGCACTGAAGGATAAGGCACTGAAGGACTGATGTAATGAGGCACTGAAGGACTGAGGCACTGAGGCACTGAAGGATTAAGGCACTGATTAGGCCGCGCAGAAAATGTTTGAGACCGTTTAGACCAATAATTCAATTATAATATTTGGAAATAGGTAGGCTTGGTATCTCACATTACATAGTGAAGTTGCAGCGCAATCAACCATCAGTGCAAAAATATTCGACTGACCTTAAGGTATTTTGCCAGCACGTGCACTTTATTCTAAACAGTGTTTTGAGGAAAGTAAGCAATCATGGTTCTCCGTTATATTTAAAATATCATTAATTTTTAAACAAATTGTTTATCTACATATACATTTTTAAACATAGTGTTTATATATACACTATACAGTAACACTTATAACAAGTTATACTTGAGGATACTTTACGCAGTAAAACAACAAGCATTATAAAGTATCTCGCAAATAAAAACTATATTTATGCGCGTTATAAACTTAGGCCTACTATACTAATTAAACAAGAGGAAATTATTGTTGTTTTACATGAAACGTTTAGTCAATCGCAATTCAATTTCTGCATAGTAAGTTTTCTAAATAAATATTTCCAGATTACAAAAAACGCTATATGGTTCTATTGTAAGTAGTCATTTAGGAACATCTCAAACATTTTAATCTGATATATAAAGCTTGCGAGTGTGAATAGAATTTATTAAATCTATGGTACTAAATTGAATGCAATGCCGAAATCTTATAGAGTCAATCCAAGCATTTCTTTTCCAAGAAATTAAGCTAGAAAATCTCCGCATTGTATTACGTGAGTTATGCATAATGAACATTAGTAAATTATGTTATATTCTGTATTTTTATATTGATATTATTGACTAATATCAATATAATAATAAAAAAATAAATAAATAAATAATAATAATTGCAGGAGGGCTGCGGGCAGTGGCACATCATTTGGTGACACTAGACCCGCAGCCAGCGAGGAGGCAATTCTGCCCACTTCGCTGACTCCTGAGCACACACGCACTTAGATAACGTACGCAGGCACACGCTCACACAGGTGTGTACATCTGCCTTTCACATAAATGTGGCCTCGCCGCGTGATGGAGCTCAGGGACCTCGGTGCGAGAGGCAAACGCGTTAGACCGCTCTTACACCGAACCCCAATGGCCGACATGGTTGCATGATGAAACTTTGTGACCAGAAAAATCACCCTGACGAGAATCGTTGAATATCTCAACGATGTTTAGTGATTCTGGAAGTTGTTTTATCGGATAGAGCAAAACTTTTAGCCCATGATCTGGATTTTATTGTCGATTTGTTAAATATTTTGTGAGATACATAAAAATGTAAAAAAGAGGCTTTCAAAATATTCCAATTTTTCGCGAGCTGCTTCCTACTACTTCAGAGTAGTAATTGAGTTTGGTCATAGACACTCGATTAACGAAACCGCAATTTGTCGGATTTCAGAATTGTGCTCTAGAATAAACTAATCGAATATTTTTAATCCTAACAAATGTGCCGAGTCCTCTCTCCTTATAGCCGTGAGAAGCTCGGTGCAATGTTCTTGTGCAGAACGCTTCTGTGACTCACGCACGGCCTCTGAAAAATAAGCCGACAGAAGCGCGCAAGGGCCTGGCATTGGTGAGATGACTGGCTGGGAGCCTGAACAAAGACTGGCGCCTTGTGCGGACTGCTCCTAATAATAATAATTCTGTGTTGCGCAATCTGAGAAACATATACAGAGAGAGAAGAGTGGGTGAGTGTGCCTGGGACGAAAATATTATTAGAAGGATTGAGGTACAGGTCTAAGGGATTTGAATATTGCCATGGCCGACCAAATATAAGATACAAGACACTTACACCGGAGGATCGAGAAACAGAAGGGATTTAAGGGATTAGACAGGAGAGAAACCAGACATTGTAGAGGTGAGATACGGGAGAGATGAGATAGGAGAGAGATGAGATAGGAGAGAGATCAGAAAGGGAAGAGATAAGATAGGACAGATGAGATAGGAGAGAGATAAGGTAGGAAAAATTGTGAAATACGGGAGATGTGAGGCAGGAAGGGATGGTTGAAATTGTCACTTGGGGGATTAGAATGGTCCCTGGGAGATTGGAATGGTCCCTGGGAGATTGGAATGGTCACTGGGGGATTGGAATGGTCACTGAGGGATTAGGAAGGTCACTGGGGATTGTAATGGGTACTGGAGGATTAGAATGGTCACTGGGGGATGGGAATGGTCATTGGAGGATTGGAATGGTCACTGGGGGATTGTAATGTTTACTGGAGGATTGGAATGGTTACTGGAGGATTGGAATGGTCACTGAAGGATTAGGAAGGTCACTGGGGGATTAGGAAGGTTACTGGGGGATTGGAATGGTCCCTGGGAGATTGGAATGGTCTCTGAGGGATTGGAATGGTCCCTGGGAGATTGGAATGGTCACTGAGGGATTAGGAAGGTCACTGGGGGATTGTAATGGGTACTGGAGGATTAGAATGGTCACTGGGGGATGGGAATGGTCATTGGAGGATTGGAATGGTCACTGGGGGATTGTAATGTTTACTGGAGGATTGGAATGGTTACTGGAGGATTGGAATGGTCACTGGGGGATTGGAATGGTCACTGGAGGATTGGAATGGTCACTGGGCGATTGGAATGGTCATTGGAGGATTGGAATGGTCCCTGGGGGATTGGAATGGTCACTGGAGGATTGGAATGTTACTGGAGGATTGGAATGGTCACTGGGCGATTGGAATGGTCATTGGAGGATTGGAATGGGTCACTGGAGGATTGGAATGGTTACTGGAGGATTGGAATGGTCATTGGAGGATTGGAATGGTCATTGGAGGATTGGAATGGTCACTGGAGGATTGGAATGGTCACTGGGCGATTGGAATGGTCAGAGGAGGAATGGAATGGTTACTGGAGGATTGGAATGGTCATTGGAGGATTGGATTGGTCACTGGGCGATTGGAATGGTCAGAGGAGGATGGAATGGTCAAATAAATGATCGTTGGAAACAGACAGTCTAAAATTCAGTAATGCAAACTGTTCATCGCCTTAGTGTACTCGCTTGCGCTCACATACACGGTGAAAGCTAGTCCATCCATTCGCAAGGCCATATTTTGTGTGACTATAATAAATGGGATGCATGCAGTTTATGCTTGCCCTAAGCCTACTTCCCTGCCCAAGGTAAGTATATTGGTTTGTGTCAACCACCCACACAATGCCGCGTCACTCTACCGATTGCGTAACCAACGCGTCAGTCCCGTCAGAAAGTGTTCTAGAAGAAGCATCGCCTAGAAGAAGCAAATAGTTGAAACATAACTGCACAATCTATACGGTGTAGCTACTGAGCCTGCAGCCACAGAACAGTGAAAGTGTTTCCACAGAGCCATTGCCGGCACTCACGCAGCTGCATCTGTGATCTAAGCGATACCTGTCCCAGTTGACAAACAGAAAAGCATTTGTAGCCCTGGTTTCTTGGCTTACAGCTTCATTTACAGATTGGGTCTTTATTTAGACATCAGCAAGCAGCAGTTAAAGCAGACACAGAATAGAGTACAAAAGTTTTGTGATGCGTGCTCACAAGTTGAGCCATAATGGAGTCAAAGGACTCATTGCATTTTAGAAAGGAAGTTGCCAAAAGAAAGAAGGATTGAAGTGAATTTGTGAATGAATGAAATCCCCCAGTATTGGAGCCCCGGCTGTGAAAAGAAGGAAAGGGGCTGTCTTCCTGGTGGCAAACTGATTGCCAAAATGAGGTTTGTAGCATCAAACCTTCCAATGATTATTAAAGTGTAGTAAGTAGGCTTCTTCGGTAATAGTTGGGCCTCGCCGGTCCCCGCCAATCCACGACATGGTCTACCCACCCACCCCACCTATTTAATTCAGGCCAGGCCGTAGGGCCGGTAAGGTATGGTAAGGAAAGCAGAGAGAAAAGGGGCGCCCGCCACCCCATAGCCCCACCCTCCCTCCGGAATTCACGGGCCAACGAAACGAAACTGGAGGGAAAGGCTGGGGGTGGGCGGGTGCCCATGAGGAGGGCGGCCGCGTGTGTGGCGTGTGTGTTGTAAAGAAAAGCAAAATAGGGGGAGGTTGGGGCCTAAATGGCGAATAAGAGGCTAAAGACAAACGGCAAGGACAGCCTCTCTATTCCTTGACTCCCTCGTGTTTGCCATACGCCTCTTCTCAGAGCAGTGTGCAGCCTTTTTTTCTCTGCAACAAATAGCAATTAGGAGGAAGGCGGAGAAGAACAAAAAAACCGCTCAGAGCAGGCACTGGATTCTGAGCTCGCTATTAACGGCAACAAGAAAATAGAAGAGACCAGACCTGCACCTGCGATCGGATACCTTGGCTGGGCAAGGAGGCAGACAAGCTGAGACCTAAGCTAGAGTGAAGCTCTTTTGCCTGCCCACCTGCAATAAATCATAAACCAGACTGGTAAGAGGTTTTGCTTCGATCCGAAGCGGCAAGGCATTGTTTAAATTTTATTTTACTTTATTCTCTTGATCACCTTTTGTCGCCAGTTTAACCAGTTGTTATTAGGCCTAATACATTAATTAGAGACTAAAGAATCCAGTTTTTCACCATTGCACGCAATCATTAGCTACCTTCGCCATTGTACCTGCACTGGCTCAGGGCTAGTATAGGCCTATTAAACATGTTCCGTATTGTCCTAACCCATATTTGCTGCGCTTGCATTTTCCGAGTTGTCTGTCTGATGGGCGGATGGCCTGTCAAAACTCATCCATCATTGCTAGGGCAGGTAGGGAAAGTGCTCTTAATTCCATCAGTTGCCGGTCTACTCTTTTGCAGAACAGGTGAGTGACAGTGGCTGTTCTGTCTCCTCTCTGCCTCTCGACTGTCTCCCAGTTTGGTCTCTGCCCCAGCTTCGTTCGGTTGGCGTTGGAAGACTTGGATGTACTTTTATAGATTATCCACGATTTTGAGGATAGAATAAAGCAAGTGTTCCTGACTCATATTTATCCAGTAAAACTAAACGAATTCAACTTTCATATGCGCGCGAATTTATTATATACGCTTGCGCCGTTGTTAAAAACATATATAAGCAAACCTCATTGGCGTGAATTTGAAATGTCTTTTCTGCGAATTCAGCCAGTGCTAGCAAACCTTTCGCTAATCTCTTACATAATTTTTGTGGATTAGGGATTTATTGAAGAGAGCCGCTTCGCAGTTCGGACCGGCCGCACAAAGGGGTTAATTGGCCAGTATTTCTAGCCGATTTCTCTCCGTATAAATTTATGCTAGCCGATTACCGCTGAACCAGGTGTGACGGTAAGGTACAAAGGAAAACTAATTACTAAATTCTGCACACGATTCTTATCTCCTGTTCAGTGGCCGCACCGCTATACCCTCATTATTCTTTTAACACCTGCAAGTTATTAACACCTCGAACCTTATTCCGTTTCAATACAACTGTAGCCCAATTATCACCTCACCCTCACCTCTCAGTCTATACTTAGTTAAAAATCTACAGGCCACAATGTTACTCATGACGGGCCGAAAATCTACAATCGCCTATCGATATTTTTCTCGCATATATTAGTGAAAATTCTCGTTACCGCTATAGTAATAAACGGAAACTATGTAACTTGAGCCACACCTTGCTTACTAGATAATTCTTTATTACTTTACTATTACCAGTAAAGTAATTGTTCTCATTGTACTCATTATAGAGGATCATTTTCAGCTCTTTTTTTATCTTTTTCTATTAGTTCGAAAGAAATTCTAGTTTACGAGATTAAACAGAAATTACACCTAATCAAGGACACAGGAACTCGAACTGCCGACGTCACGGTAAAAAGTCCGACGCGCTTGCCACTAGATCTCTCCTGTACCGATTGCAATGAAATGAGCTTGAAACTGAATGAACTGCAACAATTGGAGTTGTGTATTTCTATTTTTACTCTTGAGCAGTAAGGAAGATCATTGTTAACTTAAAACATTTCCAGGCCCTATAAAGCATGATGCGGTGCAATGGCAACGGTAACGGCAGCAGCCGACAGCCGCATCACCGCAGCCACCAGTCTATGGAGAGCTACTCTGACGCCGCCGCAGCTGCAGCAGCCGCCGCCGCCGCCTCGTGCAAAACCGACCAACTGCTGGAACGACGCAAAGCCGCTGCCGCTGCAGCTGCAGTCGCCTCCGATTCAGCAACCGCTGGCGGCCAGCGCTCCGACATTGTTGCGGTCCTGGCGGCCAAGGACACCGCCGCGTTCAACCTCCGCTGCCTGTGGGTTGGCTGGGTGTTCATGTGCTGGGTTGGCGGCATGATGACTGCGGCCGGCTTCCTGCTGCCCTATTGGCTCAAGGGCAGTAGGGAGGCCAGCGACGTGCGGAAGCAGCTGAGCGACCTGGGCCTGTTCCGACTGTGCGCTTATCCGCGACAGGTGGACGGACAGGTGAGGATAACTTTCCATCTCTACACTATTTAAGATGGTTTTCTAAATGTAGAAAATCAATTATGTAACCTTCTCTAAGCGAAATGCTATGCTTGTGAAAGTGAAATAAAATTTTACTCAAACCGGAAATCCTACCGGCCTTAAAGTTATACCGGCGGAATCCCAAATGCCAAAAATCTTATATCGGAAATCCTACTTCCTGGAAAATTTTCAAGAGGAAATCTCGCTTCCTAAAATACATCTATGGCAAATCCCACATCCAGTAAAACTATCTAGGAAAACTCTAACTTCCTGGAAGCTATCTAGGGTAATTCCCATTTCCTAAAAACTTTCTAGGGGAAATCCCACTTCCTAAAATACATCTAAGCAAAATCCCACATCCAGGAAGCTATAAAGGGAAACGCCAACTTTCGGGAAACTGTCTAGGGGAAATCCCACTTCCAGAAAACTATGTTGGGGAAATCTTACTTTCTGGAAACTATCCTGAATTGAATCATTTCTATTAGAACATTTGTTCCTTAAATTATGCTTGCACAAATCGAAAAAAATCGCAGGTGCGCCTAGTCATGGACTGCGCCCACTATCGACACTTCGCCGAGATTCCCAGCTCGCTGTGGAAGCTGGCCTTCGTGCTGATGGCCACGGCCTGCTGCCTGCTGCTGCTGCTCACCTTCTTCTTGGCCTTCACCGGCTTCCGGCTGTTCATTCTGCGCATCCGCTCTGTCGTGACCATCTGCGGCGTGGCCCAGGGCTTCAGTTGTGAGCTCGCTATGGATTTCGGGGATCTTGGAACAGGGATCTGGGATTGGGGATTCAATGTGAACAGGGGAGTGCTGATGTTCAATACTCGTAAACTCATAGGCAACGTGATTTTTGGGAGTTCGATTCTAGGATTAGTGGGATTGGGATTCTTAGATAAGTAGGATTGGGATTCTTAGATAAGTAGGATTAGGATTCTAGAATTAGTAGGATTGGGATTCTAGAATTAGTAGGATTAGGATTCTAGAATTAGTAGGATTGGGATTCTAGAATTAGTAGGATTGGGATTCTAGAATTAGTAGGATTGGGATTCTAGGATTAGTAGGATTGGGATTCTCGGATTAGTAGGATTGGGATTCTAGGATTAGTACTCGTAGGATAGGGATTCTTAGATAAGTAGGATTGGGATTCTAGAATTAGTAGGATTGGGATTCTAGGATTAGCAGGATTAGGATTCTAGAATTAGTAGGATTGGGATTCTAGGATTAGTAGGATTGGGATTCTCGGATTAGAAGGATTGGGATTCTAGAATTAGTAGGATTGGGATTCTAGGATTAGTAGGATTGGGATTCTCGGATTAGTAGGATTGGGATTCTCGGATTAGTAGGATTGGGATTCTAGGATTAGTACTCGTAGGATAGGGATTCTTAGATAAGTAGGATTGGGATTCTAGAATTAGTAGGATTGGGATTCTAGGATTAGCAGGATTAGGATTCTAGAATTAGTAGGATTGGGATTCTAGGATTAGTAGGATTGGGATTCTCGGATTAGTAGGATTGGGATTCTAGAATTAGTAGGATTGGGATTCTAGGATTAGTAGGATTGGGATTCTCGGATTAGTAGGATTGGGATTCTCGGATTAGTAGGATTGGGATTCTAGGATTAGTACTCGTAGGATAGGGATTCTTAGATAAGTAGGATTGGGATTCTAGAATTAGTAGGATTGGGATTTCGGATTAGTAGGATTGGGATTCTCGGATTAGTAGGATTGGGATTCTAGGATTAGTACTCGTAGGATAGGGATTCTTAGATAAGTAGGATTGGGATTCTAGAATTAGTAGGATTGGGATTCTAAGATTAGCAGGATTAGGATTCTAGAATTAGTAGGATTGGGATTCTAGGATTAGTAGGATTGGGATTCTCGGATTAGTAGGATTGGGATTCTAGAATTAGTAGGATTGGGATTCTAGGATTAGTAGGATTGGGATTCTCGGATTAGTAGGATTGGGATTCTCGGATTAGTAGGATTGGGATTCTAGGATTAGTACTCGTAGGATAGGGATTCTTAGATAAGTAGGATTGGGATTCTAGGATTAGTAGGATTGGGATTCTTAGATAAGTAGGATTAGGATTCTAGAATTAGTAGGATTGGGATTCTAGGATTAGCAGGATTAGGATTCTAGAATTAGTAGGATTGGAATTCTAGAATTAGTAGGATTGGGATTCTAGGATTAGTAGGATTGGGATTCTCGGATTAGTAGGATTGGGATTCTAGGATTAGTAGGATTGGGATTCTAGGATTAGTAGGATAGGGATTCTTAGATAAGTAGGATTGGGATTCTAGGATTAGTAGGATTGGGATTTCGGATTTGGTGGGATTGTGGGATTATGGGACTAAACTGATTGAAAGTTCAGAGTTAGTGTCTTAAGGTTTATCAAAATACCTGTTTGATAGTAGGACTGTTAGGAATTTAGGAGTTTAGGGATTCGAAATAGGGATGTTTTTGAGATCTTTGAGATCGCGCATTTTGGCATCGGCTCAAAGAGGATTTGGACTTTAGGTTTCGGTAAAAAAATCGATGCTGTTTTTGCTGGAACTTTAGTAGTATAGCCTCTTATTTTCCCATGTTTTTGTGTTTGTGTGATCAATATCATACAGTACAGGTTTGTGATAAGATGCCAGAAAGCAGTTATTTATGCTCTAATCGTGGTTGTGATCCCCTAGATTTTTACCTGGTGGGTCTCAGGTCCCATTAGAGGCGAAAGCTTCATAAAAACTTCTGAGTTTTTATTCTAGTTCTAATGTCTTTTGGCAACAAAGTTTCCCATAGACTGCTCAGGAGATTAACGTCTCGATGGAGGACAGTTTTTTATGGCCTTTTTTCTGAGTAAAGATTGTGGATTAATGAGTCAAGGAAGGAGGGCCAAAATATTCTCAGATTCTCAAATAAAATTCTCAAAAACCTGTGCAATGAAGAACGAGGAGGATTAAAACACCTGTGCAAATGAAGAACAAACAGGATGAAAACACCTGTGCAAATGAAGAACAAGCAGGATTAAAATACCTGTGCAAATGAAGAACAAGCAGGATTAAAATACCTGTGCAAATGAAGAACAAGCAGGATTAAAATACCTGTGCAAATGAAGAACAACCAGGATTAAATCACCTGTGCAAATGAAGAACAAAATGGATTAAAACACCTGTGCAATGAAGAACAAACATGATTAAAACACCTGTGCAAATGAAGAACAACCAGGATTAAATCACCTGTGCAAATGAATAACAAAATGGATTAAAACACCTGTGCAATGAAGAACAAGCAGAATTAAAACACCTGTGCAATGAAGAACAAGCAGGATGAAAACACCTGTGCAATGAAGAACAAACAGGATTAAAACACCTGTGCAATGAATAACAAGCAGGATGAAAACACCTGTGCAAATGAAGAACAACCAGGATTAAAACACCTGTGCAAATGAAGAACAACCAGGATTAAATCACCTGTGCAAATGAAGAACAAAATGGATTAAAACACCTGTGCAATGAAGAACAAGCAGAATTAAAACACCTGTGCAATGAAGAACAAGCAGAATTAAAACACCTGTGCAAATGAAGAACAAACAGGAATGAAACACCTGTGCAATGAATAACAAACAGGATTAAAACACCTGTGCAATGAAGAGCAAACATGATTAAAACACCTGTGCAAGGAATAGCAACCAATTCGAAGCAAAGTTTCGAATGCAGATGCATTGGAAGGCCAATGGGCTTCAATGGCGGATGCAATCGAAACCTATCGGTGGCCTAAAAGCCATCCCAAAAAGAAAGCTTATCTATAAAGGCTTAATCACTAAAGCTATCTGAAATAAAAGATAGTTGCCATGCTGAACAAAAGAAGACGAAGAAATTAACTATCAAAGGTTCCACTTCGCCCACTCGATTCTGCATGTGCAGTCTTTCTAGTGGATCGCGTCCTTAGTCGCTCCACGCCCAAAAATAGAGCTATACCTTCACTTGCTGCCCGCCCGTGCACCTTTGATCTTTCGTGTGCAACTAGCGGACCCATTTTCCTTATTTCTGATCCACTTTCTCTGTGCTCGATACAAGGAAAACGAAAATCTTTGTTTACTTCATCGGTGGGTACCTGATTGAATGGTCAAAGCCGTGGTAATACTCGTACATACCTATATCTGTGTGGATATGTGGATATGGGTTTTTGCGATACAGGTTTAATGTCCTTTTCTGTAGGATGCAGATTTTTATAGTAAATAACTGTAGGTTACGCATGTGGGACTAGTAGGGCAGGTAGAAGAGGTAGGGCAGGTAGGACAGTTAAGGCAGGTAAAACAGGTAAGGCAAGCAGAAGAGGTAGGGTAGTAAGAACAGGTAGGTCAGGTCGGACAGGTAGAAGAGGTAGGGTAGGTAGGGCAGGTAGAACAGGTAGGACAGGTAAGGCAGGTAGAACAGGCAGGGTAGGTATAACAGGTAGGTCAGGTAGGACAGATAAGGTACGTAGAACAGGTAGGTCAGGTAAGGCAGGTAGAACAGGTAAGGCAGGTAGAACAGTTAGGGCAGGTGGGACAAGTAAGGTAGGTGGGGAATGTTGGACAGGTATATCAGGTAAGGCAGGTTGGATCAGCAGCAAGACTCCGCATATATCTAGTCGAGTCGTCGAGTTAGCTATAAATATAGGCTGGAGCCTATATCAGAATACTGAACATCTAATAGAATTTCTAATAGCCTTCAAAGAATTCAATTAGAAATCATAGCAAATATCCAGTAACAGCAGTACTGGGAGCAAAAGTTCAAGTCAAGACCTTAAACCAAATAAAGGAGAACCAGCGCAAACACTGTCCTATGAATCGGCTTCGTAAACATTCCCTTAGGTATCGGGTTGCAGTTTATACAAGACACTAGCAAGCCATCTGAGAATCATTTAGTGCCTATACTTATTCAGCAGCGTGACCTTTTAGCTTCGCGCAAAAATCAATGGAATTGAATTTTGAATTTTATTATCTATGGAAATCCCGCAGCTCAATTCTCAAGTTTAATCAGAAATCTGAAACTAGCTAGCAGCGAATACTTCGGAGGTCGGCGAAGTTTAATTCAAAAGGCAAGAAAAAAATTTCTGAACGGATTTTTTATAATATAGTGTGCTCATGATTGAATTGAGCTCATGATTCTCACACTCTAAGCCGCTAAAATAAATGAATAATTTAAGCAATAGGTGAATAGGTGAATGCCTAACCGTTTTGCTAGGCAGTCGTAAAAATGAGTTGGTCGCTCCTGCTCAGCTTTTTTATGAGCACACGGCCTAGCAACTAAACTTCCTAACACCCTCCACTGTGCCTAACAATCTGATCCCAATCTACAGCACATATCCCAAAACACCATGTGACTGAACAGGTTTTGATGCTTAGATATGCATGAGCATGTTCTCATCGTATTCGCAGAGCTCAAAGCCTCATAGTTTAGCTTTATGGGCTATATCTGCCAATTACGTAACACAATTACTCCTATTATTGAGCAGAGCCCAGGCTAGAATTGCATTATAGAGTGCCGCCCCCATTGAGTCACTGGGATCCAACGGCTCTGCCTCTTGCCACTTTTCCTCTCTGAGCAGTGAATGCTCATAACTACAATAAAACCTGACGTTTTTCACGTTTTTTGCCGACTGAATGGCCCAAATGAGAGTAGAGACCATAAGCCAACGCCAGGCAGGGTTAAATTGAACTTGACATTGTGGCTGACATGCTGACAGGCTTAGAGTATTGTGAGAGATGTCTTCCGACCCATTCCGGTAGCTTGGCAGTTGCTATGATACATTTATGAACTGGAAACTGAACATATGGAAGTTGTATTTCCAGATTCAAGTTTGATGGAGTGAGATTCTGAGAGATTGGAGTTTGATAGATAGAAGGAGATTATGAGAGATTGGAGTTTGATGGAATGAGATTCTGCGAGATTGGAGCTATATAGAGTGAGATTCTGAGAGATTGGAGCTTGATAGAGTGAGATTATGAGAGATTAGAGTTTGATAGAGTGAGATTATGAGAGATTGGAGTTTGATGGAGTGAGATTGTAAGAGATTGGAGCTATATAGAGTGAGATTCTGAGAGATTGTAGTTTGATGGAGTGAGATTCTGAGAGATTGGAGTTTGATGGAGTGAGATTGTAAGAGATTAGAGCTATATAGAGTGAGATTCTGAGAGATTGTAGTTTGATGGAGTGAGATTCTGAGAGATTGGAGTTTGATGGAGTGAGATTGTAAGAGATTGGAGCTATATAGAGTGAGATTCTGAGTGATTGGAGTTTGATGGAGTGAGATTATGAGAGATTGGAGTTTGATGGAGTGAGATTGTAAGAGATTGGAGCTATATAGAGTGAGATTCTGAGAGATTGTAGTTTTAAGAGTGAGGCTTTAAGAGATTAGATTATGATTGAGTAGGATTCTAAACTAACCAATTTCGATTGAAGTTAAAAATTATGAAGTTCAGCAAGTTTTTGAAGGATGTAGGAATCAAAAGTTGACATTGTGATTGATTTGAACAAGTTAAAAAACTCACAAAAGTAAATAGAGAACTGTTGCATTTTTTCTGTTGACAGACTACACTAAATTGAAAGCAAAGCAAAGTCGGCAGATGGAACTTAAGTCCTCCTAGCCTCGGGGATTTGAAGCAACCAGCGGACAATGCTCTCTGACTAACTTGGAGAGCTGTTAGGGAAAATATGCGCGGGTGGCCTCCACAGTAAAAACCTCACTTCACTTCTCAAAGAAATGTAGTTAAAAAAATGGGAAATTTCGCCCGCAGGGGTTGAGCTGTGATTTAATGGCTCTTCGCCTTTTCTATCCTCGGCGTCACAAAACTACCAGGAGCGCGGAATGCTAGACCGGGAAAATAAATGGTCCCCAACTGCTGAAACTCCAACCCCGGCCTTCTAAATCTATTAGGAAAGGAGGTCGAGGGAAAGTTGATAAGGAAATGACCCGTTGGCTTGGGAATTTATTATCTCAAAGCCGAAGTTTTTACTGCCTTCTTATTCACCACTATATTATCTGCTTTAGTGATCATAACCTAATGGAGGCCGGTCTCAAGTATTGAGTATTTTTGCGAAATTTATTAATCGATTCATTTTATAAGAAATCCTTCCTTCAATTGGTAGGATAAAATCCCTGACGTAGGTTTTGATTCGCGGATAATTTATAGTAGGACTTTGTAAAGTTGCGAATATCAGAATCTTAAAAAGAATCCTTCATTTGATGATCTGAAATCGTAGTTTAAATTTTGTATGGTTAAATACTGCCTTGGGGATTATAGATCCAATAAGGATTTTAGAATGGGAAATGGGTTAGTGATCCCAATAGTGATTTTCGAATCATGGGGAACGAGGATGACATTGCTTTCATGATCATGGGAAATTAAGATAACATTTTTCTTAGGAAAATAGGCTATTGGATTGACTCTAGATTGACTCAAAGACTTTTATTCTGTAGTTCTCCAAGCTATCGCCACAAAACTTCCCAACGCCTAACCTAACAAAGTCAATCATAAAGTAAATACCGCTTTCCTGGCTTTGACTTACCTGAGCAATATCCGAGATCATGATGCCTCATCAATCATAGCAGGACTCGGTCAAAGCCATGGTGCTAGCCCTACATAATTCACCAGTGCCAGAGGCCTTAAGACAACTAGACCCGACTTAGTAGGGCCGATGCCGATGAAATATCACTCACCTGCTAGACACTTCACAATTGTCAGTCAGGTCAAACTTGTCAGGCAGAAGAGCGGAAATGAATGCAATCAGTCAGAGCAGTTTGACTAGCACAGCGGCTTTCAGGTGAGCGCAAACCTTTGCTGAGCTGTGACAGATCCGTCAGCTGTTAAATGAAATACATGTGTTGGGATTGAGGATTCTAGATTTTGGGATTTAGGATTCTAGGCTTTGGGATTTAGGATTCTAGGATTTGCGATTTAGGATTCTAGGTTTAGGGGTTTAGGATTCTAGGTTTTGGGATTTAGGATTCTAGGCTTTGCGATTTAGGATTCTAGGTTTTGGGATTTAGGATTCTAGGTTTTGGGATTTAGGATTCTAGGTTTTGGGATTTAGGATTCTAGGTTTTTGGATTTTGGATTTTAGGTTTTAGGATTTAGTATTTTAGGTTTAGGGATTTAGGATTCTAGGTTTTTGGATTTTGGATTTTAGGTTTTGGTTATTTAGGATTCTAGGTTTTGGGATTTAGGATTTTAGGTTTTGGGAATTATTATTTAAGATGCTAGGATTTAGAATATTTTGTGTTGGGATTCTAGATTCCTTTTGTTTGTATTTAGGATTCGAGATTTTGGGATTTGGGGTTGTTTATGTTGATATTTTAGATTCCTGATATATATATATATAATTATATAGAAGGATTTGTAATATTTATAGTTAGGATTAGGATTTTAGAGAGTTAAGGTTTTTTATTTAGGAATTTTAAAATGGGTCAATGATCCCAATAGTGATTTTGGGATTCGAACACGAATCCATAGGAATACATAGAGGTTTTAGCCTAGTGGTTAGATCGTCGGACTCACGACTTGAAGGTCGGGGGTTCGATTCCCGACTCCACTGGAACAATTTGTGTCCTTTAGCAAGATACTCAACTGTACAGTTCTTCAGTTCACCCAGCTGTTAAATGGGTACCAGCAGTAGCTGGGATAATTGAAGGTGGGTGTGGCGTCCCCCCAGTCCATGGACTGAACAGCTGTACGCAGCCTTCAGATGCGCCGCGCAATAGCTGCGGCTGTGCTGTCGGCTGCACATCTGGCCCGATTGGGGCAGGTGTTATCAATTATTATTAATTATAATTTTGGGATCTACGGTTCCAAGGTGTTTCAAATTCGCGATTATAGATTTTGGGATTTAGGATTCAATATGCTGGGGATTTAAATTATGGATTTTAAGGTTATGCATGTTGTATCTCCAGATCACAAGGAATCGCAAGCTTTTTTATTTGTTGATTCAGAATTCTTCGTTCAGAACAACGTGCCTTCGTATTAAAGAAACAAATTATGTGCCCGTACTTGAGTCCTTAACTTGAGTTCACTCACCTTTCACCAACACCTGATGGCCACCCGCAGCTCTGTTTGTGCTACTGTCCTGCCTGCTCTACCCGGCTGGTTGGCGAGGCAACCCGGATGTGGCTCAGGTGTGCGGCAGCGAGGCAGATGCCTTCAACCTGGGTGAGTCTAGTTTGAGCAGTTTCTAGTTTATAATAATCCAAAATAATAGCACCACAGGTTAATATTTTCACATCCTTGATAACTATACCTAAGCACCTGATTTCAAAATCCGAAGATTCCATTATGAAAACCCGGAATTCACTATTAATATCCGGAAATCGGGATTTTAGTATCCAGATATCCCATATTAGAATCCTGATATCCCATATTAGAAACCCGATATCCTATATAAGAATCCTGATATCCCGAATTAGAATCCTGATATCCTATATAAGAATCCTGATATCCCGTATTAGAATCCTGATATCCTATATTGGAATCCTGATATCCTATATTAGAATCCTGATATCCTATATTAGAATCCTGATATCCTATATTGGAATCCTGATATCCTATATTAGAATCCTGATATCCTATATTAGAATCCTGATATCCTATATTAGAATCCTGATATCCTATATTGGAATCCTGATATCCTATATTAGAATCCTGATATCCTATATTAGAATCCTGATATCCTATATTAGAATCCTGATATCCCATATTAGAATCCCGATATCCTATATTAGAATCCTGATATCCCGTTTTAGAATCCTGATATCCTATATTAGAATCCCGATTTCCATATTAGAATCCTGATGTTCCTTGTACAAATCTTAATTCTTAATTAAAAACGTATTCCAACATTTAAATAAATTTTCCCAGAATATCCCAGTATCCAAAATTAGAATTAATTTTTTATATAGGAATCCTGATTTCCATAAATATTATCCTAATTTCTAGATTTCGAATACTATATTCGTTAATTAGTATTAAATATCCCTAATTGTGATCCAAATACTTCATATTATAGTCATATTACCCCCATTATTGAAGCAGTGAAGCATTCATTAGCTAATTGTTATCCAGAAATTTTCAAATCAGAGAAAATAAAAATTTGAGTCATGCTACATGCAGGCATCCACATCCCCTATATTTGTTCGCTCCAGCAGAAGCTTTCACAATATTCGCATCAGCAATTTAGCATTAAAAGGAAGAAAAGTTAACTAATTCAAATCTTCAGTGTAACCTTTCGCTTAGACTTTGAAACTGAAAATCTTATTAAATAATCGGAAACTGAAAAAGGTTTATAGAAGAATAAAAATACATCAAAAGGTTGACAGATTTGAGAATTTTATTAGGCCAAGATATATTGATATACTCATAAATACTATTATAAATTATATGGGATACAGATTATTAGAAATTGATGAACTAGCTGAGGGGGATCGATAGCTCGCAGATTCTAATAATAATAATAATTAATCATTATATAACTAGCAGAGGTTGTAGCCTAGTGGTTAGGGCGTCGGACTCACGACTTGAAGGACAGGGGTTCGATTCCCGACTCCACTGGAACAATTTGTGTCATTTAGCAAAACACTCTGCATTGCTTCAGTTCACCCAGCTGTTAAATGGGTACCAGCATCAGCTGGGATAATTGAAAGTGGGTGTGGCGTCCCCCCAGTCCATGGACTGAACAGCTGTACGCAGCCTTCAGATGCGCTGCGCATTACCTGCGGCTGTGCTGTCGGCTGCACATCTGGCCCGATTGGGGCAGGTGTAATCAATTATTATAATTATTATATTGTAAACGATTGATACTTTGCAAGAGATTTATAGACTTTGAGAGATTGATAGATTGCATGAGATTGATGGATTGCATGAGATTGATGGATTTTAAGAGATTGATGAATCGTGATATATTCAAAGAGATAGGTAGATTTATTTTGAAAAATCAATACAATACAAATTCTAGACAGCACAACGAAAATAAACCCTAAGGGTAATTGTGCATCGGATTGAATGCTGGTAAAAAAACTCGATAAAAAATATGCTAAAAGCTGACTTTCACAACGCCAATTAGGAGGCCTAGTGTAGAACTCGCTACCCAAGCGTTTGCACGCAATGTTGCGAGTGCATATTCGGTAGTGCAGCAATCAGCTTATTGAAGAGGCCATACTGCGAAGGAACTGGTTGTAGCAAAGCCAGCATCGAATAGCAGGCTTTGCCCCAGCCAAAAGCAATAACAATGCAGGCTGCATGTAGCATTGCGAATCTGCGCATATCAGATTCAACTCCGCCTGACTGCGCTAGTCAAGTGGGTGCGGTGCAATGTCCCTGCAACCGGGTCTCTGAGGCCAGCCTGTTCCTTACCGAATATTCTGATTCACTTTCCCGATTTCTTGCGTGACTACAGTTTACAGTTGATGGAGCTATGGGAAGATTAGATTCTGAATAGTGTGAGAATGAGAGAGATTAGACTCTAAATAGTGTGAGACTGAGAGAGATTAGATTCTGAATAGTGTGAGACTGAGAGAGATTAGATTCTGAATAGTGTGAGACTGAGAGAGATTAGATTCTGAATAGTGTGAGACTGAGAGAGATTAGATTCTGAATAGTGTGAGACTGAGAGAGATTAGATTCTGAATAGTGTGAGACTGAGAGAGATTAGATTCTGAATAGTGTGAGACTGAGAGAGATTAGATTCTGAATAGTGTGAGACTGAGAGAGATTAGACTCTGAATAGTGTGAGATTGAGAGAGATTAGATTCTGAATAGTGTGAGACTGAGAGAGATTAGATTCTGAATAGTGTGAGATTGAGAGAGATTAGATTCTGAATAGTGTGAGACTGAGAGAGATTAGATTCAGAATAGTGTGAGACTGAGAGAGATTAGATTCTGAATAGTGTGAGACTGAGAGAGATTAGATTCTGAATAGTGTGAGATTGAGAGAGATTAGATTCTGAATAGTGTGAGACTGAGAGAGATTAGATTCTGAATAGTGTGAGACTGAGAGAGATTAGACTCTGAATAGTGTGAGATTGAGAGAGATTAGACTCTGAATAGTGTGAGACTGAGAGAGATTAGATTCTGAATAGTGTGAGATTGAGAGAGATTAGATTCTGAATAGTGTGAGACTGAGAGAGATTAGATTCTGAATAGTGTGAGACTGAGAGAGATTAGACTCTGAATAGTGTGAGATTGAGAGAGATTAGATTCTGAATAGTGTGAGACTGAGAGAGATTAGATTCTGAATAGTGTGAGACTGAGAGAGATTAGATTCTGAATAGTGTGAGACTGAGAGAGATTAGATTCTGAATAGTGTGAGACTGAGAGAGATTAGATTCTGAATAGTGTGAGACTGAGAGAGATTAGACTCTGAATAGTGTGAGACTGAGAGAGATTAGACTCTGAATAGTGTGAGACTGAGAGAGATTAGATTCGACTGCGGATTAGATCCGCAGCGACTAAAATAGTGTCAGCTTGGGCACTTTCATCCTGGCAATGTTCCTCGCTGCCAGCCTTCAGATTGATTGCTTTGGGCGAGAAAAAATGCAGTCCCATTTCGTTACTGTTTGTCTGTTAAATAATTACTTTTTACCTACTATGCCTTAAAAGGAAAACTGGTTGTCGGGTTGTTAGTCAGCAGCTTCTGGGTGTAGGCCAGGAGCATACCTGCACAGTGGACATTGTGAATTGCCGACTGCAAACTGCAAAGTTAAATACGGGCATTGGTGCGCGTGTCACAGATGTTTGCCGCACGCAAACACGCGGAGTAGCCTCGCCAAATTCCTCATCTCCAGCATCCCGCGATGTGGGATAATTTCCCCAAAACAAATCTTACGGATTTTAGACAGTGTTTTTATCCCCCCCAAGTTAGTTTCTCTCTTTGCGAGTTGCCGCGGACAGATGGACTGCGAAAATAAGGCTCCTAGGTTTTTAGAAAACTTTTTTGTCAACCCCACCTTTTCAGCATTAGCAGCACACGTGAATGGTAATCCAAGAAACTGTGAGGTTTAGGATTTTTACAACTGCTTTACTCTTCCCGTCCGTCTTTCCCTCGCCCCTCCGTCTTTCCCTCTCCCCTCCGTCTTTCCCTCTTCCCTCCGTCTTTCCCTCTCCCCTCCGTCTTTTCCTCTCCCCTCCGTCTTTTCCTCTCCCCTCCATCTTTCCCTCTCCCCTCCGTCTTTTCCTCTCCCCTCCGTCTTTCCCTCTCCCCTCCGTCTTTCCCTCTTCCCTCTGTATTTTCCTCTTCCCTCCGTCTTTCCCTCTCCCCTCCATCTTTCCCTCTCCCCTCCGTCTTTTCCTCTCCCTCCGTCTTTCCCTCTCCCCTCCATCTTTCCCTCTCCCCTCCGTCTTTTCCTCTCCCCTCCGTCTTTCCCTCTCCCCTACGTCTTTCCCTCTTCCCCTCCGTCTCTCCTCTCTCTCCTCTCCTGTCGGGTCTTCACTCTCTTAGCTCGTCTATCATCAATCCGAGTCTGGTCTTCATGCAAGCAAGAGAAGTGGAAATCCCTGATAGCCGAGTTGATTCAGGGAACAGGTGAACTTGAAGGGATGCCACTGTTGGTAGAACCGTGTCGAGTCTGGCTAAGTCACATCCTAGGCCAACAAGCCCAGGAAAATAAAGGTAGAATGTAGCGGCCATGATTATGAAGCGAATTTTAGGCACCTGGTCAGGCATTATGCGGGTCTTCCTTTCACATTTCTTATCTACCTGGACAAGCAGCAGCAGCAGCAGCAGCAGGCAAACTTGACTGCACCCTTAGCCAGTTATAACATACTGCTATACAAATGATGGTTTGCCAATAAAGACTATTGACTGTATCATCATCATGCATTGTCTGTACCCGATTCATATTTCCATCGGTGAAGATAAGCTTAGGCACAACGGCCAGGTCTGTTCAGAATCTCTTCCAGTACATGACCTCCACTCGATGGTCAGTGCCTCATTGGAAACTATTTCACCCGTTGCCGAGTAGCTGCTGAAATATTAATCACATCGCAGATTATGCAATAGTCGAAAGTAGATAACGCTGCTTGCTGTGTCACCTCGCATCTTTTAATCATCTCTCTGGGGTTGCTGCGAGTTGCGAAAGCTGCTGCGAGTTTGTTATAAATATTTCAAACATTAGTCACCGAGTGACCTGGATTGAAAGGCCGTCTGTGACTTTCCATTGACCCATTGCTGCAGCCCAGATAGAACATATAGTGGGTCGAATTCCAGACCTTGTTTATAAGGAATGACAGCCAGTTCATAACTAATGATCCCTTTCAAACTGGAATCTCTAAATCCAAAAAATCCCGTTTTCTAATAACGGACCTTTCGAAGCTTCCAAGTCCACAAAGCTCCCTAAATTTATTTTAGCGCAATTTCCAAAAAGTTTAGATCCTGAAACCACAAAGGTTTTAATCCAAAATCCCAAAAAAGTAGAAAAATCCCCGAATGTCTTAACCCAGAATCCCTAACTTTTTATCTTAAGCCTTTAAAAGTTTTTTATCTCGACTCCTATGCTGTAGATTTTGTTATGATCTTCCCATAGAGATCTGATCCCATGGGAAATTAATATTTGCAGGAGGGCTATGGCCACTGGTAAATCCTTTAGTGACAATTCTGCCCACTTCGCTGACTCCTGAGCACACACTCACAGGTGTGTACATCTGCCCTGACTTTCTCATCGTCAGGCAGTGTACACTCTCACTGTGCCTTGGAGGTTGGTCCTCAAGGACGTAAATTGCATGACAAGCCCCCAAGCCTTCTCTCCGCTGCTGCGCCACAAATGAATGTGGTCTCACCGCGGAATCGAGCCCAGGACCTTCGTGCGCTAACTAAACTGTCCATCACCCCCGTTATATGTTACAAAATGAGCTGTGAATCTGTGAAACAAGCAACTCAACTCATAACTGACGCCTCATCTCTCCGAATCACTTTCTGCACCTCTGTCTGTCTTTTCACTTCTACTTTCACTTTATATCGACCTGTCCTGCAGAGAGTAGCCAGCAAAGTGATAAGCTTAGAAGATTCCTGAGCAGTGAGGACACTGCCCGCGCCCTCAAATCTCAGCCGAGCTGCTAGAGCGGCATCGATCACTTTTTCCCCTGCGCATCGATTCCCGGCTCCCTATCTGGCGGCAATGCTCCGGGGGTCCCTCTGCCAATCTATCAATCCATCTATCCCCGTATATATTATGGATGGATGGGCAGAGAGCCACTGGCTCGCGCAGTTTGTAGGGCCTACTGCTAGTGACTGCTAATTTCTTCTGCTGAGATGCGCGCTGGCAAGCGATTTCTGGCAATTTTAGCTAGATCACAAACTCAATCTACCTGTGCCTCTCAGATAATGTACTTTCATGAAGGGTGAAGATAGGTTTCGGTTATAGAAACCTAAATCCTTCATATTTGAGTAAAATAAACTTTTCTCCCCTAACCCCACTTTAAAATCCCTAGTTGTCAAGGTTTGTAGTAAATCCCCAAATCCTCAAATTTGTAAATCCCCAAACTCTCAGACTAGTAAATCCCCAGCCCCTTAAACTAGTTGATCCCCAGACTCTCAGAATAGTTGATCCCCAGCCACTTAAAGGCTTAAACTACTAAATCCCTAGCCCCTTAAACTAGTAAATCCCCAGCCACTTTAACTAGTAAATCCCCAGCCCCTTAAACAAGTTATTCCCCAGCCTCTCAAGCTAGTAAATCCCCAGCCTCTCAGATTAGTAAATCCCCAGCCCCTTAAACTAGTAAATCCCCAGCCCCTTAAACTATTAAATCCCCAGCCCCTTAAACTAGTAAATCCCCAGCCTCTCAGACTAGTAAATCCCCAGCCCCTTAAACTAGTAATTCCCCAGCGTCTCAGACTAGTAAATCCCCAGCCCCTTAAACTATTAAATCCCCAGCCCCTTAAACTAGTAAATCCCCAGCCTCTCAGACTAGTAAATCCCCAGCCCCTTAAACTAGTAAATCCCCAGCCTCTCAGACTATTAAATCCCCAGCCCCTTAAACTAGTAAATCCCCGGCCTCTCAAGCTAGTAAATCCCCTTTTGAAATCGCAGGTCACTGCCACCTTGGCTGGGCCTATGTTCTCACCTGCGCCGGCGGTTTCCTCTGCGCTGTTACGGTCGCCTTTCCTGTTCAGATCGCCAAACACTTCCCAGAGGAATCACCGATAGCGCTGGCCGCTGCCGAAGCAGCCGCGGCTAGACAGCAGCAGTATCAGCAGCAACAGCAGCAGCAACAGCAGGAGCAGCAGCAGCGGCAGCGGCTCTATCAGTACTCGCAGCAGTCGCTGCTGCATCACGCGGCTAGTCCTGGCCACGGCAGCCTCAACGGAACCGGACGGTACAGCTACGTGGCCTATCACAGCCTGCTGTCTCCCAGCCATCACCAGTATCAGCAGCAGCAGCAGCAGCAGCAGCTCAGCAGGCCTCCCAGTGTCTGTACCTGTGCCACCGCTGCTGACAATCATCCCGTGTCGGCAGCCGCAGCCGTTGCCTCGACTGCCGCCGCCGCCGCCTCCGAAACGACGCCGCCGCCACTCGACGAGGTCGACGATTGCGGCGTCGGGCACTGCGGATACTCCGCCCTGCTGAATGTCGAAGCCGACGACGCCAGCGCCCCGTCGGCTAAGGCTGCCGTCCAGAGTGCAATCTAGCTTGTATTTGCACTTTATTATCCCCTCAACTAATGCACTTTTGTGTGTTCTTTTAGTGCGAGTAATTCGTCTCCTTCTGTGCTTATTTCGAGTTTATGTTCTATTTGTTTGAGCTGTATCAGACTGAGCCTCACTTCCTGCATGCACTCTATGCGTCTGTGACTCTGTCACTCCCTCACTCTCTGTCACTCCCTCACTCTCTCTGTCACTCCCTCACTCTCTCTGTCACTCCCTCACTCTCTGTCACTCCCTGACCCTCACTCTCTCTGTCACTCCCTCACTCACTCTGTCACTCCCTCACTCACTCTGTCACTCCCTCACTCTCTCTGTCACTCCCTCACTCACTCTGTCACTCCCTCAATCTCTCTGTCACTCCCTCTATCTCTCTGTAACTCCCTCACTCTCTCTGTCACTCCTTCACTATCTTTCACTCTTTGCGTCACACCATCAGTCACTCTCCGCCATCCCAGTCTGTCACTCCGTGACTTTTTTAGTCACTCTTTGTCCCATTGTCACTCCTTCTCTCTCTCTGTCACTCTGTCACTCCATTTCCTATGTGACTCATCTGTCACTCTATCACTCTCTGTCTACCTCAATCTGTCACTCCCTCATTCTCTACGCCATCTCAGTCTGCCACTCTCTCTGTCACTCCGTGACTTTTTCACTCTCTGTCTCATTGTCACTCTCGGACTCTCTCTTTCACTGTTACTAATCTGTCACACCATCTGTCACTCTACACAACGCCCCAGCGAGCATATTGCAATATCAAGCTCGAGTCACCCAGTCAATCATTTGAAGCAGTTTGTCATTGAGTATTGAACTGAAAGAAACCATTGCATTGCAATTCTATTTTATGTACATTTTATTGACTTTATGGAAATCAATACTTTCTCGGCTATAAATCAAATGCAAAAAAGTAACATAAAAGTAACTATTAAGAAACATTTTGTAATTAGCCATCATGTATTGCCTGTATGAGTGTTTTTGACTTGCCTGTGTAAGTTGAATATGAAAAATTGTAAAAGGAGGATTTCTCGTGTTACGCTTCATTCATGTAGACCAACTACCTCTGCAGTGATTTAAATATATTTGTATATCTATACATTTATAAAATTGTATATCTATACTTTGCAATAAAGAAATTGTCAAATTATATCAAATATATCGTTGATTAGATGTCCGCCTAGACAAAACAACCGATTAACGGATTTTGTAAAATCGATGTTGACAACGCCCTAGCAACCATTTTACCTGTGCCCATGATGAGTTGGTGGGAGACATGTAGTCTGCACATATCATGTTACTTCATAGCAGCCAAGATTTCGCTTGGACCAATATCACAGATCCAAGTCAAATCTGCGTCACTATGTGCTCAAAGACAGGTATGACGTAATCGCTTAATAAGTTGTCTTGCAGTGAGCCAAAGTCAGCTCTCAGACAGATGAAATGGTCGGGGTGGGTTTACAGTTTTTTTGTCAAATGGGCTCTGTAAAATGGCCTAATTTCCTCAAGCTTATTGGTTTTCTAAAAGCAAAATTCGATGCAAATATTTCTTCATAGCTTCGAGAACAGAAAAAATTAAAATTGCACCAGGTGTACAAACCCTTGAACTAATTATAGTCATCTACGAAATCTACGAGCAATATTGATTTAGCGATAGGATTTAGGATATGGGATTTTGAGATGGTTTAGAATAATATTTTTTTAGATTTTGCTTTGAGAAATGGGATATTTGCACAGATATAAAAATGCAATACTTGTACAGATTCTAGAAGTGGGATATTTGCACAGATATAAAAATGCAATACTTGTGCAGATTCTAGAAGTGGGATATTTGCACAGATATAAAAATGCAATACTTGTACAGATTCTAGAAGTGGGATATTTGCACAATTTCTAGAAAAAATACATATTTTGTGTACAGATTCTAGGAATGGGAAATTCGTACAGATTCTAGGAATGGGATATTTGTACAGATTCTAGGAAAGGGATATTTGTACACATTCTATAGGAATTGTATATTTGTACAGATTCTAGGAATGGGAATTCTGTTCAGATTCTAGGAATGGGATATTTGTACAGATTCTAGGAAATGGATATTTGTACCGATTTTAGGAATGGGATATTTGTACCGATTCTAGGAAAGGGATATTTGTACATATTCTAGGAATGGAATATTTGTACCGATTCTAGGAAAGGGATATTTGTACATATTCTAGGAATGGGATATTTGTACAGATTCTAGGAAACGGATATTTGTACAGATTCTAGGACTGGGATTTCTGTTCAGATTCTAGGAATGGGATATTTGTACAGATTCCAGGAATGGGAAATTCGTACAGATTCTAGGAATGGGATATTTGTACAGATTCTAGGAAAGGGATATTTGTACACATTCTATAGGAATTGTATATTTGTACAGATTCTAGGAATGGGAATTCTGTTCAGATTCTAGGAATGGGATATTTGTACAGATTCTAGGAAATGGATATTTGTACCGATTTTAGGAATGGGATATTTGTACCGATTCTAGGAAAGGGATATTTGTACATATTCTAGGAATGGAATATTTGTACCGATTCTAGGAAAGGGATATTTGTACATATTCTAGGAATGGGATATTTGTACAGATTCTAGGAAACGGATATTTGTACAGATTCTAGGACTGGGATTTCTGTTCAGATTCTAGGAATGGGATATTTGTACAGATTCTAGGAATGGGATATTTGTACAGATTCAAGGAAAGGGATATTTGTACAGATTCTAGGAATGGGATATTTGTACAGATTCAAGGAATGCGATATTTGTACAGATTCAAGGAATGGGATATTTGTACAGATTCTAGGAATGGGATATTTGTACAGATTCAAGGAAAGGGATATTTGTACAGATTCTAGGAATGGGATATTTGTACAGATTCAAGGAATGCGATATTTGTACAGATTTTAGGAATGGGATATTTGTACAGATTTTAGGAACATGATTTCTGTCTTGTATTCTAAGAATCAGATTTCTGAAGGGATTTGAGGTTTTATAGTTTCAATTTTCAAAACTCCAGTTTAAACAGTTTTTAAAGCATATACAAAATACACTAACTTAGGCAATTGATCATAAATGCCAACTTTCAGATTCTAAGCAGAAGCAGTTTCATGCCACTCTTAAATCAAAGAATCTAATACAGGAACCCACCTGAGTCTTAATTAATAATTCATTAATTCGCGCAGAAAATCTCTGCAAGACCTCACACAGTGTTTTGTGTGTGTGTGTGTGTTGCACTACCTCAAAGGTACCGCAGTTAAACAAGCTTGTAAAATTAACAAATTTCTTACTACAGTCTGAATTTGCATAGCGTCCTTTTTTAACTCAGAATTTCCCTTCTGAATAAAGCAAGTTAATACTGAATGAGGTTATGGCATGCCATGTCTCAAAGGTGAGGCTTTATACCTTTACAATCAACGCCACCTGGGTTATTCTATACTATTTGGTTCTTAAGTTGCCTCAGCTAGCAACTTCAGTGCTTGGGTGAACCAATCGGGTGTCACCTTAGAGCTACGAAATAATCAGATAGTAAATCCTGGGATTTCACCCACTTGGGGTAATGGTGGTGGGGGTGCTGCATTGCTCAATGCATATTTTATAGCGATGGTGTAGACTCAGCAATGCGATCCCTGCCATGCAATATCTGACAATGTGGGAGGTGTGCAGCGAGAGGATTAAATAGCTAGTACAGGGAATGAGCTCATTGTACTGATGATCCGCGAGGATTAGTAGATAAAGTTGGGCGTTTCACTGTGGTAATCAGCACGAGGCAGACACACCTGTGTTAGCAGATCTGTATTTATGCTTCCAAATTAATCCCAGATCTCATCAAAATCCCAGATCAAAACAGAATCCCAGATCAAAACAGGATCCCAGATCCCAATAGGATCCCAGATCACAGCAGGATCCCAGATCACAGCAGGATCCAGGGTCACAACAGGATCACAGATCCCAGATCAAAACAGGATCCCAGATCCCAGATCACAGCAGGATCCCAGATCACAGCAGGATCCCAGATCACAGCAGGATCCAGGGTCACAACAGGATTACAGATCCCAGATCAAAACAGGATCCCAGATACCAGATCACAACATGATCCCAGATCCCAGATCAAAACAGAATCCCAGATCAAAACAGGATCCCAGATCCAATAGGATCCCAGATCACAGCAGGATCCCAGATCACAGCACGATCGAGGGTCACAACAGGATCACAGATCCCAGATCGAAACAGGATCCCAGATCTCAGATCACAGCAGGATCCCAGATCACAGCAGGATCCCAGATCACAGCAGGATCCAGGGTCACAACAGGATTACAGATCCCAGATCAAAACAGGATCCCAGATCCCAATAGGATGCCAGATCACAGCAGGATCCCAGATCACAGCAGGATCCAGGGTCACAACAGGATCACAGATCCCAGATCAAAACAGGATCCCAGATCCCAATAGGATCCCAGATCACAGCAGGATCCCAGATCACAGCAGGATCCAGGGTCACAACAGGATCACAGATCCCAGATCAAAACAGGATCCCAGATCCCAGATCACAGCAGGATCCCAGATCACAGCAGGATCCCAGATCACAGCAGGATCCAGGGTCACAACAGGATTACAGATCCCAGATCAAAACAGGATCCCAGATACCAGATCACAACATGATCCCAGATCCCAGATCACAACAGGATCCCAGATCCCAGATAAGAACAGGATCCCAGATTACAAGAGGATCCCAGATCCCAGATAAGAACAGGATCCCAGATCACAGATCACAACAGGATCTCAGATCACAGATCCCAGATCCCCGATTACAACAGGATCCCAGATCCCAGATCCCAGATCCCAGATCCCAGATCCCAGATCCCAGATCCCAGATAACAACAGGATCCCAGATCCCAGATAACAACAGGATCCCAGATCTCAGATCACAACAGTATCTCAGATCCCAGATCACAACAGGATCCCAGATCACAACAGGATCCCAGATCACAACAGGATCCCAGATCACAACAGGATCCCAGATCACAACAGGATCCCAGATCACAACAGGATCCCAGATCCCAGATCACAACAGGATATTACCGCAAACAAAAGTTACCGCAGAACAAGTTCCTGCGTGTTTTAGTATTAACTGGGGAAGCTTTATTGATACACGCAGGGAATTTTTCTTGATTCGATTTTCCATCCCAGTAAATCTCGATATGCTCGGCATACCAAACTCTGTCCCCCGCCAATGTCCCGTGTCTGTTCTATATGTTACTATATTCCCTCTGTCCTCAGAATCCCAAACTATATTTTTAGTGGCATTGGATAAAAAAGTGCATATTGGGCACTTGTGAGTTAGCCATCAATCCCACTTCTCCCCTTACTCTCTTTTCTCTCTCCTCAATGGCTCTTCATCGCCGCACTCAAAATTGTTCTCATAGATGCGATTGTGCTCAAGGACAAGTGACACAGCCAGTGAGCACGAATACTTGGGGTGGAGGGGTTGCTCGAGACTTCGAGGGTAATTATCATCATGACCAGTCATTCTTATGACCAGTCAATCTTATGACCAGTCAATCTTATGACCAGTCAATCTTATGACCAGTCAATCTTATGACCAGTCAATCTTATGACCAGTCAATCTTATGACCAGTCAATCTTATGACCAGTCAATCTTATGACCAGTCAATCTTATGACCAGTCATTCTTATGACCAGTCAATCTTATGACCAGTCATTCTTATGACCAGTCAATCTTATGACCAGTCATTCTTATGACCAGTCAATCTTATGACCAGTCAATCTTATGACCAGTCAATCTTATGACCAGTCATTCTTATGACCAGTCAATCTTATGACCAGTCATTCTTATGACCAGTCAATCTTATGACCAGTCATTCTTATGACCAGTCATTCTTATGACCAGTCATTCTTATGACCAGTCATTATTATGAACCGTCAATCTTATGACCAGTCAATCTTATGACCAGTCATTCTTATGACCAGTCAATCTTATGACCAGTCAATCTTATGACCAGTCAATCTTATAACCAGTCAATCTTATGACCAGTCAATCTTATGACCAGTAAATCTTATGACCAGTCAATCTTATGACCAGTCAATCTTATGACCAGTCATTCTTATGACCAGTCAATCTTATGACCAGTCATTCTTATGACCAGTCATTGTTATGACCAGTCATTGTTATGACCAAACAATCTTATGACCAGTCATTCTTATAACCAGTCAATCTTATGACCAGTCATTCTTATGACCAGTCAATCTTATGACCAGTCAATCTTATGACCAGTCATTCTTATGACCAGTCAATCTTATGACCAGTCAATCTTATGACCAGTCATTCTTATGACCAGTCAATCTTATGACCAGTCAATCTTATGACCAGTCAATCTTATGACCAGTCATTGTTATGAACAGTCAATCTTATGACCAGTCATTCTTATGACCAGTCATTGTTATGAACAGTCAATCTTATGACCAGTCATTGTTATGAACAGTCAATCTTATGACCAGTCATTCTTATGACCAGTCATTCTTATGACCAGTCATTCTTATGACCAGTCAATCTTATGACCAGTCATTCTTATGACCAGTCAATCTTATGACCAGTCATTCTTATGACCAGTCATTCTTATGACCAGTCAATCTTATGACCAGTCATTCTTATGACCAGTCAATCTTATGACCAGTCATTCTTATGACCAGTCATTCTTTTGACCAGTCATTCTTATGAGCAGCCATTCCTCTATTTCTCCCTATGACCAGTCATTCTAGCCACCTGATTCTAGTCCAAGGACCGATAATAAGCAAAGCCAAAAATTTTAAATGAGGTGTTATCTTATGACCAATATATATATTTAAAACAACTTAAACGGTTTTATTGAATAGGTTTTGATGGATTTGGGGAAAGGAATTGACAGTGATGATTCACCGTTTCAATTTTGGCTGCTAGTATATTACGTAATCGATTTGGCATTGTATCTGGTCATACATAATTTCCCAATTTTCACACAATTCAGCTCTCAGCAATGCTCCGAGAGATCCCCACTTGTAATAAGCCCGCAGCCAGCTGGGGATAATCTTCCTGCTTGTTTTCTCCCATTTCGTCTTCCATTTCTCATCGTCCTTTCAATAATCGCAGCTTAAAAATCCTCATTTTTGGCGAGGGCGCGAGGGCCACCTGACAAGGGGATGGGAAATGAGGCCGGGAATTGAGTTGGGATTAACGAATACTGCGCAGCAGATGCCAAGTTAAGGGATTAGGGCGGGTCCGGTCCATGAGAAATGTAAAGAGACTGACTGGGTTGCAGGAATGCCAGCTGGCCTTGCGAGGGAAATTTCCTAGGGGAGAGTAGGGGAGATAGGGGAGAGTGATAGGGGAGAGTGATAGGGGAGAGTGATAGGGGAGAGCGTTAGGGGAGAGTGATAGGGTAGAGCGATAGGGGAGAGTGATAGGGTAGAGCGATAGGGGAGAGTGATAGGGGAGAGTGATAGGGGAGAGTGATAGGGGAGAGTGATAGGGGAGAGTGATAGGGGAGAGTGATAGGGGAGAGTGATAGGGGAGAGTGATAGGGGAGAGTGATAGGGGAGAGTGATAGGGGAGAGTGATAGGGGAGAGTGATAGGGGAGAGTGATAGGGGAGAGTGATAGGGGAGAGTGATAGGGGTGAGTGATAGGGGAGAGTGATAGGGGAGAGTGATAGGGGAGTTTGAGTAAGATGTTGCGCATAGTACAGATAAGGTATTGTAGAGTATTATGAATGAAAAAATGGTTTTCGAGTTCTGGAACAGCTGCAGCCATTGCGGTGCGCAGCTGTGTACAGCTGTTCAGTCCATGGACTGGGGAGGGCTTCAAACCCACTGTAATTTCTACCCCAGCTGAAGCTGGCACTCATTTTACAACAGTGTAAACTGAAGCACTAGGAAATTCGAACTCACGACTTCTCGGTCAGAAGTTCAAGTCTCTAAGAAGAGGGCAAGGGGGCAGGGTAGAGGGAGAGGTAGAGTGAGAGGATCTGAGAAGAGAAAATTAGGCAGGGCAATGGGAATTTGTGATGCCGTAGCAGTAGATACAACACTAAAACACTGCTGCAGAATAGCATAATAAAACCAAAGTCACAGACTTCAAAATTTATCTCTTTATTAAGCGCGGAGTCTGCAACAACAGCAGAGAAAACACGAAGCAGATCCAGCTAGCAAAATCACTGGCTAGCTGTGACATCTGTTCGTGTTCGCCCATATCACGAATATCTTCCACACTGGGGGTGCTGGCCAGCACTGATAACAGCCTTGGCGGTTGCGCAACCCTTTTGCTCAGGCCGTCTCGCCCCCACTCCTGGAAATCCCCGCCCATATGGGATTTGCAAAGATTTTGGGAAATAATTAATCATTCTGGCTGCAGTCAAAGCATGGAGATCGAACTGCATGCAGTGGATTCTGTTTCCAGTCATGGCGTCGGTTTTAATGAATATTTTGCGTTTTGCATAAAACATGCGGTTTTACTACTTCATGGAATTATGAAAACTTAGTAGTGTAGTAAGCGTTCTTTTTATTTTTTTTAGGAATGCTCCTAAAGACAATGAGAAAAACAAGCCGCTAAATATTTAGGACAAAATACTTCGATTGTAATTAAATTACTTTTAACTATCTACGAATTATGAAAATAAAATTGTTGTAGTACGAGTAACTATGCCCTACGGCTCCTGTTGTTATTACGATACCTTGACCATCACTTTTCTCCCCATCACTCTCCCCTTTCTCCCCTCCACTCTCACCTTTCTCCCCTCCACTCTCACCTTTCTCACCTCCACTCTCACCTTTCTCCCCTCCACTCTCACCTTTCTCCTCACCACTCTCACCTTTCTCCCCACCACTCTCACATTTCTCCCCCTCAAATTTATTTTATCTAATTTCAGCCCCAGTCTCATTTCCCAAATCTTGGAGTTCAAAAATGACCTTTTAAAAGATATGCAAAAGCTGTTCAGAATCAGAATCGTTGCTCGGCCATTTCAGTTGTGCCATCGAATCGGCTGACTGCTTGGTGGCAGCGACATCGCGGCAGCTGCTGCTGCTGATGCAGCTGATGTTCTTGACGACTGATAGGGCCTCTGGCTTGAGTAGATTGAGTCGAAATATCCGCGGAGCTAATCCGTATCACTGGGATTCTCTGCAGCAAATTAGCATTGAACAAAAGCATCATTTCCTGATAATAAACTCATTAGGTTGTCACCTCGAAAAAGCAGAAAGCAAAGAAAAAAAAGTTTTTATGAAGGCAACTAAATTTTAAGCATATGCGGTACTACATAAAATAATCTGTCGCTCACTAAAGCATTAATAAGCACTTGAATTTAATATATATTTCAATCTATTCTATATAATAACGTCGAGGCTGGGGCGGAAGCAGGGCCTGCAATTGTTTGCGTCAGTGAATATAATCTTGCAATGGATTTTTCGATACATATCGGAAAACAAAAAGTGATTTGTCTTCTATTTTTTGGAATACAATTTTACAGACAACAAGGTCCCCGAGCTCGATTCCGCGGCGAGGCCACATTCATTTGGGGCGCAGCCGCCGAGAGAAGGCTTGAGGGCTTGTCGTGCAATTTACGCCCTTGAGGGCCAACCTCCAAGGCATAGTGCCTGACGGTGAGAAAGTCAGGGCAGGTGAAGCCTCTTCCGGATCAGATGCTTCACTTCATCAGCGCTTTCAAACTAAATTAAGCTGTTAGCCCTGCTCACCTCAGCTGCCTCATCGAGCTGCCAGCCGCCGGTGCGGCCGCCGCTGCTCGATCGTCGTCGAGCTTCTGTCAGCAGCAGGAGGCCGCGGGCAAGAAGTCTCTTGCCGCTGCTGTTCAAGGAGCCGCGAGGAGACAGGCCGTGGTGAACTGCACTGACCTGCGAAGATGAGAACCCGCCCCTTCATCCATAAGAATCCGCCCCTTCATCCATGAGAATCCGCCCCTTCATCCATAAGAATCCGCCCCTTCATCCATGAGAATCCGCCCCTTCATCCATGAGAATCCTCCCTTTCATAAACTCAGACATGAAAACCCGCCCCTGAAATAATGAATTCAGCCATTTTTGAACAGCAGCGCGGGATATTCAAAAGCCGTGTACAGCTGTTCAGTCCATGGACTGGGGGTCAGCACGCGCATCCTAATGTCTTTCCACAGTTGATGTCAAGTTCATCTTTTACAGCTGGGCGAACACAGGCACGAAGTGTTTGGCTTAACTACACAAACTGTTATTTTTGGTCGAGATTTGAACTCCAGATCTCTCTATAGTTCGGACTAACGAGATCTATGCACTCGCGCAATGGTGTTTCTGAGAAACACATTAGGCAGCAGCGGCTCACCAGGTAGGTGGCGCTGAGGAGGCCGACGGCGGCGCCAACCGCCGAGTCGGCGGCCCAGGCCCGTCCGCTGGCGACTCGCCCGGCGCAGGCCAGCGCGCAGGCGAGGGCCAGGAAGCCGGTTAGGCAGGGGAGGGCGGCAAACTTCCCGCCCTGAAGGCTGGCCAGAGAGTGCAGGTAAAGCTGCGGTATGGGGGATTTGCAAAGATTGTGAAGCCGTTCAAGCTAAGCTTGGACTTTACGTCGTGAATCTGTGTTGGGATCATTTGGGGATCTATGTTTTTGGAATGTCAACGTTGGGATCTATTTTTAGGGTGTTATCATTGGGATCTATGTTTTGGGATCTCATCATTAGGATCTGTGCTTTAGGGATTTCATCAATGGGATCTGTGTTTCGGGATGTCAACGTTGGGATTCATGATTTTAGGATGTCTAAATTTGGATCTATATGTTTTTCGGAATGCAATCCTTAGGTCCCGATTACTTGGGATTTTAACTTTGGGATCAATGTGATGGAATGTGAAGAATTTTGGGATTAAGTTCAGTATTAGCAGGGCGGGCTATAAGACGAACTTACAATCAGGAAAGCCGTTGAATATGCGGTCAAACAGGACAGCATCGAGGGAAATGAAGTTCTGAAAATAAAAAAAATGATTTGATTGTTGCACTGTGGGGGTTGGCCTCTAAAACCTAACTCAAGCTGATACTGGTGCCCATAGCGTTTTGCTCGCGGGCATTAACTGTTGTTCTTGGGGCTGAGATTTGAACTCATGACCTCTCTGTTAGGGGCTAAGCTGTAGGCTACTAACTCCACACGGGTGAAATTAGAAGGCAATCAATAATAATAATAATATTTATCCACCTAGCATCCTTGAGAATGTGCAATCGCCTCTCAGAGCAGGCCCCAAGCCAATCTCCGACGTTTCCATGGCAACCCTTGTCGCCGTGGCAACCGGCGCCAGAAGGTAAGGAAGCCGAAATCGGGCGACAGACTTCAAGAAAACTGGGCCTCGGATGGCCAAAGAAGGCTTTGAGCACATCAGTGACCAGCATGAGCAGGAAAAAGCAGAAAACGTAGTTTACTGAAAAAATGTTTCACGCATTGCTTTCGAGGTCATTTAGATACGGATAAGGCAGCAATTTTTGATCCCAGAAATCGAACTAAGTAATCCACACTTTATTAATTGGGATCTCACCACTCACAAGTGATTCTGTAGAGCCTTCTTGGCGCTCTTGGCAGTCGCAGCGAGGGGCAGAGAGGATTCACTGTGGGCTGTTTCTCTTTTCTGTACAGACAGATCAGGGACAGCTCGCAGACTATGATCTGAAATGAAACAGTTGAAAAAGTAATTGTAACTCGCACTTTTTATTACTTGAAAATGGCACTTATACTTTTCAGCTAAAGCGGATTAAAGCCATTTTCTAGTGGAAGTGTGAAGTTTCTTATCTTATCTCGAGCGCCAGCTGGAGGTCCGCAGAGAATGAAACTCCGCATAGTTGGAGTACAAAGTACACCACCTCATTTGACGGATTGTGATTGGCGGCCAGCTCGAAGAATTTTTCTGTGCCGCTTATATTTCATTCCTACCCCTTTCGGGCTCTAAACGTTGAGCGGTTGACGAAAGTGTGAAGTGTGACTCTCACTCGTTTAAGGTTCTATTCTAATAAACCCAGCCCAAGTGTGTGGCAAACTCTGATTGGCTGGCCTAAGTGTAAAGTTTTCCGTCCCACAGCCCTAGTATATTAAACTCTGCCAAAACAGTCAAAACACTCACAGTGAACACTGGCACAACTAGGGCCAGAATATACATCAGCTCTTCCGGAAATTCAGCAATAGCCAGTGGAAACTCGACCATTTGTTGCATGTGAGCTGACTTGCTGTAATTCCTAGTCGTAAAAGGCCAATCGGAAATTTCCGGCCTTCTAACTGGTATAATTCTTGACCAACTGAAAGAAAGAAGACATTAAAATTATTATCTAATAAAATTCTTAAAATATAGATTTGCACAAGAAAATCGGCAAACTAAGAATTTACAGATCGCTGCAAACTTTCGGTAAACTTGATGACGGAAGACCGTAGAACTGACTCGTCTGGGAGCATCTAAAATTCAAATCAAAGATTTGTTTATTCGGATTCTTCATAAAGCCTTCGAGCGTGTACTTTATATTTGACGCGCTTGTTTTTAATTCGGAACAATCTGAAAAATTGCCTTCGTTTTATATCTAACAATTGCATTGTTTTTTTTCTTTAAAATACGTAAAATTGCTATCGATTAGCAATTTACATTGTTATTCAACCAATCGGTCTTAAAATGACGATTGCAGGCTTTCAACCTATTATGTACACTGATATTTGTCGTAGAATGTACATCAATATTTGTCGGAGAATGTACATTGATAAAGGTCGGAGAATCTACATTGATAAAGGTCGGAGAATGTACATTGATAAAGGTCGGAGAATGTACGACCTACATTGATAAAGGTCGGAGAATGTACATAGATAAAGTTCGGAGAATCCACATTGATAAAGGTCGGAGAATGTACATTGATAAAGGTCGGAGAATGTACATTGATATTTAAACATCCAACAACATTTTTTTCATGAAGTTTGCGACTGTCCTTTGGCAGAAAGTTTTGCGAAAACACCAACCTCAGAAAGTAGGCTGTCAGACCGACAATGAACAGCAGGCAGACGTCAGCAACCAGACCAAGGATAGCACAGCCACCACCAAGCCGTGACTGTCGACGACCTTCAGCCTGAGTGGCGGTCTCAGCGGGCTCCGCCGCAGCCGGCAGATGTTGACGCCGATTTCGACCTCGGCTTTGAAAACAACAGCGGCGACGACTTTTGTCGCTATCGGCGCAATTGCCGATGATGTCATCCATAGTTTGGCTGTGCTGCGGACGTCCCGGCCGTTGGCCGCCATCGCCGCAACCGTTGCCAAAGCCGCTGCCTATAACAGTAGACCGCGGGGCTATTTCAAATGCGCACATTTTTTATGTATCTCATCAAATATTAAACAAATCGCCATGAAAATCCTTAGTACCTTAGTACCTTAGTAAGGTAGTATCGTGAACTATAATTAATAATCGAAAATGTTCAACCGATTCTACTTGTACTAAAATTATTGTTTTTAACTGATTAAATTACTGTTTTCTTAAGTTAAGTACATATTTTTCTAAGAACTATAACATATCGGCTACAAGTAAAAACATTGCAATGAATTGACCTAATATTAAGCAATACAACGGACCTTCAGGTAGCCATGCGCCGCAGCTGCAGCCGCCCTCACATCGCAGTGGCGTTGCGGGCGGCGCCTGCGGGGTCGGTGTCGGCAAACTCAGCTGACTGCTAAAGCTGGGATTCTGGCACATCAGAGGGGGCGGATTCATGGCAGCCTCTTTAACAGGAGAAATGTCAATTTTAATTGAGTGGGACCGGAACTCCGGGTCACTAATTTTTTGCGAAATCTGGGATCTGAAATCTGGGATCTGAAATCTGGGATCTGAAATCTGGGATCTGAAATCTGGGATCTGAAATCTGGGATCTGAAATCTGGGATCTGAAATCTGGGATCTGAAATCTGGGATCTGAAATCTGGGATCTGAAATCTGGGATCTGAAATCTGGGATCTGAAATCTGGGATCTGAAATCTGGGATCTGAAATCTGGGATCTGAAATCTGGGATCTGAAATCTGGGATCCGAAATCTGGGATATGAAGTCTGGGATCTGACGATACGGTCCTTGGTATTTCGAACGCACTGGCGAGTCTGGGATTTCGCTGCCTGATGGCCGAGCACGAAAAAGTTTCTCCTCTTCTCAGCTCGACTCGCGTCGCACTTCACAGCGTGGCAATATATTCTCGAGTGAGTTTGGAGTGTCCGAGGGACCAGTTTCGAATTTCTCCGGCAAGATTGGGGATCAAAGCTTGTGGGCGTTGGCGAACAGGCGCATCAGAAATGGGAGGGGGATAAATATCCCATTTTTGCGTGCATGACCAGCTCAAATCGACAGCCAGGCTGAGCAGACACTTGCTGCTTACAATTGATGACAGCGCCGGGAAATCAGATCCCAACAGAGATGCGACTCAAAATTATCCGACCAGAAAAGCTGCCGTCCTGCCTAATATGGACAAGCCTCGGGCACAATGCGCTTTGCTATCTCACAATTTGCCCACTAAAAGCCTGCCATTGCCGGATGCGATGAAAACTCGCTATTGAATTTAGCTTGGTTTAATTCAGTGCACTAACTGAGAAAAATATAGATGTCTCATTAGCACTACTGCAAGTAGGGTAGCATGGTCTGGTTATGCTCGAAATTATTGAAAACACTAATATTATAACCCGTAAATATATAATATGCAAATTTCATTGGGGCTGAGGGCTGTGTACACCTGCCATGAATTTCTCACTAACCCCGCTAACCCCGCCTGCACCCGTTCAATAATTTGGTCATTTCGCTGCTTCAATTTCATATATCAAATTTCATAGATTTAAAATATCGTGACAGAGCTAATTCCCTCTAAAGATGGAAAACTTCAGTTAGGCAATGCGGAAATGGAATCAAAGCGCATTGTGGCGGACAAGAATATGTGGGAATTGCATTGAAATTTCTTTCAGTTCAGTTCACCCAACGGCAAGCAGTGCCTTCAATGAGGAACTTCAGAGAGCAGCATCAGGGAGCGGGGAGGCAGGTGCTGAGTCTCAGAATTATGAGCATGTGCTCAAAGTGTTGTGGCCCTGCAGCTGTTACTTCTTGATGCTCAAATAAGCAGCACCTGCGTGTCGGATGTGTTTAATTATCAATAAGCTGATCAGGCGGAGATAGCTAGCACACTTCAGAGCTTCCTGTTTGTCCGCGTCTAGCTTTAATTTGCACCGTATTAGTACGGGCCTGACTTGAGTAGGCACTGATTGAGCAAATGATTTTTTATTTACTCAATTTTAAATCGTAGCTCGTACATGGGCCTGACTAATTCTGGCTAGTCCGCGTTACTTGACAAACCAGATGCTAGTAGCCATGACAAACCAGATGCTAGTAGCCATGACAAACCAGATACTAGTAGCCATGACAAACCAGATACTAGTAGCCATGACAAACCAGATGCTAGTAGCCATGACAAACCAGATGCTAGTAGCCATGACAAACCAGATACTAGTAGCAATGACAAACCAGATACTAGTAGCCATGACAAACCAGATACTAGTAGCAATGACAAACCAGATACTAGTAGCAATGACAAACCAGATACTAGTAGCAATGACAAACCAGATACTAGTAGCCATGACAAACCAGATACTAGTAGCCATGACAAACCAGATACTAGTAGCAATGACAAACCAGATGCTAGTAGCCATGACAAACCAGATGCTAGTAGCCATGACAAACCAGATGCTAGTAGCCAGATACTAGTAGCCAGATACTAGTAGCCAGATACTCAGTCGGGCGCTTCAGTCAATGACCACTAAAGTAACCTATATACTTTGAAAGGTCCTGGTTTCTATGATGAAATTCATTTGAGATTAAATTGTTTAACTAGAAAAAATTCGATCGAGAGTAAAAATAACTTTCGGGATAAACTTTGGACAGGTTATTTTGGCTAGCTTCCTGTATCTAAGCCAGCTTCGAAACTGGTTAAAATAGGAATTAAAATTATTTATAGACAATATTTGACAATTGGACAGATCTGTTTGATGAAAATCGACCTTCAGGCAGTAGCCTATTTTTTTTCATTGACATATGAAAGACCTCAGGGACATTTCAAAACCTGACAATTTTCTACTGTTAAACCTACTTTGGCCCCTTGAAACTGTGAGCTACCGTCATTTTGCAGCCACCGCGAGACAATTGCCAGGATATGGGATTACAATAGGGGTTCGAGCCTGCTAATAGGCCTGCCAGTAATAGGGGTTACTGGCAGCCGCAGTAACGGGAAGCTGTGAAGTGAGAACAGTTTGGGAACACCTGACTGATAAGCAGCACAGCCCCTAACCCCCGGCTCGGACGGACATCGCGAAGGAAGGAAGCCGATACGGCACGACAATGCTCTGTCTTCACATTAAGTCCCTGAGCAGCTTTTGACCACCTGATCCGCAGATTCTCGACACGGAGGAGGAGGGGAGTGCGCTGTTTTTGTTTTTTTAATCCCATCGATTTATAAACCAGCGGCAGATTTGCGTGCTACAGGCGACAAGACTAATCCCAGGATAAGTCTTTGATTTGGGATCTGGGAAGAAATCGTTGGATTGCTGAGTGTCTGATTAATAGAAGTATTTTTCCTGACTTGAAAAACAAGCTTTGACACAGGTTATTCGGCAAGCAATAAACAGTGAAAGCTGGCTGTTAAAGCTGTAACTAAGACTTGCTACCTGTAATGTTTAACTACAGACTAATAGTTACAGACAATTAGTTACAAAATATCATTTAAAAACTTTTATTTACAGACAAATAGTTCCACAATAACAGGCCATTAGTTAAAGACTATTAGTTACAGACTATTATTTAAAGAAAACTAGTTACGGTGTCCGTAACTAAATTATAAATTTACCGAAATTCTAAATATTAACAAAGTAACTAAATTCCGTAACTACGGACACCGTAACTAGTTAGAGTCACCGCAGCAGGAGCAGTAGCATCAGCAGCATCAGCAGCAGCAGCATCAGCAGCAGTAGTAGCAGCAGCAGCAGCAGCAGCAGCAGTAGCAGCAGCAGCAGCAGCAGCAGCAGCAGCAGCAGCAGCAGCAGCAGCAGCAGCAGCAGCAGCAGCAGCAGCAGCAGCAGCAGCACTGAGTCCCACTTAGGCAGAGGGACTCAGTAGCAGCCGATTGCTGGCAGCTCATCCTGGACCTGCCCGAGCTAGGCACCAAGATCGGCTTCTGCTGGGTCCCGGCCCACTGCGGTATTTCCGGCAATGAGGCCGCCGACCAGGCGGCGGCCAGGGCGGCAAACCTAGACCAAAGCCAGGCAGGCCCGATCCAGTTTGACGCCGCCAGAGCAGCCGCCCCATGCTGCCGACGCGACCTGGATACCACAGCAGTCGGCCCTTTCTGGAGCCCGCCCCAGGGCCTGCCGCGGAAGCAACAGGTCCTGGTCAACCAACTACGCGCGGGCGCCAGCATGATCGACAGAAAAACCCGCTACCGTCTCGGCGTCGACGCGTCCCCGCTGTGCCCCGACTGCGGCGAGGTGGACAGTGTCGACCACGTCGTCCTCCACTGCCCAAGAGGCGACCGCCACCGAGCCCAATGCGGAATCCCGGCCGAGAACTTGATGGAGAACCCGGCCGCGGTCATCGAGCTCCTGCGCAGTATGGGGCGCCTCTAGCGCCCCCGCCCTTATCGGTTCTCCGGCTCGGGCGCGCCCTGGAAAAGAAAGAAAGAAAGCAGCAGCAGCGGCGGCGGCGGCGGCGGCGGCGGCGGCGGCGGCGGCGGCGGCGGCGGCGGCGGCAGTTAAATACGTCCCTGCTGAAAAGTTATAAAAAATCAACCAGCTAGAGGATTTCTAGTCGTCTCAGACAAATTTTCCCTCAACAAATGAGCTAAAATCTTCACTACCTAGCTCGCACTCGCCAGAATCTTTTGATTCACGAAACACTGCTCAGATTCTGCTCAAGCAAAACCGCTACAATATCTTCTGCTACAAAAGTAGATTCGGGGGGGGAAGCTGTGTAATGACTGAAAGAAATGATCTGATCTGCAGTGTACTCAGCATGCTGTAACTCAATGCTTCTCACGACTGCATGGTGACAAAACATGACCTTGATTTTTACTTAAATAATCAAGGATTAAAGAATTAATCGACTAAAAATATTCAACATTTGAAATTCCACTATGATGAAATTTGATCGCCTCAAACTTTTCATGCCACACCAAAGTTGAGAAGAGGACAGTTTACGAGTATCTTTGCGGGTTTCTAAAACTGTGCCCTTATACAAGACTTTGTGGGATCAGATGCTGAGATTAAGACTTTTGGGTGACATTTGGAAATAAACCTCACCTTGATAGCTTTCCACTTTTTGACCTGAGCAGCTAATGGCTAAGACTGAGGACCGATTCTAGGATTTTTCATCAGCACGATCTTTAATCCGATAATCACAGCATACTCCGATTCCCTTGTCGTGATTTTGCATTGCCCCAGATATTCCTGTAGCATAAAATTTAAGAAACTATTACAAGGTTTCTCGTGAAATGTTTAATTAGTATACTACGGGTGTGTCATAAGTAATGTCACTGTGGTTGTTGTGCGGGAACCCAAAGCAATAATCATCCAAATATATTATATTCTGAAAGTACATTTATTGAGAAGTTGCCACCACACCTGAGCAGCAATTTTAATGTCTATGGCCAAAACTGTCGCAAGAATTTGTTAATCAGATTTAGCAAGCGCAACGCGATGAAATCTTCTTTTTGCAACGAGCAAAACTCAACATGAATCACGAGAAGACGCACATCCAGTTCTACGCTTTCATTCGCTTCAAGCTTGGAAAATCTGCACTTGAAGTAGAGGAGGATCTCCGGAACACACTGCCAGACAACTGCCCAACTCGCAGGACAATTTACAGGTGGTTTCAGAACTTTACTGATCTTGGGTTCGAATTGGGAGATGCCGCCAGATCTGGACGACCATGTTCAACCAGGACAATAGAGAACATCGAAGTCATCAGCGACCTGGTCAAGGAAGACCCGCGGCAGTCTGTCAGGGAGCTAGCGGACTGCTTGGAGATTGATTTCAAGACAGTCCATCGCATCTTGACAGAGGATCTCCATCTCCGAAACGTCTGCTCGGTCTGGGTGCCCCATGACCTCACTGCGGACCAACGTCAGGCCCGTGTGAACTGCGACAATCAGATCCGCAAGGTGTTCAGCAGCCGGGGCTTGGATGACATCCTAAACTGCCTGGTTGTTGAGGATGAGACCTGGCTCCACCTGGATGGCAAAAGCAGCAAGGCAGACAATCGCTGCTGGCTGGGAGCTGGGGACTCCAGGCTGACTGTGACCAGGAGGTCCATCTCAGACAAGAAGACCATGCTGCTGGTGGCATTCACGCCAAACAAACGAGTCTCCATCTGTACAACTCCGCCAAACACCAAGGTCGATGGCCAGTACTTCATCGACTTTGTCCGACACACTGGGAACCTCTGGCGCACGCTCCGGTCAAACCCGATTCACCTGAACGAAGTTCTGTGGCAGATGGACAACGCACGGCCCCACACCTGTCAGGCTGTTTCGGATTTTCTGGCTGGACGGCGAGTAAATCTGCTCTGGCAGAGTCCCTACAGCCCAGACTTCAACTTGTGCGACAGGTTTCTCTTTAAATGGCTGAAGGCAGACTTTTCCCAGAGAAGTTTCGCAAACCATGATGAGGTCAAAGAAGCCGCGTTGCACTGGTTCCGACAGCTGGAGGAAAAGCACCTGCAGGCTGAGGTAGAGAAGCTGTACGAGCACTGCCAGAGGGTGATTGATATTGGGGGACACTATGTTGTTGATTGATACAGTTTCGTTCATCTGCGATTGTTAGTTGGTCTGTTTTACCCTCAGTGACATTACTTATGACACACCCGAAGTACTTTGGAGTTGAGCTATATACCGTGAGGCGACAGTCGACCCGCAGCCAGCGAGGAGGCAACTCTATTCATTCCGCTGACTCCTGAGCACACACTAACACAGGGTGTGTACACCTGACCCGACTTTCTCATGGTCAGGCGGTGTACACTCTCACTGTGCCTCGGGGGTTAGCCCTCAAGGTAGTTAATTGGGAGAAATTTTCTTACCTTCCATGACAAGCTCGCAGAGAAGCCACTGATTTGGCCTATTTGGTCTATTTGAAGATCCTCAGGTCTGCCATGAGCAAACTGCGACTTTCATTTTTTCCTTAAAAAACTGCTCGCATGATTGGTCTGTCGAGTGGGCATTTGCTCTAGACAGACTGCTCAAACAGTCATCAAGGCTGCTGTCTCAAGTCCAGTAGAGGCTTATTGCTAGCTGTCTTAAAGTGCATGATAGAAATATAGGTTTCATAAAGACTGCACAGACTTCATTAAGCACAATGTCGATTGCTGGCCGAACAGTTTTTGTATAGCGGTCGTAAAATCAAGATCGCATCAGCGTTCGCTGCTTTGATCATCAGAATGATCAGGTCAACAGGCCTAGCCAGCTGGCTAGATGTCAGAATTTGACAAAAAATATATAATTTTTCTCCTCAAAGCTTTGTCACGACTTTCGTCTGAAATTCTCCAATTAAAACTGGCGGGCGGTTCAGTAAAGCTCAAGGAATTAATGAATTGAACTTTCGAGTTGACTCACGGGCTTCTCTGTATAATTTGGTTAATCACCGGATTTTTCTAAATTTTCGTCAAACTAGAAATATTTTGATGAGCGCCATTTCGGAGTTTTTTAAGCAAGAAAATTCCCTAAAGCTTTATTCATATGAAAAGTGGGTTTGTCAAAATTGAGGAATTCATGTAGAGAGAATAATCTCATTCATCATTGGAAGTACTTTATTGGCGACTTTAACTTTAGCCGTTAGAGCGACTAACTACTTCAAGGTCGGGGGTTCGATTCCCGATCTCATTGGAGAAACCTTTGCCCTTCAGCGCCCACTTAGTCCATCGACTAAACAGCCGTTCGCAAATAACTTTATAATGACATAAACTGATTAATTGATAACTCTGAGCATTTGCTTAACAATCTTGTCATTTGCTTAATATTTAATGCTAAAACTAGAGAAACGAAAGACAAAGACAATGAACTTCAATATTGAACAGTCGACGAGAAAATGGTTTTCAATATTCATTGTCAATCACAGAGCCTGACGAATTAACTGCGTTCACTTCCGATTAATATATTAATTGTGCAATTTAAACTTATAAAAATTAAAATTAAACCTATAAAAACATTAAGACGAGGCGAAACGAACAAAAACTAGGCAAATGGCACGAATTCGAATGTGAATACAGGAAATGAAACGAAAAATTAAAACAAATACACACAAAAAGTATACTTACGAGCGTAAAATTAAAAATAAAATGGAAACGATTTCTGAACGGCTAGTAAGGGAAATTACTCAAATTATTTATATGAAATATATTAAGCGATAATTAACCAACCGGATAAGATGTGACCAATCAAATGATCAGATAAAGCCGGTCATTGAGTTGATTGTGCTGGTGGTCTGTGAAGGTGTTCAGGCCATTTGCACAACTGAGTCCGCGACGGCAGCTCTCGAATCAGGCGCCGTCGTCAGCGTCACCAGCGCTGTGCCATTGTGCCGCCAGCAGGCGGACTCCTCGACGTCGCATTCGCCGTTCATTCCGCAGCATTCTTGGTTGTCATCCTCCGGATTGTCTCCGTCTTCGTAGTTGTCATCGGCGTCCTCGTTGGCCCTGGCAGCGTGAAGTCCTGCCGGCCCGCTGGCAGGGCAGCAGCAACTGTAGACGGCCTGGACTCGCGGACCGCGGCAGCAGCAGCAGACTGCGGCCAGCATCCGCTCCCGGAACGACGGCATGATGATGCAGTACACCACGGGATTGGCGCACGAGTTGATGGTCACCAGGGCGACGCCGATGAGCTGAGTCGGTGAGTTGTACACATACTGAACCAGGTCCAGGTGGCCCAGCAGGTAGTAGATGCAGTCGTAGCTGAAGCACACAATGAAGATCACCGTGATGATGACTGCCGACTTTGTTAACTCGGTGGCCGCTCGCTGCCTGAAGCGGCTGTTGTGCAGGCCGCGGTTGCCAAGGCGATAGATGATGACGCTGTACAGGCAAACCATAGCCGTCACTGGTAGCAGGTAAACCACAATGAACCACAGAAATCCGTACACTTTGAAGACCTTCTTGAACACCTGGTTAGTGATCTCGGTGCTGCAGAGGTTCGAGTCGCGATCGTAGTCCACGGAGAAGATGTCGATGATGTTGACGGCCAGGGAGTAGCAGTGAAGACCTGCCAGGTGAATGGCAGCGCTGCGGTAGCTCAAGGTCTTGTACTTGACCGGGCGGAATACGGCAAAGTAACGGTCGATGGCTATCAAGACAAGGTTCTGGACGCTGGAGAACACAAAGTACCAGTACAGCAGCTGGCTGTTGATGGCGTGGCACAGGGCGAAGCCCAGACCGACGCTGGAGGTCGGGTTCTGGCTCGGCTTGACCAGCAGCACCAGGGTGAAGACGCACACCATGAAGTCCATGACAGTCTGGTGAAGGAACACGGCCGAGGCGAACTGCGACTGGTAGCGACGCCGGAGCAGCGTCAGGATGACCAGGAAGTTGCCGAGCATGCCGGCTGTTGTGAGACCACCCTGGACCCAGTGCAGACTGGCCACCCACCAGGAAGCCGGCTCGGAGCGGTTGCCAGGCAGACCGCTGAAGTTGCCAGGCGTGGCGTTGACCCCGGAAGTCGCCAGCAGACTGGCTAGGAAGTCGCTGCGATCTAGTTCCTGGGCGCTGACGGCGGCTGGGACTGTCGAAGACTGCATTGACGAAGTTGCTGGAGATGAACTTGTGCTCAACTTGTGCCTGCACGGACTGCTGCAGGCTTTTTATAAGGCCAGCTGAGCGAGCTGAGTGAGAAGAGTGAGAACTATCTCGGGCTGAGCAGAGATTGGACAGCGAGGGAGAAGGGGAGTGGGCTGAGTCCTCGGTGACGTCTCCTATAGAAATTTTATTTGACAGTGTTCGACATCTCAATATTCAGAAAATTTTTGTTCCATTTCAGCGGATTTCCCCAAAATCAGAGTCGCAGATCTGATCCCACGGTCCCTGCACTGTCGGGGCTGCATAGAGCAGATGAGCAGATAGCATTGTCCGCTTATCAGATCGGTACACATCCACTCCTACATAATGTCATTGACTGAAGTTCACATTAATGACATGTCAAAATGACTGGCATTGTTATACAGAATTTTCACATCCAGTATTTTTCTCTATGGGGCCTATGAGTTAAGGCTAGATACTGTATAAAGCAGTTGGAAAGCGACAACTGGCGGCCAGTGTTCCAGTCCGTGACTATATTTGCTGACTTGCCGGCTGAAGAAGTGAGAATTCAGGGCACAAACTCTATTCTCTTGAAAAAGTGCATTCAAAGTGGGGTAGAGGAAGAGACAGAGAAGAGGAGAATTAAAGGTTTCTGAGGCTGCTAGAATAAAATTTGTGTAATCGTTAAACAGAGACTTGCGAACTGAAACTAGAGAAACAACACAACTATTCACAGAAACGTGTCGCTTGGGCCCCCATACTTCCTGTGTTGATTCATTTGAATGTCTGAAAATACTAGCAGCAGCAGCAGCAGCAGCAGCAGCAGCCGCACTAGTAGCTACACAAACACTGCAGGAACCATCAGCCTATAGAGCTGCAGTGAGACAAAATTTAACCGGAGCTCGGTAAACCTTATCAAACTGTACAAATTTATTTACTAAGGTGTACAGCTGATGAATAATTTTGATTGAACGCGAAGGCATGAAGAACCTGAGGTATAGCAATGGTAGATGAGAGATGAGGCACGGGAGAGATGAGACACAAGAGAGATGAGACATGGGAGAGATGAGACGCGGGAGAGATGAGACACGGGAGAGATGAGACAGGGGAGAGATGAGACATGGGAGAGATGAGACGCGGGAGAGATGAGACACGGGAGAGATGAGACAGGGGAGAGATGAGACAGGGGAGAGATGAGACACGGGAGAGATGAGACGCGGGAGAGATGAGACACGGGAGAGATGAGACACGGGATAGATAAGACACGCGAGAGATGAGACGCGGGAGAGATGAGACACGCGAGAGATGAGACGCGGGATAGATAAGACACGCGAGAGATGAGACGCGGGAGAGATGTGAGACGGGCCGGATTTTGCCAACTGAAACTGAAAAACAGTACACAGCCTTTAGGATTGCCGTGCACTAGCTGTGACTGTGGCATATGGCCCGACCAGGTAAAATTGAAATTCTGAGCTGCACTGGTCAGCCATCAAGCCAGCCAGACTGCATCTAAACAAACACGAAATGGCCTGCATATCTAGGGGAGACAGCCTGCTTGATAAATTAGCAGCTAGGGGGGTCAGCCTATTGATGATGATCCTGATGGCTTTGCCCGGCAGTTCAAACTGGGCTTGTCAACCCCAAGTCGCACAGCAACCGCTAACTACCGCACTAGGCACACTGGATATGGTGGTATATTGGCACGCCTAATGAATCCAAATGTTAGATTGATTGCCTGGAACGGTCCAGGCCTTTTATTGAATGCTTTTTTATCACTAAACGACGACTTTGAGGTGCCCTGATTTATGAGTACATTAATCAGACTAAAGCCTTACTACTGCTTAATAGTGCAGAGCAGTTGAAGTGAACTCCATGGTAAAGTTAATCTCCGATATCAAATTCAACGCTTTAGTAATTAAAGTGCAATATCATTTACAGGAGATCTGAGAACAACAGACAGTGCTTGGGGATTGTGCAAGTGATGCTTTAGTATTATGTGTCAGTGATGCCTCAGGATTGTGTTAGTGATGCCTCAGGATTGTGTTAGTGATGCCTCAGGATTGTGTTAGTGATGCCTCAGGATTGTGTTAGTGATGCCTCAGGATTGTGTTAGTGATGCCTCAGGATTGTGTTAGTGATGCCTCAGGATTGTGTTAGTGATGCCTCAGGATTGTGTTAGTGATGCCTCAGGATTGTGTTAGTGATGCCTCAGGATTGTGTTAGTGATGCCTCCGGATTGTGTTAGTGATGCCTCCGGATTGTGTTAGTGATGCCTCAGGATTGTGTTAGTGATGCCTCAGGATTGTGTTAGTGATGCCTCAGGATTGTGTTAGTGATGCCTCAGGATTGTGTTAGTGATGCCTCCGGATTGTGTTAGTGATGCCTCAGGATTGTGTTAGTGATGCCTCAGGATTGTGTTAGTGATGCCTCAGGATCACGTCAGTGATGCCTCAGGATTGTGTTAGTGATGCCTCCGGATTGTGTTAGTGATGCCTCCGGATTGTGTCAGTAACGCCTGAGGATTATATCAGAGGGGATCAGGGAACTCAGTATAGAGAATTTGTCAACAGTCATAATCATTTAAGAGACATTCAAGAGGTGAAGATGATCCTCAGAAAGTTCGGTCACGTGCTAAGACACTCTGGCAATAAATCAAAAGACGTTGACATATCGACTGATGAATAGGCGGTGCCTCAAACATCTGACAAAGGTTTAGAATGAACAAAGGAAGGATATCAGTTTGCAAGTAGACTTCAGACGTCAATTAAATATACAAAGTTGCATTCCAGCTGCTTTGCTGTGTTCCAATTAGCTCCTAGTTCAAGAAAAATGCCATGGCCAAGGTTTCAAAATAGGACCTCAGTTTAAGTTATAAAAAAATTCACGAGTCCTTTAATAACGGAGGACGTATATTTAAGCCATAATGACACAGCAATTAGATTTTTTCTACGCAAAATAAGATAAAAGTACAAATTATATTACACTGAATTAGAAGGGGTACTGACCGGTTTGAAGTCGGGAGTAATAAGTGGGGAAATGACGGATTATGAGTCATAGTAGAAAGCGCGGTAATTACCAATCTAAAGTCAATGTGGAAAGCAGGGTAATGACCAATCTAAAGTCATTTTGGAAAGCGGGGTAATGACCAATCTAAAGTCATTTTGGAAAGCGGGGTAATGACCAATCTAATGTCATTTTGGAAAGCTTGGTAATGACCAATCTAAAGTCATTTTGGAAAGCGGGGTAATGACCAATCTAATGTCATTTTGGAAAGCGGGGTAATGACCAATCCGAAGTCATCATAGTGGAAAGCGGGGTAATGACTAATCTGAAGTCATTATAGAAATTGGGTTAATGACCAATCAGAAGTCATTGTGGAAAGCGGGGTAATGACTAATCCGACAGCATTGTGGAAGGTAGGGAATGACTGATTGAAAGTGACAAACAAGGCGGTGTAATGATTGGTTCCTGAGAACAATGAGCAACCGGGCCAGTGACGAAATCTCGCGCTCATGCCGCGGTGCTGTCTCCAGAGTCACTGTGCTCAGACCAATTATCCCAGTTGCCGGCATTCCGAGCATAGAAACTGGGACCCGAGACCTTCCTATCCGACTCGGCTTCATCAACGGCTGTCATTAAGGAGGCCGGTCGCCATAGCAACAGATTGCGATCCAGACCGATGGTGTAGAGCTCTTGTGACCAAGGATTCACAGCGCAAGCCGTCACCTGGTGGAGAGTAGGTTTTAGTCTAACTTTTAGTCACTGAATGTTCTCACCTAATGTCTTAAGTAAGCATGAATGAATAAGGCGAAATGACCAACCATTTTAGTCATTCAAATCAATTTCCTCCCATTAATGACCATTTTAAAGTGATCCAAACAATAAATGATCAATGACCGTATCAGTTTAGGGAATGACAGTTTGTGTCGAAGCCAACCAACTCAGAGTCACGCGCCAGACAGACTCAAAATAGTTCCCAGAAAATTTTCACGAATAAAAAAGCAAGTCACAGCGCCATCTCAAATCACTTAAATAAAAACTTATCTAATGCAATTTTTTCAATAATTATTTATCGCTAATCACGAACGGTGTCATTAAAATACAGTTTTCTAAATATATCCAGACCTTGGCATAACCTAGTCACGTGAGCTAAGGACAGATGAACTCACAAAGATTCTATAGCAAGTAGAGGGCAAAACCCCAAAAGAACTTCACATCCGAACAACTAGATACCTCAAAATCTCACCCTTCAACAAACAGGAGCTTCAAAATCTCACCCTTCAACAAACAGGAGCTTCAAAATCTCACCCCTCGTCAAACAGGAGCTTCAAAATCTCACCCCTCGTCAAACAGGAGCTTCAAAACCTCACCCTTCAACAAACAGGAGCCTCAAAATCTCACCCCTCAACAAACAGGAGCTTCAAAATCTCACCCTTCAACAAACAGGAGCTTCAAAATCTCACCCTTCAACAAACAGGAGCTTCAAAATCTCACCCTTCGTCAAACAGGAGCCTCAAGATCTCACCCTTCAACAAACAGGAGCTTCAAAATCTCACCCTTTAACAAACAGGAGCTTCAAAATCTCACCCCTCGTCAAACAGGAGCCTCAAGATCTCACCCTTCAACAAACAGGAGCTTCAAAATCTCACCCTTCAACAAACAGGAGCTTCAAAATCTCACCCCTCGTCAAACAGGAGCCTTAAAATCTCAGCCACAATGATATGAGCACAAATTGGAGAACATTATTAACAAAGAGTTCGTTGATTGCAGAGATAGCCTCAAACGACCGCTCAATGCTGGCAGATTCTATACAAAAAATGAAAAAATCGATTCTATACAATTTCTACGTGCGAATTTTTTTTAATCCGGCAATTTTAAACACTAACAAAAAAGCCTGATTGCATTGAAATACCCACATAGGAACAGAACCTCGACTGCTCAATCTTATTTTAAAATGCTTTTAGATTTGACCCTATTTGATGAAGGCTGATTTCAAGCTTTTGAATATTGTAAATCTCACTAACAGAGCTGAATTTAGAAAAAAATTCTATTTAAATGTCACACCTACACTTAAAATATAACCTCTGTACTGAAAATTCTTCTTCTTATACTAAATATCACACCATATACACAAAACCCTACTTCCTTAACTCAAAATCCTACTTTCTATACTCAAAATCCTATTTTCTATACTCAAAATCCTACTTTCTATACTCAAAATCCTACTTTCTATACTCAAAATCCTACTTTTAATACTCAAAATCCTACTTCCTATACTTAAAATCCTACTTCCTATACTAAGAATCCTACTTCCTAAACTCAAAATCCTACTTTCTATACTCAAAATCCTACTTTCTATACTCAAAACCCTACTTTCTATACTTAAAATCCTACTTTCTATACTAAGAATCCTACTTCCTATACTCAAAATCCTACTTTCTATACTCAAAATCCTGCTTTCTATACTCAAAATCCTACTTTCTATACTAAGAATCCTACTTTCTATACTCAAAATCCTGCTTTCTATACTCAAAATCCTACTTTCTATACTAAGAATCCTACTTCCTATACTCAAAATCCTACTTCCTATACTCAAAATCCTACTTTCTATACTCAAAATCCTGCTTTCTATATTCAAAATCCTACTTTCTATACTAAGAATCCTACTTTCTATACTCAAAATCCTGCTTTCTATACTCAAAATCCTACTTTCTATACTAAGAATCCTACTTTCTATACTCAAAATCCTACTTCCTATACTCAAAATCCTACTTCCTATACTCAAAATCCTACTTTCTATACTCAAAATCCTACTTTCTATACTCAAAATCCTACTTCCTATACTCAAAATCCTACTTTCTATACTCAAAATCCTACTTCCTATATTCAAAATCCTACTTCCTATACTTAAAATTCAACTTCCTATACTCTAAGCCAGCAAACTTCAGGTCGCTCACCTGATTATAGTGTCCAACAAGGCTGCCCAGCCGGTCGCCAGTCACCAGATCGGCCACCGCCACAGACGCATCGTCGGGCAGGAAGGCCAGCACCGGGCAGGTCGACGAGCTCATCGCGGTCTGCAGTCTGCGTTGAGCCCGATTGCGAAACTGACCAAAGTTCGCAGACAGGCACCTGTAGCCCGCACCTTTGCGGCAGTTGGAGGATCCTAGGCCATCGGCCGCCCAGAGTCGAGCCCGACCATCGTCGCCCATAGACAACAGGTGCAGCCCGTCAGGACTGAACTCCAGGCTGGCTACGGGACCTGAGTGGGCCGTGGCCACTGCCAATTGGATTGAGAATCGTTGTTAATCATACTGGAGAGCACGGAGATTTCGTGATACGGAAAGAACTGAACTACCAGCAGCTTTGACATCGCATCCTGCAGGTGCAGATTCTGCAAGTGATAATCCTCACCCTCATAGATTCACACTCCCTGAAGTCACACCTCAATAGATCCACAATCACTGAAGTCTCACCCTCATAGATTCACAATCCCTGAAGTCTCACCTCAATAGATCCACAATCACTGAAGTCTCACCCTCATAGATTCACAATCCCTGAAGTCTCATTCTCATAGATTTACAATCCCTGAAGTCTCACCCTCATAGATTCACAATCCCTGAAGTCTCATTCTCATAGATTTACAATCCCTGAAGTCTCATTCTCATAGATTTACAATCCCTGAAGTCTCATTCTCATAGATTTACAATCCCTGAAGTCTCATTCTCATAGATTTACAATCCCTGAAGTCTCACCCTCATAGATTCACAATCCCTGAAGTCTCATTCTCATAGATTTACAATCCATGAAGTCTCACCCTCATAGATTCACAATCCCTGAAGTCTCACCCTCATAGATTCACAATCATTGAAATCACATTCTCATAGATTCACAATCCCTGAAGTCACACCTCAATAGATCCACAATCACTGAAGTCTCACCCTCATAGATTCACAATCCCTGAAGTCTCACCATCATAGATTCACAATCCCTGAAGTCTCATTCTCATAGATTTACAATCCATGAAGTCACACCTCAATAGATCCACAATCACTGAAGTCTCACCATCATAGATTCACAATCATTGAAATCACATTCTCATAGATTCACAATCCCTGAAGTCACACCTCAATAGATCCACAATCACTGAAGTCTCACCCTCATAGATTCACAATCCCTGAAGTCTCACCTCAATAGATCCACAATCACTGAAGTCTCACCCTCATAGATTTACAATCCATGAAGTCTCACCATCATAGATTCACAATCCCTGAAGTCTCATTCTCATAGATTTACAATCCATGAAGTCTCATTCTCATAGATTTACAATCCCTGAAGTCTCATTCTCATAGATTTACAATCCATGAAGTCTCACCCTCATAGATTCACAATCCCTGAAGTCTCACCCTCATAGATTCACAATCATTGAAATCACATTCTCATAGATTCACAATCCCTGAAGTCACACCTCAATAGATCCACAATCACTGAAGTCTCACCCTCATAGATTCACAATCCCTGAAGTCTCACCCTCATAGATTCACAATCCCTGAAGTCACACCCTCATAGATTCACAATTCCTGAAGTCACACCTCAATAGATCCACAATTCCTGAAGTCACATTCTCATAGATCCACAATCCCTGAAGTCTCATTCTCATAGATTCACAATTCCTGAAGTCTCACCCTAATAGATTCACAATTCCTGAAGTCTCACCCTAATAGATTCACAATCCCTGAAGTCTCATCCTCATAGATTCACAATCCCTGAAGTAACATTCTCATAGATTCACAATCCCTGAATTCACACCCTCATAGATTCACAATCCCTGAATTCACACCCTCATATATTTACAATCCCTAAAGTGCATGTTCCAGTCTTGAATTTAGTTTGGAATAATAAAAAATGCATCGCTACATTGCAAGCAGGATCTGAGACAAAGAGAATCAGATTTAGCCCATAAATCACTTTCCCTGAGTTGGCCAACAGTTTGCTACATAGAAATGCTTTCTAGTGCTTTACTAACTCAAGCTTACAGATCTTCAAACAATCTTAAGCCTAGACTGACAGCTGCGTATGAATTCTCAGGCAATTCAGGCAATCTGTTTGCTTCTGATTGTTTCTCTTCTTGGAGCTTAATCCCATTTATAAATAGCCTGCTTCGTAACAAACATTTATTTGCAGCCACGAAACGGTAATTTATACAACTTTACAAATGAAGAATAATGCGAAAAAGGCTACCTACACAGTTCGTTTGTCTACAGAACGGCTGTCAATCTTCTTAATATGTACTTTTGCGGCCTAATTATACTGGAATTGTTGGGTCGTCCTAAGGTATTTTACAGTTATTAGGATTTTTTGTAATCCTTAAAGGATTTTTAATTTTTAAGATAATTTAAGATCAAGTAAGCCCAGATGCGAAAATGAGGATTTCCAAATTAATCCCAAATCGGATTTAGGCTTCTAACAGGGAATTTCTACAGTAATCCCAGATGGGATAATGAGGATTTCCAAATTAATCCCAAATCAGATTTAGGCTTCTAACAGGGGATTTCTAAATTAATCCCAGAAGGGATAACGAGGATTTCCTAATTACTCCTAAATGAGATTTAGGCTTCTAACAGGGAATTTCTACAGTAATCCCAGATGGGATTCCAGACACAGAAGTTAAAAAGATCCTATAAAACAATGGCAAGCAGAAAACTGCAGTGGGATAGACTCACGCGGTGTAGGGGCGCCCTCCTGGTGCCGGCCATTGTACTGGTCCAGTGCTGTGAGGAAGGTTTTGGTGTTGCGAATATCCCACATCAGAATGCATCCGTCCAATCTAGGGCACAGGTTGGGAAATTGATGGAACAATTAATCAGATTAGGATAAGCCAATTAGCAAAAGTGAAGACACAGTAATTAATGATATAAGGCTAAATTGCCCCAGGTAAAATTGTCAATTTGTAAAATTTAAATACCTATTAATCAAATGACAAAAAAAATCATGACTTTGAGGTTCCGAAACTGCCCGGGGGCGAATGGAATGAGAATTCTGTTGCTAAGTCAATACCTTAATTAGTCAAACCTGCCCGCGTCTGAAGGGGTTACAGTCAACTATGCTGCAATAAGGGAACAGGTGCCATCAGACATCTCAAAATTATCATACGAAGTACAATGCACTCGACGCGTTCTCTAAAAAAATTACACGATTGGGAATGAAAAAAACACATCCCAATAAAATCTTTTACAATACCCATATGAGCAATCTCCAACAATCCCAATGAGCAATCCTCCACAATCCTAATAAGCAATCCCCCACAATCCCAATGAGCAATCACCCACAATCCCAATGAGCAATCCTCCACAATCCTAATAAGAAATCCTCCACAATCCCAATGAGCAATCCTCCACAATCCTAATAAGCAATCCTCCACAATCCTAATAAGAAATCCTCCACAATCCCAATGAGCAATCCTCCACAATCCTAATAAGCAATCCCCCACAATCCCAATGAGCAATCCCCACAATCCCAATGAGCAATCCCCACAATCCCAATGAGAAACTTCAAACTATCCCAATGAGAAGTTCATCATAATCATAACAAGAAATCCCACACCCCCAATAAAAATATGCACACTATCCTTATGAGAAATCTCCCACTATCCCTGTAACGATTGCACATTGTTCCCAGCGTATGAAATCCGAACTCACCCTCCGCTAGCAAGCACATTTTCAGCTCTATTGGACCATCTGACACAGCTGACGGATTTCAGGTGCGCCCTCAGGGTGTGGGTTGAAGAGCCGATTAGCAAATCGATCAGCTGCACTTTCCCATCGCTAAGGGCAACGGCCACCAAGTTGTGACTAGTTGCGCAATTCGATACGTGAATCTGGTTCACAGGCTGGGTGAATGCGACCTCGTCCGCTGCCTGACAGTACGATAATAAAATTTTAATATAAAATGCTAAATAGCCTACTAGCCAGTAGGTAAGTTTTGGCAAAATCTCAACAATAAAACATTCAAGAAAACGCACAGCACACCTTGGCACAGTTCGAGTCCCAGATTTTCACTCGCCGATCCAGGCCGGCTGTGAAGAAGGCGCCTGTGTCCACCGGGTACCAGCAGGCGCTGACGATGCCAGATTCGTGAGCGCGCGACAGGTGCAGACAGACTGGCACAATACCGGTCTCACCAGCTGGGCCGGTGGCCGGACAGGTGTCATAGATAGATAGGCCACCGTCAGCGTGACCAGTTAGTAAGCTATACAAGCAAATGACGGGTGGAAGTGATGGAGGAATGGTTGGTCTACGCAAATTTAATACAGTATCTAGGTAAAGGCCATTAAGACCCAAAGAATGTACAAAATGGTCCTATGTACAAAAAAGCCCGTGATGATCCATAAAGAGGTGAATAAAATTCCTTAAAATCAGAGAATAGAATCCCTGAAGAATCAGAGAATAGAATCGCTGAAGAATCAGGGAATAGAATCACTGAAGAATCAGAGAATAGAATCACTGAAGAATCAGAGAATAGAATCCCTGAAGAATCAGAGAATAGAATCCCTGAAGAATCAGGGAATAGAATCACTGAAGAATCAGAGAATAGAATCACTGAAGAATCAGAGAATAGAATCACTGAAGAATCAGAGAATAGAATCACTTAAGAATCAGAGAATAGAATCACTGAAGAATCAGAGAATAGAATCCCTGAAGAATCAGGGAATAGAATCACTGAAGAATCAGAGAATAGAATCACTTAAGAATCAGAGAATAGAATCACTTAAGAATCAGAGAATAGAATCGCTGAAGAATCAGAGAATAGAATCACTGAAGAATCAGAGAATAGAATCACTGAAGAATCAGAGAATAGAATCACTGAAGAATCAGAGAATAGAATCGCTGAAGAATCAGAGAATAGAATCACTGAAGAATCAGAGTATAGAATCACTGAAGAATCAGAGAATAGAATCACTGAAGAATCAGAGAATAGAATCATTGAAGAATCAGAGAATAGAATCGCTGAAGAATCAGAGAATAGAATCACTGAAGAATCAGAGAATAGAATCGCTGAAGAATCAGAGAATAGAATCACTGAAGAATCAGAGTATAGAATCACTGAAGAATCAGAGAATAGAATCACTGAAGAATCAGAGAATAGAATCATTGAAGAATCAGAGAATAGAATCGCTGAAGAATCAGAGAATAGAATCACTGAAGAATCAGAGAATAGAATCACTGAAGAATCAGAGTATAGAATCACTGAAGAATCAGAGAATAGAATCACTGAAGAATCAGAGAATAGAATCATTGAAGAATCAGAGAATAGAATCCCTGAAGTATCAGAGAATAGAATCGCTGAAGAATCGGAGAATAGAATCATTGAAGAATCAGAGAATAGAATCGCTGAAGAATCAGAGAATAGAATCCCTGAAGAATCAGAGAATAGAATCCCTGAAGAATCAGAGTATAGAATCACTGAAGAATCAGAGAATAGAATTGTTGAAGAATTAGAGAATAGAGTCCCTAAAGAATATGAATAGAATCCCTGAAGAATCAGAGAATAGAATCCCTGAAGAATCAGAGAATAGAATTGCTGAAGAATCAGAGAATAGAATCACTATCAAAGAATCAGAGAATAGAATCACTGAAGAATTGGAGAATAGAGTCCCTAAAGAAAATGAATAGAATCCCTGAAAAATCATAGAATAGAATCCCTGAAGAATCAGAGAATTGAATTGCTGAAGAATCAGAGAATAGAATCACTCACGAATCAGAGAATAGAATCCCTGAAGAATCAGAGAATTGAATCACTGAAGAATCAGAGAATAGAATCACTGAAGAATTGGAGAATAGAGTCCCTAAAGAATATGAATAGATTCCCTGAAGAACATACATGCGCAACACCCAGCCGACCTGGCCGAACCAACCGGGTGAAACAAGGGCCAAGCAAGGTAAGTCGCAAAAACCAATTGACCAAGCGCAAAAAATCAGAGGGGGACCAAGGGACAAAAAAGGAAGGTGTGAAGAAAAGGAAAAAGGGGAGAGAAAAAGAGAGCAAATGAGAGCAAACTAAGTCGTAAATAGAGCAAAAACTAAGTCGCATGGCCGGCTAAGATTTAAGAGGTTGCGCATGTATGCTGAAGAATAGAGTCCAGATGAACTGAATGAGACCCCAATGATGACTCATTTCTAGTTTCCTAAGAAGTGGATAAAAAGTGAACCTGAACAAGTTAGGCAAATGGCTTGTGGAGAAATGTGATTAAATAGTGCCTTAGCAAAGAAGGAACTTGAAAGCAAGCACTTTAAACTAGGCAAAAGCACTTACTATCTGGCTTCTACACATTCAAAATCCAAATCAGTCACATTGCAGGTAATCTTAGAATTGTCAAATCGTCTCCTAACTGACAAGGCCAAGTCTAGAAATTGTCTTGATCTACAAACTATACCCAACACATGTGGCTGCAGAGCACCAAGCTGTTGCAGACTGTGCAGATATGTTATAGATGCCTGAAAATTTATGAATCAGTAATATACATTTAAAAAAATTTAAGTAAATTAGCTACAAGACTTTTAGCTACAACCTTTTTACTATTTTTACATATTAACAGTGAGAAATACAACAACTCAAACAATAATATACAAATAATAGCTAGCTAATTACACTGAGGAAAAAATATTCCATAATAAATATGAATTACTTAAAAAGGCGAATTTTGAACTACCAAGTGGGTATTAGGAACAAAATAGGCCCTACTAGTTAAAGGAAGATTTTGATACCACTAAATATTGCAAACACCTGCAGACATCTACTTTAGAATCATGTGCAAGTCATTTGATTTTACTACACTAACTTATAAGTAAGTAAAGTAAAAAGTAAAAACTTATAAAAAAATAATAAAACATTTGTAACAAAAAATTTAAATGATGGCTTTTAATCTGAATTTCATTCATTTTAAGTCTGAATTAAAAAGTATATGATTATATGGGGCAAGCTAGCATTAAAAGAATTAATATAAATGAATTATGGAGCCTTTCACCAGATACTGCTACAACTGCTTGATGTATGTCTGGATGGTTGATGAAATTTTGGGTTGAAATGAACTATTAATTGTTGGGTCGTTGGGTCATGCACTGATTTAACAGTCAAGACTAGGCCTACTTATCAAAAGTCAGGATAAAGAAAAACTGTTAGGTCATAGACTGATTTAGTTGTCAGTAGGCCTAGCACTGATTCAATTTACATCAAATTTGACACCAGACCCTAATGGACCCACTTTTTGAAGCTGATAGTGATTTGGATGCTGCATCAGCTTGTTCAGGAATTGGAGAACGCACGGGTGTCATCGTCTTGACTGATGTTGCTGCATGTAATGTATTTTACATATGAGGGGTTATATCCCCATGGTACCTGGACACTTCGTCATCTTACAACTTCGTCATCTAGATGACGATCTGTCTAATATCTTAGAGGGTGGATTACGAAGAGACTTAGACTTGTGGACACTTCGTCATCTATAAAACAAAAGTTTTCAAAGTTAGAACAGAACCACCCTCCCCACCTCCTCACATCGTGTTGGCACCTATCTTTTAACTCTTACAATGAAATCAGTTTTGACACCTCTTTTTGACAATTTAGAGTGTGAACTGTGAAGTGTGTTAACACCTCTGCCCCACCACCCCACCCTCACTTTATTGATGACGAACTTGATTGCTTGTTATTAGTAGATGACGAACTGACCAAACTTTAAAGCATGCCAATTGGCTGGATGACGAAGTGTCCTACCTTCCATCCAAGTGGATGACGAAGTTGTAAGATGACGAAGTGTCCAGGATCATATCCCCCAGCTATGCTACTGGCTTTTGACTAGCCTGGCTATTGTGCATCATGTTAAATAAGCAAAAAGAAAATGGAAATCAATATTTCAAGTCAAGAATGAAGCTTTTTAAAATGCATTGAAGCAAATGTTGAAGTTTAACCTTTGTTGAAGGTTATATTCAATTAAAAAGTATATTAGGGCCTACATATCAGAAAAGATACGATAGTGCCTACTAAAACAAAAGCTAAAAGGAAAAGGCAAGATATATTGATTGATATATATGATTATACCCTACTCTATTTGTTTTTAATTCAGTTTTATCATATGATTAGGAAAAACTTTCTACTTTGTTTTCTATAAAGTAGAAGTACGTAAATGGAAACACTGTAAACGCAAGGACCATTAGAAGAAGACCACTTCTTCTAGTGGTCCTTGTGTAAACGTAGAAATACCCATTCATCTTTACAGCTGTTCACTGAAACCTTCACCAGGTATAAATCTTAGAAACAAAAGCGTCGAAGGTAAAAATAATGTTTGGTCATGATAGACAAAACTGACTAGGCCTATGCCCAGTGCCAGTGGGCAGTGGGTGCTTTCCCAAGCCCAAATTTTGCAGCTACTCAAGCACCTGCCTTCTATCGGTCCCAGGTCCCAGATTGGTGACAAATATTTTTGCACCTAAATGTGCTAAAAAACTGCCTTCCATTTTAACTATGCACACATAAAATATTAATTAAATAATGCTAAAAGTATTAATAAGAAGCTGCATCGCTATGTTAAAGTCTGGGTTTTACTTTAAATGAGTTAAATTATTTAATGAGTAGGCCCTAGTCAATAGTTTCAATATTTATTCGTTCCTAATTAAATGTGTATAATAAACATTTTTCAAGTTTTGGATTGACAAGGCGAGTGCAGGCTTTAAGCAGCTGCTGGATCGTGGAAGGCTGTTTTCTTAGCATATTTAGGTGCAAAAATAGTTGTCACCGAACTGACCAATTCTGTCACCAAAATGACTGTCACCGAAATGTCTTGTCACCAAAATGACCTGGGACCCTTCTATCTATGAACATGTGTATACTATAGGCCTATATTTCGACTGGTGACACTGGTCAGGATAGACAAAACTGACTAGACTAGTCCTGGACTGATTTTGTTGTCATTTGTCCCAGGCATAGCTAGGCCCTAGCATAATTGAATTTATATAGCTACTTGCTTCATTGCTTGATATAATCCCTTAGCTACTTCCTTATGGCCTCCTAATGATTTAATCATTTAAGGAAGAAGTAATCAATATACCCAATGGCATGAGACAAATATAGGGACCCAAACTGAACCTTTAGCCTACCTAAGTGTAGCAATCATAATGCCAATGGCAATGCCTATTAGTTAGATCCATTTTGTTCCTTTCAATAATCTATGATATGGGCTATAGCCTACACTTCTTTATTTTTGATTTATTAGTACATTTTTTGGACCTATGTATGTTGCCTATGCCTATATCATATATAGTCTCCTTGTTATACCTGTTTTGTTATAGGACCTTCCTTTTTTATTCTCCTCATTTTAAATGATTTATTATTTCCTTTTTTGAGACCCTTCTATGGGGTAATCCAAAAAAGAGTACAGATTTTCTGTCCACAACATTTTAGATTTTAAATTTCACTTAAAATCATTTTATCAAAGATAATGTATTGGACAATCTTTTTGTAAAGTTTTAAGCACAAAAAAATTTGGAAAACAAACAGTGCAGAATTATTTTTTTTGAATGTCAATAAGCAGAACTTTGGCATCGATGAGTGGAACTTTGGCGTCAGTGAGTGGAACTTGGGCGTCAATGAGTGGAACTGTGGCATTGATGAGTGGAACTTTAGTGTCAATGAGAGGAAACAAAGAGTTTTATGAGTGAGAAATTGCATTTGAAGAACCTTTTTATTCTTTTTTAAGCTAAATAAATAAGCAAAAACTCACATGTAGCCTTTTTCATAAATTTTTTTATATAAAAGTAAAATGAACTGTTTTATAAGTGCATGGAGCATGCATTCTTAAGCAAATTCAGACTTCGGTATACAAGTTCACAGAATATAAAAAGAAAAAGCGATAATAATGGCAACAGTCAGTTCAGAAAATAGTTCAAGGCGAATCACATAGCACTATACAATTCTTCAATGCGAGTGTACTCATTATCGGGTAGACAAAAAATTAGTCAGCAAACCATGCTGACTGGCACTAACTGTGGTGGCATCGGGCACACAGCCAGGACAGAGTCCACTGCAATCCACTGCACATCTTTATTTTTCCACATGAATCTGCAATAGGAAGGCAGTAATGGTATGCAAATATAACTTAGATAAGGGGGAAATAATATGGCACACAACGTATTTTGCTCTGCGCATTCTTTACATAGTCCCAAAAACACTTTTAACAGAAAATATACAACATTGGCGTCCTTTTCAAATGGTTTCCTCACCTAGCTAGATATTTTATTGATCACTCTACACCAAGTCATACAAAGCGGCTTTAAGAAGGAAAATCACTTTGCAGCATCATTTTTTATATTCATGCACAACTGAAGGCTTCAATACAAAAAAGTCCTTTGCTATCAAACAATCAAAGAAATTCGGACAGCTGGATGTTGACAGAATAATTTGCTATATTGCGATTGATTTTACACGGCATTAATTGTCTTCGTCAGCACCGAAACCTTCAGCATCGCCCTCGCCATCCAATCTAGGACCAACACCAGAATTGGCAGCATTTTGCCCACTGAAGGCACATTCAGCTCTGCGACGTTCTCTAACGGTGGCAAAGCGCAGATGCTCGCCCACGGCTTCCTCGATCGCGAGTCCTGTCGCCGTCTTATGGGCCGTCCATACGACATCTGAGAACGAGAGAATTCCTGAATTATAAATTAAATCGAACACAAGTGGACTATTTCAACGTCTGAATTAGAAACTAATGGGCATTACATTCTGTTTTTCTTACTTTTGATAAGGGGGAGAAGTCCAAGGTTTTCGAATGGCAGTTTGGACACACCCCTACGAACGGCACCACGAAGGCTGTACTGCTTAGCCAATCTGTCAGTCATCAGTTGGTACATAAGGGTGCTTACTTGCGTTGAAACAGACTTTCCACCCAACCGACGGAGAAAGGCGAACTGAAATGTTGATGTTGGTTGATCACAAAATTGAAGTCGAAAGAAGTCTTGTTAGATAGCTTCTTATAAGAATCTATCAAAGCTTGCAAATCGTTTTGCTAACCTTGTACAATATTTTAAAGAATCAGATATCTCTAGCAAAACAGAAATCATTGGCTTTAATTACAGTGCACATTGCATTCTAGCTGTATCAGTATATTTAACGAATATTTACCACAGTCTGTTGACATTTGATCCTCCTTGACTTGATGGCTCCATGCTAGAAGCCCCTCTGGGGAGTTGAATGGCAAGCCACCCAGAATGGTTTTGTCAGTAGGAATTTGGTGTTGTCAACTATCTGCAGCAGAATGAGCAGCGGGCAGTGGGTTTGAGGAGATATGCTGCTCAATCGATTGAAGTCGCCGATTGATGCTGCACACTTTAAGATACATCGCCCGCTGCGATGCTGAAATATTAGAAAAATAAAATAGTTGTGTGCTTATTATACGCATATTATATGTTTTTGGTATGTATGTATCTGAGAAATATACTTCTATACGAGACAAACCATTTTTCTCATAAAAAATCAAAGCGTAGTGGTTGTGAAAATAAAAAATATGAGTATAAGCTATAGTCATGTCAGTCAATGAACAGATTCAATTGAATATTTAGTGTAGATTCATGAATTTGGATCTAATAAGTAAATATGGTGAATCTATCTGTAAGTAGCATTTACTGGTAGGGTACAACAATATCATAACTGTTACCTTCTATTTTGGAAATCATAGAAGCAACATCTGCCAAAGTTACAGTTGACGATTGTCCTGGACTAGCAACATCAGGTTGTTGAGCGAGGTTGTTGACCGGCCCCCAGGCTGGCGAACTAGGCGGGAGTCGCCCATCGCGCCATCTGGACCCCTGGAAACAGGCACCCCACATACAGCAGCAAGCCAAGCGGGGAAGGGGGCGGCAGCCGGAGTGCCTCTCACCCCAGGCTCGCACACGCACAGAGCAGACCAAACCAGGGGAGGACTTAGATGCCTTAAGGGTAGGGACGAGAGGACCAAGCCACGCGTGCAGACGGCTGGTGAAACCTCACAGCTCAGAGCACGCATGGCTGGTGCACACCCGCCCCACACAACGCCTACAATGCCTCACACCCGGCCCAACGCACAAACACAAACACAAACAAGCAGGCATGCAGAAGGCAGGGGTTAAGCTATTTTAAATTAGCTTTGGTTGCACAGAATAAGGTGCATCTCCGCAAGTCACTACTTTGCAAACCTCCAACTAAGCCCCGAAATAATCGTGACTTGGAGGGAGGAACGAACCAGCGACCATTGGAAAGTGAGGCAGCGGCATTTCGCACTGCTTGCATTACGACGTCTTCGAGCGGACCGGAAAATGTTTTTTTCCGTCCGTGCCAGTCCGTTTAAAATTCCCTTGCATCGAATTCATCAGCAGTGCAGAAATGGTCGAACGGACACAGTCTGCTAAATTTGCTCCACCAATCAGACCAATGCTTCGCAAAAGCTTGTTGCGACGCGGTGGATCTTCCAACATTTCCATTAGCACATTGACTTCTGGGTCTGATGCAGCCTATGGGAAATGCATTCGCTCGTCATCTGCCATTTCTTTTACTTTGTTTAAATTTCGCAAAACGAACGAGTTCTGATGATAAATAAGAGCACTCAAAACATAGTTCGCTTCACTTGTGTAAGGCTCAACGCCGAAGCGGCGAACCAGTGCGTTGACAGGAGCAATATCGGGACAACTTGCTCTGTTTGATAAATTCTCTTTGCCTGAAAGAACACGTGGTCGCGGAGTAGTTTCTTCAGTAGATCTGATAGCCATAGGCGAGCCTGACTCTTGATGAGTTAAGCTGGATCCGAGCAATTGTAGGATCTGAGCTGCAGCGGGTGCAGCATTGGCCACTGATAAGAACTCATCACCATGGGCATCAGCAATATCTTCATAAGAATCAGACTGCAGCAATGGCAAGGCAGACATCGGGGTTGATGGGTTGGAAATCTGCTTGTTGTTATGATGTGAATTGCCCTGCCAAGACTGGTCATTAAACAAAACTGCAGTCCGTGGTGGTGGAAGCAGACTAAGAGACGCCGAATGGACTGACGCTCTACTTTGGGCCTCTTGTAAGTTCTCTTGCTGGGTGCTCGTGGCCTGCGATCGAGTTGTGGCATTACGACCTTTTTCAATGTCGCTCTCGTCGGCCGTTGCTGGTTCATCAGAGTTATAAACAAATTGAGACTCCGGAGGCAGTCGAATGCGCTTGTCTCCAGGCGGAGCAATCTTTAGGTGCTGTAGTTGCATCAGGACTTGTTGAATGTTTATTCCAGTTTTTTAACCCTTTTGCAGAATTCAAGTGTCGGTCTTAGTAGTTCCTTAGATGAGGCCAGTTGAATGAGAACAGCTTTTTCTGGCTTTCATCCCACTGAGCAAGCAGCCAAATGAGTTTCTCTGAATTAAGAAATGATTCAAATTTTCCTTCACAAAGATTAGTTTCGCTAACTGGATAAGTGGTGAATGGGCAGAACTCAGATCCCTTGTCACCAGGAAAGTAGAGAATGCACCACTTGAGCTGATGGGAGCTGTCCATTCAATTCTGAAATAAATAAAAGACAACAACAGAACAGATATGCTAAAAATAACAAATAATTAGACTTCATGGCAAAAAATACAGCTTGTCAGTCTTGTTTCAATCATAGACATTTGACTTGCAGAATTCTTATGCAGTATATAAAATTCGATTGCTTGTTTAATGGTCTTTAATGGGATTCTTTTAAAGACCATTAAACACCTTTAAGGGGTTATAATCTGGTGTCTCTGGTTCAGACTCCAAATTCCTTGCTAGGAGGACTTATTATATGATATAATTGGCTCCGAATTTATTTGCCAAAAAAAGCTATCTGATTTAATATAAAAAAAACAATTTAACAAGCATTAAATGTCCGAGGCTGCAATTATGAACAAATTCTTAAAAACATTCAGTATATTACAAGTATTTTACGAGTCCAGATGCAAAGATCCTTCATTGATAGTTTACTACACTTATTTGTTCATTGTTGTCTATGATACGAGGGGTGGTTATTAAGTTCTCGGAAAAGTGTCCTTAAAATTATCGGATTTGGCTGAGTTTTCACACACTGAAAGGTCGTCCTACTAGCACTTCTCAACATAGCTTCCATCCAGATCCAAGCACTTCTGCAAGCGATGGAACCACGCATCAAAGCATCCCCTCAGGTCAACTTTGGTGAAGCAGTCCAGCTCAGTCTGCAGGGCAACCGCGAGCTCCTCCCTCGAATTAAAGCGCTTTCCCTTCAGGTTCTTCTTCATCCTGGGAAAGAGGAAGAAGTCGGCAGGCGCGAGATCCGGCGAATATGCCGGATGTGGCAGCTGGACGAGCCGTGTCGCCTGCAGGAATTCCTGGGTCATTCTTGCCCTGTGAGCGGGAGCGTTGTCCTGGTGGAGGAAGATGCCCTTCTCATGCATCTTTGGCCGCTCCTGCGCAAGCGCTTGAAGAACCTGCGGCAAGCAGACTGTGGTGTACCATTCTGCGGTCACCGTGGCACCGTGATCCAGCAGCACGGGCGGCAGGATCCCGCAGCGACGGAAGAAAATGGCCGCCATCACTTTGCCGACACTGCGTTCTCGGCGGAATTTCAGCGGGGCATCCTCCTCATTGGTCACCCACTGACGACTCTGCTCTTTGGTCTCGGGTTCGTAGAAATAGACCCAAGTTTCGTCAGCAGTGAGGATGTTGTCCACCGATTTTGAAGCTCCCCCATTGAACTTGGCCAGCATCAGCTCGGCGAACTCAACGCGGGCTCGCATCTGATCTGCACTGAGTTGGTGGGGCACCCAGCGAGCAGACAGCTTCCGCATGCCCAGGTGTTGGTGCAGAATCTTGATGATGGTTGAATGCGACACCCCCACGAGCTGCTCCAACCAACGAGTTGTCACTCGCCGATCCTCGTCGACGTGGCGTCGAACAGCAGCGACAACTCCGTCCTAGATGGCTGAAATTGGACGACCCTCGCGAGGTTCGTCGTCCAGGGAGGCCGAGCCGCAGCGAAAGCGCGCAAACCATTCGTACACCATCGACTGGGACGGGGCTTGATCCTCAAGGGCCGCACGAAGCGTCTGGTGACACGCAGCCGCAGTGCTGCCCAGGCGAAACTGCACCAGAATGGCTACCCGCCTGTCACGTTCGGTGAGCTGAGGCAGGGGTATTATGTTTTCTGTGGAACTTTGGCCACTGCGGCGCATCATTATGGCCGATTGAGCTGAAATTTTGCATGCAAGCATTGAATAGCCATCCCTACAACATAGTAAAATTTCGTGTCCCTAGCATCTTTCTAAATTACTTTTTCCGAGAACTTAATAACCACCCCTTGTATAAAGACAAGTGACTAGCCCATAGAATTCTAAGCATTAGCATGCTAAAGCAAAGCAAAGCAAAAAGACAAAGAGTATGCATAGTAGGTCACTACATTTATGCCTTACGAGTAATGTGAATGAACATGAACCGCTAAACAGGATTAGATGACAATGGGAACAAAACAAATTCAGACTCAACAGGAAAGAGGATAGCTTCCCTTGAGGAACGCCAGAAATTGATCGTCGCGACAAGGCATAATAACCAATAAGCAAATTTCCAGATGGATAAGGATGCACATACAAATCACGGCGAAAAATCAAAACTACACCAGAAACTGAGTTGGAAGTGACATTTTTACCAAATAAATTGACCATTAACAAATGCACAGTTATCCGGAGGTTTGGGAGAGAACTTGAAAGGACATTTAAATTTGTCCTCTTTACTTGCTAAAAGCTCTCATGTGTTATGTCAATGTGTTATGTCTATAGCCTGCGACTGCTTGTGCGTCTGATTTCTGCCTCGTTTTTGCATAACCGCACTTTGCGGCGACGATGTGCCAATGTTGGCACAAAGTTGAGCTCTATGGCACAGAAGCCAGCAATGGAAAATGGCAAGAAACAGTAGTACATGTATATTATAGTATACGTTAGTTCGTTAGGTTACAGTTTGAAAAGGCGTTCGTCGTAGGCAATCAAAACTTTTGGATTAAAAAGTCAGCTTTACCCCCCGGATGTTCGCAATTTCGTTCGATACTTTTCAATCTGCTACTCCTGACTATGCCAGTGTTTCAATGCTAACGTGAAGCTAATAGTTTAAATTTGAGAACGTACTATTAGGCGAGACAAGTGTAGATATTGTTCAGCGGCAAAATACAGAAAAGATTGTACGCTCGAAATATCGGTCGAGAAAACTTCAACAGCATCAGCATACAGAAGAGATTGTATGCTCGAAATATCGGTCGGAAAAACTTCAACAGCATCAGCAATAACATGTGACTTCAAGATGCCTACAATGTTCTCTCTAGGCTCACTTTGGAAGTCTTTCATACAGCAAAGTTATGAGAAAAACGACGTCGACGAATCGATATTTCAATTTACACCTGGGCATTGGCGTGCCAATCACCAAAGCAGGGGGTGGCACAAAGGCCAGGGTTGCCAGCACAGCTGCCGCAACAGAAGATGGTTTTCTTCGCTCGGCCGTCTTATAGCATTGTCTACAACGCTTAGCTGGGCGAGCCTGTGCATCAGTCGGATCCAATCGCTTCAGCAAATGCTGCTGCAAGGCTCCAGCCGCGAACTGCTGCACCCGAGTCTGCCGGCTGCGAGCTGGTCCAGTTGATTCAACGAAGTCTTTAATGGTGACTTCCAGGAATTCTAGAAAGCAGAGCGAGCCACCACAGGATCGGTACGCGACCCAGCCATTCCTGACCAGCACCAAGAAGAAATGCGCGCCAAGCTTGGCAAACCACCTTTGCGTCCTTCTGTTCGAACTGTACGGCTGCAAAGCAGAGTCCAGCCTGTCAACGCCGCCCATGAACCTGCTATACACTGTCGCCGTCAGAGGCTTCAGCTCAACAATCTCCTGATTGCCTCTCCCGATTCGATGGATTGGGAGAACGGCGGCGGCATTCTTGCTGTCAATGAAATGCACAGTCTTCACTCCAGAAGCCTTCCTTGTCACGAACTTGACAGCTAGCGTGTTCCCATTGCGCATGAACGCGCAGCCAGGAGCAGGTACAACGCGGTCAGCACGCACTGTGCATGTCAGGAGTGTGCTGCGCTGCAACAGATAGGCTGCCAGGCGACACGATCCAAACCAGTTGTCACAGAAGACATGGTAGCCGAGGTCCAGAATGTATCTGCATGCCTCAACCAGCACCTTTTCGCTCATCGAGAGCCCATCACATCCTAGGTCTTGCCCAAACTTGTCATTTTCAGCTCTGCTTAAGTGCACAAGGAAGTTGCAGACGTAGCCTGTCGTCGCCTCACACAGGCAGTAGTTCTTGATCCCATATCGCGCTTTCTTAGCCGGCATGTGCTGGCGGAACAGCACACATCCTCGGAATAACACCAGCTCCTCGTCAACACTCACCTCCTCTGGCATGTACACTCTCCGGCAGATCTCAGACACGCAAGTGATGAAAGGTCGCGCCTTAGCTAGGGGATCAGTAGCATCGAAGTCGGTGCAATCGTAGAAGCGCAACAGACAGGTGGTCTGCTGGAAGAGTGGTGTTGCATAAAACTCACTTGTAGACCAGTAGTGGGTCACTTCCGGTTTCTTGACGATTCCCATGTAAAGGGACATTGCTACAAACTTCGACATCTCGGGAACAGTGACTGCCTTCCAGGTCGAGAATCGCGATGGTAGGTCTTCCATTGCAGCTTGCAGCTCCTCGAATTTGCGCCATGCACGTGCATTGGTCCAGTCCCACAACTTCTGCAGCAACTCCGGAGTCAGAAACATTCTGCTGTATCAGAAACATTGGCTCCATGAAGGCCAGGTAAAATCTCGTTCTCGTCAAGTGGAGCCCCGCTATCGTGATCACATTCATCTTCATCGTCTGTAAATAGACTATCTTCTTCTTCCAGCTCCGAGTCTGTATCGGGATCAAAAGCTGCGTCCACGGCGGCCATGTAGAAAAACTTTTGGCTAATATCATTTTGACTTTAGTCAGCAAAGGGATGACGTAGTGGTTTATAAGAGAGGCGCCGATTTGCTTGCTGAATGAAATAAATATTGACCCCACTTTGGCTTGAAGAGTTATATAAATATGTGCGTTCAGGGGTTTAAATATCATGTACAATTCAAACATCGGATAAGTCGGTGATGAAATGTACATATCGCATACTGAGAAGGAGGGAGAGAGTGCACATCAGGAAAATAGTTGAAGCAGCTAAAGTGAAAGAGAGCCATTTCATATGTGTGGGCTGTGGAGATTAACGAAGAGCGCGCTGCCGCAAACTAGGGCTATGGCTGTCCAGCGTGAAAATCGCCAAACTGCACGTATGGCATGAAATCAACTAATATACTAATTTAATGTCTACTTGGTTGCTAGCTACCATTGTGCTTCAGTCCATGAAGTTTCAAGAAGTTCCTATCTCACTAGTGCTTTAGTGCATTTCTAGATGAAAATCTGCCTTTAATAATTTTCATAAGAAACAATATGTCCCATCCTTTTTCTACTTGTGGTCCTTGTAAATTATCTATAATTTGTGTTGGAATATCAGAATATAGTAGAAAGGTCCACTTCCTAATTAGTAGAAACAAAAAATAAAGAAGAGCATGTTTTAATTTAATTTAATTTTCAACATGTTTTGCCTTTGCTTAAGGCATTGTTAGGAAGTTTATTTTATGAAAGTTTGTATAGAGACTATATAAATAGGGTTGAGTAAAGTAGACAAAGTCAATGAAAATAGGTATGGGGTCAAAGGAATTGCACAAAAATGCACACAAGGGTGAATAGATCAAAGGTTACGTAACAGAGAGAGTAAAGAGAGAAAGAGGAGAGTAAAGAGAGAGAGAGCCACAGGAATGTGGGCTGTGAATACACATCAAAACAGCCTTAAGAGAGCACTGGCACTGCAATAGCTAAGCTGTTTGTTAATCAATGGCTTGTTATTTTTAATGTACAATGCTTCAATAATTTTGAGGCGGTGGTCATTGTTACATTTGTGCATAATGGAAAATCTACTGCTTGGTTCACTGTTTGTGAACTGCTGTGTACATTAATTGCAAATCATGATGTGGTTGTGCACAGCAGATTGTCTTACCCAGTGCTTATTGTGTACATGTGTCGTTTAGTTTTACCAATATGCCCATAGGTAATGCTCTGATCCACAGAGCACTAAATTCACAGAGAATTAATATATGACACCTATTAGAATATCACACCTGTCGCTAAATTATCATGAAGTGCGCCTGCACTGGCCCCCCTCATGCATTATCTTCGCTGCCTGCCCACTTTATCTCTAATTGCTATGCCTCAGCCCCCGTGTTCGCCACCCCTCTCGATCTGCTCGTCTCTTATCTTTCTCTCCGCAATGTACGCTCAGCCCCCCCGCATTGTTATCTCGCTATAATGAAATAAAATCAATAAACATGGTTACGCGACTTCTGACTATATATCTTGGCCCGCACGGGCTCTCGGTCCGGCGCTCAAGTGTTCTAATCGCACCAACAATCAAGCATTGTTCAAGCCTCTCTTAAATTTGCGTGTAAGTCACAACATGACGCCCGATCTAAATTAAGACGTTGTTTCGCTCGTCTCGTCGCGGTCTGGTCATCTCGGTTGTCTCGTTGTGAAAGTGAAAGTGACTTGCATTCAATATACTACATTTCTTTCAAAACACTAGAACTTTGATAAAGATGGTAGATCAACACAAAAGCACTAGACGGTAAGTAATTAAAACTTTATTTTTTACTTTTACTTTTTATTTTTTAGCTATATATTCTAGACCATAAATGTACTTATTAATATTGGATGCTTTCAATTCGTTGAGAGCTTCTCTTCTTGACCTAATAATATAAGTGTTTATACACAACTCAGTTTGTGTAACATGGTTTGTTACTTTATTCTGTTTCTGGTAGCATACTGCTTACCACTATAGGCATGAGTTGTCTCTCTTATACTTTAAAATTCTTTTTAGTAAATCACTTAAATTATAGATGGCTCATTCTAATTCAAACTCATAATTTCAAATAACTTAAAATCATTTATTTCTGCAAATAGTAGGCCTGCCTACAATGCTTCTGTCTCTTTACAAATATTAATTCATTTTATAGTAGCATATAACATCATTGTGCAAGTAGTGATACACTTATTCAATTCATAGTTATTCATAAAAGTATGTCATATACATAACTTAATGCTTTGCACTGGTTTGTCTATACATCCATTCCCATAAACATAGTATTAAATTAATTAATTGTAGATTAATTGTAGTCATTAATTGCAGAGTTTTTAGCCAATGCTCTCTTGCCCTCATATGCAGGTGTCACTTGGGTTTTCCTATGTAGGAAGCGCTCTGATCCTCAGATCAAAAATATCATTATCATTATCATTTCACTTATAATTAAAAAATTCTCTGTTGCTAAAATTGTTTCATGCAAATTTAAAGTCTGAATATATGGTAAATAGACTCATTACAGCTGGCTCCCCTTTAGCCCTTTCAAAATGTACATTGCTTTGGAATCTGTAGTTCACAGGGCCATCCCTGTGAATCCCATCCAACTAAATTGGAGGACCCAACAAGCACCTCAATATTGAGCATGATCTATTTATTCTTGTATGGGCTTGTTGGCACAGCTGTGCAGGACAAGCTCGACCCAAATGTTCCCACCTTGTGCTCTACCTGTGAGGCAGATGAGTCCGTTCTCCTCTCCTCCTCTTCGACTGCCTGACGAGGCCTAGTCCTACACCATCCGCGACCTCTGGGCCCGTCCAACCGATGTCATCCGGTTGATTGAAGCGCTTTTCCCTGGTGCTGGGGCTGGCCCGAGCCCACCTTACTAAGGACGACCACACACACACACAAGAAAAAAAAACAAAATAGCTTGTAATTAGGACAGCATTAAAGCATGCTAAAGTTCAATGGCTTACTTAAAGAAGAATAGAAAAGTCCAACAGCAAGAAAATTTCAGCACGCAATATGTTCACAACTTAAGAAAAATAGCTGTTCTCAGCAGTTTCTGCCTCCACCCGCTTGGCTCTTTCATCCGACATTTTGCCCGATTTCATCATATCCGGATTTTCGTCCGCGTCGCAGTGTATTTTTTCCTATCCGAAAAGCGGATGAAAAGTTTACAAAGCGGACGAAAAGTGCAGATTTTGACCCCTTGATCCGCTCTGCTGTTTTCAATTCGTCCTTTTTCTTCTTCGGATGTTGATCTGCATTCTTGCGGACTAGAGACCGGACCAACATCCGGACGAATAAGACGCACACAATTCCGGACCACTAAGTGGACCGAAATCCGCACGAATGAGACGCACGCACCCTGCGGACCACAGACCGGACCGAAATCCGGACGAATGAGACGCACGCACCCTGCGGACCACAAAGCGGACCGAAATCCGGATGAAATCCGGACGAATGAGACGCACGCACCCTAGGGACCACAAACCGAATCGAAATCTGGACCACTGCATGCTCAGTTCCAGCACCCACTTATTCGAACAACCCATGCGTATGCAGATGCATCAACAGTTTAGCTTAAACAAACAAGTGCTGCAGTGAAAGAATTGAAGTCTGACAAGACTGACAATGACGCATTACTTTTGTTTTCGCAAGAAATGATTATGTCCAGTACGTGCTGGGAATACTTTTTATAAAGAATGTTATGAATGCTTACGTCTATACTTTAAATGCACACTTAGGTCAATAAGGCCAACAAGGCCAACAAGCGACAACGAACACAAACTGTCGAGACTGGATCGATCCCTTTTGATCATTTGATCTAATGACTTATGTATCACTTTGCAGTCTTTCTCCGAATTCTAACAGCCCTTCGATAGTCTTGCAAGGCAGAGCTACAGGCAGGTTGTTTGATTCAACTGACAACCCTTGACGGTTTGCCATGGCGCCGATTTTTTCTTCTATAGTGTACTAGGGCTAAATTTACAATATTTAATAACAGGCTTTTATAAGAAAATCCCACTTCAGACACCAAAGTTGTAACGGGGCTATTTTAACAATTTCACTGCTGTTGACTCAATTTAAAAGATATTTGACTAGTGGTCCTTAAATGGGCCGTTTTAGCTTCTGAAATGGTAGCGTATGTATTCGCACGAGCGGTAACTAGGCAACTGTACACGTTTCCAGTCAATTAGGCGTCCCCGAGATTAGAGTTTAGCAGTTTCCTTTTTGCAATATTCTTAGTATAATTCTGAGTATGGTTCTGAGTATAATTCTGAGTATGGTTCTGAGTATATTTCCGAGTATAGTCCTGAATATAGTTCTGAGTATAGTTCTGAGTATATTTCTCACTGCTAGCCTCTCTTAAAATGAATAACACAATGCAACACTTGAATCTTTTGATTTAAAACACACTTAGAAACTCTTCTTAAACACTTCGAAAACTTCAACTTCAGAAAACTTTAGTAAACTTTAGCAAGCTCAAACGACTTAAACGACTTATATTTTCCCAGTAAAAAATTGCGGCTAGATATGCAGTAAAAAATAAACTTTTGTTTTAATGGCGACTTTTACATAGTATTATTTACAAGATACAAAATAAAACAAAATATTTACATGCGGCATTATTTTTCTTAAGGTACAAAATAAAACAAAAAAGTTATTTTTGGCGCGTTTTTCAATTTTCTCTTTTTATATATTTTTTACACATATTTTTATAGAAAACGTATTTACAGTAATGAAACTAAAAATACACTGTTATAACCTGCCCTCTCTAATCTGAAAATTCGAATGAAAAAAAAGAGATTGAGTGAAAATTTTCAGACTTAAAAATTACAAGGTGCAGGCAAGTTTTTATAATAGGGGTATCCTATCTGATTGAAAATCCACCTTAGCTCTATCGTCGTAAGTCGATGTTGGAAAGGCCGGCCATCCGCTCTTCTTAGTTGTTGCATCTCTTCTTCAACGGCCGTAAGGACTGTGCAAGCATGCGGCTGAGGCATTAGTTCGCGCAGGGCCTTCACCGCTGGCCAGACTTGAGCCCTCTGCGGTAGGGCCTCATCCATCCGCAGGTATGCAATCCTCACCAGATAGCGATGAATGGCATATTTGAGGCGCTCCGCATGTTCTCCGTATGCCAGCATCACGTCGTGGCAGGTTTTCTCCGGCGGCGTTGGCGGCGCTGGCGGCGCTGGCGGCGCTGGCGGTGCTGGCGGCGCTGGCGGCGCTGTCGGCGCTGGCGGCGCGCCTGCTGCTCCTTGGGGCCGCTTCAGTAGAATCTGCTGGGTGCCTTTCACTTCTGGTGTGGCCTTGACATGCGGGACGATCGGCGCCGCTGCTTGAGCTGTCAAGATGACCGTCCTCTTCTTATGCGGCTCTTCTATTTGCCGAACCTTTACTGGCGATGAGGTTCTTGGCCGCTTTCCCGTTACAGGTCGGGGCCTCGTCGGTTGCCTCTCCGGTATTACGTCCAAATCGACTTCTTCCTCAAGCGATCTCAAAATCTGGTCAAGTTCGTCTTCCATTTCTTTGGCTTTTACAAAATTGGTGTTTTCACGTGCTGACCCTCCCTTCATTATATAGGCTTTGGGGGTTGGCAAAAAGCGAAATTATCATGGAAACGGTTGTTAAGTTCTATCTCGATTGTTATTGGCTGGCGCGGGAGGTGGGGTTAGGCAGACTCACGGCTGTGTGGCGTGGGCCGGGAGAAAGTGGCTGAGCATAGTTGAGCATAGCAGAATTTTCTTTTCTTCATAAAACTTTTAATATTCAACTTTAAGTTTCAAGTTAAATGTTTTTGAAAAGCTGGCATCAAGACGAATACATTGCTTTTTAAATTTTTCGAATATCTTATATGGTTCTCATTTTGTTGACTGGCTGCACTAAAAAGGGCCGTTTAACTTCTTCTACTGTCCATTATTCATTCTCTCGTAGTTAATCGCATTATTACGTGGTCTAAGATTATATCTCGCTTCAGGAACTTGATCCTCTTCGTACTGCTCAGTTTCTTGTTCATCTGGTTCTTCTTCTTCAGCTTCCTCTTGAATTTCTTCCTCAATTTCTCCTTCTATTACACTTTCGATTTCTTCTTCAGATTCTTCGATATCCTCGGGTTCTCTTATTCTCCACTGTAATCTTCTCTCATCATCTTCTTCTTCTATCACAATTTCTTCTGTTTTCTTCTCCTTGACTTTTGTCTTCTGCTTATTAGTCTGCCCTCTCTTAATTTTTGGCTCTGTCTTCTTTTAATTCTCGGATGTCTTCTTCTTTCCAGGCTATCAGGTCCTTATAGAGGGGGAACTTTGTTGAACTATGTTCATCTGTTCCTACTTTTCAAGCAGACTTAGAGATAGTCGGTCAGAAATTTCAGATACATGGCCTAATCACTGGCACATTTTCCTCACTTTCTCTCGAGGGCTCAACTTCTTTTCACACTTATCAGTCAGGGCAGTCTGGCAGCTCTTATGCACAAGGCTGAGGCCGCATTAAGACTATTGTTTCTGATATTTTTCTCTTTGAACAACTCACTGACTTCACTTCTTTTTCCTGAAAGATTAACTTTGATCTCCTTTCTTTTTGAAACATTCAGCTGGCATCAAGACGGATTAGTTACAGAAGTCTGACATCTCTTTTCGTTGTTTTTACTCTTAATTTTACTTTGCTTGTTATTTATGTGAGTAGGCATAATCGTTTATCTGTCTGTGGTTACGTGTTTTTTTTAACATAATAATTGCATGTTTATCACTTTATACTTTTTATATTTTTATTGTTTTTATTTCCTTTTATTACATTTTTTACATAGTTTATATACACAAAGCATTTCTATACACTATTTACAAATTCAGCTTCATCTTTCACTGTTCCTGTTGGAAGACTTTATTTATTCTCAGAGCGTTTCAGGACGACTCTGCACACATGATAACCTGGTCTTTTGTTTTGTTCTTCGCTGATTCTGCTTTTGGGTTCTGTTGATGTTCCAGGTGTGCCACATTGATAGCACCTGTTGAACATGTGGAAGTTATCCTTCGTTATGGTCTCGTGATTCCTTCTTCCTCTTCCGGCTGATCGATTCTCAGTTGCCTGTTGTTTTCCAAACAATGAAGGATGAGCTGGCTGCTGGTTCATCAGAACTGCCATTATCAACATTAAAATCGACATCTTAATCTCTTTTACTGGTTTCACTCTGTTTTAATCGCTGCTTCTCTAATCCCACCGCTGCCACCAAAGTTGTACTAGGGCTAAATTTACAATATTTAATAACAGGCTTTTATAAGAAAATCCCACTTCAGATACCAAAGTTGTAACGGGGCTATTTTAACAATTTCACTGCTGTTGACTCAATTTAAAAGATATTTGACTAGCGGTCCTTAAATGGGCCGTTTTAGCTTCTCAAATGGTAGCGTATGTATTCGCACGAGCGGTAACTAGGCAACTGTACACGTTTCCAGTCAATTAGGCGTCCCCGAGATTAGAGTTTAGCAGTTTCCTTTTTGCAATATTCTTAGCATAATTCTGAGTATGGTTCTGAGTATATTTCCGAGTATAGTCCTGAATATAGTTCTGAGTATAGTTCTGACTCCGAGCTCGATCAGAAAGTGCAGCGCGTACTGCAGGCTCTGCAGTCAGCTGGAATGACCATCAACCTGGACAAGTCGAACCTAAGAGCAACAGAAGTTTCCTTCCTAGGCTACAGAATCAGCGCCTCAGGAATAACTCCGGACCCGGAGTTGGTGAAAAAAATTCGCTCTGTGAAGCCCCCCAAGGACAAGAAGCAACTGGAGTCTTTCCTGGGACTTGCCAACTTCTTCGGTCGGTTCATCAAGAGCTACTCAGATGTCATCGAGCCGCTAAATCAGCTGCGAGGCCGAGCAGCAGAGTTCAACTGGGGCCCTGCTCAGCAAGCCGCTTTCTCACTGATCAAGGACACCCTCAGCCGAAGACCGGTCATCAAGCCTTACAACAGACACGAGGAGACCACGCTCACTACCGACGCCAGCGAGAAGGCCATTGCAGCGGTCCTGTCTCAGGCCGGACACCCGGTCATGTACTTCAGTCGACGGTTGAGCAGTGCTGAGACTCGCTACTCCAACATCGAGAGGGAGGCGCTCGCAATCGTGTGGGCCATGGAGCGAGCCAAGCAGTTCCTGCTAGGATCGCGCTTCACGCTGAAAACCGACCACCGCCCGCTGGAGTTTATCTTTGGCACGAGGCGCCAGCTGCCGAAGGTTGCAAACGCCAGGCTGCTTCGGTGGGCCATAAAGCTGATGGCATTCGACTACGACATCATCTACACCAAGGGCGAGTCGATTCCGCAAGTCGACGCGCTAACACGGCTGGACTTCGACGGCGACAGCTCGCAGAATCAGGGCGACCAGCTCGAGAGCGTCATCCACTGGACGGCAGAAGCCGTAATTCCATGGCAGGAGCTCAAGGAAAAAACCCAGCGGGAGAGGCTGCTGATGGACATCACGAAGCGAGTCGCCACTAACAGATGGTCCAACTGCTCACCAGCTGAGAAGCCTTTCAAAGCGGCCCGATTCGCCCTGACTGTGGAAGACGGAGTCCTCTGCTACGGCGATCGCGTGGTAATCCCAGCCGTCCTCCGGCAAAAAGTACTCCGGCTGGTGCACAACGATACGCACCAAGGATCCAGCTCGACTCGCGCCCGTCTTCAGAACTCCGCCTGGTGGCCCGGCTACTGCAACGACGTGGAGGCCTTCATCCGCAGCTGCCCAACCTGCTCGAGGCTTCGACCAAGTGGCCCAGCGACTGTTCACCGGTGGCCCGAGGAGCAGGAGCCCTGGCACTTAGTGCACATGGATCATGCGAATGTGCCGAAGGTCGGACTGCTGCTCATTCTGGTCGATGCGATGTCTGGCTGGCCAGAGGCTGTGCGAGTGCCGAACCGAGACGCGACAACCGTCAAGCGAGTACTCCAGGCTGTCTTCGCGAGAACCGGGGTGCCACACGTGCTCGTCAGCGATAACGCCGCCGAGTTCCACGACGCGAATCTCCTCGCCTGGCTAGAGAGGATCGGCTGTCGAGCTCTGAAGACCCCGCCGCGACATCCACAATCAAACGGCCTGGCGGAGCGGATGGTACAATCCATCAAGCGGGCATCGGCGGCGTGGAACCAGCAGTCGGAACCGTACGATTCATTCTTGTCCAGGCTGCTCCTGAACTACAGGTGCGTACCGCATGCAGGCCGGCTGCAGAGCCCGGCGCAGCTCATGGGACGGCAGCTGCGCAACCCGATCACCATGCAGACGCCAATCGGAGCGAGCGTCTGGTACACGCCCGGCGGCAAGCAGGTCCAAGAGCGAGCCGAGTTCGTTGCCCAGAAGGGCACCAACACAGCACTGATCGCACGGCAAGGAGGCCAGGTCACACTAGCTCACGCTGACCAGCTGCGTCCCATCATCGAGAGGCAGCCGACTGAGCCAGCACGGCACCAGCCTGAAGAGTCCGCCCCGCATCAGCCCATCGAGCAGCAGCAAACGGAGCAGCCTGTCGAGCACCAGCCGGACGGTCTCCACCAAGACCATCAGGGCGCGGTCGGCGAGCCGGCCGAGGAACCAGAGCCCCGCTACCCGGTGCGTGCGAACAGAGGTGTGCCGCCAGCTCGATTCGAAGGGGGAAGATGAGGCGGCGTTTAAGTTGTAGTGAACTTGAGTTGTGTGACTTATTTTGCACCGCAACTTGTTTACCATATTTTGTTCTCACTTATTTTAATCCACTGCAAGTACGAGCGTACATACTCATTTTCTCTAATACATTCTGTCTACCTGTGCGCGCCTAGCCCACCACCCCAAATATTGCCACCTTCCACCACTTTACCCTGATCGCTATATAATATCTCGCTATTCATTGTCGCACACTGAAATATAGAATTTTGCTCGCCTTATTCTCAAACTAGCAGAATGAACTTTTATTAGTCATTTGCGACACAACAGTATTATTTACAAGATACAAAATAAAACAAAATATTTACACGCGGCATTATTTTTCTTACGGTACAAAATAAAACAAAATAGTTCTTTTTGGCGCGTTTTTTAATTTTCTCTTTTTATATATTTTTTACATATATTTTTATAGAAAACGTATTTACAGTAATGAAACTAAAAATACACTGTTATAATAGCAAGGAGGCGCGCAATTATTTCTTTAATCCAACCTAAAAAAAACATAAAACTAAGTCTGAACCATAAATTCATATTACGAGTATATAAATGGTGCCACGTGAAAGAACTAAAAAATATAGCTAGGGCTCTCTCGTTGCGGACTCTCATCGCGAAGAATCAGTCGTTGCGAAGCCCAAACTTAGGCACGGATATTGGTCCTAACTTCTATATGCTTGCAGTGACAAGTACCCGATGATGAACCTGGCGTTGCATTGTTGGTGGACTGACTGCGCCCTGGTGTCGAAGCGCCGGCCGACTGGGTTTCACTGACTGCGCCCTGGTGTCGATGCGCCGGCCGACTATGTTGCATACTGACTGCGCCCTGGTGTCGAAGCGCCGGCTGCTTTGTCCACAGGCTGAGAAGAAGCTGGTGCGTGATGCTCGACAGTATTCTCAGCAGATAGGGCATTCGTTTTTTACAGCGTAAGTGCCGTTGATGGTGCCACCAGGAAAGACGTAGAGCTTGCACCAGAACAAGTACCAACACTAGAGAGTAGAAATCGAGGGTCACGCTTCCGATTTTCTTTTGGCTTCTTGGTAACAGACGAATCTTGACCTTGAGTGTTTAGAAAGAATTCAGGCGCTGTACGCCTTCGCTTAGCTTCGATGTCAGTTTCCGAAAGGGTGCCCGTCTTGTCGTAGCGTGTCAAACGGTAAATAAGGTACTCCAGATCATCTGCATGTGATTGATTAGATAATAAATCAACATACGCGCTCGTACTAACCACCAAAAAACATCCTGCAGGCTTAGGAAATATTCAACAACAACAATACTTGTAGTACATAAAATTGAGCATCAAATAGTCATAGGAAATAATTATAATTAGAAGTCAGAAAAAGCTAACACTGAAAAAAATCACTGAAAATATTGACATATGTTGTACCTGTGGTAGCGTGGCACACACAATTGGTAAAAATAACCAAGACAGGAACTAGATTTCGGGAGAGAGAGTTTATACCGGCCTCAACACTGAATGCCTCGTAGCAGTGGAGCAACCCGGTAGTCAGGCTAGATTACCTAATTTCCTCGGTCGCTATTTAGGCTCTAGCAGTAATTCCTGCTACTTTGGTTCCCTGCTCTGAAGCCTGGCGATGTGCTATGCTTCTAAATGCAACACACGGCCTTGCTTCACAATAATGTTAGCAGACAAGATACAAAGATTGCAAAAGAACACAATCGATGTGAAACGCATGAAGACTGAAGGACAGAAACGTGCCATATTCGTACAGAAGTTGTGCTACCGCGGTACTAACACCATCTCAAGGATTCGTCGGACTGTGCTCTACTTATAGTAGGAGCATTTGAGCGTTGTTATGCCAGTCTTCTTCCGAACTTAAGCGATTGCACCATGGTGTGCAATGTGACTCAGTGCGCAGACAGAGCTGGAACGAGAGAACGAGAGAGGAGGGGGGGTGGCGAGCGGAAGTGACAGTGCACGGGAAACACTAACTACCAACCCTAGCCCTCCCACAGACCTAGAACAGCCTGACTCACAGATTGCCTGGAGGCTGCTCAGCAGTCTACAGCACATCATTCTCCTCCAGCTAAAGGATGACGGTCAACACCGGCTGGCCGTCAGCCGCACTTAAACCAAAAACAGGTAAGCACCTTTTTATTTACTTTCCGTAATGGCGCACCAAACTTGAAAGATAAACTACATGAACGATTTTCAATGGCGCACCAAATTAAACAAACTTCAACGGCAACAAGATGAACTAATAACAGATAGACAGAGTACAAAAAAAAGATGGAACACACACTAAGAACATCAACCGGGTACATTACCGTCTGGATAACCAAACTATATTTTCACTCACTGGATAAGAATAAACAACAGGTGCATCGAACTAACAACGAATGTAAGTGCCTCTCACTTTGCACCGTCCTCGGCCACACTGGCCTCAAATCTCCCTACAGGAGCCTGCCAACGCCTCCTAGTTCTTCAGCTGCTGCCATGCGTACCATCGCCTCCGGGTACCAGGACTCGTCTACTAGCTCCACGATGGCCTGTCCGTAACGGGCCATCAACTGGTGCGGGGTCCGGGCTGGTCCGTTCAACAACTGCTCCGCTCGTGCCGCTCCCTCGTGAGCCATTTCTCTCCGTGTTGTTCTCTCCTCGGCGGTGAAGGCCCGCTGCACCGCAGCCGGCCACCCTTCATCACTCTGGCCCCTGGCAGCACGCGCTAGTGACTGAGCCACAAATTGAATGGCGGCTTCCCGGTCGGCTGCTCGGCCCTGCCACTGTGCTCGCCTCTGTCGGCGCCGCTGGGCACCGCCCCTTCGGCGTCTGGGTCTGGCCACGGCAGCGTCCAACTTATCCGGACTATCTCCTGAAGAGGAACTCTGTGGCAGAGGAGGCTCGTGCATAGGAGGCGCAGCTGGCCCCTCCGGCTCTCCCTCGTGCTCGCTAGAGTCCTCGTCCAACATACCTTCATCCTCCGAGGGCATGTCAAACTGTAATTGGGCCCAGATATCTTCGTGCCGATCTACTTGGGCATCCATGGACCCACTGCTACTACTGCTGACTGCCGGCCTACGAGCCTGCACGGCCGCCTCAGCAGTGTCCGGTACGGCCTGCACGGCTATGTGCAGTCGCTTTTTATTGCTTGGCCCATAGGGTGCTGCAACAGGGCGCTTTACTGCCTGCTGTAAACGGGGAAGCGAGGGCATGAAGTGTTTATGCCAATTCGGCGAGCGCTGACCCAATGGAAAAGGCGCACTATTGCCAAATTGACGTTTTAAGAGCTCCACCCGTTTTATTACCTCTGTAGGCTCATTAACTCTCCGCACCACTCCCAGTAGCCGTGGGCGCGTGGGCACCCGCCCCTCGGGATCGGCGTTCTCTTTGTTGCTCATCTTCTCTTTTCTTTAGATTCTGTTCCTTTTTATTTCTTCAAAGAGACTTCTGCGCCCTGATTCGGAGGATAGGAATTACTGGAACATTTTAGGTAGGCCGTACATTGCTCTGATAAAGTAGGATTTCCTACTAGGATCAACCTGCAACCTTTCCGGCTCTCGCCTAACTCTCTGCGGCCTTTGCTGCGGCTCCTGATCCCTAGCGTCTCCTATCTGAGCAGCCTCACCTAAATTTTCGGCCCTAACACTTTCTGCAACCTCCCCGTGCACAGAGGATGGGATAGGGGACAGGGTTGGAGAGGGCAACGGACTGTCCGACGGCAGGACAACCACATCACCATACGCCTCCCCCGCCTCTTCTCCGTTGCAGATCTCTGGACCGGCCGGTTCGTGGAGATTCGACCTGGAGACAGCTCGTGATCGCAGGTGCCACCTACGAGCGCTCCACAGGCCGATCTCTCCTTCGTCGTCGTCGTCGTCGTCGCTGCTGTCGGCTGGCTCGCCGGTCGCGTCAGCCGTCGGAGGGCTACCCTTGGGTGGCCTTCCGAGCTTCCGCCGTCCCGGGCTCGCCTCCTCCGTCCTGTCGCACATCGAGGCCGGTACCGGGAGCAGGTTGCGCCGATGGACTATCAGCACCTGCTTCCTGGCCTTCTTGGTGCTGCCGTGTCGCCGGATCTTGTAAACTGTCTCGCCCTTACACTCGAGCACTACGTAGACCGATTGTCTAGGCCGATGGAATTTGCTGATCTCGCCGGATTCGATCACCGGGTTGTTGAGCAGGACCAGCTGGCCTGGGCGGAGTGGTCTCGCCTGCGGTCTTTCTTGATAGTGTTCTTCTCGCAGCACCTGGTAACTCTCGAGCTTGTCCCGGGCACAATTGACCGCCTGGTCTATGCGCTCCTGGAAATGTCGGAGATAATCTGGCAGGTCTGCGTACTCGGCCAGTGCTGTCAACGTGTTGTCGACGGGCAGCCGGTACTCCCGTCCGAAGACCAGGAAGTACGGCGTGTACCCGGTCACAGGGTGGACACTGGTGCGCAACGCGATTAAGCACGCGGGCAGCATCAGGTCCCAATCCCTGTGATCCCTTTCCAACAAGCACGTGAGCACCGACTTAATCTGGCGATTCAGATTTTCGACCTGGCCATTGCTGGCCGGGTTATAGGGACACGTGTGCGTATGACGGATGCCATACAGCTTACAAAAGTCCTCAAACTCTGCACTCATAAAGTTCGTCCCCTGGTCCGTGTGCAACCAGGCTGGTGCACCGTATTCGGGAATGAACCTATCCAGCAGTAGTTTGATCACGGTTTTAGTCTTCTGGTTTCGCATCGGATAGGCAAACGGGTACTTCGATGTTGCATCACACAGGGTGAGGATGTACCGATGTCCTCGGGCGCTTGGTTGTGACAAAGGCCCGATTACGTCGGCGTGCACCCTTCCCAAAACCTCACACACTGGATAGCTCTGCGGTGGGACTACCTCCTTCCGCCTTGACTTGCTCTCCAGGCATGTCCTGCAACGTGCCACGTACCCCGTCGCCTCCGACCAGATACCGGGTCTCCAGAACCTGTCTCTAACTCTCTGCACTGTCTTGGACTGGCCGAGATGACCCGCCAGGGGTGAGTCATGCAAGGCCTCAAAGACACGCGAGTCTAACGCTTTCGGTAGCACTGGTCGCGGCGGCCGGTTGTCATCAAAGTCTATGACGAGCAACCCGTCGCGCACCTCCAGCTCCTCAAACGCACCCAGGTCTCTGACCTCCTTCGCCATCTGGAGTCGCTGATCGAACCTGGGCTTGTCCCTTCCTGACCGCTTCAGTTCCGTCAGGTATCGGATTGCCGGGTCTTGGTGCTGAGCTTCTAGCAACTCGACCTGGCTAACCGGTACCTTCAGGAACTCTGTCACCACTGCTCTTACCGGAGGCAGCTCTCCACTGTCCTTGTCCTCCCTGTCCTTGGACCCAGGAGCCCTGGCAGCAGGGGGTGTCCTTGACAGGCGAGACTGGTCGCAACGAGTCTGACAGCTCCCCTCCACCTCTGCTCCCTGTCCCACGGAGGGACCAGCAGTCGGCAGGCAGGACTGGCTGCAACGAGCTAACTGCTGATCCTCCTGACCCGAGGACCTTGACACAGCGCGATCAGTCGCTCGCAGGCAGGACTGGCTGCAACGAGCCAGCGACTTCTCCCCTGTTTCTGAGAACTCCTCGACAGTAGGATTCGGCGTCTGCAGGCAGGACTGGCTGCAACGAGCGGACACCTCCTCCTCTGTCTCCGGACACACCAGAGGCTCTGGATCCGGCGCCTGCAGGCAGGACTGGCTGCAACGAGCGGGCACCTTCTCCTTCACCTCTGAGCCTTCCGCCACCACCTGAGTTTGCACCTGTGCCTTGGCATCCCAGCCCCGCACCCAGTGCTCCTCCCTTGTGGCTCCCTGGCTCCAGCTACTTTCCGTAGCTACCGTCTGCACGGCGGCATCCACAGTCTGCAGGCAGAACTGGCTGCTACGAGCTGACTGCGGAGCCCCGTAGACAGGTGCTTCTCGCCTCAAAAGCTGGCCTGCGGTTGTGTCTTCCTGACACCCTTGCAGCACCGCCTTGTCTTGGCGCACCTCGACAGGCTCCAGGACCGGCTCTTCCACCAGTCCTTCAGACACAGCTGCTCCACTTCCTGATCGGCCGTCCATGACCTCCTGAGCCTTGGGTTTCACAGCTCGCAGTGGTTCTGCGGCTCCTGTGATTTCACCCTGTTCATTGCCCCTTTCCTGTCCCTCCTCCAGCTGACTCGAAAATTGGCGGGTGCAAGCACTCGCACCGAACTGGTTGTGGGGCGTTAATACCCCAAAGGAACAATTGACCGGATTATCCGGCTTCCTCGACATCGAGTCAGCATTTTGGTGAGACTTTCCAGGACGATGAACGATGGTGAAATCAAACTCACTCATTCTCTCAACCCAACGGCCCAAGATGCCTGTCGCCTCAGTCTGATGCATGAGCCACAGCAGGGCCTTGTGGTCAGACCGGACGACAAACTTCTTGCCAACCAGGAAGTACCGGAAATGCCGCATCGCATCTACGACTGCCAGCAATTCTTTGCGAGTCGTAGTGTAGCGGGTCTCCGGCCCTCGCAGCTTCCGGCTGTAGTAGCCAACAGGCCTTTCTACTCCATCAGACTGCAGCTGATTCAGACAAGCCCCTATGCGGTCATCAGAGGCATCTGTGTCCAGGATGAAAGTTACTTTCGGGTCAGAGGTGTACTCCGGGTACGCCAGTACCTCCGTAGAGCACAACGCATCCTTCAATCCCTGAAAGGCCCTCTCATGCTCTGTCTTCCACAGACCCTTCAAGCTGGTAACGTCCCGCTTAGTGAGCTCGTGCAATGGTGCTGCAATCCCTGAGTAATTGCGGACGAACTTCTTGTAGTACTGCGCCAACCCCAAGAAGCTGCGCAATTCCTTGGCGCTTCGAGGTGTCGGCCAGCCTCTGAGCTCGGCGATCTTATCCTCGTTCGTCAGGATGCCTTCTGGTGTCACCACGTGGCCTAAATAGTGCAACTCCCTCTTGAATAGGTGGCACTTCTTCGGCTTCAGCTTGAACTGGGCTTCACGGATTCGAGTCAGCATCATCCTCAGATGCTCCAAATGATCGTCAAAGGTAGGCGAGTGGACGAGTATATCATCGATATACCCCAACGCTACCTTTGGCGTCAGCCCCTCCAGCAGCTTGTTGATACAGCGCTGAAAAGACCCTGCCGAATCCGTCATGCCCATCGGCAACACAGTAAACTCAAACTGACCTCTGTGGTGAACCGAGAACGCGGTCAGGTGTCTATCCTGCTCTCTCAGCGGGATCTGCCAGAAACCCTGTGCAAGATCGAGGGCGGAATAGTACTGCGCCCCTCTCAAATGCTCAAAGGTCTGCTGTATGTCTGGCAGCGGATAGACGTGCTTCAGGCAGCGGCTATTCAACTCGCGATAGTCTAGGACAATCCTGATAGTCTTGTCTTTCTTCGGGACAATCAGAAGAGGCGTGTTATAGCTGGAGAATGTCGGCTTGATGATGCCTTTCGCCAACATCTCATCCAGCATCTTGTCCAACTGTTCCATCAAGTGAGGCGGGATCCTCCTCGGTGGAATGCGAACTGGAGTGGGATCTGTCACAATGATCTCATGAGTGACTAAGTCAGTGACACCATGGTCCAGGGGATGCATTGCGAATGCCTCGCGGCACTCTCTCAACATCTCCTTAACCCGATGCCTCTGCTCCTCGGTCAACCTCTCACAAATCTCCACCTCCTCTAGCCATGCTTCATCGCTCTCCAGCCCTTCTGCCTGAACCTGCCTGACCGGCGTCTCCTCTAGCTCTGGTAGATATTCCAGTTCGTCTGCCTTCAATGGCCTCGCTAGCCCTACAAGTCCATTGCGCCGAATGACCGCCGGGAAGCAAGAGGTGTTGACGACTTCAACACACCCTGTCCCGTCAGCCATCGTCAGCAATGTCGGGGCCATCTCGACCTGAGACGCCCCTGGCTTCAGTCCTGACCTCAAGGACTCAACAAGCAGCGGCGTGCCGTGACAGTCAGTCCGGCCACCCGCTAGCTTCACCGCTACGAGCATCGAAGAGCGCGCTGGCACAGTGGTCTGCTCGAGTGAGTAAACCCGACTGGCCCTCGCCTCTCGCCTCGTGAACCTCAGCGGCACTCTGGTTCCTGACTTCATGGTCAGCATCCCCTTCGGAAAGTCAATCTTCTGGGTGTGCTGGCGCATGAAATCAATTCCTAGGATGTTCTCGTGCTCGCCCTTCGTCACGCAGAACTCGACGTCTACAGCGTAGTCGCCGAGCCTGACCTCAAAGGCGACTCGCCCTAAAACCGGCAATCGAGAACCATCAAAGTTGCACAGGGCACTCTCTCCTGTCAGCACAGCGTGCGGCACTACATGCCGCAGAGATGCCCACGTCTCACTTCCAATCAGACAGCGCCTGCTCCCTGAGTCTAGGAGAAAAGGCACCGTCTTCTTGGAAACCATCGCCGTCACATAGGGGTCAGCGTTGGAGGCATACCAACGCTCGAGGAAGCTGGTGCTAGGAGAGCCCCTACCCTCTCCTCCAGCTGACTCCTCAGTCTCCCTCAGGCCCGTCCAGGAACTGGACTGCGAGGGGCACTGCCGTCCGTGCTCCTCGCCGTCCCGTTTCCCGACGTCTGAGTGCCTTGGGCCTGCAGCTCGGACTGCTGCCTGGGCTCTTGCCGTTGCTCTCTCGGGTACCCCTGAGCGTGGTGCTCATAACGCGGCTTGGGTGGCCTCGTCGGGCAATCACGCCTCAGGTGTCCGAACTTCCCGCAACCAAAGCATGCCCCTCTTGGCGGCGCCGGTCCTTCCTGCTGCACGGCTCCTTGTGGTCGGCTGAGCGCCTGGACCAGCATCTCTTGCACCTTCTGCTGATGCTGCAGCTGCTGACCCTGGACCTCGACCATCTTGGTCATCAGCGATTCGAGTCCCTTCAGCGCAGCGGTAACACCTTGCGGTGGCGGCCGCGCATTCAGTTCCTCATCCTCGCCGTGCACCATCCGAGCCGGCCCATCCTTCGCCCTCTGGACTGCCTCGTCGACCACCTCTAGGCGCTTTAACTCTCGCCTAGCTTCCAGGAGTGTTCTAGGGCGAGTCCGCAGCAGGTGCTTGCGGTTCTCAACCGAAGTCCGAACTCCCTTAATAAACTGGTCGACCAACTCATAGTCCAGGTCTCTCTGGCGAAGGTTGGTGTAGGCCTGCTCACCGAGTCCTTGCAACGCATCAGCATAGTCATCAAGCGTTTCCGCTTTCTTCTGATAGCGATTGCGGAACTCGTCTCGGTACTCCTCAGGGCTACTCAGCGGCGCGAATCGCTCCACAATACGCTCCTTGAACTGGGCATACGTGAGCTCTTCGGGCAGCTTCATCCTGAGGACGGCATTCAGGCACTGTACATCGAGGTGGTCGAGTAGAAGGGCCTTGCGTGTCTCCGAACTGTGAATCGCAGCCCGGGCGCAATACGCTTCAAACGCGTCCACCCACAGATGCACGTCCTGACCCCGAGAAAACTTGGCAATTTTCGCCGTCCTACCTTGTTGTTGTTCCACCTGCTTCTCCATCAGGTTGAGCATCCGGTACACCAGGTCAGCCGTCGCCCTGTCGTCCAGCCTCGGTCGTCGTCGCCTTGCTGCCGCTGCCACTGCGCCCCGGTCGTCGTCCTCGCCGCCGGACTGATCGTCGTCGCCGAAGTCGCTCTCGCCGTCCTCGCCGTCGCCGACACAGCCGTTGCCGCGGCCGTTCCACCGACTCCTGCCAGCAGCTTCCTGCAGCGCACAGCCAACGCGAGACTCCAAGCTCCGGGCTACCTGCTGCCTCTCCTCCCTCTCAGAATCCAATTCCTCTTGGGACATGGCGTTCGTTTCCGCAGTGAATGAGTAAAAGACTAACTCGAATCACACCGCTTTGCCACCAATGTTGTACCTGTGGTAGCGTGGCACACACAATTGGTAAAAATAACCAAGACAGGAACTAGATTTCGAGAGAGAGAGTTTATACCGGCCTCAAGACTGAATGCCTCGTAGCAGTGGAGCAACCCGGTAGTCAGGCTAGATTACCTAATTTCCTCGGTCGCTATTTAGGCTCTAGCAGTAATTCCTGCTACTTTGGTTCCCTGCTCTGAAGCCTGGCGATGTGCTATGCTTCTAAATGCAACACACAGCCTTGCTTCACAATAATGTTAGCAGACAAGATACAAAGATTGCAAAAGAACACAATCGATGTGAAACGCATGAAGACTGAAGGACAGAAACGTGCCATATTCGTACAGAAGTTGTGCTACCGCGGTACTAACACCATCTCAAGGATTCGTCGGACTGTGCTCTACTTATAGTAGGAGCATTTGAGCGTTGTTATGCCAGTCTTCTTCCGAACTTAAGCGATTGCACCATGGTGTGCAATGTGACTCAGTGCGCAGACAGAGCTGGAACGAGAGAACGAGAGAGGAGGGGGGGTGGCGAGCGGAAGTGACAGTGCACGGGAAACACTAACTACCAACCCTAGCCCTCCCACAGACCTAGAACAGCCTGACTCACAGATTGCCTGGAGGCTGCTCAGCAGTCTACAGCACATCACATACAAAAATAATTATTTAAATTTGGCATTACGCACCATTGGACATAAGAATATCCGAAACTGCATGGCTTCTCCAGTCAATAATTCCTGGCGCATCTTGCCGACGTAGACGCTTGATAAATTTTTTGGATCTGTTGTACTTCGGTAGTCATTTGGCAGTAACACAGCACTATTATCAGATGTGAGCCAATTTTTAGAAACAACCATAAATCCATCAGGAAAGCTTACCAGGCAGTTCTTTCTCATAATTTAATTTTGCTTTTGAGCTGCAAGAAAGGGATGATGCATAAATTGAAATTCAATAACATTTATACAATGTGACGATTCTTGAAATAACCAAGTCCGGCGATGATAACTCAGCGATTCCAAGTTAGTTCACAGAGAGTAGAATTCTGTGTAGTGGTAGCACTTAATCTTTATTTGCGAACACTGAGGCGCACAACAAGCAGTGGATTAATATAAGTCAGGTGCAGGAGCTCAAAAGTACAAAGGGTGATGACACGCAAAGGTAATGATAATGAGAGCGGCGCGACGGCGAATTGAGAGAATGGCAGCGAGGTGTGGCGGACAGAAACTAGTGGCACTAGACAGTGTTAAACAGGAACAGGAGCACCAGGTAGGCTAGGACAAGGAGGACTGGTGGCGAGAGGGGGGAGGAAAGGTAAGGTAAGAGTGGACGCGAGCGGGCCTAAAGCCCTTAGTTAAATTAACTAGACAGACTGTAAAACAGGGCGATCGATAACTCTCGGAAACAGTCCCAGCCAATGAGCGTGCAAGCCCACTGGACAGGGTAGAATAGCTTGAGACATTAGTAGAAAATAAGCTAGGGCAACGCGGTGTGCATCCACGTCTACTTACAGTAGCGCGCACAGAATAATAATTAATTATATGAACTGGATAAATTGAAGGCAGCAAAAAGACATTATTTAACGGCCCAAGTTATTACATATTTAGGAATTCGTAAGTTACAATTCACAGTGACAGTGACAACGTCACAACAAATTCTCTACACAAAAACATCAGTTTTTGGTATTACCAGTACTCATTTATCAACAGATACATGATACTTACTAGTTTGTAGATTTAACCAACTAGAAGCAATTAACTGTGTGATGCAGGGGAGGAATGAGGACAAGTGGTGCTAAGTATAGAAAAAATTGACGGGCTAAAGTTGCTTTCCATAAACTAAGATGCTGCAATGGAGCAGGACGGCGAGAAAAATCAGTTGGTAAATATACACCAGCGTGAAGGAGATAGGCATTGATCTTGCACTGGAGAGTCTGATTAACGATATGGCAAAGGACCTTATTTCAAGATTTTTAGTGCTATGAAGCCAACACCACGAAACAATAAATGCATTGGATCCGCAGGAAATCCAGCAATCATATCAATATCCAAGTCTTCAAATGGTGAATGCATGGTGATGTAATTCTTGAGCCGGTTCTCGGTATGATTTGTCTGTTCTTAACTCTGCATCAGTCTCCAAAAAGACAACTGTATTGCCTTTGTTGATTGTTTTCACATAATCAGTTGTTCCTTTTTGGCAACATCGATCACATCCAAAGAATCCAGTATAGCCTTTTATACATTTGATAAAATAATGGGCTGGAGTATCACAAATCACATATTCTAGACTGACATTGAAGTGAGTTCCGCATACACTTAAACCATTCTGCAAAGATCTGCAAAGACCATTCTGCATCTCATCAATAAATAGAGCTAGGAACTCTTTTGCAGATGATGGTTTAGCAGGTCCATAATATAAGCCAACAATAAATGTAGGTGATGGAATTCCTCTTATATTAGCAACCATTGTCCAAAATCCCTTTGTAGTACTATTAAAGATAGGTAATCCATCAATACAAAGTAATAAGTGGATCTCATTAGAGTGGGGCAAGTTGTTGATAGCATTTAATGACTGAAGGATAAACTTAATACCTGAAGAAATTCCAAAGTGATAGTACTTTCCAGGTGGAACATCAATTAGTTCAGCAGCTTTAGGAGAATCTAGAAAAGTTCTTGGGTCTTTTGGGAGTGTAAGTTGACTTGGCCTTAATAAATCCAATAAATCTTTCACAATATGTTATTATAATAATTATAATTATAATTATAATTCTAATAATAATAACAATAATAATAATATGCTTTAGGTTATGATTAATACACAATGACTTCAAGGCCTCAGCAAACTTCTCTACATGACCCTCTGCATTGTCATTTTCTTCAAAGAAACTATTGTCATCACTGGAAGTATCACTAGAAAATACGTCATCTTCTTCAATGTTAAAAAAATCATGGAACTTCACAATTCTCAGGTTCATTAGCTTTATTTGATGTCACAATTCATTGGTTGATATTGAACAATTGAACTTTTATTTTCATCCTTATAAACAACTTGGGATACTTCATCTTGGATAGTATCATCTTCCCTTGATGAGCTTATCAGAGTAGAACTCAATTTCATCAATTCATTTGCTAACTTGTTATACTTCTTAGATGCCATACTATTTTGGTATTAGTATTTTCACTTAAAAGGGAAAATTATAGACAGAACTTTTTAATAAAGTAAAAAATAAAAAAATTATAGCCATAGGCAATATTAATTCAATTCTTGTTATTACATTCCATTTTGGAAAGCAATTCCAAAATGATAGTATTTGCCAGGAGTAAGATTAATTATCTCAATTGTGCCTTAAGACCCAAGAAATGTACGAGGATCAATTGGAAGTTCTGGATAGCTTGGTTTTAGTAGTTTAAGAAGATCTTTGATTGCCATGTGAAAATTTATGATCAATACAGACCTGCTTAAATTTCTCACTGAAACCTTCATTATCAGACTCTTGGTCTATAAAACTACCAAATCTTTCATCACCACTGCTATTAACATTATTATTACTAATAACAGCTCCAACTTCTTCTTCCAAAGTGTCGGGCTATGTCAATTGTTAGTGCAGTCACTGTCGTTGTTGTAATAGTTCAGTTCATTTAAGTGCGCGCGCGCCACCCCCGCCGCTGTTATTTACTTTGATGTGTCTTATACAACCACCCATCCTCCACCCTATTGTTATCTCGTGTGATTGCTGAATCATGCCTGTCTGGCACAATATATATTGATCGAAGGTGCACGGCTAGAGTTTGCGCTTGTGACTGTCCTGCAACCTGCTCAATGCGTTTGCTTCTGTTCTTCAATTAACCCACGACTTCACAGTGGCGACGAAGATGGCTGCGACTATTCCTACACTCTCTGCAAACTCTGATGTTGAGGTTTACATCGAGAGGCTAGATCAGTACCTGGTCTACAAGGAAGTTAAAGACGAAGCGAAGGTTGCAACCCTGATCACAGTCATTGGAGAAGAGGCATACAAGCTGCTCCGCAACCTGTGCCTGCCAGACGCAGTGTCCTCCAAGCCCTACGAAACGTTGACACAGCTGCTGAAGGATCACTACGCTCCAAAAACATCAATGCTCTCGGCCAGATTTCGTTTTCAGCAGCGCATCCAGAGACCCGGCGAGAGCTTCACCGACTTCGTTGCCGGTCTCAAAGCAGCTTCTGAGCACTGCAAGTTCGGCATTACTCTGACCGAGAGGCTACGCGACCAGCTCATCTTCGGCATACGCAGTGACGCCCACCGAGCGAAGCTTCTGGAAGTCGAGGATCCGACTTTTGATGCCCTGACTAAGAAGATTGAAACGCTGGAGACGGCAGAGATGTCCTCATCCGAGATGACACACAGGGCCGAGCCAGTGGCCCACCTGCGCCCGCACAGGAACCCGTCTGGAGCCAAGGGAGTCAAGGACGTCAGCAGGCAAGCTCCTCGCCGGTCAGCTGCCAGCTTCGCTGACCCAGCTCGGGCAGCGCAGTCGTGCTCGGCCGCAAGTGCGTGTGCAAGCTGCGGCGGCGCCCATAGTCGGCAGCAGTGCAAGCTGCGCGAGGCCAAATGCCACGGCTGCGGTAAGGTCGGCCACATCCGGAAGGTGTGCAAGTCATCCAGGCTGCACAAAGTAGATCCCGAGCCGGCTGAGGCGCAGGAGCCCCTTTTCAGCCTTAGGCAAGGCGGATCAAGCAAGGGACTGGTAGTCAAGTTGCTTGTTCAGGGCAGCCCATGCTGTTTCGAGGTGGACACCGGGTCCGCCCTCACTGTCATACCCAAGAACCTGCAAGAGGAGGTCCTGCCGGACTTGCGCTTGTCGCCGACCTCCACGGTGCTGCGTACCTACACTGGAGAAAGCTTTCGGCCAGTCGGGCAGGCGGAGGTCACCGTCCAGCACAACAGCCAGGACCTGCGGCTGCCACTGCTGGTCGTCGAACAAGGCGACGTCGCGTTGCTCGGCCGAGACTGGCTGGCGAAGCTGAAACTTGACTGGCCGAGGATCTTCGGGCAAGTCAACTCGGTGACTGGCGAGGCGGATGGTCTGATCGCGCAGTTTCCCGAGGTCTTCCAAGGCGGCCTGGGCACCTATCGGCACGGCGAGGTGAAGCTGCACATGCCTGCGGAGGCTAAGCCACGCTTTTTCAAGGCCAGGCCGGTCCCCTACGCGCTCCGAGAACGCGTTGACGACGAGCTTCGGCGGATGGAGGCGGACGGCATCATCACATCAGTCAAGTACTCAGACTGGGCGGCGCCCATCGTGCCCGTGGTTAAGAAGAACGGTGCAGTGCGGATCTGCGGAGACTATAAGCTGACCTACAATGCGGAGGCTACGCCAGAGCTGTACCCGCTGCCGCGCATCGAAGACTTGTTCGCTAAGTTGGGCGGCGGCTGCAAGTGGTCCAAGCTGGACATGTCGAACGCCTTTCTGCAGCTGCCCCTATCTAAGGACAGTAAGATTTTCTTGACCATCAATACGCAGCGAGGTCTGTTCCAGCTGAACCGCATGCCATTTGGCATCAACTGCGCCAGCGCCGTGTTCCAGCGCACGCTCGACTCTCTGCTCGGTGACCTGGAGTCGGTGCAAGTCTTCGTTGACGATATCCTGGTGACAGGCAGAACTCTGCAGCATCATCGCGAGAATCTCACCAAGGTCCTTCAACGCCTCCAGGAGGCGGGTCTACGGTTAAACAAGGACAAGTGCGAGTTCTTCCGCGACTCGGTCGATTACCTGGGCCATCGGATCGACAGCCAAGGTCTGCGGCCGCTGGCGGAGAAGGTGACGGCAGTGCAGGACGCGCCGGCGCCCACTGATTGCAGTCAGCTTCGAGCCTATCTCGGCATGCTAACTCACTACGGTAAGTTTCTGCCTCATCTGTCTACCGTGGTCGCTCCGCTCAACCAGTTGCTGACTAAGAACGCCCGCTGGTGCTGGGGAGAGCCCCAGCAGCTGGCCTTCCAGAGGTCCAAGCGCCTACTGCTCGAGTCTCCGGTGCTTGTTCACTACGACTCGAAGCTGCCGCTGCGATTAGAGTGCGACGCCAGCCCCTACGGACTCGGCGTGGTGCTGACACATCGAATGGACGGCCAGGACCGAGCGATCGCCTTCGCTAGCCGCAGCCTGACTACGGCTCAGAAGGGCTACTCGCAGCTGGACAAAGAGGCCCTTGCGATCATGTTCGGCCTCCAGCGTTTCAATCAGTTCCTGCAAGGCCGCAAATTTGTCATCGTGACCGACCACAAGCCGCTCCTGGGACTTCTAGGCGAGCACAAAGGCATCCCTGAGCACGCGGCTGCCCGCATGCAGCGCTGGGCGATCCGCTTGGCTGGTTATGACTACGCGCTTGAGTTCCGGCCCACCAGCAAACACGCAAACTGCGATTCACTGTCCCGGCTGCCGCTGCCGAGACAGTTCGAGGAGGAGCCGGCCGTAAACGCCCTGCTGCTCGACGAGGAGACCGGGTCTGCTATCACGGCTCAGGCGGTGGCACGGCACACGCGTTCGGATGCTACCCTCGGCCGGGTGCTTCGCTGCCTGCAGACTGGCGCCCCGATGGCGTCGTCGGACCTGACGGACTTCGCGAGGCGGCAAGACGAGCTGAGCGTCGAGCAGGGCTGCGTGCTGTGGGGTGCCCGAGTAGTGGTACCGACGGCCCTGCGGCAAGGCGTGCTGGATGAGCTTCACCAGGCGCACCCTGGCATCAACCGCATGCGAGCGCTGGCCCGCAGCTACGTCTGGTGGCCCGGTCTGGACAGGCAGCTCGAGACGACCGTCAAGGCCTGCCGGACCTGCATGCTGAACCAGGCCGATCCGCCCAAGGCGCCGGTGCAGCCGTGGCCGTTCCCAGCCGAACCGTGGGCAAGGCTGCACATTGACTTCGCCGGGCCCGTCAACGGCCGCACCTACCTGGTCATTGTGGACGCCTTCAGTAAGTGGCCGGAGGTTCTGCAGGTGCACAGTGTGACGGCGGCGGCGACCATTGAGCGTCTTCGTGAGGTGTTCGCGAGACTTGGCATTCCGCGCGTGCTGGTCTCTGACAACGGCACGCAGTTTACCTCGGGGGAGTTCAGCGAGTTCACCAGGCGCAACGGCATTCGTCACGTCTTCTCGGCGCCCTTCCACCCGGCCACAAACGGCCAGGCGGAGAGATTCGTGCAGGTGCTCAAGCGACATCTGCTCAAGAGCGGCCACTCGACAGCCGCACTGCAACAAATGCTAATTTCCTACCGCAACACGCCGCACTCAATCACCGGCGCGGCCCCCAGTCAGCTGCTCATCGGTCGCAGACTACGCAGCCGGCTGGACCTACTGATGCCATCGCTGACGAACAGCATGCAGCAGCGCCAAGAGCAGCAAGTGGAGCAGCAGCCGCGAGCACGCGAGTTCCATGCCGGCGACCCAGTGCTGCTGCGCGACTTCAGCTCGGATGCCAGGACCGGCGGCGGCCGCTGGACAGAGGGCACTGTCGTTTCCGCCGGGTCCCGCAACTGCGCCGTCGATGTTCGCGGAACTATCCACCGGCGGCACACAAACCAGCTGCTGTCGGCCGCCCTCCCACCGCCGACAACTCCCGTGACCCCGCTAGTAGTCACAGCCGAGGCACCGTCGACCTTGGCGGAGCCTGGCGGTCAGGACATCGAGGCGCCGGCAGTCGGGGCAGCCGCCGACGCCACCGACGCCGCCGACGCTAGCGATGCAACGTCCCCGACAGACACACCAGCTCGTCGCTACCCGCTACGGCAAAGGCGACCACCCGAGCGGTTGCAATCGTGATTAGGGACTCGAATGGACTATGCGGATCGACTGGGATGTTTCTAGCCTAGGGGGGAGATGTCGGGCTATGTCAATTGTTAGTGCAGTCACTGTCGTTGTTGTAATAGTTCAGTTCATTTAAGTGCGCGCGCGCCACCCCCGCCGCTGTTATTTACTTTGATGTGTCTTATACAACCACCCATCCTCCACCCTATTGTTATCTCGTGTGATTGCTGAATCATGCCTGTCTGGCACAATATATATTGATCGAAGGTGCACGGCTAGAGTTTGCGCTTGTGACTGTCCTGCAACCTGCTCAATGCGTTTGCTTCTGTTCTTCAATTAACCCACGACTTCACACAAAGCATCTTCACTAGAACTATTATTAGAATCATATTTTGCACTTAAGAAATGCTAGAATTTGAAGTTATATTTTGGTCTTGGAGTTGACAATTATTAGCAGTTGAATTTTCATTATAAATACTATCAGTAGAATCAGTTTCACTAGAAGATGAAACTAAGTGTGCACTTAATTATATTAAATGACTTGCAGCTTTTTTGTCTATTAGATGCCATGTAATTTTGAATTGTTTATTAGGAGTTAAATTAACTTATACTCGTAGCTAGGCTTGTAACATTGCAGTGTACCGTATTGTCTAAATTAGGTAATCTTCGAGAATATTCTAAGTCAAATCCTTCTATAATTTTCTCAGAATTTCTAGAAGTTCTCAAAAGTAAATGTTATATTTCTATTAATCAGCTTGCAGTTAATTATAAGACTTAGATAATACTTTATCGTCACATATTTCGTACTATAGTTATTTCCGAATATTAACTTTGTTATAATGCAATAAAACATTCTAGAATATTCCGTTGGACACTATAAATATAAGTAGCCAAGGAGTGCAATCTCCAACCTTCCTCAAGCTCTCGGTCATACGATCGACAACCAACCGAAAAGAACCACCGCCTTTGTTCTCTGATTCATTACGAAAACTTTACAACTGGTCCGGCGAGGCGACAAACATGATAAATCCCAGCGAGGAAACGACTTCACCGTCGGACAGCAATCCAACTCCTACACCGGTAGTCAGTCAGCCAAGCGCTACCACAAGCGCCGCGCCTCCGCCCATGAGCCAGCCCAGCAGCATCACCATTGCTCCTACATCGTTAGGTCAGCCTTACGTCGTCGCAGACTCTATGCCACTGCCAGTTTTCCAACCCACGTTAGCAGCTGTAAGCGTTAAGGCACCACCATTCTACCGCAATAACCCCGATGCGTGGTTTCAGACTCTCGAGTCACAATTCAAGCTGGCACGCATCACGTCGGAGGATACTCAGTACCATCATCTCGTTGCAAACCTGCCTGAGGACATCGCCTCTGTGCTCCTGACGGCCGAGACCGTAGCCAACTACGCTGCTCTGAAGACAAGCGTCTGCAATATGATGCAAAAGAGCAAGCAGGAGAAAATCAACGACCTGCTGGCTACTTCGGACCTCGGCGGAGATAAGCCGTCCATCTTTCTGCAACGACTCACGGCCAAGATGTCGCAATGCGGAATCCAGCCGTCCGCCTGCCCCGACATGGTCAAGGCAACGCTGCTGCGCTGCCTACCCAACGAATTTCGCATCGCTCTATCCGGCTTTCAGCACCAGTCGCCAGCAGAACTCGCTTCAATCGCCGACTCGATGTTCGCAGTCCAGAACACATTCGGCAAAGTCAACGCTGCTCTGCCTAGCATGGTCGCGGCCCTCCCCGCGACATCGCACGGCGACTCCAGCCAGGCTCGGAAGCCGAATCGGGGCGGCATGAAGCCCTTTAAACCGGGCCAACGTCCGGTCATATGCCGCGCGCACGTTTTCTACGGTCTCCAAGCTCGCTCCTGTCGCCGATGGTGCCAATTTCCGAAGACGCCCGGGCACTCCCCGCATGTTCTCTCGAACAACGAGACGACGCCTGCTCAATCGCGTTCTTCGTCGCCAGTGCGACACAGTCAGGCCCCGGGAAACAGGATGGCGCTGCCCACCACGCCGCAGTGAGTAGCGTCGAGCCTGGGAGTGCGGCGAGAAAAAACTTCCTGGTGGTAGACCTCACCTTCAGCAACAGGTGCCTCTCCTTTCTTGTCGACACAGGCGCTGCCGTGTCCATCATTCCGACAAAGTACCTCCACCAGGCTCTCCAAGCAACCGGGTACCGATTGACAACCGCCACCGGTGAGTCCATTCCTGTTTCCGGAGAGATTACGCTCACCATTGCCATCCGAGGTCTTCGCCGATCGTTTAAGTGGACCTTCCTCGTCGCCACCGTCATTCAGCCGATTCTCGGGTACGACTTTCTGTCTCAGTTCGGATTGCTCGTGGACTGCAAGGCCCGACAGCTGGTGGATCCTGAAACGAACCTGCACACGCAGACGCTGCCTGTCGCCAGCTTGCAGCTCGACACCTTTGCCATCTCCTTAGCGTACCCGGAGCACTGTGACGCGCGAGTCCAGCAGCTCATCGACCGTTTTAAGGACACATTCTCGTACGTCGAAGGCGGCCGCTTGCCCAAAGCCGAGGAGGTCGGGCACGACACGAAGCACCATATCATCACCTACGAGCACCCGCCAGTTCACGCCAAAGCTCGACAGCTACATCCCGAGAAGTTGGCGATCGCCAAGGACGAATTCCAGCAGCTGATCGACGCCGGATACCTTCGGCCTTCCGCCAGCAACTGGGCGTCACCACTACACATGGTCCCCAAGAAGGACAACGGCGTCCCCAACGGCAAATGGCGACCCTGTGGCGACTACCGGCAACTCAACAAGCTCACCAAGCCGGACAACTATCCGATTCCGCACATTCAGTGCTTCACAAGAAGTCTTCACGGCGCGAGGGTCTTCTCGAAACTGGACCTCGTACGAGCGTACCACCAGATTCCGATCGCCGAGGAGGACATCCCGAAGACCGCCATCATTACACCGTTTGGTCTCTACGAATGGACCCGGATGCCATTCGGCCTGAGGAACGCAGCACAAACATTCCAGCGTTTCATTGACAGCGTTCTGCGCGGACTTCCGTTCGCGGTCGCCTACATCGACGACCTGCTGGTTGCCTCCCCCAGCGAGGAGGAACACCTGCAGCACATGGAAGCAGTCCTGCAACGTCTGGCCCAGCACGGACTCAAAGCGCAGCTCAACAAGTGCGCCTTCATGCAGCGCGAGGTGACTTTCCTGGGACATCAGGTATCAGCCGAGGGCATACGGCCTCTCGCATCCAAGGTCGACACCATCCGCCAGTGGCCGGCTCCCAAGGACCCCCACGCCCTGCGTCGATTCCTCGGCGTCATCGGGTTCTACCGACGCTTTGTCCCGCAGTTCGCCGAAATCGCAACACCTCTGCAGGATCTCGTCACTACAACACTGCAGTCTCCGAGATCCTACAGATGGGACCCGGCTCATCAACAGGCCTTTGACAAGCTCAAGGCAACCTTAGCGGAGAGACTTCTGCTGCAGCACCCGGACCCCAAGTGCGACTCATACAGTCTCGTCACTGATGCTTCGTCCAGCAGCGTCGGCGCAGCTCTGCATCAATCGACCGACGCTACCACGACGCCCATTGGCTTGTTCAGCAAGAAACTGTCGGCAGCACAACAGAAGTACTCAGCTTTCGACAGGGAACTTCTCGCAGTGTACCTCGCTGTTCTGCACTTCCGGAGCCTGATCGAGGGTCGCAAGGTAACAGTCTTCACGGATCACAAACCCCTCGCCCAGGCGTTCCGCAGCAGCAACACCGGCACCTCCGACCGGAATCAACGGTACCTGAGCGTCATCGCCGAGTACGTCGTGGATATCACCTATATCCGCGGCTCCGACAACATCATAGCTGATGCGCTATCCCGGCTTGACGAGGGCACCACCCCGGTCAACAGCGTCCTACCGACAACACCCATCGACATCCCGGCCATCGCCGAATGTCAGGCAAAGGAGCAGCTGCAGCCATCCGAGGGCTGCCGACCCTTCCCGGTGAACGGACAGCGGACGATTCTTTGTGAGACCTCCTCGAGCTACCCGCGCCCGGTCATACCGGAGTCGATGCGACGAGCGACGCTGCAACACTTTCATGACATCGGACACTTCGGTTTCCGCAAGACAGCTCGCCTCATCACGTCGCGCTACTTCTGGCCCAACATGCGCGCGGATATCAAAGACTACTGCCGAGCCTGCCAGACCTGCCAGCGCAACAAGGTCAGCCGCCACACCATATCCGGCACCTCAGCGTTCGATCTGCCTTCAAACCGGTTTGAGACCGTCCACATCGACATTGTCGGCCCGTTGCCAGTTCCCGAGCGAAAGCACGACGTCTCATGCGGCCTAACTCCACGGTACCTGCTCACCATGATAGACCGAGGCACGAGCTGGATCGAAGCAACGCCGATCGAGTCCATCACGGCTCAGAGTGTCGCGTCCGCTTTCCTAGCATCCTGGATCTCGCGATTCGGCGTACCCCTCTACGTCGTCACCGACCGCGGCGCGCAGTTCGAAGCGGACCTCTTTAACATCCTGGCTACCAGCGTCGGCTTCTACCGGCTTCGGACGACAGCGTACCATCCGCAGACCAACGGGAAGATCGAGCGAGCTCACCGGACGCTCAAGCACATCCTGAAGGCTCATGGACAGGAGTGGCTCGACAACCTGCCCCTCGCACTACTCGCCATGCACATCAACCCGGACGAGGATGGAGTCAGCCCTTTCACGCGTCTCACAGGAGAGCATCCGATGCTGCCGAGAGTCCTGGCCACCGAGGACGTCGACCCCAATGATCTACGGCTTCGAATGGACGATATCACCGACGACGGCGCGCGACCTTCGCCTTCGACGGCCAAGCGATACATCCCAGCAGACCTCTGGACGGCGGAAAAGGTCTGGGTGCGAGTGGATCGCGTCCGCAAACCCTTGGAAGCACCCTACCAGGGGCCCTACCCGGTCATACGTCGGACGGCAAAGTTCTTCATTCTGGAGCTCCACCCAGGTCAGCAGGAGGCAGTGTCAATCGACCGCCTGAAGCCGCTCCGTACCGCCGCTGCCACACCTCGTCCAAAGCCACCCGACCAAGCTCAACCGTCCAAGGATCGGGCGCAGAGCGACATCGCATTGCCACCACGGACGACTCCGGTGGCGGCGAGAGCACCAAGGACTACCAGGAGTGGCCGGCACGTGCGCTTCAAAAACAACAATGATTACCTATATTTTTAATGTCGAATATTTAATTTTTTTCATAACTCTACCCTATCATACGGTACGTTAAGCCCCGCCAACGCATTATTTTAGGAGACTCCGTCTCCCGCAGGGGGGACTATTGTAACATTGCAGTGTACCGTATTGTCTAAATTAGGTAATCTTCGAGAATATTCTAAGTCAAATCCTTCTATAATTTTCTCAGAATTTCTAGAAGTTCTCAAAAGTAAATGTTATATTTCTATTAATCAGCTTGCAGTTAATTATAAGACTTAGATAATACTTTATCGTCACATATTTCGTACTATAGTTATTTCCGAATATTAACTTTGTTATAATGCAATAAAACATTCTAGAATATTCCGTTGGACACTATAAATATAAGTAGCCAAGGAGTGCAATCTCCAACCTTCCTCAAGCTCTCGGTCATACGATCGACAACCAACCGAAAAGAACCACCGCCTTTGTTCTCTGATTCATTACGAAAACGTTACAGGCTCAGCTTTTCAGAATCAAAATAGTAAATTTTTTATGTTTCAGTGGTAATGAATATGTACTAGGGCTTTTACTTCTTTTTACCTAATTCTACTGAATGCCACCAAAGTTGTTCTTGGGCTATTTTAATAATTCCACTGCTGTTGACTCAACTAATAGATAATTTTAAATGGCGGTCCTTAAATGGGCCGTTTTAACTTCTCAAATGGTAGCGTTTATATATGCACGAGCGGTAACTAGGCAACTGTACACGTTTCCAGTCAATTAGGCGTCCCCGAGATTAGAGTTTAGCAGTTTCTCTTCTGTAATATTCTTAGTATAATTCCTGAGTATAATTCTGATTATATCTCTCACTGCTATTTCTTCTTTAAAATGAATAACACAATGCAATACCTTCGGAAATTTGCTTTTTAACACACTTAAAAACTCTTTTTACAAACACACTAAAACTGCTTTAATTTTAACTCTTTACACACTTCAAATTATCTCACTTTAAACTCACTCTTTAAACTCTTGAAAACACCTTAGAACACTTGCCTTTAACTTCAACTTCTTACAAGAAAACTTCGGAGACACTTTAGACTCTTTAACACTTTTGTTTGCCCTTTTTATTTTTCCTGGTCAAAACTCGCGGCTATTTATACAGAGCAAATTGACATTTTGTTGAAACGATAATATTTTACAAAGTATTATTTACAGGATACAGTATTAAAACAAAATCATTTACATAAGCATTACTTTCAATACGGTACAAAGATAAACAAAAATCTTTTTTTTTGGCGCATTTTTTATTTTATTTATTTTTACAATTTTTATAATAGCAAGAACGTATTTATAAAGTGGCTAACTGTTACAACTTCCCTCTCTAAAGAGAAATTTGAATAAAACAAATAAGTGAAAATTTTTCTAAAAATTATAGTTGTGCGGTAAGTCCTTGAAATATGGGAAATTCACTTGATTAAACAACCAACGGAATTCGATAGTTACTAGCCGATGCTGAAAGGTCCTGTTGTCGGTCTGCCGCAGGCGCTGAAGCTCCCCTCCAATTGCGGCGTAGATGGTTACCACTTCCGGCTGTGACATCAGTTCCTTAAGCGCTCGGACCGCCGCCCACACTTGCGCTCGCTGTGGCAAGGCCTCGTCTAACTTTAGGTAGGCGACCCTTGTGAGGTAGCGGAGTATGGCAAAACGGAGCCGTTCCGCGTGTTCTCCGTATTTTACCATCAGTTCCTGATAAGTCAGCTCCGGTGATGACGGTGGCGGAGGCGGCGGCGGTGGTGGCGGTGTTCCAGCAGAGGGTTGACCACGCTTCTTGTCAGCCACCGGTGTGATGAAGATCTGGCACGTACTTTTGGTGCCCGGCGTGTTTTTGGCGTGCTTCTCAATTGGCATCGCTGCCTGGGCCGCCATCAAGTTTGCTCTTCTATTGTGTAGGTCCAATTGCCGTACCTTAGTGGGTGAAGAGGTCCTCGGCCGTTTCCCTGCCACTAGCTGAGGCCTCGTTGGCTGTCGCTCCGGTGCTGATATTTCGGCGTCAAGGTCTACTTCTGGTTCCAGCGACCGCAGTAGTTCGTCGAGTTCATTATCCATCTCTGCGCAAATTAGCTTTTCACAATTACTGCTCTTGGGTGCTGACCCTCCCTTCATTATATAGGCTTTGGGGGTTGGCCAAAAGCGAAATTATCATGGAAACGGTTGTTCAGTTCTATCTCGATTGCTATTGGCTGGCGTGGAGGTGGGTTTTAGGCAGACTCACGGCTGTGTGGCGTGGGCCGGGAGAAAAGTGGCTGAGCATAGTTGAGCATAGTGAGCATAGCAAAATTTTTCTTTTCTTCATAAAACTTTTAATATTCAACTTTAATTTTTAAGAAAAATGTTTTTGGAAAGCTGGCATCAAGACGAATACATTGGTTTTTAAATTTTTCAGATATCTTATGCGGTTCTCATTCTGTTGACTGGCGGCACTAAAAAGGGCCGATTAACTATTTTCTACTGTCCATTATGCATTCTCTCGTAGTTAATCGCATTATTACGTGGTCTAAGATTATATCTTGCTTCAGGAACTTGATCCTCTTCGTACTGCTCAGCTTCTTGTTCGATTGGTTCATCTTCTTCAGTTTCTTCTTGAATTTCTTCCTCAATTTCTTCTTCTATTATACTTTCGATTTCTTCTTCTTCAAATTCTTCAATATCTTCGGGTTCTCTTATTCTCCACTGTAATCTTCTTTCATCTTCTTCCTCTTCTTCCTTTTCTTCTTCTTCTTCCTCTATCACAATTTCCTCGGTTTTCTTCTCCTTGACTTTTGTTTTCTGCTTATAAATCTTCCCTCTCTTAATTTTTGGCTCTGTCTTTTCTTCTTGTTGTTCTTCTGGAATTTCTCTCTCAGAGTTCGGGACTGGCGTGAGGTTGTTTCGATGAACCAACATTTTCTCACCTGTTCTTGTTCCTTCAATTTCCTTCTGTACTCGGAAAACTGTGTCACTTATTTGCGCTAATACTCGATATGCTGCGCGCTTTTTCCGATGGAATTTGTTGCTTTCATCTACATGCAATTGTGGGTTGTTGATTAGTGCTAAGCATCCCACTGGGACAATCTTAGGTTGTTTATTCTCAGCAGAGATTTCTTCTCGTTTATCTCGAATTTTTTCAACTTTTTCTGAACTATTCCTCTGACTTCTTCGAGTCGCTTCGCATGATCAGCTACATAGCTCAGATAATCACTGTACTGCTTCGGCTTCTTAATAATGTTATCAATGGGTAAATCTGCTTCTCGGCCAAACAGTAAGTAGTGTGGAGTGAATCCAGTGGTCTGGTTCACACTTGTTCTAACAGCTACTAATGCGGCTGGGATTAGCAGATCCCAATCAGAATGATCTTTCTCTACTAGACAGGTAATGATTGACTTGATTTGTCTATTAAATCTCTCGACAAGTCCGTTGCTTTGTGCATGATAAGGCGTTGTGCAGGTATGTTTGATTCCATACAGAGCACAGAAAGCCTGAAACTGCCTACTCACAAATGTCTTACCATTATCGGTATGTATCCACTGACACTGGCCATATTCACTAAAGATTCTCTCTTGGATCAGCTTGATGACGGTGTCGGATTTTTGATTCCGAATCGGGAAAGCAAACGGGAACTTAGTGGTACTGTCCACAATAGTGAGTACATAGCGGTGTCCTCGTTTACTTTCTTTGGAGATTGGGCCGATAATGTCAATGTGCAGCCGGTGAAATGGTTCACAAATTGGGAACGTCTGTACCGGCGCTTGCACTTTACTGCCGACCTTACTCTCTAAACACGGAATACATTCCGAAATATACCGCTCAATAGAGGTCACCAATCCTGGTTTCCAAAACCTCTCACGAACACGCTGAATGGTTTTATCACGCCCTAGATGACCTGCGAGAGGACTGTCGTGCAATTCCTTTAGCACATCCTTCTCAATAGCCTCTGGCAAAACCACTTTCCTTTTTCCATCTTCTTCAATCACCAACATTTCATCTTCGATTCTCATGTGTTCATAAAACTTCGCCATTTTCTTCAATTCTTTACTCGCGCTCTCATGTACTTTTGGCTCTCGGACATCTTGTTCCTTCCAATCTATCAGTGTCCTTATAGAGGGATCTTCATGTTGAGCTGTTGTCAACTGTTCCTTCTTTAACGGAACATTGAGATAGTCGGTCAGAAGTTTCCGACACACGGTCTTATTATGTAATTCTTCCTCAAAATAGTCTCTGGCATCCATTCCATTTCAGGCTTTCACCCTCGTAGAGGGTATGCCTCACCCCATGTCGCTCATGGATCTTCGTTGTCGCACTTCTTGCGGTGTCTCGCCATGTTGGTTGCCGCCAGAACTCGCTTGCATCCTGGGCACTCTTTCCACTTTTGTTTGTAGACCCTCGCTGTTCCGGTGATGTTTCGTTCTGTCGTTTCGGCGCTCTTGCAGCTTCGCCTGTGTCTGGCGAGGTTCTTCCGATGCACTTTTGCTCCGCACTTTCCACAAGTTCTCATTTCTCCTTCGCTGCTGTCCACTCCCTTGCATGCTTTTCTGTGATTGTTGAGGGTATTCTCACTCTTGAAGGTTGAATTGCATCTCTCGCATCTGAAAACGACCACTTGTTCCCGGTGCATTCTCTTCGCATGGATTGCTAGCCCGCCGCGGGATTTGCAGATTTTTCCGCAGCCTGGCCATTCGCATACGTTTTCTTTCTTTGTCATCATAGCATTTCTTTGAAACGTAGTTTCCTTGTTGTACTTGTTGCCTTTCCTTCTTTCGAACTCCTCCAGGTGTTGCATTCTTCTGGTGATGGTTTCTTTCCACTTCTTTCTGTCTTTCGTTTCCGTTGTTATTCGAGTCCAGTCGATGGCAGCCTCGCTGAGCAGTTTCTTCCAATAAAACAGAGTCTTCTTTTTCTTGCCTCTGCTCTTCCTCGTTCTCTCCAGGTCTTTAAGCCATCCTAGCGCTGCTACTTTTGTCATTCTATTGTTGTCCATTCTCATCACATGGCCGATTCTTTCCAAGGTTCTCTTTTCGATTTTCCATCGGATGGATCTAACCCCCAGCTCGTTGCGTACGTCCTGCATGTTCTTGCCTTCTTTTTCCATTTGCTTCAGAGGAGGTTCGTGTCTGTTACTCCAGATGGATCGGTAGCACTTGTCGATCCAGTTTTGTAGCTCGCGTATTTCCTTGACAGCCCATGGTCTTGTGTTGCAATCGAACAGTAAACCGCTCTCTACGCAAGCTTCCACGATCTTTGCTTGTTTTTTCTTTCCGATGCGACTCTTATATAGCTGAGGTCTGACTCTTCCCCAGAGGCCGCCTGCTCGGCGTTTGCGGTTTCTTGTGTCGTGTTTCGTTCCGATCCAGCATCCTAGGAAACGGGTTGCTTCTTGATCTGTTCTTCCAAAGACTACTCTTTCCTCTTTGTCGTCGTTACTGTGTTCTTCGAAATTGTTCATGATGGATTTCACCGTCAAGACGCCTCTCTGAATCTCTTTTGTCTGGCCTATGATCGTGGTGTCGTCGGCAAAGAGTAACGATGTGGTGGTTACTTCGGCCAGTTCGCTGTTGTTGGCGTTTCTGGATTTGTCGCCTGGCAGGCCACCATCCGGGATCCATTGCCATTTGATGCCTTCCACTTGTTGGTGTTCCTGGGCTGCAGTTTTCCTTGCTTCTTCAGCCTGTTGTATCACTACTTGGTGGTAGATGTTGAACAGCACCGGGGAGGTCGGGCACCCCTCCCGTAGTCCTCGTTCCGGGTACCAGCTCTGGCTATCTCCCTCCTTCCCGCGTATGCAGTAGCTCGTCGTCTCATGCAAGTTGATGGTTGTTTGCAGGAAATTGCCTTTGAGTCCTAGGCGGTCGAGCATCCTCCATAGCGCAGGTTTGTTCACGCGTGGATAAGCTTTCTTTAGATCTAGGAGTCTGGCTTCTGGGTCCGAGTCCATTTCGGTTTGGAGTCCCATAAGGTCCCTCCGCTTTCGTAGGTCTTCCATGTCTTCTTGTATTCGAACCATAATCTGGGTTGCATCGGCTGTGGACCTAATCTGTCGGAAGCCGTTTTGGTTCTCACTGATTATGTTCAGTCTCTCCGTCCATGTTTGTAAGCGTTTCGCGAGCACTCTTGCCAGGATGCGGCTGCCCATCGCTAGTAGGCATACTCCTCTGTAATTGTTTGGGTTGTTCCTGTCACCCTTTTTGTGAAGAGGAATGATTTGTCCTGTCTTGAGAGTTTCGTCCCATTTGGCTGCGTTGCTCTCAAACATTTGTTGTACCATGCCGATTATCTCTTTCTTGATGTTCTCGTCTGCTTCGTTGATGTAACACATCCTGACTCCATCCTTCCCTGGTGCTGATTCCTTCACTTCTCTCATCGCTTGGCGAATTTCCTCCTCGGCTGGTCGTCTGTTCATGTCTATGTTTGCCTGAATTGCTTCCTTGTCTTGTCTTAGGTCTTGCATTCTATCCACTTCTCTGAAGATTTCCTCACGTTGTAATTCGAAACGTTCTTGGGAGACTTTCTCGAAATGTTCCTTGAACTCGTTGGTTGTGATCGTTGATCCTGTGTTGGGTTTGCTCGTTCTCTGTCCGAGTTTCCTCAACGCTTGGTGCATCCGGCGGAGGTCCCCTCGGTTGCTCGCTTCGACGCTCTCTTCTATGATTTCTTCCCACCAATTTTCTTCGAGTTCTTTAAGTTTTCTTTTCATGCTTTTCCGTGCTTCTCGCAGGTTCACTGAGGCGACTTGCAGTTCCCTTCTCAGGTTCCGTTTTGATCTCTCAGATTCTGTTTCGTTCAAGACTGTTAATATTCTGTTCCTTTCTTGGACTCTTGTGTTGATTGTGTCATGTAGATGTTTCAGCTCAGTCTCGTGTCCGATTGTCCATGGGTTGGCGACCGTCTTCTTTCTCGTGCCGCAGATTTCTCTTGCTGAATCGGTGAGTATCTTCGATACTTCTTCCAATTTCCCGAGCTTCTCGTTGTCGTCGCTTCTGTTTTTGTTTGTTTCAAGAATTTTTGTTAGTTTTTCTTTGGTTTTGGTGCGGAAACTCCGCTTGTTTTCCTCATTCCTTAGGTTCTCCCAGTTGATTTGGGGTAGCCGGGTGCATTCTCTTTTTCGCCATTTCTTCTTCCTTCCTCTCAGATTGATCGAGACCGGTTTATGGTCTGACAGTGCCATTTCTTCCGTTGTGTAGATTTTCTCAACCTGTCTGTGTCTGTCTCTTTTCCTGAGGATGAAACCGTCCAGTTCATACCATCTGCCTGTGCTCTTGTTGAACCATGTACCTCTCCTTTTGTGTGGTGAGAAGGTATTGGCTAGCTGCAAATCTTGCGTGGTGCACCACTCGATGATGTCATCTCCCGCTCTGTTGGTCTGTGTTTCGAGGCCGTATTTCCCTGTTGCCTCGGTGACAGTCTCCCTGCCTACATGGGCGTTATGGTCTCCGCCTATGATGAGGATGTGGTCTTTCGGACAACGGGAGATTTCTCTCTCTAGTTCTTGTCGGTACTCCTCTCTCGTCTCTGGGCCGTAGTCCCACAGCGGTTGGTAGGTGGCGATTAGGTGGTAGTTAGCAACCTTGACAGCTGTGACTCTTTCTCCTAGCGACTTTTGCTGTTTCTCTTCGATCCATTTCTGCAGTGTTTTCCCTCTTAGCAATATTCCTGATCTCTTAGAGTGCACTAGGACAATCTGGTCATCGTTTTCTTCGTCCTCGAGCCAGATGGTGCCGGCTTCCTCCGCTCTGATTTCCGAGATAAGAACTATTTCCCATCCTTTGCTTTGGATGTACTTGATGGTCCTTCTCAGTCTCGCTCTGTTGTTTTCTCTGACCGATATGCCTTGTAGATTCCAAGTTGTTACTACGAAAACGTTTTTCTTTTCTGTTTCCTGCTCATTCTTCGTTCGTCCTTTTTCTTTGTTTTTCTCTCTTTTTCTTTCTTTACTTTTTTGTGCGTTTTGTTTTTTTCTCTTCTCCTTTTTGTTCTCTGATCTCTGTTCTTTTCTCTCTTTTTGTTCTTCCGTTCTATTCTTGCTTTCTTCTGCTCTGGTGTTCTCTTCTTCCGTTTGGATCTCCTCTTCTTGCTCTTCCCACTTTCCGCGCCTTGTTCCGTGCTGGCTGCAGCTGGCCCGGGATTCGGGTGGATGGTCTCAAGCTGCTTCTTTACTATTTCCACTTTGTGCCTTCGGGTCGTGTTCTTCTCGATCTTCTTCTCGTTGCGACTTCCTTCGATCCTTGGCGGGCTCATGGGGGCCCTCGCCTGGTGGTTGTTTTCAGAGGTGCTCAGGTTGGCTAGGCCGTTGCCGCTCTGTTGTCCGGGAGGAGGTGGCGGGTGCGAGTCGGACGAGTCGCACCCCACTCCTATTCCCCCGGCCGTGTGGAGAGATTTTGCCGCACTGTCGCGCTGTCGCGTGGCGTGCGTTTCCCGCTTGCACCGCTTGGAGGTGCCCTCCACTTTCTGCAAGCGTCTCTGGCATCTTCATATTCTTCGTAATCATCGTCTTCTTCGTCTGAGGGCTCAATTTCTCTAGTCAGAGAAGTCTGACAGCTCTGATGCACGAGGCTTGGGCTGCATTGAGACTGATGTTCTGACATTTCTCTTGAAATGACTGACTGGTTTCGGTTCACTGTAATGGCAGGAGGCTCAGCTTCTACCTGTAGTTCTTCCTTCTGAACCTTTTCTTCGTTGGACTTTTCCGGCGGTCGTCTGGATAGGCTGTCTGCATTTCCATGCTTCGCTCCACTTCTATGCTCAATATCATATTGGAATTCGCTCAATCTCTCAATCCATCTTCCTAGGATTCCTTGCGCCTCGGTCTGTCTCAGTAACCATAAGATTGCCTTATGATCTGTGCGAGCCAGGAACCGTTTGCCTATCAGGTAGAACTTGAAATGCTTCATCCCGTCTACTAGTGCAAGTAATTCCTTCCTTGTAATCGGGTATCTCTTTTCAGACTCCTTCATTGCCCTGCTAAAATATGCTATGGGCCTTTCAACTCCATCAGATTGAATCTGACCTAGGCAGGCGCCGATTCTTCCATCGCTAGCATCTGTATCAAGTACCATTCTTACATTTTCATCATCCGTGAACTCAGGATATGCCAGTACTTCAGTGGAAGTCATCTTCCTTTTGAGTAGCTCAAAAGCTTCATCATGTTTTTTAGTCCACTTCTCCTTAAAGTTCTGGATTCCTTTCTTGGTTAACTGGAATAGCGGATGCGCTGCTTCGGCATAGTTCTGGACAAATCTACAATAGTAGTTACATAGTCCGAGGAAGCTTCTTAACTCCTTGACATCCTGTGGTGTTGGCCAAGTCTGGATTGCCTCTATTTTGGCAGGATCTGTACTTATTCCTTCTCTTCCAGCAACATGACCTAGATATTTCAATTCCTTTTGAAACAGATTACACTTCTTAGGTCTCAGCTTCAGTCCAGCAGTTGATAGTCTTTGAAATACTTCTCGTAGGTGGCTCATATGATCTTCAAATTCCTTTGAATACGTAACGATGTCATCAATGTAGGACATAGCGTACTTGTGCTGAATACCCATTAACACTAGGTTCATCAGTCTCTGGAATGTTCCTGGGGCATTTGATAAGCCCTGAGCCATCACTTGGTATTCAAACTGTCCTCGAGTCAAGGTGGAGAACGCCGTCATGAACTTATGCTCCTCCTTGATGGGTACCTGCCAGTAACCGGAATTCAAGTCTAGGCTACTGAAGTAGTTGCTTCCAGTCAGATGCGAGAAAGTCTCTTGTATGTTCGGCAATGGGTATGGATAATAGTTGACACGAGAATTCAACACTCGAAAGTCACTAACAATCCTGATAGTTCCATCTTTCTTTGGCACTATCACCAATGGTGTCGAGTATGTACTATAGCAAGGTCTTATTAAACTCTTTGCAAGCATGTCGTCAAGCTGTTCATCTACTTGCTTCTGTAGATGTGGTGGAATTCTGCGTGTTGGAATCCTGACCGGAGTAGCATCTTTTAATGAGATCTCATGGGTTACCAGGTGGGTCAGACCCATGTCTTGATTATTCTGAGAAAAGGCTGATTTATTCTCCTTTACTAACTCAATTACTCTTGCTCTTTGCTCTGTTGTTAGCTCTTCACTGATGTTAATCTCTTTGATCCATTCATCATCATTCTCCTCAGCTTTATTGCTCTTTACTGTCTTGATTCCTCCATCAGTCTTTGCATTAGGTAGTTTTTCCTCTTCCTGACTATTTAGGTAAACTAGATCTTTTATTTTTAATGGCTTTGCAACTCCAATGAAAGTTGACTTGGATAAGCGAACATCGCTATTTTGCTGGTTGATTACTTCCACTACACCTTCTCCGTTCGTCATTGTTACAAGAGTCGGACTTATTTCCAGACTACCTTCTTTTGTGATTATATTGCCTCCAGATCGCTCAATTACCATGGGTGTACCATGATTTGCTTCATTATTTCTGGCTAATTTTACAGGTATTCTCAATGCACTATTAGCTGGTATAACAACTCTTTCTTGGCAAAATACTCGGCAGACTCGGACTGGTAATTTAGTGAATCGAATAGGAAGGCAGATTCCATCCTTCATCATCAACATTCCTTTTGTGAAGCTGACATTCTCGCAATGATTCATAAAAAACTCCATGCCTAGGATATCATCACAGTCGTGACTGCACAGCAAAAACTCTGTCTCGATTTCAACATCTCCAAATCTGACCTTTGTCGTAACTTCACCTTCAATTCTGACTTTCGATCCATCAAATGTGGTTACTCTTCTATCTGACGGCTCAATTTCATGACTTTTGAACATCTTTTTCCATGAACACTTACTAAGAAAATTATGACCGGCTCCAGTATCTAACAAGAAATCAACTTTCTGTTTCCGAATCTCTCCACTTACAACAGCTTCACGTCCTTTCTTAATCGGTTCTTCATATTCACTGGTTTCTGGGGTAATGTCGGCATGTACTTCTGTACTTTTAATCTTCTTATTCAAGTTTCCACGCGCAGGTGCATAATCGCATTTAGGTGCAAGCGACTTATTTACAGTGGGTGCAGTAGGTGCATAATAATTCGCACGACTATTTACACTCTTCTTTGGCAAATATAACTTATTATACTCGTCACTTTGCTTATGTACAAACTTCTTCTGATTAACCTTGTATGCATTATTTACAAATTCAGAGGCCTGAGCTTCGTATTTTCTATTTCTTGAGGGACGTGGCCTCGTAGTTCGACCCTCGGCAATCAGTTTCCCTGCGCCCGATAGCGCGGTTGTCTGGACTCCTGGCAGAATCTGGCCATATGACCTGGCTTTCCACAGTTGAAGCAGGTTCTGGGTTGCTGCTGTTGCTGCATCGTTGGCTGTGGCCTGTTATTAGTACGGAAACCTACCTGCTGCTGATGGCTAGGAGGGTGTTGAGATCTGACAGCCTGGGCGTAAGTCTGACGCTGTGGACTCTGTAGAAACTGCTGCTGCTGTTGCATTGGCTGTTGCTGATAGCCATCTTTCTTCTCTGTTAGTTCTTGTAGCATTTTCCGTTGCTGAGCCAGCTCCATCATCTGTTTCCTCACCAGTTCTTCTAACCTTTCCCGAGCAAGCTTCTCTTGTTGGTTCTCTTCATCTTCCTTGGCCATTCTTACACCAGAATTATTTCTGTGTGACATGCACCAGGCAGCCTCTATGCGCCTGAGAATTCTCTTCGCATCCTGCAGATTCGCTGGCTGGGCGAAAATCAGCTTTTCTCTAGTCTCTGTCGGAATCTTGGCTCCCCTAATGAACTGTTCCACCAGCTCTTCTTCTCGCTGTTCTATCGTCATATTAGGAAATGCCCTTGCGGCTAATTCAATCAAGCAATCAGAAAATGCTTCAGCAGATTCATTTCTTCCTTGCATCCTTCCTCGGAATTCCTCACGACATTCCGTAGAACTGCCAGTTCGTCCGAATCGCTCAATAAGTCTGTCCTTGAACTCTTGATATTCTAGATCTTCAGGGAGGTTCATTCGTTGAACTGCAGCGAAGGCAGTTGATAAGTCCAGATTGGCAAGCATTTCCTGCTTCCTGTTTTCTTCTGGAAAATCATCTGCATCACATCGGAGATCAAATGCCAGCAGCCACATCCTGATGTCTTGGCCTGGCTTAAATTTCTCAATTTTCACATGGCGTGTTGGCCCGATCTCAAGTCTGTTTCTCAGTTCCTCGGCTAGCATAGCCATTAAATCTTGAGCTTGTGCCTGATTCATTTTGTTTTAATCGCTGCTTCTCTAATCCCACCGCTGCCACCAAAGTTGTACTAGGGCTTTTACTTCTTTTTACCTAATTCTACTGAATGCCACCAAAGTTGTTCTTGGGCTATTTTAATAATTCCACTGCTGTTGACTCAACTAATAGATAATTTTAAATGGCGGTCCTTAAATGGGCCGTTTTAACTTCTCAAATGGTAGCGTTTATATATGCACGAGCGGTAACTAGGCAACTGTACACGTTTCCAGTCAATTAGGCGTCCCCGAGATTAGAGTTTAGCAGTTTCTCTTCTGTAATATTCTTAGTATAATTCCTGAGTATAATTCTGATTATATCTCTCACTGCTATTTCTTCTTTAAAATGAATAACACAATGCAATACCTTCGGAAATTTGCTTTTTAACACACTTAAAAACTCTTTTTACAAACACACTAAAACTGCTTTAATTTTAACTCTTTACACACTTCAAATTATCTCACTTTAAACTCACTCTTTAAACTCTTGAAAACACCTTAGAACACTTGCCTTTAACTTCAACTTCTTACAAGAAAACTTCGGAGACACTTTAGACTCTTTAACACTTTTGTTTGCCCTTTTTATTTTTCCTGGTCAAAACTCGCGGCTATTTATACAGAGCAAATTGACATTTTGTTAAAACGATAATATTTTACAAAGTATTATTTACAGGATACAGTATTAGAACAAAATTATTTACATAAGCATTACTTTCAATACGGTACAAAGATAAACAAAAATCTTTTTTTTGGCGCATTTTTGATTTTATTTATTTTTACAATTTTTATAATAGAAAGAACGTATTTATAAAGTGGCTAACTGTTACAAATAAAATTAATCATTTTTGCATAACATATAAGAGCCTATTTGAGATCAGAAATATACAATTATTAGAAAATAAGCATAGCTAGATAAAAATAATAATATAGAGCCTAGATAAGATAAAGGCCTACCTACTCTACTGAGCTTTCGAAATTGCAAAACTAACTTAGCTAACAGTCAATCTAAGAGTTATACTCGTATATGCACAATTACATCGAAACCAGATACAAAAGTAGATTGCTGAGACTTAGTAAGCTATTGTATTAACAGCCCAGTAAATAGTTCCACATAACACTCCGTATCTTCAAAAGTTTAGTTTCACCCACCCTCCAGTCTTTCAAAAACGGTAGTACCACACGCTGTTTAAGGTAATAAACTGGTAAAAAATGCAAAAATACAGACAAAACGAACTCATGTATACGTTAATGACACGCGCAGACGCGAAAAGTCATTAAAAAATATACATTTTACACGATTAAAAGTATCCAAATTTAATTAACATCAACAGAAAAGTAAAATGACTTAATACAAGATCAATCGATTATCAGTTCTCGCAAAATTAATTTTAAGCAATTTTATTTTGTTAGTTTCGTTAGCTGCGGCAATCGGGCTAAAAGTAGCGGGACTGCCGCCACGGACTGCTACGCTCGCTGACAATAGTAGGAGTCAGCTATCGTCGCAGTTTTGCCGAAAAAATGTATTATTGATTTATTGGCTTAGAACGATCATAAATGCATCGATCATTTGTTCTTGAAGCTTAAATCGATTTTAAATTGCGATTTTGCAAGGTTAAAATTGAAATCGCAGAAGCAGCGACGGTAGCATTCGGCCCGCTGTCGGGCCGCCGAAACTTTTCCCAGCGGGTTCTCGCCGCCCTCCGTGGGCGCGGGCTCGAATACCACGATGGTCACCCCGGTAGGCAGTGACACAGTGCGCCAGCCGTCCGTTGTACCTTGCGGACGTCGCAACAGCACTCCTTCAATCACGAGTGACTCTGTCCTGCGTTTACCACGTGGCTCAGGGTGGCGGACACCGTCGTTGACAAAATCTTCAGCCTGGATTACTGCGACTTACCTCTCCACTGCGCCAACCAATTCGATGTCAGTGCGCCTGGAACCGTGAATCCGACGACGCAAACGGGAGTGCATGGTTTCAAAGAGTCATGCTGACTGTCAGTGCAGTGGCCCGGCTAGCAGAACGGATGGCAGCATGTTACAGCACACCTGGTGGCTGTTGTACGTGAGGGCCCTCAGTGAGCATAGGCGCGGTAGGGCGGCATGAAAATGCCGGAGAGTTATTTCGACATGCCGCAATTCGCTTCTTGGGTCACCCTCCAAGGTCATCTAGAATACAGCAGAGGATAGGAGAAACAGGTGCCAGTAGTGTTCCGGTGGCAGAAATTTCCCCAAGCACCATCGGGCCGAACGCTAGGATCCAGACTGCTAGCTCGTGGCCACGAAAGTGACGGAGGTCTCAGCTCACGCGCACCGTGTGGCATTGAAGAATGCAGGCACTTGCAGGATGTATTGAAATGGGATTCGCCCACCCATTGCAGATTGCCTGGCAGCGAGTAGCTGATGGTGTTGCCTAGGTTGGCGGAAAACATTCGCACGCCAAACTCTAAGCCGGGCTGCTGCTGCTCATTGAGTGCCGACAGCAGACTGGGCAACTGTTATACCTAGAACGGGCCGGACTGTGTAATGTGACAATCTTTTCCTTGGTCAATCTACATGTAAAAATGGTCTAAATCAACATACCATGGTACTTATAGAAGACTAGATTTATATTCATCCTTTCTCACTCGTTTTTTGTATCTAGCTTGTTCTGAAATTTTGGTATGTGAAAATTGCCAGGAAAACAATCGGCTGCAAAAACAGAGCAACACTGATGAGATGAGATAACATGTTTCATAGCAAATGGTACCCAAATTATCATCGACACACTGTGTTAAATCTGTAGCTCCCCAGTCAGGTCTGTTTGGGGTCGAAAAGCCTTCATAATTGAGCGTCAGGACAGTAAAGTACGTTTCTTATTTTGCAGAATGCAGGTCACATTTCAGCGTCAGTTTCGTTACTGGCTTTTTTATTCTAGTCTTTTATCACTAACAGTTTAAACACCAACAGTAGCTGTTTTTTTATTTTAATTATTAGGCTTTGATTGGGTTCAAAAATAAATAGTAAGTACTTTCAATTTGCTATTGTGAAAGCAAATATTATTGTTTTCTTTATTACTACTTTTCTCGCTGTGAGATAAGAATAAAAGTTTTTTCCAAGTGTAGCAGCAAGTTTTATTCGATACTAAACTGACGAAATAGTTTTGAGCATAGCTACAAGCGTAGTCGAAACCCAAACTATACTGTCTAACAAAAGTTCTTGTACGGTTGCTTCTGTTGCTTCTAGTATCCATAATTTCCATCCGATTCAAATGAAAATTAGTGCAAATCAAAGCTGGGAATCCCTGCAACATTTTCTGTTTCACCGTATTTTTTATTCTGGAGTGGCTCGGAACAGCTTGCCGTTTAGCACAGACAGGTCGAATAAAAAGTGACAGAATGACATAGAGCAAGCAGTCTATGGCCAACTTTCTTCACGCGCTGACAAACTCCACAGAGTGTCTAGGAAGCCTTCTGTCGATCGATCGCTCTGTGTGTGGGGTTTGCTTTACTTCTTCACAGATAATCAGATATGGTCATTGGTGACAGAATTCGTTGCCGCAAATTTGGTCGCATAGTGCTGAACAGTAGATTTTGGCACGACGAGATGGTTTGCAATCCTGCCAAGCGACCAGCCTGCGTCCTCTCGAAGCGAAACGATTCTCCAACGAATTTCTTGGCTCACAACAGGCATGTCTCTCAGAAAGGGCAAGTTAAGTCATGGAACTTTGCGAGGAAGCACAGGGTTATACAGTGTGCGACAGTTTAGGCCATAGACATGTCGCGTGGGGTGAAGAAGTAAAGCAAACCCCACACACAGAGCGATCGATCGACAGAAGGCTTCCTAGACACTCTGTGGAGTTTGTCTGCGCGTGAAGAAAGTTGGCCATAGACTGCTTGCTCTATGTCATTCTGTCACTTTTTATTCGACCTGTCTGTGCTAAACGGCAAGCTGTTCCGAGCCACTCCAGAATAAAAAATACGGTGAAACAGAAAATGTTGCAGAGATTCGCAGCTTTCATTTGCACTAATTTTCATTTGAAACGGATGGAAATTATGGATACTAGAGGCAACAGAAGCAACCGTACAAGAACTTTTGTTAGACAGTATAGAAAAAATGTCAAGCATAGCTAAAAGCGTTATGCTCGAAAATTGTTAAAACTAAAAAAGAATGACTTCAAGCGTTATTGGATTCGAAACTAACTGAACTGTTCGAGCACACATAGCTATTAGCAATATTTTATTTTCAAAACGAAATAAAATTGTTTTTAGCATTGCTCCAATCGTTATTTGATTCAGAACTAGAAGAAAATATGTTTGCACAGCTAGAAAAGTTATTCGTTTTGCATTTTTACTTTATTTGAGCATTTGCTTTATTTGAGCAAAGTGATTCAAAACTAAATGAAGACTGTTTGAGCATGCGTAGCTTTTAGCGTCTTTTAACGAAAGAAAAGTGCTACGAGCATAGCTGCAATCGTTATTAGATTCAAAACTAGGAAAAAATATTGTAATCCTAGCTAATAGCATTATTTGCCAACCGAAGCGTTTATCGAGGGTAAAGCGTGAATAGCCGAGCGAAAAGCATGAATTATCATGCTTTATCGATACCGGAGAATGAAAAAATTTGGGAAATCAATATTATCGAGTGAGAATCATAAATGATTGAGCGGAGAGCATGATTTATTGAGGGAAAAGAATAAATTATTGATGAAAAATCGTGAATTTTTTCGAGGAGGTATCATTATTTTTTTTAACGGGCTAGAATGTATTATCGAGGGGTAGCATGACAAATTGAGATGGTAGCATGATTTTACAAGGGTAAGCATGATTAGGGTGTAGCATAAATTATTCACGGGCAGCATAAGTTATCGAGGACACAGCATTTATTAGTGTCGGAACTTAATCAAATGTGAGAGTGGTACGATTTATTGTGATGTTTGCATACAGGGGTGGGAGCAAGATTTTTCGAGAGGGTAGCATGATATATCAAAGGGTCGCATGATTTATTGAAGAGATATTAAGTAAAGATAAGCAGAGTTGTGAAGTTGTACATTTAAAGTTACTCTTCTTCTCATGGCTTTATAGCATGAACTTCTTCTCCCCAAGGGGCTCTTGGTTGCTAGTCTTCTATATATATATTTATTTTATTATTATTTTTTTTTATATAACTAAAGATGAAAACTATCTATATATATGTATGCGCGATCGATTTTCTCAAAAACGGCTTAACCGATTTTCACTATTTCTTCACCAAAAGATGCCAAATATGGGGACAATTATACTCGTATTTTTATTAAGCTTAAATTTATTGCTAAAGGGATTAAATATTCGAAAAACTGTTTTAGATAGGATTTTTAATGCATTCAATCAGAGCCAGTTTTGTCAACGTGCACACCACTGCCAATTTTAATGATTGCATCAGGGCCAGTTTTGTTAAAAGTGAGTACACTGATAAGAATTTCACTGTGTCAACCCCACTGGCGAGACAGTCAGTGCGAATTTATTTATAAATAGATTGCATCACATCTTTTCACACCCATGTCAGAATTTCACTGACTGCCGCTAAATTGGAATTGCATCGTCAACTTGCGCAACACTCCCTAGCTGACTGAGTTAGAAGCCTGCACGATCTGGACAGAACCTAAGTGTACTCTATTTGTACAAAGCCAGAACTTTGAGAATTCATTTTATAAGGCTAATTTTTGCCTCCACAATCCAACAGTCGGAGTAGCCGATGTGTAGGCACTAGGAATAGGTTAGGCTAGGCAAGGCGAAGTGTCCTTGGTTCGACTCTGCACTGCGTCAAATATTTGAAATAATTTTCAGTCAGTAGTGATGGATGCAAAGCAAATTTTTTAATTTTAATTTTGGAAATAAGTGGGAAATTTTTAATTCCCTTATGCCAAACCAGAGTTTGAATCATGGCTAAACCCGAGTTTGAATCAAGGCTAACCCAGAGTTTTAATCATGACTAAACCAGATTTTGAATCATGGTTAAACCAGGGTTTAAATCATGGCTAAACCAGAGTTTAAATCATGGCTAAACCAGAGTTTGAATCATGGCTTACCCAGAGTTTGAATCCTGGCAAAATCAGAGTTTGAATCATGGCTAAACCAGAGTCTGAATCATGGCCAAACCAGAGTTTGAATCATTGCAAAAACAGAGTTTGAATCATGGCCAAACCAGAGTTTGAATCATAGCCCACCAGGGTTTAAAACATGGCGAAACCTGGGTTTGAATCTTGGCTAACCCAGCGTTTGAAAAATCAACGTCAACTGGGGAGTCATCATCAAAATGGGGATCATGGTGAACTGGGGGATAATCGTCAATCGGAGGATCTTGGTAAACTGGGGGATAATTGTCAACTGGGGGATCATTGTCAACTGGGGGGTAATGGTCAACTGGGGGATAATCGTCAACTGGGGGATCATGGTAAACTGGGGGATAATTGTCAACTGGGGGATCATTGTCAACTGGGGGATCATCATCAACTGGGGGATCATTGTGAACTGGGGGATCTTTGTCAACTGGGGGATAATTGTCAACTAGGGGATCATTGTTGCTATAAAAGTCTGTAAATTCAGCTGCTAAAAAGTATATACTAGACGAATTAAAAGTATTTCTGCTCCCCGAAGGGGGGCAAAACATGCTAGTCATTTAGACTAATTTTCAGCCAGTAGTGATTGAAGATTATTTAAATTTATTTTTTTCATTTCGTAAATAAAATATCATAAATCATAGCAAATCTGAGTTTGAATCATTGCAACAATAGAGTCTGAATCATGGCTAAACCAGAGTCTGAAACATGGCTAAACCAGAGCTTGAATCATGGCTAAACTGGAGTCTCAATCATGGCTAAACCATAGTCTGAATCATGGCTAAACCAGCGTTTGAATCATGGCTTGCCCAGAGTTTGAATCCTGGCAAAATCAGAGTTTTAATCATGACTAAACCAGATTTTGAATCATGGTTAAACCAGCGTTTGAATTATGGCTAAACCAGAGTTTGAATCATGGCTAAAGCAGACTTTGAATCATGGCTAAACCAGAGTTTGAATCATGGCTAAACCAACGTTTGAATCATGGCTAACCCAGAGTCTGAATCATGGCTAAATTTGAATCAAGGCGAAACCAGAGTTTGAATCATGGCCAAACCAGAGTTTGAATCATGGCTAAACCAGAGTTTGAATCATGGCTAAACGAGAGTCTGAATCATAGCTAAACTAGAGTTTGAATCATGGCTAAACCAGAGTTTGAATCATGGCTAAACCAGAGTTTGAATCATGGCTAAACCAGAGTCTGAATCATGGCCAAACCAGAGTTTGAATCATGGCTAAACTAGAGTCTGAATCATGGCTAAACCAGAGTTTGAATCATGGCTTACCCAGAGTTTGAATCCTGGCAAAATCAGAGTTTGAATCATGGCTAAACCAGAGTCTGAATCATGGCCAAACCAGAGTTTGAATCATTGCAAAAACAGAGTTTGAATCATGGCCAAACCAGAGTTTGAATCATAGCCCACCAGGGTTTAAAACATGGCGAAACCTGGGTTTGAATCTTGGCTAACCCAGCGTTTGAAAAATCAACGTCAACTGGGGAGTCATCATCAAAATGGGGATCATGGTGAACTGGGGGATAATCGTCAATCGGAGGATCTTGGTAAACTGGGGGATAATTGTCAACTGGGGGATCATTGTCAACTGGGGGGTAATGGTCAACTGGGGGATAATCGTCAACTGGGGGATCATGGTAAACTGGGGGATAATTGTCAACTGGGGGATCATTGTCAACTGGGGGATCATCATCAACTGGGGGATCATTGTGAACTGGGGGATCTTTGTCAACTGGGGGATAATTGTCAACTAGGGGATCATTGTTGCTATAAAAGTCTGTAAATTCAGCTGCTAAAAAGTATATACTAGACGAATTAAAAGTATTTCTGCTCCCCGAAGGGGGGCAAAACATGCTAGTCATTTAGACTAATTTTCAGCCAGTAGTGATTGAAGATTATTTAAATTTATTTTTTTCATTTCGTAAATAAAATATCATAAATCATAGCAAATCTGAGTTTGAATCATTGCAACAATAGAGTCTGAATCATGGCTAAACCAGAGTCTGAAACATGGCTAAACCAGAGCTTGAATCATGGCTAAACTGGAGTCTCAATCATGGCTAAACCATAGTCTGAATCATGGCTAAACCAGCGTTTGAATCATGGCTTGCCCAGAGTTTGAATCCTGGCAAAATCAGAGTTTTAATCATGACTAAACCAGATTTTGAATCATGGTTAAACCAGCGTTTGAATTATGGCTAAACCAGAGTTTGAATCATGGCTAAAGCAGACTTTGAATCATGGCTAAACCAGAGTTTGAATCATGGCTAAACCAACGTTTGAATCATGGCTAACCCAGAGTCTGAATCATGGCTAAATTTGAATCAAGGCGAAACCAGAGTTTGAATCATGGCCAAACCAGAGTTTGAATCATGGCTAAACCAGAGTTTGAATCATGGCTAAACGAGAGTCTGAATCATAGCTAAACTAGAGTTTGAATCATGGCTAAACCAGAGTTTGAATCATGGCTAAACCAGAGTTTGAATCATGGCTAAACCAGAGTCTGAATCATGGCCAAACCAGAGTTTGAATCATGGCTAAACTAGAGTCTGAATCATGGCTAAACCAGAGTTTGAATCATGGCTTACCCAGAGTTTGAATCCTGGCAAAATCAGAGTTTGAATCATGGCTAAACCAGAGTCTGAATCATGGCCAAACCAGAGTTTGAATCATTGCAAAAACAGAGTTTGAATCATGGCCAAACCAGAGTTTGAATCATAGCCCACCAGGGTTTAAAACATGGCGAAACCTGGGTTTGAATCTTGGCTAACCCAGCGTTTGAAAAATCAACGTCAACTGGGGAGTCATCATCAAAATGGGGATCATGGTGAACTGGGGGATAATCGTCAATCGGAGGATCTTGGTAAACTGGGGGATAATTGTCAACTGGGGGATCATTGTCAACTGGGGGGTAATGGTCAACTGGGGGATAATCGTCAACTGGGGGATCATGGTAAACTGGGGGATAATTGTCAACTGGGGGATCATTGTCAACTGGGGGATCATCATCAACTGGGGGATCATTGTGAACTGGGGGATCTTTGTCAACTGGGGGATAATTGTCAACTAGGGGATCATTGTTGCTATAAAAGTCTGTAAATTCAGCTGCTAAAAAGTATATACTAGACGAATTAAAAGTATTTCTGCTCCCCGAAGGGGGGCAAAACATGCTAGTATATACTAAAAGGGAAAATTGTCTATCTGTGTCAATTCACTCAATGTAAAAAACTGGTCTTGTCGTGGATCTGGCAAACGCATTGTCTGATTTTTGCGAATCTTTCTCCAAAGAAAGAAAAATATTTCACTCACTTAACGAGATGGTACACAATAATTTTCTAAGCAGTTCCTTCATTCTAAAGGCATTAAATATTCTAAAAGCAAACATTTTTTTGCTTTAATTTTACGTTCTTTTTTATCTTAAGTATCGGGCCTGACACTGTCAGTTTATTATATTGCATCAGCGCTTTTTCTCGCCCGCGCGTGCTTTAGTAGCACTGAGGGCCGATACTCTCTGTGAGTTCATCACTGTTTTTAGCACCCGTACGTGCGTTTATATATGGCGATAGTGATATTGGTCTCAGAATCCTGATTTTCGCTGACGGGCCTCTTCAGGGATCGATTCCGCCAAAGCCGCCGCGGCCAACGTTGTTCGAGTAGGCGCTCCCGCAAAGCCAGAAAACGCCTCTTTGCCACGCTAGCCCGGGCCCCGCCACGCTTGAGGGCTCAGGGAATGCAAGACGGCCACCTTGTCGGAGGATGCCTGCCTTCCGACAGGCATCCGGGAAGTGTTTGGGATTAAGGATGACAGTATTTGGGATCAGGGATGATATTGTCGGAGATCAGGGGGTGAGTTGCAGAATGGTGTAACACGTTTGCTTCTCGCACCAAGGTCCCTGAGCTCGATTCCACAGCTCATTGAGTAGGTTCGGACTGTTGGTTTCGGTAGACTGAGAATTATATTTGAGTAGGCTGGGAATTTTTGCTTGAGTAAGCTAAGACTCTTTATTTGAGTAGGCTGAGACAGTTTACATGAGTAGGCGAAGCCTCTTTATTTGACTTTATTTGAGTAAGAAGCACTCTCTTCTCACTTCTCTCGCGTGTTGGATAAGACAAACAAACAGGCCGTGCGCTTTAATTGGTTTTTAGCTGCGATGTTGAACAATTTTAAACGAACCAAAAACGTATTCTGGTACATTTTGAGAGGAGAGAGGTGGGCGCGAGTAGCGAGAATATCCCTCGAGGCCGGTAGAGCAGGCAAGGTATGGTCTTGAGGTGGGTGGGCGAACTTTGATGGCATCTTAGCACGGCGGTTCAGGCAAATAAGGCTGACCCTTCGATAACTTTTGCTGACTCCTCGATAATTTATGCTGTCCCGACGATAATTTATGCTGTCCCGTCGATAAATTATGCTGTACCATCGATAATTTATGCTGTCCCTCTATATATCAAGCTAACCAGCTAACCCCTCGATAATTTGATGCTTTCCTCTTAATAATAATAATAATAATTGCAGGAGGGCTGCGGACAATGACACATACTTAGGTGACACTAGACCCACAGCCAGCGAGGAGGCAATTCTGCCCATTTCGCTGACTCCTAAGCACACACGCACACAAATACCGTCCGCGTGAATGTGGCCTCGCCGTGAAATCGAACTTAGGGACCGTGGTGCGAGAGGCAAATGCGTTAACCGCTCTGCCACTGACCCCCATATGCTTTCCCCTTCTTTACATAACGTTTTTATCTTGACATCTTGCGGTGGAAACCTTAATTTTCATGCTGTCCTGCCATCCAATGTATATATTTTTTACTTGCGAATACGCTTCAGAACATTATCAAACGATAGGCAGTCTCAGCGTGCCACGTCAATGCTAGATTTTACCATAGACAGCGTGCATCAACGGCCTAAAATGCGTGCGTCAATGACCGTTATCAGCACGCAAACTTAGAGTGCATTTATTTGAGCTCAAAACGTAGTAAGAATTAACGGTACAACAAGGGGATTGTTGTTGGTGTTTACGAAATATTAACGGCGACAACATTTTCATAGCAGTTTGCATGGCATACTCCAGATGACCGTGTGTGGCATTGTCAAGTAGAAATGTCACTTACTCGTGCTCTTATTAGAACTTAAGCAGCTCACTTAAGGTTGAATGTGCAGTTCTCAAAATGTCCACCAAAGTGGAATGACAGCGCTGGAGCTCCAGCGTTGCCATGGGTCGAACTTGTCACACAAACTTACTGCACCACCTGACTGGAGGGAAGCTGAAGCGTGGACTGCTGCGCATGCGGCGTCGATGCGCCGGTGACCCCTGGAACTGTCAGATGACAGTTGACATGCCGGATGACACCGTCGGGGGTGGGCTCAGCTGATCTCTGCGGCGGCGGCGGCCCTGGAATTGCTACCACGCCCGTCTGTTGACGCCCGTACAGCGATCCGGATAGAGCGTCTGACATCTTCCCCATGTCCGTTGCCTTCCGCTTCCCATGCGTGAGGTACCTAAAGTGCGATTGAAAGTAGTTACTCATGACGTTGACATGTTCACTTTGTTAGTGCAAAGCCCGTCATATATGGGTACTCACCGTTGCACAGTCTTTGCCTCCTTGTGGCCAGTAATTTTGCAAATTTGCTCCAGCCTGAATCCTGCCTGGTGAAGGTCCGCAATCACAGTTGGCCGAATATTGTGCGGCGTGTAGATCTTTGACAGGGCAGCTTTCGTTGAGATAGTCTTCATCATTCCGCCAACGGTATTCACCCCGGCTGGCTGTTTCGTGTACCATGGGCCCCCAGCTGCAGAGGACTTCTTCGGTGTCAGAAGCAGCGGAGATCCTTCCGTCTCAGCGTCACCCAGAGCCTCCCGTCGCTTCTCGAGGTAAAGCCGCAGTGCCTGCACTGGACATTGCGTCGTCCCAGTGGCCTTGATCACCGCATCTCTGTTGTCACTCATGGCTCCGGCATTGAGTTCCCGTCCCAGATTCTTCTGCAACCCTGTGCGAAGCCGGACTAGAGTGCCACAGTCGGCATTGTCCTCGAACACCAGACTGTCCGAATCCAATCCACGGAACCATTCTCTCCCACGCTGGCCGAAAAAGTAGATGAGGACAAAGTATACCTCGTGCAACAGGGTCGTCGGCGACGCACGGTCAAAGTACCGCGCCAACCTGCCCTCATCTTCCTCACTGATGGCCTCGTAATGGTTGATCCGTCCACCAGCCTTTAGAAACATTCGCGCCACCGCCTTCAAAGCCAGATTGGCTGCGTGGAACTTGTCATTCTCGATTATGTTCAGAGACCTAACCCTCCGAAAGTAGCGGAAAAGTCCAGCTCTCGCACAAATCAGAGATGTCGGAGCGTACAGAGAACCGTCTTCCTTTCTTAGTGTGGCGTAAAACAGTCGCAGCTTGCAGGCCAGTTCATCCTCACTGCACAAATCGATGTCGAAAGGCAAAAATGCGTTTGTCGTCAGGAACTGCTTGAATCGTTCGACTGCAGCGATCTCTTTTCTCTCGGTGGACACGACCTTCGTATCCTCGTATTGCTGCGCTGCAATTGCCTCCAAATCCGCGGTAGAGTCGTCTGGCAGTAACGCACAGAGTTCGTCCAGGGTGGGACATTCAAAATCTTCATACATTTCCTTCTCCACCACGTCGTTCAGCTGGAAGAGCTCCCTCTGGAGTCGAATCTCGTCCATGGTCAAGCCAGATATGCACTCATTCGGCCAGTGCATTAGGTTGATCATGTCGAAATCTTATCTACTCAAATGCGTTGGGGCTTGCGCCTTAAGCCAGCCTGACCGCCCAAAAACATGGGCGTGCGCCAACGCACTTGTCTATGGTCGAAAGAGTAAGGACGGATCGATGCGGAAACGGCCTCTCATTGTACACTTTTGGAGGGGTTTTTTCCCAGCCACCAATGAAGCCTGATTGTTGCACGCCTTTACTGTCTATGTCCCGAACCCCGCCAGCTCGTCTCGCTGTCTTACAGCCTTCCCCAAACTGAGTTCTCTTGCTGCCCTAAGTCAGGCGGTCTACTTTTGGACCATAGACATTTCGGGCGTGCACCAATCGACAAAATAATCGATTGCTGCACGCCCCGCGAGACCGCTGGCTATATCCGCTCCGTGAGACTGATTGTTGCACGCCCCAACTGTCTGTGGTCCAAAAGTATACAATGCCAGTGATAAACGGCTATGAGTGCTGCAATGTTTTTAACCGAGGGCGCGTAACTCGGTTAAAAACATTGCAGCACTCATAGCCGTTTATTACTATATCATTGGATAATGCTGTTAACGCACTGCTTTCTCGTGCACCAACGAGCAGAGACACGAGTGCGCTTCGCGCATTCGTGTCTCTGCTCGTTGGTGCACTCAAAAGCCGTGCGTTACCTAACCATTGTATTCGCAGGGCATTTGCAAGGCTTACAGAGGTAGCATGGATTTTCGAGGGGAAGCATGAATTGTCGAGGGGATAGCATGAGTAATCGAAGGGGTAGCCTTAATTTTTTAGGAGTTATTTCGGACAATAGAACGAGAGGCATAAATTATAGAGCGGTAGCATGCTTTATCGAAAGGGTAACATTATTTTTATTGACACACTGAAAACTTTTGTAAATTGTACAGATTAGACTTTCATATTTCTCAATTTTAGTCAGACCCCTCCTCCTCCTTTCTATCTCTATATAAAACTGCAGTCTATATATGGTCACAAGTTGTCTCGAATTCGATCATTGTGCTGTTTTATTCATCTAGCTCCGAAGTTTATTGGAGATAACACTATTATTATTTTTTCTTAATAGGCTTTTTGGGTACATTTAACTGGTAATAGTAAGCGAATTCGATTAGCTACTGTCGAGGCAAATGTTTGTTAGGTTAATAGTTATTCTCGCTCTGAGAAAAAAATAAAATAGTTTTTCGAGTAGCAACAAGTGTTTTTCGATACAAAACTGGGAAAAGAATTTTCGCTGCCAGCGTTTTTAGATTCACAAATATAAGAAAATTCCTTCAGCAAAGCTATAAGCGTTTTTCATAATATATTTTAACTTTTTTCTAGCATTCTTGCAAGCACTATTCTATTAAATTCCAAGCTAAATGAAGACTGTTGGAGCATACTTGCTGTTAGCAAGTTTTTCGAGCATTGCTACAATCATTTTCAATTCAAGACTAAGAGAAAATACTGTTTTATAGCTGATTCCTTTTAAAATAAGCGTATTTTTAAGCAGGACAGTTAAGAATAATTTTTCAATATTTCCAAAGTAATTTTTAAAGAAAACAGGAAACTTAAAAATAATAGCTAGATATCCATAGATAGCAGGCATGATATATCAAGTAAATGGCAAAAGCATAGGTATTTGAAGGTGTTGCATAAACTATTGAGAGGGTTGCATGATCTTTTGAAAGGTAGCTAAATTATCGAGGCATTATAATGAATTATCAAATGAGTAGCATGAGTTATAGAGGGTTATTATGATTTATCAAAGGGTAGCATTGGTTGACAGAGTGAAAACCTTTCGTAATTGCACAGATTTATCTATGCGGCTACAAGCTCCCCATAGTCTCCCCATAAGCTCCCCATAGCTGCTAGAATTGTAACTGTTCCCAATAATGACGGTTTCCCTGATTCTCCATCCTTTGGACAAAAAGTAATTCCTCAAAGTTTTCATTTTATTCACACTAATAAGTAAAACAACACGAGATATCATTTTTGGCTAAAAAAGAACTGATGTGGTCATCAAAATTTAATAATTTTTGTGAACGTAAAGCAAAGTTGTGTTATTAAAAAATGCATTCCCTAGGCTTTTCCCACACTGCAGATTCTGAGAATAAGCATTTCCGGAACCATTATGGCGTTGCCATTCTTGCCATAATACTTAAGCATTTGTGCATGCCGATTGCTAGCAAACATCTTCAATCTCAAATAAGGTATATGGTTCTCCTGCGGATATTATTTCTATTCGGCTTAAAAGGCAGTTATTACCTTGCTGGGCTGTACTAAATACTATTTTGTGCTAAGTAGTCCCAGGAGGTAAAAAGTAGAAAAACACGATCGTCGTTGTAAAGCCGATCTCGATTGTGGCTACCTCAAGCTCACGGCCAGAGACCTTGCCTATGTGCGCGCCCAGGCCTTGAAACTTGCCTTCTGATGCTTTTCTCTAACTCTGGCGTATATTGTTTCTATTAATGTTGTTGTTGTTGCGTTAACTAGGCTTGATGATGAAGCGATCTTATGTTTAATAAGGATATAACGTTTTTTTTAACTGAGGCTTCATTTTATGTAAGCAAAATAAATTATCCATGGCCTTATGATGGATTAATTAGTTAAACGATGAGGATATTTAAATCTGTAATATCGTACTATTGTACACGTTTTAACGCGCAGTTTTACGATAAAGTTTCTTTTTCGTACTTTCATCGAAGATTCACATGATCAGCTCTTAGCTGAGAAAGAGTTTCACATATTTTCGTCGATTCCAGTCATCTTCAGTTCAGTAATGTATTTGTTTTAGTGCTGTAATAGGTCAGACATTTTAAAACACTTCAGATGCTTAGTTTTTAATCCATTTTCACAAATGGGCTAAAACTGTACGGCGCGCTGACATGTGGGCCTTCGTCAACAAGATGGTTGATCTCGACTCCAGATATTCCTGATGCGCATGCCTTAGCTCCAGCCAATAGCGACCAGCGAAGTACTCACTCTATTGGTTGTCGCCTCGCTCTCCACCTCAGCAGTCCACTATAAGACCCGTTGCTATAAATATGGACACTTGCAGCAGAAATCTAGGCAAGTTTAGGCGGAGTTCTATCTTCAATCTTTGAGACATTAATTAGAAATTATTTTCAACCAGCAGCGCAAAGCCATGGGCCAGCCAGCAGTTGTCCTTGCCTGCCTATTCCTTGGCCTTCTGTTGTCGCCAATGAGCGCCAACGCCCAAGATCCGGCCGTCAACGACACCATTCAGATTAGTACGTTCTGTTGTTATTTACAATAGCTTCCGATTACTTTACTGGCAAGTTTTTTCTGTCTTCAATTTTCAGACGAGACCGTCGCACCGACACTGTCTGGCACAATGAGATACTCGAGTCCTGTACCGCTCGTTAAGGTCCCACGTGAGTTTTGTTCATGAGATATAGTTTTTAGGGATTTCTTGCATATGCTTTTTTAATCCAATAACAAATCTGAGATGTGCTGTCTACGAGCAATAATTAGAAATCCTTCAATCATTATTTTATAGTCTAATGAGTAACTTCTAGTGTTTTGATACTAGAAGCTAATGGTCAATAAGCGGCTAGTTGTTTAAAAGGAAGTAGTTGGACACGAAATTATGAATGTGAAAAGACAAGAAACCAATGTGTGAGCCAGTTGCAAGTATATGCTTTAGTACGTTTTGATAGAAAATACACTAGAAACGATAATAGTTGTTAATCTAATGCCCTGCACACAAGGGCTTGCACAAGTAAAGATTTCTCTAAAATCTCAATAATTTGATCAATTAGAGCTGATTTGTGCACGCTTTTATTACTCTGAAACCAATAAATGAATCTCTATTTTGCGATAAACTGCTCACAGTAATCCTGTAATTACGAAAGTTTTTCAGTCTGTCAAACAATGCTACTTCTGATAAATCATACTACAGCTCTATAAGTCATGCTACTCCCTTGATAATTCATTATACCCCCCTAGAAAACGGATGCTACTCACGTGATAAATCATGCCACATCTAAGAATCATGTCGCACTCAAATAATAAAGCTACTTTTTTCCTCGAAAAATCATGCTACCCAATCAATAAAACTTGCTACCCATTTAATAAATCATGCTACCCCTAGAAAGCTTATGGTGGCCCCTTAATAAATCAAAGCTAACCCAAATCCATTCCTGCACCCCTGGATAATTTCTGCTACTCTTTTGATGAATCATGCTACCCCTCAATTTATCATGTTACAACTCAATTAATCATGTTACCACTCGATAATTTATGCAACCCGCTCGATAACTTGCACTACATGTCGATAAATCGCTTTCCCTAAAAAATTTCTGCTACCCTTCGACAATTTCCAATACTCTTGAAAAAGCATGCTCCCCTTAGACGATTTCTTTTTTCGTCGCTAATTCATGCCTTCCTCTCGATAAATTTTCCTTCCCTCTTAAATCTTCATGCTAACACCTCGATAATTGATGCTTTACTTAGATAATTAATGGTTTATCATTGTTGATTTACATCAATGGATAATTTACTTCCACCCACAGTAATGGTTGTCCTACTTTCAGTTTAGTAACGGGCTAAGAAAGTGGCAGTTATTATTTGCAAAAATGTGTCAATCAAGTGACATGGGGTAAACGACTGGTTTTGTACATTTGTGGACATTGCAGCGGCTAACCCTAGATCGCGAGGAGGAGGTCCGAACTGGGGTAAGAGTGTTAGTGTGATAAGGCTGGGTTGAGCGAGCGAGTGGATCAATAGTTCAGCCAATTGGAGGGCTCGCTACCATTGAGCAATATATCATTGAATTGAAGTCTGCTTTGCACATTTTACTAATTCAATTCTAACACACACACACACACAGGTGAGAAAAGCTGTGATGTAACATATTTATAAATTCGCACTGACTGGAGTCTCGCTAGTGGAGTTGACACAGCTATGCACAGCTATGCACAATTCTTTTCAGAGTAGTCACCTTAAAAAACTGGCCCTGATGCAATCATTAAAATTGGCTGTGAATTGCGCGTTGAAAAAAGTGGCGCTGATTGAGTTCTGTAAAAAACCTAGAACAGTTTTTCCAATATTTAGTCCCCCTTAGCAATGAAGTCAAGCTTAATAAAAACACGTGTGCCGATTCGGACGAACTTCTTACTAAGAGGTTTGGAGTTCTAACTTCAGCCGGAAGGAAAAATATGTGGCCTTGGGCAAGACAGTTTTGAAGCCTTGAAGAGGTCACGGTCAAGCCTTTGGACTGGTTGGCACAAACAAGTTGCATATAGTCTTTGTTCTATGCACTCTTTGTTTCGATTTCCACTTTCAGAGAAGCCGCCCGTACCGAAATACATCATTGCGGAGAAGACTCTCATCAATGGCGGGCGTCAGTGGTTGTATTGCTACGATGAAAACGCTGTGCCGCCAGCCAAGGTCTGGTGGGATGTTTGGTGGAAGAATGCTACTACAGTTCCTGGCGTGGTTGTAAGTGTTCTGGATCTTAAAGTATTGAAATTATTTTGTACAAGATTGACGACGTTCGATTCGCCGCCTGTGAAAACTCCACTTCGGGAGTAAGACCCCCCAAAGGCAGAGAGCTTGCATTTGTCATAGCTGGCCAACAATAAAGGTTGTCTGACAAAGCGTCAGTCAATCACACGAGCGCGTGCAGGTGTACACCTGCACTGTAAATTACACTCAGCGGAGCAACTGAGCAGACCCACGCTACCACACCGCCAGTAAAAAATGTTATTAGGATGCACACAGATACTTAATAATAAGAAAAATAATAACACTATTTATAATAAGAAAATTCATAATATCAACTAAACAAACAATAGTAATAATATATTAATTGCAAGAGGGCTGCAGTCAACGGCACATAATTTGGTGACACTATACCTGCAGCAAGCGAGGAGGCAATTCTGCCCATTCCGCTGACTCCTGAGCACACAAGCACTCAGATACTGTACGCAGACACACGCTCACACAGGTGTGTACATCGCCCTGAATTTCTCATCGTCAGGCAGTGTACACTCTCAATTTGCCTCGGAGGTCGGCCCTCAAGGGCATCCTCTGCGGCTGCGCCCCAAATGAATGTGGCCTCGCCGCGGAATCGAGCTCAGGGACCTTGGTGCGAGAGGTAAATGCGTCAGACCGCTCTGCCACTAACCCCCACGGGCAGTAGACAGACTGTGTAGACAGACACGGATGCTTGCACAGGCAAACTCCTTCCAGGTTGTATTACTGTTCCACCTCAAAATTCAATGTAGCCTTTTGACTAGCTTCACACATTCCGAATTTATTTTAACAGTTGGCTGACGAGGGTCAGATCGGAAACCGAAGCTACGCGAACATTACTTTTATTATGGACAAGCGCGTACACCAGCTGCCCTTCACTTGCAATGCGAAAAACGACGTTGCGCACGAAACCAAGTCGTTCAACATGCGCTTCGAGTCGATGGACTGTAAGTTTATTTACGGATTTTTGACTTAATGTGTATAATATTATATAATGACTTTTTTCACTTTTTTCTCTTTATGGCCTTTTAACTTTAAATAAGAAATACTTCGTTTTGATAGTCTACCTCGACCCTTCATAAAAATGTGTCTGTAAAAATTCGGATCCTCAGACGATCCACTGCAGCTGAAGATCATCGTGAAAGACACTTACGGCATGATGTACAAAGTGCAAAACGACAGCCTCGCGGTGACCGACACTGTCTACTCTCCGATGGACCAGTTCGGCACGACTGGATACGGCTACTATGACCCGAATGTGATCATATACTGCCACATGACTGGAAATCCGTACGGCACGGACCTGGAGCTGGTGCACGATGACCCATACACAGCGTCGGACGTGCCTCTAGTAATAAAGCAATGCGAAAATATGCAGGTAGCGGCGAACATTGTCTACTGTCGGGTGCCAAGCTACGATTGGTACGCCGATTACCAATGGCAGTGCCGAGCTAAACAACAGAATCCCGAGACCAAAGCCGTGACATCCTACACAAAAAAGCTCGACTTTGTGAAAGTGGAGTCGAAAATCCGCATTCGCATGAAGTATTACAAGTGGTACAGCTACAATAACCGCTACCTCACGTTCTACATGACCCGCGGTGGAGTGGCGCTGATCCGATGCGACGCTAAATACGATGAGTAAGAATGCCCGAACAGCAAAAGAGCTAGTCCGCGCTCTGATTGGCCCGTGGTTGTACGATGATCTAGGAGGAGTTAGGGTGGCTGGGAGAACATCATTTACTATTTAGCTATTTTTGTTATAACATAATTGGAATTAACTTTTAAATATGCGTTTTGAACGGCGGATGAAGTTTTATCGTATTTTGCATATACTCGTATAACAATTGGAGCGGAGTAGTGGTGGTCTTGACATGATTTGGAGAAAAACTGAGAGACTGAGGTTAGTGAGGTTAGTAGAGACTAGGCAACATTTATTGCCTGGATAGTTTTTTGAATCCATCAAATACTGCAGATTCGATCAACTCACAGAAACAAGTCTCTTATCGAAAATAGAATTTCTTTTATTAGACCTGAGCGTCGTAAAGAAATTTTTGTTTGCTCACTGCATCTTACTACTACAATATCAGCTGTTCTGCTTTTTCCATTCTGAAGGGGCGGTCGAGTCTCTGAGATCCCATTCCCGCACCAGTACGAGTTCTATCTAGTCGGCCAGAGCGGACTTCCTCACTACGCCAAGCAGGAGGGCAACACTCTGACAATCAGCGACATCCCTGACACGCTCAACAACAAGGAGATTGTCTGCTTTGTCCGACCTCAGAATGCTTCCGAGATTCCTTCGCAGGGCATCGGGCAGCGCTACTTTAAAATCATTGTGTTCAGTAAGAATTAGAGATACACATTGGCGACACTTGTTTTCGTTTCATTCCTGCACCAATGTCCCTGAGCTCGATTCCGAGGCTTCGGGGCTTGTCGTGCCATTTATGCCCTTGAGAGCCGAACCCCAAGGTACATTGAGAGTGTACACTGCCTGAAGAAACTTCAAGGCAGATACGATCACCTGTGAGTTTGTGCCTGTATACAGTATCCATGTACCTGTGCATGTTCAGAAGTCAGCGAAATGTGCTGAATTGTCTCTCCGTTGGCTGCGAATCGGGAATCGTTTCTTCTTGGCTGAGGTTTGGCAAACTCCCGACCCCCAGATTAGTGCCTGAATCTCTAAGCACAGGCCTACTAAATCTTTGTGAGTTAAGAGACCAAAGTAGTGAGTCAGAGAACCAGTCTGTGAGTCCGTACAGAAAGAGATCGGCCGGTTTAGAAGGAGTCCCACCAGCCTTCCACTAAGATAATGTTCGCACACCATCGTTTTCTCTAGCGATTCCCGAGAGGCCCAACATCGTCGTCACAATGAAGGACACCGTGAACTCTTCGTTGATCATTCGAAATCCGGACACCGTCGATTTGCGCCGCGATGGACCACCGATTGAGCTGACCTGCACTCTGCAGAACTACGACGCAGAAATGGATATAAATTTAGAACCAAATCGCTATTCAGACGTATATCGCTACCTGGACTGGGTCAAGGTAGGTTAAACTGGAAAGCCCTGTTAATAGCCGTTCTATTTCGAATATTTTTGCAAGCATCCATTCACACACACACTCACAAAAGTGCAAGAACTTCAATTGCCTCTACGATGAGAGGGAAGCCGGCACTGCCACCGAGGTTTCCGGCATGAAAAAGCGTTTCGAGGGCGGCAAAGTGACGCTGACGCTGCAGACTGGCTCCGTGGAAAATTCGGGCGTTTTTATGTGCGTGGCCGTCAGGTCATTCATCAACGTATCGGGGGTTGAAGATCTGCTTATTATTCAGTCGGTGCCCATCAAGGCTTTCGTGCTGAGTAAGAACTTTTCGCGCAACATGATTCTGCCGGAAGCTGTGAAAGCTAATTCGGATTAGGTTCAGTTATAATGTAGTAAGCTTCAAGATTGCATCATGAGAGACGCGTTCAAGGCCGTTGTCGAAGATTCCGTTCCTGTCACATTTTCCAACTTAGTAGCTTGGACAATGTTTGTTAGGAGGGGGTGAGTGGCAGAGCGGTCTCAGTTTCTCAGAGCACCAAGATTCCTGACCGAACTCGCGGCATGCCCAGACTAACTTGGGGTGCAGCCGCAGCGAGAGGGTTTAAGGGTCTTGCTGTACAATTGGCACGCTTTAGGGCCAGCTTAAAGGTGCAGTAAGATAGTACTTTACCTGAAATCAGGGTCTGTGTACATCATCTGTGTACTGTGTGCTCAGGAGTCAGGGAAATGGGCTTCGCTCAGAATTAGGGTTCGCTTTATTTCCGGGTACCCTGGGGATACTCTGGTCAACTGGATCGACCAGCTGCTGATTTCAGTTGATTTGGTTCGATGATTGACCATAGGTCTCCATTCTGGAGTCTTAAGTTGACATCCCTAAGTGCGTTAGTCGGGCTAACGTACGTTAAACCTCGACCCCTTAGCCCGACCTGGCGAAATCGACGATGAGGAAAAGAGTTACGGCAGGATATCCATCACGAAGTCGGGCAAAGGCGACATTTATTTTGAATGCCTCGTTGCCGGCTACCCGTACCCGGATCTGGATATTACCAGGCGCGACGCGGACAATGTTCAACTGGAGACCCCAAGGTGGATCAGGCAGTTTGAGAAGGCCTACCACACCAATTCGAGCTCCAACATATACGGGTCGCAGCTAGTTTACAAGTGAGTGTTTAGATTTAGAAGCATTGTGGTTTAATGAATTGAAGTACACAAACAGATTCTAAAGGCTATTCTAACACCCCTTCCATTTCAGACTACCAAAAGGTAAGTAAAGGACATCAACTCGCTTGCTCAATCGGAAAGGAGCGATAAGGAAGTAACACAGCTGGTAGATAGGTTTGTGAACTTGTTACTCGTTTTATCTAGATTGATTGGTTCAACCAATCAGCGCGTGTGGTTGAAGCCTTGTGATTAGAGCGTGAAAATCTCGACTTGAAGGTCGGAAGTTCGATTCCCGACTCCAATAGCGAACAATTTGTGTTCTTTAGCAATACACTTATCTTTAAATTGCTTCACTTCATACATTTGTTACATGGGTACCAGCATTAGGTGGGGTAATTGAGGGTGGTGTGGCGTCTGCCCAGTCCATGGACTTAATGGTATAAGGCCTTAATAGCCTTAATAAAATATTATTCATTATTATTATTGGTTATTGTGTGATATTTGTGGAAAAATAATCAATAGAGAAGCCAAAATATAGCTTGTGAGGCTGTTGAAATAATCAAAAGTAAAAAAACGGTATCAATACGGGAAAAGAGAAATGATTCCTGTTTTCCCATTGGCTGAAAGACATCACGTAAGTAGGTTTTCCGTGTGCTAAAAATAGTATGGGCAGTCCATGGAACTTCCGCGAAGAAATCGAATCGCCTAGCAAGCACAAAGTCAATACTGACACTAGAATTCATTTATCTAAGCCAGAATATATTCTAAGGAAAGCTAGGCAGAAGGTGTTGCCTGAAGTGACACACTGCATTTTGACTCCCAAATTTTCATCGCTTCACACCTTCACAACTGCAGAGAACATCGGCCGCGACAACGCGTATGGCACCTACGTGTGCTCCGCTCAGAACTCTCTCGGCAAGGCGGAATTTAAGAGCACCTGGGACGCGGAGAGAGCGTCATTCTGATGAGCCGACTCTGATTGGCTGATAAAGAAAAGTACACACGAAAACCGAAGTAGCACGAAATATACTTTTACATCATGTACTCGATTTAAAATTTCATTGGCTGGTACTTTTTGATTATGAAATATATTATCTGAATCTAAGGCAATATGAATAAAGCGAAAAAACTGCGTTTTAAGTTGCCAACAAAGTTCTTGCAGCAATCAATAAATGCTTTTGAGATTGTTTATGAGCAAATCTAACTTGTTGCTACCGCTATTCGCATTATGCCCCAATTGACATTCGCGACTAAATATAGATGCTAGATATTTATTGGTCCTGCGACAGTCATCCTGGACAAGAACCTCGCCAGGACTATGAAGGAAAAATGACAAAAATTGCTGACTAAATTCAGACTTGTGCAGCCTCGCCCATTACCAATGTCCACTTCAGCAGGCTATTCACCTGTTCACAGCTTGTATGTGTTCACCTGTTCACAGCTTGTATGTGTTCACCTGTTCACAGCTTGTATGTGTTCACCTGTTCACAGCTTGTATGTGTTCACCTGTTCACAGCTTGTATGTGTTCACCTGTTCACAGCTTGTATGTGTTCACCTGTTCACAGCTTGTGTCTGTTCTCCTATTCACCTATGCACCTATTTACCTATTCACCTATTTCTTTGACCACCAATTCACTTATTCACAGCTGAATCTGTCCGCTTGTTCACTGTTATCTTATTAATCCACCAACACCAGCTAACACCACGAATTCCAATACAGGTCTGACAAAACTGCTAAACCCAGTTGGTCAAAAAAGTTCTTTTTCCGTTAAAGGACTGTTGAACGCATAGTCATTGCTATAATTAGCTAAGGGAAAATCCGCGAAAAATTCCTGGAAATGCGCTGGATAGAAATTGGCTGAGTAATATTTTTTATTTTCACTCGTCAAGATTTCTCGTAGACGGCCATGACGGCTTTCGGTGTCAAGCTTCGGTGCCCGAATCTGTTGTGTGTTTTGAGCGAGTTGGAACAAGCCGGAGCCAGTCCGAAACTGATGAATCGGAAAGTTTCCCGGAAAATTAAGCCGCCACGTGGAGATCCAAACAAGATTGTGTGGACACGATCGCTGATCAACCAAGCAGAGACGGATTCTGTCGAGATGCTTTGGTTGATGCAGCGGGTCGGGCTCCATTCAGCTACGTGACCTTTTTATTTCAGGCAATCGCTGACGCGAATACTCGAGACCAGAGCTGCTTGAAGGCGATGGACACGGTGGCAGCTAAGAGCAGGTGTACGTAGTAAAGTACGTCATGCTGAGGATCTCCGATCACCATCTTAGAGTGAATCTCTGCTTCAAGGCAGCCGTGAGTGCAGCTGCTCATTTCAAGTGGCCAGTGATGAAGTACTTTGACAACGCAATTGCTGACAAGGAGCTAGAAGAAGCTGTTTGGTCCAGCCTCTGCAAATCCGCAGCAGCCAATATGAGCTGCTCAACTCTGAATGCCATTCTCAACACGAGAGCAGCTGCTCAGTACTCAAGTAGAGACCCGTCAGCTGATGCCGCAGCCATTCCACCGGACTGGCTCACGAAGGACTCTCCCCTGCTCGCCTTGCTCTCGCACCTAACCGTCTCTGGGGACAACTCAATCCTGGATTGCACTCTGGCTCAGATGCAGCCAGCTCAGGTGGCACAGCTGCTCTGCCTCTCCATCAGACGCGGCCACGTTCCACTGGCTGCAACTCTGATCGACTGGAAAATTCAGCTGCGAAAACATCGACCTGCGAGACAGCAGCGGGTCCACAGCGCTCATGCTGGCAGCGGACGAAGGACACCATGAGCTCATCGAGCAGCTGCTGGACGTCGGTGCGTCAGTGGATGCTGAGGATGTCGTAGGTCGGACGGCATTGTTGCGAGCTCGCACAGCGGGTCACGCCAGAGCCTCCAAGGCTCTCACAGACCGAGGAGCCAAGTTGGGTCAGCGAGATGAGCCAAATGAAATTCGCGAGTCCACAGCTTGTCGAGAGCATTGCAGGATTCTCAGATACGAGCGCATGTACATAAAATATTGCTGGCTTAGCTGTGATTACAGAGATAAATTGCGCAGAGAGAAAGTGTAAAAATGTATATATGACTGTTTACTTAAACTAGCTACAAATGACTGATCAAACCGCAAGTAACTTTGTCTTTTTGTCGAGTTGACGCAAAAGCAATGCCTGAATTGTATCACAAAAATCTTGCCTTTTTGTTAAGTGCAGGTCCCCTCCAAATCGGAACAAAAGCCAGTTATCGATCTGTCTTCGCTGCTCCGCGAGTCAGGATTCACTGAGGAGCGGACCCTCTGTCTCTAGCAGCTGGCTGACAGTCTGGAAGGAGTCGCTCGAGTCCTGGGACAGGCAGATGACGGGCAGCTTCGCGGAGGGCTGGGCCAACAACCTGCAGCAGGTGAACGGCAGGACCGCGGCAGACTCCGACATTGACTGGACTGTGCTAGAAGCAAGACAGCGATTTCATCTGGATTGCGGCTGCAACGGACGGAGCGAGATCAGCTGTTACGATGCCGTCAGGCTGAGGTTATAAAAGGCCACGCCATTGTGCAGGTCGGATCTGGTGAGTCTGATGAGGCCTATAAGAGGCTGCACCATCATATTCAGATTTAGAACTCTGCGTTTGGAAACGAAGACTAGCAAATTTAGCCTCTTTAGAAGAAAAAGTAAAGAAATTTTTTTCGCTGAAATTCCCACCTTATTTACCTTAGCTAGTAAATTAGCTCCCCGGAGCTAATATATTGTCCCCGTCAAATTGTCCCTTCTTAGTTAGAAACTTAATGAGCTGAAGGTGGCAAATAAGGGGGGAAATGCATTGAGTTGCCAAAAATTATAATCTAGCAAGCAAGTTGTCAAACTTCGTTTGAAAAAATGCCTGTTTGACGAAAATTAATAATTAGTCAGGCAGCCAGCCTGCAGTGTCAACTCCTGCCAGCGGCTCTCGGCCCTCACTAGACATCTGCCAAGCGATGCAGTGCTGCAGCGGACTCCGCCCTCTCAGGACGAAGACACTGCTGCCCGAATGCCCACTCATATTCGTCCACCTGGTCCGAGCAACAAGGCCGAATCAGAGAAACGAGCTCAGGGTCAGCTTCAGCTTTCATGAGAAGAAGATCATGCGAAGTCTGAGTACAGTTCAAGGCCAGCTTTTTTTACTGATCAAGTTCATATTTAAGAGATATTTGCCTCGCACGTTGGCAACGCCTGGACTCAAGACCTACCATGCCAAGACTCTGCTCTTCTTTATGCTGGAGAAGCACCTCGGCGACGCGAACGAAGCGTGGCAGCCACAGAATCTGGTGGCTCTACTGGAGGAGTCCCTCGACATGATGCTGAGCTTCATCGACTCCAGCATCTCGCCCGATGAGTGCATGCCGCACTTCTTAATGCCTGACGCTCCGATCTACTTCAAGAACGCTGGAATCGGAGGCGAGTTCGAAAACACGAAGCGGACTGCCGTCATCGGCGCTGCCGTCTGAGCCGTCATCGGCGCTGCCGTCTGAGCCGTCATCGGCGCTGCCGTCTGAGCCGTCATCGGCGCTGCCGTCTGAGCCGTCATCGGCGCTGCCGTCTGAGCCGTCATCTGCGCTGGGTGGGGTGTGGTCCGGATGGGCGGGCAATGAGCCAGGAGCAGACATAGGTGACCGACAGCGTGTGCGAGCCGCCCTTCGCTTCTGCATGTACTTCCTCATCCAGAGGCACCTGTGATGCTGTGCATCCTGCTCCTCCATATGCAGCTGACAGCAGAAACGTGGTGCGCTGGAATGACCGAAACAAAACTTTACCTTTGTGTCTCATGTTAACAGTGGCACCGTAATTATTACTCTTTTTAGAGGCGAAGCTATTACCCTACAAAACGTACGGCCAAATGAAAAAGAAGATTCGTGTACATCACTGTACAGTTTAAGTCTCTTGACAACATGCCTATGAAATGCCAACCTAGAACTCTTCATTATCATGCAAATAACGAAGGCAATCTTAACATTTGTCCGATCTACGTCCGGAATTTTGTCCGGCTCAATTGCGGTTGAACAGGCGGGAGACAAAGCGGATGAAAGTTCCGGACAAAATACATTTTCGCCCTACTTTCATCCGGACTGAAGTCCGACTTTTCGTCCGCTCTAAGCCGGTCAAAAGTTCGGATCAAATTGCGGATGAGATCCGGATCAAAAGTGGCTTGCGAAACCCCTTTGTCCGGATTTGGCCCGGAATTTGTCCCGCATTTTCGTACGGAAAGGAGCCACAAAGCGGACAAAAGCAGACGAATGGCGGACAAAATCCGGACTAAAAAGCCAAGCGGGCTTGACTTGACAATGGAGAGATCCTTGGCTACCTTCTTCATGCGCATGTTGATAAAAAACTGGCAGAATCTCCTGGATGGCCAGTGCGCTCCGAAATCTGCAGTCATAGGAGGATCGCCGGATAACATACTCTGCATGCAATCCAACTCACATTAGAGTGAATAAACTTCCACCCGAATCTTCCACCCGTAGAACAACAGACCACGGTTTTCCTTTACTGACACTTTAAGACTCCAAATAACACTAACTAATTAGGACAGAGACAAATGTAGACCATACAGCGGCGATGGCTAACTAGTCACATGAGTGGGAGCTAGATACTTAGCCTAGTAACTAGTGACTCGCTTCACTCTCCCTGTTCAAATGAAATTGATACAGCGAAACGATTACGTCCAAATCGGCCTCCAGACACTTCTGAGAAAGAAACTCAGGGGAGAAACGGCTGTAGAGGCCTGCTGGTGCAGTGGCTTCTAGCGCAGTATCTAGGTCTTTCACCTCAACCCGACGAATGTGGCTGTCGCGCCAAAATCTGTCTCCAGGCTGTGACTTGTGCAGTGGATGCCTTGGCAGAGGGCTGCTGGTGCGTCTGGTTCGTCGTCCAAGTTGGTCTTAGTCTCTAGGATCCGTGTGTGGCGAGCTTCCGGGAGGGCTGATGGTACAATTTCCTCAGGATTGGCTTCCATTTCAGCCTCATCGGCTGCGGTGGGTCGGATAGTCTCTTGCAGGACTCCGTAGTCGCAGTCTAGCGGAGGCGTGTCTGGTCGTCGTGACAGCGCGTATCAATATCAATTATCAATATCCCATCCACCATGGATTGGCGATCGGTGACTCAAGTAGAGACTCTTGTTTGTCGATTTCGCCTAGGACCAATTGCTGATTGTGTCACAGCTCCACGCCATAGAGCAGGATAATGTGGCAGCGCATGTTTCAAGTGCACCGCAAGACCTAGCACAACCACCTGCCTGTTGTCACCCAGAAGGCATCAATTTTCTTGTCGGCCATATTCTCCAAAGGCTTCCTCGGGCTAGCCAGATGCTGCAACTGCTAGATGCTGAGCTCCATTCTGGGTACGCCTGGTGGAAACTCTTTGCTTGTACTATTGACACCAATGAAAACCTTGTACAACTTTCGGATTCTCACAGTCTGTTTATCTCGCTTGACGATCAAGCAAAAATTCTTTAACAACTCTTTTAATGAATTTTTTCCTAGCCTCCTATTTGTAAAGAGCCACTATTTGACCTTTACGGTCGCTATACAGTCGCTATAATTGGGACAGGTGTACGCAGCAATTACAAAATATTATTGTTTTGTCGTGCTGTTGGTAACTCTTTTTAGTGAAAAAACGGTTGTATTTTTCATTTTACGCTACTGTGAGTAGGCTGCTATGTACGCGCTATTCTTGCGTCTAAACGGCTGCGCTGCTAGTCGCTTGTAATATCGATCGTTAGGTTTTTTGAGGTTTTAATAAATCTCGTATTAGAAAGACTAATGTGCGCGATCTCGCGTCATTTATTATGTTTGTCTGGTTCAAGCGAACCCACAAATATTGCCTTCCGCGAAGCAATTTAACAATTATTATTTATCTTTTTCTATGGCCATCTAAATTTCTGCCGTATCTGTATCGATAACCACCATATGTCCGCTTGATTTTATAATGTGCAATCTTTAGTGAGCAAGCATCAGCATCTCTAAATTTGTGCCCCCAAAGCACTAACAACGAAGCACGATAATTTGGCACTAAGTCGGCGAAAGCAGCAGCGAGACATCATTTTATTCAATTTATCGTAAATTGCAACGACGAGGAAAAAGAAAAAACTGCGCGAAAACACGATATACTAAATAGAATGGCTGGAATAAAATACTCCCACCAGGGAGAAGTGGGTGTACCCCCCAGCGAGACAGGTGAGGGGATCTGTGCGGCGGGGGGATGCGCACAGAGCAAATATGCTTGGACACTAAAGCCGGTTTGCTTACGTGCGAGCCCAGAGCAAACCGCAGCATTAATGCCCCCAAGGCACGCGCAGTCTTCCTCCTCGTCGAAGACTGCGCGGAGTAAGCTCCTTGTCGAACACCAGCTGCGGCAAACTTGTCGTGTAGGAAGCAGTCCAGGTGCCTCCCTGTCAGCAGGCGTAAGCCGCCACTTCCGTTGGCATAGGATCAAATCGGTGACTCCGCTGACTGCAATCCGCTGGCGCGGATGTGTCGCTCGACTGCAGTCACCGAGCACAGGCTCGCTGCCACGTCAATCTCGGCAGCAGTGCCATGTGTCTGCGCTCCTTGAATTGGATAGTCTTGCCGAAATCGCAGCGCAACACCAGACCCTGGATGGTACGAGCAGGTCGGCGTGCCGCGAAAGGTCCAGGCCCTTGCCAGTTCGCAGTAGCAGGCTGTACTTTCGCAGCATTACCCATTAACAGCAGATGGTCACAGCCCAGCAGGCCAGCTGCATTTTATCGGATTCGTTCACTAGTCGTCGCATCTCCATCACTGGCCGCTTTCTGTTCACGCGCAGCCGTGGCCGGTTTAGCGCTGTGTAGGAGGAGAACCGCTGAAGCGTGCTTAGTCAGGTCCGGCGCCGAGTTAATCCTGAAACAGTGATACAGGGAGCTGTAGACGGCCGAGATGCTACTGTAGGCAAGTAGCCGCGTGCCGATCAGGCTAGCAAAATAGTTCAGCAGACTCGTGACTTGCAAGACACCGGGTCGCAGCCGGTACGGCGGCAGAGACGTGCCACTCGCGCACGTGCCTGTTGACCGCCTGTGACGACCTCGGTGCGTAGGCGTCGCTCACCAGCGACGCGGCGCGCCCTCTAAGAGAGTCTGATGCAGCTGTGCGGCCCTAAAATTAAGAAAGGAGGCGGTCGCCGAGCCAAAAGCATGCTGATGCAGTGATTGCAGGATGCTTGGTCACACAAACCATGACAGCGCTTGAATGGTTTGTGCCTCATCTCTCCTGTGCCTCATCTGTACCGTGTCTCATCTCTCCCGTGTCTCATATCTCCCGTGTCTCATCTCTCCCGTGTCTCATCTCTCCTGTGTCTTATCTCTCCTGTGTCTCATCTCTCCCGTGTCTCATCTCTCCCGTGTCTCATCTCTCCTGTGTCTTATCTCTCCCGTGTCTCATCTCGCCCGTGTCTCATGTCTCCCGTGTCTCACCACTCCCGTGTCTCATCTCTCCTGTATGTCTCATCTCGCCCGTGTCCCCCGTGCTCCCCGCTGTCGTATTCTAAGTTCTCTCTTTGGCCCGCTAGCTAATAACTTTGCCTAATCCTGTTTTACACATCTAACCATGAAAAGTCTCGAATTGTTCCATCTTCCATATTTTGCTATTGCTTACAATTTGCGCATTGCTCCAGAACTGAGTGGCGCGACCTGCTGGCTATAAATAATTTTTTACTTCGTAGGTGAGCGCTTTATTAACTCGTATGTCAACTGGAATAGTAAAACTACAGAAAAAGTATGAAAGGACTATATGTGTACTTAATATATATTTATTTATTACGTAGTAGTACAAGTCTCAGCAAATTACTTATCTTCTTTTACACCAGTGAAAACAATCGACTAAGTGTAAGCGGCAATGGCTATATAAAAACAATAGTTTCTGTACTCGTCATAAGCTTATGTTGTTATCCCAGGAATTGTCAAACAGTCTAATCGAACAAAAAATAAAACACTCGTCCAGAGCCACTTAGAAATACTTATTTATCAAACCAGTAACGCAAGATAATCCAACTCTGTAGGGTAGGCTTTTGATGTGCAGAAAAACCAAAAAAATACGTCTGCAGAACATAAGACGTTATGGGAAAGAGTCCTACAGCAATTAGCCTGTAGATGCGATAAGAAAATCACCAGTGAACCGTCTTTCGCACCGCAAAAAGTGTATAAAAAGTTGTGCCAACATAGGTAATCATTATTTCGCTGTCCCACAACAACAGAATAAGCATGAGACTCGTTCTCATTTCTGTGCTTGCCCTGTGCACCCTAGCTACTGGCACGGGTCTTGATGAAGCCGTAAGCGAGAGCATTGACAGCAATGCTGAGATCGTGATTAGAACAGAAGAAACAGCACTCGATTTGTTAGCCAGTCCCACGAACACCAGAGACTTGGGGATCGCGAAGGACTCACTGGCGGCCACGAAGGAGTTCGTTGAGTTCTTTAACTCGCAAATCTTCGAGAAAGTTGGAAACGTCACAAAAATAGCCGAGGTTGTTTCGAAGGTGTTCAGCTTTGTCACCTCCATCATCGACCTCATCCAGGGTGTGCAGGGTGGAGAGTCGGCCGAGATGAAGTTCCTTCGCGAGCAGTTTGCCCAGGTGCACGCCAAGCTCGACAGCATTGCTCTGCAGCTCGATGACGTGAAGAGGCTGATCGAGTGGCGAACCACTCGAGTGATTTACGCCAACTACGAGACCTTCATCATCGCCGCGAGCTCCATCCTCAACAACTACGTGGCAGCGCCGGAGACCTCTCGGGAGGTGCTGAAGCGTCAGTTCCTGGCTGCATTCCAGCACAACCCTCTGGCTCCTCTGCACCTGTACCAAGCGATCGTTGAGAAGGACTTTGTGATCTCTGAGAACCTCGGTGCTGCAGTGGTTCACTACACCCAGAACCACAGGCGGCACACGATCAACTTCCTGCTGGCCATGCAGCGCCTGATTATGAGGGGTGCCCAGCTGGAGATCGCCTACGAGAAGATGGTTCACGGAGATGCTGCCGGAAACGTGGCCAAGACCGTCTGGAATGGCCGCATGGAGAAGCTTCTTATCCGCATGATGAATCTGGAAAATGAAGTGAAGAACAAGTACCACACCCAGATGAGTTCCGACATTGATCGCGTCATCCTTGACAACAGGCACCTTAGCAACCAGGACTTCTCCGGTCATATGTACCGCTTCCTCGCTGATAAGTTTGACCATCGTTACTGGTTTTCCCTGGCTTACCAGGATGTGAGCGGAGGTGACAGGCACTGGGTGTCCTACTGCGGCGGTGATATTCGCTTCAGGACCCACGGAAGCCGCAATGTCGTTCTGGCCAGCGCTGACCCGAAATCCTCCAGGTTCAGCCAGCCTAGGGGCAACGCCGCTCTTGACGCCGCTCAGCGCGAAGGCTCCGGAGCACACGCCGAGTCGTGGACGAATCTGATTCGCTCCAAGATCGGCAACAGCTGCTCCGACGCCGCGTTCGTCGGCTCGATCTGCTGGGGCTGCAACGTGTGGTTCACCATGCGCGGAGACCGCTACGTCTACAGGAAGATGAGCAACCGCGGCGACATCAACACCATCATCTTCGGTTGATGGCATCGAGTATTGTTGTCGGCAGAGTTTTAGGAAATTTTGTGAGAGTAATAATCTGAAACAGATTAATAAAGACGTAACAAAATATTTTATTGGTATATCGGCTCTTAAACAAAAACTCAATTTGTTTTTTTAAGGCAAGTGTTTATTTTTTATTATGAATTTCTTTAGTGCAGTGTCTCTTGCAAAACTATTAATTAAAATTTGTGAATAAAATCTGCTGAACTCAATAATTTACTCCAGTAAAACACAAATGGAGTTTTAGAAGGCAATAAATTCAAACTAATTGACGGATTTGTCTCGTATGTTTTTCAAATAGTGCTTTGCATTAGCGCTATTTAGGAAAGTTTACATTTTATATTTTTAATTAGAAAATAGTGATTTTAAATTTTAGGAAATTTAAGAATCTCAAGCGAGTCTCGTTTGATAAATACTTATGTTACTACGAGCGTAACTGTATGGAGTACAAAAGTATTAAAGTGGCGCTTCTGTAACAGAAGTGAGACACTACAGAGTTTTTTCCTCCGATAATATTTTTTGTTTTTTTGGAATGTAACTTGTAAGCAGTCGAAAAATGTTCCGTTTGTTCTTAAATATATGTATCCCGTACTTTAGAAAAGTTTTGTAAAAAATCTGCCGTCAATTTCAATAAGCGTTAACTTTAAAGCAAAGAATATAACGTTGGACTTAAAACACTTAACGGCTTAAATCCATCACCAGCTGTTTATTTATTTAATACGCTCGAAAAAATCTTGAAACCAAAAGTCCTACTTAGCAGAATAATAAGCGGTGTCTGTTTTTCAGATTATTACATGCTAATTTCACAACAGCATGCATCTCAACCGAAGATGATTGTGTTGATGTCGCCGCGGTTGCTCATCTTCCTGTAGACGTAGCGGTCTCCGCGCATGGTGAACCACACGTTGCAGCCCCAGCAGATCGAGCCGACGAACGCGGCGTCGGAGCAGCTGTTGCCGATCTTGGAGCGAATCAGATTCGTCCACGACTCGGCGTGGGCTCCGGAGCCCTCGCGCTGAGCGGCGTCAAGAGCGGCGTTGCCCCGAGCCTGGGTGAAGCGAGTGGATTCGGGATCTGCGCTCGCCACAACAACATTGCGGCTTCCGTGGGTTCTGAAGCGAATATCACCGCCGCAGTAGGACACCCAGTGCCTGTCGCCTCCGCTCACATCCTGGTAAGCCAGAGAGATCCAGTAACGACGATCGAACTTATCAGCGAGGAAGCGATACATATGACCGGAGAAGTCCTGGTTGCTAAGGTGCCTGTTGTCAAGGATGACACGGTCGATGTCGGAACTCATCTGAGCGTGAGTCTTGCTCAGGACACCGTTCTCAACCTGCTGCATGCGCGTAAGCAGCTTTTCCATGCGACCATCCCACAGAGCCTGGGTCACGGTGGCGGCGTGGGTTCCGTGGACCATCTTCTCGTAGGCGATCTCCAGCTGGGCACCCCTCATGATCAGGCGCTGCATGGCCAGCAGGAAGTTCATCACGTGACGCCTGTGGTTCTGAGTGTAGTGAACGACGGCCACACCGAGGTTGTCAGAGATTGTGAGGTCAGTCTCCACGATCGCTTGGTACAGCTTCAGCGGGGCGATCGGGTTTTTAGTGAAGGCAGTGAGGAACTGACGCTTCAGAACCTCCCGCGAGACTGGGTCGTTGGCTGACACGTAGCTGTCCAGCAAGTGAGTAGTGGCAACAATGAAGTTCTCGTAGTTAGCATAGGTCGCACGAGTGGTCTGCCACTCGATCAGCCTCATCACCTCCTCGATTTTCAGTGAGATGCTGTCTAGCTTGGCGTGGACCTCCTTGAACTGTTCACGCATGAACTTGAGCTCTGGAGACTCCTGCGCTCCGATGCCAAGGATGAGGTTAATGATCGAGATGACGAAGGACAGGACCTTGGATACGATCTGTGCCACGATGTAGACCTTCGGGAAAGCCTTGAAGATGTCAGAGTTAAAGATGTCGACAAAGTTTTTGACGGCCTCCAGCGCCTTCTTGGCCGTCTCGAGGTCATCGTTCACTGGCAGCGCCATCATTTCCCCGGCCGTCTCCTCAATCCTGAGCACCAAGGCGCCATGGTCTTCCTGGTTGGCCACCTCGGTAGCGTAAGCCGCAGCGCACAAGGCGAGAAGTCCCAACAGAATCAGCTTCATTGTCCAGGCCTTTCTGCTCTACAATTTCAGCGTTCATATTTTCTAGTAAATTTATAGCCTCATCTAGAAAATTCGCGTCCCTTCGGCCAGCAGATTTACTTGTCTCACGGGTTGTCAGACGGATTATTGCACCATTCCGACATTGGGTGGACCCTTCCTGTCAGACAGATTAGGACCGCTGACCACGTGGTCCAGTCCCAAGGCGAAAGAAACCTTGTGACTGAGTTCGAAGATAAGACTGCTAGAAGAAGCGATTTTTAACAACAGAATTGTTGCTGTCTCTTGACATTTTTTGACCCGATACAAAAAGCCACAGTCGAAAGGCTACAGATACAAAAACTTACCATAATATCATACCAAGTCTGTAAACTAGATCAAGCTATAAATTTAGTGCTTGTTTAGATAATCAAAAATTTCTGAGGCTCATATAAAACCAATCGATGCCAGTAATAACCGGCTCGGACAAGAAACTTTGCAACTTGCATAATCCACCTCAAGCACATGGAAAATAGTCAGATGGTGAGTTCCGATCATAAAACTGTCACACAGACTCAAACAGAGAACCATAGGCCCCAGGACAGCGACACTGCATATCAACTACTCTGACAGGTGATTTCTGGAAAGGAAAAAATACAGAAAATTGACAACTGATAAGAGCTCGAGGTAGCAGATAACTTCAAAGTGATTTGCTATAAGACAGAACTAACAGGCATTTGTTCTATCCGATCGGCGAACACGAGATAGCCATGAAGCTGCTACTGCTTACCCTGTTGGCACTGAGCGCGGCTGCCGGGAACCACGCGGGCCGCACCGATGTCATTGTTAGGACAGAGGAAGCTGACCTGGACGCCTTGTCTGTTCCCTTCAACCGGGATCTGGAGATTGCCAAGGCTTCACTCGAGGCCGTGAAGGAGTTTGTCGAGCTCTTCAATTCCGATCTTTTTGAAAAGTCTGGCGTCAAGGAAATAGCCGAGGTTGTTTCGAAGGTGTTCACCTTTATCACCTCCATCATCGACCTCATCCAGGGTGTCCAGGGTGGAGAGTCGGCCGAGATGAAGTTCCTTCGCGAGCAGTTCGCCCAGGTGCATGCCAAGCTCGACAGCATTGCTCTGCAGCTCGATGACGTGAAGAGGCTGATCGAGTGGCGAACCACTCGAGTGATTTACGCCAACTACGAGACCTTCATCATCGCCGCGAGCTCCATCCTCAACAACTACGTGGCAGCGCCGGAGACCTCTCGGGAGGTGCTGAAGCGTCAGTTCCTGGCTGCATTCCAGCACAACCCTCTGGCTCCTCTGCACCTGTACCAAGCGATCGTTGAGAAGGACTTTGTGATCTCTGAGAACCTCGGTGCTGCAGTGGTTCACTACACCCAGAACCACAGGCGGCACACGATCAACTTCCTGCTGGCCATGCAGCGCCTGATTATGAGGGGTGCCCAGCTGGAGATCGCCTACGAGAAAATGGTTCACGGAGATGCTGCCGGAAACGTAGCCAAGACCGTCTGGGACGGCCGCATGCAGAGGTTGCTCACGCGCATGCAGCAGCTGGAGGCCGATGTGAAGAACAAGTACCACACCCAGATGAGTTCCGACATTGATCGCGTCATCCTTGACAACAGGCACCTTAGCAACCAGGACTTCTCCGGTCATATGTACCGCTTCCTCGCTGATAAGTTCGACCATCGTTACTGGATCTCTCTGGCTTACCAGGATGTGAGCGGAGGCGACAGGCACTGGGTGTCCTACTGCGGCGGTGATATTCGCTTCAGGACCCACGGAAGCCGCAATGTCGTTCTGGCCAGCGCTGACCCGAAGACAACTCGCTTCACCCAGGCTCGGGGCAACGCCGCTCTTGACGCCGCTCAGCGCGAGGGCTCTGGAGCCCACGCCGAGTCGTGGACGAATCTGATTCGCTCCAAGATCGGCAACAGTTGCTCCGACGCCGCGTTCGTCGGCTCGATCTGCTGGGGCTGCAACGTGTGGTTCACCATGCGCGGAGACCGCTACGTCTACAGGAAGATGAGCAACCGCGGCGACATCAACACCATCATCTTCGGTTAAGCGGCAATAGCTTCTATTTTCATTGTGGTTGTGGATCTGGTTGGCATTGTTCGTGGTTCATAGATTTTCGCGTAAATAAAACCTTGCATTCACAGTAATGCCCTAGGTTAATTAAAGGCGTGCGCAATTAAAATGCCTTTTTTTGCTAATGCAGTATTCGTTTTTGATTGTGAATCAAGCTAGGCGCGGTATTTTAGTTTAGTTTTGACAACTTTTTTCTAACTGAACATTGATGGAGCTCGATACGGAGCAGTTTAACTTGATCAACCTGAGCAGTTTCAGCAGTGCCACACTTCAGGTGTTCTCATCAGAGGAAAATTTCTAATGAAAATTATAGCATATTTTAAAACTAAAAAATCTGCTCCAAGACTGACGATTGGTAATAATTTTCCTTTCGTTTAGTCAGACACTGCTCTGTAGGGCCGTTATTCTTTCAGCTGCGTGAAATGTTTAACAATTCATGAAGCAATCTCAAGGAATTATCACCGACGATTATTCGCTGAATGCGTAGTCTTTACTTTTGGCATTTCCATCAAAGTCAGCGATGGCTCGTACAATTATATTTAATATTTGACAATGTTACGTGAGAACCTTATAATTAATAAATTAATTATAAATTAGTTTAAATTATCATGGTGAATAATATTGTGAATAATTATTGTAATTATTATTTTTTTAATTTAATCCAATTTAAAAAATCTATAATTTCTAGAAGTATTCTAAAAAATGATTTAATTTTCTGTATTAATTTTTTCTATCGTTTTTTTCTATTATTTCTATTACTTTGAATTTATTTTTTAATATTTTATGATATCATAATAATATAATATATAAAGATAATGATGATATTTTAATAAAAAAATAAATTGAATTACTGAATTAAGTATATTAACTTTTTTAATTATTACAAAATATCAATGAGCATGTGTAATTATAATTAAGTTTCACGACAACTCGAGTCATGAAAACCGGAAGTTACCGGTTGACACGACAAGCTATACAAACAATAAATGAATCAATATAGTTACAAGACTGATAAGCTTAAATAGGAAACCCGCTGAGGAATACCAGGCAGGAAGCAGCGTCACTTTTTCTTCATTGCAGCATTCGCTAGCCGAGGGGGAGGTGAGTGGCAGAGCGGGCTAACGCGTTTGCCTCTCGCACCAAGGCCCCTGGGCTTGATTCGGCGGCGTGGTCACATTCATGGGGGTCTTGTGCAATTTTCGCCCACAGCCCTGCTGAAATAGTAATTATTATTGTTGTTGTTTGCTAGCGTAGCTGCTGGAGAATCAGGCGTCGATCATGTTGGCCTCGAGGGCCATCGGTCCGCAGGATAAGCCTCAGGGCACCAGAAAGAGCACCAGACCACTGAGGTAGATAATATGCTGACCGTGCAAAAATTCGGTTGACTGACCGTCAGCGCCTCGGCAGAGGATGACGGCCTCTGTTGCCCGGCCCACAGAGCACACCGGTCTTTTGCGCGTTCTGATCACCAACCTGATGTGCAAGTGTGCCCAGCTTTGCCTTGGACGCGCGCCCAAAAACGGTGACATATTTTTGCACAACTATAATAAAGGCAAAAAGATTTAGTCCGATCAATATGAGACAGAGCAGTTGATGCAGCGCAAAGAAGGTGGGTCATATATTTTTCATGATCAGTGTATTTTGCTTATTTTGCGAGTCGCTAATCCACTATCGCCAAGAATAGCTAAGATTATTTCGCGAGCTGGTAAGAATACAGTTAGACGTCGCACTTATCAAAAGCTCAGCAGTTTGAGAGATGAGATTGTGCACCTGTTCGGACGGTGTCATTTTAATTGGCGTGCTGTGTCCAAAAGTTCTACTCGTATGATTAGACAAGCTTGTATGTCCTTTGGATTTTTGTTCTGTCCTTAGATGACTTTCGATAGGTAGTTACCAGTGATCGCAGTAACATGCTGTTGGAATATTTTGATACGTACTGCGTGCACATTGCGTACCATTAGAATCAGTCCCACAATGTCTAAGATATTTAAACTGTACAAGAGCGGACAAAGGCTTTATTCAACTGGTGGCAGAGTTGGACCACGCTGTCCGCGCCTTGGACGGTTAAGCTTCGGTCGCGTCTCGTCTAGAACGTCGGCCTTGTCGCCGGGTGGCTTCGACCGTGCCGGCGCTCCGACTGTTGCTGCTTCACTAGGAGATTGGATGACTGGGGGACCTGGATTCAACAAGGGATCGCGAGAGGTGAGGTGAGAGGTCCACGTCTATTCGGTAAAATTAATTTTTAGAAATTCGACGCTCTAATATTGAGTGTATTTGAGTGTAATATTGATTTTTAATCAGACCTGCTTGTGGGGTGACTCCCGACTGCTCAAGTCTCTCCAGCAGCGCAGCCGGAGTGTCATCTGAAGTCGGAGGCGGCGTTGGCAGATCGTCAACCGAACTGACACCGGCTAGGAGAGCATCGTCCAGCGGCAGATGGATGCTCTCCTCTGACATTTGCGACACGATTTCGGCGTCATCCGAATCGTCATCTTGAGATTTCTGAATTATTAATGTGAAAAAAAACAGAACAGTGCGGACGTTAGAGTGGTCGCTATGGTCAATAAGCTTCACTCGTCGCTATGACCAATGTATCCATTAGTTTAGGGGGTCGGTAGCGGAGCGTTTGAATTTCGCACAAAGGTCCCTGAGCTCGATTCCGCGAGGCCAAATTTATTCGGGGCGCTTGGGGAGAAGGCTTGGGGGGCTTGTCGTGCAATTTACGAGATTGAGGGCCAACCTCCAAGGCACAGTGAGAGTGTACACTGCCTGACGACGAAAAATTCTGGGTAGATGTACACACCTGTGTGAGCGTGTGCGTGCGTACAGTATCTGAGTGCGGGTGCGGGTCCACTGTCTCCAAATGATGTACCATCGCCCGCAGCCCTACTGTAATTATTTTTATTATTAACCATTGGTTTCGCTGACTCCTGTGACTTCATCCTCGACTGTCGTTTCTCTTCTAAACTTGTAGGCGGCCGCGAAGCCTGTTGCGTTTGAATTTCTTTCTCTGCAGACTCCGCGGTTGTCATGTGAGCTGTCTCCAAGGCCACAGAGGCTTCTGTGGTCGATGACAGCTCAGTCTCAGCGATGACAGCTGTTGGCTTTGAACCAGTGTCTCCAGAATCACCCGCGCCCTTGCTGCTTGATCGTCGCGTTGGCTTTGAACGCATCAAATTGGTGAGAGCTGATGTCGGTCGTTCCTTGCTCACGGCCTGAAAACAAAGGTTGCGTTTTTAGGGATTGTTTTAGGAAGAATAGTTCCAATCTCTATTGAGCACTACACATATACGAACGTACCTGGATGACAGTCTTGAGCAGCTTCGGTGTCGGCTCCCTCTCCTTGATGACCTCCTCGACGGGGACGCTCTTCTTCTCGGTCTTGGTCGCCTTGCCCTTCGTCAAAGTCTTCTTCGCTCGCTTCCTCAGCAGCGCGTAGGCCTGCGGATAGTCCTGCATGGCCTCTTCAAAGTCCGCCTTTGACAGCGTGAACAGCGTCGCGAAGCCCTTGGACCGGACGTCCGCCGTTCTACGGTTCCCACCGGAGAGGCTCATGAGTGAGATCTCGCCGAACACCGAGCCCTCCTTCAGTGTGACGAACACGATGCTGTTGTTTGGGCCGCCAACCACCTCCACCTGGCCGTTCATGATGATGTACATCTCCATGCCGACCTCGCCCTGAAATTAGTGGGCATTTAGTTTGCTTTAAGAATAGTTAGACGTTAACAGTAGGACTGCAAATTATTTTGCCGCCCAATTTTATACCGTTGGGAGAGAATTTCTTCCCCCCCCCAGAAAATATTTTGCCAGCGCCTAATTAACAACGTTTGGTGGTGACTGATTGGTTGACAAGACTAGACGATGGTGTACTGTGGTTGAGCTGCACTTAATATTTTGGCTTGATCAGTGAAATTGGAGAAATTCGCGTCCATAGTGGCCTAGTTCCACCTGCTGTAGCCCTTGAAGGTCCAGCAGTCCGTCTAGATAAAGGTTGATGACCACAGAAGATGGAGATGATGAAGGCATATTCGGGTGACATGCTGACAAATTTTAAAGGACTTGCAAGGCCGCACTGAGGCACAGTGCTAATTCGTGAATAGGGGAATATGAAACACACCAGCGCATATGGTAAAAATCTGACCTTCGGCCAGAACCGTTGCATATCTCGACAGTCTAAAGAGCTGGCGACTTGATTATTATTTCAGAAGATGCGCAACAAAAAGTTGGCCCGTGTTCTTGAGTTTCGTGTGCGTGCGTTGCTCTGTTTGGGTGCAGCAAAAATAACTGCCCCCCTTTGTTGTTCTAATTGTTCTACTGTTAAAAAGCTACCGTTTCGATAGTTTATTTACCGTAACTTTGTAAGGTAAGATTACACACCTTTCTACAGATGTAATCACCAGGTAAGTAGAGCACAGGCTTCAGCTTCAATATGAGGTCCGAGAGCAAAGCTCGTTCACAGTCCTGCATGACAATAGGGCTTGCTTGCTTAAGATACTTCGTAGCTTAAAGATTGATAATATGGCTTAGCAACAACAGCGATAATAATATTATTATTAATAATGATAATTCGTCCGCCGTTCTATTAATAGGGAGCCTAGTCGTTAGTGCGTCAGACTCACGACTTGAACGTCGGGGGTTCGATTCCAGACTCCATTGGGACAATTTTGTGTCCTTTAGAAAGACACTTAACTCTGCGTTGCTTCAGTTCACCCAGCTGTTAAATGGGCACCAACATCAGCTGGGATAATTGAAGGTGGGTGTGGCGTCCCCACAGGACTGAACAGCCTTCAGATGCGCCGCGCAATAGCTGCGGCTGTGCTGTCGGCTGCACATCTGGCTTAATCGGGGCAGGTTTAATGAATAATAATCAAAAAAATTATTACATAATAATAGCGAGTGGGGACAATTTGACGCGTGAAAATTCCTCTGAACCTGGACCGCAAACACGAAGTCGTAAATTGGCTCTAATATCCTCACCTTGGGTGCTGGCCCTCACGGCAACCCCCCAAGCCTTCTCTCCGCGGCTGCGCCCCAAGTGAATGTGGCTTCACCGCGGAATCGAGCTCACGGACCTCTCGAAGGGCGAGAGGCAAACGAGTCAGCCGCTCAATCACGCAGACACAGGCTTGCACGTTGTCAAGTTCGAGCTGGCTCACGAGATTCTAATTTCAAGAATTAGGAGCAAATAAGGTAGGAAGGAGTAAAAGAAAGTTACCTGAAACAATGACACCTTGCTGAGAATGGCGAAGTGCACACTGATAGCTAGATCTGTCTTAAGCTTCTTTGGCAGGCCTTCGAGAAGACTGTTCTCGTCTGTGTTTGGCGATGTTTGCGTATTGTTAGGTAATGTGACACTGCATTATGGGATTTACAAAGCAGTCTTACAGTTATTCCATTGGGCCAGGATAAACATGTTTTCTAGCTACAATATACTGTATTTATTAAATACTTTTGTCTACTAATACATAGCCTCTAATCTACATAGCCTCTAATCTACATAGCCTCTAATCTACCCAGTCTCTAATCTACATAGCCTCTAATCTACCCAGTCTCTAATCTACATAGCCTCTAATCTACCCAGTCTCTAATCTACATAGCCTCTAATCTACATAGCCTCTAATCTACCCAGTCTCTAATCTACATAGCCTCTAATCTACCCAGTCTCTAATCTACCCAGTCTGTAATCTACCCAGTCTCTAATCTACCCAGTCTGTAATCTACCCAGTCTGTAATGTACCCAGTCTGTAATGTACCCAGTCTGTAATCTACCCAGTCTGTAATCTACCCAGTCTGTAATCTACCCAGTCTGTAATGTACCCAGTCTGTAATCTACCCAGTCTGTAATCTACCCAGTCTGTAATCTACCCAGTCTGTAATGTACCCAGTCTCTAACCAATAATTTCAGGCATACCTAGAGTTTTCTGCTGTTCCCAGTTGTAGTCAAACCAGGTTCGAACCTTATCCAGCATATAATCTGGCACATTGAGGCTTTTCATGTACCAGGTGGTGATGTCCATTGTACTCCTGTAATTAGTCTTGTTGGCACTAGCAGCTTGAACAATTTCGCCAATCTGAAATACGATAAAATATTAAGAAATTAATTGGTTTTTTGAAAAAAAACATTACCCTGACAATGCCGCAGTTTCACCTGTCCAATTAGCAACGCGAACACAAATATCCCAGACAGCCAGTAGCACGTCATGAACAGGTGCTCAATGTAGTTTGTCGGCTGCGGATTGTTCCCAATGTTCGTGGCAAGAGAAGTTGCAAAGTAGAAGCAGTATACATACCTGCAGTTGTATTGCGATATTCTATCACTTTTTCTTCACGTGATCTGTCACTCATGTGGCTAATTATCACTTGCTAGTTGATGTAATACAAACCAACAGGCGAACTGGCCTGCAAATTATCTGTCACATTGACAGCAAATCTTCATAGACATTGACAGACAAATTAAATTGACAGACACTTTGACAGACACATTGACAGACACATTTGCAGACAAAAAACACAAATTGACAGACACTTTGACAGAAAAATTGACAGGCAAATGACAGACAGCATTGACAGACAAATTGAGAGACACATTGACATACACATTGACAGACACATTGACAGACACATTGACAGACACTTTGACAGACACATTGACAGACACATTGACAGACACATTGACAGACACATTGACAGACACATTGACAGACACTTTGACAGACACATTGACACACACATTGACAGACACATTGACATACACATTGACACACACATTGACATACACATTGACAGACACATTGACAGACACATTGACAGACACATTGACAGACACTTTGACAGACACATTGACAGACACATTGACAGACACATTGACAGACAAATTGACAGACACTTTGACAGACACATTGACAGACACATTGACAGACACATTGACAGACACATTGACAGACACATTGACAGACACTTTGACAGACACATTGACACACACATTGACAGACACATTGACATACACATTGACACACACATTGACATACACATTGACAGACACATTGACAGACACATTGACAGACACATTGACAGACACTTTGACAGACACATTGACAGACACATTGACAGACACATTGACAGACACATTGACAGACACATTGACAGACACTTTGACAGACACATTGACACACACATTGACAGACACATTGACATACAAATTGACAGACAAATTGACAGACATTTTGACAGACACATTGACAGACACATTGACAGACACATTGACAGACACATTGACAGACACATTGACAGACACTTTGACAGACACATTGACACACACATTGACAGACACATTGACATACACATTGACACACACATTGACATACACATTGACAGACACATTGACAGACACATTGACAGACACATTGACAGACACTTTGACAGACACATTGACAGACACATTGACAGACACATTGACAGACACATTGACAGACACATTGACAGACACTTTGACAGACACATTGACAGACACATTGACAGACACATTGACAGACACTTTGACAGACACATTGACAGACACATTGACAGACACATTGACATACACATTGACATACACATTGACAGACACATTGACAGACACATTGACAGACATTTTGACAGAAACATTGACAGACACATTGACAGACACATTGACATACACATTGACAGACACATTAACAGACACATTGACAGACACTTTGACAGACACATTGACAGACACATTGACAGACACATTGACAGACACATTGACAGACAAATTGACAGAAACATTGACAGGCTAATTGACAGACACTTTGACAGACACATTGACAGACACATTGACAGACACATTGACAGACACATTGACAGACACATTGACAGACACTTTGACAGACACATTGACACACACATTGACAGACACATTGACATACACATTGACACACACATTGACATACACATTGACAGACAAATTGACAGACATTTTGACAGACACATTGACAGACACATTGACAGACACATTGACAGACACATTGACAGACACTTTGACAGACACATTGACACACACATTGACAGACACATTGACAGACACATTGACAGACACATTGACAGACACTTTGACAGAAACATTGACATACACATTGACAGACAAATTGACAGACATTTTGACAGACACATTGACAGACACATTGACAGACACATTGACAGACATTTTGACAGAAACATTGACAGACACATTGACAGACACATTGACAGACACATTGACAGACATTTTGACAGAAACATTGACAGACACATTGACAGACACATTGACAGACACATTGACAGACACATTGACAGACACTTTGACATACACATTGACAGACACATTGACATACACATTGACAGACACATTGACATACACATTGACAGACACATTGACAGACACATTGACAGACACATTGACAGACACATTGACAGACACATTGACAGACACATTGACAGACACATTGACAGACACATTGACAGACACATTGACAGACACATTGACAGACACATTGACAGACACTTTGACAGACACATTGACAGACACATTGACAGACACATTGACAGACACATTGACAGACACATTGACAGACACATTGACAGACACATTGACAGACACATTGACAGACACATTGACAGACACATTGACAGACACTTTGACAGACACATTGACACACACATTGACAGACACATTGACAGACACATTGACAGACACATTGACAGACACTTTGACATACACATTGACAGACACATTGACACACACATTGACAGACACATTGACATACACATTGACAGACACATTGACAGACACTTTGACAGACACATTGACACACACATTGACAGACACATTGACATACACATTGACACACACATTGACATACACATTGACAGACACATTGACAGACACATTGACAGACACTTTGACAGACACTTTGACAGACACATTGACAGACACATTGACAGACACATTGACAGACACATTGACAGACACATTGACAGACACTTTGACAGACACATTGACACACACATTGACAGACACATTGACATACACATTGACAGACAAATTGACAGACATTTTGACAGACACATTGACAGACACATTGACAGACACATTGACAGACATTTTGACAGAAACATTGACAGACACATTGACAGACACATTGACAGACACATTGACAGACATTTTGACAGAAACATTGACAGACACATTGACAGACACATTGACAGACACATTGACAGACACATTGACAGACACTTTGACAGACACATTGACACACACATTGACAGACACATTGACAGACACATTGACAGACACATTGACAGACACTTTGACATACACATTGACAGACACATTGACAGACACATTGACAGACATTTTGACAGAAACATTGACATACACATTGACAGACAAATTGACAGACATTTTGACAGACACATTGACAGACACATTGACAGACACATTGACAGACATTTTGACAGAAACATTGACAGACACATTGACAGACACATTGACAGACACATTGACAGACATTTTGACAGAAACATTGACAGACACATTGACAGACACATTGACAGACACATTGACAGACACATTGACAGACACTTTGACAGACACATTGACACACACATTGACAGACACATTGACAGACACATTGACAGACACATTGACAGACACTTTGACATACACATTGACAGACACATTGACATACACATTGACAGACACATTGACATACACATTGACAGACACATTGACAGACACATTGACAGACACTTTGACAGACACATTGACAGACACATTGACAGACACATTGACAGACACATTGACAGACACATTGACAGACACATTGACAGACACATTGACAGACACATTGACAGACACATTGACAGACACTTTGACAGACACATTGACAGACACATTGACAGACACATTGACAGACACATTGACAGACACATTGACAGACACATTGACAGACACATTGACAGACACATTGACAGACACATTGACAGACACATTGACAGACACTTTGACAGACACATTGACACACACATTGACAGACACATTGACAGACACATTGACAGACACATTGACAGACACTTTGACATACACATTGACAGACACATTGACATACACATTGACAGACACATTGACATACACATTGACAGACACATTGACAGACACATTGACAGACACTTTGACAGACACATTGACAGACACATTGACAGACACATTGACATACACATTGACATACACATTGACAGACACATTGACAGACACATTGACAGACAAATTGACAGACAAATTGACAGAAACATTTGCAGACAAAAAACAAAAATTGACAGACATTTTGACAGAAACATTGACAGGCTAATTGACAGACACATTGACATACACATTGACACACAAATTGACAGACAAATTGACAGAAACATTTGGAGACAAAAAACAAAAGTTGACAGACATTTTGACAGAAACATTGACAGGCTAATTGACAGACACATTGACAGACAAATTGACAGACATTTTGACAGAAACATTGACAGGCTAATTGACAGACATTTTGACAGAAACATTGACAGACAAATTGACAGACACATTGACAGACAAATTGACAGACATTTTGACAGAAACATTGACAGGCTAATTGACAACTACAAACTCTTAGAAAAGTATGAAATTTATACGGTCAAAGACGCACTCACGCAGTAACATTGGTTGCCGGATCGTAAACCCAGGTGTTGGAGCCCAAGCCCTCCCACTTGGAAACCTGATAAAAAATGCACGCTTCCACGTGGATGATGAAGATCATGTACAATATGGTGCGCACAATCCGAATCACGTGACCATTCTTGGCCATTTTGTCCAGCATGTCGAACAATTGCCAGAAGGCCTGTAACTGCAGATTGGGGGAATGAAATGCTTAGATCCCATTTGCCTGCCCCAGTGTGCTTCATAACTAATTCTGCACTAGATTAAGTCGACAAAAAACTTTCGATTTAGGGAGGAAAATTTCCCTTGACAATTTTGGCTCTGAAGTGTTCTCTTCTCTTAGAAGAGCAGAAATCGAAGGCAGGGATTCGCTCAGCTCTATTCTGGCTGGGTTGGCTAAAAGTGCATTCTGGGAAACTAATTTCTGCCAGACAAATTACATAGAAATTTTAAGAGGAGAGATAAAAAGCTTTGGTGGGGATAAAGAGGCCGCTGCATATGAGACTCATGACATTTCCAAGACGTACCTTCAACAGTCGTGGAAAGCGCACAATGGGCAGAATGCCGGTGGCAAAGTACAGCAGGTCGGTGGGCGCCAGGGCTGCCAGATCCAGCTTGAAGTCTGTCTTGGCCATGTAGTGCTGGCGGCATGCTTTGGGGTCTTTCTGTTCGGGTTTGGTGGGCGATTGAAATATTGCCGTCTGATCTTCTTAGAGTTGAGAGGAGAGATCGATTTAAACTAAAGAGAATTGTGGAGAGAGTGAGTGGCAGAGCGGTTAACGCGAAAGCGTGCCTCTCGCACCAAGGTCCCTGAGCTCGATTCCGCGGCGAGGCCACGAGACGCAGCCGCGGAGAGAAGGCTTGAGGGCTTGTCGTGCAATTTTAGCCCTTGAGGGCCAACGTCCAAAACGCAGTGAAAGTGTGCACTGCCTGTGACGATGAGAAAGTTGTGAGTGTGTGCCTGCGTACAGTAGCTGTGTGCGTGTGTGCTCAGGAGTCAGCGGAATGGGCAGAATTGCCTCCTGGCTGGCTGCGGATCTAGTGTCGTCATGCAGATTTGAGCAGGGGATTACTAAAAAGGCTCGAGAATTTTGGGGAGATTTTGTTATGGACACGTTATATGGCTCAAAATTTGTCCCAAAAATGCACATAATCTTCAAAGCATGAACTCCGAATAATCCAAAACCTTGGTTCCTTAGTACATCTGTATGTAAGCATATAGAAACCTAAGTTTTACAGTTTCAAAACAGAGCCAGGCCGACTCGTATGAGCGAGATACATTGGGACAAGCCGAGCTCTGTCTCTCAAAGGCTGACGAAGTTCTTGGATGAATGCGCTGAATTCAATTACAGATAGCTGAGGACTGGGAAAATTCGTTGGGGTAGAATTGCATGGAAACAAGGTTCATTTCTAAGAGCACAGGACTGCTAAAAAGCTTGTTGCTTGTCTTCGTTGGATAGGCCTAACGAACTTTGCTTCATATCGGCCAGTGGCAGCTGAGTTTGCGGAATTTAAATTAGAAACGAAAATGCTGCTTGTGAGAACTAAACATTAATTGATGCCACTTTCTAATCGCTTTCTGAACACCCCGCCTCACAGTTTGAACCTCAAACCGAGTCATTTTTCTACCCCTTTTAACACACACCTCACGCCTGACCCTCAACCCCAGTATTTTTTCTACCCCGTTTAACACCCACCTCACGCCTGACCCTCAACCCCAGTAACTTTTCTACCCCTTTTAACACCCACCTCACGATTGACCATCAACCCTAGTTATTTTCCACCCGTTCAACACCCACCTCACGCCTGACCCTCAACCCCAGTATTTTTTCTACCCCGTTTAACACCTACCTCACGCCTGACCCTCAACCCCAGTAACTTTTCTACCCCTTTTAACACCCACCTCACAATGGGCCATCAACCCCAGCCTTTATTCACGCTTTATTCCAGTATTTTACCCTCTTTTAGCACCCGTCACGTGCGTTCAACCCTTGCCAGAGTTTTTTTACCTCGAGAATTCCTTGATTGACAAATCTGATTCGCATCTTGAAGAAAATGTCCAGAATGTAGATAAAATCCGCTACATAGTCAAGGCAGAGCCAAGCCACCCTGCCAGTCGAATTCGGCTCGTCGTAAATTGTGAAAGTGGATCGAAGCGGAATAGCGAAATAGTTGTAAGCCATCGCGACAGTCAGTAGACAGAGCCAAAGAAGGTACGTAGTGCCTGTGTTAGTGTTTCAGTTTCAGGATTTAGGATTAAGCGCAATGTTCAAGACTTAAAGAAGCTCTCATGGTACGAGCTACCAAGAATTTAGGCAGAGAGGTTGGTTTTGGGTGTTTTGAATTTGATGGTGGGTTGAAGTGTGAATAATGGGGCGGTGGGTTAAAGTGTCGAGAATGGGGTGGTGGTTAGTTGAAGTGTCGAGAATGGGGTGGTGGGTTGAAGTGTGAATAATGGGGCGGTGGGTTGAAGTGTGAATAATGGGGCTGGGGGTTGAAGTGTCTAGAATTGGGGTGGTGGGTTGAAGTGTCTAGAATGGGGTGGTGGTTGTTGGAAGTGTCGAAAAAGAGGTGGTGGGTTGAAGTGTGAATAAAGGGGCGGTGGGTTGAAGTGTCGAGAATGGGGTGGTGGGTTGAAGTGTCGAGAATGGGGTGGTGGGTTGAAGTGTGAATAAAGGGGCGGTGGGTTGAAGTGTCGAGAATGGGGTGGTAGGTATTAGTATCAATAATTTCGTACAGAAGCGTTATATAGCTGTAAGTGAAGAGCGTGGTTGGCATGGCTTCGCTAGATTTATTTGGTAATTTTTTTCTGACAAATATTCAAATCCACGCTTGTTTGAGTCATCCAGTTCATGCGTACTCGAAGCTAGCTTAGAACCATTGCATGATTTACTTTTCCCATGTTTTCTATATACTCGTATTTTTCTCTCCCGAAACTTTTCTGACGAAGTTTTGCTACAGATTTTTGTCTGTCGCATTCGAATCGTTCCAGCGTGCAATTATGCGATGAGTAAGTAGTATTTAGATCAGAGTTAAGATGCTACTGCTCACGGTGTCATCAATATTAAGCAATGTATCACAATGTCAAGAAGGCAAATCACGACATCTCAGTGGAAGGAAGCAATGAAAAATGTGTTTGATACTGCGAGTTAGTCATCAAGCACAGATTTACAAAAAAGACAAACGTGCAAATAGTGAGCAGCTTAAGACACACCTTGCGGATCGACCGTACTGGGCCAGCGCACAGCCGGCAGACTGATTGTCCAACGGCAAAGGCGACACTCGCGCCGCTTGACAGCCTCACCCGAAGCTCCGTCAGCTTCATCAGCGTCGTGTACCAGATCTTCCAGGTGCTGCTGCTGCTGTTTATTTTGCTCCGTCTTGGTTTCTGCAAGAAAGGTTTGAGAAAGAATTTCAGATGATTTCAAAGCAGTTATTGCGCGACTCTTCCAAAAGCTCCGTACAAATGTTCAGTCCATGGACTGTAGAGGCCACCTCAGCCATTCGATGTTCTGAATCAAATTATTTAAACAAGTGAGCTGACGGTGAGCAACTTGAATTGATTCAAGTGTCTCCCTTTTGCTGAGAATTAAACTCTCGTTCAGAACTGAACATGAGCAGCTCAAACCACTGTACTTTAAGCTCCACAAGAAGAATCCGCCATACGGGAACTCGGCAACAAAAACAGTTTCCACTGGGGGCTGAAACTGTTCTGAAATCGCTAGAAGTGTCTTTACCAGTGACCGACGATTCATCCTCGGACTCTGATTCTGTCAACGGTTGGACTGTGCTAGCGCGCAGGCTGCTGGCGCGGGTTTCAAAGCGACGCCGAAGCTGCCGAAGGCGTTCGCTCATGGCTTCGCTCAGTACGGAGGAAGAGCGGCGGCTGTTGTATCGTTGGTCATCGATGGAATGGAGCGGAGAAGTCAGGTTGCAGAGAGAATTGCTTTTTAGTGTGAAGGAATATAAATTAAAGGATTAAAATTCAGGGGAGCCACAGGATAATGACTAAAATCCAGCGAGGAGGCAATTCTGCTCATTTTGCTGACTCCTAAGCACAGACACACACAGATCTGTACGCAGCTACACAATCACACAGGTGTGACAATCTGCCCTGACTTTTTCATCTTGGAGGTTGATCCTCCAGGGCGTAAATTGCAGACGTCCTCGGGTCCTTGTCGTGAAAGGAAAGGTTGGGCCTGTGTCTTGTACTCATCCAGCTTTTGTTACCTTAAGTAGCTCATATTAATATTTGTAATACGCATTTATGAGTTGTTGTTACGTCATCGCGAATGCTCACATTTCAGGAATTGTCAGCGAGCTTCCACTGACGCTGGACATTTCAATGTCTCCTCCGGAGGCGGCCGATTTTTTCTCGAAGATTTTGCTCGCTCTAGTCTCGCTGGCATCCTCAAGGCCGCGATCCACTTCTGTAAAACAGAATTAAACTATGAAATCGATCAGATATTTTTGCTTGCGTCAGAGACACCGATTGTGGATGATTTTCCCTAACTTATTTTTACCATACTCAATGTAGGAGCTCCAGGTGGTTCTCGAATCTGACGAAAATCCCCCTTCATCAAGCATCTGTCCTATGTAGTTTGAGACCAACGGGCTGTCGGCCTTCACTGACGATCGAATCAAAGGTCTTCGGCCGGTCGTTCCTCCACTGCTGCCAGCATCGGTTGACGTGAGTAGTCGTCTCACAATGCGACGCTGAAAATTAGCCTGCAGCTTGTGCAGGTAGATGTCATAGTCCTCAATACTTGCCGAGTCGAAGCTCAACTGGCTAAGGCTACGAGTCGTGGCGCTGCGTCTTGGACGGGGGTGTCGGTTGCCCATGGCTTGCCGGGTTTTGAGTCTGTGCTCAACAGTCGCTTCATTTTAAAAAAAGTTTTCCGTTTTTGTTTCCGGAAAGGAGCTTCTTGCTCTGGATTGGCCTTCGAAATTGGCCACTCACAGCCTTCTGAAGTCTCTGGTGCGTTTCCGTACATCTTTTCGCCATAAGAGCAGTTTTCTCTACGTTTATTACTTTTAGTAGTATTGATGAAATTAAGCTGCGCGGAACTCGTAGCAAATAACGCTAATGTTATCCGGTCACTTTCTAAACAGTAGAAGAATCCGCTCCGCTCCAGTTGCTTTTTAGCAACTCCTGAGTCTGAGTCTCCTGAGTCTGCATATCAACGTACCTGCCAAGCCTGTCATCAGCAGAACAACCTTGGCTCCTAGCTTACCATAAATAAAAAAAATAATGGCAGGAGGGCTGCAGACACTGACACATCATTTGGTGACGCTACACCCAGCCAGCGCTGAATCCTGAGCACACAGATACCGCACACAGGTGTCACAAGACGTGTACATCTGCCCTGACTTTCTCATCGTCAGGCATTGTGCACTCTCACTGTGCCTTGGAGGTTGGCCTTTAAGGGCGTAAATTGCACGACAAGCACCCAAGCCCACAAGCCTTCTCTCCGCGGCTGCGCCCCAATTAAATGTGGCCTCGCCGCGGAATCGAACTTACGTACCTTGGTGCGAGAGGCAAACGCATTAACCGCTGTGCCACCAACCCCCCACTAGGCTCGACCTTATTTCATCCCCTCTCTGTCGTCACTACAGTGCCGCCACTGAATCGGTCGAACATCTTTTCAACAGTCCGAATTTGGTGCAGACCTGAGTGCACCAACTGCTGATAGAACTGCACTACGCACTATTTTTTGACAAAAACTATCGCCATTTAAGTCCAAAGGGAACTTCACCGGAACCCCAAAGTCCAGCTCACCTCGTGGCACAGCTAGGCTAGAGCCCGCTGGCTTGTCACCGCTCATCACAATGGGCGAAGCCTCTTGGACTGGTTCAACCGATGGAGCTTCGTCCACGACGAGAATAGGAGGATTTCTGGCAGCTTGCTCCGGCAGCGATAGCTGCTGCTGCTGCTGCTGCTGCTGCTGTTGCTTCTGCTGCTGCTGCTGTTGCTGCTGCTGCTGTTGCTTCTGCTGCTGCTGCTGTTGTTGTTGCTGCTGCTGCTGCTGCTGCTGTTGCTGCTGCTGCTGCTGCTGCTGCTGTTGCTGCTGCTGCTGCTGCTGCTGCTTCTGCTGAGCCGGCATCGGTGGAGGGCTGGTGATTTCCAGCTCTTCAACCGTGAAGCCTAGGTTAGCGATTCCCAATTGATAATTGTCTGCGTCATCGGTGCGAAGGCTTTCAATAGACTGGCGGAGATTGCCAGACGAGCTGGTCTGCGCCTCTGTCGCAGTCTGCAGCTGCTGTCTCTGCTGCTGGCCTTTTCCGGGCATTGCGTGTTTTCTAGATCGGAAAATTGCGCAATATTTTCGTGCAGGCAGCCAATGTTAGTTAATGTCAAAGCAGTTTTAAACCAATCAATAAATCGGCAAAGCTATTCAATCTATAAATATTTCCATACTGAAAAAATATTCCGATTAGACACGGAAAATGTGAGACAGGGAAGAGATGAGAAATTTGAGAGATGACACAGGTAAGAGATGAGACAGGGGAGAGAAGAGACAGGGAGAGATGAGACATGGGAGAGATGAGACGGGAGAGATGAGACGGGAGAGATAAGACATGGGAGAGATGAGACGGGAGAGATGAGACGGGAGAGATGAGACATGGGAGAGATGAGACATGGGAGAGATGAGACGGGAGAGATAAGACATGGGAGAGATGAGACATGGGAAAGATAAGACACTGGAGAGAAGAGAGAGAAGAGAGATGAGACGGGAGAGGTGAGAAATGGGAGAGATGAGTCATGGGAGAGTTGAGACAGGTTGCCACCACATTAAAAATTATGAGTGTTGCTTGGATTGCTTGGGTGTGCCTTCCTTAAGTCTCTTCGCGTATTTCGATCAACTCGCGCCTCTCATTTTCTAATGAAAAAACTAATCCACTTAGCTACTAGTGCGACTACTAATCCACTTATTCACCGAAGTAAACGAAAAGAAACTCTAAAAATATACCGGAAAAAATACTTGGGTTCACTGTTACCTGAACCTTACCTGAGCCGATGAACAAGCGATGAGTTGCAGGATTTAAAAACTAAATGAATATCGAAGCAATCTTCAAATGGCGGCGACTTCAAAGGAGCTGTCTATTCGAGAAAATGTAGCGGCACAAGAACCGGTTCAAAGTAGAAATCTCCAACGAGAGTTATAAATGTAGTCCCAGTTTTTCTTGTCTCGACGATGAGAAATGGGATGGGGAAGACATGCCGGGGAGGTTGAGCTCGAGAAGGCGTTTCGTGAGCGTGCACTTTGAGCAATGCAAAAAGGCAGGGAAGAAATTTTTCAGATTGAAAGGCCGCAAGGAGACGGCGAGTAAGTAAGAGAAGGAAGACAGAGAGAGCTGAGCATGGTCGGATCAGGGCGAGCTTACTGCCGGGGGTAAGGATGTGCAGGTGACAGAAATTTTTCACGGCGTCTTTCACTTCCATTTCCTCTCTTCTCCCTTCGTTCCCGTTTCTCCCATCCAGAGCTGGCCTCATCCGGCTTGAATCCGGCTTTAAGGGAATTTATCCTGTGTGCGGGAAATCAACCAACAAACTAAAATCCCCTTGGACAGCAAAAACAGCCCCGCTAGCAACCGACGGACCGGAGCCAATTAGCCAGGCTGCTCAGTGCTCAGAATTTGCTCATTGTAATCGTATACCATACAATCCAGTATTTTTGCATTTTCTCAATTTTTAGCTCTCCTTTTGTTTTGCAGTTAATGGTCACGTCAAGCTTCTCATCATCACTACTGCTATAATTACAGATCACGATTTGACTCTCTCAAGGTTGGCTGTTTCGAAGAAACGACCATTAAAAGAATGATGATGAACATTGAGCATTGCGGTTTCTTGTTTTACTGAGTAGTTGCTAGTTGTTTCACTTCCAGGAAAATGGAAACTCATCCATCAATTCATCCCCAATTAAGGTTTGCAGGTTGGTAGCTAGAGCTCCAGAATTATGACCAATGACCAATGGATTTCGAGTGTCAGCCTACCCCAGTCAAAGGACTAAACAGCTAATACAGAGTCTTTGATGATTCAGCACGCGCTTCATCGACGCGGGAAAGTGAGCAATCGTGTCCTTGTCCCTGTCCTCTGGGGGATATTGAACACGCTGCTGGTACAGGAAGCTTTCAGCTTGCTCCAATGCGTGTTTTTTTTCCACACAAACGCAATTTATTTGCTATGATCGCGTTCATATGATCAACTAGTATACTCAAAAAGTTACAACACAAAAGCTTTTTATGATTTATTGAAATAGAAATAGTACTTTTATGTTTATAGAAATACAAAGACAGGCTTGATTCTTGAAATACTTAGTCGTGTCGTGCCGTGTGTATGTAGTTTTATTTCTATTCTAGAGCAGATAAGGGCAGTGCAAAAATTACACTCATTTTCTTTATTTTCTACATTATTTTCAATGAGTAACAAACTGTTCATGAGGTGTCGAAACAAGTCCAAATATCTATTCAACGCGCGGTAGAGTAGACTCTCGCTTCTCATTCCTCAAGGACACGTTTTTAGTGGTCTCATCTAGAATAGAGATGCTGTGTGATGGTCCTTGCTTTCTTGTTGTGCCTGTAAATACAATTAGTATGCATGACAATTTTACTTTTGGTAGCTTTGACCCGATTGTCGTCCAATGTATGCCCTAGAGGACCAACCTCCAAGGCACAGTGAGAGTGTACACTGCCTGCCAATGAGAAAGTCGGGACAGATGTACACACCTGTGCAAGCGTGTGCTCGGGAGTCAGCGGAACGGGCAGAATTGCCTCCTCGATGGCTGCAGGTCTAGTGTCACCAAAATGGTGTACATTTGCCCTCACCGGACAGAACTGAATCTGTCCGGTAAGCTTCGTGAACATATTTTTATTAGAAGAAAGACTGAGAGGTTCTAACATGTGATGATCGACAATGAACACACCTTTCGACTCTTTCATTTGCTGCAGCTTCTCGAGCAGTGCTCCGGGTGTGTCATCCGAGCTCGGAGGCGGTGTCGGAGCCTCTCGAGTGCCTTCCGTTTCAGCCGGCAAGTGGATGCTCTCCTCCGACATTAGCGAGTCGTCATCGTCGTGATTTTCAACCTTTGAGTTGAGTTGATTTAATGACTTGCCAGTTCGTAAAACGAAAATAAAACTAATAACAAATTGCAAGATATGTTAGCCGCAAGTCTTACAATAGCCTTGGTCTTCGAGAACCAATGTATCCCCGTATTTGACATTTTCGAATTTTTCGACTCCGATGCCGGCGTTGTGAGCGACGCTGCAGCTGCTCTCGCCGCCACAGCAGACGCGGTGGCAGTCATCATTTCCGAGCCTCGCCGAGATTTCGACGACTTTTGAATGAACTTTGTGAGCGCCGATGTAGGCCTTTCCTTACTGACAGCCTGTAGGAAAGAATCACCTTCAAGCTGTCCATGTGCTCAAGTTGAGGCGGTGCACCATTAAACAATAATAGTAAAAGCTTCAGTGACAAGTCTAACTTCAAATACTAGATCTTGCCAATATCTTCTTTGGGTGTGAGTGGCAGATTGGTCTAACGCGTTCACCTCTAGCGCCAAGGTCCCTGAGCTCGATTCCGCGGCGAGGCCACATTCCTTTGGGGCGCATCCGCAGAGAGAAGGCTTGGGGGCTTGTCATGCAATTACTTAAGAGCCCTGAGGGCCAACCTCCAAGGCACAGTGAAAGTGTACACTGCCTGACGGTGAGAAGGTCAGGACAGATGTACGCACCTGTGTGAGCGTGTTCTCAGGAGCCTGAAGGTCTCTGAAGGTCCTTGGGCACTCTATGGGCGCGTCCTTTGGCGATAGACGACCCGCAACCAGCGCAGCGAGGAGGCAATTCTGCCAATTTCGCTGACAGCTGAGCACGTGCTCACATTTGTGTATGCACGTAAGCGACGTACCTGGATGACGGTCTTGAGCAGCTTCGGTGTCGGCTCCCTCTCCTTGATGACCTCCTCGACGGGGACGCTCTTCTTCTCGGTCTTGGTCGCCTTGCCCTTCGTCAAAGTCTTCTTCGCTCGCTTCCTCAGCAGCGCGTAGGCCTGCGGATAGTCCTGCATGGCCTCTTCAAAGTCCGCCTTTGACAGCGTGAACAGCGTCGCGAAGCCCTTGGACCGGACGTCCGCCGTTCTACGGTTCCCACCGGAGAGGCTCATGAGTGAGATCTCGCCGAACACCGAGCCCTCCTTCAGTGTGACGAACACGATGCTGTTGTTTGGGCCGCCAACCACCTCCACCTGGCCGTTCATGATGATGTACATCTCCATGCCGACCTCGCCCTGTTGAGATTTCAGAAATTTTGCACGCATTGTCAATCCAGGTTAGTGAGGCCTCTTATCTGCCAGTCATGATGGGATTTACCTAAAATAATATAATATTTATAATTTGCTTGAGGACTGTGCGCAATGGTGCATCGTTTGGTGACAGTAGACCCGAAGCCAGCGAGGAGGCAATTCTGCCCGTTCTGCTGACTCCTGAACACTGTGTCTCAGAGGTTGTCCCTCAAACGAACGATAACGAATTAACCGCTCTACCACGCACCCCCTATAAGCATTTACCAATCTAAGTGAGTGAAGTTGCTGTCTCACCTTTTTGCAAATATAATCGCCGGGAAGGTACAGCACCGGTTTGAGTTTTAAAATCAGGTCGGATAGTAAGGCTCTCTCGCAGTCCTTAAATTGTGTGAAAAATCTGAGCATCATTGGCATTGTCTAATTAATTCTTAATTTTATTATTTCTATGAAAATCTACTGACCTGAAACAATGACACTTTGCTCAATATGGCGAAGTGCACATTGATTGCTAAATCTGTCTTGAGCTTCTTTGGAAGGCCTTCGAGTAGGCTCGTTTCGTCTGCGAATTGTTGAAGATTGTTCGCTAGTGGCGGCATCGAGATTCACCGAACTCGAAGTGGCTGGCGACTTACCGAGAGTTTTCTGCTGCGTCCAGTTGTAGTCAAACCAGGTGCGCACCTTCTCAATCATGTAGTCTGGCACATTGAGGCTCTTCATGTAGAGCATTGTGGCGTCCATCTGAGCCCGGTAGATAGTCTTGTTGGCGCTGGCAGCTTGGACAATTTCGCTGATCTGGAAGAAGGTGCGCAAGTGGATGGCTTTATCGAAAAATTCGACACATCGTCAGGCTGTGAAAGACGGTATTCGAAGTAATAAAAAAAGTGACAAAACTTCCTCTGCTCTTTTACTACTTTGCCCGTGCTTTTGACTGTGGTGACCCTTAAATGGGCCGTTTTTAGCCTCTCATCTTTGCATATGCGTATGTTTGACTGGGATTCGGGCGGGGGGAAGCAATACAGTCGATAAAAGCTGTGCTTGTGTCACGTGGAGTGGTCCAGTTCGACTACAGCAATTTTTTGCTTAACTGCAAAGCAAAATTCTTACCTGTCCGATGAGTAGGGCAAAAACGAACACGCCAGCCAGCCAGTAGCTAACCATAAAGGCCTGCTCGAGCACATTGTTCGGCTTGGGATTATTCCCCACTGAACCAGCGGTCTTTGTAGCAAAGTAGAAGCAGTAGATGTAGCTGCGGGATGTGGACAGTCGCTGTAAACTCTTCAGAGACTTCAAAGAAAATGAAAACCTGTCTCGGTCTCGACACTTACGCTGTGACATTCCACCGGACGTCGAACACCCAGTCGTTGATGCCGAAGCCTTCCCAGCGAGATACGACATAATAGAAGCAGGCCTCCAGGTGGATTATGTACATCATGTAGATGAGGGTTCGGGCGATCCGCACGGCGTGACCATTCTTGGCTACCTTGTCCAACAGATCGAAAAGATTCCAGAAGGCTTTCAACTGGCGATGGAAATAATTAGATGGGATAATTTATTTCTGGTTTGCTTTTTTCACAGTGGAAAGAACACGCTGTTTTCCCCTTCGGGACACGAAGGGGCAGTTTAAAATAGCCCCAAATTGCCTCGGGTTTAGCCTCGGGTTAAAATACCCGAGTGGTCTTTCTATTTTTAAACAAAAATCTCAACAAATTTACGAACCTTCAGCAGCCGGGGAAACCGGACAATTGGAGACACCCCGATGGCAAAGTAGAGCAGATCCAGGGGCAGCAGTGCCAGCAGGTCCAGCTTGAAGTTCAGCCGGCTGAAGTAGCGGCTGCGACAGACTGCGGTATTTTTCTATTGAGGATTTGGACGCTGAGAATTGATTCAGTCTTACAGAACGCCAAGTTTCGCAAGCTAACTTATGGTTTCATAGGCCTTAGAGACTTGAAAGATAGCGGCAGACTCCACGTCTTATCTGACGGCGAACCACGCACTCTCAATCTCACCCAACGCTACAAAATCATTATCCCCTCGAGGGAAGACGCTAGCGACCACTGGAACCACCAGGAGGTCCACTGCTATACGGACGGATCCCTTAAAGACGGCCTTGCCGGCTTTGGGGTCTGCATCCTGATCAACGGCCGCATCGTCGCCACGCATGCCCAACATACTGGAAGACTTTCCACGGTCTTTTAAAATGAAATCCTTGCCATCAGCTCCTGCGCCGCAGAGCTGAACGCCAGGAATACGAGAGGAGAGACTATCATCATCCACTCTGACAGCCAAGCGGCCTTACAAGCCCCTTGCCGCACCACCACGTGCTCCCGGACAGTCGCTGATTGTGCCCGACAACTCAACCTCCTGGCCAGTAACAACACGGTCAGGCTGAGCTGGATCCCAGGGCATGCGGGCTTCCCAGGGAACGAGCGGATTCCCTTGCCAAGCAAGGTGGCTCTGGCTCTCTCCTGGGCCCTGCTCCCCTGGTCCCGATCCCCATCACGGCCATCAATCGCCTGATTGATGACTGGGCTGAGTCGCTCCACAGGGACAGATGGGCGGGCACCCAGAACTGTCGGCAATCCCGTGCCGCAGTTCCGCGCCCGTCTCGCAGGCTTAGGAACATCCTTTTGAACCAAAACCGGAAGGATATCCGCGCCCTCGCCATGACCCTAACGGGCCACGGCTACCTCGCTAGGCACTGTTTCCTCCGAGGCGACCTTGAGAGTGAACTCTGCCCATTCTGTGAGTACGACAACGAAGATGCTGAGCACTTTGTGTGTCACTGCCCTTTCTTTAACAGAGAACGGCTACGCTACCCCGGTCCCAACCCGTCTATGGACGAGATCCTCCGGGCCAGTTCCTCCGGGCCACAAGACGAGCCACGTTCTTCCCTACGGAAGACAACGCTGCAGGACGGACCGGCGGACCACCCTGACCCGCCCCGCGCCCTCGCCTGTCTGCGGGCCGACAGGGGTTAGCGGTATGGGCGATTCTCGCCTCCCCGCTGTGTCCATGGACCACCCTGCAGCTAAGTCAAAGGATGGTTTCATACTCTAAAAGAGGATAGAGTACGTCTTAACTCTGAATATTTTAAATAAATAGTTGAAGTGACTTCAGCAGAAATCGAACTGGGTCAGGAAATTTGTGTGCTTTGTCACCTTTGTGTGTGTTTAGCATAAATTCGCTGTTAATTTTGTTTTCGATTCCAACATCGCAAAATGATGGGTTCCCTAATAATTTGGACTGGTACGCTCGCAGTATTGTCACAGGCCATAGAACTCCTGACGTTCACCCTTTCAAAAAGGCTGCACTCCCAAGGACCCAGGTTTAAAAAGAGAGACATAAAATTTTGATGCACCGTGTGCTAAAGTCATGGATATTATTAATTATTAATTATTACAGGAGGGCTGCGGGCAATGGCACATCATCTGGGGACACTAGACCCGCAGCCAGCGAGGATGCAATTCATTGACTCTTGAGCACACAGATACTGTACGAAGGCACACACTCACAGGTGTGTACATCTGCCCTGACCTTCTCGTCGTCAGGCAGTGAACACTCTCACTCTGCCACTGAGGTTGGTCCTCAGAATTTTAAGACAAGCCCCCAAACCTTGACTCCGCGGCTGCATCCCAAATGAATGTGGCATCACCGCGGAATCGAGTTCAGGGCATTAACCTCTCTGGTACTCACCCCCTACGCTAAAGTGAATTTTAAGTACATTTCATGGGGCTTTCAAACCTACTAGCAGTAGCATCCGAAGCGCATTCACCTCAATAATTCCGTTATTGACGAAGCGGATTCGCATCTGTATGCCGATGTCTATGGCATAAACTAGGTCGGAAACGTAGTCCAAGCAGAGCCAGACAATTCTAACAGCCGAATTGGGTTTGTCGTAGATTGTGAATGTAGACCGCAGAGGGATCGTGAAATAGTTGTAGCCAACGGCTACCGTGAGCAGACTCAACCACACCAGGTAGGCGGTACCTGTAGGCAGATATTTGTGCTTGTTTTTATGCCTTGAAGCTGTCCATCTTGTCTAAAGACATTAAACAATGAGACTAACTAATGCCTCAAAACTTACTTTGAGGATCAATGCTGCCTGTGAATAATCTCAGGAGACAATCGCACCTCTTTGAGGCGGTCTCATCTCCGGCCTCTTCAACAGCTCCAGCGTCAAGTTCGTTGGTGTCCACAGCAGCGGAATCAGTTGTCGGCTTGTGGACTGCATTGCCTGACTTTGAGTCTGAGAATTAGAGCAAGTATTGACCTTTATCTGAGCTGACTTTGATGTGAAAATGACCAGTTTACACATTAATAACTGCATCAGCAAACACATTGAAATGTGGAATTAATCCCACATCCACATCAACATCCACATCTACATCCACATGCACATCTACATCCACATCTAAATCCACATTCACATCTACATCCACATCCACATCCACATCCACATCCACATCTACATCCACATCCACATCTAAATCCACATCTACATCCACATTCACATCTACATCCACATCCACATCCACATCCACATCTAAATCCACATCCACATCCACATCCACATCAACATCTAAATTCACATCCACATCCACATCTACATCCACATCCATATCCACATCTACATCCACATCCATATCCACATCTACATCCACATCCACATCCACATCCACATCCACATCTACATCCACATCCACATCTAAATCCACATCTACATCCACATTCACATCTACATCCACATCCACATCCACATCCACATCTAAATCCACATCCACATCCACATCCACATCAACATCTAAATTCACATCCACATCCACATCTACATCCACATCCATATCCACATCTACATCCACATCCATATCCACATCTACATCCACATCCACATCCACATCTACATCCACATCCACATCCACATCTAAATCCACATCCACATCCACATCCACATCAACATCTAAATTCACATCCAAATCCACATCTACATCCACATCCATATCCACATCTACATCCACATCCATATCCACATCTACATCCACATCCACATCCACATCTACATCCACATCCACATCTAAATCCACATCCACATCTACATCCACATCCACATCTAAATCCACATCTAAATCCACATCCACATCCACATCCAAATCTACATTCACATCTACATCCACATCAACATCCACATTCACATTCACATCCACATCCACTTCCACATCCACATCTACATCCACATCCCCTTCCACATCCACATCCACATCCACATCCACATCTAAATCCACATCTAAATCCACATCCACATCCACATCCAAATCTACATTCACATCTACATCTACATCTAAATCCACATCCACATCCACTTCCACATCCACATCTACATCCACATCCCCTTCCACATCCACATCCACATCCAAATCCACATCTAAATCTACATCCACATGCAGATCCAGATCTAGATCCATATCCACATCTAAATCCACATCCACATTCAGATCCAGATCTAGATCCACATCCACGCCTTCAACCTGTCGCGGTGGAGGTGTCGTCAGTGTCAGACTCAGTCAGCGGCTGCACGGTGCTCTGCCGCAGGCTGTTGGCTCGTGACTCGAACCGACGCCGGAGCTGCAACAATTTGTCGCTCATCGCTTCGCTCAGCACGGAGCTGCTGGACACTCTTCGACTGTGTGGAAGAGAAATTCGTTTGTATTTATGAACGGCATTGTTAAAAATCTTTAGTGCGTAAATTTAATTTTGTTACATTTCTTAGTAACATTGTGTGCAATTAAATTAACGACTTTGTAGGGGCAAGTTCAACTGATAATCATCAATTTCGTAATTCTTGACTCTGAACGGTTTGATTCGTTATAATTAAATTAAAAAAATGATGCGACTTACTAAAATACTTATCTTTAAAATATAAAAGATTCCAGAACAAGCCAATTTTGCCATATCTTAAACTAGCGACTCCTTATCGTTAATCCGTTAAAAACTGCATTAAACGATTTGGGTTTGAAATTCGATTTTTACTCGTTATGATGGAATTCATTTCTTGTGTCAACAACCGTGTACTTATACAGAAATCTTCAAAATTACTTTTTCGTTTTTTATCTTGCTTAATTTTTGTTTTTTCGCTACATTTTCAATTAAAAACGGGACTTTCTCCGTTTCAGTTAAAAATGCAGATTTAAAACCGGCTAACAAAGTAGGTCAACTGCTGTGGACAGTTTTAAGAAAAATACATGGGGAAAGAACTGCTTTCCAAGCTGCAACAGCAGGTGTAGCTAAAGTCACAGGTGACAGTCATTATCCTTGTTATCAATAGTTTGCAGTGATTTGTATTCACAATCCTTAGCCTTAGCCTCAGACGTGCATAAAAAATCTCAATAGAAAGGTGGCTCTTGAAGGTCTCAATTAGCGACAATGATACAAAAGGATTGTCGCGATTCAAGAAGATATATTATTATTACTGTCAAGGCTTTGTTCAGAACTAAAAGCCTTGCCTGAGTCTGCAGACTGGCTGTTAGCGAAGATACATTCGGGTGTTGAATGTGCTGTTAGCGAAGATACATTCGGGTGTTGAATGTGCTGTTTGTAAATGTTTGTTCGGGTGTTGAATGTGTTGTTTGTAAATATTCGTTCGGGTGTTGAATGTGTTGTTTGTAAATGTTTGTTCGGGTGTTGAATGTGCTGTTTGTAAATGTTTGTTCGGGTGTTGAATGTGTTGTTTGTAAATGTTTGTTCGGGTGTTGAATGTGCTGTTTGTGAGTGTACACTCGACTGTTGAATGTGCTGTTTGTAAATGTTTGTTCGGGAGTTGAATGTGCTGTTTGTGAGTGTACACTCGACTGTTGAATGTGATGTTTAAAAATGTTTGTTCGGGTGTTGAATGTGCTGTTTGTGAGTGTACATTCGGGTGTTGAATGTTCCGTGGCAGAAGCAACTCACGGATCAACGCAGGTCACACTCAGCGAGTCCATGGTGGTCTGAGAGGCGCTTAAATCAAAGCTGGCCTTCTTGCTAGCGGTGCGATTGCTAAGACTTGGCCGCTGACTGGAGCTGGAGTGGCTCGTGGTTGATTTTCGTCGGTCAGTTAAATTGTCAGCGACACCTTTTTTCGTAAGTAAGTGATTTAAGTTAGCTCCGAACTTCACTAATCGCTGATTAATTGACTGTAAAGAGCGGTACCCCACGGACCAAGGTCCCTGAAATCGATTCCGCGGCGAGGCCACATTCATTTTGGGCGCAGCCGCGGAGAGAAGGCTTGGGGGCTTGTCGTGCAATTCACCCCCTGGAGGGCCAACCTCCAAGGCACAGTGAGAGTGTACACTGCCTGACAATGAGAAGGTCAGGACAGATGTACACACCTGTGTGAGCGTGTTCTCATGAGTCTGCGGAATGGACAGAACTGCCTATTTGTTGGCTGCGGGGTCTTCTGCAACCAACTGATGTGCCATTTCCCACAGCCCTCCTGCAAATTACAGTAATTCCCACAGATCCTACCTGGCAAATCTCCTATTACCGATGGCGCAGCTGTTCCATCGCTGGTGGTTGGCGAGGCTGTGTCTTCTACAATAAGCGGCAGAGACGGCGGCGGTGGCGGCGTCGCTGCGTCAAAGTCCTCAACGGTGAAGCCTAAATTGGCAACGCCGAGAGGCGGGCTGGTGGGGTCCTTCGCGGCTCGGTCTGGCTCGCTCGTCATCATGCCGCTGACGCTAAGGAGGCCTTTGGGCGTCAAAGAATCAGATTTTTTTCTAAGGACTCCGTGACAGCGCTTGTCTGTCTCTCGATCTCGATCTCTTTATCCTTGTCTTTCTATCAATCTCTTCTCGGCTGTCTATCAATTTGTCATTGGCTCTATATCAATCTCTCCTCGTTTCTCTATTAATTTGTCCACATCCTCATTCACATCCATATAAAAATAACCCACGATGGACCTGTAATTCTTACAGGTTAACTTACCTTATCAAACGCAAGGGCCAGTTATGTTAAAGATTTTTTCCTTCCAAAGACAAATCCCTGCGTTTAGTTGATAAAATATAAATTGATCATCCCAGTAAAGGATCTGTAGATCGATGGATGCCCAGCAGGTAGCAGAACAGCAGCTGAATTCGAAAAATTTCTTTTGCGAAAATCGCGCTCGCGTTTTTGCTCTTTTATCAAGCCCTAATCCTCAGCGCGGACTTAATCCTCCCCTGTCCTAACCTAGAATATTCCTGCAGCCAATAGCTCTAAGAATTGAGAAGACGAACTCAAGCCGAAGGCGAGAGGATTCACTGGGCCGGCGAGGGCGGGGTTCAGAACACAGGTGCTCTGAGCACAGACGAATCAACTAAGGTACGCGAATTGAGAGCAGGTACGGCAGTTATCGACTCAAGAAGCTCTTCTTATTATAAATTTAGACCCGCATTTTTCTCTCGAATCGCAGTGGAGATTTCTCGAAGAATGAAAAACTAGTTCAGGCGAAGGTCGATGTAGAATTTTATAACTTTTTTAATTCAATTGTTTCATTTTTGTCCATTGCGACCATTCGTGCGGCCTCAATATTCTGCTGGCATGCATTTAAGTGAGTGAGTGAGTGAGTGAGTGAGTGGGTGAGTGAGTGAGCTAGTAAGTGAATGAGTGAGTGAGTGAGGGAGTGAGTGAGTGAGTGAGCGAGTGAGTGAGTGAGTGAGTGAGCTAGTGAGTGAGTGAGCTAGTAAGTGAATGAGTGAGTGAGTGAGGGAGTGAGGGAGTGAGTGAGTGAGGGAGTGAGTGAGTGAGTGAGTGAGTGAGTGAGTGAGTGAGTGTGTGTGTGAGTGAGTGAGGGAGTGAGTGAGTGAGCTAGTAAGTGAATGAGTGAGTGAGTGAAGGAGTGGGTGAGTGAGTGAGTGAGTGAGTGAGTGAGTGAGTGAGTGAGGGAGTGAGTGAGTGAGTGAAGGAGTGGGTGAGTGAGTGAGTGAGGGAGTGAGTGAGTAAGTGAGTGAGTGAGTGAGTGAGGGAGGGAGTGAGTGAGTGAGTGAGTGAGTGAGTGTGAGTGAGTGTGTGAGTGAGTAAGCTAGTGAGTGAGTGATCTAGTAAGTGAGTGAGTGAGTGAGTGAGTGAGTGAGTGAGTGAGTGAGTGAGGGAGTGAGTGAGTGAGTGAAGGAGTGGGTGAGTGAGTGAGTGAGTGAGTGAGTGAGTGAGTGAGTGTGAGTGAGTGTGTGAGTGAGTAAGCTAGTGAGTGAGTGATCTAGTAAGTGAGTGAGTGAGTGAGTGAGTGAGTGAGTGAGTGAGTGAGTGATCTAGTAAGTGAGTGAGTGAGTGAGTGAGTGAGTGAGTGAGTGAATGAGTGTGGATACCCCGGAAAATAATGAGCAAAACTGGATGCAGTGAGTTGAGAAAAAATGATGTCCCATGCGAGAAGGCAACGGATCCAGTAATAGGCATGAATAACGCTTATCATTTGCCTCATCCTGCTTAGCAACAAGTACTTCATTCTTCGTGAACGTGACAAACCGGGCAACAACTACGATACATTTCTTGGCAAGCAAGCTAGGTTGAGCGGATAATTGAGACACTTTCCCAACTTACATGGAGGTGATGAAGACAAATTGAGACCAGCCATGAATGTGCATCAAGAAAGTAACCGGTGGAATTTTGCGAAAACTGCTAAACTTCTTTTTATTAAGTACAAAAGCCGTCCTAATCGAGTCATTTCTAGGTTTTCTCATCACTCACATGTCATGTCTTCCGTGTCTCATCTCTCACATGTCACGTCTTCCGTGTCTTATCTCTCACATGTCACGTCTTCCGTGTCTCATCTCTCACATGTCATGTTTTCCGTGTCTTATCTCTCACTTAACATGTCTTCCGTGTCTCATCTCTCACATACCATGTCTTCCGTGTCTCATCTCTCACATACCTTGTGTGTTGTACTTTTATATGTGTTGTACTTTCATTATATAGAAACTAGTATTTGACCGTTGCAGCTAAATATCCCATAGACAATTCGTTCTACCTGTTTGTTTGCGAGGACCGCGTTAAGAGTGTTTGCGGCTCTAGCTTTCGTGGTAACCCCGGGCTTTGCTATCTACACAAATACATTAGACCACAAGCTATCGCGGCAATACGCAACGATGGCAAGCGCAGTCAAATTCAGCGACATAATCAAGCAGTACGACGGTGAAGAGGATTTTTCGCGCTGGGCAAAGAAGCTCGAACTCGTTGCCAAGCTCCAAAAAGTGAATGACCTGGCTGCTTTCATCCCACTATTTCTATCGGGAGGTGCGTTCGCCGTGTACCAGGCACTAAACGAGGAAAGCAAGTCGGACTACAAAACTCTGAAAGCGGCTCTTACCTCAGCGTTCTGCCCAAACAAGTACAAAGCATACGACGAGTTCGTGTCACGCAGGCTCGGCCCCGGGGAGTCCGTGGACGTTTTTCTCGCGGATCTCACGAGGCTTGCACGCCTAGTGGACGAGATCCCCGGGGAAGAATGGATCAAATGCGCATTCGTCCGCGGGCTTCCAGCAACCGTCAGTCAGCAGCTGATCGCTTCCTGCTCTCTAAAAGAGCTCGAACTCCATGAACTAGCGGAGAAAGCTAGAAACTTAACGATCAGTCGCGAGTCCTGCTGTGTTGTCTCGAGCGCAGGAAATGCGCGAAGCGCTGGAAAGTTCGCCCCACGCAACAAAGTGATGTCGTGCTACTCGTGCGGCAAGGAGGGCCATGTGAGCAAAGAGTGCATGGAACGCAACCGAGCGAATCAAGGTTGTTTTGTTTGTGGAAAAGCGGGACATGTGGCTGCTCGATGCCCGCAGCGCGCCGATTTTCAAAAAAACGAGTGATGGAAGCGCGGAATGTTTGCGCCAACGGGCTTCCTTGTGCACCGGCGCACCTACCATCGTTAAGTGTTCATGTTAATAGTTTGGTCGTTTCTGCTTTAGTAGATACTGGTTGTTCGCGGTCCATCGTTTCTTCACAAGTTACTGGAGTTAAAAAACGTCCCGTTCACGAGAGGGTCACGATGATGAATGGTGACTCAGCAGAATGTGAATGGGAGGCTGACGTTACTTTGTCTGTTCGAGGCCACCAATTACCAGTGCTGCGATGTATCGTTATGGACATCCTTCCTGGGTTCGATTTGCTGCTTGGGATGGATGCCATCAGCCGATTGGGCGGTGTCTCTGTGAAGCGAGATTGCCGCAGTGTCCGCTTCGGTATTGAAGAGCAGTCATTAGCGCTGGAGACTGCTGCGGTAGCCAAGGCTTTCTCAAAACCAAAGGCGGAGTCACCTGTGAGCTGTCCGGCAGGAGAGGTCGAGTCACCTGTGAGCTGTCCGGCAGGAGAGGTCGAGTCACCTGTGAGCTGTCCGGCAGGAGAGGTCGAGTCACCTGTGAGCTGTCCGGCAGGAGAGGTCGAGTCACCTGTGAGCTGTCCGGCAGGAGAGGTCGAGTCACCTGTGAGCTGTCCGGCAGGAGAGGTCGAGTCACCTGTGAGCTGTCCGGCAGGAGAGGTCGAGTCACCTGTGAGCTGTCCGGCAGGAGAGGTCGAGTCACCTGTGAGCTGTCCGGCAGGAGAGGTCGAGTCACCTGTGAGCTGTCCGGCAAGAGGAGCGAGGCTTGCGAAAAATACTTTAACCGAGGCGTGCCTGGTGCTTGAGGAAAAAGACTTCTCTGCTAAGTTTATCGATGGAGAGTGGACAGTGGCATGGAAGTGGCTGGATGAGGCCCCACTACTGTCAAATACGATAGCTCAATACCGAGTCCCACCAGAGGCGGTAGGCGAGTATGAGTCAGAGATAAAAGACTGGATTCAGCGAGGTTGGCTGCTACCGTTCGAAGGTGACAGTGACGGCGTCATCCCTCTGATGGCAGTGGTGCAGACCAACAAAGCAAAGGTGCGGCCTGTACTCGACTATCGCGAGTTGAACCAGTACGTGTCAAGCCACACCGCTGAAAGCGTCGTGTGCGGCGCCAAGCTCCGGGCCTGGCGGCGGCTCGGTGAGAATGCGAGTATCATCGACCTGCGGAAGGCCTACCTACAACTGCGATTGGACCCCAGTCTCTGGCGCTACCAAGTAGTGAGGTTCAAAGGCCGCCGTTACTGTCTCACCCGGTTAGGATTCGGACTCAACGTGGCGCCAAAAATTATGACGGCGGTTGTGAACAAAGTCCTGTCGATGGAAGACGACGTGCGTGAGGCCACGGACTCTTACATTGACGACATTATTGTGAACAATAGCAAGATTCCGAATGAACGCGTAACTGGGTTGCTTGCCCGGTTCGGGCTAGAAGCCAAGCCTCCTGAGAGCCTCATTGGGGGCCGCGTGCTCGGCCTCCGCGTCTACCGTCGAGAGGATGGGGTCATTTGCTGGAAACGAGACAATGTCCTCTCTCAGTTGAAAGGTCCAGCAACACGACGGCAACTATTCTCCTGGTGCGGCCAGCTAGTAGGCCATTTCCCCGTCGCCGCATGGCTGCGTGTCGCATGCAGCTACTTGAAGCGGGTCACCAGCACAATCGCGTGGGACGCTATCGTCAGCGAGTCTGCCATGCGGATCGCCCAAGAAATCAGCGGAATGGTCCAGGAACGAGATCCTGTCGCTGGGGTGTGGACCGTTGACGAGACTTCGAGCTGTCGCGTCTGGTGCGATGCCAGCAGCATCGCCATTGGAGCCGTCATCGAAATTGGTGGCGTAATCGTGGAGGACGCCTCGTGGTTGCGAAAACAGGACGACGCTGCGCACATCAATCTTGCCGAACTTGAGGCGGTCATTAAGGGTCTCAACCTTGCCCTCGCTTGGGGTACGAGGAAAGTTGAAGTGTTGACTGATTCTGCAACCGTGCACGGCTGGCTCCAGTCTTTGATTGTCGGCGATAAGCCCGTGCGAGTCAAAGGTCTCGGTGAAGCTCTGGTTCGGAAACGGCTATCATTAATCCGAGACACGGCGTCGGAGTGCGAGCTCGAGCTACTGACATCGCTGGTGCCATCTTCAGCAAACAAGGCAGACGCACTGACGCGAGTACCGCAACAGTGGCTGCGCCAGCGGCCCTTCTGTGCAGTGGCGCTGCGCCCCGTTGACATGGATCTCCGTGCGTGCCACGAGAAGCACCACTTCGGGGTGGACAGGACGCTCTACCTGGCCAAACTGTGCTTCCCTGAACGTGAGGTACTGCGTGAAGAGGTTGAGCGCATCGTTGCAAATTGCATCCGATGCAAGTCCGTAGACCCTGCGCCGATGGTTTGGGACCATGGCAGACTCGAGGTGGATGCAAACTGGTGGCGCTTGGCCTGCGACGTGACCCACTTTAAGGACGACCGCTATCTGTCCATTGTTGACTGCGGGCCGAGCAGATTCTCGCTGTGGCGAAAACTCACCGACGAGCGGACAGCGTCAATTACCGGGATACTCGTGCAGGTGTTCCGAGAGCGGGGCCCTCCCTGGCAGCTGCTTCTCGACAATTCACCGACCTTCCGCTCCGCTGAGGTCCGTGCGTTTTGTGAGGCTTGGGGAGTGCAGCTCCTCTTCCGTTGCGCTCACCGGCCGTCAGGCAACGGAATAGTCGAGCGCAATCATCGGACGATTAAGCGGATGGCAGCCAGAACCGGAAAGGACGTGCTGGAAATGGTGTTCTGGTACAACATGGCTCCAAAGGATGGCACTCGCAAGGACAGCGTGCCCAGCAGAATGGTCAGCACCTATGACTGGAAGCCGCCAACTGTGTCTCTCCCTGAGGCCTTGGAGACCTTGGAGGCAAACCCCACCCTGCCAGTGGGAACAGAAGTGTTTGTTAAACCGCCGGCCGTCAGATGCACCGACGAGTGGCCTAGGGGACGCGTGACGGGCCAGGGACAAGGGTCTACGGTGGAGGCCTTCCCCGTCACGTAGCTGACGTCCGCCCGGCACCAGACACGCAACCGCAGCCTCCTGGGGTGGAGCGAGCTGTCGAGCGGGATGCCGAACCACGACGGTCTAATAGGGTGAAGTCGGCGCCGGTCCGTTACGAACCTTGATCTCTTGTGATCCGGAGATCAGGGGGTGATGTGTTGTACCTTTATATGTGTTGTACTTTCATTATATAGAAACTAGTATTTGACCGTTGCAGCTAAATATCCCATAGACAATTCGTTCTACCTGTTTGTTTGCGAGGACCGCGTTAAGAGTGTTTGCGGCTCTAGCTTTCGTGGTAACCCCGGGCTTTGCTATCTACACAAATACATTAGACCACACCTTGTCTTCCGTGTCTCATCTCTCACATACCATGTCTTCCGTGTCTCATCTCTCACATACCATGTCTTCCGTGTCTCATCTCCCACATACCATGTCTTCCGTGTCTCATCTCTCACATACCATGTCTTCTGTATCTCATCTCCCACATACCATGTCTTCCGTGTCTCATCTCTCACATACCATGTCTTCTGTATCTCATCTCCCACATACCATGTCTTCCGTGTCTCATCTCTCACATACCATGTCTTCCGTGTCTCATCTTTTACATGTCATGTCTTCCGTGTCTCATGACGGCTCCCTGATGAACGGAATCTCAGGATTCGGAGCCTGTATCTACAAGGGAGGAGAGGTCGTCTGGACTCACTCCCAGCACACGGGGAAAAACTCCAGCGTTTTTCAGAACGAGATGCTCGCCATCAGTTCATGTGCAGCAGAGTTGCGCCAGAGGGGGCTCACTGACCGGAAGATCTTTTTCCACTCCGATAGTCAAGACGCCCTCCGGGCCCTCGACCGCAGCACCACCTGCTCTAAGACCACCTTGGACTGCAACGCCCAGCTCAACGAGTTGGCGCGGGCCAACGAGGTCAAGCTCAAATGGATCCAGGTCACGCTGGCTTCCCAGGGAATGAGATGGCGGACCAGCTCGCAAAAGCTGGAGCAGCCAGCACCCTGGCTGGGCCAGAACCTGGCGCTCCTATCCCCGTCACTGTGACCAACATCAAGCTGAAACGCTGGATGGAGGCACAGCACCTGGACAGATGGACCAAGACCCAAAACTGCAAGCAGTCCAGGGCAGCGGTACCATGTCCGTCTCACCGCCTGCGCAAAGCCCTCCTAAGGCTGAACCGCAGAGATCTCCGCGCTGTCAGCATGGCCCTCTCAGGGCATGGCTGTTTCTCTCGGCACCGCTTTCTCCAGGGCCAGCTCCAGGAGGACAAATGCACATTCTGTAGCTCGGGCAGTGAAAACGCCGAGCACTTTATATGCCACTGCCCAGTTTTCACCAGGGCAAGGCTTGAACACCTTGGGCCAAACCCAACTCTCTCCGATGCTTGCAGGCCCGAGAGCATCCCTCAGCTTGCCCGGTACCTCCGGGATACGGGGCGAGCCAACGTCTTTCCCACTGACAGTGCGGAGGACCATGCTGCAGGCGAGTCCGACGGGCCACCCTGAGCAACACCACCTCTCCTGAGGTCGTCTGGTTTGCCAGGGGTTAGCGGAATGGGCGGTCCCCTCCGCCTCCTTGCTGCGTCCGCCGGTACGGAGCACCCTGCAGATAAGTCAAGTAAGTCAAGTCCGTGTCTCATCTTTTACATGTCACGTCTTCCGTGTCTCATCTTTTACATGTCACGTCTTCCGTGTCTCATCTTTTACATGTCACGTCTTCCGTGTCTCATCTTTTACATGTCACGTCTTCCGTGTCTCATATTTTACATGTCACGTCTTCCGTGTCTCATCTTTTACATGTCACGTCTTCCGTGTCTCATCTTTCACATGTCATTTCTTCCGTGTCTTATCTTTTACATGTCACGTCTTCCGTGTCTCATCTTTTACATGTCACATCTTCCGTGTCTCATCTTTCACATGTCATTTCTTCCGTGTCTTATCTTTTACATGTCACGTCTTCCGTGTCTCATCTTTCACATGTCATTTCTTCCGTGTCTTATCTTTTACATGTCACGTCTTCCGGGTCTCATCTTTTACATGTCACATCTTCCGTGTCTCATCTTTCACATGTCATTTCTTCCGTGTCTTATCTTTTACATGTCACGTCTTCCGTGTCTCATCTTTCACATGTCATTTCTTCCGTGTCTTATCTTTTACATGTCACGTCTTCCGGGTCTCATCTTTTACATGTCACATCTTCCGTGTCTCATCTTTCACATGTCATTTCTTCCGTGTCTTATCTTTTACATTTCACGTCTTCCGTGTCACATCTCTCATATTATGTCTTCCGTGTCTCGTTTCTGCCACGCCTCATCTCTCCAATGTCTCCTAAAGCCTTAATCAATTTTCAAGAGTGTCATGTTCACTTTATTAGCAGCAATTAGGTTAATTAGGTCTTAGACTAGCAGCAATATATTTACAAAGGCGGAAATAAGGGTGTGACCGGAAACAAGTTAAAATCAGAGCATATGACTTATTTAGTCGCATGTGTTTTTGGATGCAAAAACTATTAGAACAATGTGACTCGTTAACCCAATTTCCCAGGCGCCAATTAGTGAAGTAGCGGATGCAGGCACTAAGATGCGGAATTGAAGTGAAGAAAATAGTAACCAATTAACCTAATTAATCAGCTTTTAATTATCCACTGACAACTAAAAACTAGACAAATTAGTAGATCCGGAACACAAGGCGACGATGATCACAGATTTTCTTGTCTTTTAACTCGGAAACTAGCAGGGTAACTATTGTTTTATTATGTACAACAAGACTTCGTGACACAGCTTCAATTACTAGAAGTATTATAACTTGAAATTCATAGAAGATCAAGAATCCTTCTTGGTCTCATCAGCTGAATGTTGCTGCTGATGATGAGGCAGCTGCGGACTTGGCAACAGAGTCCAGCCGGGGGCTCCGGCCTGCAACAGTCGAACCTCTTCGTCATCGAGTTGACGGCCAAAGTGCGGACTGAGCAGGGGAATGCCCTCGCGAGTGACGGGGTAGGCGAACTGCAGGTTGGCTGAGATGAGCTCACGCCGGTGAGGATTGTAGGCCAGGCCGCGCCTACTCAGTGGGCAGACCAGGTACAGCAGGCAGGAGATGTCGAACACGTCAGCCTGATTGAAAGCTTCAGTCTGATTGGCCAACTGGCCGCCCTGTGCGCCGTCGGATGTCGGCGAAGAGCTGAGAAGCCGCCGACTGCAGGGCAGGCCTCGACGGGCCGGGAACAGCAAGGCGCGAATCCTGAGGACTGACTGCGGATTGGGATTTTTTAGTAGGGCAGTTTAGAACACAATTTAAGTAGCTCTTGAGTATAGTATAGGCTAGAGGAATAAGAAAGGATGAGTAAGCTGGCCTGAGAAAATAAAACTGAAGTGGAATGGAGGGATGGAACTGAATTGATAAAACTGAATTGATGGAAGTGTACGGATGGAAATGAAGGGATGGAAATGAAGGGATGGAAATGAAGGGTTGGAAATGAAAGAATGGAAACGAAGGGATGAAAATGAAGGGATGGGACTGAACTGAAAAATGAAGGCATGAGAGTGAAAGGATGAAAATGAAGGGATGGAAATGAAGGGATGGAAATGAATTGAAAAAATGAAGGGATGGAAGTGAAGGTTCGGAACTGAAATGATGAAAATATTAATTGAACTGAAAGGATTAAAATGAAGGGGTGAAAATGAAGGGATCGATTCAAAAGGAACTGAATTGATGGAACTGAAGGATGTATCTGAAGAGATGGGACTGAAAGGATGGAAATGAAGGGATGGAACCAAAGAAATGAAAGTGATGGGAAGGAACTGAAGGAAGGGAACTTAAAGGAAGGTTAGGTTACAAAATGAAAACTAAAAGCATTTGGGAAATGTTATTTAATACGAATAGGAAGTGTGGCTGACTTATATTTAGCACCTTATAATTTTCCTTATAATAATAAGTCACTACCACTACAGCTACAATAGAAGGGAACGCAATAATTCATTAAAAAGTATATTACAATGTTAAGAAATTATATCAACTATACGAAAAAAGTTTTCAGGTCAGTAAAGAATGTTTAAATTTTATGATAGTAAAAAGCCACTTCAGGGTAAAATCGCATTAAAACATTAAATAAGCAATATACAAAGTAACATAACTAACAGCGAATCTATCGTACAAAGAGTCACAATTAGGCGAATCTCATACTAGACTGATAACTAGGCGAATCTCATACTAGACTGATAATTAGGCGAATCTCATACTAGAATTATAACTAGGCGAATCTCATAGCAGACTGATAATTAGGCGAATCTCATAGCAGACTGATAATTAGGCGAATCTCAGCAGACTGATAATTAGGCGAATCTCAGCAGACTGATAATTAGGCGAATCTCATAGCAGACTGATAATTAGGCGAATCTCATAGCAGAATGATAATTAGGCGAATCTCATAGCAGACTGATAATTAGGCGAATCTCAGCAGACTGATAATTAGGCGAATCTCAGCAGACTGATAATTAGGCGAATCTCAGCAGACTGATAATTAGGCGAATCTCAGCAGACTGATAATTAGGCGAATCTCAGCAGACTGATAATTAGGCGAATCTCAGCAGACTGATAATTAGGCGAATCTCATAGCAGACTGATAATTAGGCGAATCTCATAACAGACTGATAATTAGGTGAATCTCATACTAGACTGATAATTAGGCGAATCTCATAGCAGACTGATAATTAGGCGAATCTCATAGCAGACTGATAATTAGGCGAATCTCATAACAGACTGATAATTAGGTGAATCTCATAGCAGACTGATAATTAGGCGAATCTCATAACAGACTGATAATTAGGTGAATCTCATACTAGACTGATAATTAGGCGAATCTCATACTAGACTGATAATTAGGCGAATCTCATACTAGACTGATAATTAGGCGAATCTCATACTAGACTGATAATTAGGCGAATCTCATACTAGACTGATAACTAGGCGAATCTCATAGCAGACTGATAATTAGGCGAATCTCATACTAGACTGATAATTAGGCGAATCTCATACTAGACTGATAATTAGGCGAATCTCATAGCAGACTGATAATTAGGCGAATCTCATAGCAGACTGATAATTAGGTGAATCTCATACTAGACTGATAATTAGGCGAATCTCATACTAGACTGATAATTAGGCGAATCTCATACTAGACTGATAATTAGGCGAATCTCATACTAGACTGATAATAAGGCGAATCTCATACTAGACTGATAATTAGGCGAATCTCATACTAGACTGATAATAAGGCGAATCTCATACTAGACTGATAATTAGGCGAATCTCATACTAGACTGAACTTCGGTAAATCTCAAAGCATTCTAAAATTCGGCGAATATTTTGACAGTAGCGAAAAGCAAAAGTGCAACGGGTCAATGATATATATAAAAAATACAATTCGTCTTTTGATTAAGAGGCGAACAACTTTCAGGCATAGGTCGAATTAAAAAACGCATTTTAAAGTCCACATAGCATTAAAAAATATTTTCGACTTCGATGTGCCTTCGTAAAATATAAAAACAAATTCGTAACTGAAAAATCGGCTTTAAATACCGAAACAAACTGGCCCACGAACAATGGATTTTAATCTGAAAAATGAGATAAAATTTAGGACACTGGGATCTGAGTCAGGATATGTGGGATCTGGGTCAGGATATGTGGGATCTGAGTCAGGATATGTGGGATCTGAGTCAGGATATGTGGGATCTGAGTCAGGATATGTGGGATCTGAGTCAGGATATGTGGGATCTGGATTAGGATATGTGGGATCTGGGTCAGGATATGTGGGAGCAGGGTCAGGATATTTGGGATCTGAATTAGGTTATGTGGGATCTGGGTCAGGATATGTGGGATCAGGGTCAGGATATGTGGGATCTGAGTCAGGATATGTGGGATCTGGATTAGGATATGTGGGATCTGGGTCAGGATATGTGGGAGCAGGGTCAGGATATTTGGGATCTGAATTAGGTTATGTGGGATCAGGGTCAGGATATTTGGGATCTGAGTAGAAATATGTGGGATCTGAGTGGGATGGGAATATGTGGGATCTGAGTGGGAATATGTGGGATCTGTGTCAGGTTTATTGAGGATTTGACCATGTGACGCACATGGAACAGTAGTGAAGTTGGTCACAGCATATCATGCTTGTCAGCGATGCCTCCGGTCTGCATGCTAACCGTTCGCCTCGGCAGCTGAGTCTCATACAGCAGTCGGGCTTGGCTGCCAGCCTCAAAGAAGGTGGCATTCGCATAGTTGGCGTGCAAGCTGATGGTCATGAAGGCGCCATCCAAATCTTCGGCCCTGTTCCAATAGTAGCGAATCGAGTCCTTGGGAAAGAGTTTCATATGCGCGGTGGACACTGTGACGTGTGCTGCAGCCCCAGTAACAAAATAGTCTGTGCCGTTCAGAACAATGTGCTGCATGTCATGCTCGTGACCGCACAGGTAGGCGCTGACTCTGTACTTCAGCAGCAGCGGATCCAGGCGTTTAATGAGGTCCGGGGTCGGGCCATGGTAACCGATGCTCCACACTGGGTGGTGGCCCCCGACGAACAGGTACGCGCATCTGCAGAGATGCACAGTGGCTGTTTACCGGACACCATACCACATATCCTGACCCAGATCCCACATATCCTGACTCAGATCCCACATATCCTGACCCAGATCCCACATATCCTGACCCAGATCCCACATATCCTGACCCAGATCCCACATATCCTGACCCAGATCCCACATATCCTGACTCAGATCCCACATATCCTGACCCAGATCCCACATATCCTGACCCAGATCCTACATATCCTGACTCAGATCCCACATATCCTGACTCAGATCCCACATATCCTGACCCAGATCCCACATATCCTGACTCAGATCCCACATATCCTGACCCAGATGCCACATATCCTGACCCAGATGCCACATATCCTGACCCAGATCCCACATATCCTGACTCAGATCCCACATATCCTGACCCAGATCCCACATATCCTGACCCAGATCCCACATATCCTGACCCAGATCCCACATATCCTGACCCAGATGCCACATATCCTGACTCAGATCCCACATATCCTGACCCAGATCCCACATATCCTGACTCAGATCCCACATATCCTGACTCAGATCCCACATATCCTGACTCAGATCCCACATATCCTGACCCAGATGCCACATATCCTGACCCAGATGCCACATATCCTGACTCAGATCGCACATATCCTGACTCAGATCCCACATATCCTGACCCAGATCCAACATATCCTGACTCAGATCCCACATATCCTGACCCAGATGCCACATATCCTGACCCAGATGCCACATATCCTGACCCAGATGCTACATATCCTAATCCAGATCACACATATCCTGACCCAGATGCCACATATCCTGACCCAGATCCCACATATCCTGACCCAGATGCCACATATCCAAATCCAGATCCCACATATCCTGACCCAGATCCCACATATCCTGACTCAGATCCCACATATCCTGACTCAGATCCCACATATCCTGACCCTGATCCCACATATCCTGACTCAGATCCCACATATCCTGACTCAGATCCCACATATCCTGACCCAGATCCCACATATCCTGACTCAGATCCCACATATCCTGACCCAGATCCCACATATCCTGACTCAGATCCCACATATTCTGACCCAGATCCCACATATCCTGACCCAGATGCCACATATCCTGACCCAGATGCCACATATCCTAATCCAGATCACACATATCCTGACCCAGATGCCACATATCCTGACCCAGATGCCACATATCCTGACCCAGACCCCACATATCCTGACCCTGATCCCACATATCTAAATTTTTATCTCAAATATTTTTACTCAGATCCCACATATCCTGACCCAGATCCCACATATCCTGACCCAGATCCAACATATCCTGACCCTGATCCCACATATCCTGACCCAGATCCAACATATCCTGACCCTGATCCCACATATCCTGACCCAGATCCAACATATCCTGACCCTGATCCCACATATCTAAATTTTGATCTCAAATATTTTTACTCGATCCCACATATCCTGACCCAGATGCCACATATCCTGACCCAGATGCCACATATCCTGACCCAGATGCGACATATCCTAATCCAGATCACACATATCCTGACCCAGATGCCACATACACACACACTTAAGCAGTCTTTACAGCAAAAGAAAGCGAAACATTGAGTTGAATTGCTTAAAACTACTCACGAGTAGTACTGTTTGAGTTGCTGCTCAAGCCAGGTGTAGTAATGGTCTAAAATATGCTCGGTCAGTTTGGGCCGCTTCCCCGGTGACTTGGTTGCGGGGTGGCTGTGAAAGTCCGGGTGCAGTGACGCGGCAGACTCGGACAGCAGCACGGTGTCCACCAGTATGAAGGCAGCGCAATCGCCATCGTCCAGCTGGATCACTTTGGTGTGGAAATAGTCCGGGAAATTCCTGGCGATAGATGAGACAATGCACCGATCATTAGAATTTTATTAATCACGTTTGCCTCTCGCACTAAGGTCCCTGTGCTGGATTTCGCGGTAAGGCCAAATTAATTTAGGCCGCAGCCGTGGAGAGAAGGCTTGGAGTCTTGTCGAGCAATTTTCGTCCTTGAGGGTTAACCTCAGAGGCACAGTGCAATGTACACTGCCTGACGATGAGAAAGTCAGGGCAGATGAACACACCTGTGTGAACGTATGCCTGCGTACACTGCGTATCTGTGTGCGTGTGTGCTCAGGAGTCAGCGAAATGGGCGGAATGGTCTACTTGCTGGCTGCATGTCTAGTGTAACCAAATAATGTGCTATTGCCTGCAGCCCTCCAGCAATTATTATTATTATTATTATGGGATGCTAGAAAAGGGATTTTACCTATTAGTTCTTGGGCAGGACATAGGAGTGACGAACTCAAGAATTTGCACTCACCACCGTGGCGACCTCTTCGAGTAGAGAATCTGAGCGCTAACGTTGCCTCGCCAGTCATGATTGCCGGCCACCAAGTACCAGGGCGTCGGCAGCAGACGGGAGCCGTTGAAGACGGCTTCAAAAGTGCTTTGAAATCGGCGGTCATCAACGCTCTTAACGCCGTACGAATAGAAATTATCGCCAAGAGCGAAGACGGCTTCAACGCCGTTCGGCAGGCGACTAGCCAGAGAGTTCATTGCGGCGGCCGCGGTCAGCTCGTAGGGCGTCACAAACGGCCAGTCGCCAACGCCGCCCCAATCGGCAACAACAAAGACTGATTTTTGCGATCTAAGCATCGTCTCGATGCCGACTACCCTGTGAGCCAAGCAAGCCAGCAACAGGGTTGCTAGGCTTATACAAGCGGCCACTCTTGCCTCGTTAGACATGGAAGATTGGAATCTTGGGGCTGCAAGAGAATAGCAGGCATTTGAATCAAGACAGGCAGATGATACAACAGTTTAATATACTCGTTTTTTCTTAATATAGCTCATATTTTTCTTAGCAACAGGCTATTTAACGTGTTTATTTGGCCCTAGAAAAATCTAACTCAGTAAACTGTTGTGTTGTAATAATAGCTAAAAATAACAAATTAAGGTAGTTTAGACAAATTGCATGCTGTTTTAAACGCTTCCGTAAGCAAAAAACTATTCTGTGCCCACAAAATATAAATTTGGATTGCAAAGTTTGCAAGAAAGCAGAAATTTCTAAAAAAAACCTAACGTTTGATTCATTTGGCATTGGCTAGGCTGTTTGAATCGACCTTTAAATTAATTTTGACCGTTAAATTAAAAGTTAAGCTAATTAAATATGAAACACCGCACGCATAGCAATTAAAAACCTGGTGGTGAGAAAGAGGGAGTTTTCCCTTGCCAGGCCACAGAAGCTGCAGTGAGACAGAAATTATCCCAACTTGCAGTGTACTTTTTAGTTTGCCCAAAGCCGCGTAAAACTACGCAGGTAGCAGCACTGCAAGCATTCAGCATTTCAGCCCAGTGTACAAACATCAGCAAGAAAGGGATGCAGAGTACGAGTGAGGAGAGGGAAGGAGACACAAGCGACTGGCTGCAGATCCCCAGTCGACGGGGAGGGTAGAACAGAAATCCTGCTGCTGCATGACTGGGGTCTAGAAATGAGTAGTTTTGCGTCAAAAACACCGAGAAGCACTGCTCACACAATACGCAACTATTATTTAGATTAGTGAGAAACACTTGACAGCTCAAGCCACCCACGGAGACACCGAGCCTAAACGAAGCAAGAAAATCGGCATGCGCATGCGAACACTGACAAACCGATTGCGCAGGGCATGTCCGTTACTGGCTAGAATATGCCAAGATCGTGTCTTAACTCTGACAGTCGTCATTGGAGTGGCTGCACTGTTTTACTATCTGCACTATTACAAGGGAATGAGCCTGCACATACAGCTGCCGGGCATGTCTGAGGTCGATGATCAAGGATTTGATGGACCATTGCCGATACCGAAATTCGAAAATTTTCTGTCTCCTGCTAGCCTGAGTAACCTCACGATGCGAGGTATTAATAGCAAAAAGAGCAAAGTAAAAAAAGGTAGCACTAAAGTGAAAACAAAAATACCAAAGGATCACAAGGAGCTGCCAGCTCAATCCAAGGCGCCAGAGAAGCCAACAAATCCGCCAGTGACCAAGCAGCAGCTACGCCGCAGGCGCGGCGATGCTGAATACCTGACTAAAATCAACGTGACAATAGTGCACGCGCCAAATTTAACTAACGAATGCTTCGCCAGTGGTCGATTGCTATTTTTAACGGCTTCAAATGTACTCGGCGACGTGCCAGAAGCTTCAGCAGGAAAGTCTACGTCTGCAGCAGCAGCGCAGGCTGCTGAACGACAGCGTCAAGCGGTGAGAGACACCTGGGGCTCCAGTGACAGCCTGGCCGCACAGGATCTACCAGAGAACTGGCGCAGCGGTTGCGTCATATTTTACATTCTGACACGTGACACAGCCGCACAGCGACTGATGATGAAGGAGGCTGAGAAGACTCAGGTGAGTTTGCAAACCTGGCTACACCAGAATTAACATCATGGTAGTGAGTTTACATCCGAGGCGAGGCCACATCGATTAGGCTCGCAGCCGCGGAGAGAAGGCATGGGGGCTTGTTTTACATTAATCAAAAAGTCTGTGAAGATATTCTCTAATCTGGGAGTGTGACTGCGTTGACATTTCGTGTGCCTGTGCGTGCTTTCGGATTCAGCGAAATCGGTAGAATTATTTCCAAGCCTTTTCGCAAAGCTTCTGCTTATTGTGTTTGTGTTACAAATCATCCACAGGATCTGATAATCCTATCTGCTAGTTCAGACACTCTCTCACAATGGTCGCCACACGAATTGGACATCATCTGCTCAGCCAAGGTTCTGTTTCAACTGTCCGGCATTGGACGACCGCCGGACGGTTATACAATCCGAACCAATCACAAAGCCTTCTGGAACATTCACCGCCTAGTGAAATTTCTTCAAGGCACAAACGGATTGAGCGATTCAAGAATTGACGCTGGCAATTCTAGCAAGACCCAGACTGTGCTGCAATTGGCTGGCAAATCCGTACGCAGCGACTGGGTTCATCGCGACCCAATGGATCCCAGCTACACTAGCAAGCGCCAGTTCTCTGATCAGATGTACCCGGAATCGGCTTTGGATAATCCTGGCTACATTATCTCTAATCTGGCACTGAAGGCCATGTCCAACCTAGCGAATTCAACGCCGCTAGTGTACTATCGTGATGTCTACCTGAGCGGCATTCTACGACAAAAAGCTGGCATTCAATTGGACTTGGTGGCCGACATTAAAGCGGCCAGAGCTGTACCGGTATCGCCGTGTCATTATCGACTATTCGTTGCCACGCCAACAGTTGAAGCTGATGAGATGCTTAATGTCTGGCCTCAGTATCGAAATGCCAATCACAAGTGCTCATACACTGTCATTGACGCAGATAGCGATGCAGTTTGAGTCGTTTAACTGTGACAGAACAACATTACCTTATAGTCATGTTTACATTGGCGTGCTTTTTTATTCGGATAGCCCAAATCTCAGTTGCTAGGCAAAAATAAAGCATTCGAAGTGGGATCTCGATTATCTGGATATCCATTAGATAAAAAAGTTTTAAATCCGTTATGCTTCGATTTTAGAATGTGTGGGATCGGGAGTTCGTCGATTTCAGAATGTGTGGGATCGGGAGTTCGTCGATTTCAGAATGTGTGGGATCGGGAGTTCGTCGATTTCAGAATGTGTTGGAATGAGAGTTCGTCGATTTCAGAATGTGTTCGATAGGGAGTTCGTCGATTTCAGAATGTGTTCGATAGGGAGTTCGTCGATTTCAGAATGTGTGGGATCGGGAGTTCGTCGAATTGGGATTTCGTAGAATGGGAATTTCGTCGGATTAGGAGCTCAGCAAATTGGGATTTCAGCGAATCGTACAGTACCAAAAATGGTCATCAATATTTTTATATTCACGATAATTTTTCAAGGCATGAAAATTGAACTTTAAACTTTTTAAACACATTATAAAGACTACTTTATATAGCTTAATCCTTGTCAATCCTTGTATCGGATAAATAAAATATTTATCTTCTCTTTAACAACTATAACACCTAGCTTAAAACTAACTAAGTTGTGATTATAAAAAAAAGAAAACGAAAAGACAAACGAACATTTTCAAAACCTCGAGAAGCAAAACTCTCACCGTTCAGCAAGGACATCCAATACTTATTAGCTGATACTCTAGTGCAGGGGTCGGCAAACTCCGGCCCGCGGGCCAGATGCGGCCCTCGAAGCTCCCAAATCCGGCCCGTTGCCCCTTCCAACACCTATAGTATCCTGTCTTATCTCTCCCGTGTCTCATCTCTCCCAGGTCTCATCTCTCCCATGTCTCATCTCTCCCGTGTCTCATCTCTCCCGTGTCTCATCTCTCCCGTGTCTCATCTATCCCGTGTCTCATCTCTCCCGTGTCTCATCTCTCCCGTGTCTCATCTATCCCGTGTCTCATCTCTCCCGTGTCTCATCTCTCCCGTGTCTCATCTCTCCCGTGTCTCATCTCTCCCGTGTCTCATCTCTCCCGTGTCTCATCTCTCCCATGTCTCATCTCTCCCGTGTCTCATCTCTCCCGTGTCTCATCTCTCCCGTGTCTCATCTCTCCCGTGTCTCATCTCTCCCGTGTCTCATCTATCCCGTGTCTCATCTCTCCCGTGTCTCATCTCTCCCGTGTCTCATCTCTCCCATGTCTCATCTCTCCCGTGTCTCATCTCTCCCGTGTCTCATCTCTCCCATGTCTCATCTCTCCCGTGTCTCATCTCTCCCGTGTCTCATCTCTCCCGTGTCTCATCTATCCCGTGTCTCATCTCTCCCGTGTCTCATCTCTCCCGTGTCTCATCTATCCCGTGTCTCATCTCTCCCGTGTCTCATCTCTCCCGTGTCTCATCTCTCCCGTGTCTCATCTCTCCCGTGTCTCATCTCTCCCAGGTCACATCTCTCCCGTGTCTCATCTCTCCCATGTCTCATCTCTCCTGTGTCTTATCTCGCCCTTATATCATATTTCTATAATCAAAGCGGCCCGCTGTCGTCTTTTAGATTCTCTCTTTGGCCCGGCAGCTAATAATTTTGCCGACCCCTGCTCTAGTGAAACAAAATAGTGGCAAAATTAATAAAAATCTTAAATTACTGTGTTCAATTAGTTTCGAAAACAACTTTCAGTTGATTCATTTATCAATAGGGATGCGAAACTGGTCTTTTTTCTAAGCACTTTTGGTACTTGGTCGATATGCCAGTTGTTAGGTCAGATATACAGCTAGAGGTTCAGTCCATGGACTGGTTAAGTGTCTGCCTTTTTCATATTTTACGCCGTCAAAATGACCAGTTAAACAGCCAAAAGTGTCCCACATTTTTTATTTCCTTTTTTTCGAGTGCCAATCTATGTATTTGAAATATGATAAGTGACGCTTAATTAACAGGAGACAATAGATCCGATTGAATTGTCACAAGCCCACGATGTCTATCTGCAATTCTACTTCTTAACAATCTGTAAGACATCCTGGTGCTGCACCCGATGACTGAGGCCGACTCGCTGGGGGTTAAACTTAACAGAGCTGCCCCAAACCAGGGCGTATTTGAACTGGCTGACCAGGGTCCTGTGGACTCGGTGCGCCACGTCCTCTACTGAGCAGCCGTTTCGCATGATCAGCTCGTTGCCCTGCAATTTTGTGGGTGTCAGACAGGATTCAAAGAGATGAGCGCGGGTGAATACATCAGCCCTGAAGCGTAGCAAAGATTACAAGTGAGTCAAGCCTGAAGAAAATCACTTTCAGGCGAAGCGTAGATTCTTGTTGAAAAAACAAGCCTGAATAGAATGACCTTCAGGTGAAGATTCTTAGTGGACCAAGCCTGAAGAGAATGACCTTCAGGGTAAGATTCTTAGTGGACCAAGCCTGAAGAGAATGACCTTCAGGGGAAGATTCTTAGTGGACCAAGCCTGAAGAGAATGACCTTCAGGTGAAGCGTAGAATCTTCGTGGAACAAGCTAGAATAGAATGACCATCAGGTGAACCAAAGAATTTAAGTGGACCAAACCCGAATGGAATTACCTTCAGGTGAACCGAAGATTCTTAATGGACCAAGCCTGAAGCCTGAAGACAATAACCTTCAGTTGAGGCGTAGACTCTTACTGGACCAAGCTTAAAGACAACAACCTTCAGGTGAACCGAAGATTTTAAGTGGACCAAGCCTGAAGAGAATGACCTTCAGGTGAAGATTAGTGACCAGGGCCTGAAGCGAATAACTTTCAGGTGAATCGAAGAGAACAATCTTCAGTGCTGCACTAACCTGACTAAAATTAGGTCTCTCGCCTCGCTTCTTAGTATAGATGCAGATTAGATCCAGATACTGCCATAGAATCTCAAGCAGGTAGTCCAGATTTAGGCCGACATTGCAGCTAACTACAACAGAATGAGGCTGGTGAGCCAGTCGATCCACTTCTTCGATGCTGATTTGATCGATCTTGTTATAGACGTAGAGGCAGGGCAGGTAGACCCTGTTGCCGCTGATCACATCGATGAATTCGTCCATTGTGCAATCTTCGCGAAAGATTATATCGGCATTGAAGATCTTGTACTCGTGCAGGATTGTGTAAACCAGCTTCTCGTTCATGTGAGTCAGGGGCACCTGGGATGTGAGGCGGAATTTGTTGGGCAATTAGTTAGCTCTGGTAGGTCAGATACTGCTAGAGGCAGAACCTGTTAGACCCAAAACCAGTGTTAAACACAGAAGCCTTTTAGACACAGCATCCTGTTAGACACAGCATCCTGTTAGACACAGCATCCTGTTAGACACAGCATCCTGTTAGACACAGCATCCTGTTAGACACAGCATCCTGTTAGACACAGCATCCTGTTAGACACAGCATCCTCTTAGACACAGCATCCTGTTAGACACAGCATCCTGTTAGACACAGCATCCTGTTAGACACAGCATCCTGTTAGACACAGCATCCTGTTAGACACAGCATCCTCTTAGACACAGCATCCTGTTAGACACAGCATCCTGTTAGACACAGCATCCTGTTAGACACAGCATCCTCTTAGACACAGCATCCTGTTAGACACAGCATCCTGTTAGACACAGCATCCTGTTAGACACAGCATCCTGTTAGACACAGCATCCTGTTAGACACAGCATCCTGTTAGACACAGCATCCTGTTAGACACAGCATCCTGTTAGACACAGCATCCTGTTAGACACAGCATCCTTTTAGACACAGCATCCTGTTAGACACAGCATCCTCTTAGACACAGCATCCTGTTAGACACAGCATCCTGTTAGACACAGCATCCTGTTAGACACAGCATTCTGTTAGACACAGAAGCCTGTTAGAAACGTTAACCTTTCAACACAATAGCTCAAACCTGGTGAGTAAACTTGAGTCCTCCAGTTTTCTGCTGCTTAAAATAGATGTTCGGCTTGCGCTTGTTGAGCCGGATGCCCACAGACTCGAGCTCGTACTCAAGCAGACTGCGATGAACATCCGGCTTGCCTGCGTCTAGCATGATCAGCACCAGATCGGCTGTGCGAGCCACAGCTATCACCTGACCACAGGCAGGTGAGAGTAGCAATCAATGCTAGAAATCAAAGCTTTTAGCGGCTTGGTTGAGGATGTTGGAAGAAGGGATCTTTAGTGATAGGAATTATTATAATGAAAGCCTAAGAGTGAGATATTGGGAAGCTTAGAAATTAATATCTGGGAAACTAAGATTTAGAAAATCGGGATCTAGGAATTGGGATCTTGGAAATTGGGATCCAGAAAATTAGGATCTACGAAATTGGGATCTACGAAATTGGGATCTAGTAAATCTAGACTTAGGAAATTGGGATCTTGAAAATTTGGATCTTGGAAATTGGGATCATGGAAATTGGGATCTTGGAAACTGGAATCAAGGAAATTGGGATCTTGTAAATTGGGATCTTGTAAATTGGGATCTTGGAAATTGGGATCTTGGAAATTGAAAAACTTGGAATTCGGAAAACTTCTAAGTTGGGAGAATATTACAGAATGGGAGAAGAGAAGGTTTGGAGAATGTAATATTCGGAGATGAGAAAAATCTGACAATGGGATACTTGGATTTTGGGAGAATAGAAGACTGTGAGATAGGGATTCGGGAAAACACACCTGTCTGCCTCGACCCTTGCCCTGAGAGGCGCCCTCGATGATGCCGGGTAGATCCAGCAGCTGTATCCGAGCTCCATTGTACTCAATGACACCAGGAATGCAGGTGAGGGTAGTGAATTCATAGTTGGCGCACTCCGAGAATGTGGTGGTGAGCTTGTTCAGCAATGTACTTTTGCCAACAGACGGGAAGCCAATCAGGGCCACTCTCGCGTCGCCGCTTTTCATCACATCGAAGCCTTCGCCCTTCTGGCCGGCTTTGCCCTGAGGCTCCAGGAGCTGCGCCCGGTACTTGGCCAGCTTGGCCTTGAGCAGGCCCAGGTGATACTCTGTGGCTTTGTTCTTCTGAGTACGAGAGATCTCGTGCTCAATCTCTTTGATTTTCTCCAGGATGCCCATGACTGACTCGAGCTGGCCTACTGGAAGTAGCGAGAAACGAGTTTTGTTACCGCCGATAATAGTAACATTAATTTGGTGACACAGGTGTGTCATATTTTAAGATAATTTGGCCTCGCCGCGGAATCGACCTCAGGATACTTAGTGAGAGAGGCAGACGCGATTAAGCGGTCTGCCACTTACTCCCCCAGCCAGTCCATGGACTACTCGTGCATTTATAATTCCTAGGTATATTGTTTTCCAAGGAGAATGAGTGGCAGAGTGGTCTAACGCGTTTGCCTCTGACACTAATATCCCTCAGCTCGATTCCGCGGCGAGACCGCGGCGGGGCGCAGCTGCGGAGAAAAGGCTTGGGGGCTTGTCGTGCAATTCACGCCTGATATACAATTTACACTGCCTGACGATGAGAAAGTCAGGGCAGATGTACACACCTGTGTGAGTGTGTGCCTGCGTACGGTATCTGTGTGCGTGTGTGCTCAGGAGTCAGCGGAATGGGCAGAATTGCCATCTCGCTGCCTACGGGTCTGGTGTCACCAAATGATGTGCCATTGCCCGCAGCCCTCCCGCAATCATTTGCTAGTTGCTTATTAAGAAAAAAACTCATTCTTGAGAAAACACGAAAATAAAACACAAACAAATCCTGTTGATACTCAGATTTCAGATTTAAATTTGTTTTATCTTCTGCTTGGCTTATTATTCTTTAACAAACAACTCGAAAAAAAACATTTTGAGACAAGCAAAAAACTCTTTTTTAAAAACTAGATTTACTGTGAGAGCGTCAACACCCGCATGAAATAGTACATTATTATTTTATTGAAGGTCTACTCATAGTAGTATAACTAAAGAAACTAGTACATTTACTTAAAGAATCTACAATTTGTTTAATTAAGGTTAAACTTATTATACTTAAATTTTGTTATATTCCTAAATAAATTTACAAAATACAATTCAGATTATTTCTCAGAAGCTAAATGTTAAGCATGAGTTGAATAAGTCAATCATAGTCCTGTATCCTGGCAGAAGCACAGATAAGTACTCAGAACTGATCCTTAGGTGCGTCGATTTTAGTGGGCAACTCCCGCGGATCGTCGGACTGGAAGCCGTGCGGCAGGTCGCCGAACAGGTCGTCCAGCTGCCGATGCGAATGATGCTGGCTAACAGAGCGCGGATTAACTGGGACAAAATAATAGCCACGATAATCTCCGAGCAGGGATTCCTGATTCTTGATGCTGCGGAATTCCATTTTAGTTGTCATGCGCAGTCTTTCCTCATTGTTATAAGCCAGGTATCTCTCGTAGGCCTCCTGTTCGGATAGGACCGCGTGGGTCTTGAACCAGGCAATGAATCTGGTGAGCGGATGCCGGTGATACTCGTATTCTTGAGGCTCGTAGCCTTCGGGAATTTCTGTGAGCTCCGCTGGGCCAACGAAGATGTACAGGTAGATGGCTAGCAGGCCGCAGGGAATCACTCCCAGCATGATGTAGTAGTGAAAATCGTCCCAGAAATGAGTCCAATAGTGTTGCGACGGTCTGATGACCATCTTGCGTGGTCCGTGATGATCGCCACCATAGCGAACCGGCTGCCAAATGCGACCAATTGAAGATGTTGATGGCATCGACTTTGGTGAGAGCAGCATCCCGCTACTGACTTGCAGCGATGTAGATGTTATTGACCTAACCGTTGGCGTAGATAGAATGGCAATAGCTAAATGGCGACGGCGAGTATCAGCTATGGTGGACAATAGGCGCAGATGAAGATTACTGCCGATCTTATAAGCTGCAGTCTTAGTTAGCAGCAACGGTACAAGGGACATTGTGCTAGTTCACCTGAAAGTATGTGATGAAAAATCTAACCATTTGAAACAGAAAGTCAAAAAGCTTTAAAATGAAAATACATAATTAGTGGAATTGTCAACATGTGAATAGCATCTAATTTATAATGAGTAGCCATATCTCTATTATGGGTACCAGCATTAGCTGGGATAATTAAAGGTAAGTTTGGCATCCCCCCAGTCCATGGACTGAACAGCTGTATGCAGCCTTCAGATGTGCCATGCATTAGCTGCGGCTGTGCTGTCGGCTGCACATCTGATCCGATTGGGGCAAGTGTAATCAAATATTAATTATTATTATCATGTATCTGTATTTTAATTGTCACTTGTTTGCTATAGCTAGTGTTAACACTATACTGGGTTATTATAAAATTTCTGTCTTAAAGTACTAAACTTAAAGACATTCTAACAACATAACATCAATAATTTATATAGCTACTAAAACATATTTGTTTGCTTAAGCTTACTATGGCCTAAATGACATTCAATAGTTATCTACTAGCAAATAAAATTATAGTTACTACCCAAGAGAGTCATAATGGCAATGTTTTGATAAATTTGTTAATTATTGTTACATTAAACTGTTAGACATTATTTTAAAAAATAAAAAAATTTATAGTTAATTTATTGACACATGATAAATTTATAAAATTTATAAAAATTTATAAAATGTCTTTATAAAAGAACATATAAAGACATGTACGGAATCATTTCTAAATCTGTTATACATTATCACAGAATGCAACATAAAATTGTGGATCTTCTGATGTAGCATAAAAATACTTCTATGGTTTAAAAAGTTATGGACCAATCAATGGACCTGTCTAGATAAAGGGACATGAATACATATCATAGACATAGTTTTATGTGACAGCATCTCTAACATTCAGCATCAAAAGGCAGAATGCTTTTTTAATTGGAAAATTTTTAACTGGTTTAAACTACCTGTTTTATTTGAATATACTATATACAACTTCATGTTACCTAGACTCTAATTTAACAAGCAAGAAAATAGGCCAATTATTTTGATTAGCCTCTCATCAATCTAGTTTGTCTTCCACTTCTCTGATTTCTGTGATATAAAAAATAACAATGATATCCTTGTCATCTTGGCAGTGTGCAAAACTTCGATCGTGTCCGTTAATTTTTAAAGCTTAGTAATAACTATATTAACTCTGGAAATTTGTATTAAGCAGCAATATTTTTAGTTGTTGATAACTCTTTCTTAGAAAACTCCTATTGTGACCCGGGCAAACTTCAGGGTTTAAGCAAACACTTTAAAAATATGCACGCCTTTTTCTGGTCAGTTTAATATTTTGTTATCTTATGTACTGATAGTTTATTTATCTGTTAGTTATTTTTAATTGATTCAAATTTTTGAGACCTTAAAACGCTTCTACAAAACGCACAAGTACTAGTCCGAGTAGAATTCATGGTCCACTCCCAGGGGTCCTTGAATTTGCAGTGCAATGCAATCCTGTATCAAAAGTATCCCATAATTTAGACCCCAAAGGGCAGTATTACCATTATAGCTGGTAGATCTCGCACGGATTCAGAACTTTAAAAAATCGTGTTTACAGTTCAGTACGTATTCGATGGTAAAATACATTTTTTCGTTTTTATTTGAAAAATTGAATTCACGAACTCGATTAGAAATACGAAATATACATATAGGAATAAGCCAATACATCTAGACAAATACTCCAACGCTTCACTGAGATGATTGATAGGCTGCTGCTGAATAATACTGCCTTTAAAGTATCTGCATAGTACACACAATATCCCTGATTGACCTTTCAATTGTGCTGCACGAATGTTGCTGAAGTTGGAAACAGTGACGACTGGCTGGTCTTACTTTGATCCCCAATCGTATCAAAGACTTCATCATCATCTTCATCGTCCTCGTGATATTTTTTCAACGAAATCGGCGACGCTGGCGGCTGCCACGGCTCTTCGTCTTCCGGCGCCTCCGCCCAGGGCTGCTTGTCACCGGAGGCGAATATTGCGTAGAATATGACGCAGGCCAAGTTGATGAGGGAACTGATGAGGAACACGATAGACCAGGAGGCTCGCGACTTCGGAACCCAAGGCGAAAGGGAAGTATGAATTAGCGTAAATTGATCATAAACAGCATTTAAGGGTGCAATTCTGCATATAGAAGAGGTAACATGTGCACTTGTCATTGCTTGAAGAAAAATCTGCAGGACAGCAAAGCTCTGTCATTTATTCCGTTTCAACACCTAATTTCCACTGCCTCGTCTTGCCCCCTGGGTAACAACTCTCCCGCATCTTTCTCCCATAGCTGTGTCTTATCTCTCTAGCTGTTTCATCTCCCCTGTGTCTCATATCTCCTAAGTGTCATCTCTCCTGTACGTGTCTCATCTCTCTGTCTCTCATTTCCCCTGTGTCTCATCTCGATACCCTGTCTCTCATTTCCCCAGTGTCTCATCTCCCCTGTGTCTCATCTCCCCTGTCTCTCATCTCCCCTGTGTCTCATCTCCCCTGTCTCTCATCTCCCCTGTGTCTCATCTCCCGTGTCTCATCACTCCTGTATCTTATCTCTCGCGTGTATCATATTTGCGTGTCGTCAGATATCATATTACAGCTATCAGATGTGCACCACGGTGTACATCACATACTTTTTGTTCTTTCTTGTAACATACAATATGATTCCAATGCAGTCTGCCAAATCCGTTTAAATGTACTGAACTTACCCGATCTCTAACCAATTCTATGGTAACAACTGGCACTAGAACTGAGGCCAATGTTCCGACGCCATTGGCGAGGCCCATTATGAAGCTGGCGTATCGCGGCGCAATGTCCAGTGGGTTCACATTAAAACCTGAAGGGAAAGGTCTAGGTATGGGAGTGCCAAGGTTTCAAATAATAGTCCTCTCAAATAATAGTTTTCTAATTTTTTCTTTCTTGATTCTTTCGGTGTTTTTTTTCATATGAACGTTTTTTTCAAACTCCAAAAAATGAGTCTTTACCGGCAATGGAGACCCCGCTAAAGCCAACAGCAATGATCATGCAAGTGACGGCTGTGGTCGCATTGTTGCTGTATCCGACGCCTAGTAAGAATATGCCCTGCAGTCCGAAGCCTGGAAGGTTTGAAAAACAGCGAAGCATTTTCGTACTTTAGGTCAAACCGTTTTGAGGTAGAAGAGATACAGCCAATGCGAATCAACTAAGGAAGACAGCCATGCAATGAGAACAAAAAAGACGGCCAATAAAAATCAATTAATGAAGACAGTATATCAGGATCATTAAAGGAAGACAGCCAATGAGAATCAACGAAGGAAGACAACCAATTAGAATCAACGAAGGAAGACAACCAATTAGAATCAACGAAGGAAGACAACCAATTAGAATCAACGAAGGAAGACAACCAATTAGAATCAACGATGGAAGACAACGAATTAGAATTGACCAACTTAAATCATTTATTGAAAACAGCCATTGAGAATAAATTTAAAGGACGACATGCAGAAAATCAAAATCTTGCAGAAAGAATCAATGAAGCTCCACAAAAAGATAGTGAATGTAGCAATACGAAAATAAAACGGATCTTATAGAACTTTAATAGGCTCACCAATACTGTTTAGAATCTTCCGGACCGCTGTTGTTGTTAGAAGGCGCTTCCGCAGCTCGTCGGCAATAATTCCACTCACTGGCACAATGATGGACATGATCAAATGTGGCAATGCCGCGAACAAGCTGCTCTAAAGTTGGGTAAATGTTAATTATTTTTGAACCTTGAATTTACAAACATTTTGTAGAATTTTAGATTATTCAAAAAACTTCATTTTACTGTCAAAAGGGGGTGTCTGCACTTTAAAAAATGAATTAACAAATTAACAAACTTAAAACAAATATGCATCAATTTAAAACTCTTAGGAAAATTCGCACCTTCGACATGTCGTAGCTGAAGACGTCGCCAAAGAATTTCGTTGGCTCGGTGATCATCAGGGAGAAGGTCCAGTTGCGAGCAAAGAAGGCCACAACAATGGCGTAGACTGGCATTGAGGTGAAGAATTTCAGCCAAGGCGCTTGGCGCATCTGTTGGATGTGAAAATGATCAAAGTTGGTCAAATGGTGCTTGTATTTATCTTCTCCGGTCTCTATAATTGGGCGCCTCTATTTTTACGTTTTCAGATGCTTTTCCGGTGTTTAAAAAAGCTTAGAAAAGCGAAAAGCTAGTCAATTTTTTCTTGCGTTTAAGCTGTTTTTCAGTGTTTCAGTCTTTAAGAATTTATCACGGTTTTTCGGTATTTTTGGCTCCAAAACGAGTCACGATTTTTACGAAGATTTACGTAGATTTTCCGGTGTTAAAGCCGTAAAAAATAGATAAGTTTCTTGAGTTGCTTCAGCTACGAAAATAGCCACAGCCCACTAACCATATGTTTGACGTCGACATTCTCGCCAATGGCCAGTTGGATATGAATTCGCTCCTCCTCCGAAATGCAGAGATCTGTTGCGGGCTTCTCGTAGACGAGGGCGGTGAAGACGCAGAACCAAATGACGCCCAGGGTGCCTGATTTGAAGTTTGGATTGCTCAAATTCTTACGGTTCTGGTGAAAAATAAATTACAGAACTCAAAGCGACTCACCGAATAGGTAAAACATCACTGGCCAACCAAACTGCTCACTGAGCCATCCAGAACTCAACAGGCCCACAAATGAGCCGATATAGGAGCCACAAAAGGTAATGGTAGTTAATCTGGACCTCTCCATGGGCGGAGCCCAGTGCCTGAGAATACCGTGACAGGCCGGATAGGTGCTGCCCTGCAAATGGTGATATCGAAGTTCTAACTCTTAAAAGTAGAAAGATTACGGGGGTTATGTTAAATACCTTCCGGTTTGGAAACCTTCCGGTTTGGAAACCTTCCGGTTTGGAAACCTTCCAGTTTGGAAACCTTCCGGTTTGGAAACCTTCCGGTTTGGAAACCTTCCGGTTTGGAAACCTTCCGGTTCGGAAACCTTCCGGTTTGGAAACCTTCCGGTTTGGAAACCTTCCGGTTTGGAAACCTTCCGGTTTGGAAACCTTCCGGTTTGGAAACCTTCCAGTTTGGAAACCTTCCGGTTTGGAAACCTTCCGGTTTGGAAACCTTCCGGTTTGGAAACCTTCCGGTTTGGAAACCTTCCGGTTCGGAAACCTTCCGGTTTGGAAACCTTCCGGTTTGGAAACCTTCCGGTTTGGAAACCTTCCGGTTTGGAAATCTTCCGGTTTGGACTGCTCACCTCCAGGAGTCCCTGCAGGACCCGCACAACAATGGTCAACTGAACACTGTTGCGAATGCAGACTGGCAGCAGGATGTTGAGCACAGATGAACCTAGTGTGTTAAGCGAGTAGACGAGAGTTGCCGGCACCCGATTGGCCAGAATTCCGGCGGGAATTTGAAACACCAGGTAGCCCCAGAAGTAGGAGCTCTCTACGGCGCTAATCTCGGATGTGGACCAGTGCACTTTGGACGGCGGCTGAGGAATGGCGGTTGGCGAATGTCACTCTCATCAAAATGGCACTCTCATCAAAATGGCACTCTCATCAAAATGGCACTCTCATCAAAATGGCACTCTCATCAAAATGGCACTCTCATCAAAATGGCACTCTCATCAAAATGGCACTCATTTAAATGGTGCTCTCTCATTCTGAAATGTCACTCTCTCATTCCAGGTGTCACTCTCAATCCAACTTCACTCTCACTTTAATGTCACTCACTAAAAATTTCACTCTACTTCCAAATGTCACTCGCTCGAATGTCACTCTCACTGCATATCACTCTTACTACAATGTCACTCTCACCGCAATGTCACTCTCACTGCAATGTCACTCTCACTGCAATGTCACTCTCACTGCAATGTCACTCTCACTGCAATGTCACTATCGCTCCAATGTCACTCAGACTTCAAGCATTAAAATCTCACAGGCCCAGTCGCAGGTCCGTGTGCAGCAGCAGCAGTCGCATTGGGTGCCAGCGCCTCCCTGAAGTGGCCAGTCGCCACGCCGATGCTGCATCGGAAGCTGAAGGTGATGATGAAGCCGATGTTGCACAGAATGGCTGTCAGGTATCTTTTGCTCACTCGTTGCCAGCAGTCACGTTGTCGATTTTTGCCCATGGAATATCGGCGACCGTTTGAAAATCTTCGGCGCGTTGGATCAAGGAGATCCATTTGTTAAATCTGCTAGAGAATTTCGTCAGGACAGGCGGGAAAAACAGTTAAAATAAATAAAACAACACATTTGGCAGGAGGGAGGCACGAGTTCACCGTGTGGCAATGCTCACTGATGTCTCGTGTCTGCTAATTTTGGTTTGATATTATCCATTTATCTCTGCGCTTCTGCTGACGATACTTTGAGCATGTGGGCGTCGGGTTTCAAGGGGGTTGATAATTTGCTACTTGCAATACAATGGGAAACGCACTCTCGTGTATGGCTTACCTGGAGTGAGCAAGAGACACAAACGAATTCTCAGTTTAAAGACGAACAATTACAATTTTCGGTTGAGCATACTGCTCTCGTGCATACGCCCAAAACCCCACAGTGCTACAGAGGACACGAGACTGTGTTTAAGCATTGTGCCATAGACAGCATATTGATAACCAGGTCACAGTTGAACTGAACATGAACTCTAGGAAAATTTGGGAGAAACATGATCTGAAGGTGAGAGAGATGAGGTGAAGGTGAGAGAGATGAGCTCAGGGTGAGAGAGATGAGCTCAGGGTGAGAGAGATAAGCTGAGGGCGAGAGAGATGAGCTGAGGGTGAGAGAGATGAGCTCAGAGTGAGAGAGATGAGCTCAGGGTGAGAGAGATAAGCTGAGGGCGAGAGAGATGAGCTGAGGGTGAGAGAGATGAGCTCAGAGTGAGAGAGATGAGCTGAGGGTGAGAGAGATAAGCTGAGGGTGAGAGAGATAAGCTGAGGGTGAGAGAGATAAGCTGAGGGTGAGAGAGATGAGCTAGCTGAAGGTGAGAGAGATGAGCTCAGGGTGAGAGAGATGAGCTGAAGGTGAGAGAGATAAGCTGAGGGTGAGAGAGATGAGCTGAGGGTGAGTGAGATGAGCTCAGGGTGAGAGAGATAAGCTGAGGGTGAGAGAGATAAGCTGAGGGTGAGAGAGATGAGGTGAAGGTGAGAGAGATGAGCTCAGGGTGAGAGAGATAAGCTGAGGGCGAGAGAGATGAGCTGAGGGTGAGAGAGATGAGCTGAGAGTGAGAGAGATGAGCTGAGGGTGAGAGAGATGAGCTGAGGGTGAGACAGATGAGCTGAGGGTGAGACAGATGAGCTGAGGGTGAGAGAGATGAGCTAGCTGAGGGTGAGAGAGATAAGCTGAGGGTGAGAGAGATAAGCTGAGGGTGAGACAGATGAGCTGAGGGTGAGAGAGATGAGCTGAGGGTGAGACAGATGAGCTGAGGGTGAGAGAGATGAGCTGAGGGTGAGACAGATGAGCTGAGGGTGAGACAGATGAGCTGAGGGTGAAATTTCTTTCAGATTCATGGTATTGGAGATATATAAATTGAGGAGATAAGTCCATAAAACAAAAACGGTATTACATTTAGTCCTAGTACTTAATTTTTTATGGGATATCGTTTTCACGCGTAAAGTTTTTCATAGTTTTTGATAGTATAACAGTTGGGTGCCAATTTATTTTAATTCGCAATAATATTCTGTGAACATGACTACAACAAGGGGTGCATTATTAAATATTTGATTAAATATAACATCGAATTGACAGCAATAGAAGGAGTATATTAGCGCTAATTTAAACAAAAAAAAACGCAATTTTCAATTTTAAAGCAACTATGACATATTCAATTACAATTAATCTCACAGAACAGAAAAATAGAATGGCAATGCTACTAGCAATAGTATAAATTAAATGTAATGTATTATAATTAAATGTAATGTAATATAATTGAATCTAGTGTAATATAATTGAATGCAATGTAATATAATTGAATGTAATGTAATATAATTGAATGTAATGTAATATAATTGAATGTTAACAAAGACTACAACAACAACATTTCACAGTCATTTTTGTGCGGGTTTTACTTTAATTTCTAGCAAGCAAGAATCCAAACTTTGTCACAGCTTTCAAATATAAGAAAATATACTACTGAAACTACTGACAGTAAAGTTGAAGAGAAAAAGTTTTCTAAAAACGGAAATTAGACGAGAAAAAATGGTGACTAGTTTTAATCGAATAGCATTGATGCTATTAAACATGGGTTTATAACACGCATGGCAATTTATTGTGCATTCTGGTGTCTATGCTCTTTGTACCGAAGCAACAAATGAGTTTATTCATGAAATTCTGACAGTCAATATTGCTGCTGCTGCTGCTGCTGTTGCTGAACGAACGTCGGCATTGTGGTATATTGCGGCAGGCAGAAATTATTTTTCTGCTGCTCTAAGAAGCCATTATTTGGAGCATGTTGTTGCTGCTGCTGCTGCGAGTAGTCAGTAGCAGCTTCTGCTGTCTCCGTCGGCTGTAGCGGCGGAGGCGGCTGCCAGTTGTTTTTGCAGTCGGCCTCTTCGGGCGGCTCGGCCCAGTCTTGCTTCTCGCCAGACGCGAAAATGCCATAGAAGATGACGCCAACGAAGTGGATTAGTGAGGCTATGAGGAACACTTTGGACCAGGACTGTTGCCTCTGGAAGGCCGGGAAATCGGCATTTCGGGTGACAGAACAAAACAGAGAAATTACAGAATTCTAAATCAGTTAATTGGGAATTCACCTCGGAAAGTCAGAAAAAAATTCCGGAATTCAGGAATCGGAAAGCACTCTCACATGATCTCTAACTAAGTTGACAGTCACCACAGGTACTAGCATGCCGGAGAAAGTACCTATGCCATTGGACAGACCCATCAGTATGCTGGCGTAGCGCGGCGCAATGTCCAGGTGATTGACGTTGTAGCCTGAAAAAAAAAGTCATCTCGAATTATTTTTGGCTTTAAAAATTCAACTGATTCAATGTTTAAAATGTTATAAGCTGAATTGTTTTCTTCAGATCCCATCTCCTCAAAATCCTCAGATCCCATCTCCTCAAAATCCTCAGATCTCAGCTCAAAAAAATCCTCAGATCCCATCTCATTAAAAGCCTAAGATCCATCTCTTAAAAATCCTCAGATCCCATCTCATAAAATCCTCAAATCCCATCTCATAAAAGTCCTCAGATCCACTCTTAAAAATCCTCAGATCCCATCTCATAAAATCCTCAAATCCCATCTCATAAAAGTCCTCAGATCCCATCTCAAAAAAATCCTCAGATCCCATCTCCTAAAATCCTCACATCCCATCTCGTAAAAATCCTCAGATCCATCCCGTAAAAAATCAGATCCCATCTCCTAAAATCCTCAGATTCCATCTCATAAAAATCCTCAGATCCCATCTCATAAAATTCTCAGATCCCATCTCATAAAATCCTCAGATCCCATCTCATAAAAATCCTCAGATCCCATCTCATAAAATCCTCAGATCCCATCTCATAAAATCGTCAGATCCCATCTCATAAAATCCTCAGATCCCATCTCCTAAAATCCTCACATCCCATCTCGTAAAAATCCTCAGATCCATCCCGTAAAAAATCAGATCCCATCTCCTAAAATCCTCAGATTCCATCTCATAAAAATCCTCAGATCCCATCTCATAAAATTCTCAGATCCCATCTCATAAAATCCTCAGATCCCATCTCATAAAAATCCTCAGATCCCATCTCATAAAATCCTCAGATCCCATCTCATAAAATCCTCAGATCCCATCTCATAAAATCCTCAGATCCCATCTCATAAAATCCTCAGATCCCATCTCATAAAATCCTCAGATCCCATCTCAAAAATCCTCAGATCCCATCTCATAAAATCCTCAGATCCCATCTCATAAAAATCCTCAGATCCCATCCCGGAATAGTTCTCTTGTCCGATAGAAAACTGCAGATCCCAATAGAAGGCCTCAAATCCCATGAAGAAATCCTCAGCTGCCATCCAACTCACCGGAGATGGCGAAGCCGCTGAAGCTAACGGCGATGGTCAGGCAGACGATGGCGGTGGTTGAGTCGGTTGAGTAGCCAACAACGAGTAGAAATACTGCCTCCATACCGAATCCTGTTTGACAAGAAAGCAGATTGTGAATTATTTTATATATTTCACATTATCTTTTCCTATTCGATCTTGTCGTTCAGATCCACTCGACCAATCACAGTTGAGCAAGTGTCTCTCGTTCAGATCCACTCGACCAATCACAGTTGAGCAAGTGTCTCTCGTTCAGATCCACTCGACCAATCACAGTTGAGCAAGTGTCTCTCGTTCAGATCCACTCGACCAATCACAGTTGAGCAAGTGTCTCTCGTTCAGATCCACTCGACCAATCACAGTTAAGCAAGCGTCTCGCGTTCAGATCCACTCGACCAATCACAGTTGAGCAAGCGTCTCGCGTTCAGATCCACTCGACCAATCACAGTTGAGCAAGCGTCTCGCGTTCAGATCCCAGTTGAGCAAGTGTCTCTCGTTCAGATCCACTCGACCAATCACAGTTGAGCAAGCGTCTCGCGTTCAGATCCCAGTTGAGCAAGTGTCTCTCGTTCAGATCCACTCGACCAATCACAGTTGAGCTAGCGTCTCGCGTTCAGATCCCAGTTGAGCAAGTGTCTCTCGTTCAGATCCACTCGACCAATCACAGTTGAGCAAGTGTCTCTCGTTCAGATCCACTCAACCAATCACAGTTGAGCAAGTGTCTCTCGTTCAGACCCACTCGACCAATCACAGTTGAGCAAGTGTCTCTCGTTCAGACCCACTCGACCAATCACAGTTGAGCTAGCGTCTCTCGTTCAGACCCACTCGACCTATCACAGTTGAGCAAGCGCCTCTCGTCCACATCTATGATTTTTTAATCAGATCACCTAATGACAATCTCTCTACTCATAATCTCATCTTCCCCTCAAGTTCACTAAATTCACAATCTCAAGATTTAGTTAAAATTGTCATTCTAAATGTGAATAAATTTGTTTTTTACTTCTAAAAATACGAGATTTCGGTAGATATTTTAAAGCCATTGGTTAGGCAGACATGGGGTATGAGTTAGCTCACTAAAAAAACGTTTGAGCTGAAATATTCATTCCATTAAAATAATGTACATAGCTTTGCTCATTCTTTAGTGTTTCAGTATAAAAGTCAGCTTTGAATAATAAAAAACTAAATTATGGACCATAACCAGGGGAGTGTGGATCTGGGATACAGCTAGGATGGGACCTTTACTCCCTTCCCACTGATCTAGAACTGCATCTATTTTTTGGGATTAAAAAGAGACACACACACACAAGCCTATTTGAGCAAACACTGCTCACAGTCGACCATTGTTTTACCAGTCTGCTGCTTTTTCTAAAGGATTCGCAACGGGATTGACTGGGGGGGACCGCTCTGATGGGATTTTGTTTCGCATCAGCAGCTGCCATCATGCTGGGACGCGTAGGTTGGGAGTGGGAGTATATGGACTGTCATTGTAATCCAGGCTATAGAGATTAGCCCAGCTACTTGGTGGGATGATGCTAGCATCCATTTACGGAACTATTGACATCGGGGACTGCATTAAGAGACACTGGCGCGAGAGAGTTAGAGGGCAGGAGGTTCGGGGTGCAAGTCAATTTGTTTGATGGTTCCATTAAAATCTAGACCGATTCTGTCCACCGTTCAGTTCTAAATCGTGTACAGTCAGACAGTTTTCACGCTTCCTAGTTTTCTAGTTCTGATCTGTTTTGGGCCAAATTGATGGCTTCCATTAGTAGCTGCTCAGAACCATTTAGTGGCGTCAGAAGAGTTTAAGTGTATATCAAGATCATCGAGAAGCATTATCGGTAAAAGTATAGTTCTGTTGAAGAATAAAAAGGTAGTTTCGATAAATATTGAAATTATAGATAGATAGATAGATAGATAGATAGATAGATAGATAGATTCTCTACCTCCACAGTTGAAGATCTTTCGCACAACGGTTGTTGTCAGGAGCTTCTTGCGCAGTCGATCAGCAAGTTGACCTCCCAGGGGCACAATTATCGCCATGATCAGATGGGGCAGAGCAGAGAAGAAGCCACTCTGAAAAATTGATTTGTGGTTGCAATACAAAGGAGTGACGCTTGTTCAACTGCGATTGGTCGAGTGGAACTGAACGAGAGGTGCTTGTTTAACTGTGACTGTGATTGGCTGATGGAATCTGAACGAGAGACTCTTTCTCAACGGTGATTGGTCGAGTGGATCTGAATGAGAGACACTTGCTCAACTGTGATTGGTCGAGTGGATCTGAACGAAAGCCGATGGTTAATTGGTATGCTGTCTAGGCAGACTCACCTTGGTCATGTCGTACTTGAAAACGTCCCTAAAGTACTTGGTTTGCTCAGTAATAAGCAGGTAGAATGACCAGCTGCGAGCAAAGTTGGCGACAATAATCGCGTACACAGGCATGGAGGTGAAAAACTTGGCCCACGGAATTTTCATGTTCTAAAATTTGTAAAAAAAATGATCAAAATTATCTCGTCATAAAATGGATCTAGACATTTAAAGATCCATTGTTTAAATGTGGTCAGAAGAGGCGAACCTTGTCCAGGTGGTGAGCGGGGTTCTCTCCGATAGAGGACTCAATGTACAGTCGCTCCTCTTCCGTGATGGTCGGATGTAGGCAGGGCATCTCGTAGGCGTTGAACCACCAGACGCTGAACCAGAGAATACCGGCAACACCTGCAGGTGCAGCGGATTCTTCCTAAGTTATAGTCACTGAGGAAGCTTTCATGTTTTTTCTTTTCGTTGCTCAAAACTGACAGTCGATATCTTTTTTCTGTCATCGGGTTTCTGGCACAATGGCACAAGGGGTCATCGGGTTTGTCTCTAAAGTGAAGTCATTTTTAAAGATTGCCAAACTGCTCATTAGCTTTCGAAGTCTTCATCAGTCTTATGATAGTCTATAGACTAAAAATTTGGTCATTCTAGAGCCAAACTGGTAATTTAGGAAGCTTGTAAACTGGTTCATTGCCCCAGAGTTGCTATTGCATTCTGATCATTGAACAGCTCACCATAACAGTAGAAGGGCGCTGGCCAGCCCAGCCAATCGCTGAGCAGTCCCGACAAGAACAGGCCGAGAACAGCGCCGGCGTAGGAGCCGCAGAAGGCCATTGTGGCCAGTCGAGACCGCTCAAGAGGCGGCGCCCAGTAACGCCAGATGCCGTGACAGGCTGGATAAGTGCAGCCCTGTTGATTCAGAATTTTGTGGCTTTAAAAGTTGCTAAACTTAGGAAAAAATGCATTTTGTCATTTCAGACCTCAACGAGTCCTTGCAGCACCCGGATGAAGATCACCAGGATGAAGCTGACGTGGCAGGCGGTGGGTAGGAACAAGTTCAAGAAAGCCGAGCCTAAAATTGCCAGACCGAAGATTCTTGTGGCGGGAAATTTGTTGGCAATGACGCCTCCTGGTATCTGGGTGATCAGGTAGCCCCAGAAAAATGAGCTTTCGACTGCGCCGACAACGGAGGGCGACCACTGCAGTTCGCGTTCCTGTCAACAATGGGAAATTTAAAGTATGCGATTCGTTTTCATAAAACTGACTCTGACGAGAGGATCTAAAAATAGAAACAATGACGTCATAACAAAGTTTTCTAAAAATAGGACGACTTGCTAGCAACTTGGCTTGAATTATTTTGTGGTACTATAAATAAAATGTGTGAAGTATTTTTAACGACCGTTTTGTACAGCACACAGACCAAAAATGGTGAAAACCTATATGCACGGATGTTAAAAGGAGCACTCCATTATGCGCCACTTTCAGTGGCTCTGGCTCTGGGAGAGGTGATGCTAAAAATAGAAACAATAATGACGTCATCGCTAAGTTTTGTTTGTAGTATCGCTTAGCATTCCATAATGGCTTGTGTAAGAATAGGTAATTTTCATGTGCCATAATTTTGACCGAGTTTAAAAGTACAAAATTATTTAGCATCTGACAGCACAGTGAAAAGCAGAAAATGTCTGCATGAAACAAAAAAGAACTGATAGAATGTTTGTTTTAGCATTTTCGTTTTGGCAAAAAATCAAAGCTCAATGATACGTGTTAAAAATTCGAATTTTATTTTAACACTTTACGAAAATTTTCGTCCGAAAGCTTGACTGAGTGAAAGTAGCACGAAACGACACCAATAATGAACTTACTTTGTCGTGCAGTAACATTTGACTTGCAAACCGGGTTACGTCAATCCGATCCAGTAATTTCGTCTATTTTTTTCGGTTTAACTTACTTTTGCGCCAAAATTAAAGCTCGGAAATTTTCTATATTAATTCCGAGTAAAAGTGAGATCCCCGCGGTGCTGCTTCAGACATTAATCGATTAATCTGCTGTACAGCACCGAGACTTGGACGCTGATGGACTCAAGCCGTTGCAATGTGTATTGAGGTGTCAGAAAGTGGCACCAGGATGTTTAAAGTGCTCACCACTCTACTTGTGACATTGTTGAATTTGTACTTCAGGTAGTGGTCATGGTAAGGCGTCATTGCTCCTGGCGTATTATCCGACTCATTGTACAGACTACGGAAATAGCCCGTGGCGACACCTGCGTTGCAGCGAATGCCGAAGCTGATCATGAAGCCGATTGAGCAGAGCACAGAGGTCAGGTAGCGCTTGGAGCAACGGGCACACGGACAGCGATTGCAGCATGCGGCGGCCACGCCAGATGTGTAAAATATCCCATGAGCTCGTTTACTACCGTTGGGATCATCTGTCTCGTCAAGCTCATTGTAGTTGTTGCCGAAGCTGTTGTCATAGTCGTTGGCCGCATCGCTGCCTTTCACGAGCTTGCTGTGTTAATTAGGTGTTAATTAGGTGTTAATTAGAATTAGGATATCATCCGGAAAGAGTATTATCAGGAATATTGTTGCCATCTTGTTGCTTAGCAACTCATTATTATTATCAATTGATAACCCATCAGAGAAATATTTTAAAAAATCAAAGAAAAATTCAGACACGCTTAGGCAGTGCTGGCATGCAACCTATCAAAAAAATAAATTTAATTAAAAGCCACGCCTGATTAGAACTGCAATCATCATTAAACCGAAAAAAATGAATCGATTTTTTGTCTGTCATTCCACATTCTGACTCTCAGTGTATAGGAATAGTTCGGCGAGAATGACTTTCTATTTGGAATCAAAATTAATAATTAATCTGATGCAATCGTGCAACTGAAGTAGGAGATTGAATCAATTATTTAATATCGTTACTCGTTACCGCTGCCTATGTCTCTGCTAAGATCAATTTAATCAATTTTTCTATAGTTCTCAGTCGATTTTCAATTCTCAACGGCAGGTTGAAATCAAACAGGTGGGTGACATTGCATTAAGATGGTGGCACTTGACAAAAAGACACGCGTCGGATAGCAATGTCACAGACGAATTATACCCAGCTTATTTGTCTATCTATTGTTACTATAGCTCTTGTGTAGAAGCGATATTATATTTTTTATGCAGGATTACACTGAGCTCAGCCAGCCAGTTCATAGCAATGCTGGCTTGGCTAGGTAAAGCTCATCTGAATTGCCCAAGGTCTGACTTAATGAATTTTTTATTACTGCAGTAGGTGGTATTGGTAGTTGGCAGACTGTGTGAGTCTGAGAGATCATTGGGGGCAGGGTTGAGGAGGGATGTGGCAGTCACTGAGAGGTCAGTGAATGGGAACAGTCATTTATGATTCCCGCTGTTCGCTGTTTCCGAAATGCGGTTGTGGCATTGGACGCGATATTTTTTGACAAAAAGAATTATTCCTCTATTTTTCTGCTATTGATTGTCTTGAGAAGCAAAACTCACTGAATAGACAAGATTTGAATGCTTGGTTTAACAAAATGAATTCATAAACGATTTTCAATAGGAATAACAGATGAAGCATGCGGGAATGCACCTTCAATATTGAATTAGTTAATCTGCATTTTTGACATTTTTAGAGACATATTTATTCCCCATAGCAACACCTGAAGACTTTGGCAATTAGATAAAATCCATCTAGAGAAAGTGAGAGAGATGGCGACAGAGAGGGTGAGAGAATGAGAGAGGGTGAGAGAGAGGGTGAGAGAGAGGGTGAGAGAGAGGGTGAGAGAGAGGGTGAGAGAGAGGGTGAGAGAGAGGGTGAGAGAGAGGGTGAGAGAGAGGGTGAGAGAGGGTGAGAGAGAATGAGAGAGAGGGTGAGAGTGAAAGGGTGAGAGAGAGGGTGAGAGTGAAAGGGTGAGAGAAGGTGAGAGAAGGTGAAAGAGAGGGTGAGAGAGGGTGAGAGAGAGGGTGATAGAAAGTGAGAGAAGGTGAGAGAGAGGGTGAGAGAGGGTGAGAGAAGAGGAGAGAGGGTGATAGAGGGTGAGAGAGGGTGATAGAGAGGGTGATAGAGAGGGTAAGAGAGGGTGATAGAGAGGGTGAGAGAGGGTGAGAGAGGGTGATAGAAAGGATGATAGAGAGGGTGATAGAGAGAGAGGGAGAGAGAGGGTGAGAGAGGGTGATAGAGAGGGTGATAGAGAGAGAGGGAGAGAGAGGGTGAGAGAGGGTGATAGAGAGGGTGATAGAGAGGGTAAGAGAGGGTGATAGAGAGGGTGAGAGAGGGTGAGAGAGGGTGATAGAGAGGATGATGGAGAGGGTGATAGAGAGAGAGAGGGAGAGAGAGGGTGATAGAGAGGGTGATAGAGAGGGTAAGAGAGGGTGATAGAGAGGGTGAGAGAGAGGGTGATAGAAAGTGAGAGAAGGTGAGAGAGAGGGTGAGAGAGGGTGAGAGAAGAGGAGAGAGGGTGATAGAGGGTGAGAGAGGGTGATAGAGAGGGTGATAGAGAGGGTAAGAGAGGGTGATAGAGAGGGTGAGAGAGGGTGAGAGAGGGTGATAGAAAGGATGATAGAGAGGGTGATAGAGAGAGAGGGAGAGAGAGGGTGAGAGAGGGTGATAGAGAGGGTGATAGAGAGAGAGGGAGAGAGAGGGTGAGAGAGGGTGATAGAGAGGGTGATAGAGAGGGTAAGAGAGGGTGATAGAGAGGGTGAGAGAGGGTGAGAGAGGGTGATAGAGAGGATGATGGAGAGGGTGATAGAGAGAGAGAGGGAGAGAGAGGGTGATAGAGAGGGTGATAGAGAGGGTAAGAGAGGGTGATAGAGAGGGTGAGAGAGAGGGTGATAGAAAGTGAGAGAAGGTGAGAGAGAGGGTGAGAGAGGGTGAGAGAAGAGGAGAGAGGGTGATAGAGGGTGAGAGAGGGTGATAGAGAGGGTGATAGAGAGGGTAAGAGAGGGTGATAGAGAGGGTGAGAGAGGGTGAGAGAGGGTGATAGAAAGGATGATAGAGAGGGTGATAGAGAGAGAGGGAGAGAGAGGGTGAGAGAGGGTGATAGAGAGGGTGATAGAGAGGGTAAGAGAGGGTGATAGAGAGGGTGAGAGAGGGTGAGAGAGGGTGATAGAGAGGATGATGGAGAGGGTGATAGAGAGAGAGAGGGAGAGAGAGGGTGATAGAGAGGGTGATAGAGAGGGTAAGAGAGGGTGATAGAGAGGGTGAGAGAGGGTGATAGAGAGGGTGATAGAGAGGGTAAGAGAGGGTGATAGAGAGGGTGAGAGAGGGTGAGAGAGGGTGAGAGAGGGTGATAGAGAGGGTGATAGAGAGGGTGATAGAGAGGGTAAGAGAGGGTGAGAGAGGGTGAGAGAGGGTGATAGAGAGGGTGAGAGAGGGTGATAGAGAGGGTGAGAGAAGAGGAGGGAGGGTAAGAAAGGGTGATAGAGAGGGTGAGAGAGAGGGGGTGAGGAGCAATCTGAAGGCCAGAGAGGCAACTGCAGCTGTGGCAGCAGTCAGTGAGATAAGCTGACCTCATATAGTTCTCCGTTACTATATGGCAGCAGTCAGTGAGATTGCGAGTGCGAGAAACTGTGAAATACGAACACTCAGTGTGTGACATCACTTCAGCAATTTAATAATTTTACGGCTTTGCTGTGCTCTTACGACAAGTTGTAAATTAGTCCTGGTAAAAGTCTGGTTGTTTTATCTGTGTCTGGCATTCGATATATCTTGATTAAGCTCATGGACTAAAAAACTTGTGTATGAGATAATTTTGCACTTCCTTGTACTTGCAACATTATTTTGATGTATTTATCAGTCAGTCAGTCAGTCAGTCAGTCAGTCAGTCAGTCAGTCAGTCAGTGAGTCAGTGAGTCAGTCAGTCAGTCAGTCAGTCAGTCAGTCAGTCAGTCAGTCAGTCAGTGAGTCAGTGAGTCAGTGAGTCAGTCAGTCAGTCAGTCAGTCAGTCAGTCAGTCAGTCAGTCAGTCAGTCAGTCAGTCAGTGAGTCAGTCAGTCAGTCAGTCAGTCAGTCAGTGAGTCAGTCAGTCAGTGAGTCAGTCAGTCAGTCAGTCAGTCAGTCAGTCAGTCAGTGAGTCAGTCAGTCAGTCAGTCAGTCAGTCAGTCAGTCAGTCAGTCAGTCAGTCAGTCAGTCAGTCAGTCAGTCAGTCAGCTCAGTCAGTCAGTCAGTCAGTCAGTCAGTCAGTCAGTCAGTCAGTCAGTCAGTCAGTCAGTCAGTGAGTCAGTCAGTCAGTCAGTGAGTCAGTCAGTCAGTCAGTGAGTCAGTCAGTCAGTCAGTGAGTCAGTCAGTCAGTCAGTGAGTCAGTCAGTCAGTCAGTCAGTCAGTGAGTCAGTCAGTCAGTCAGTGAGTCAGTCAGTCAGTCAGTGAGTCAGTCAGTCAGTCAGTCAGTCAGTCAGTGAGTCAGTCAGTCAGTCAGTCAGTCAGTCAGTCAGTCAGTCAGTCAGTCAGTGAGTCAGTGAGTCAGTGAGTCAGTCAGTCAGTCAGTCAGTCAGTCAGTCAGTCAGTGAGTCAGTCAGTCAGTCAGTCAGTGAGTCAGTCAGTCAGTCAGTCAGTCAGTCAGTGAGTCAGTCAGTCAGTCAGTCAGTCAGTCAGTCAGCTCAGTCAGCTCACCTTCGTAGAGCAGCGAAGGAGTTCTTTGCTTGGTCTCGCCACCCAGGCTCTAAGATCTGGTCCTTCAGGTTGTCCATTCGCAGTTAGGGTGCAGCAGTTTGTTAGACTTCTGTTTGGGGAGTAAAATTTGTTCCTAAAACAGAAGCGACAGACAGGTGACAAGCCAAGGTATTTATCAGTGCCTCCCACAGGGTGAGCCAATGGCATTCAGCCTGGTAGCTAGTGCCGCTCCGCTTAAAAATTCAGATTTTTTGTAAAGAGCTCATGCGCAAAGGCAAATACGTTAATGTTTTATCTTTTTAACGGAATGACGCAGTGCATAGAAGTGAAGAAAGTAGAAATTAACGGAAGTTTAAAACAAGAACAAGACTTTCCGAACCCTGCACGATTCTACAAAACGCAATCGTAGCATTTAAAGAAATATAAATCAAACAACTAAATGTCCGTATATTACTACTTAAAACCAAAAATGTATAATCTTAATTTCTGTGATTTTATATTAAATTTGTTTTTGGTTTCAACATAAATTGAATTAACAATCAAACTTAAATTTGTGTCTCTTTTTTTGCATCATAACGATTTCTCGAAACACTAGATTCGTTGCATGATGATGAAACTTTTAGAACCAAAGTTTGTCATTGTCTTCGATCTAGAGACGAATGCTGCTGCTGCTGCTGCTGCTGCTGCTGCTGTGGCTGCAGGTAGGCTGGGCCTGGTATCATGGGGCAGCTGCTTAGAGGAGCTTGCATGCCCGATGAGAATGCTGGTAGACCGATTGCGTAATACTGTGGAATATAGCCCGAGCTCTGTGGTGAATCGGTGACGATGATGGATTGAGATGCATTTTTCTAAACATGTCGGGAAGCTTTAGCTGAAGCAATTCAGTTAAAGATTTTGTGAATACTGAGTAATTTGTAAATGTAATAGTAATTTTTTCAGCTTTCTAATTGGGTCAGAGCACAGAGCTATTGCGCAGCGCGTCCGAAAGGCTGCGTACGGCCGTTCAGTCCATGGACTGGGGAGGGGATGGCTGGTGCCCATTTAACATGTGGGTGAACTGAAGCAATGCAGAGTCAAGTGTCTTGCTTAAGGGATACAAAATGTTTCAGCGGAGTCGGGAATCGAACCCCCGGCCTTCAAGTTGTGAGCCCGACGCTCTAAACACTAGGCTACATAGCTGTCCTCATTCAACCCAAACCTCACCTGAAGTACATGAATAGCGGCTCCAGTGCATTCAGCTGCCAATTCTGTCTGCTGCTGCTGCTGCTGCTGCTGCAGAAAACAGCCGCCTCCGCCTCCGCCGCCTGGGCCGCCGAAATGACCACCGGAGGCCGTCATTGCTGCGGCTGCTGCGGCGGCTGCTGCGGCCAGTTGGGGGCCCGTTGCCATGGCAACCAGGCCAGTCGCTGCTGCCGTTGCGGCCACAGCAGCCGCAGTTGACGACGAAGCTGAAGGCGCGTAGCTGCAGGGGTTCGCGGCCAGCAACAGCTGGTGAGGATAGGCTGAGTAGGCTTGCGGCATTAGCTGGTAGAGCCTGCATGCGAAATTGCGTTTGAATTCAAACTACTCATAGTAGGCGATACGATTGTGTCGCTAACAGCACCGATATTGCTGCTAATCTCAGGAAGCATTAAAAATGACAACTTAATGGGGAAAAATGCACTGACTCATGCTTACTATGAGATCCCGAACACCTGCACCGTGAAAATTTGTTTCTGCAACTTGTCAAACTTTGATTACAATTTAGGCTAGAAAAATATGTTCTAGTTGTGTCTGGCTTAGCGATTCGGTGACGTTGAATCACTCTAGAGCGAATCTTGTGGAGCTACGCTCGTAAGTCCCTATCCCAGGTAAATGTACGTCTACTGATAAGGCTTTGGGCCTATTATGCTCGGGAACAGTTTGTATACTCGGATTTACAATTGCAGCGGATTGCAGCGAAGCAAATCTGTTTTGAGCAGATTAGTAAATAGTTTTAAATGGCTCAGCTTGAATGGTCTCTCAGATTTAATGTTATCCCCTCAGATTTAATGTTATCCCCTTAGATTTAATGTTATCCCCTCAGATTTAATGTTATCCCCTCAGATTTAATGTTATCCCCTCAGATTTAATGTTATCCCCTTAGATTTAATGTTATCCCCTCAGATTTAATGGTATCCCTCAGATTTAATGTTATCCCCTTAGATTTAATGTTATCCCCTCAGATTTAATGGTATCCCCTCAGATTTAATGTTATCCCCTCAGATTTAATGTTATCCCCTCAGATTTAACGAATTATCCCATTCGTTCGAATGTTAGTAATGGCAACAAAAGTCACTTACTGCAGCCTAACCTAAAGTAATAAAAAGGTGATCACCTTACTTTCCTCCAATATGCGTCAGTCATTTTGGTCATTCATCCTGGGGGACGGGGTATTTTACCCTGCATCGCGGAAATTTCGCAGTCTGGCCGCTCTAGTTTTTAGAAGGGATTCGACTAATGTCCAGGCTATCAACCGCAAATTTCCCTCAAACCTCACAGACATTTTTCTTTTTCCAATCGACTTTCGAAGTACGTCACTCAAAAATACGAACGCAATACGGACCCTGGCCCAGTTACAGACGGGTCATTGCTGAAATCCAGCAGCTGCCGGCCTCTCATCTCTGTACTAGATGCTTCGGCCATTTTACTACGAACCGCTCGCTCAACGAATCCGATTCCCATTTAGCATGCCCCCGCGCCAAGCTGTCTAATAGTTGCCGCTTCCTTTCTTGACTAGGTCTGGATTGGCGTAAAGTGCATTGCAGACAGGCTGTCTCTAATTTACAAAACGGCACAGACGTGAGTGGCATACGTCGGGTTGCTAGCCTCTCATTTGATGAAAATACTACTCACCCAGTAGCATGCAGTCTCGCAATAGTCAGTGCCTGCTGATGAGCTGAAAGTTTGTATATATAAATTTGATAATCATGTTTAGTCATCTGTTAATGCACTTATAGGAAGGGGCAAGACATGCTAATCCTCATATACATAACTAATGTCAGGGTTTTTCTGCTCGTCCACATGCACAAAAAAGACAGGGGGCTAGTTTGTGCTAGTCCACATTCACAAAACGAATGCCGTTGGGGCTCGTTTGTGCTAGTCCACATTCACAAAACGAATGCCGTTGGGGCTAGTTTGTGCTAGTCCACATTCACAAAAAAGACAGGGGGCTAGTTTGTGCTAGTCCACATTCACAAAACGAATGCCGTTGGGGCTCGTTTGTGCTAGTCCACATTCACAAAACGAATGCCGTTGGGGCTCGTTTGTGCTAGTCCACATTCACAAAACGAATGCCGTTGGGGCTAGTTTGTGCTAGTCCACATTCACAAAACGAATGCCGTTGGGGCTCGTTTGTGCTAGTCCACATTCACAAAACGAATGCCGTTGGGGCTCGTTTGTGCTAGTCCACATACACTAAAGTAATGCCGTTGGGGCTAGTTTGTGCTAGTCCACATACACTAAAGTAATGCCGTTGGGGCTAGTTTGTGCTAGTCCACATACACTAAAGTAATGCCGTTGGGGCTCGTTTGTGCTAGTCCACATACACTAAAGTAATGCCGTTGGGGCTAGTTTGTGCTAGTCCACATACACTAAAGTAATGCCGTTGGGGCTAGTTTGTGCTAGTCCACATACACTAAAGTAATGCCGTTGGGGCTCGTTTGTGCTAGTCCACATACACTAAAGTAATGCCGTTGGGGCTAGTTTGTGCTAGTCCACATACACTAAAGTAATGCCGTTGGGGCTAGTTTGTGCTAGTCCACATACACTAAAGTAATGCCGTTGGGGACTTCCTATAATGTGGACTACAGACAAAGACTGGAGGAAATTCAAAGAGAATTCTGTAATCGGTTCGTTTCCAACCGCTAGGAATGCAGCGCGGCTTGGCCCCAATGGCGGCGAGATTCACGTTGGTCTTGCGCCCGTCGATGCACGGATTCGGGTCCTGGATAGCCTGGAAGGCGTCCTCGGCTCGCATCATTGTAACCTATTTTTTGAAAAATTCAAATCGATCTACTTTTGAAGCTGAATCAATGAGATAAGTAACGTATATGTTCAAGAATTTATTTAAAAAATCTATAGCTAAGAGTAGAAATTTAGCATAGCTGAATATCCACTGCCTTCCTATCCGACTAAAAGACGTCAATAAAACGGCCTTTAATGTGCATCCTCCAGATAGCTGCAGCCAGCGGCCACCCACCTGTTGATTCCTTAAAAGGATCAGCAGAAATAGGAGGTCGCTCTGACCCACCAACCCCCTTCAGAGCCGCAGCAAAGTGAAGCCGCATGCGGCATTGATCCTTTAACGAGGCCTCGATTCGCTCCAGCTTAACCCGCCCCGCTTTGGGGGGCCAGAAAACTTATCGCCCCCATAGGGAGCGGTTTTGGCTAGAACAGGGAAGTTGCATTTTCCTATTTCAACGGATTTCCGTGCCCAAGTTCGCCCCGAGTTGAAAGCCTTTTTGAACCGGATTTGAATGGGGTCAGGGGTACAAGGAGGTGCATTTACTGCTGAATAGTGTTTAGCAGCCTAGATGTAACTACTAGCAGTCATTGCATGAAATTAGGTCGACTTGATCCTATTGTGGCATAATTACGATAGTGAAGTAGTAATTGATAGTAAAACTTGTTAAGCTGTCACATCAACTGCCATAGCTGTCACATCAACTACCTCAGCTGTCACATCAACTACCTCAGCTGTCACATCAACTACCTCAGCTGTCACATCAACTACCTCAGCAGTCACATCAACTACCTCAGCTGTCACATCAACTGCATCAGCTGTCACATCAACTACCTCAGCAGTCACATCAACTACCTCAGCTGTCACATCAACTACCTCAGCTGTCACATCAACTACCTCAGCAGTCACATCAACTACCTCAGCTGTCACATCAACTGCATCAGCTGTCACATCAACTACCTCAGCAGTCACATCAACTACCTCAGCTGTCACATCAACTACCTCAGCAGTCACATCAACTACCTCAGCTGTCACATCAACTACCTCAGCAGTCACATCAACTACCTCAGCTGTCACATCAACTACCTCAGCAGTCACATCAACTACCTCAGCAGTCACATCAACTACCTCAGCTGTCACATCAACTGCATCAGCTGTCACATCAACTGCATCAGCTGTCACATCAACTGCATCAGCTGTCACATCAACTGCATCAGCTGTCACATCAACTGCATCAGCTGTCACATCAACTGCATCAGCTGTCACATCAACTGCATCAGCTGTCACATCAACTGCATCAGCTGTCACATCAACTGCATCAGCTGTCACATCAACTGCATCAGCTGTCACATCAACTGCATCAGCTGTCACATCAACTGCATCAGCTGTCACATCAACTGCATCAGCTGTCACATCAACTACCTCAGCAGTCACATCAACTACCTCAGCTGTCACATCAACTACCTCAGCAGTCACATCAACTACCTCAGCTGTCACATCAACTGCATCAGCTGTCACATCAACTGCATCAGCTGTCACATCAACTGCATCAGCTGTCACATCAACTGCATCAGCTGTCACATCAACTGCATCAGCTGTCACATCAACTGCATCAGCTGTCACATCAACTGCATCAGCTGTCACATCAACTGCATCAGCTGTCACATCAACTGCCATAGCTGTGTCTTCAAAGCCCCAGCTGTCACTTCAAAGCCCCAGCTGTCACTTCAAAGCCCCAGCTGTCACTTCAAAGCCCAGCTGTCACTTCAAAGCCCCAGCTGTCACTTCAAAGCCATATTCCAGGCTTTGCTATATATTTATCATAGTCCATACACCACATGCCAGTCGTGTATATCTTACACTGCAATCCCTAGGCTAATCCCAAATCTGACATTCTCCAGTGTCTGTGAGAATTTTTAAGGTCTACCGCTCACTGTTCTCGTTTGTGTGGCACACTCGAGCAAGGCTGATGATATCTGTTGGGACGCGTATATTGCATATTGCGTGCCCGTCAGCCTTCACTAGACTGCATGACACGGGCTGAGCTGATCTCTCTGGCATACAGGCTTCATCTGACTGCTCACTTGGGCTTATGGGATCGCCGTGTCTGCATGCACAAGCTTGCTTTGTTCATCATTTGTTGTTTCCAAATACTAAAGTGAATGTAGAAATTCACATAAATCTGTGTCGAGCCAAATTCGTTGAAATACAATAAGGTGTTGTGAAAGAGAGGAACTTGGACGCATATATTGACACGGGAAGAGAGACCTTGGGAGAATTTAAGGATGGGATAATTAGTGAGGGAAGAGAGACCTTGGGAGAATTTAAGGATGGGATAATTAGTGAGGGAAGAGAGACCTTGGGAGAATTTAAGGATGGGATAATTAGTGAGGGAAGAGAGACCTTGGGAGAATTTAAGGATGGGATAATTAGTGAGGGAAGAGAGACCTTGGGAGAATTTAAGGATGGGATAATTAGTGAGGGAAGAGAGACCTTGGGAGAATTTAATGATAGGATAATTAGTGAGGGAAGAGAGACAATTACGAGAATTTCAATATGGGATAATTAGTGAGGGAAGAGACAGTTGGGAGAATTCCAGGATGGGATAATTAGTGAAGGAAGAGACAGTTGGGAGAATTTGAGGATGGGATAGTTAGTGAAGGAAGAGACAGTTGGGAGAATTCGAGGATGGGATAATTAGTGAAGGAAGAGACAGTTGGGAGAATTCGAGGATGGGATAATTAGGTGAGGGAAGAGAGACAGTTGGGAGAATTCGAGGATTGGATAATTAGTGAGGGAAGAGAGACAGTTGGGAAATTTCGAGGATGGGATAATTAGTGAGGGAAGAGAGACAGTGGGAGAATTCGAGGATGGGATAATTAGTGAGGGAAGAGAGACAGTGGGATAATTTCAGTATGGGATAATTAGTGAGGGCGGATCGAGGAGAATTCGAGTATGTGTTATTATTCGGGGATAAACTGTGAGGAGAGCACGCCAACTCACAAAGCCATATCCGCGGCTCTTGTTTGTCTGTCGGTCGGTGATGACCACGGCCTCTTCAAGCTCTCCGAACTGTTGAAAGTAGTCCCGCAGGCTACTGTCGGCTGTGTGGTAGGCCAGGCCACCAATGAAAATCTTCGTATAAGTGGTGTCCTTCTGATGCTGCAGTTTCTGCGGGGAGGCGAGACCGCTGCTGTTGCTGCTGCTGTCGCTTGTTCGATGCTGTTTTTGCATTGAAGACGGCATCGGCTAACACAGAATCAGAAGAATCGTGCTTCGATTTTCAGAGATTTCTGATTTCCCTATCGCTTGCTGCATGGGCGGACTTATAACTATAAAACAGTGGGCATTCGTCTGTGTTCGGGGTTATCTGTGAGGGCCCCACCGGGCGGACCAATCAGAATCGAGTAAGAAGATAAGACTGCCAGGCGGGTTCAAGACTGTCTGCTGTTTCGCGTGGCTCAGCTTAAATCTGCTGAATATTGCCACATGTAGCGTTGGATTCCACGATTTGTTAGTTTTCCGTTTTTTAATTCTAGCTCCGATTTCAAATTGCAGATTCTACTCGCCTTTGTTCGTTCAACAAATGTATCTTCGACTGTAGAAAATCTTCTCGCTTCGATTCCAGCGAATCTTTTTGCTTCGATTCCAGCGAATCTTTTTGCTTCGATTCCAGCGAATATTTTTGCTTCGATTCCAGCGAATCTTTTTGCTTCGATTCCAGCGAATCTTTCTTGCTTCGATTTCAGCAATTTTGCTTCGATTCCAGCAACTACTCTTGCTTCGATTCCAACAAGTATTCTTACTTCGATTCCAACAGCAATTCTTGTTTCGATTAATTCAATTATGCTTCAATTATGAACAACTACTCTTGCTTCGATTCCAACAATAGTTACAATACTCTTGCTTCGATTCCAACAAAACTCTTGCTCCGATTCCAACAATACTCTTGCTTCGATTCTAGTAAATCTTTTTGCTTCGATTCCAACAAGCATTCTTTCTTCAATATGAAAAACTATACTCTAGCTTCGATTCCAAGAACAATTCTTGCTTCGATTCTATCAACTACTCTAGCTTTGATTCCAACAGCAATTCTTGCTTCGATTTCAACAATTCTTGTTTAGATTCCAGCATCTTAAAGCTTCGATTCCAAAAATTCTTGCTTCGATTCTAACAACTACTCTAGCTTCGATTCCAACAACTACTCTTGCTTCGATTCCAACAGCAATTCTTGCTTCGATTTCAACAATTCTTGTTTAGATTCCAGCATCTTAAAGCTTCGATTCCAAAAATTCTTGCTTCGATTCTAACAACTACTCTAGCTTCGATTCCAACAACTACTCTTGCTTCGATTCCAACAACTACTCTAGCTTCGATTCCAACAACTACTCTTGCTTCGATTCCAACAACTACTCTTGCTTCGATTCCAACAACTACTCTTGCTTCGATTCTAACAACTACTCTTGCTTCGATTCCAACAACTACTCTTGCTTTAATTCCAACAACTACTCTTGCTTCGATTCCAAGAACAATTTTTGCTTCAATTCTATTAACTACTCTAGCTTCGATTCCAACAGCAATTCTTGCTTCGATTTCAACAATTCTTGTTTAGATTCCAGCATCTTAAAGCTTCGATTCCAAAAATTCCTGCTTCGATTCTAACAACTACTCTAGCTTCGATTCCAAAAAACTACTCTTTCTTCGATTCCAACAGCAATTCTTGCTTCGATTTCAACAATTCTTGTTAGATTCCAGCATCTTAAAGCTTCGATTCCAAAAATTCTTGCTTCGATTCTAACAACTACTCTAGCTTCGATTCCAACAACTACTCTTGCTTCGATTCCAACAACTACTCTAGCTTCGATTCCAACAACTACTCTTGCTTCGATTCCAACAACTACTCTAGCTTCGATTCCAACAACTACTCTTGCTTCGATTCCAACAACTACTCTTGCTTCGATTCCAACAACTACTCTTGCTTCGATTCTAACAACTACTCTTGCTTCGATTCCAACAACTACTCTTGCTTTAATTCCAACAACTACTCTTGCTTCGATTCCAAGAACAATTTTTGCTTCAATTCTATTAACTACTCTAGCTTCGATTCCAACAGCAATTCTTGCTTCGATTTCAACAATTCTTGTTTAGATTCCAGCATCTTAAAGCTTCGATTCCAAAAAACTACTCTTTCTTCGATTCCAACAGCAATTCTTGCCTCGATTTCAACAATTCTTGTTTAGATTCCAGCATCTTAAAGCTTCGATTCCAAAAATTCTTGCTTCGATTCTAACAACTACTCTAGCTTCGATTCCAAAAAACTACTCTTTCTTCGATTCCAACAGCAATTCTTGCTTCGATTTCAACAATTCTTGTTAGATTCCAGCATCTTAAAGCTTCGATTCCAAAAATTCCTGCTTCGATTCTAACAACTACTCTAGCTTCGATTCCAAAAAACTACTCTTTCTTCGATTCCAACAGCAATTCTTGCTTCGATTTCAACAATTCTTGTTAGATTCCAGCATCATAAAGCTTCGATTCCAAAAATTATTGCTTCGATTCTAAGAACTACTCTAGCTTCGATTCCAACAACTGCTCTAGCTTCGATTCCAACAACTACTCTTTCTTCGATTCCAACAACTGCTCTAGCTTTGATTCCATAAAATATTCTAGCTTCAATAACAATAATTCAGGCTTCGATACTAGTTTAGCGTTGATTCTAGTAATTTTCCTTCTCGACCACAACAAATACCTTAGCTTCCTTTTTTCAGAACTATTCTAGCTCGTAGCTACGATTCTCGGCAATAACATTGTTAATTTTGATTTCGTCAAGTCGATTTGATTAGAAAATAAAGGAAACAGGAGTAAAGTTGTCGAAACTAGCTTAAATTGAACAAAGGGTAAAGCTACAATAAATATTAGGATAAATTTGGTTGGGAAGGAAAGATAAAAGTGAAGATTTATATATTTTAATAATGAGCTGACAATAAGTTTAGGTTATTATAGATACTATAAGTAGTATCACCATCGCAAATAATGGGTTTAGCATATAATATAACTTTTAAATAAGCTGTTCTCAAAATATTAGCTCGGTTTAACAAACCAAATTTAAATTTGTGTCAAAATGAACAGAACAACAGTTTTGTAAAGTGAAAAGGTCTTGCTAAAATTCTAGACATTTAAGGACATTAGTTAGGAACAATGACACTGAAAAATTCCCCATACAAAACAACAGAAAAACGTTGAATCCATGCCGCACAGGCTGTTAAAACAAGCAAAACACAATTTTAAAAAGACCCACAAAAACAATAAAAGCACAATGAAAAAACCGCACTGCACAATACAAACACAAAATAACTAACATTGGCACTATGCGCGGTATCCATAGCAACAACTGAAAATGATAGTAAATTGGCCAATTAGTCTGTATAGGGAGAGGGGACCACAAATAAATGGATCTCCACCAGACAACTTTTACAAGTCGAAAAATAACAGCTAATTTGACAGCACCACAGACAAAGATTAATTAGGGAAACAGCTGACAACATTCAGAAAATAGTTCAGTTGGATGAAAACTAGGCTAGCTGGTTTGCGGGTTGACTGTACACTGGGGGCAGGGGTTGAGGGCTAGCTGGTTTGCGGTTTGAGTGTACACTGGGGGCAGAGGTTGAGGGCTAGCTGGTTTGCGGTTTGAGTGTACACTGGGGGCAGGGGTTGAGGGCTAGCTGGTTTGCGGTTTGAGTGTACACTGGGGGCAGAGGTTGAGGGCTAGCTGGTTTGCGGTTTGAGTGTACACTGGGGGCAGAGGTTGAGGGCTAGCTGGTTTGCGGTTTGAGTGTACACTGGGGGCAGAGGTTGAGGGCTAGCTGGTTTGCGGTTTGAGTGTATACTGGGGGCAGGGGTTGAGGGCTAGCTGGTTTGCGGTTTGAGTGTACACTGGGGGCAGAGGTTGAGGGCTAGCTGGTTTGCGGGTTGAGTGTACACTGGGGGCAGGGGTTGAGGGCTAGCTGGTTTGCGGTTTGAGTGTACACTGGGGGCAGAGGTTGAGGGCTAGCTGGTTTGCGGTTTGAGTGTACACTGGGGGCAGAGGTTGAGGGCTAGCTGGTTTGCGGTTTGAGTGTATACTGGGGGCAGGGGTTGAGGGCTAGCTGGTTTGCGGTTTGAGTGTACACTGGGGGCAGAGGTTGAGGGCTAGCTGGTTTGCGGTTTGAGTGTACACTGGGGGCAGAGGTTGAGGGCTAGCTGGTTTGCGGATTGAGTGTACACTGGGGCAGGGGTTGAGGACTAGCTGGTTTGTGGGTTGAGTGTACACTGGGGGCAGAGGTTGAGGGCTAGCTGGTTTGTGGGTTGAGTGTACACTGGGGGCAGGGGTTGAGGGCTAGCTGGTTTGTGGGTTGAGTGTACACTGGGGGCAGAGGTTGAGGGCTAGCTGGTTTGTGGGTTGAGTGTACACTGGGGGCAGGGGTTGAGGGCTAGCTGGTTTGTGGGTTGAGTGTACACTGGGGCAGGGCATAAGGCGTAATGGAATAGTAATGTGCAAAGCCAAAATTAGGCCAACTTTATTATCTAAAATTCATTCAACTTGGCCTTTGTTGTATGCTTGAAAATGATGCCAGAGATATGAAAGTGAATAAGCGGAAACTGTCGCTTCAAATAAAAAGTTTTTATTAGGATTTTTTAAAAGAAGCATTTTTTACTACAAAATAAATAATTTTTAGGCCAATGCACGAACTGCGCTACTCACAATACAGTGGTCCGCACAGGGAAGCAGAAAAGAAGTATGACCTGACGGAGCACAAAAAATCCTCCAAAAAAGTCCCTAATAGGAAGAATTTTAATAAACAGTGCAGGAATTTTAATCGAACAAAAATGGACAACAAAGGTCATGCGAGTGCGCTAATTAAAAATGACGAGTAAATGATAAAGTGTGACTAAAAAATGACTTCGCATTGCGGCTTTCGAAATACAAAGTTAAGAAATGTTTATTTTCAAACAAAGCGAGGAGTCCGCAGTTATTAATTGCAAAAAATATTTATTTGTTTTAAATTGTAATCGAATGAATTCGTAAGGGGGAACAGGAAAAAAACTTAACTTGACCAATCAACCACGAAATTAGCCTAATTCTACGGTGTCAAAAAAGCATTAAAACTAGCCAAAAATCAACTGAAACTACTTTAAATTTCAAGCTTTGAGATCATAAAGACTTATAATCTAGTCATTGGATCATGGCATGACCAGAACTGTTTGCATCTAGTCATTGGATCATGGCATGACCAGAACTGTTTGCATCTAGTCATTGGATCATGGCATGACCAAAACTGTTTGCATCTAGTCATTGGATCATGGCATGACCAAAACTGTAACAATCTAGTCATTGGATCATGGCATGACCAAAACTGTAACAATCTAGTCATTGGATCATGGCATGACCAAAACTGTAACAATCTAGTCATTGGATCATGGCATGACCAAAACTGTAACAATCTAGTCATTGGATCATGGCATGACCAAAACTGTAACAATCTAGTCATTGGATCATGGCATGACCAAAACTGTAACAATCTAGTCATTGGATCATGGCATGACCAAAACTGTAACAATCTAGTCATTGGATCATGGCATGACCAAAACTGTAACAATCTAGTCATTGGATCATGGCATGACCAAAACTGTAACAATCTAGTCATTGGATCATGGCATGACCAAAACTGTAACAATCTAGTCATTGGATCATGGCATGACCAAAACTGTAATAATCTAGTCATTGGATCATGGCATGACCAGAACTGTTTGCATCTAGTCATTGGATCATGGCATGACCAAAACTGTAACAATCTAGTCATTGGATCATGGCATGACCAAAACTGTAACAATCTAGTCATTGGATCATGGCATGACCAAAACTGTAATAATCTAGTCATTGGATCATGGCATGACCAGAACTGTTTGCATCTAGTCATTGGATCATGGCATGACCAAAACTGTAACAATCTAGTCATTGGATCATGGCATGACCAAAACTGTAACAATCTAGTCATTGGATCATGGCATGACCAAAACTGTAACAATCTAGTCATTGGATCATGGCATGACCAGAACTGTTTGCATCTAGTCATTGGATCATGGCATGACCAAAACTGTGTAACAATCTAGTCATTGGATCATGGCATGACCAAAACTGTAACAATCTAGTCATTGGATCATGGCATGACCAAAACTGTAACAATCTAGTCATTGGATCATGGCATGACCAAAACTGTAACAATCTAGTCATTGGATCATGGCATGACCAAAACTGTAACAATCTAGTCATTGGATCATGGCATGACCAAAACTGTAACAATCTAGTCATTGGATCATGGCATGACCAAAACTGTAACAATCTAGTCATTGGATCATGGCATGACCAAAACTGTAACAATCTAGTCATTGGATCATGGCATGACCAAAACTGTAACAATCTAGTCATTGGATCATGGCATGACCAAAACTGTAATAATCTAGTCATTGGATCATGGCATGACCAGAACTGTTTGCATCTAGTCATTGGATCATGGCATGACCAAAACTGTAACAATCTAGTCATTGGATCATGGCATGACCAAAACTGTAACAATCTAGTCATTGGATCATGGCATGACCAAAACTGTAACAATCTAGTCATTGGATCATGGCATGACCAGAACTGTTTGCATCTAGTCATTGGATCATGGCATGACCAAAACTGTGTAACAATCTAGTCATTGGATCATGGCATGACCAAAACTGTAACAATCTAGTCATTGGATCATGGCATGACCAAAACTGTGTAACAATCTAGTCATTGGATCATGGCATGACCAAAACTGTAACAATCTAGTCATTGGAGCATGACGAAATCAAGGTCGCGTCACGATCAAAAACAGTAGGATCGATTAAATAAACAAAATTCGACTTAGAAATGTAGCGAAAAATACTAGAAGCAGCACAATAACACACAATATTCGAGAATAATACATGGGATAACAAAGAATTATAATTGCATATAATAATAAGATCGACAATAATATGTAGTTAAATAATTGCATAATGATTTTCATAAGCACTGAGCCCACACCTAGACAAGGACAGCGAAGATTTGAAAATTTGAGTCGTGTTGTTTTTATTATCAAACAATCATTAACTCATTGAAATATTATCGCTTAAAAATCTCTAAAAAAAGACAATACACAATGGTGCTAAAAACACGACAATTTCAACAGGCGGGTGCTTTGATCTAAGAAAATATAAAAAGGAGGCCAATTGACCCCAGTGATTTGCAAGGGGTCACGAGATCTTAGCGTATTTTAAAGAGGGTCATTTGACCCCAGGAAACCTAAAAGGGGGTCTTTGATATCAGTTTATCTTAAAGGGGGTCATTTGACCTCCGTTTAACTAAAAGGTGGTCATTTGACCCCTGTTTAACTAAAAGGTGGTCATTTGACCTCCGTTTAACTAAAAGGTGGTCATTTAACCTCTGTTTAATCTGTTTAACTAAAAGGGGTCATTTGACCTCTGTTTAACTAAAAGGGGGTCATTTGACCTCTGTTTAACTAAAAGGGGGTCATTTGACCTCCGTTTTTACTTTAAGGGGTCATTTGACCTAAAAATGAGACTAATGGGATAAATTGAACTGAAATAAAACCATAAGAAATCATAACAAAGACTATGAATTTCCCACGCTGGTCCTAGAGTCTAGGTCACGTGTGACCATTACAAAGACCCTAAATAAAAGCAATAGAGAAATTACGCGACACAAATTCGAACTAGAAAACCCAAAACCACGGAAAAATAATAAGCATCAATTCGTGAGCAGGCAACCAGACAATGAGAGAGACAATTTAAACCGCAGAGCTGATTTGTCAATTGAGCTTTTCAGTCAGCTGTTGGTGTTTTGTTGAAAAAAAATAAACACATAATTATTAGGTGCGAACTTCTCAAACTTGTCAGTTATTCAAAATAATTCGAGTTCTAATTAGCATAGAATCCAATCCAGTTCTATATCTCGAATCTCCAGTTCTATATCCGCTACCGTCTCTGTATTGATCGTCAACCGGTTGAAGCTGCCTGCTGACCCTCTGATTCGCTGTTGGTTCTCGAGCCGGCACCGGTTGACGCGGTGGAGTTGCCGGATCGTTTGCGAATGTAGAAGCCGTGCGGCGGAATGAACTGAGCGGGACAACAGTTAGGGATTTGAAAAGTTTGAGCATCGAACTCACGATTTGAAAGTCGGAGGTTCGATTCACGACGTAATCAAATGGAACAATTTGTGTCAGCTGTTGAATGGGCACCAGAATAGGCTGCGGCAATTGAGGGTGGGTATGGGGTTCCCCCCCAGTCCATGGACTGAACAGCTGTATGTAGCCTTCAGGTGCGCCACCTCACGCAATAGCTGCGGCTGTGCTGTTGATAGCATGAATTGAAGGTCGGAGGTTCGATTCCCGACTCGACTGGAACAATTTGTGTACTTTAGCAAGACACTTAACTCTGCATTGCTTCAGTTCACCCAGCTGTTAAATGGGTACCAGCTTTAGCTGGGATAATTGAAGGTGGGTGTGACGTCCCCCCAGTCCATGGACTGAACAGCTGTACGCAGCCTTCAGATGCGCCGCGCAATAGCTGCGGCTGTGCTGTCGGCTGCACATCTGGCCCAATCGGCGCAGTTGTAATCAATTATTATAAATTATTATTAACTACTTGTACTTTTAGTTAAGTGAACTTCATTCGCCTATTTTTTGGAGCGTTAGCAGTAGGTCTACAAAGCCATTTTGCCGCCCGTTTTTTATACCAAGGGGGGAATCCCCCTTTGACAATTATCAGTGTAAAGTTTGAAGGCCTGACAAGGCCGTACTGAGGCGCTGTGCTAATTCGTGTATAGGGGTGTATGGAATACACTGGCCTAATGGGAAAATCTGATCTTCGGCCAGAACTGTTGAATATCTCGACGGTCTGAAGGGCTGGCGACTTGTTGCTTGTTTCAGAAGATGCGCAACAGGCCCGTGTTTTCGGGTGCAGCAAATATAATAATTGTCAGGGGGAGGGCAATTGGTAGCTCTACAATTGAATTTTTCTGACGCCAATAGGTCAGGAGTTCACATCCCAGCCAAAATCTCAGCAACAAATAACTGGGTTACCCAGTTAAAACAGTGGACAGAAATAGAAAACTAACATTCTCCTTGCATCGGAAGTCTTCAACCTTGGAGTACTTGACTAGGGCAGCCTTCAGAGCCGGGTCAATGTCCACACTGGCCGGGTCGATGGTTGAATAGGCGAACAATGCCCAGAACTTCTCCAAGCCGTACAGCTGGCCGGACTGATAGTCGCGAAGGGTGGCCTCGTTGAAATCTCTGAACAGGTCCTTGCGAAACCGGCGCTCAAGGCCGTAGCTGTAGAACCGGAACAGGCACTCCAGGCCGTATCTGCGGTGTGGGGTTGGCACTTTAGCGGCTAGTTCCTTTGATGTTTTCTATTGATCAACTGCGGCTAGTTCCTTTGATAGATTATATTAATTAACTGCGGCTAGTTCCTTTTATATATTCTATTAATTGACTGCGGCTAATTCCTTTGATGTTTTCTGTAGATCAACTGCGGCTAGTTCCTTTGATGTTCTCTATTAATCAACTGCGGCTAGTTCCTTTTATATATTCTATTAATTGACTGCGGCTAATTCCTTTGATGTTTTCTGTAGATCAACTGCGGCTAGTTCCTTTGATAGATTCTATTAATTAACTGCGGCTAGTCCCTTTTATATATTCTATTATTTGACTGCGGCTAATTCCTTTGATGTTTTCTGTAGATCAACTGCGGCTAGTTCCTTTGATGTTCTCTATTAATCAACTGCGGCTAGTTCCTTTTATATATTCTATTAATTAACTGCGGCTAATTCCTTTGATGTTTTTTGATAGACTGCGGCTGGCTCTATTGATCTAGTGGCTAGCTGCAGCTATTAAATTTATTTAGTTAAAAAAACTGAAATAGACTGCTCAAAACACACGCAGCTCACCTGTGACCATTAGCCGCATCCTCATTGGCCAGCTGTTTAAACTCGTTGTACATCTTCCAATTGAAATTGTCGCGCAAAAAGAATGACCAGAACCGGTACAGAGTGTTCATTTCCTGCGACTGGCCGGGACCTTGAATTTCTCGATCTAAAAAATCAGTTTTTATGCTTGTTTATTTACTCTACTGGTAGTAGTTTAAATAGAAAAGAAATAGCAAAAAGTAAGAAATTGACACCTACCGCGCAGACAACGCCGGTGATAATGATTATAATCAACAAAATTGAATCCGTGTTCTTGCAGCAGGGTGTAGGACGGATGAGTATAGTTGGACTGCGGCTGCTGCTGTTGCTGCTGAGCAGGCTGCAGAACTGGCAGATTTCCCGGCAGAAAGTCGCCCAAGCAGAAGCTGCTGCTGGTGCTGGATGTTCGCGATCTAGACCGAATGCGGTGCTCTCTGACGTCGAACATGTAGCCGATGCTTTGCTCTTCCGGACGCTGCGATGGCTGCTGCTGCTGCTGCTGCTGCTGTTGCTGCATCTTGACAGCAACCGAAGTGTAGGCCGGGTAGAACCGACCCTTGCCAGCTAGCGACGAAGACGACGGCGGTGGCGGCGGTGGTGGAGGCGGCGGCGCCTTCTGATCTTCGGACTGCGGCTGCTGACTATCAGAGCTCCGTCGAGCCCTCAGAGTCTCCTCTGAGACCAGCTGCACCTGCTGCATACCCGACACTGCGGCCTCCTCGTCCAGCTGCTGCTGGCGCCAGATCGCGGCCTCGTACTCGGCCAGACCGTCGCCGATCTGCCTGGCCAGCTCCTGGGTCATCCGGCCGGGCCGGTGCTGGCTGTGGTGCGGCCTATCGCCTCCGGGATGCTTGGCCAAGGTGCGCAGAGACACACCTGCTGGGGCCACCACGATCAGCCTGTTGATATCCGCCTCGGACAGGTCGTCTTCTGTTGTTGAAATGGCTCGGACCCTGGTACGCCTGGCGCCTCCATGATGCTGCAGATGCTGCTGGCTGGAAGCGGAGGCGGCTCCCGCGTGCTCACTGGCAAACTCAAAGTCCAGCTCGTCGTCGGCAGGTGGCGGCTGAGCAGCTCCTTGAGCAGTCGATGAGTTTGCTGAGGCTGATACCGACGGAGCGGCGCCAGCTGCCGCCGCCGGAGAGTCGCTGATGGAGTTCGAGCTGTTGCGAGACGTTCTTGGCCGGCGGAACACTTCGTGCCAGCGGTCTGCGAAAAAAGTGAGGCGGACTAATTAAGGCCGCTGACATTAATTCTAATTAAAGCGGGTGTCGATTTACAGTGCAACGTGTTCTAATAATTACTTTGTAGGTTCAGCTATACAGATGGACAGATATACATGTGCTAGGGTTATAAAGAATAACTGTGGATTGGGGTGGTGGGTTTACTGGAAGGCAGAATGTACATTGGGGTGGTGGGTTTAATGGAAGGCAGAATGTACTTTGGGGTGGTGGGTTTAATGGAAGGCAGAATGTACATTGGGGTGGTGGGTTTAATGGAAGGCAGAATGTACATTGGGGTGGTGGGTTTATTGGAAGTCAGAATGTACATTCGGGTGGTGAGTTTATTGGAAGGCGGAATGTACTTTGGGGTGGTGGGTTTATTGGAAGGCAGAATGTATATTGGGGTGGTGGGTTACAAATGAAAGAGAGATTGTAAGAGGGTGGTAGTTTACACCAGGAAAGGGAGAATGTATATTGGGGCGATAGGTTTCACGGGAAAGTTAGAATGTACATTGGGGAGGAAGGAGGTAACACAGGAAAGGCAGAATGTACATTGGGGTGGTGGGTAAAACACAAGCAGAAGTGTCATAAACTGCATATTCAAATAGTATCAGTGCAAATTAGACTGTCGAAATGAACAGCAAACAATCATATGATCACCAAGCTATTCTTTATATGAATATACACAGAAATAATTTTCAATTTTGATTTATAGATCGCCAATACAGGCCCAGAATACACCTGAGCACTATTAACGAAGCATTGATTTTTTATTATTTTACAAATGCATACGCATAAAGCATAAGACAAATGAACACCACAAAAAGCCACCCGGGCACAGAGAACTCCCTAAGGCCGTACCATCAACACTGGCCGACTTGGCTGACAAAGCGAACACTTCGTCATTAATAGCGAATTCGTCTGCGATTGTACAGGGACGGACGGGCTAAACACAATGCTTGAACCATTCTTATATCTCGGCTGGTTGCAAAGTAAAAGAACATTTTTCACAGCGGAATAACTGTGAGCAACGGTTAGCAACCACAGAACTAATATTTTAAAGCAGATTTCAAGTTCCCACAGGCGGTGCAGCCAAAGTTCTGGACTGCCAAGTCACACTGGAGCTGTTTTAGTCAGACATTTTTTTCCAATATTGCAAATCCAATGTCGGATAATATATGGGAAAGCAAATAGAACTGATTCTAATACTAAAGCCAGAACCCAACCTCCAATAAAGCTGCTAAGCTTATGCGTCAAACGCCTGTCAAAATTTTATAACTCAAGGCCAAACCCAGAGTCATGGGTAAAAGAAAAGACAAAACAAACACAATGTCTGAATTGGGATCTGGAAAAAATTGGGTTTCTGAGTAAAGGATCTTGATATAATTCGGTTCTTAGTAGAGGATCTTGAAATAATTCGGTTCTGAGTAGAGGATCTGGGAAGCATTCGGTTTTGAATTGAGGATCTGGGAAGAATTTGAGGATCTGGGAAGAACTTGAGGATCTGGGAAGAATTTGAGGATCTAGGAAGAATTTGAGGATCTAGGAAGAATTCAAGTATTTGGGAAGAATTTGGGGATCTGGGAAGAATTTGGGGATCTCGGAAGAATTTGGGGATCTGGAAAGAATTTGGGGATCTGGGAAGAATTTGAGGATCTAGGAAGAATTTGAGGATCTGGGAAGAATTTGAGGATCTGGGAAGAATTTAAGGATCTAGGAAGAATTCAAGTATTTGGGAAGAATTTGGGGACCTGGGAAGAATTTGGGGATCTGGTAAGAATTTGGGAATCTGGTAAGAATTTGAGGATCTGTAAAGAATTTGAGGATCTGGGAAGAATTTGAGGATCTGGGAAGAATTTGAGGATCTGGGAAGAATTTGGGGATCTGGGAATAATTTGAGGATCTGGGAAGAATTTGAGGATATAGGAAGAATTTGAGGATCTAGGAAGAATTCAAGTATTTGGGAAGAATTTGGGGATCTGGGAAGAATTTGGGGATCTAGAAAGAATTTGGGGATCTGGGAAGAATTTGAGGATATGGGAAGAATTTGAGGATCTGGAAGGAATTTGAGGATCTGGGAAGAATTTGAGATCTTACTTCCTGCAGGTCCCGAAGTGCGTGGCACAAACTCGGGAGCGTCAATGTTCAGCAGTTGATTGGTGTCATTGTGGTAGAAGCTGCGGTCCTTTAGTCCGGCTGTGCCACCCTCGTAGGTGTCGAGATCGATAGGCCACAGGGTGGGATTCACTCGGCGTCGAACCCTGGTGCGATCCGGGCTGAGGTCCAGCTGGTCGCTTTTCTCTAAGGCGGCTGCAAAAAGGGGAAAATATTAAAGAAGATGTTTTTAATGTGATTTGGGAGAAACGTATTTTTTTAGTTTGATTTCGGAAAATGAGGATTTTTTGGGATTTATTAAACGGGGATTTTGATTAAGTGGTTTCCTAGGAAGACTACGGCGAGTATTTCATTCACCATTTTCTTTTCAATTTCTTTCTCTTCCTAATTATTCCTTATTTATTCTAAATTTATTAAATTTATAAAGTTATGAACTAAATAAAAGTTCATTCCTTTTGGGAGCTATCGTGACGTAGGCAATGAGTATTTGAAATTTGAACTCTGTGAAAACTCTATTGATCCAATTTACCAAGCACATCCTCAGGATTGCCATTGCACAGGTAGTTGACCCTGTTGAAGCCGGCCAGGGTCTGGAGGCTCACATAGCCCTCCTTGTCCATGATGCTGCGTAGGAACAGGTCGTGATTCAAATTATCGTCTGAGAAGTAGAACTCAATCTGACGACGAATCTGCTCGAAGACGACTTCGCACACAGCGTCGCTGTCGAAGTTCTCCGGATAATAGTACAGGCCGTTAACAACAACGGAGCGGGCACCGGTGACGGGGTCAACCAGCTCTCCCATTGGCAGCATGTGGTCCTGCATTTGGCCCATAGAACCGCCCGAGTAGATGAGGGCCATGCCTTCTGCGAAATTCGAGTGGGAAAAGTTTGCGATTGAGAAAAAAATAACAACGAAACACGACAGCTTTGCCTGCATAGCAACCGGAATTTCCCTTAGATACACAATTTTACTTTCCGTTAAATAAATGTAAAGTTTTAGATTATCAGCACAAAGATTTGAGAATTTCCCGAATATACTAACAGAGGATTATAAAAGTTTGCCACATGAGGCTAAGAAATGTAAGACCATAGCAACTAGGATTTTCCCTAGATACAGATGAGGCTAAGAAATGTAAGACCCTAGCAACTAGGATTTACCCAAGATATGGGTGAGGCTAAGAAATGAAGGCACATAGCAACGGGGGTTTCCACTAGATACAGATGAGGCAAAAAAACGAAAGCACATAGCAACTAGGATTTTCCCTAGTTACGGATGACGCTAAGAATTATAAGACCATAGCAACTAGGATTTACCCTAGATACGGCTAAGAAACGTAAGTCCATAGCAACCAAGGACTTGCTATGGACTTGTCATTAAATACAAATGAAGCTTCTACTCGTGAAAAAGAAAAGTATGGAACATTTTTAGACATTTTTCTCTGACGGGTTAAAACCATGTGTATATATATATATACCCGTAGACTAGTCTAAAGAATGTCAAACAAGAAAATAAATACAAATGAATAAGAATATATCTCTTTCCAGTGCGCAATTCATTATTCACTTACCGTTTGCTATACAACTGTGTGGGCAATCTGACAATCCCCTTCAAGCGTACCCAATAGGTATTGATAGATTTTTATACACAAAAATTTTCTAATTTCTCTACAGCGGGTAGGGAAAAAATCGATAAAAAAGAGAGAGGCTTTAGGAAGAAGTGACCTGTTCAAAAGCTAATTTCACCACTGCACAAAAGTATATAAGTACTGAGCTAGGGGGACGAAAATGTAAACAAGGGAGAAATATAGTTTGGAATAGGCGCGCTTCGAATGAGAAAACTGAGAATTAAACTAATAAGTTAAATAGTAGGAAAGTTATTAACTTTAACTGCAGTGTGGCATACACCTCTCTTAAGGGTAAATTAGCGAATTAGATTAGGGCGCGAAGGGTGACTTTGTAAATCACAAATAAACCCTACGTCAGATTGCTTTTCATAAATTATGCTACAATCATTTCATCTGTCATAAATTATCTTAAGGATATTTCGTACGCTAACATTAACCAACGGTCATTTCGTACATAATAAATTATCCAAGGGTTACTTGGATAAAGGGTTACTTACATCATAATTGATCTTATCGTAATTTTGCACATTATAAATAATCAAAGGGTCATTTACTGCATCATACATTATCCAATAGTCTATTAGTACATCATGCATTATCCAATAGTCTATTAGTACATCATACATCCAATAGTATATTAGTACATCATACATTATCCAATAGTCTATAGTCTATAAGTACATTATACATTATCCAATAGTCTCTATGTACATCATACATTATCCAATAGTCTATTAGTACATCATACATTATCCAATGGTCATTTCCTACTTCATACATTACCAAATGGTCATTTCCTACATCATACATTATCCAATGGTCATTTCCTACTTCATATATTATCCAATGGTCATTTCCTACTTCATACATTACCAAATGGTCATTTCCTACATCGTACATTATCCAATGGTCATTTCCTACTTCATACATTATCCAATGGTCATTTCCTACTTCATACATTATCCAATGGTCATTTCCTACTTCATACATTATCCAATGGTCATTTCCTACATCATACATTATCCAATGGTCATTTCCTACTTCATACATTATCCAATGGTCATTTCCTACTTCATACATTATCCAATGGTCATTTCCTACTTCATATATTATCCAATGGTCATTTCCTACTTCATACATTATCCAATGGTCATTTCCTACTTCATATATTATCCAATGGTCATTTCCTACATCATACATTATCCAATGGTCATTTCCTACTTCATACATTATCCAATGGTCATTTCCTACTTCATACATTATCCAATGGTCATTTCCTACTTCATACATTATCCAATGGTCATTTCCTACTTCATACATTATCCAATGGTCATTTCCTACTTCATACATTATCCAATGGTCATTTCCTACTTCATACATTATCCAATGGTCATTTCCTACTTCATACATTATCCAATGGTCATTTCCTACTTCATATATTATCCAATGGTCATTTCCTACATCATACGTTATCCAATGGTCATTTCCTACATCATACGTTATCCAATGGTCATTTCCTACATCATACATTACCAAATGGTCATTTATTAATTCATAAATTACCCCGGGGTTATTTTGTCCGTCAAAATTTGGTCCTAGTGTCATTTAGTAAGGCACAAAATTAGACAAAAAGTCGCTTGATTGATAGACTGTATGATTTCTCGTCCATACTGGAATTAGAGGTTAAATATGTAAGGCTGACTAACAAAAAGACATTATATTATACACTTTTACAAACGTGTGAACACACTATAAATCTACAAAAAAACTAAACAACGACTCAGCTACCGGAAGCAACTAGATCAGAGACCCTAATACTCTAGGTACAGTAAATCAATACACAAATACACATAGAAACAATGAGTTCGCATCCGGAGTATGGGAAAATCGTTTGAAATAAACATTTTCCCACCCATTTTCGATACTGAATTTAGCGGCTTAACTTAAAAACGCTGAACTAGGATCAATACTTAACATTTACTATATGAAAAATATGGACTAGCCTTTAAATGAATAAATAAATAAATATATATATGAATTATAAAAGTTAGGAGCTAATACACAAAAATCTTTTTTAAAAATGCCTACCCTAAATAGACAAAAGAGCGAATATTCAGAAATTTAATAATAAAACCGATCATTGTTAATAAGTTCGTTCAAACAGCTCAAGCACAGACGGACAAGCAACTAAAGATTGAAATATATGCAGAAACACAACTACAAAAATGAATACGAACAGAAAACACAAGAACAGGCAAGAATAAACAAACAGACAGACAGGCAGACAGACAGACAGACGGATAGGAAGACAGACAGACAGGCAGACAGAGAGGCAGACAGACAAACAGACAGACAGGCAGACAGACAGACAGACGGATAGGAAGACAGACAGACAGGCAGACAGAGAGGCAGACAGACAAACAGACAGACAGGCAGACCGACAGTCAGACAGACAGGCAGGCAGACAGGCAGACAGACAGACAGACAGACAGACAGACAGACAGACAGGCAGACAGACAGACAGACGGATAGGAAGACAGACAGACAGGCAGACAGAGAGGCAGACAGACAAACAGACAGACAGGCAGACAGACAGACAGACGGATAGGAAGACAGACAGACAGGCAGACAGAGAGGCAGACAGACAAACAGACAGACAGGCAGACCGACAGTCAGACAGACAGGCAGGCAGACAGGCAGACAAACAGACAGACAGGCAGACAGACAGACAGACGGATAGGAAGACAGACAGACAGGCAGACAGAGAGGCAGACAGACAAACAGACAGACAGGCAGACAGACAGACAGACGGATAGGAAGACAGACAGACAGGCAGACAGAGAGGCAGACAGACAAACAGACAGACAGGCAGACCGACAGTCAGACAGACAGGCAGGCAGACAGGCAGACAGACAGACAGACAGACAGACAGACAGACAGACAGACAGGCAGACAGACCGACAGACAGACAGACAGGAAGACAGACAGACAGACAGACAGACAGACAGACAGACAGGCAGGCAGGCAGACAGACAGACCGACAGACAGACAGACAGTAGACAGACAGACAGACAGGAAGACAGACAGTAGACAGGCAGACAGACAAGCAAGCAGTTCAGGCAGGCTCAGAAATCGCAGGGGTCTCACCAGTGATGACGCTGTCAGAGACAGTTGCTAACAGGGCGGGATTATAGCTGGCATCTCGGTGGCTGCCAATCGCCATCGGCCGCTGCCCCGGCTGCTGCTGCTGCTGCTGCTGCCGAGGAGGCGGGGGCGGCAGCAGCGGCTGGGGCTGCGGCGGCGGGTTAGCGAAGGCGGGCAAAGTCTGGTCATCATAATACGGCAAGCAATAATAAGGATTATCGTCCTGCTTTTGACCATTGCTGATTGAAGAGGCCTGGGCCACTAGCTGCTGCTGCTGATGCGGCCGTCGGTTGCCAATGTGGTGCGGCGCGTTGTTCGAGCCTGGGTTCCGAGCAGTTTGTTAATAAAATTGGGGGTAAAAGTGAGTCGTTTTGCGAGAAGCAGCTGAGTGAAAGACAGGAAGGAGATAACAATGAAATTCCATTTCCGAAGCACAAAAAGCACACGAAAGCAGGGGTAAAAATCATTTCTTCCCAATTTGTTAAAAATTTCGAGTCACCAAAATTTAAATAAGGATAGAGTCAAGCGATTAGATCAATTTAGACACCTAGAAATAAATCGATCCCAAATTTAAAATCCTCGGCCACTGATATTAAGTTTTCTATAATCCATAGTATAAAAACAATACAAAAAACACTCTACTAACTCCAGGCCTAAACGAAATTAAAAAACAAACCCTAACACCACAATTTAGGCCAAATATATTAACAACGCAAAAATGACAGACATTAAATTTTTTTTAAACAAATGTTCCTACTATTTAAATATTTTCACGTCTAAAAAACAATACTGTAGAAATATAATACTTCCTGGAATTCAATACACACTCTAAACAGTTTAGACAGCTATTTTGACAGTTTAGTGACAGCTCCATGACAGGTAGTTAAAATTGAAGTTCTGTTGAAATATATACTACTGGAATAGAGTGTACTAGTACAGTGTAATAGTAAAGTTTAAAGCTACAAATGTGCTCATTTATTTAACGATATAAGAAACTATACTAGGCCATATAAAAACACAGTAAATCTAAAACAAAAAATGTTGAGTTTCCACCTAATCCACTACGACAGTTTCTAATAGAGGATATTGCCTCATGAAAAAAAGTATTCCAGAAAACTGGAAATCAGGGGCGAAATTATTCTAATCGAAAATGGGAAATCCTAACTAAGGGGAAAACTCTCAATGAAAATCAGTCAAAATCAGACAGCGAAAAGTCTCCCTATGAAACAGTGACCTCCAATGGTAATAGGAAATCCCAATTTAGGAAATATTCCTAATGAAATACTGTAATCTCACAAACATGGGTTGTCTACTTTCTGAAAAATATGTACACCCTTTCTTTGCAAGAATTATATATTGTAAGACAAAGAAGTCGTATACCATGGAAATTGATAAAATAAAATGTTCTTAAAGTACGCATGAAAACCTTCAGATTGAGAACACGCGAAATTTCAGATGCAACAAACACACGAAGGCATGCTTAAGAAAGCGGCTCTGGGATTTCAAAATTGCAAAAATTTGAAATACCCCCGCAGATTATAGCAAAGCCGTCTCACCATAACGGGCCACATCCTGCTGATGCTGCACCCTGGACTGATGCTGGCCGCCGCCAGTAGACGTCATCCCGGGCTCGAATCTGCCGCGGCCGGAGCGAGCGAATCGCTTGAACGGTCTAGGACGATTGGCTCCGCCGCCGCCGCCGCCGTTGCCACCGCCGCGCCTGACACCAGCTGATGTCATTGGAGGCGGCGTTCGACTTCGCTGCTTCTGCTGCTGCTGGTGCTGGAAATTCTGCTGCTGCTGCTGCTGCTGCTGAGTCTGGTGCCCGCCGCGCCGACTAGCGGACTGAAGCGAGCGCGAGCGTCTCTGCTGCTCCTGGCGCTCATTGCCAGATCCGTCGAATTCTAGCGACATTCTCTCCCACGAAACTGGCTGCGAACGACTTGCAGATGAGGCCAGCTGCTGCTGCTGCTGCTGAGCAAGCTCTTTAGCATTGCCTGGCTGGCCAAGAGTGGGCCAATCGTCAGCGGCGCTATCGCTGGCCAATTTTTCGTCACCACTGGGGCCAACAGTGGCTCCAGACTTTGAGGAGTCATCGGCAAAAACCAGCTTCTTTTTGGCATGCTTTTCCTCTAGCTGCTGCTGCTGCTGCTGCTGCTGCTGATTTTCGGAGTCTTTTTTCAGCACTGAAGGACCCGGTTCAGCTGTGGCTATGACATTCTTTAGCCACGGATTCTCTTTAGGTGGAGGTGCATCCACTAAGCTGGTGTTGGTTGAATGCTGCTGCTGTTGCTGCTGGGGTGGCGAGCTAACAGCTGTTGCTACTATCTGCGCCTGTTGATGCTCCATTTATTGAAGTGCTTTTCTGATGCTAACCAATATTGACTTGCTGTCTATTAGCTGGAGATTAACATGAACATCTAAATATAATAGGTTCTAGTATAGGTTCACTTTATTTTAGCTTTCCATTTTAAATTGTTCTTCATAGTTACATATAAGTTTAAAAGGCTTAAATTTTATAGTCAAAAAGGCTGATTACTTACTAGCTGGTATACTATAGGCCCTTTTAAGTTTACAGTTATAGGTCTTGTCTAGAACACTAAACAAGAAAATATTTTCAAAAATTTCTAAAGGCCTAAAAATAATTTTAAGATTGTCATGCATCATAGGCCTGTTTGTAGGGCCTAAGACGAAAATGTAAAGGTTTAGACCCAATTTATGAATCTAGATGAAGATGAAGCAATGAAGTGGACTTGCTAAGCTAGAGGTTTAGTGTAGTTGAGGCTATCATGCTTTCTGGCATATCTTTGCATTTTTAGGCCCTCTATCCCCACACTGGTTGCTGGTATATTGTAAACAGCCTTAGAAATATAACTTATATTATAGGCCTAAGCAATGCACAAAAATCTTCACAAAAATCTACTTTAATTCATAATCATAAAGGCCTACCACCACATTGTCATATAACATAACATAGTAATATTCATATGATAGGCTAATAAAGCCACATTAAATTGAAACTTAAAATGAGTTTTAAGGGCCTATGAACCATTTAATTTAAATAGGCCTTTTAAAGTCCAAAATCTAGGTGTGGTTAATGCTGTAGTAGGCCTATAGATAGGCACTAGACCCTAGCATATGATTGGCCCTATATAGGCCCTATAATATTCTTAAGTAAAAAAAGCAATGAGCTGAGCTAAGGCTAGGCCCTAGGCCTAGTCTACTTAGTTCTAGTTCTGGTAAGCCTAGTCTGCCCAGATAAGATCAAGGAAAATCCTCTCTCTGTTGTTATGTGCCCAAAGTGAAGGTCTGACTCTAGAGTCTAAGCCTAGGCCTATAGAAAGCCCAAGGACAATTGTAGGGCCTAATAATAATCATAAAAAATAAATAATATTATTACCACACAGACCGAAAGATAGGCCAAACTTAAAACAACATCACTTTATTTTACTTCAACTAGACCTAGCCTAGTTCAATTCAAAGTCTAGCAAGCTACACTTTTATACAAGTGAAAGAACTTAAAAGAAATTGGTATGCAAAGCAGTTGCAGAACTAAATCTGAACACCAATGATTATCGTAATATGTATTATGATTTATGAACTACCTAGTACAATTATTTTTTAAGATATAAACTACCGTACTCAAGTAAGAGGGTAATCAGTAAGTAAGATTTGCAATAAGAAATTAACATCACAAACGGTTCTACCAGCAACGTGACTAATCAAGAACGTGACTTATCAAGAACGTGACTTAAAAAACGCAAGGTTGGTCAGTTTGAAAGCGAAAAGCAATCATTACGTAAGATCACTTAAAGAAAAGTGGAGAGAGAATAAGTTTTTTCTTGATCTATCGACAAGTAATGCATACTTTATCGGTATATATTTATCTGCTAAGAAGAGACTAGCTCCCAGCCAAAGTTTGAGTTGCCGCTTCGTTTGAGTGGTAACTAAAATGAGTTTGTGCAGTACTCACTCTTTTCTAGCTGTCCTATCTGCGTGGATTGTACATCAGGCTTGTTCTCCCCCCCTCGCTCATGATCTCCACTCTCGCTTATGATGTTGCGTAACATTGTCTGGTTGAAGAGTCAAGTATTTATTGGTCAGCTTGCATAGCTAGTTGATTCGTTATTATTGCTCATTACAGTAAATAATAGTCTACTTGAAGTCGCTGTCCTCGGAATGACATCCTTGCCTAAAATGTAACCTAATATGTTACCTGCCTACATTTGTAGTGTATAAGAACGTAAGCCAGGGCATGTCGTATAGCATTCACAGTTTGAATGATTCGAAACTTTATAGCAGGGCAGGTTCGGCATCATATGAAAAATGAGAGGAGACAAGAAATTGTTTTTATAGGAAACAGAAACATCTGGTTGGCGAGCCAAGAGTTTTTCCGACTCTAATTTCAAGCAGTATAGTTTTTAAGCCTTACAGCTTGTCAACCAAAGTTCAAAGGATACGCCGCCTTGCTGAGGCAGTCTCATTGGACGTCTCAAATCAATGACGTGTTCATTCTAGGCATGCAAAATGCTGCAAATATAGTACGTTCAATTCCTATAAGGACTTGATTATAATAAATTTGCAGCTTTTTATAATAAAATAAAAAAACGAAGCCTTGTTGGCTAATATAAAATGACAACATTTTAATGGTTATACCAACATGGAAAATAACATTAACAAGCATCTTATTAACACAAACATCATATTTTATTAAGGTAACTCATCCATATAAGGTAAAAAAATATTACAACAGCAAGAGTACATACATGTAAGTATTGGTTAAACAAACAAGCTAACTAATTTAAACGCAAAAGCGTTGATTCAGGTTTTCGCTTTCATGACGACAGAAATCTATGCTGTAATTAGTAGCCCATTTATGAACTCCTACATGTCATAATGTACCCAAATGTTAAGTAAAAGTATGTAAAGATAAAACAAAAATGCTCGCTTTGGTGAGAAAAAAAACAAAACTCTAAATCTTTTTTTGAATTTCACATGTTTCACAGGCCAGGTACTTCAGTAAATAGCTGCTAGTCTATTTTATACACTACAGCACGGGCAAACATCGCACTGATTGATATGAAAAAGCAGTTAAAGCGGCTGATATTTAAATCAGAATAAAGACAATTAACATAGCAGCAGAACAGATTTGTTGCTAATAACACTGGGATTGTTACACTGAGATGCGAACAAAAATAGAAGTCTTGAAATTAAAAACGTATCACACTATATAGGTTTTTTAATGTGCTTTTTAAACCAAATTTACGTGCAAAACTTTCTATAAAACATATAGTACCAATTACTCTGGTATGACGATAACTGTTGCGACAGGTTAGACAACAAGAAATAATTTTGAGATTGAATAATGTGAATGAGATGGAAATGTTGTTTACAACAGAGATACGGTTATATACACAGAATGTACATCATTTGAGCGTGTTGTATTACTTTCGATTCTCTAATTATCGAAATAACAGCGACATTTTCAAATCTAAATGGGTTTATTTTTGCAATGAACAAAAAAACTTTCCTGAAAATATCTTACAATTTGCGCGCTATTCTACTGTTTAGAGTAGTAAAACAGAAAATAAAAATTAAATGACAAAAGTCTACTTACACATACATTAGCGTGAATGTATTTATTATTAACACAAACAATTTATAGAAAAATAACAGACTAATCAGTAGGTGACTTTACTGAGGTTTTTCTTTGGTTAAAGTTTGGCTAGTAAATCGAGAAAAATAAATTAATAAAAGTATTCTACTTTAACTAGTACAACGCGATAACTTTTACCAATTTGATTTGCAACATTTGAAATAGCGCGCTAGTTACGCGAGTGATGTAAAACAAACAATGGAATAATGAATGATATAAAAACTGCGTTTGAAATGAGAAAATAGAGTAAATAAGATCTTTAACCTAGGCTTGTTCTGGCTATAGCTTAGTATACAAACTGGATAGATAAATAATATAAGCAAAATAGAGAAGGCACGGGCTAGACTTGTGCTCAAAATTACTGAGAGAACAAATAGGATACTTAATATTTCTTTTATCAGATTACGATTTTACATTTCTCTATAAAAATTCTAGGATTTTCCTTTTAAATAAAACACAATATTAGCATGTAATATTGACACAATACATATTAAGCTAACTTAAAAAACGATTCAAAACTATGAATCAGATACATTATAACTGATTATATATATATAAACTGGTCCTAATATGTTGAATAAATCAACTCTAAGTGCATCATTCATTTTAGCTTCGTCTATATGCTAGATACAGTTGAATAATATAGATGTGCAGCCAGTGTGTACAGCTATTCAGTCCGTGGACACGCGAGGCCGCAACGCTTATCCTGTCTAGATTGAGATTCGAACTTCCGACCTCTAGATCAGAAGAAAGAAACTCTAAAGACAGAGCTACAAGATCCCTATTACTTTAGAATATAATTTAGTTTATGTTCTAAACTAGAACAAAGACTTTATGGCCAGACAAAGACCCAGCACTCCAAGACAAAAAAAAACAGACTTGTCAAATCCGAACACTCCTGACAGCTTCCAGTTCGTCATCATCATCGTCGTCTTCACCATCGTCGACATCTTCCTCGTCATCGTCTTCCAGAACCGCGGCGTCGTCATCATCGTCGTCGGCATCCCGGTCGCGATTGTAGGCGGCGACCACGAAGCTGCCGCGGCCGACAACAGCGTCAGCGCCGCCAAGGCCGGCTCCGGGCTGCTGCTGAGCAGCCAGCTGGGCCACGTTGAGATCGCAGCAATGGACTGCCGAGCCGCTGTCGGCCAGGTAGACCCGATCCGGCGACACGCCGCACAACGCGTTGACCTTCTCGGAGTGGGCGAAGGAGCCGCCGGACCAGTCGGAGTCCAGATTCCACAGAAAGCAGTCGGCGTCGTTGCCGCCAGACAGGAGCAGATGGCCGGGCAGGCACAGCAGGGCGCTGACAGCGGCAGCGTGGCCATAGAGGCTCTCGGCGTGCTGCAGGTGACGGCCTGACAGAAATTGGTCGATGCTTTTATATAGGCAGAGCGGTTTAACGCGTTCGCTTCTCGCGCCAAGATTCCTGAGTTCGATTCCTCGGCGAAGCCACATTCATTTGTGGCGCAGCCGCGGAGAAAAGTCTTGGGACTTGTCGTACAAATTACGCTCTTGAGAGCCAACCTCCAAGGCACAGTGACACACTGCCTGACGATGAGAAAGTCAGGGCAGATGTACACACCTGTTGTGTGAGCGTGTGCTCAGGAGCCAGCGGAATGGGCAGAATTGTCCCCTCGCTGGCTGCCAAATTGTGTGCCATTGCCTGCAGCCCTCCTGCTTTGCGGCAGTCATTGTTGAAGAGTCGGGTAGTGCTGCTGCATCCATCCTGATTTGTCACCGTGTGAATTTTTCTTATTTTCACAGACACAAGATTGCGTGGGTACCGGAATCTGGTACCGTGAGGCCTTGTGCATTGTTGGCAGAAGTGCATTGACAATGGGGTAGTAAAGCTGTATCTTTCTTGTTCCATCTTCTAATTTTGGTAAGTTTTTCTAACTCGCCTAGCAAACTCACCACCGGCGCTAAACAGTTCAACGGAGCCGTTCTCCAAGCCGGCTGCGGCGTACAGGCCGTCAGGCGTGGCCGCCAGGCAGTGGATCAGCGGCGGCGCCGCGGCTGCAGCAGCTCCTCCGCCAGCCGCGGCATCTCCGCAGAGTTCGGCGTCGAGAATCTCGGCGATGTCGAAGATATTCAGCGCGTGGCCGCGGTGGCCCTTCCAATCGGTGACGACTAGGCGACAGTCCATGCCGCCAGATATGAGCTGTCAATCAGTTACGAAGAAATTTACGACCTCGAGGGTCAACTTTCAATGCGTAGTGAGAGATGTCAGAGATGAGAGAGTCAGGCCAGATGTACACACCTGTGTGAGTGCGTGCCTGCGTACAGTATGTGTGGTCAGGAGATATTGAACTGGGCAGAATTGCCTACTCGCTTAACTCCTGCTATTTACTCATTTTTTCCTTTAAGATTTGATTGTCTTTTTCAGTTAAAGCTTTTTTTTACTAAAGTGAGAAATGGGTAAACGGCGAGAGTAACTATACTTTATTATAGCATGTAAAAACGCATCGTGATCTAATGATCAGCGGTCAACCCCACCTGCCAGTCCTTGCCGGGCCTGAACAGCACAGCTGATGCAATGCTGTCATGCTTGCGCAGCGCGCGCACCAGCTCCCCAGATTCAGCGTCGAAGACTCGAATCCAGCCGCCATCGTCGGCCGTAGCTAGGCGACGCTCGCTAGAACCGGTGGACGCCGTCGGGTTAGTCAGCACAGCCAGGCCGTTGATGTCGTCATCGCGAGCAACCCGGACAACCAGCAGCGGCTCATGCGGTCGAATCGCCCGGGTGTCCCAGGCTATCAGGTGGCTGCCCTGAGCGGCGTAGAGTCGGCCCGGCTGCCAGGCTTCGGCGAAGGCCAACGCCGAGATGGCGCCGACTGAGCTGGCAGAGCCGCCAATGTCAGTCAGGCCGGTGGGGCAGCGCAGGCGAGCCCGGAGGCGGCGCAGCTCCGGGTCCCACAGGCAGATGTAGCCGTCGTCGCCGCCAGAGGCCAGCTGACGGCCGTCCTCGGTGATGGCCAGGGCGTTGATGGAGGCGGTGTGGCCGTCAGCAAGGGTCATGATTCAATGCTGTTGTTTTGATTGCTCTAGGGTCCAGTTGGATTCAATGAAGATATGTTATTGTCCAGCTAAGGCAAGTTGGTTGGCTCTGGCTAAGGCCACAATGCAGCTGGGGAACAGTTGAAGGTCATTGAGTGTCAACCGCGATTGTGTAAATATTAAACTATTTAACTATTTTTTACTTTCTTACATGCCACAACATCAGTAAGATTTAGCTTTACACTGAAGCAAAAAATTGCCTGATTTGCAAATTTAGATTTTTAGTGAAAAATCACTCTCAGGAATCACTTTTATCTTACTATTGATCAAGAAATATTTAATAGGTCCTACCCTATTGTTATCTATATACCCAAAGTTATTAGAATTCAAACAAAACTTTAGAAGTTAGTGAAACTCTTACAAGTTTAAAATGTCTTTATCATATTGGAATAATCAACTGACTTTTATCACTCAGCTTCAGCTACTTGCTTAGCCAGTAATAAATAACATAAATATAGAAAGTAACATGTAAATAAAACTCTATGGTGTTGAATAGCCAGAAATATATGAAACTTGGCAAACTGTGATGATCTATTTTGTTACTCATTGCATTGTCAGAATTGTGGTTGTTGCTTTGAAGTTATAACTTATTAATTACAATTAAGGTTATAGCTTAAAAATAGCTAGGACAACTAGACAATAACATTAAAAATTGCAGGAGGGCTGCAGGTAATGGCACATCAATTGGTGACACTAGACATGAAGCCCATAAGGAGGCAATTCTGCCCCTTTCCCTGACTCCTAATCACACATGTACATAGATAATGTACATAGGCACTTGCTCACACAGGTATGTACATCTGCCCCAACTTTCTTATTGTTACTGTAAGGCCTACATAGTTTCACTGCACCTTGTAGGTTGGCTCTAAAGATATAAATTGTACGCCAAGCCCCAAAACCTCATCTCTATTGGTAAGCATCAAATGAATATAGCCTTGACATAGAATCAAACTTAGAGACCATAGGGAAACAGGCAAACAACTTAACCACTCTGCAACTGACCTGCCTGGACAACTGGACAAGATTCACATAGATTTTGCTTGAACTTGATAGGCTAGGCCTAGTTTACAAAGTTGATTTTCCTCAGGGAAACAATGTAGGAAATAATGCAGAACATTTGGGAAACATAGGAAAAAGCAACTGGGATAAGTTTAATACATTTAGTCACTTGTTTTACAAATTAAGCAATGATAAACAATACAACCCCATTATATAAGTTCTATGACTATTAGTGAACTAAAACTTGACTATCCTGAGAATTGTTCAGTAATTTATTTTCTCATCTAAATTCGCACGGCAATGTGTCCATAATTCCAAAATTGATGCCTGTTGGCCTGCCACCAATAATAAAATGATGTGGTGTGGCATGAACTGCAGTTCGAGATAATATGTCAAAGTCTAAAATCACTGCATCAATTCTGTGGAAGGGATCAAACTGCCATTTGAGAAAATATGTCTATGGTCAAAATCCAAGGCACAACAGTGTATAACAACTGGATTGAGGCCTGAGGGGACATGGGCGCACTGCAAGGCCCAGTTTCAGTTGATGGACTGTTGAAATAGTACCTGAGGGAGTACTTGGGATGGGGACAGTTCCAGCAGAATTCATTTGGCAACTTTCTGTACTGGGTTGTCCACTATTTGGCCTTTACTTCACCATTTCTAAATGCCTGAAGTGTGTAAAGAAGGGACTATAAGTCTATAACAAACTAACTTGACATCTAGTTTACATTTGTTTACATTCTACATTCTAGTTATCATTTAAAATGTTACTTTCTCACCTTGTTCTATACTCGAAGCTAGGCCTAAGAGATGCAAGTTATTCCCGTTGAGAAAATAATTTCATGTACAATTCTGCAGGATAGTAGATAGCAATAAAACACATGCTAAATTGAAAAACATATTTAATTTTATCTTATCTGCAGTCAGTATTACTGATAAAACGAAAGTGAAATGACTTATATCAAGAACTGACTCAAGAAAGTTATATAGTAAAAGAAGATATCTATATATTATAACTATAACTATAACTAATGTTGTACAATGTGTTTGTGTAAGTGCACGCTGCAGGCTGAACCGATTTTTTTTGGATCTGTTCCCCTAGGTAAGGTAGGTAATCAAAAAAATCCATCAGAGGCTAATTTTTTATTAATTTGCATGGAATTGAAGTATGCTTTTGAGGTGATAAACAGGTATTTTACCTATCTAATCAATGTATTTTTCTCGCAGTCAGAGCTCAATTCTGAACATTTAGTCTATGGTGTATAGTGGCTAAAAAGTTTGGGCTGCGCAGCTAGAATCTAATATAGACTATATAAAATGTAGTCTACTTGGTTGTTCATGCTCATTCCACTATAATCATTTTGCATGCTGGATAATGGCTTTATGTTGTACAGGTCCTGCAAAGCGGGTACAAAATAGCTAGTAATATAGGAAAGTTAAAACGTTTAATGCCTTTCGTAGAAAAAGCTTTTCAAATAACTTGTGACCCAGCTGTTTTTCAAGTGTGCTTTAGGTCGTGATTAACGAGTATGAAAACAGATGTAGAAATATAGTGCAGGGCAAATAGGATGTAGGGCAAAATATCGTAATCAAAGCCAGTTTTCGAAATTTTTGTGTACTCTTGCATTTTTTGCACCTATACTTGATTAGCCGTATTATAAATAAGTGATCGCATGCTTTAATAAGCAACCGATTTATTTAACCCTTTACAAGCTACTACCTTAACTGAAATTTGCTTGCAAATTGTTTTTCTTTGTGGAAAATAAAGCACTTGGAAATAAAATGTTTTAATTTAGTTTTTGAGTATCTTACTTGCAAATTTAACCGCTATTTTCATGACCGTTGATCCATGACCGTAAATCCATAATCCAAGATTTGTCATGAACAAAATGACATCAAAGTCAAAGCAGTATGGTATGGTATGGTATGGTAAGAATTTTGCTAAAGCATGCTTAGCCATGCAATGTAAGACCATTTAAATCCTTAAGATATTGCAAAAACATATTTATAAAAAACCGCGACAATTCAAGTTAAAAAAGTTGGAGCATGAAGTTTAATAGCTACTAATGGATAGACTTTTGTATTAGCCATGACTCATATGGCGAACTATACAACCATTTTAGAAAATTAAATTAAACACAGCGAAACGAGATAATGAACCTCAACAAAACCAACGGAAACACCAAAGCGAGGACAAAAGCGAAAATAATGGTTAGAGAATACAGTTTTATCTTTTTGTGTCGCAGTATGCAATGTCCAAAAGGCAGCAAATCATACGAGAAGGATGCAGTGTTTCTGGCACTAGGTCATTTCGAAGGCAAAATCGGGCTAGCATACAAATGAAACAAAAGCACGATCGAGGAAAAACTCAGATTCGTGTATTTCTACTGTCAGTAGTGTAACAGGCGCAGCAGTTTTTAGTTGTAATCGATGTGCAACAGTGAAAATTATACAATGGAAAGAACAGCATGAATAATAAAATGAGTAGCTTCGACAACCAATGCAGATATCGCACAAAATAATAAACTTCTACTTATCTATGCACATATTGTACAGCTCTAAAACCTCGGCTCAATTAGGTACACAGAGCCGCCAGTGGTGCCAACAGCCAGCTGAAGCTCGTGCACCGGAGAGAAGTCCGCGGTGACCACACTGCTGTCAGTGCCAACCACGGTAGCTGCGGAATGGCGGGTGGTGGCACAAGTGGACGACAGACAATACAGAAGGATTACTGACAGACAGGATTATAAACAGACAGACAGTTCTTGTCTAATAAAGACAGGAACTTGATTAGATAAAAACCCACAATTACAGACTGAGAAACTGACAATAATACACAAAAATACACATTAGAGACAGAAATACATTTTTAGACAGAGTGACAGACAAATAGAGACAGAGACAGACAATTTCAGACACAATAAAAGTGAGACAATTTAATGACAGAGAGCAAACAATACAGACAGGAATAATTGCAGACAGTCAAAGATAGAAGCCTTAGAGACAATGACAGACAAAGACAGACAATGACAGACAAAGACAGACAATGACAGACAAAGGCAGAAAATGACAGACAAAAACAGACAATGACAGACAATGACAGACAAAGAAAGACAATGACATACAAAAACAGACAAAAACAGACAAAAACAGACAATGACAGACTATGACAGACAAAGAAAGACAATGACATACAAAAACAGACAAAAACAGACAAAAACAGACAATGACAGACTATGACAGACAAAGAAAGACAATGACATACAAAAACAGACAAAAACAGACAAAAACAGACAATGACAGACTATGACAGACAAAGACAGACAATGACAGACAAAAACAGAAAATGACAGACAAAAACAGACAATGACAGACAATGAGAGACTAAAACAGACAATGACAGACAAAGACAGACAAAGACAGACAATGACAGACAAAGACAGACAAAAACAGACAATGACAGACTATGACAAACAAAGACAGACAATGACAGACAAAAACAGAAAATGACAGACAAAAACAGACAATGACAGACAATGAGAGACAAAAACAGACAATGACAGACAAAGACAGACAATGACAGACAAAAACAGAAAATGACAGACAAAAACAGACAATGACAGACAAAGACAGACAAAGACAGAAAATGACAGACAAAAACAGACAATGACAGACAATGACAGACAATGACAGACAAAGAAAGACAATGACATACAAAGATAGACAAAAACAGACAATGACAGACAAAGACAGACAAAAACAGACAAAGACAGACAAAGACAGACAATGACAGACAAAAACAGACAATGACAGACAAAAACAGACAATTACAGACAATGACAGACGCACCAACAGGCTCGATGGTGTCCCCATCGGTCAGTCGAGTCTCGTCCAGCCAGCCAAGTCGCCTATTGGCGAACAGTCGAACTCCGCGCGCAAATGGTGAGGCCAGAAATCGGCGGCACCGGCTAAAATTGATCTCCTTAATAATCTGACGCGCCGCGATTGGCTCAGGGAACTGGCCAATCAGAGTGGCCCTGCCGGCACCAGTTGAATCCTCGTCCAGCCAGTGCAGGTAGGTGCTGGAGCTGACGGGAGGCGGGCCGGCGATGAGCTGGCTGATCAGCCATGGCTGACGCGGGTCGATGGCGAAGCCGCGGCTGGCGATCAGCCGTCCAGACGGATGTGGGCAGAGCGACGACAGGCAGACCTCCTCGGTGTCTGGCGAGTTGTTGAATCCGTTGAACACCAGGCGGGGCAGGTTGCGCTGAAATATTCGACCATTCTGCGAGCCTTCAGCAATGCGACTCGACAAAATCGCTTCTGGCGACGGCTCAGCGGCGTCCAAGGCTTCGCTCAGCCAGGCGTCGGGCAGGAAGTCGGGCAGATCGGCTGCCAGATGCTCCGGATTGAATCGCTCGACGATGACAAGAAATGATCGATAGGCCAGCACGAGCTGGGTGGCGGCTGATTCCGGTTTCAGCAGCCGAGCGCGCATCAGCTGACTCGTGGACCAGGCCGGGCTGCTGTCGCTCAGCCGCAGCGTCAGGGTGTCCCAGAAGCTCAACTGCGAAGCCGGGTTTCAGTGGGCAGATGCGGGTCATGTTTAACGTCTGGTGAAGGCAGATGACAGACCAGAGTGAAGGCAGGTGACAGACCAGACTGAAGGCAGGTGACAGACCAGAGTGAAGGCAGGTGACAGACCAGACTGAAGGCAGGTGACAGACCAGAGTGAAGGCAGGTGACAGACCAGAGTGAAGGCAGGTGACAGACCAGACTGAAGGCAGGTGACAGACCAGAGTGAAGGCAGGTGACAGACCAGACTGAAGGCAGGTGACAGACCAGACTGAAGGCAGGTGACAGACCAGAGTGAAGGCAGGTGACAGACCAGACTGAAGGCAGATGACAGACCAGACTGAAGGCAGGTGACAGACCAGAGTGAAGACAGATGACAGACCAAACTGAAGACAGATGACAGACCAGACTGAAGGCAGATGACAGACCAGACTGAAGGCAGGTGACAGACCAGACTGAAGGCAGATGACAGACCACAATGAAGGTGGGGATTCGAACCTGTGACCTGAAGCCGGACACGAGCAGCAGCCGCCTGTCAGGGCAGGTGTCCAGGTTCTTGACGCAGCCGGCTTCAGTAAGCAGGACAGCCAGCGGGCAGGCGGGCCGACGCAGGTCCCACACTCGGCACTGACCAGAGTCGCAGCCGGTGGCAAAGATGCATTCGCTGCCGCCAAGAAATGTGGCAACATTGACGCAGTCCGGATGAGCTGATCTGTCCACGAAGACAGGCCGGTTGGACCTGAAGTCAAGGCGGGCCAAGGCGCATTTCTCGTACAGTGCTAGGAGGGTGCGGCCGTCAGTTGGATGGTGGAGCACGTTGAACACGCTGCCAAGATCCAGGCCATTGCTTGGCGGGCCGGCTAGTGTTAGTCCAGCTAGTAGGCTCGACCGCAGCTGCTGCTGCTGCTGATGCTGATGCTGCGATTCGCTACTACGGCATCGCAGGTGAGAGAATACCGACTGCGGCTGGAACTAATCAGTTGATAAGCAAGGATTTAACCCCACATGGCAACCGGTACAGTTGAGATACATTGATAGATAATAATAATACTAATTGAAGGAGGGCTGAGGGCAATGGCACATCATTTGGAAGCAATTCCAAACATGCCGCTGACTCCTGAGCACTCACTCACACAGGTGTGTACATCTGCCCTGACTTTCTCATCGTCAGGCAGTGTATACTCCCCTAGAGCTCGATTCCGCGGCGAGGCCACATTCATTCGGGGCGCAGCCGCGGAGAGAAGACTTGGGGGCTTGTCGTGCAATTTAAGCTCTTGAGGGCCAGCCTCAAAGGCGAGTGTACACTGAGTGTGAGTGTACGCTGTGAGTGTGAGTGTACACATCCTGATGATGAGAAAGTCAGGGCAGATGTACACACCTGTGTGAGTGTTTGCCTGCCTACAGTATCTGTGTGCGTGTATGCTCAGGAGTCAGCGAGTCGATAGACTGGAGGCCACTCTAAGCTTTAAAATTTAGAGGCTCTAAAAGTATAAAGTGATAAAAAGAAAAAATACTGAAGTTTTTAAAGCAACCGCAAAAACTAGAAAGCAAAACGTGTATTACAGTAGTGAACGGATATTACAAGCGACATGAATTATTCTAAATAACACTCACTTCTTAATTTTCTTTTAGGTGGCAACATAGAAACTATAAGCAAACAAGCAAACTGCAAATCAGCAAAAATGCACTTTTAACTCTCAAAGAGAACTTTATAAAAGCGTCGGCACTTTCTTTTCAAAGCATTTTTAATTTCAGACCATTATTAAGATTTCTGTTTTGGCACTGCTAAGATACCATATCCATTAGTTGACAAAACTATCCGTAAGTGTGATAACAGCGCTTGGATTCTAAACGCGATAGTTCCAGAAAAAAACTATTAAATAGTTGAAAGGAATACTATTCGAAAAGTTAAAGACAGGATAAGAAAAAAACAGATAGAAAAGAATGAGAGTAGACTAGTAGTAGATAGTAAATAAGGAGAGTAGATAGTTGATAAGTAGAGTTGATAGTAGACAAAGAAGTTGATAGTAGATAAAGAAGTAGATAGTAGATAAAGAAGTAGATAGTAGAGTAGATAGCAGATAGCAGATAAGCAGAGTAGATAGCAGATTAGGAGTGTAGATAGTAGATAAAGAAGTAGATAGTAGATAAAGAAGTATATAGTAGATAAGAAGAGTAGATAGCAGATTAGGAGTGTAGATAGTAGATAAAGAAGAAGATGGTCGATAGGAAGAGTAGATAGCAGATTAGGAGAGAAGATAGTAGATAGTAGATAGGAAGAGTAGATAGCAGATTAGGAGAATAGACTTAGAGAAACTGATAAAAAGAAGAAGAAAGCGTTAATTCACGGACTTAAACGAAACGATTGGCCAGTCAATCAGGCCCCTTAAAACAGGGCCAATTCGCATGCATGCAAAATATGGCCCAAATCAGCAGAGCTGGCCTCGAAGTCTTCATCGCCGCCACTGACTTCCCCGCCAGCAGATCGGGCAGCCGGCCGAAATTCGTCAACAGCCGAGGCAGAGTTCGGTGACAGTTCAACCAAGTCGAGCTGCTTCAAGCCGTTCAGATCCGCCTGTTCTTCGGCATCTTCGGCAATCACCTTACGGACATTGTCATCGGCCAGCAGACGGCACAACAGGCTTGACAGACGCCGAAGCCCGGGCTGGCACAAGCCGCCAAACAGCTGCAGTGTTGGCAGAGCAGTCGAGTTGATCAACAGTTTGACGGCGGATGGGCCGAGATTAACGGCTGACCTCAGGCGGAACCTGGCACTCGGTCCTGAGTCGTCGTTATCTTCGGCATCGTCTTCATCCTGCTGATAGTCCAGAGCCTCGATAGCTAGGAGGATATCAATGGCTGAACTGGCCAATTTGCGGGCTAGTTCTAAACTGTCGCTCAAATTTAGAGTGCATGCGTTGCCTAGCAACCGTTGCTGGGGTAGTCTATGGCCGAAAGCCGCTATCAGGGCGGTAGCGGACTCGGCGAGTTGGCACTGAGACACGCTGATCTCCGCTGCCAGGCGCAGCTGGTTAACTAGCAAGGCTGCTGTCAGAGATATTGGCAGTAATCGCTCCGCTATAGCTTTTGGCAACGTCAACGCTGACGAAGGCCTAGCGCCGACTGCCTGGAGACACCAGGCGCGCAGATCGGCCTCCGAATCGTAGCTGAATGCCAGGCTGAATTTCAGCTGCATTGAGAGAAAGCTGGAGCAATCATCGAGACTCTGCGGGTTCGCGGAAGATCAAGGAGAGTTTAGGAGGATATCCCAATTTGATTTCCTCAATAGGGATTTAACTGACATCCATTTGTCAGGATGTGGGATTCTGATATATCGGCGCATCTGAAGGCTGCGTACGGCTATTCAGTCCATAGACTGTAGGGCGCCACATCCACCCTCAATTACTCCAGCTGATGCTGGTACCCAATCAAGAGCTGGGTGAACTGAAGCAACGCAGAGTTAATTGTATTGCTAGCGTATAAAAAATGCTCCAGTATAGTCGAGAATCGAATCCCCCCCCTTTCGAGTCTGGAGTCCTTCGATAGAATCATTCGAGCACGCTTAGATAAGCACTAGACCAGACGCTGCAATGTCAAGGTCGTTTATCATTCATCAAATTTGTACTCGAAGGATTCGCGTGCTTGGCAAATAAAAAACACAATTTTTACCATAGACAACAAGCTATTATTTAACAGTTGGACTACCGAGTCATTTGCCGCCCGTTTTTATACTAAGCGTGGGGGGAGGGGAAATCCCCCTGTAAGTTTTTTCGGCGGCGCCTGAATGCTAACAGCGTTGGGTGGTGACTGATTGGTTGACTGACTAGACGATGACGTACTGTGGCTGAGCTGCGCCTAATATTTAGGCTTGATCAGTGAAATTGGAGAAATTCGCGTCAGGGTGTCCATAGTGGCCTAGTTCCATCTGTTGTAGCCCTTGAAGGTCCAGCCAATCCGTCTAGATAAAGGTAGGTTACCACCAAAGATGGAGATGATTCAGGCTCATTCGGGTGACATGCTGATACATTTAAAAGGCCCGGCAAGGCCGCACTGAGGCGCAGTGCTAATTCGTGTATTGGGGTGTATGAAATACACTTAGCGCTTATGGGAAAAATCCGACCTTCGGCCAGAAGCGTTGAATATCTCGACAGTCTGAAGAGCTGGCGACTTGATTCTCGCATCAGAAGATGCGCAACAAAAAGTTGGCCCGTGTTCTTGCGGAAATGAGAAGGTCTACCCTAGGAAATGTGCATTTTCCGTAAAAAAAATTCTACAAAAAATGCTCGGAATCTGAATGCTTTACTGAGCTTCAATGCCTCACAATTTTTAGTTCGCAACTCACCTGAAAGCCAGCTGATGACTTTTCGGCTAGCACAAAGTCGGCAAACTGCAACACCTGTCCGGGCATGAGAGGTCGATGAAAGCGCAGGCACCAGAGCAGGTGTCGCCGCAGTCTCTCCAGCGACCGTCTCGGGCACGGATCCTCTGCGCTAGAGGGCCCGCTGAGCAGCATCAGCCAGTCGCGAAAGCCGATTGGCTCGCCCAGCACCAGGGCGGTGAGGCGGGTGTCGCGGCTGGTTAGACCTTCAGTTTCATCGGCTGTGTCGATCGCCACAGCCAGGGAGCAAGCGACAATGTCTGGCAGTTCGCCAGCTGTTAGAGCTTTCTCTAGCAAGTCGAAGGCGGCGTCTGTATCGTCGGCGACACCTGTTTCGTCCGAATCGACAAGCCACAGCAGAGTTCTGCCAGCAGCTGTGAGATGCACGAGTGACATCAGTGCCAGCTCTTCGCCACCCGGATGCAGTACTAGACGATCGAATTCAGCTGCCACCGCCGATGCCCCGGAGGATTCTTTCGAAGGCCGTCCGTCAACCAGCAGCACTGGCCGGATTTGATTCAGCAGCGGGAGAGCTGCGGCAGCGAGGCACCGATCTACTAGGAGCAGAAATGGTGACGCGGCAGACACGGAGGCTGCCAGGTGACTCAGCGAATCGAGCGACACCGCGTCGATGAGCAAGCGAGGCTGGCGACGCGTGAAGTGCCGGCCCAGCTGACGGGCTAAAGAACAGTTTTAATTTCGTTGACTGATGGCTACTTAAAGTAGTTTAAAGCAAAAAATGCAAAAAAAATTGTCAATTGGCTTTCTAAAGATCTAGAATTTTAGGATTTTTCAATCGGTTCTACCGACAAAATGTTTTGATAGGAAAAACTCAAATTCAAATAAAATTGTCCTTTTTATGTACGAGTAAAACGAGAAAAACTAGAAAACTAAGTTGAGAAATTAGAAGCTTCTCTCTTAGGAGACGTTTCTTAGAAAACGTTTCTTGGAAGCAAATTTAGATTGGTTGTCGCCGAAAAGAAAGTTTTTAGAACTTTTGAGATTATTTTCCATATTTATAGTTTAGATTTCTGACATGCATTCTTTTTCAACATTCCTCTTATAAGGTTTGTAAAATCTTTTTTTGAAGCAACATGCTTAGTAAGTGAAAATTCCTAGATCACCGTTTTGTCTTTTTGGGTAAAAAAAACCTGCGTTCTAAACTTTTTCTAAGAAACATAGTTTCCCGTCCTTTCGCTCATAGCACATGGCACACCATTTGGTAACCCAGCGAGAAGGCAGTTCTGCCCATTTCGCTGACTCCTGAGCACACACGCACACAGGTGTGTACATCTGCCCTGACTTTCATTTCTTTCTCGTCCCTGAGCACGACAAGCCCCAAAGCCTTCTCTCCGCGGCTGCGCCCCAAATGAATGTGACCTCGCCGCGTAATCGAGCTCAGGGACCTGGGTGCGAGAGGCAAACGCGTTAACTGTTCTGCCGCTCACACATCTGTAGACCCTGATTCAAGCTGGCATGTGCTTACACATTCGGAATCCTCGCTCAATCCAATGCCCCAGCCGCTGTCCTAGCAATCCTCGTCTTGAAGCTTCATCGCCAGCTTCCGCTAGGCGATGCCCAGCTGGCAGCAGACTACGAGCCACGGTGCGCCGCAGCAGGACCTCTGCAGCTGCCAGCCTGCGGACGAATTCGTCAGGCGGCAAAGTGGCGTCGGCGGCATCGCCAGCACCGGGGCCGCCACGAACCAATCGATGCGTGCCGGCGTCAGCCAGTACGCGCTCGGCAATGTCGGTCAGACAGACAAATTTATTACCCTTCGACCTAAGAGCAATGCAATCATCGTTAACCAGCGTCCAAATCAGATGCTGCTGCGGTTGCTGCTGCTGCTGATGATGATGATGATGATAAAAACTTCCAGAACCTGTTGAGGCCAGGGTCTGCAGACAACGGCAAGAGCACAGCGGCCTCTGCTGCGGCTGCGGAGGCGGCCTGACCGGGATGGGATTGTCCTTCATGGAGCCCAGGCAGTCGCGAGCGGCCTCCAGCTCCGACTCCTTCTGGCGCAGGCGCTCCAGGCGAAGCGCGCGCAAATCGCCGCTGGAAGCTTCGCCGACAGCCTCCGTTGAGGAGGCCAGGCCCTGTGCCGACGAGGGAAGGCTGCGAAAGCCCAGGCCGGAGTCCGGATTCGGGCCGCCCTTGGAGAAACCGACGCCACGCCGAAATCCGCCGCCTCCGCCACCACCGCCATTTCCGAAGCCTCCGCCATTTCCAAAGCCTCCGCCATTTCCGAAGCCTCCGCCACCGCCGCCATTTCCGAAGCCTCCGCCACCGCCGCCATTTTCGAAGCCTCCGCCGCCACCGCCATTTCTGAAGCCTCCGCCACCGCCGCCATTTCCGAAGCCTCCGCCGCCACCGCCGCCGCTACCTACGTGAGATCGATTTGGATAGCGACACCTCTGCAAGACAAAAATGAATAAGATGTGAATGCAAATATAAAATCAATAAGTTTGCTGAATAACTGTTCCCGAACGTTACTAGAAACTAAACTAAAAAATGAAATTAAGCCAAAGATTAACGGTAGAATACGTTTGTAAAAAAACGCATTAATATTCGTAGCGTAACTCTTTGCCATATAATATGCCGTATTTCTTTACACATGCAAACATATTGGTAAAAATTAACAGACACACACAAAGCAAAGTGCTGCATAAGACTGAAAAATTCAAATACAAACAGAAGCGAAAATGGAGTTATTTAAATTTAGTCTTTTTCATCATAAAGCGGAAATTTGCATCAATTATTGAAGGAATGAATTGAAAACAAATTATTATCACATATACTAAAACAGTTTAATTAAAGGTGAGAAGACAATTCGCGGCTTATGGGAGATGGGAGCTGGATTTCAATTTTTATGTTTAAACTCAACCAAGATACTCAAACTTAAACTAGTTTTAATAAGCAACTGCATATCTGAAAAAGATCAAGAATATTGTAACAGCAAATTAAAATGGTTTAGCCCAGTCGTTTTTAATACTGAATATATATATATATATATATGAGTTTCACGAGCATTCAATAATATAGTAAAAACAATAATAATTATAGCAGGCAGAAAATATATAGTTATTTCAGTTGCGCGATCCCATTGACCATGAGCCGAAAACAATTCACAGATAATGACCAGCACGTTCTTGAGTATCAATTCTTGAGTATATGATGCCATAACACCCAAATGACCAATCTGGCAGCAGCATGACCAATCTGACACCTAAATGACCAATCTGACAGCAGCATGACGAATCTGACACCCAAATGACCAATCTGACATCCACATGACCAATCTGACACCCACATGACCAATCTGACATCCACATGACCAATCTGAAACCCACATGACCAATCTGACACCCACATGACCAATCTGACATCCACATGATTAATCTGACACCCACATGATTAATCTGACACCCACATGATCAATCTGACACCCACATGATTAATCTGACACCCACATGATCAATCTGACAACCACATGATCAATCTGACAGCCACATGATCAATCTGACAGCCGTATGATCAATCTGACATCCACGTGATCAATCTGACAGCCGTATGATCAATCTGACATCCACGTGATCAATCTGACATCCACATGACCAATCTGACATCCACATGATTAATCTGACACCCACATGATTAATCTGACACCCACATGATCAATCTGACACCCACATGATTAATCTGACACCCACATGATCAATCTGACACCCACATGATTAATCTGACACCCACATGATCAATCTGACAACCACATGATCAATCTGACAGCCACATGATCAATCTGACAGCCGTATGATCAATCTGACATCCACGTGATCAATCTGACAGCCGTATGATCAATCTGACATCCACGTGATCAATCTGACATCCACATGACCAATCTGACATCCACATGATTAATCTGACACCCACATGATTAATCTGACACCCACATGATCAATCTGACACCCACATGATTAATCTGACACCCACATGATCAATCTGACACCCACATGATCAATCTGACACCCACATGATCAATCTGACAACCACATGATCAATCTGACAGCCACATGATTAATCTGACAACCACATGATCAATCTGACAGCCACATGATCAATCTGACAGCCGCATGATCAATCTGACATCCACGTGATCAATCTGACACCCACATGATTAATCTGACACCCACATGATCAATCTGACAACCACATGATCAATCTGACAGCCACATGATCAATCTGACAGCCGTATGATCAATCTGACATCCACGTGATCAATCTGACACCCACATGACCAAAGTGACACTCAAATGACCGATCTGACATCCACATAAACAATTGGACACCCACATGACCATTCTGACAGCCACATGACCAAATTGACAGCCAGAGCCAAATAACCCACCTGACACCCAAATGACCAATCTAGCAAAAAATGACCAATCTGAAAGCCAAATGACCAATCTGACACCAAAATGACCAATCTGACAATCAGCAGTTTATTTCGCAGCGGCAACTCCAGCAGATGTCGCAGCTGGCGCAGATTTCAAAGCTCGCACAGGAATGTCGGCAAAACAGACGCCGGCGCCAGCCCGTTTTAAATTGATGCCGGCCACGGGCTCCCACCGATTGGCGACAGGATCGAAGCATTCAACAGTGTCCATGTAGGACTCGCCGTCGTGACCGCCGATGGCGTAGATCTTGCCCCAGAGAGCGGCTACGCCGACTCCGCCGCGGCAGGTGTTCATAGACTGCATTTGGCACCATTTGTCAGCCCGAGGATCGTATCGTTCAACAGTGTCTAGAGGAGCATTGTCGTCGAAGCCGCCCAGGACGTAGATAAAAGAGTCCAGAGCAACAGCGCCAGCGCCGGCCCTCTTAAACTCCATGGAGGCGGCTGGCTGCCACATGTTCTTCACCGGATCGTAGCGCTCGCAGGTGGCAATAGAAGTTAACGAATCGTTGCCGCCGAATACGAAGATTTTGTCTTGAAAAGCCGTGCCACCAAGGCCGCCGCGCGGACTACCCATTGAGGCCACGTTGGCCCAACTGTCCGTCACTGGATTATAGCGCTCCACGGTGTAGAAGCAGGCGATGTCGTCTAGGCCGCCGAGGCAGAATAGGCAGTCGCTGAGGGTGGCAACGGCTAGGCCGCGTCGCCTAGTCGCCATGCTGGCGATGCGGCTCCACCGATTGGCTACGGGATTGAACACTTCGCCGGAGGCCAGGTGATCGTGACCGTCGTGACCGCCGACAGCGTAGACTAGACCTAGAATAGGGAGGTCGTGTTATTCGTTTTTTTCTACTATGACTAGCATGAGACGAAATTCAGATGGAGTTTATTTTACGATATGCATCGAAAAACGTATATCCATCGACTATAATAATTAGACAAGATAGAGAATATAAATAGGGATTCATTTGCGAGATTAATGAACTTGCTAATACTATCTAGCTCCCGACATGTATCGAAAAATATAGATTAAGTTAACTCATCATCGTCTCGCAAACTAGGGTGGGAGGTTGTAGCTCTGTGGTCAAAAAGTTCGTACTCTTGACCACGAGGAGGTCAGAGGTTCGAATCTCAGCTTGGGAAACAATTTGTGGTCTTAAATCCTTGTTGTCTCGGGTGCTAGCATTAGCTCAGGTAAAAAAATAGTTTATGAACTAAAGATTTGTGCACTTAGTGTACTACAATCATCCGATATGTATCGAAAAATCATTTTTTATAAACGCTGCCTCACCATTGGCGGACACCAGTCCAACATGTCGCCGCTTAGTATGCATCGGTTCAACTGTAATCCAACGCTCCTCTAACAGATCGTAGACCTCAGCATTGCGGTAAGGATCGCTTAGAGTACCCCGACCGCCAACGCAGAAAATGCTGCCTGCGTAGGTCTTCCTAGGCCGGTAGTGAGGCAGCGAGGACACGCGCTGAGTGACGGGCCGGTGCTTGGCCCGGCTGAGCTGATAGGCGCAGGCGTCTAATACCAAATCCTTGCAGGCCTGCTGGCTGTGAATCAGCGGATCCGAGTGCACAGTGTCCATCAGGTATTCGGACGGCAACTGGGCCAGACGGACGCAATGAAGAAGCCTGGGGCATTGTGGGAGAGCGGCACAATGAAACAATCCAATTGATCTTTCTAATGTACCAGTAAATACATCGCCCGGAATTTTAAATCTGAAGACTTGATCCTGAATCCCTGAGCTCTGGAGATCTCAAATCTGAAGACCTGATCCTGAATCCCTGAGCTCTGGAGATCTCAAATCTGAAGACCTGATCCTGAATCCCTGAACTCTGGAGATCTCAAATCTGAAGACCGGATCCTGAATCCCTGAACTCTGGAGATCTCAAATCTGAAGACCCGATCCTGAATCCCTGAACTCTGGAGATCTCAAATCTGAAGACCTGATCCTGAATCCCTGAACTCTGGAGATCTCAAATCTGAAGACCTGATCCTGAATCCCTGAACTCTGGAGATCTCAAATCTGAAGACCTGATCCTGAATCCCTGAACTCTGGAGATCTCAAATCTGAAGACCGGATCCTGAATCCCTGAACTCTGGAGATCTCAAATCTGAAGACCCGATCCTGAATCCCTGAACTCTGGAGATCTCAAATCTGAAGACCTGATCCTGAATCCCTGAACTCTGGAGATCTCAAATCTGAAGACCGGATCCTGAATCCCTGAACTCTGGAGATCTCAAATCTGAAGACCCGATCCTGAATCCCTGAACTCTGGAGATCTCAAATCTGAAGACCTGATCCTGAATCCCTGAACTCTGGAGATCTCAAATCTGAAGACCCGATCCTGAATCCCTGAGCTCTGAAGATCTCAGATCTGAAGACCTGATCCTGAATCCCTGAGCTCTGGAGATCTCAAATCTGAAGACCCGATCCTGAATCCCTGAGCTCTGAAGATCTCAAATCTGAAGACCTGATCCTGAATCCCTGAACTCTGGAGATCTCAAATCTGAAGACCTGATCCTGAATCCCTGAACTCTGGAGATCTCAAATCTGAAGACCCGATCCTGAATCCCTGAGCTCTGAAGATCTCAGATCTGAAGACCTGATCCTGAATCCCTGAGCTCTGGAGATCTCAAATCTGAAGACCCGATCCTGAATCCCTGAGCTCTGAAGATCTCAGATCTGAAGACCTGATCCTGAATCCCTGAACTCTGGAGATCTCAAATCTGAAGACCTGATCCTGAATCCCTGAACTCTGGAGATCTCAAATCTGAAGACCCGATCCTGAATCCCTGAACTCTGGAGATCTCAAATCTGAAGACCTGATCCTGAATCCCTGAACTCTGGAGATCTCAAATCTGAAGACCTGATCCTGAATCCCTGAACTCTGGAGATCTCAAATCTGAAGACCTGATCCTGAATCCCTGAACTCTGAGGATCTCAAACCTTAAGATCCCATCCTTAATTCCTGAACGCTATCTGGAATCTGAAGATCCCATCCTGAGTCCCTGAGCTCTGAGGATCTCAAACCTTAAGATCCCATCCTTAATCCCAGAACTTACGAGCTAACTAGAGTTCGCCTAACCGGCAGGTCCGCGTGCACCCATTTCACAACGCTGTCGAACACCCGAACCTCGTCGGGCACATTCAACGAGTCCGACTTCAATATAGACTGCAGCATGTCGAATGATAGCGAGTGGAAAACTTCGCTATTGACCAGCTGCTGGTAGTTCTGGCAGAGGAACTTGTCAATCTCAGCTATGAGGCCCGTCCGGTTGTGCTGTTGTGCGAACAGTCGGGCATCGATCGCATTCGACACGTCCAGCTTGTGGGCTATGAACCTCTCGCAACAGTGAATTACCTCTTCTAGTTGGAGAAGACAGGCTGTGTGCATGAGGCATTGCACACTGGCCGGCGTGACTGACAGTTGGCCGGTGTAAAAGAAATCGATCACCTTGACAACCATGTCTTGGTCAAGGTCGTGCAAGGTCACAGTGTCTGTCTTCGACTCCTAAAATGAAGCAACAGTAGGAAAAAAATAAGCCAGATTGAATCTAGCTACTCTACCAGATTGAATCTAGCTACTCTACCAGATTGAATCAAGCTACTCTACCAGATTGAATCTAGCTACTCTACCAGATTGAATCAAGCTACTCTACCAGATTGAATCTAGCTACTCTACCAGATTGAATCTAGCTACTCTACCAGATTGAATCTAGCTACTCTACCAGATTGAATCTAGCTACTCTACCAGATTGAATCTAGCTACTCTACCAGATTGAATCTAGCTACTCTACCAGATTGAATCTAGCTACTCTACCAGATTGAATCTAGCTACTCTACCAGATTGAATCAAGCTACACTACCAGATTGAATCTAGCTACTCTACCAGATTGAATCTAGCTACTCTACCAGATTGAATCTAGCTACTTTACCAGATTGAATCTAGCTACTCTACTAGATTTGATTTATGAATTAAAGAACCTTAGCTAGCCCAAAAGCAGGTATCCCAAGCCACACACCTGCATTGGAGAGGAGAACATTGCGCAAAAGTAGGGACTCCAGCAGGCGAGCACCACCCTATGACAGGGTATTTCCCGCTGACCAATCCTGATGCGCACATCGCATAGCACCTCGGTGCGGTAGAACTCGTGCAGGCATTTGAATCCAGAGTCGCCGTGCATTGCAAAAGTGCAAACTGCCTCAGACGAATCAGCATCATACTGGATGGCTAAATCTGACCGACTAGTAGCCAAGTGGTGGAGTCTTGGCAATGCCGTTGTTGTCATCACTATAAAATTAATGCATAAATTTGCATTTAAACCAGCTAATTAAATGACGAGTGCTTTACTAATTTAAATTTGTGAATAGTTACTCCTGCTGTCTACCCAAGTACTACGCATGTGACAAATATATTTATTAATTATTAATTAATTGATTACACCTGCCCTAATCAGGTCAGATGTGCAGCCGACAGCACAGCCGCAGCTATTGCGCGGCGCATCTGAAGGCTGCGTATGGCTGTTCAGTCCATGGACTGGGGGGACGCCACACCCACCTTCAATTATCCCAGCTAATGCTGGTACCCATTTAACAGCTGGGTGAACTGAAGCAATGCAGAGTTAACTGTCTTGCTAAAGGACACAAATTGTTTAAGTGGAGACGGGAATCGAACCCCCGACCTTCAAGTCGTGAGTCCGACGCCCTAACCACTAGGCTACAACCTCTCTTTATTTATATATACTTTTAGATTGGTAACAAAAGTTTTGTTAATCAAACTACCTATAACAGTAGCTGAAGCTGTAGAGAAACTGTACTAAACATAAAAGGTCAAACATGAAATGCAAGCATAGTCTTGGTGATAATACAAATTTCTTAGATAAACACAAAATATTATCAATATGGGACAAATGTTAAGGCATCATAAACTTTCCAAATCTAACGCCTTTAAAAAGTTTTAATGCCACATTAGTTTGCATATTTTAAATTCCCGCATACAGCTAGTGTGATTTCAAAAAAATGGAAAACAGAATTGCACTACTGCCAGAATTTTAGAAGTACATTTTTGGTTGGGTTCTTTATTTGCAAAAGAATTTTCTAACCCAAATAAATAGACTTAACATCAATAGAGTCAAGACTCAAGGGGACCTTTTGAAGATTGCTCATATTTATTACAGGATAGGCAGGCCTACAGGCTTTTGTTGGTACCCCAATATATAGGAATACCCCACTAAGTGGGACATGATGATTGAAGAAGGCTTTTGGGTTGGGTAAATTCTGTGTGAATATAAAATAGGATTAGACTTGAATAGAGGCATGGGGACCTTTCAAATATTAATAATATTTATTATGTCTTAAGACTTAAGACTTGTGTATATCTAAATATAGGCTATGAATCATATATAGGTTTCTTGACCAAAAAATTTCTGATGGACATTTCTTTTTTAAACAAAAATTAAAATTGAGTCCCAAACTCTGAGGCAAAGACCAAAGAGTTTATGTCAGTTGTCAGACTGATGCATAACTTGGCTTAAAAATATGCAGGAAATTTTGTTGTTAGGGCCTAAGGATTCACAATTGTAGAAATTTAGCAAAAAGTATGCAAAAAGTTAAAAAGCAGTCAAAGCACACTTTGAATGAGAAAACTTGAAAATTTAGTATACTAATTTGTGTCTGAGGTGTCAATTTGTAGCTGAAACATGAGTCAAAATTTGTATAAAATGTAAACTGTCAGATAGATAAAGTATAAGGGCACAGCACCAAATGTTTACTGTCAATTGTATGATAAAAGCTAAGCAAATAATCAAAGAAAGCAAACCTTAAATGAGAATATCAGAAAAAGTGCTTGAGTAATTTTTGTGTCTGATAAGTTGATTTTTAGCACAAACACGTGATGCATTAAGCAGTTTTAGCAACAATATCTTGGCAAAATACTTATCCTGCCTAATGCTGGGACTGAAAATACTCTCTTAAGAAGCATCCCAAAACCCATCAAAGTTTCTAAAGAGGCAAATCCTTGACAAAAAATTGTTCCACGTGTATTTTTAAGCTGAGTTTGGCATCAGAGTCTCACAAACTCTTTGCCCGAGAGTTTGTGGTTTCTGCTTTAATTCTTTTAAAGAGGAAAATATATGTTGAAAAATGTCTGTCAGGGAACCCATATATATGTGAACATCACATCATCACATCAAATTACCCACATCAAGACAATGAATTATGACAAACGACAGCAACAAAGTTATTTATTATTCTTGCAATGAAGCTTATGTTTTGCTTATTTCTACATAGAACATAGATAATTATTGTTTATAAAATTTGGTAAAATCTGACTATTATTATTTATTTTCATAAAAAATATGATCAAACCTGTACCAACTACTTTACATAGACATTTTAGAGACATTAAACAACCAATAAGGTTAAGAAAAACATAGATTAGGTGAAAATTCTTGCTCAAACAAGCTTAACACACAACACAACAGATAAAAGAATCAGGCCATACAGAAAAGACAGGAAACTTGAAACCGTAGTAGAAATCTTCACATGACTAAATCTTTTCAGCTTATTTTAAAAAGCTGAGGAATGAAGAATAGGGTAGTTAATAACTTGGTAAAAACGTTCGTAGAAAAGTCACATTTCCAAGACATCCTAAAGTTTGAATACGTGCAAAACGTCTTTACGCGTGAGGTGATTTTTTTATCAATTCTGAACAATATGTGAAAGTTCGATTGCCTGAGCTTTTAGTCCATCAAATTCGAAATGAGTGAGATATAAAGAAAAAAATAAACTAGAACAAAATTAGGTATTAACATCATATCACGAAAACAGCAGAAATCTCAATCTTCAGCTTCAACCCCTTCAAAGACGTCAACAAGGCAATAGTTTTTCTGTTGTGAAAAGGACAAGTCCGTTGTCAAGTGCGCGAGTCGCGCGGAAAGTTTAGTCGTGGCCAATAAGGGGAAGGTCTTGTTTATTTATACGCCGAGAGAAAGTTCTAGAAAGTTCTAGAAAGGTGACGAAAGTTCTAGAAAAAAGTAAACTTTAAGTCGTGCCCGAACTTTCTAGAATCCTATGCTTCGTGCGCTGTTTCAATACACAACAACAATTAACACAAAACCATAATCCAATTTAATCGAGTTTAAAAAACCTCACATTTGCACGCACTACAACACGTCAGCACACCCTAGCTGCTGCACGCATATGCGATCTCTAATACTCTTTACTCCTCCTACTCGTAAAAAGTATTTTTCAGCCACGAATGAATAACACCCCAGTGCTGGGGCTGCTCAGCGCGGTCGGCACCACAGCGTACTCCCGCAGGTAGCAGAGTCCCAGCTGCCGATTGAACACCACGTACAGCCTGGCAGCCAGAGCCGCACTTGTAGACGCACTCCGTCAGCAGAAGGGTGGCGCCGACAGTTCGGAAGGCTGGCGCGTCAGGTTTGCTGATGCCAACGAATGTGCGATTGCCCAGGACGAACTGACTGTCCTCTGGAGAGCGGATGATCGGTTGGCATTGACTTTAAAGGTCAGTTTAAACAGAATGAAATTCAGGCTGCCGCAGCTAGAGCTTACTGAAGGTGTAGGTCAGTCGCACAACGTAGTTCCGTTCTCCTCCGCCACAGTTTTGCTATGAATTTCCAGGGCAGGCGCGTGAGCAGTCGCCAGCGGGTGCGGCGCCCTGAGTGCCGTAAGTGTTGCCGCAGCTGCACTCGTTTCCGGCCTGCAGTCCGATGTACTCAAAGCCGCCCAGGGCGCAGATGTCGCCGCAGAACCTATGAGTCAACTGGCTGTAAGTAAGCAGCGGTGCCTTGACTCAGTCCGCTGACGCTGCCGAGCCTCGTGAAGCCGAAGTCCGCCAGTCTGCCGAGGTCCCTAACGGTGTTCACGTAGTCTCTGAAGCAGCCGAGGCCAGTCATTGGTATTGGCGACCGAAGACGACGGTGAAGGCGCAAATGAGGACTAGGGATGGAAGCAGCGCGGTCATCGTTATAGCGGCCTGCTTTTACTGCTGCTCTTCCAAGCAAAACGCAAAAAGCGATGCTATAGAACAATTCAAAGCTCTTATCCACTGCTTGGTTGGCTTAGTGGAGAGGAAAAGAGAGAGACAAATGATAGAGACGAGAGGAACACATTCTGTTGATATGCAGTTATGAACCTCCTACTAGTTTCTCCTATAGTTGTAGCCTTAAAGGCTGCATTTTAACTGTGAAAGTGCGGTTTGTGCCATTTTTTCCTTGCAACCCCATATCATTGTGCTGCGTGGGCAGGCAGCGCTTGCTATTGTCCTCAATAAATTTTTAGCCTGCCTAATCCTAATAAATACAGTGGACAAATATGGTAAAATTCAAAGCTTCAAGGACAGCAGCACAGTTGCTTATAGATACTGTTAGGTACAAACAAGGACTTTTAGACTATAGAGTGCTAACGAAGTGCTTACAAAGTGGTAACGAAGTGCTTCTACCTTAGTAGTTATCCTTGCGTAGTTATCCCTGGGTTCGACTCCCGACCTAGTCTAGAACTATTCGTGCAGCCTTTGGCAAGCTGCTTTGCCCTGATGTGCACACAGTCTACTCAGCTGCAAATGAGTACTGACATTTCGTGGGGTAGTAAATAATTCCGGCTGGCGTGGAATAAAGCAGTTCTGTGCGGCAATTCTGTGGGGTTTGGATGCTGCCGATATGTTTGGAAAAATAAATTCCATTGCTGACACGCGGCTGTCAACCGGTGTCCGAGAGAGCCGGGGAGTACAATAGGTGTGCAGTCCCCACCTGCTAGTGTGCCTGACACACAACACCTGCGCTGGCCCTTGGGTCTAGTGTCAATTATTATTATATTATTATTTGCTTACGAAAAGGAGCATTTTTAGGATGTGTTTTTACCGAGTCCAAAGAATTCCAATCGAGCTTAATTAAGCTCTTATTCAATGGCTGAATTTTCCGCGGATTTTCCATGTGTTTTCCATGACAACGTACGTCCAATATGTACTTTAAAAACCCATAAGAGTATATTTAACCTGGCACATAGAAATCATTGAGTTTTAAATGGAATAGTTTTAAGAATCAAATGCGCTTTTTAAAGCCGTGTACTACTGTTCAGTCCGTGGACTGGGAGGCCTTCACAAAAACTGAAATTTCTTGCCCAACAAAAGCTGGTGTTACCCCATGCTTCTCAGCTGGGTGAACTGAAACAGTGTGGAATTAAATTTCTGCTGCTGTATGACACAAATAGTCCCCATTGTGCTCAGAATCGAACTCCGGATCTTTCAGTCAGAGTTAACAAAGTTCTAACCGTTGAAGGCTTCAAGCAACCTCGAATTCGCGCTACATAAACTAAAAAAGCAAGCTCTTGATCAAACAAAGATTTATTTTTAACAGAAATTATATTCGTACGCGTTTTATACTATAAGTAAAGAAGTTAAAAAGGTACACTTTTTATCTTTGTGCACAAGCAAATCTATGGTGCATGTGTGTGTCTATTGTAAAATGAAATTCGTATTTAAAATGAACATACTGCAATCATTTTATCAGTAGTCAAGATTTTAAGAGCACACATGCTACAGTGGGGTTGCAGCCTTCTGGTAAAAAGCGTCGGACTGACAACTTGGAGGTCAAGGGTTCGATTCTCGACTTTACTGGAACAGCTTGAACCCTTTAGCAATACAATACTTTAGCCGGACTTAATACTTAATTCTTCTGCTCAAATTATTTTTTTAATCATGCAAAAGTTTGAATAAGTTCACATCTGTTTATAATAGTAAAAATGTTCAAAAAAGGTTTTAAAAAATTGTACTCCGTCTGTACTCCGTCTATTTGTACTCCGTCCATTTGTACTCCGTCCATTTGTACTCCGTCGAAGTTTCCAATACCATTGTTAGATAATTTCCCAGCTTAATGGTCAAAATGAACGGATTTGCGGGGAGGAATCGGTGGCCCGGCGCCTTCTCTATTTGAAGCCATGGTGCGCCGGCTAGACCACCGCTCATAGATGGCTACACGCTCTTTGCTAGAGAAGTAGAAACACTCATCTGACGACCTGTATATTCTTTCTTTCACCCAGCGAATTCGTTCCTCATCTTTGTTCTCCATGGCAGTTCGTCGATCAAGCGCGATCGCATTCATCTGCTGCAGGCAAAATTCATGATGTTCGCGGTCCCAGCTGTAGTGAGCCAGCGTGTGCAGCTCCTCCAAGTCCGGGTCCTCGTGCAGCTCTTTGAACCATTGTTCTGTAGCTTCTGCTAGATTTGCATTGCGGAGCCGCTCGGCCTGGAGACTCCAGCTCAGGCAGCGGAAGTTCACATACAGGTGAGAGGACCGAGGCTTCAATAATCTTGGCGTAAACAGGCACTGCGTGAATTCAGGAAGAAATGGCAGCTGAGGCGGAGTGTCGCATGGCAGGCAGAACCTCCACGCCCAGTTCGAGTCTGTGTCCTCATATCTCTCGATCTCAGATATCTTCCAGCTTCTCTTTACTTGTGGAACCGGTCGATTCATTAGCATCGATAGAAGCCCATCAGCTTTGTCAAAGTCTCCAAATTTTATGTGAGCAATTGCCAGCAAACAGTCGGCCGCGTACGTGCACCATGGCAACTTTTTCAGCAAATTAAGCTTATCAAATAAGCTTTCTTTGTCGACCACTTTGGACTGTAGTTCAATGACACACACGTGAGTTATGATGGTGTACGCAGAGTAGTACTTCCTTGAATAGAATGAGTCCTGATCTAAGCTTAGATTAGTAGCAGAAAATGGTACCAGCGGCAGCATGCAGAATAGGTGAAAGTAAAAACCATGGGATGGCAGCGGTTTGAAATTTTCCATAGCTAGATCAACTAGGTTTCTTGTATTAGTCCTCAAAAGCCGAATTCCGTCTCTAACTTTGGATTTTGTGAGCTTGTACTCATCACCGGCTCCAGCGTTCTTGAAGTAGAGCGGCGCATCGTCCATGAAAAAGTGCGGCATGCACTCATCGGGTGAGCGTCTTGAGTCCATAAAGTTAAGCATCATTCCGAGGGACTCCTTCAGCCTTTCGATCAGGTTCTGCGGCTGCCACGCTGCCTCAGCATCGCGCGAGTGCCTCTCTAGCATGAAGAAGAGCAGAGTCTTTGCGTGGTAGGTCTTGAGCCCTGGTGCGTCTAAATACCGTGGCAGGTAAATTTTGAAAACGAACTTGATCAGCGTAAACAGTTGACCCTGAACTGTACCCAGATTCATCATGATTTCTTTCTCGTGAAAGCTAAAACTCACTCTCAGTTCGTTAGGGAAATTTGGCCTTGTCGCTCTCACCAAATGAACTTTAATAGTACACCTCGGTAAAAGCTTCTTCACTCTGTCCTCACAGAGTCCACTGCAGCACTGGATGGCATGGCAGGTGTCCTGAGCAGGTAACAGTCCGCTGGCATCGGCGCGCACTGCAGGCTGGCTGCCTAAATTACCGTGGTTACAATGTTTTTGCTTTGATTAACGTCCACAATCTGTGTAACACAGTGAAGTTGGGGGTCGGTGGCAGAGTGGCCAACGCGTTTGCCTCTCACACCAAGGTGCCTGAGCTCGATTCCACGGCGAGGCCACATTCCTTTGGGGCGCAGCCGCGGAGAGAAGGCTTGGGGGCTTGTCGTGCAATTTACGCCATTGAGGGCCAACCTCCAAGGCACAGTGAAAGGTACACTGCCTGACGATGAGAAAGTCAGGGCAGATGTACACACCCAGTGTGCGTGTGTACTCAGGAGTCGGCGAAATGGGCAGATTTGTCTCCTCACTGGCTGCGGATATCGTGTTACCAAATGATGTGCGAATTACAGTGAAGTTATGAAAGGCCGATGAGAAATATCTTAAATTTTGCACCTTCCCTTTCAGTTTGTTAAAGCATTTAACTCCGTATTTCTTGCCATAAGTATTTAGTACTTTACCTGCACTATGTACATGTACTAGTGCTAGCGTGTGCTTTGCGCCAACATGCCCGCGCACCGCTTACCTGATCCCACACTGAACTGCGCGTGGCCTTGTATCACCTTGAGCACGGAGTAATTGTCGCAGTCGCCAGACCGCCTGCAGCCACCCTCCAAATGAACTTTTGGCCCGTCGAGCAGGATAGTGAAGTCGATATCAGAGTCTGTTGAAACCCTTCCGTTCACTTGCTCCATATTGTTGGCCCAGCCCTCAGCGTAGCTGCCTGTTATACGACGTCCGTCCTGCAGGACGTCCTGCGCAGCCTGTTCAAGAATATTGGCCATTCGCTGCAGGCTTTGCGCTCGTGCTTTGGTGAATCCCGAGTTAAGCAGCACCTCGTACAGGTCCCTGCTGATCTGCCGGTCGAGTCTCAAAATCCCTCTAAATTTAAGTTGATTAATTTTAGGTTTTGTTATAGCCGAAATACTAGAAAAGAAATCTTAGTCAAGAATAGGCCACATGGTTTCTAGCTTACATGTCAGCAGGATAATCAGCGTTAGCGCTAGCAAAGCTTTCAGCGAATTGCGAGTAGCTGAAAAAGTTGCACGAGTTTCTTAAGTTCATTTTGATCGAATCCCGGATATTAGAAAAGCAATGATTTTGCTTCGAACTGAGCATAGTCACCTGTCGACGTCGTGCTGCTGCTGACTCAGTTGTTGATGTTTCTCTAGCAGCTGCTTGCAGGTGAGTCCTCTCTTGTCTAAGTGGTCTTGATTCGCACCTCTGTTTTTCAGCGCCTCGGCTGTTCTGACGTGACCAGCTTCGGACGCTCTTGACAGTGCGGTCCGCCCTTCGAAGTCTGCTAGATGCACCGACGCGCCGGCGTTGATGAGCGGCTCAATGAGCTCGTGATGATCCGAATCAGCTGCCAGCATGAGAGCAGTGGCTCCTGTGCAGTCAGGCAAGTCGACATATGCCTGACTGCAGTCGATCAAGAAAAGTGCCAATGCGACATGACCGTGAGTTATGCAGAGGCAGAGCAGCTGAGTGATCTGAGCTGGCTGCATCTGAGATACTGTCGCAAGAAGGATGGATGTGTCTTTCGAAAGGACCAGATACGAGAGTAGGCTTAGAAGGGAGGAATTTCGAGAGAGCCAATGAGGTGGCACCACAGATTCGACTGAAGACGAATCAGCGTGTGCGGCTTCGTTCATATCAGTAAAGTAAAGTGGCTTCACCGCGGCCAGAAACGAACCAAGAGACGTTTTTTGCATCTTTCTCGCGCAGTTTACGGCTATGCCAAAGCAGAACTCGTCTCGACAGCGTTGATCACTAACTTTTCGAATGAAGAAAGTCACTTCCTCCCATTTCTTCTGTTGCGCTGCGGACGCTGCGATTCTCACGAGGCTTTGGTCGCTAAGGACGTTGTCAGCCTCAATAAAACTCTGCAATAGAGACCTCGACGTGGAAAAACGGCCATTCCTTGCAGATGCTTCAATCGCTCTAATGTAGCAAATCTCCTTAAGTTTAGCATGCGAAATATTTTCAGCAAAAAAATTGGCGATCTCTGTCGAACCGGCCACCGAGGCAGACTCCGCAATTTTCATGCAGCAGTGGTCCTTCAGATTTCCTTCGTTGATTAGAGGCAGCAGATATCTAGCGATTCGCCAGTTTTCAGCTTTGGCTGCAAAATCAATAGCCGTTATGCAGTAATAGTCCCGCTGCTCCAATTCCGACATTATGCTGATTGCGTCCTTCAGAAACTCCCATTCTTTGGCCTGAACGGCTTGTTCGATGACCTTAATGCAACACTGTTCTCTGATATTCGATCTGCTAATGGTTTTGAGAAAAAATGTTAATTGCTCCAGTTGGCAATTTTCGACAGTGGACTCTGCGGCCTTCTTGCAGTACTCATCTCTACACTGATCGGAGAGACTATGTACGAAGAAGGCCAAGCAGTTCCAGTCGCCAAGTTTGATAGCATGATCCGCGGCTCTGGTGCAGGAGGCATTTTTTAGTTTGGGATCCGAAATCAATTGAACCACGAATTTCAATACGTTCATGTTGCCAAGAACTATTGCACGATCCAACACTGCTAGGCAGCACTTGTCTCTTTGAGTTTGATTATCTATGGCAGGTAAGAAAAACCGGAGCAATTCAAAGTTAGAATTTCTTGCAGCGGATTCTGCACCCTTGATGCAGTATTGATTTCTGCTAGTTGCGTCGGTGTATTCCTGAAGAGCGTCACCTAAAGCTTCAAAGTTGTAGTCGTTTGCTGCAAGGTCGGCTGCACGTTCGCAGCACGCTTGTCGGATGCCATCTTGTGAAATCTGTTTTAGGAGTAGCATCGCTAATGTCCAATTCTTTTTTTGCATAGCATTTTCTAAAGCTTTCTGGCAGTATCGATCTTTCGCAAATTGATCCGATATCAGTTGTAGGAGATCTTTCAAGATGCCGAAGTGACCCTGAATTATTGCAGATTCTGCTGCTTTAACCAAGCAGTCATCTCTAAGTTTTGGGTCAGATACTGTGGTTTGTAATAAGTGCATAAAGAAATCCATGTTCTTGATTGCGAGACTATTATCGGCAGCTTGAGCGCAGAACTCGTATTTTAATGTTGCGCAACGAATGGCCTTGGCGAACTCGAGCGTCCAGTACCAGTCGGCCTCCATTGCCGCAAGTTCTGCAGCCTTCTTATGCAGCTTGTCGCTGATATCTGCGTTGGATATTCTTAATATACAACCGACTACCTCCCATCGCTTTTCGTTGGCTAAATAATTAACTGCTTCTGTACAGTAGCTGTTCTTTCTCTTCCTGTCGTTAACTTTTAGCAAAAAAAATTCAAGTAATGGCAAATTGCTCGCCCCTCTAGCAGAATCTGCCGCGATTAACAGACACTTGTCCTTCAGATGAGGATCCGAGATATTTTGCACCAGAACATCAACAACATCCAAATTTCGCTTAACAATCGTCGGCTTAAAAAATGATTCACAAAATGCGTCTCTGTAATGTTTGTCTGATATTTCCCGTAGAAAGATATTCAGAAAATGTGCTTCGCCACATTGGACTGCATCGTTTGCCGCTGTCATGCAGCACTGACTCCGAAGTTTCCTATCGCCGATCTCCAGAATGAGTTGATGTGCAACATCCCAGCTCCTCTTCTCAACAGCCTTTCCCGCAGCCATGGTAAAGCACTGATCCTTCAGAGAGTCATTGTGGAAGAATCCCTCAAGTACCTTGACAACTTCCCACTCTTGCTTCCCAGCTGCTGAATCTGCAACTGCCAGGCAGCACTGATCGATGAGACTTGGATCAACACAGTCTAAGAGAACTCTTACCACCTCTTGATTTCCGCTGGCGGCTGCATAGTTCGCGCGAGTCATGCAGTACTCCTGCCTTCTGTTGGCATCGCGAACTTGTTGAATTAAGGATCTTAATAGATTCAAATGGCCACCGTTCATAGCAGATTCAGCGGCCTCGAAACGGTAATCATCTCTTAACTTATCGTCCGAAATGTTTCGTAAAAGGAAATTTACGGTTTCCGAGTTGCCGTTTAATGCAGCCATCTCAGCAGCCCTGTGACAGAGATCTTCTCTCTCCTTCTTATCAAACACGTTTTTTAGCAAAATGGTCATCAGCTCAACATGGTCATCTCTCGCCGCCAAGGACTCAGCTGCTCTTACGCAAAGTTTTTGTCGCGAACTTAGGTCGGGGATGTTTTCGATGGAATTTCTAGCTAAGTCCAGCTGATTATTAATCACAGCGGAATCGGCAGCCTTCATGCACTGCTCGGTCTTTAGATGTGGGTCATCGATTGCTTCTAAAAGTTTCTCGACTCCTTTCCAACGCTTTCGTGAGATTTCAATGTCGATGAAGGTAGCAAGGCAGTTATTTCTTAGCTTTTTTTCCTCAACTTTCTTTGAAAACGATATCGCCGCTTCATACTCACCCAATAAGAAAGCAGATTCAGCTGCCTTCTCGTAGCAGCGATCTCTCTTTCGCTGGTGAGGAAACATTGGTACTATCACCTCGACAATGGCCCACTGCTTATTGGACATTGCTGTGTCAACAATTCTTGAGCAGCATTCATCTCTGCAATTCGGCTCCGTGATTTTATTTATAAGAAACAAGTTAATGTCGAGGCGGCCCTCTTTCGCTGCTGTTTCAGCTGCCTCGAGACAGCACTGATTTCTGAGTGTCTCATCCTCAATGCCATTCACTAGAAAGTGAGCGACCTCCACATGACCCTGCGATGTGGCGAGCTTAACAGTGTCTTTGCACACCTGATCTCTGACTGGCTGGGGCAGCGACTCCACAAGTCTTCTCATGTGACTCACCTCGTTGTTGATTGCGTGATACCTGATCCGTCTGATCGTCCTAAGGCTCTCCTTTGAAATTGAGTTGCCCATCGCAAAAATCTACTTGACGATAGAACCTGCGGCGGGAACCGCAGATTTCTTAATCGGAAGACTGTGTACTTTTGCGTTTTAACTACGAGCGACGTGAAAAAATTGTCTTTGAAAACTATTAGGAATCGTGCAGGGCTATGCAATGCATTTATATTATCACATAATCAAGGATGCGGGTGCGTAGAATATAATATATTTTAGTAATAATTGGCATTGCTAGTTAGTTTCTAGAGAGAGAGAGAGAGAGTACAGTTAAGAATAGTGGAAGATAGAGAACAGAAAATAGCAAAATAAAATGCTTTTTTCATCTACTTTGCATAATAGAACGCTGGTTAAATTTAAAAATAACTTTTTTAACAATCGTAGACGTCACTTGGTGCTCGAATTAAGGTTGGGAATGTTTGCGATGAAATTTCTAGCTTATTAAAACTTTTGAATGGCGTCCCTTGGCCTTGCTATCTCCTAATTTTTTAACTTGCATTACTTTCTTGTTTGCATGCATGTTGCACCTTTTGCAGTCGACTAAACGAATACATAAAAGTTATAAATAAAACTAGAGACCGTTAATATATTAAAAACAAATTTAGTGAGTATATTTTTTACTTGGCTAGATTGTTATTATGTTTCATTAAATAATATGATTAATAATAATAATAAATAATAACCAACGGCTCCTAACTACACTTTTCGACCAATTATTGACTTCACTAAAATAATATCAAGATCTACGTAAAAAAATATTCGTTAATTATTGCAGGACTAAAATGTATTGCCTGGTAGTTACAAATTTTGAAAAAAAACAAAGGGAGGAGAGAAACGAAGCGCGAACAGAATTGCAAGAAAGAGAATAAAAAACAACTGTGGCACATAGGATTACATCTTGAGTCTCGCACTGCAAGGTCGCTAAAGCTTGATTCCGAGGCCTGGCCCCATTAATTTCGCGGACTCAGCCGCGAATAGAAGGCTCTCGTTGTGAAGAGGGGGGCAATTGTTGTACAATTTAGCAACTAAGGGCCCACACCGAGGCACAGTGAGAGTATGTAGACTGTTTGACAGTGAAAAATCCTGGGCTGATGTACACCAGAGCTGTGTGAGTGTGTGTTCAACGAACCTTTTAAATACGTCAGTGCCGAAACTCGGCGTAGAGTTGGTGGCAGGAATTCGCATTGTGTGAGACACGCTATAGAACATCTTATAGGCTGCGTTCTTTCATGTCGCATACTTTTTTGAGGCTATTTAGTAGCCAGCACAGAGCAATGAAAAGGGCACGGCTATTCATTGTAGGTATTAATATGTTCGCGTATGAGAAGCTTCAAAATTTTCAAAAAACTTGCTCATTTTTTCTGCTATGCAGCAGCTCACCGCGCTAAAGAACAATAACCTACTGCATGATGATGCACGCTTGTGTTGCTTAAAAAAGAAATCGACACGAGCAGAGAAAACTGTGATAGAACAAACGTTTGATGTGAAATCAAGTCTTTTTTTAAGTATACTCTTCTCTGTCCTCGAAAACTGCCAATGGGAAATACGCTGTCAACTCAAACAGTCAATCAGTTGGCGGAAGCTGTTGGTTCCGGAAATCTGCGGCGAGTGAGGTGGCTTATCGCTAAAGCCAGACTGAATGATCAGAGCCTCATATCATTGGCGGAGATTGCTGCACGTGAGGGTCACAGAGACATCCTGATTTTTCTGTTGCGAAGAATTTTAAACCAACATCTTAAAGATTGTTTTTGCCTGTGGGCATCGGTTAAAGAGCTGCGTGTAAATCGCCTGGACATTGGACTGTGCCTTATACAAGCAATAGCAAACCAAAAGACCAGAGACCTGTGTTGTGCTCAGCTAATTGAGCAAGCTTCACAGCTCGGTCACTGGTCTTTTGTAACTTTTCTCGTACAGTTGCTCACCAATCGAACCCTGAAAGACCAATGTTGCGCGAGAGCTTGCAAAGTGGCGGCAGTTGCTGGTGAAGAGGAAATAGTGAAACTTCTTGTTGAAGCAATCTCTGACGTGGGCCAAAAGGATCGGTGCTGCTCGTTCACTGTGGAATCTGCTGCTAGCCAAGGTCGCAAGGAAATCTGCGAATTTCTCGTGCGAAATATGTCCGAAGAGGGAATGATTGACGAGGCCTGCTTTCTGGCAGCCAAGCACGCAGCCCGCCACAGCCACATGGAGTGTCTCTCCTTCCTTGTGCTTGAATCAGTTGGTGAGGACAGCAGAGACCAGTGCTGCATGATGGCCTTGAACTATGCTGCTATTTACGGCCAATTGAAGGCCATCGAATTTCTGACATTGAACATCAGCGACCAGCGAGTAAAGGACAAAGCTTGCAAGACGGCCATCGAGTTCGCATCGGCCTACAACCATCCGAAAATAGTGATTTTTCTTCTGTCGAGTCTAAGCGACAATGAATCCAGCAGCAAGGACTATATCTGCTCAAAAGCGGCCGAGCTGTCTGCGAGGAGAGGTCACTTCACCGCCACTAAGATTTTTGTTAAACGAGTCGCGAATGAAGCTCTGAGGCAAGAGTGCTGCAGATTGTGCGCCGAAATTGCAGGCAATCAGAACTCAGAAGAAAGAAAATATCTTCTTAGCATTATCGCTAGCGACCAGAGCCACAATGCGATAATCGAAAAGAATCTAATGGACCTTTGGACTATGGAGCAAAGAGTGCGCCAAGAAAATCTTGGCGATTCGGGCTGGCTTGATGTCGCCAAATTCGCTGCAAAGAATCGCCTGTTCGACCAAGTAGCGTCAATGATAAATAACATAGAAAATCAGCAAATCAAAGATAGCTGCTGCTTGGAAGTTGTGTCGGACGCTGCTAGCTGCTACAGTTGGTCCACGGTTGAGTTTCTCGTGAACTCGACAGCAGACAAGGCAAAGAAGTGCGAGTGCAGCATGGCTGCTATAGAATGCGCAGCTAGAAGTGGCAATATTGATCTAGTGAAACGTCTCGCCCAAGAAGACGCAGATAAAAGTTTAACCCTGCAAGGCCTCGGAAAGGCTGTTGTTCCCGCTGCGATCCATGGTCACCTGGCAGTTTTACAGTTTCTTATCGACACAATTTCAGATAAAAAACTAAAAGAGGATTGCTGCGTCGACGCAGCGGAGGCTTCTGCCACATGGGGTCGCCTAAATATCGCCCAATTTCTGGTGGATAAAATTTCTAGCGAAAAGCTAAGAAATGAATGCTGCAAGAATGCGGCCAAAACAGCAGAAATACATGACCACTTTGAAGTCGAATTATTATTTCTTGATGCCATCACAGGAAGTAGCGGAATGAAGGATCAGTGTTGTGAAGAGCATGCTAAATCTGCTGCTGCTGAATGTAATTTTGAAAGTGCCTCGCGCTTAATTCAGCTTATTGATGACCAGGATCTGAAAGATAAGCTGTGTATGGATTTCGCTGAACAAACTCTGCGAAATGGGAAATGGGAGATGGCGACTACTTTCATGGAATGTACAAGTAGTCCAATGCAAAGGGATTATATGTGCTCTCGGATCGCTGAGTTGGCTGTACCAAAGTTGAGTTGCAAATCATTAGCTTGCATTGCAGAAGGCATCACAGATGCAAGCCTGAGAGATCAGTTTTTGATGCACGCAGCGCAGGCCGCGATGGAAAAAGCCGGCAAGGCGTTGTTTTGCGAACTATTAGCGACAACTGAACGCCAGTCCAAGGCAGTGGATACACGCAAATCACACGTGCAATCTGGCTTCGTAGCTATCCCTCATCATTGGCTCGCCCGGAGCTCTCGGGTGCGTGGTTTAATATCGAATCTCACAATTGCTGGCGAAAATTCGATTCTGCATTGCACTCTGCTTCAGATGGAGCCAGCCAACATCACCCAGCTTCTTCGGCTCTCCATCACTGAAGGCCATGTTGCATTGGCGTTCGAACTGATTAAACATGAGAAATTCAGCCAAGAAGTGGTTGATCTGCCTGATAGCACTGGAGCAACCGCTCTCATGCTTGCTGCGGGCGATGGTCATTACGGTCTTATCCTTCAACTGTTGAAGAAGGCTGCTTCCGTGCACGCAGAAGACAATGCGGGTAGAACTGCACTTTCACGAGCGTGCGAAAACGGTCACCTGAAAGCTGCTAAAGTTCTCGTTGATCGAGGAGCTGATCCATTTCATCAAGATGCTCGTGGAATGACGTGCCAACAAATAGCTTCCGGACACACCGACCTAGCTAGTGTACTTCGAGTCGTCGATACCCAAAGCGTCGGGTAAGTTGCATGATTTACTTAGATAATATTTCATTACAATCTTTTTACGATGCCTGCACCAACTTTAACTTGAACATCGATGTTTAAAGCTTGTCTTCTCATACATTCATGTGTACACGACGAGTAAATGCAGCATCGCTTGTTTTGTTTTAGCAACGATAAATTACTCAGTGAGAACCTGCATCAGGTGCTGAACGCTGCTGGCTTTACTCAGGAGAGAGCAGCGTGTCAGCAAATCCTGGCCGACTGGCTCGAAGGCGTTGCTAGAGTTTTAAATCACAATGGCCAGTTGACTGGAAGTTTCGCGGACGGATGGGCTAACAGTCTGACGCAAGTGAACGGCAGGACAGCGGCAGACTCTGACATTGACTGGACTGTCCTGGATGCCCAGCAGGTCTTCCATCTGGAGGGCGGTTGTGAAAAGTCAAAAGAAGAGTGCCTGCGAAAGTATGTGAAGCAATGTAAGGTTGTTAAGGGCCATGCTCTTGTCGACTCAGAATCAGGTGCGTCACAGGATGATAGTCTAGAACTCGGATTATAGTAATTTGTCTTCCCATTTTGATAATTTTGAAGCTTTTTAAAATTAGATTCAGGCAACCGATTTCAGGTAGTCAGCCGGCCATTTCAACAGCAGCCAATGGGGTGCGGCCTGCGCACGACCTGTGCCACGCTATTGAATGCTGCAGCAGCTTTTGTGAGGCCAGGGTAAGGATATTACTAAGTGCGCCTGATGAGTCACCTGTCCATTTGGTATTCGCAACTAGACCGCAGCCGAACGCAACAAGCGAGCTGAGAGTGAGCTTCAGTTTCCAAGAAAAGCGAATTATCCGACGTCTAAGCACTGTGCAGGGCCAGCTTTTTGCGATCATCAAATTCATTTTCAAGAGGTATCTGCCTAAAGCTTTGGAAACATCTGGGCTAAAGACCTATCACGCAAAAACTCTGGTGTTCTTCATGCTGGAGAAGTACGGATTGGACAACACTGCCGTTTGGCAAGGTGTGAATTTGCTTTCCCTGCTTAAGGAATCTCTCGACATGATGCTGGATTTCTTTAACAAGGAACCGCAATCACCAGACGTTTGCATGCCGCACTTCTTCATTCCCAAGGCTCCGCTTTATTTCAAGAACGCCGGACTCAGTGGCGACTTTAATAAAACTAAAACGAGAGTTAGAAACCGACTCTGTGAGGTTAGAAATGACGTCACCAGGGTGGTAGAGCAACTGAAAAAGCAGGTGCAGCCCCTGCAATCGTACAGCTTCTACTTTCATCTATACTGCCTGCTTCCACTGGCTGTACCGCAAACTTGCATTCAATTTGATGAACTGGCTTCAAAAGATACTCAGAACTTTGAGACACTGGCAAGCGTGTACAGCATTGTGGTTCGGTGCCTCACTGAGCTGCAGTCCACTTGGAACAACAGGCAGGCCGTCATGAGGCTGCTCAGTCACTTGCATGGTCTAGCTTTCTGCAAATGTGCCATCAAGAGCCTGACGGCAATGGCACATTTAAAGTTTGATGAGAACGAACAGGCTAAAGCACTACTATCGGAGCTCCGGGAGCATCCTGTGAAACGAAGCTGGAAGACTGAAGACCTGAAAAAAATTCGACGGCCTGGAAGAGATTACATAGACTGGGAAAAAATCCCAATGGATGTCGACTGGGCGTGGAGATTTTGCGTCCCTTGTAACGCGGAACCGAAATTTGCGTTTCTTCCCGAGTTCACGCAGAGTCTGTTCACGGCCAGGCTGTCACAGCCTCGCTCCTCCCACCTGTTCATCAGCTTCCGCTGCCTGTCCTGGAGCCTCCAAGCTGAGCTGCTCCCGGATCACGTCAGGCCAACAGCGCCTTCAACATGGTTCACGGAGCTGCACGAGGACCCAGACTTGGAGGAGCTGCTCACTCTAGCTCACTACAGCAATAGCGTTGAGCATCTTCAGTTCTGTCTGCAGCAGATTGGGCTCATAAGAGACGAGAAGCGCATGGTCCTGGAGCAGGAGGATGAGAAGAAGATTCAGTTGGTCAGGATGAAGCTGAAGAGAATCGAGGAGGAAACTGAAATGTAACTCTTTTAATGCGCCAGTATTAGTCTGAATGTGGAAAGTACTTTTAAATTTCAAGTCTATCGCTCATACTTGCACTCGAAGCTTTCATAATTCTCAAAAAATTCAATTGATTTTACAATTTAATGTTACTTACATCCATATAGTTCTTTGGACGAATAGTATAAAAGTAAAATTTAAGTACTCCTGGTACAATGTCAGTCTGATTTCGTTACTTGACTCTTCGTTTGATTTCGATTCCTACGTGTACATTATAAGTAACTTTTTTAGTGTTTTCTAACTTTCTGAATCACCGAATCACCGTTAAAAATCTGACATTTTAAATTGTAACTGTAATTTCATAATCATTAATGATGTAAAAGCCACTTAGGGGATTTAATAATATTTTAGGATAGTTCCCTGCTTTCCCTTCGTCCCTTCCGTTCCCTTCCCTTCCCTTACCTCCCTCCATCTGCCATTATTTATGCATCGTCTAACTCTCAAGCGCTGCCATCCCTCCTACCTTTTCCATTGCGCAAATAATAGTCATAAGTAATTCGTCTTTTTAGATTGCACACCCACCTCCCTCCTTTCTTTGTTTTCCTTGTCATAAAGCATTGTTACGTAATTGCGCACCCACCCTCCTCCTATAAGTAATTTCATATCCCTTTTCCCAGTCCCGCGTCCAGCACTGCGGGGCTTTGCCCATCCCCCAGGTAGCTGCCCTAATTTTGCTATTAACTTTCTGCTCGTTGAACAATTTAAGATTCGAGGCGTAAAGACGGCCTCTTACTGCGAAGACTCATTTTATTGCATGCAAATATACAGATATACAGTTCTCTTATTTAAGATATTTCTATGATCTTCTGTACATTGCTAAATCTTCAGTGGTTTCAGTGGTTTCCGTGTGGCCTTGTGCCATTTTGTAGTTAGATTTTTCTTCTGCTGTTATAGGGACGTGAAATTCGGATTTTCCCTGAATATAGGATTATACGGGATATTAAGAGCATGTTAATCTAGTGGATGCGGGGATCCGTCCGAATGAATGCGGAGAGATTAATTCATTATAGCTGCTTGTAAATTTCAAGTCTGTTAATAAAGCTTTAGTTAGTCTGTTAATAAGCAAAAACAAATTTTGATTAGGGCCAATGCCATGGGCAGTGGTGTCAATTCACAATAGATAGCCCTGACACCTGGCGAGCATACTCTCTTCAAGGACAACTGATGAGCATATAACGTAACTTCAGTTGTCCTTAACTCTCTGTTGTTGATTCCACGATTCCATGTGCACAAGAACACGGGCCAAGTTTTCGTTACGCGTCTTTTGAAACAATAATCATGTCGCCAGCTCTTCAGACCGTCGAGATATTCAATGTTTCTAGCCGAAGGTCAGTTTTTTCCCAAAAGCGCTAGTGTATTTCATACACCCCATACACAAAATTACCTCAGTGCGGCCTTCAAAATTTATCAGCATGTCACCCGAATGTGCCTGCATCATCTCCGTCTTCGGTGGTCACCTACCCTTATCTAGACGGATTTGCTGGACCTTCAAGGGCTACAACAGGGGGAAATAGGCCACTATGGACACCCTGACGCGAATTTCTCGAATTTCACTGATTAAGCCTAAATATTAGGCGCAGCTCAACCACATGACAGCCTCGCCTAGTCAGTCAACCAATCAGTCACTACCCAACGCTGTTAGCATTCAGGCGCTGCCAAAACATTTTCTGGCGGATTTCCCCCCATGATAAAGGGGTTATACATTTTCTATTCAAGTTATTTGTTCTCTAAGGCGAATTTAAATGAATTTCCGGTTGGCCCACAAACTTCGCGGCTTTCTGAGCACATTTTCGGGAGCTTTCGCCTCACGTTGCCGCTCCTGTCGCAGCCCACACCGAGACTTCAAACAAACAGCAACAACAAGACTGAGTCTGAGTAAAGATAAAAAGTCTGAGTCACAGAGCTCGCTTTAGAGCCAGATCTGGAACGTTGGCCACACCGCCGGCAGTGTCTGGGGCACCAGCGTCCGCCAGCAGGCAGTCGACGAAGCATGCACCCAGTGCGCATCGGCTGCACCTCCTGCAGCAGCAACAGTACGACTCGGCACAGACGAGGTGGCCTGCCAGCTGGCGCATCTGCCGCTCGCCAGCGTCCCGGTGAGAGTCGCTGCTGAAACGACAATCCCGCTGATGCACTATCTCGCATTGTGCTGATCCCGAAGAAGACTAGGTCGACACGAAAAGAAGTGCACCGATGGATAGTCTTCTGTCTCGCTTGCTTGTACCTTCTGATATTATAATTGATGCCCCGTACTGCTAAGTTTTTTAACCGACTGCTCAGTGCAGTCAGGAAGACCACTGAGCACAGCGGACATAATTCGCTGCAAGATCTCTGAGGCGCTAGTGAATCCCACACTGAGTCGTGTCAATCGCTTCAGTCCGGTAATAAAATTTATGACAATTAAGAGAACAAAGAGACGAATGGAGATTGGGTCAATTACCACGTAGTAATCCTAATCATAGGTCTACTGTATCATAACCAAGAAACACTATTTGTTACAATTAGTAGTCTAATTTGTGTTAGCTGTTCGCGCAACAAAAACAAAAATAATTTAATATATAGTCGTAATGGAAGAGGGAGTGCGAGAGTGAATTTTGACAGGGAAAATGTTCATGACTAAGGAAAACAAAACATATTGACGTCGCAAGGTCACTGGGATGAGTCATAGGGCATGGGAAGGTAAAGAGATAACAAAGGGCACGTTACATTTTTCTAAACAGACCATTACCCCTTAAGTCGCCGTCAAGGACCACTAGTTGTTACTTTTGCTTAACTAGTTTATTAGGACAACTTAACCGAGACGCATTGCGTTGAAACAGTTAAAGAGGGCATGTAATTATTGTTTATAAAACTCGAATGATAAGCAGCTGCAATATTTTTTGTTGTCCATTTTATTATGTAAATTTATTTTTAACAGTAAGTGCATTTGTATATTTTGTTTATATATTTTGTTTCGCAGAATGACTGCAATTTTTAACCTAACAAAATGAGGATTTTTCTCGACATATTTAAACTGCTCATGATTTTTGTGTGGATCTACTCGTCTACTTCTTATTTCACACAATAGCGTATGCATTCATACTTCGGTTTTGGGCTACGATTTTAAAACCAAAGGTTTGAGCATACAAGGCTTTTCTCCCTTACTTCTCCTTCACTACATAATAAATGCTTATCTCAGACTTACGTCGTCCACTTTCGGTTGCATTTTATGTCATGACTCCCAATGCCTTGCTTGCCTCGTAAATGAAATTCTAGTGCCTATAGCCTAGTAGACATAAAAATTACAGTTTAAAGTACTTTAAAAATCTCACATGCATTTGAATACTTTTTTTCAATTTGCTTGCAATATTGTTGCATTGAATAAGAATTTGCACAATAGTCCTTAGTCCATACATGATACATATAGATCCTATAAGGTCCTTTACATACACGTAATCATAGGCGTAGGAACGGGGGGACAGTGGGGCCATGGCCCCCCACTTTTTAAGTTGGGGGGGCCAGTAATGAGATGTGGCCCCCCCCACATTTTAAATGCAAAATGTTGACTTTTTGCTTATTTTTTTTCTATTTTTTACTGCAAGGACAATATTGAAATAATAACAATTGTCATTTTTTGGATTTTTTTCGGGGAATTGGATCCTCCCCTTGGCCTTGGCCCCCCCCACTTTTTTAATCATTCCTACACCTATGCACGTAATTAGTAACAAATTAACAATCAATTTTGTATCAGACTTTCGGTAGGCCTAACAAGTGATCTGATATGATCTGATCTAGTTATATATGGTCTTTAATGTCAAAAAGCTAATTGACATATTGCAATCATGTTGTGCTTACATTTCAAAATCAAGCTGTGTACACTGCACACATTTATTAGGCCTAGACTATTGAAAAGCATAGACTAGTACCAAAATTCATAACACTGGTCTTATTGTTCCTTTTAAGTTACGTTATATATTGTTCAATTTTGTTCAATATACAACCACTTTTTATGGAATGGATTCCTGATCACAGGATGACCCCACTGTGGCATATAGAGAATCAGAATTTTTTAAAGAATTTTTTTGTTGTGTGTTTTATTTGTGAGAGAATGGCAAATAAATAGGCCTAGTATTCAACTTCAATAGAGTCAAAGGAACCCATTGAATATTACTCATATTTTTAATTGGATAGCCTTCAGCCTAGAGTCTTTTGCTAGGCCATCCAATGAGAAAGGACCCAATTGCAGGGACCCCAATACATAGGAATATTTCACTAAATTGGACATGGTGATTGAAGGGTTGGTAAATTTTGTATAAAGAATTAATAGGATTAAGCTGAACAATAGAGACATGGGACTTATTGAAGATTAATACTATTTATTATAGGGTGAGTCTAACTGCCTAAGGACTTTTGTGGGCATCCAAATATATCTAAATCAGTCACCATGACAATAATGACAATTATTTTATGTTATAGCCTATAGGCAAGCTACAAACTTATAAACAATAGTCAGTAAAAACCCACTGTCTTCTTGAAAACAGTAGTTGAAGTTTCTTGTCTATTGGGAAACCTAAAAAAGTATTTATTATGATGAAAGTTCAAGAAGCCCTATGATTTTTTGTTTTGATTGGCAATGTTTTGTCTATGTAATTTTACATATCATAGTCATTACACATTTTTAATGAATGGATTGAGCACTAGGTCTTATATAAATTGTTATGTGAATTTAGAATCAATATAAAAGATGTGCAAATGCATGCTGGTTGTAATACTTGTAAATATAAGTCAATTTGTAGATTCTCAGTTTATCAAACCTTGATTTTAAAATAGTGTATTTGATCAAATTTTCAAATTTCAAATCAAAACATCACTTAATAGCTGGAGATAGCAAATATATATATATCAATAGCAGCCATATAGCAAGAAAAATATATATTTATTGAACTGATAAAGATAAAAGAATGTTTTCTTTATTTTATTAAGATTTATTTGCATTTGACAATTTGCACAATGACAAATAAAACTTTGGATGCCAATCCTTATGGGTTTATATTGTTATTAACTGTAATTATAATGTTGTTTTTACATGATTGTTGCATTGTCATTTGTACTTTTATGGTCACTTGGTCAGGTCAGTATATATTCCAATTGATTTACCAAAACAATACCAATACTGATACAGAGAATAGAAAAGACTAGATACTGTCTGACCTCCTGCTCACTAACTATATCTTAGGTCAATGTTACCACCAAGCAACTATATTGTATTGGATTACCTAAGTTCCCCTATTGTTTCAGTTTCAATAGTCATAAAATTAATACTAATATGAGCTTCCAGGTAGAAATCTGGGTATGTTTGGTAGCTCCAATATAAATTATCTGATTAATCAAACTAATTACTTTGCCATTTGGCCACAAGATTTTTGTTTTGCCCAATTAAGTTAGGTCTGATTTGTTAGTTTTATATATTTTATATATATTTATGCATGCTATTTGAGTAAATTGGAGCAAAAATTGTCACAAAGTGAAGGATTGACAACACACAACACTTGTATGTATGTATGTTATGAAGCTATTTCATTTAATGATTACGATGCATTCTGCATTTGTATTAGCCAAATAGTAATAAGTTTGTCTTCAATGAAAAGTTACCGTTCCCATGAAGACTTGGATAAAAGATTACACATATTTTCATACAGCAGCTACTACTCACACAAGTAGCTAGTCGAGGTTTTCAGCATTCCACAATTATTTAATGATTGTAAATGTTACATTAAAAAAAGTTCTGCAATTAAGGTGCCTCATTTTTACATTTGATATCGTAATTTGTTTGTAACAAAGGCATTACAGGCGTCGTCAAACTTATTAGCTAGCGGGCCAAAAAGAACCTTAAAGACGACAGCGGGCCGGATTGACTGTCTAAATATGAAAAAGGGGATATTTGAGACATAGAAGAGATGAAAATAGGAGATTATACAGGAAAGAAATAGACACGGGAGAGATGAGACACAGAAGAGATAAGACAGGGAAGAAATGCGACACGAGAGAGATGAGACAGGAAAGAGATGAGACACGGAAGAGATAAGACAGGGGAGAGATAAAACACGAAATATATAAGACACCGAAGAGGTTAGACACGGGAGAGATGAGACACAGAAGAGATAAGACAGGGAAGAAATGCGACACGAGAGAGATGAGACATGGAAGAGATGAGATATGGGAGAGATGAGACAGGAAAGAGATGAGACACGGAAGAGATAAGACAGGGGAGAGATAAAACACTAAATATATAAGACACTGAAGAGATTAGACACGGGAGAGATGAGACATGGGAGAGATGAGACATGTGAGACACGGGCAAGACGAATTAGAGGAGAAATGAGGCAGAGGAAAGATGAAACAGGATACTGTAGGTGTCGGAAGAGGCAACGGGCCGGGTTTGGGAGCTCCAAGGGCCGCATCAGGATCGCGGGCCGGAGTTTGCCGACTCGTGCTCTATTGGGTATTTAAACCATTAAAATCTCACCAAATGGAACAAAAATATTGGTTGCAAAAGGACAAACTACAAAGTTTCCTAATTTAGTCTATATCGGAAGTCAGTCTCCAGTTTCCTTACAACCACTCAGTCTGGTCTATATTTAACTCCGCTTCTAGTCTACTTCGGCTTTCCAATCATACTCAGAATTTTCGACAGGTGATTAATTAAATAAGCCCAGCTGCTTCCTTAGATACAAGAAATTCTTTAAAAATAGGAACTGCTTCTTCAAATGTATTTTCTTTTGCAGAAGGGACAGACAAGATCGTGTGTTGCTGGACGGGGGTTGCATGCGTGTCAGAGGCAGTATTTCATGGGATTAGGAATAGAGAATTAAGCAGTGCTGCCTCCTCCACTAGGACTTGTCTACAAGCACCTTCACCATTATATTTTTTACGGCCCAGACTGGCTGTGTAGTAGCGGCCGGAGAGAAGGGAAAAATGGAGCTGAGGATGCGAGAAAATTGATGGGATGGGAGACTGGGCTGAGAGAGAGATGCAAGAGTGCATCATGCAGCTAGTGATGTTTTGGTTAGGTTATTTATGTGATTGTCGATGTTTGTAAGCAAGTCACAGCCAAGTCATTATCAACAAGCATGCATGGAAGCACATAGCAATAAATCTTTATAATTAGCTAACTGTTGGTGTAATTACAATATATCCAATATTGTAAATATCATGAAGGCTTAGCAAAGCATTGGGGGATTGAGCCTCGTTTTGGTCTAGGATTAAAAATAATATCACGTGTCCTAAATCGGCGAGAAAACATTTTCAGTACGCAACTCTGCCCAATGTACTTTTCCAGTCTATCCTTGTCCTCCGTCAGTCCTGTCCTCCCACCAGTTCAACTTGCTCCGTCCTTCGCTCTCCGCAATGTACTTCGCAGTCAATCTGGCCTCGATTATGGACCAACTGATCCGTTCTTTCAGTGCTGTGTACTTTCCACGTCTTCTGCACCTTGGGATAGGAAAAGTAAAGCAGTTAAGAAATTTACCCGAGTTTGAACATTTATTTCTATCCTGGGCAAAGCTTTGAAGGATGGGATAAATTTGGTCAGCGAGTCTTTCTTCCCCATTTCTCGTCCCTCCACAAGGAGAAGACGCAGACAGGCCTAGGGCGAGGAGAGCACCAAAATATGATTCGTCCTTTCTACCATTACAGCTAGATTCCCTCCCCGCAGTCCCCGGCCTGTATTTCCTAAACACAATTTTCCTCCCACTCAGCCGCCCTCCGTCTGCGGGTAGCCAATGAAAGAGGAGGCTTGGCAGGCTTGTTGAAGGGTGGGGGCGCAATCAATGTGTGCAGTTGCAGTGGGACATTCAGCCAAATGTTACACACGCACACACTGGGGGCATATAAATATCTGAATTATGTATGTCAGCGCGTCTGTGTATGTAAACAAACTACTTATAAGTTTGGATCATCAATCTTTACTGTCTGAGTAAGTAGTTGAACCTTGTCGTTTGTTTTATTTTTATTGGTCTATTCTTCTCTCTAGAAGCGAGTTAGAGTTTATTGCTTCGCTTTGCTTTGTTTGGCAATTTAAGAAAGACCAGAAGCACTTGTACGAGTATTTAGTTATATTTTTCTTTGCTGCAACACTAACTGTGTGTTATGCCTATTAAGAGGGACTGAGATTTTCAGTTTAAAGAGAAACGTTTATAATAGGACCCATACGTTGCCTTGAGTTTGTGAGACCCAGGCATTATCGAGCATTCGTGCGCTGAGTACCACTGCACCAAAGTGTGGCCAACCTGTGTGGCTTAAACTCACAGTATGATTCAATCATCATTGCTTTCAGTTTGACACATTTAAGCAGCCAATCTGCATGCTCAACTATGGACGACAGCGCCTCGTTAGAGGACAGCTCCATGACCATTGTTCAGGGTGACAGCACCATCGCCTTCGCCTATATCAAGGAGGTGCAGTCGAAGAAGAAACGGTTTTACGTGCTAAGATCGCAGCCGCGAAGGAACGGCTCCCCAACATCGTCCACTTCTTCCGATTTCGAATTGTCGGCCAAGTCGTCCATTAGTCAGCCTCCCAACTGCCTCCTGTACGCCTATAAGAATAAGAAATTCTTCGAGAGAGGCGAAGCTAAACGGGTGTACGATCTAGCCAATGTCATCCTATTGTCCAGGTGTACCAAAAAGGCTAACAAAACCATACTGGGCATTTGCTTTCAAGTGAGCAATCGTTTAGTTTAGTTCTTAACAATGGTGACTCTCATTGTCTAGAAAGTAGCGATTCTCATAGTCTAGAAAGTAGCGATTCTCATAGTCCAGAAAGTAGCGATTCTCATAGTCTAGAAAGTAGCGATTCTCATAGTCTAGAAAGTAGCGATTCTCATAGTCTAGAAAGTAGCGATTCTCATAGTCTTGAAAGTAGCGATTCTCATAGTCTTGAAAGTAGCGATTCTCATAGTCTTGAAAGTAGCGATTCTCATAGTCTAGAAAGTAGCGATTCTCATAGTCTAGAAAGTAGCGATTCTCATAGTCTAGAAAGTAGCGATTCTCATAGTCTAGAAAGTAGCGATTCTCGTAGTCTAGAAAGTAGCGATTCTCATAGTCTAGAAAGTAGCGATTCTCATAGTCTAGAAAGTAGCGATTCTCATTATCGAGAAAATAGCGATTCTCATAGTCTAGAAAGTAGCGATTCTCATAGTCTAGAAAGTAGCGATTCTCATAGTCTAGAAAGTAGCGATTCTCATAGTCTAGAAAGTAGCGATTCTCATAGTCCAGAAAGTAGCGATTCTCATAGTCTTGAAAGTAGCGATTCTCATAGTCTAGAAAGTAGCGATTCTCATAGTCTAGAAAGTAGCGATTCTCATAGTCTAGAAAGTAGCGATTCTCATAGTCTAGAAAGTAGCGATTCTCATAGTCTAGAAAGTAGCGATTCTCATAGTCTAGAAAGTAGCGATTCTCATAGTCTAGAAAGTAGCGATTCTCATAGTCTAGAAAGTAGCGATTCTCATAGTCTAGAAAGTAGCGAATCTCATAGTCTGGAAAGTAGCGATTCTCATAGTCTAGAAAGTAGCGATTCTCATAGTCTAGAAAGTAGCGATTCTCATAGTCTAGAAAGTAGCGATTCTCATAGTCTAGAAAGTAGCGATTCTCATAGTCTAGAAAGTAGCGATTCTCATTGTCTAGAAAGTAGCGATTCTCATAGTCTAGAAAGTAGCGATTCTCATAGTCTAGAAAGTAGCGATTCTCATAGTCTAGAAAGTAGCGATTCTCATAGTCTAGAAAGTAGCGATTCTCATAGTCTAGAAAGTAGCGATTCTCATAGTCTAGAAAGTAGCGATTCTCATAGTCTAGAAAACGGCGATTCTCATAGTCTAAAAAACGGCGATTCTCATAGTCTAGAAAGTAGCGATTCTCATAGTCAAGAAAGTAGCGATTATCATAGTCTAGAAAATGGCGATTCTCGTAGTCTAAAAAACGGCGATTCTCATCCCAATTTTCCTACCATTTCCCAAATCCACAGGACGAAGCCCTGTTTCTAAAATTTGACACCGAAGACGAACTTAACCGTTGGTATTTCCATCTGAACGAAATCTTCTCAACTAGACGAAATTGTCTATGGCCGGAATTGAAGCAGTGCTTCAGCGTCACACTCAAGAACAAAGAGTTAGCCGCTGCCGCCACCAGGCACGGCAAAGCCAACCTGCCCGGCCAGTACCGATTCTGCCTGACGGAGTCGGCCGTTCTGCTAGTTAAAAATGACCTCCTGAATCCTGTCCTGACTTTGCCGTTTCCCTGCATTCGCTCCTGCGTGCACTCGATGACGTCAAACTTCTTCCAGATCCACCTGGGCCGGTTGAGTCCTATCGGCGAGGGTGTGCTCCACTTTGAGGTGAGTTCATTGTCTTAACTTATAGTCTTATCTCATCGTCTCTTTATTCGGTCGAATTTTATAGTCTAATACCATTGTCAAATGGTCTAATCTGATAGTCCAATCTTATTGTCAAATCCCATTGTCTAATCTCATTGTCTAATCTCATAGTCTAATCTCCATAGTCTAATCTCATAATCTAATCTAATAGTCTAATCTCCTTGGTCTAATCTCATAGTCTAATCTCCATAGTCTAATCTCATAGTATAATCTCATAGTCTAATCTCATAGTATAATCTCATAGTCTAATCTCATAGTCTAATCTCCATGGTCTAATCTCATAGTCTAATCTCATAGTCTAATCTCATACTCTAATCTCATAGTCTAATCTCCATAGTATAATCTCATAGTCTAATCTCCATAGTATAATCTCATAGTCTAATCTCCATAGTATAATCTCATAGTAAAATCTCATATTCTAATCAGATTGTCTAATCTCCATAGTCTAATCTCCATAGTCTAATATTTTATGCTTAACCCCATAGTCTTGTCTCGATGACTGTTTAATCAGGATTTGTTAATTATTTAATCTAACGTGAGCACCAAATGCGGCTTATACAAAAAGTAATAATTTCGGTTCCCAACAATACGTGCTTTTGTTTCGTTTGTGCGAACGTTTTTTAAGTTGTCTAGACAAATCAGTGCGATACTTTGCGGTTCTTTTGATCCTGTACTTTGAAGAACATTAGAACATAGATTTTTCAAAGATCAAAGAATTTCTTTTCGCTATAAAAATTTTCGATTAATTATTGGCAATTAGTTTAATTGAATCGCGTTTTAAATTGATTATAATTTTAGTCATCCCATTCAGACAGCTATTATCCCCATTCGATCAGTCAGTTATTATCCTCATTCAATCAGTTATTATCCCCAATCAGTCAGTTGTTATCCTAATTCATTCAGTTATTATCCCAATCAGTCATTTGTTATCCCCAGTCAGTTAGTTATTATCCTAATCAGTCAGTTGTTATCCTCATTCAATCAGTTATTATCCTCATTCAATCAGTTATTATCCCCAATCAGTCAGTTGTTATCCTAATTCATTCAGTTATTATCCCAATCAGTCATTTGTTATCCCAATCAGTCATTTGTTATCCCCAGTCAGTTAGTTATTATCCTAATCAGTCAGTTTTTATCCCAATCAGTCAGTTATTATCCCAATCAGTTAGTTGTCATCCTCATTCATTCAGTTATTATCCCAATCAGTCAGTTGTTATCCCAATCAGTTAGTTATTATCCCAATCAGTCAGTTATTATCACAATCAGTCAGTTGTTATCCCAATCAGTCATTTGTTATCCTCATTCATTCAGTTATTATCCCAATCAGTCATTTGTTATCCCCAGTCAGTTAGTTATTATCCTAATCAGTCAGTTGTTATCCCAATCAGTCAGTTATTATTCCAATCAGTTAGTTGTTATCCTCATTCATTCAGTTATTATCCTAATCAGTCAGTTGTTATCCGAATCAGTTAGTTGTTATCCTCATTCATTCAGTTATTATCCCAATCAGTTAGTCGTTATCCTCATTCAGTCAGTTATTATCCCAATCAGTTAGTTGTTATCCTCATTCATTCAGTTATTATCCCAATCAGTCAGTTGTTATCCCAATCAGTTAGTTATTATCCCAATCAGTCAGTTGTTATCCCAATCAGTCAGTTATTATCCCAATCAGTTAGTTTTAATCCCAATCAGTCATTTGTTATCCTCATTCATTCAGTTATTATCCCAATCAGTCAGTTGTTATCCCCAGTCAGTTAGTTATTATCCTAATCAGTCAGTTGTTATCCCAATCAGTCAGTTATTATCCCAATCAGTTAGTTGTTATCCTCATTCATTCAGTTATTATCCCAATCAGTCATTTGTTATCCCCAGTCAGTTAGTTATTATCCTAATCAGTCAGTTTTTATCCCAATCAGTCAGTTATTATCCCAATCAGTTAGTTGTCATCCTCATTCATTCAGTTATTATCCCAATCAGTCAGTTGTTATCCCAATCAGTTAGTTATTATCCCAATCAGTCAGTTATTATCCCAATCAGTCAGTTGTTATCCCAATCAGTCATTTGTTATCCTCATTCATTCAGTTATTATCCCAATCAGTCATTTGTTATCCCCAGTCAGTTAGTTATTATCCTAATCAGTCAGTTGTTATCCCAATCAGTCAGTTATTATTCCAATCAGTTAGTTGTTATCCTCATTCATTCAGTTATTATCCTAATCAGTCAGTTGTTATCCGAATCAGTTAGTTGTTATCCTCATTCATTCAGTTATTATCCCAATCAGTTAGTCGTTATCCTCATTCAGTCAGTTATTATCCCAATCAGTTAGTTGTTATCCTCATTCATTCAGTTATTATCCCAATCAGTCAGTTGTTATCCCAATCAGTTAGTTATTATCCCAATCAGTCAGTTGTTATCCCAATCAGTCAGTTATTATCCCAATCAGTTAGTTTTAATCCCAATCAGTCATTTGTTATCCTCATTCATTCAGTTATTATCCCAATCAGTCAGTTGTTATCCCCAGTCAGTTAGTTATTATCCTAATCAGTCAGTTGTTATCCCAATCAGTCAGTTATTATCCCAATCAGTTAGTTGTTATCCTCATTCATTCAGTTATTATCCCAATCAGTCAGTTGTTATCCCAATCAGTTAGTTGTTATCCTCATTCATTCAGTTATTATCCTAATCAGTTAGTCGTTATCCTCATTCAGTCAGTTATTATCTCAATCAGTTAGTTGTTATCCTCATTCATTCAGTTATTATCCCAATCAGTCAGTTGTTATCCCAATCAGTTAGTTATTATCCCAATCAGTCAGTTGTTATCCCAATCAGTTAGTTATTATCCCAATCAGTTAGTTATTATCCCAATCAGTTAGTTGTTATCCTCATTCATTCAGTTATTATCCCAATCAGTCAGTTGTTATCCCAATCAGTTAGTTGTTATCCTCATTCATTCAGTTATTATCCTAATCAGTTAGTCGTTATCCTCATTCAGTCAGTTATTATCTCAATCAGTTAGTTGTTATCCTCATTCATTCAGTTATTATCCCAATCAGTCAGTTGTTATCCCAATCAGTTAGTTATTATCCCAATCAGTCAGTTGTTATCCCAATCAGTCAGTTATTATCCCAATCAGTTAGTTGTTATCCCAATCAGTCATTTGTTATCCCAATCAGTCAGTTATTATCCCAATCAGTCAGTTGTTATCCCAATCAGTTAGTTATTATCCCAATCAGTCAGTTGTTATCCCAATCAGTCAGTTATTATCTCAATCAGTTAGTTGTTATCCTCATTCATTCAGTTATTATTCCCATTCAGTCAGTAATTGTTCCCAGTCAGTAAGTTATTGTTTTCATGCATTCAGTGTCCCAATCAAAGCCCTGACTGTCTCCCTAGGCGGAGCAGAGCTCCCTACTCAAGGAGATCATAGACAATCTGCTCCGCTGTCTGAGTGAAGCCAGCAGCAAGGATCTGGAGTGCGTCAAGGCCAGGAAGAACAGACGAAATTCTCGCCAGAGTCAACCGGCTTCCGTGGGCTCAGTCAGTCTGCTTGAAGACTGCCAATACCAGCAGCAGCAGCAGCAGCAGGCTGGCCGGCCAACTTCAGTGCACTGCTGCAACCAGAGAACCAATTGCTCAAACTGCAACTCTAGCAGGGCTAGCGTGTGAGTTCTTATTTGATTATTTGGCACTGTTAGTAAATGTCTAAGGTATTATATAACATACGTGACATGATACAGATAAAACCGAAATTTTCCCTAGTCTAAAATCAACGATTTTCCCTAGTTTGAAATCAACGATTTTCCCTGGTCTAAAATCAACGATTTTCCCTGGTCTAAAATCAACGATTTTCCCTAGTTTGAAATCAACGATTTTCCCTGGTCTAAAATCAACGATTTTCCCTGGTCTAAAATCAACGATTTTCCCTAGTTTGAAATCAACGATTTTCCCTGGTCTAAAATCAACGATTTTCCCTGGTCTAAAATCAACGATTTTCCCTAGTTTGAAATCAACGATTTTCCCTGGTCTAAATAAGCGACGATTTCCTTTGTCCAAAAACATATTTTTCTGCGTTTCTATAGGCATGAGTCCTCATTCCCTGATGCGTTCCTCCCAATGCAGCTCCGGCTCAGTGTGCGGCCCAATGTTGATGAGGCCGAGCCAGTCCAACTCCGGTCTGGGCTCTCTGGGCCTATCTGACGGCAGCGCCGGTTCAAGCGGCGGCGGCGCCGGCGGCTCCGTTATCAGCCGCGGCTACAGTCTGCCACCGCCCGACTGTCAGTCCCAGTGTTCGTCTACTCAGCAGCAGCAGCAGCAGCAGTCAGAGGATTACTGTCTGATGGAGCTGACTGGCGGCAGCGGGTCGGCGTATCGATGCAGATCGCCTAATTCGTCCATGTCATTGTCTACGGCTAGCGAAGTCAACGGTGGCGGAGGCGTCGACGCTGACAGGGCTCAGAATGGTGAGAAGCTTCTCAGTTTACAAGCATTTCTCAGTGTTTGGATTGGTCATAGCCCTCCTCCTTCCTGACTGTTTAGATTGGTCATAGCCCTCCTCATTCCTGACTGTTTAGATTGGTCATAGCCCTCCTCATTCCTGACTGTTTAGATTGGTCATAGCCCTCCTCATTCCTGACTGTTTAGATTGGTCATAGCCCTCCTCATTCCTGACTGTTTAGATTGGTCATAGCCCTCCTCATTCCTGACTGTTTAGATTGGTCATAGCCCTCCTCATTCCTGACTGTTTAGATTGGTCATAGCCCTCCTCCTTCCTGACTGTTTAGATTGGTCATAGCCCTCCTCATTCCTGACTGTTTAGATTGGTCATAGCCCTCCTCATTCCTGACTGTTTAGATTGGTCATAGCCCTCCTCATTCCTGACTGTTTAGATTGGTCATAGCCCTCCTCATTCCTGACTGTTTAGATTGGTCATAGCCCTCCTCATTCCTGACTGTTTGGATTGGTCATAGCCCTCCTCATTCCTGACTGTTTAGATTGGTCATAGCCCTCCTCATTCCTGACTGTTTAGATTGGTCATAGCCCTCCTCATTCCTGACTGTTTGGATTGGTCATAGCCCTCCTCATTCCTGACTGTTTAGATTGGTCATAGCCCTCCTCATTCCTGACTGTTTAGATTGGTCATAGCCCTCCTCATTCCTGACTGTTTAGATTGGTCATAGCCCTCCTCATTCCTGACTGTTTAGATTGGTCATAGCCCTCCTCATTCCTGACTGTTTAGATTGGTCATAGCCCTCCTCATTCCTGACTGTTTAGATTGGTCATAGCCCTCCTCATTGCCTGCGCCTTGTATACTTTTTTATTGTCGCTCACTCGCTCAGTCCACAAATCATTAAAAATGTTATGACTCTTTTTTCACACTCTCGCCTTTTTTTTCTATTTCCAAAGAATATTTTTATTTCGATCGACTAACTGCCCACTCCCCCCATGGCCCGTGTTTACCAACTGTAGGCAGCAGCGGTGTCTGTGACCTCTTCTGGCCTAACCCCTTCATTCTCAATAAACTCTCTTGTGTGTGCGTCCCAGCCCTGTTTTGTGTTTCTGCTTTCCATTTCTTATTCTCTCTCCTTCTCTCCCTCTCTGTCTATATTTATATTATAGAGGGGCGGTGTCGCCGGCTCATATCTGGCATGTTTTTTTGTACTTTTCCTGGCTAACGCGCGCAAACACTGCCATTATCTCGATCGCCCAATCTGTCCGTACGATAGTCGCTGCCGTTTCTTCTCTCCGTCTCTTTATCATACATTTTATTGCAATCTTTTTCGTTTGCTTTAGCTAAGTTTGTTTAGGCCGCGTGTTTGTAAATAATTAACAACTTCGTGAATTTAGGCAGTTGTTAGTTGCACTTTTTGTTTTACGTTGTAGTTTCGAAACTCTAAAGGGGCAGGAAAGACTGGACAGAACACACAGGGACGAGAAGAATGGTAAGTGACCAGACCAACTGGACAAATACCAGACAGGATGGACATAAAACTGACAGAATGTACATAAAACTGACAGAATGGACATAAAACTGACAGAATGGACATAAAACTGACAGGATGGACATAAAACTGACAGAATGTACATAAAACTGACAGAATGGACATAAAACTGACAGAATGGACATAAAACTGACAGATTAGACATAAAACTGACAGATTGGACATAAAACTGACAGGATGGACAAAAAACTGACAGAATGGACATAAAACTGAGAGAATGTACATAAAACTGACAGAATGGACATAAAACTGAGAGAGTGTACATAAAACTGACAGAATGGACATAAAACTGACAGAATGGACATAAAACTGACAGAATGTACACAAAACTGACAGAATAGACATAAAACTGACAGATTGGACATATAGCTGACAGATTGGACATAAAACTGACAGAATGGACATAAAACTTACAGAATGGACATAAAACTGACAGAATGTACACAAAACTGACAGAATGGACATAAAACTGAGATAATGTACATAAAACTGACAGAATGGACATAAAACTGAGAGAATGTACATAAAACTGACAGAATGGACATAAAACTGACAGAATGGACATAAAACTGACAGAATGTACACAAAACTGACAGAATAGACATAAAACTGACAGATTGGACATATAGCTGACAGATTGGACATAAAACTGACAGAATGGACATAAAACTTACAGAATGGACATAAAACTGACAGAATGTACACAAAACTGACAGAATGGACATAAAACTGACAGAATGGACATAAAACTGACAGAATGTACATAAAACTGACAGATTGGACATAAAACTGACAGATTGGACATAAGACTGACAGAATGGACATAAAACTGACAGAATGTACATAAAACTGACAGATTGGACATAAAACTGACAGAATGGACATAAAACTGACAGATTGGACATAAGACTGACAGAATGGACATAAAACTGACAGAATGTACATAAAACTGACAGATTGGACATAAAACTGACAGGATGGACATAAAACTGACAGGATGGACATAAAACTGACAGAATGTACATAAAACTGACAGATTGGACATAAAACAGGATGTTCTCTAGAAATCAGGTGAGGCACTAAAGTGCTAAGGTGCACGGGAGTTTTTCAGTCTTGTCACAATAATTCCTTGGCTGAGTAACAGGTGGGCCAACTCAGATTAACGAGAATGTTCGCTAATTTCCGGCTGGTTCAAATCGTTTAATTAATTCTGATTGCGTAGAACAATGCGGAAACACTGGGGCTATTTGCGGATACAAGTAATGACTGTTGGTTCCAATTGTCCCTGCGTCTTTTTATTAATCTGACAACGAAAAATCCTCAGCAGCTAATCTTTTGCGCGCTGAGCACAATAATCACCTGCTGCTGCCGCTGCTGCCACGGACTTGTAAGATTGTCCCATTACCGCTGCTGCAGGCTTGCTGTCTTCACGTTTTGATTTGTGTTGTCCCTGTAATCTTCCCTTTTTCCATTCCCTTCCCTGAGTTCTCCTACGTCCACTGAAATATCCCAATATTCTCCGAATTCTCCCCTATCTTCCCCAAGTTCTCCCCTACCTTCCCCAAATTCTCCCCTACCTTCCCCAAGTTCTCCCCTACCTTCCCCAAGTTTTCCCCTACCTTCCCCAAATTCTCCCCTACCTTCCCCAAATTCTCCCCTACCTTCCCCAAGTTCTCCCCTATCTTCCCCAAATTCTTCCCTGAAACCTCTCGCATATTCTCTGAGTTATCCCCTATCAGTGTTCTCCCCCATCTAGCTGATATCCTAGATTTAAAAAATGATCTTTTTAACCTTTATTTTTTCTAATAAAAATGGAGTCGAGTAAGGTTGTTAAATTAAAAAGAGATTTTTATAGTATATCCACTTCCACTGTTTTTTTCTTTAAAAATGTCGTCGTTTGTAAGTCCATAATTATTCAGCTTTTCCTGTTCGAATAAAATCCCAAATTTGGTTTGTTTTATTATAAACAAAATACCTTTCTCGGGGACTTCTTAATTAGCCGACTGGCCAATTAAAATCGTTCATACGGTCCTTAGTTACTACTAATTAGGCAGAAACACTGACCGAATAGATATTGGATGTAACTGGGTTGTGTGCTGATTTGCTTTAGAAAACGTGTTTAAAATTAGTTTATTTTTTCAATCGCATCTTGTCGTGTCCCAAATAAAAAAGAAGCTATTTTTTCTAAGAAAATATTCGAAAAAATGTGTTTCCACTCTCTCGAGTTGTCATTGGCTGGTGGGTTGTCTTTGGTGTTTATTGTGGCATAAACCCCGCGTGACTTTGACCTTGAATTTTATAAAACTTTGACCTTAATCTTTTTAATTTCACAAATCAACATTGAGATATCAGTTCAACTAGCGCATTTACGCTTTACATTCTGTGAACTCTTAACCTGACACTCATTCACCTTGAAACATGACTCTCATTGGCCTTGAACCATGACACTCTTGACCTTGAAACATGACATTCATTGACCTTGAAACATGACACTCATTGACCTTGAAACATGACATTCATTGACCTTGAAACATGACATTCATTGACCTTGAAACATGACATTCATTGACCTTGAAACATGACACTCTTGACCTTGAAAAAAAACTCTCGATGACCTTGACCCTATTCCCTCAGCCGCCTCAAGCGGACAGCGCAGCATCGGCCCAGACGTGTCCCAAGCCGCTAGACTGGCTCGAGTGTCAACCTGGCGCTATTGCGACGCCCACCAGCATCAGCAGCAGCAGCAGCCGAATCAGCAGGGCTCCCCTGTCATCAGGGCAAACAGTGTCAGCGGCCGTCCTATGAGCAGGGGTGTTCATTCTCAGTATCCCCTTCATCAGCACCAGCACCGGTATCAGCAGCAGCAGCAGCAGCAGCAGCAGCAGCAGGGCCGCAACTCGTCTAGTCACCAGGTGTTTGACCTAAATTTTTCTAGGCCAAGAACAACAAGCGATGCGGCTTCGCATCACAACTGCTGCCCAGGATACGGAAGCAAGTAGGTTGCAGAAAACTTTTGCTGCTTTGCTTTGCGAGTTTTTATATACTCACCTTGAGCTCAAATCCCAACCTCAATACTCACCTTGATCTCAAATCCCAACCTCAATACTCACCTTGATCTCAAATCCCAACCTCAATACTCACCTTGATCTCAAATCCCAACCTCAATACTCACCTTGAGCTCAAATCCCAACCTCAATACTCACCTTGATCTCAAATCCCAACCTCAATACTCACCTTGATCTCAAATCCCAACCTCAATACTCACCTTGAGCTCAAATCCCAACCTCAATACTCACCTTGATCTCAAATCCCAACCTCAATACTCACCTTGATCTCAAATCACAACCTCAATACTCACCTTGAGCTCAAATCCCAACCTCAATACTCACCTTGATCTCAAATCCCAACCTCAATACTCACCTTGAGCTCAAATCCCAACCTCAATACTCACCTTGATCTCAAATCCCAACCTCAATACTCACATTGATCTCAATACCAGTCTGGTTTTGGGATTTAGGCCAAATAACCGATTTTGGGATTTGGATATTTGAGCTGATTTTGGCATTAGGAATTAGGAAATATGATTTTGGGATTCCGGTAGGAAACTGATTCTGGGATTTAGATAGGAAAACTGATTTTGGGATTCAGGTAGGAAAACTAATTTGGGATTTCAAGCATTTCAAATCTCTGATAATCCCTGTTCTCAGCGCCAGTCGCAATTTCCGGCCGCGGGCTCGCTCCTACGGCAATAAGTTTGGTCGGCCAGCAGCCGGTCCTGACGGCTCTGTGAACGCCGCAAACAACAGCTGCTGCTGCTGCTGCTGCAGCACCGCTGCCGCCTACTGCGACGCCGCCGCTGCCGCATCGTCTGGCGCGTCGCCTGCTCCATCGCTGGCTCTGTCCTGCGGCATGAGGCCTCTGTCCGAGTCCACAGCGTCATCGTCTGGCGAGTTGGCCCCGTCCAGCGTGCAGCAGCAGCAGCAGCAGCAGCAGTTGATGTCCAGAAGAAATCAACCAGTTGACGATGAGGGCAGCTACGTCACGATGCTGCTCCGTCCGACGAAGAGCTGCCTGAGGCAGAACAGCGACCTGCCCTGCCAGCAGACGTTGGCGCCGACCCAGGACTTTGACGACAGCGGCGAAATTGACGAAGAATTCGACCCTTACTGGGTGCCTCCCGGACCATTGGATTGTCTGCTTGATCCTGCTGCTGCTGCTGCTGCCTCCGCCGCCGCCGCCGCTTCACCGTCACCCATCGCAAGCACCGAGGAGCAGCAGCAGCTGACAATGAAAAAATCGAGACCGGTGGAAGTACTAGAAGAAGAAGACTATTTCATGATGGACTTGAATTCTGCATCCTAGACAATAGATTCGCTTCTGATTAACAAATTTTTACTTGGAAATTAGATAAATTTTGTTACATTTTTTTACATTTTGTCTGGCCTATTCGCTTTCTCTGCCTTTTTTCCTGCTTCGTTTTGCTTGCTTTTTTTGCTCTCGCTTGCTGCGCCTTTGATCAACAATAAAAACTATGAAAAAGGCGCTTCTAGACTTGGCTGTTGTGGCTTTGATGTGACCTGATTTATTGGCAGTAGAGAGACCTTAGAGAGCTCGTAAGTTTCACAAAAATTCGTCACATATCGGCTATCTATTTAACTACAAAACATTGGGAATTTCTTAAGACTTATAAAAACCAACATTTTTCACTGTATTTCATTCCGTTATTTCGTGTCTTAATTATTTGATAATTGTAAATTCTAAGTAATTAGTCTGTTATCTGGTCTCAGAATATTTTATTTGATTTCATCATTCGACTTTGCTGTCTCCTGTTTGTTTGTTTGTTTGTTTGTTTGTTTGTTTGTTTGTTTGTTTAAGAATCGAATTATTAAATTATTAATTATTTAAAATACTACTTCTCTTCTTACTTACCCAACTAATTATAGCAGCTAGATTTAAATCATTGAAAACGGCTAGATTTTATTGGTCATTGTTCTGTGTTCATAATTTAATCTCTGTGTTTCGTACACTATGTATTCTGTCTTTTGTTTGTTTGTCTATATTTAATTCATCGCTTAATAATAATTTCATGTGTTGCTTGTTGAGAATAATTCTAGTTTTATTTATGATAAATTGTGAATTTAAATAAATCTCCGAAGATAACCGATGTTCTGCTCGAATTAACTAGTACGCGCTGACTTGCTAGCTAGCCGATATGTATAGAAAATTGGGTCAGAAACTGGGTAGATAAATTGGGTGATTAACTGGATAAAAAAAAAATAAGAACAATTTTTCTTAAATTAGAAACTTAGGCAAAATTAAACCTCGCGTGCCCATGAGAATAATCAGATAGGGGAGTGTTTAGGTTGAAGGAGCGATTAGATAGGGCAGAGATTAGATAGGGTAGAGATTAGATAGGGTAGAGATTAGATATGGTAGAGATTAGATAGGGTAGAGATTAGATATGGTAGAGATTAGATAGGGTAGTGAAATAACTCTAGACTGGTGGTATTTAGAACGAAACGTAAACAGTCAGAGCTCCACGCTCCTGAGAACAGCGATATATATTTTATGCGACGGCACGTTGGGTGTAAGGATTAGGGGGTGATAAAATAGAGCGAACAATGATTTGAAAGTCAGCCAGTTACCCAAACGGCTGCCAGCGTGGTGTACTCAGCGTACGCGCGCTGGCTGCACATGGCTGCACCGCACAATGAAATGATATTCAGCCAGTTAACAGACAGCTGCCAGCGCGGTGTACTCAGCGTTGTACTACGCGCTGGCTGCAAGTCACTACATAACAGGTAGATATTAGATATGGTAGATATTAGATAGGGTAGAGATTAGATAGTGTAGAGATTAGATAGGGAGAGATTAGATAGGGTAGAGATTAGATAGGGAGAGATTAGATAGGTTAGAGATTAGATAGGGTGGAGATCAGATAGGGTAGAGATTAGATAGGGTACAGATTAGATAGGGTACAGATTAGATAGGGTACAGATTAGATAGGGTACAGATTAGATAGTGTAGATATTAGATAGGGTAGAGATTAGATAGGGTAGAGATTAGATAGTGTAGATATTAGATAGGGTAGAGATTAGATAGGGTAGAGATTAGATAGGGTAGAGATTAGATAGGGTGGAGATCAGATAGGGTAGAGATTAGATAGGGTACAGATTAGATAGGGTACAGATTAGATAGGGTACAGATTAGATAGTGTAGATATTAGATAGGGTAGAGATTAGATAGGGTAGAGATTAGATAGTGTAGATATTAGATAGGGTAGAGATTAGATATGGTAGATATTAGATATGGTAGAGATTAGATAGGGTAGAGATTAGATAGGGTAGAGATCAGATAGGGTAGAGATTAGATAGTGTAGAGATCAGATAGGGTAGAGATTAGATAGTGTAGAGATTAGACTGGGTAGAGATAAGATAAGGAAGAGATTAGATAGGGAATCTGTTCTATGGGGTGCCGAATCCTACTCAAGCGTTGGATTTAGCAGCTTTATAAAGTGCAAGTTCTCTGGGCGTGGTCCAGATTTTATCTTGGAATTCGCTGATAATTATTGCCTTTGTGAGATCAGATTTGGTCGAATCGTACGTATAGTGTTTTTTTCCTTTTGTATTTTTCTGGATTCTCTGCTAGCAGATTGATATTGCTTGAATGATAATTCATTACATCAATGGATTATATAAATCTATTTAGTAAACTCGTCTTCTAGTCTCAGGTTTTTTAAATTTATTTTTATCTTTATTTAAACAAAAGTAGCGTAAATGGCTTAAATTAACAAAACATTTCGTTTGCATCACTGTAAGGCAAGTTACATTATCACAGCGTGAAAACAATGAGAAAATATTGGCTATGTTTAATCACTATCGCATTGTGTACAAAATATCATTGTTCTAGTTTTCATACGTGCACACAGAACTGATCTTGCCTGTACTTTTAACAAATAAAACTAGAATTAATCACTCGCGGAAGATTTTCGATTTGCTGCTAGCCTAAAAACAGATATTTTGTCATCTATAACAGGCTCATGCTCTACTTTTTATTGTACTTTTGCATTCACAGTCTGCTAGAGTTAATATGCTCAAAACCTAGACTAAGGCTGGCTTTTTATTGATTTTGTCAAATATAACAATCAGAAATGTTTGTTCTTCTCTGCTGTTTTTTGCCTTTTTTCACACTGTCGTCTTCTGGTTTTGCTGCATTCTATGTGAGCCTCTGTTTTTAGATGTGTAGGTAGATTTGAGTCTGTTTGAGTAGGCTTAGAATCGAGATTTTTATTTGCTGCATCCCTGGTTTCTGTTACAGTTTTTATAAATCTTTTTATCCCTATTTTGCTTTGCTGGCATAACATTGGTAGTTATTTTCTCAGGGATAGGAAATACAGTTAAAGTGGATAGAGAATCAGGGTAGAGTGGATAGAGAATCCGGGTAGAGTGGATAGAGAATCCGGGTAGATTGGATAGAGAATAAAAGTAGAGTGGATAGAGAATCGGTGTAGATTGGATAGAGAATCGGGGTAGAGTGGATAGAGAATCCGGGTAGATTGGATAGAGAATAAAAGTAGAGTGGATAGAGAATCTGTGTAGATTGGATAGAGAATCCGGGTAGATTGGATAGAGAATAAAAGTAGAGTGGATAGAGAATCTGTGTAGATTAGATAGAGAATCGGTGTAGATTGGATAGAGAATCCGGGTAGATTGGATAGAGAATAAGAGTAGATTGGATAGAGAATCGGTGTAGATTGGATAGAGAATAAAAGTAGAGTGGATAGAGAATCGGTGTAGATTGGACAGAGAATCCGGGTAGATTGGATAGAGAATAAAAGTAGAGTGGATAGAGAATCGGTGTAGATTGGATAGAGAATCGGGGTAGAGTGGATAGAGAATCCGGGTAGATTGGATAGAGAATAAAAGTAGAGTGGATAGAGAATCTGTGTAGATTGGATAGAGAAACGGTGTAGATTGGATAGAGAATAAAAGTAGAGTGGATAGAGAATCGGTGTAGATTGGATAGAGAATCCGGGTAGATTGGATAGAGAATAAAAGTAGAGTGGATAGAGAATCGGTGTAGATTGGATAGAGAATCGGGGTAGAGTGGATAGAGAATCGGGGTAGAGTGGATAGAGAATCCGGGTAGATTGGATAGAGAATAAAAGTAGAGTGGATAGAGAATCTGTGTAGATTGGATAGAGAAACGGTGTAGATTGGATAGAGAATAAAAGTAGAGTGGATAGAGAATCGGTGTAGATTGGATAGAGAATCCGGGTAGATTGGATAGAGAATAAAAGTAGAGTGGATAGAGAATCGGTGTAGATTGGATAGAGAATCGGGGTAGAGTGGATAGAGAATCCAGGTAGATTGGATAGAGAATCGGTGTAGATTGGATAGAGAATCCGGGTACATTGGATAGAGAATAAAAGTAGAGTGGATAGAGAATCGGTGTAGATTGGATAGAGAATCGGTGTAGATTGGATAGCGAATCGGTGTAGATTGGATAGAGATTCGGTGTAGATTGGATAGTGAATCAGTGTAGAGTGGATAGAGAATCGGTGTAGATTGGATAGAGAATCTGTGTAGATTGGATAGCGAATCGGTGTAGATTGGATAGAGATTCGGTGTAGATTGGATAGAGAATCAGTGTAGAGTGGATAGAGAATCGAAGTACGAGCGTAGAGTAAGGTAGATAGTTTAAAGAGTTAATATATATATCCTATATATATATATAATAATATATGGTAAAATGTATATATCATACTTGTAGAATATAGTGCAATGACCCAGACAGGTGCAGGCACTAGGCGGTTGCTAAGAGGCCTGAGCAGTTAAATCAGTTGCATGTTTACCCAGCGGATCAGGCCGAAAAGTGCAAGAAAGTAGAAAAACATTTGCCCGCTTGCTCTTCCCATGTCAGCTTATCTTGAAATAAGATTTCCCTCTTCCTAGCCTTCCCCTTTGAGCTCCCCGCCACACTGTAGGCTGCAGATTTGAGCACATTTTACAGATTGCGTGTTTGAGCGGTGAGTTTTGAGTTTCTGGGTGTGTCTCTCAGCTCTCTTAGTCTCTGTTCGTGATGATAAGACTGCGAAATGTGTGTTTGGTGTTGCCATGGTTACCTGAGATTGTTTATCACTAGGCATCCGGCATCTGCTTCTAACCACTCTGCTACCCGGGTTTTCTCCTTGTATTCTTTTTATCTACTCTTCTGCCATCTCTACTCTCCTCTCCTTCTCTCCTCCTCTCCTCACCTCCTCTCCTTCTCTCCTCCTCCTCTCCTCACCTCCTCCTCTCCTTCTCTCATCCTCCTCTCCTCTCCTCCTCCTCTCCTCACCTCCTCCTCTCCTCTCCTCCTCCTCTCCTCACCTCCTCCTCTCCTCTCCTCCTCCTCTTCTCACCTCCTCCTCTCCTCTCCTCTACTCCTCCTCTCCTCTCCTCCTCCTCTCCTCTCCTCTACTCCTCATCTCCTCACCTCCTCCTCTACTCTCCTCTCCTCCTCCCTCCTCTCCTCTACTCCTCCTCTCCTCATCCTCTCCTCCTCTCGTTCTCTCATAGCCTTTCTCAATAATTCTTACTCTATTATGTTTCCACATCCGACTCGTGCTTGTTCCACAGTTCTAGTACACCGGTACTCTAGTATGTTCAGAAACATTGTATATTTATTTTCATATTCCTACTTTCTGCTACAATCCAATCTTCCCACAATCAGCATTTGTTCGGTACCAATCAGTTTTTTTATTTCTCACAGCTAAAATTTCTATGCGTGTTTTGGCTTGAATTTCTAGATAACCGATTCAGTTTTGTCCCCGGAATACATTGCAACATCCGAGCTTCTGATACTCTATGCTTTGCGTGATGAAATATTCATTTTCGGGGCATGACGACAAGGCGCGTGAAGTACTTCAGCTAGTACACAATGGGGTTGCTTTTGTCTGTGTCCAGGTTTTCTAAGAAACAGATAACTGCCCTTCCTTCCCAGATCCTCAGATTAACAAACTGCCCTTCCTTCCCAGATCCTCAGATTAACAAACTGCCCTTCCTTCCCAGATCCTCAGATTAACAAACTGCCCTTCCTTCCCAGATCCTCAGATTAACAAACTGCCCTTCCTTCCCAGATCCTCAGATTAACAAACTGCCCTTCCTTCCCAGATCCTCAGATTAACAAACTGCCCTTCCTTCCCAGATCCTCAGATTAACAAACTGCCCTTCCTTCCCAGATCCTCAGATTTACAAACTGCCCTTCCTTCCCAGATCCTCAGATTTACAAACTGCCCTTCCTTCCCAGATCCTCAGATTAACAAACTGCCCTTCCTTCCCAGATCCTCAGATTAACAAACTGCCCTTCCTTCCCAGATCCTCAGATTAACAAACTGCCCTTCCTTCCCAGATCCTCAGATTAACAAACTGCCCTTCCTTCCCAGATCCTCAGATTAACAAACTGCCCTTCCTTCCCAGATCCTCAGATTAACAAACTGCCCTTCCTTCCCAGATCCTCAGATTAACAAACTGCCCTCCCTTCCCAGATCCTCAGATTAACAAACTGCCCTCCCTTCCCAGATCCTCAGATTAACAAACTGCCCTTCCTTCCCAGATCCTCAGATTAACAAACTGCCCTCCCTTCCCAGATCCTCAGATTAACAAACTGCCCTTCCTTCCCAGATCCTCAGATTAACAAACTGCCCTTCCTTCCCAGATCCTCAGATTAACAAACTGCCCTTCATTCCCAGATCCTCAGATTTACAAACTGCCCTCCCTTCCCAGATCCTCAGATTAACAAACTGCCCTTCCTTCCCAGATCCTCAGATTAACAAACTGCCCTTCCTTCCCAGATCCTCAGATTAACAAACTGCCCTCCCTTCCCAGATCCTCAGATTAACAAACTGCCCTTCCTTCCCAGATCCTCAGATTAACAAACTGCCCTCCCTTCCCAGATCCTCAGATTTACAAACTGCCCTTCCTTCCCAGATCCTCAGATTAACAAACTGCACTGCCCTCCCTTCCCAGATCCTCCTTCAAACTGCACTGGCAATTACAATTATATTTGTGAGTCTGAGTTCAGGGTAGCATTGTATCATTTGTTGTCAACTGTGCCAGTCACTTGCAATTGATACTGCTCGCGTCACCCGCTGGCGTATCGTCCTTTTAATGCTGGAAAAATATCAAGTGATCACTTGTGCTCTAGCTGCTTGTTGTTCTGTCCATTAATCGGCACAAGTCTCTTCAACGGTACAAAATCCCTTGATTGTCAATCAGAGTCCTAGAAGTTTTTGGAAGATACTAGTTGCCTGGGACAGTGTGAGGTTTAACTGAAGACTCAATATGTTAATGAGACTGAATCAGATTTAAGATTAGAGAGATAGATGGATATTTAAGTGATAGACTATGTGAGATCTGGTGAGATTAATGAGATATACAGGGTGAGATTTATGAGATAGACGGGGTGAGGTTCATGAGATATACAGGGTGAGATTAACCGGGTGAGATTTATGAGATAGACGGGGTGAGATTAATGAGATAGACGGGGTGAGATTAATGAGATATACAGGGTGAGATTTATGAGATAGACGGGGTGAGATTTATGAGATAGACAGGATGAGATTAATGAGATAGACAGGATGAGATTGATGAGATAGACAGGATGAGATTAATGAGATAGACAGGATGAGATTGATGAGATAGACCGGATGAGATTAATAAGATAGACCGGATGAGATTAATGAGATAGACAGGATGAGATTGATGAGATAGACCGGATGAGATTTATGAGATAGACGGGGTGAGATTAATGAGATAGACGGGGTGAGATTAATGAGATATACAGGGTGAGATTTATGAGATAGACGGGGTGAGATTTATGAGATAGACTGGATGAGATTAATGAGATAGACAGGATGAGATTGATGAGATAGACCGGATGAGATTAATAAGATAGACCGGATGAGATTAATGAGATAGACAGGATGAGATTGATGAGATAGACAGGATGAGATTTTTGAGATAGAGAGGGTCACATTTCTTAAATAGTCTTAGATGTATTAGATAAGCGTGGTCAGGTATGCTTGATGGCAAGTTGTTTACCTCCCAGCGGCAGTTGAAAAAATATTTTTTTTCTGCGTCTGGTCCTAAAAGTACTTTCTATAGTTGGTCGCTTTTTTGTCGGTTATCTATTTTACGGAGCATTTATGATATTACTATCAGTAGGGCTAAGCCATTTTCATCTAGCCACCTACTCATATGTACCATAGAAATCTCACTAAATTTCGGATTACGAGTATTTTAGGACAAATTCTTATTGAATGACTAAATTATTTTAGATCTTAGATTTCAGATATTGTAGATCTGGGAGGGCAGATTGAGATTAGTGATCTGAATGGGCTAGGTTTCAATTAGGGTATTATTGAGAGCTAGATATGGATTAAGGATTTAGTGTTAGATTTGGGACCTGGGATTGGTAGATTAAGAATTAGGATCTGGGATTGGTAGATTAAGAATTAGGATCTGGGATTGGTAGATTAAGAATTAGGATCTGGGATTGGTAGATTAAGAATTAGGATCTGGGATTGGTAGATTGAGAATTGGGATCTGGGATTGGTAGATTGAGAATTGGGATCTGGGATTGGTAGATTAAGAATTAGGATCTGGGATTGGTAGATTGAGAATTAGGATCTGGGATTGGTAGATTAAGAATTAGGATCTGGGATTGGTAGATTAAGAATTAGGATCTGGGATTGGTAGATTGAGAATTGGGATCTGGGATTGGTAGATTGAGAATTAGGATCTGGGATTGGTAGATTAAGAATTGGGATCTGGGATTGGTAGATTGAGAATTGGGATCTGGGATTGGTAGATTGAGAATTAGGACCTGGGATTGGTAGATTAAGAATTAGGATCTGGAATTGGTAGATTAAGAATTAGGATCTGGGATGGCTAGATTGAGAATTGGGATCTGGGATGGCTAGATTGAGAATTGGGATCTGGGATTGGTAGATTAAGAATTAGGATCTGGGATTGGTAGATTAAGAATTGGGATCTGGGATTGGTAGATTAAGAATTAGGATCTGGAATTGGTAGATTAAGAATTAGGATCTGGGATTGGTAGATTGAGAATTAGGATCTGGGATTGGTAGATTAAGAATTAGGATCTGGGATTGGTAGATTAAGAATTAGGATCTGGGATTGGTAGATTGAGAATTGGGATCTGGGATTGGTAGATTAAGAATTAGGATCTGGGATTGGTAGATTAAGAATTGGGATCTGGGATTGGTAGATTAAGAATTGGGATCTGGGATTGGTAGATTGAGAATTGGGATCTGGGATTGGTAGATTAAGAATTAGGATCTGGAATTGGTAGATTAAGAATTGGGATCTGGGATTGTTAGATTAAGAATTAGGATCTGGGATGGCTAGATTGAGATTTAGGATCTAAGTGAAGCTGAGATCTGAGACTGGACTATGAGGCCATGGGGTTACTCACAGTCTGCTCACTTACCTGGCCCATTCCTCAGCCTGTCGCACCAGCCGGAGCGCCTGTCCCCAGCCTGCCCCAGCGGCCCGGCCTCGTCTGGCAAGTCGGCGAGTTCGTTGAAGCCCAAGACGCCTGGGGCAACTGGACGCCGGCGAAGCTGCTGGCGGTCAGGCCGGACACGCAGTCGGTGCTGGTCCATTATCACAAATGGAGCGCCAAATTCGACGAAGAAATCGACATGGCTAGCGACCGCCTCAGGCCGCTGAAAAAAACCGCCGTCGGCAACAAGCAGGCCGGCGCCGAAGCGACCGACGCTGCCGCCTTCAAGCCCGGCGATCTTGTGCTGGCCAAGTGGCGAGACACTCTCTGGTACCAGGCCCGGGTGGTGTCCGTGGACAGCAAAGGTCTCTACAGCCTGTTCTTCACTCTGGACAGTTGGAAGGCTAAGGGATATCGGTAAGCGGCTGGGTCTGCTTGCGATCATAATCATGAGCATGACTATTATTGGTCATAGCTACGACTATAATCACCTGTGACCAATATCACCTGTGACCAATTTCACCTGTGATCAGTATCACCTGTGATCAATATCACCTGTGACCAATATCACCTGTGACCAATTTCACCTGTGATCAGTATCACCTGTGATCAATGTCACCTGTGACCAATTTCACCTGTGATCAGTATCACCTGTGACCAATTTCACCTGTGACCAAAAGCACGTAACATTTGTATCATAATTAATGCCCATTCACAAAAGTAATTCGAATGGCAGTAACAATTCGTTAATAACAAAAAGGTAACGATCGAAACCCATTTGATGAACTAGCAACTCGTATCTTGTAGTAACTTGTCATGAGTATGCTCAAAGTATGCTCAAACTGCTCCCCACATCTCGCCAGGGCCAGCCAGTTGAAGCCCTACAATGAAGCCGAGGCCGAGGCCATCTTCGCTGCCCAATGGCCGACCACAGGCCCGTCCGAGATCAACTATGACCCCATGGTGCGCCGAATCCAGGAGAATTCCAGGCGCCGGCGCATGGAGAAACGCGGTGCCGATGGCAACGACAGCCGAGCCGAGGGTGGCACTCAGCAGCTGCTGAATTCCACCTGCCCGGAGTCGCTGCTGTCAGCTCAGCTGCACAGTCAGGAGGCTTCGCCCGGCCTTCTGTCGCAGTCGTTCAATGCAGCCGCCGCGGCCAAGACCAAAAAAACTGTCGATTCTCGTCGTAATCGACGTCGGCCAACGACTGGTAAAACTGAAGCCGCCGACAAGCAGCCGTCGCCAACGCCGCCACCGCAGACACCGCAGACACCGCAGCTGCCTCCGCTGAAGATGACTCTAAAGATTCCGCCGCCACCGCCCACGCCGCTGCCTCCGTCGGCTGACGGTCCGGAAGAGTCGCAGTCGGAATTTTCTTTGACCTTCGAAGAGTGCGCCGAAGATTCTGCGTCGCCTAAGCAGCAGCAGCAGCTGCAGCAGCAGCAGCAGCAAAGTCGCAAACGGCCTCCGTCTCCAGAAGTTCAAGAAGCCAGCACTCTGCCGAAATCAACGCCAACCGCCAAGCCTCCAGTGCCAGACTCCGGCTCCGACAATGACCAGCTTCCGCCGTCGAAACGATTCAAGCTTGACGATGCAGATTCGCATTGCGGTGGCAATGATGTTGATATGGACGATGCCAGCGGCGATGGACAGAATTTCGTTGCCGAAGCTGGCAGTTCGGCTACAATGACCAGCGCTGCAGCTCTGCTGACTGCGGCTGATGCTGAGGCTGTGGAACAGTCAGTGGAACTTCCGCCTCCCCCGCCGCCCCCACCGCCGCCTACCGAATCGCCAGGAGATGAACCGCAGCAGCAGTCGGAGCCGCGAGTGCCTAAGATGCGAGTCCGGCTACCCAAGCTGTCTGTGCCACCATTGGACAGATCCGCTTCCCTCTGCAGCCCCGCCCCCGCCTCCGCCTCCCTCGTCGGCCCGTCCTCGGCTGCCACCTCCACGCCGGGCTCCGAGGCGTGGGCTCCGCCGTCGGCTTCTTCGGCCGCCGCTGTCGACAAGCGGCGCTCGTTTGCCAACTTCGGAGCAGCCAGCCTCGGACGCAGCTTCAGCAGCAACAGCAGCAGCAGCAAGCGCAAGCTGTCAACTGAGCCCACAGTGCCAGCCCACTGGACCATCGAGACATTCGAATGCGACCAGTGCGGCAAGAGCTTCAGGAAGGAGAAACTGCTGGCCGATCATGTCAGATTTTATCATCGTCCAGGAGCTAAGTCTTCGGCGGCTGCCGCTGCTGCTGCAACCGCTGACTCCGCGTCATCGCCGCCGACAACCTCTCGACGCAGCGAAGCTGCAACAGCCGACGATTTGGAATCGCTGGTGTCCTCCAGCCGTGGCTGCGATCAGCAGGATTCATCAGATGTGGTCAGCCAGCAGCAGCAGCAGCAGCAGCAGCAGCAGCAGCAGCAGCAGCAGCAGCAGCAAGCTCCGACTCGTCATCCGAAATCGTCAAAGTCCGCAGCAGCCGCAGCCGCCGCAGCTGCTGCCGCAGCCGCCGCCGCCGCCGAAGCTGCCGCGGCCGCTTCAAGCGTGGCTGTCGCCGACAAGCGTCGAGTTATTCACTGCCAGTGCGGCCGCACAGACGAAGACGACATGATCCAGTGCGAGATCTGCCGAGCCTACCAGCACGCCAGGTGCGCCTCCAAGGCAGTGGACCTGCGCAGCATCCCGGATCTGTACTACGTCTGCAACTACTGCCTGCACCCCAGGAAGGAGTTTAAATCGAGCCGGCGAACCTGGCATCACAAATGGCTGCGTCAGCCCAGCTCGGGGGCCCAGACCTCACCGATGATGGACGTTGTCCGCCAGGTCATGGAGCTGTACGCTGTTATTCAGAAGGTGAGCAATTAACTGGGGCTGATTGGGATTATAATAGAACCTAGATTGAAGATGGGATCATTGAAGAATAATGGATGGGATCATAGAGGAATAATAGATGGGATCATAGAGGAATAATAGATGGGATCATTGAGTAATAATAGATGGGATCATAGAGGAATAATAGATGGGATCATTGAGGAATAATAGATAGGATCATAGATTAATCATATATAGGATCATAGATTAGTAATAGATGGAATCATAGAGGAATAATAGATGGGATCATAGAGGAATAATAGATGGGATCATAAAGGAATAATAGATTGGATCATAGAGGAATAATAGATGGGATCAAAGAGTAATAATAGATGGAATCATAGAGGAATAATAGATGGGATCATAGAGGAATAATAGATGGGATCATAAAGGAATAATAGATTGAATCATAGAGGAATAATAGATTGGATCATAGAGGAATAATAGATTGGATCAAAGAGTAATAATAGATGGGATCATAGAGGAATAATAGATGGGATCATAGTGGAAGAACTGCAAGCCATGCTGCCGCAGTCACCTCACCCCTAATCGTCATACTGGCCTGCAGCTGAAGCGGTTGAACACCGACATTCACACCCGCCTCATTAAACTGGCTCCGGATTTGGCTGACAAATCACCCGAAGAGATTCGTCAACTTTTGCACCTGCACAATCAGCGGCAGCAGCAGCAGCAGCAGCCGGGAACCGCTTCCTCGTCTTCCTCTTCAACAGGAGCTGCTTCGGCTTCGGCGAATGCCTGCCCCGCCGCGTTGCCGTCTGGTCGGAATCGCCTGGACTCCGTTGGCGAGCTGGCCGACTTCCTGCCCAGTCTCGAGTTGGACCAGCTCGAGAGCCTGCTCGGCGCTGCTGGCCCGGACGATGTCGGCGAGATTGGCAGCGTCCTGAGCCTCCCGCCTCCTCCGCCGCCACCGCCACCGCCGCCTCCGCCGCCTGCGCCAGTCTCGCATTATCATTCGCAGTCGTCGACTCTGACGCCTGGCGCTGTCGCCGAGGCCAACCAGCTAACCGCGCTTCTGTGCGCCCAGCAGGCCCTCAGTCACCTCCTCGCCGCCGTCACCGCCAAGATGGCCGAGCTGCGCGGCCGGCCCAGCTGCCGGTCTCTGGCCGACCGGACACCGCGGACACTGCGGCCTCGCCTGCCAGCATTGCGCAACAACCTCATCAAACTGCGGCGTCTGGCCGGACTGCCCAGGAAGTGAACAATTCTTCGATCAGTGCACTTATCTCTGATCCCAATTACCTTCCCTCTGATCCCCATAACCCTTCCTTCTGATCCCCATAACTTTTATCTCTGATCCCCATAGCCCTTATCTCTGATCCCCATAACCTTCCCTCTGATCCCCATAACCTTCCCTCTGATCCCCATGACCTTCCCTCTGATCCCCATGACCTTCCCTCTGATCCCCATGACCTTCCCTCTGATCCCCATAGCCCTTTTCTCTGATCCCGTAACTTTATCTCTGATCCCCATAACCCTTCCCTCTGATCCCCATAACCTTCCCTCCGATCCCCATTACCCCTATCTCTGATCTTTATTATCTTTCTCTCTGATCCCCATTACAACCATTACTAATCCCAATTACCTTCATCTGATCCCCATTACAATAATCTCTGATACCTATTACCTTAATTACTCTTCTCTTTTCCATGTTAAATTAATTTATAAACTTTTTTTCTATCGAAGGCACCTGGCCTATTTATGGCCTTAAAAATATTGGTTGAAAAATATATAAAACAACTTTTTGTTGTTTAGTCTGTGGCAGGTTTTTTATCCAAAGTGTGAGTTTTCCTTGTCATTTAGGTGTAACTTGAATGCAAAAAGTGGGTAAATGTAAATACATATAATCATTTTCGCAGTGCTGTCAATTGCATATTTTTCAATTAAATGTTTTTTTCGCGTCGCTATCAAGAAGCATTGATTTTTTAATTAAAAAATATTATTGCTTCTCAGTCCAGCAATTTTCCGGTCTTTTTCAACTCGAATTTTTTATTCCCGGAAAACGTGTTTCTTCGCTTATATCCCAAAATCAGGCAAATTGGTGTAGAGACAAAGTGCCTATTTAGTAAAATTGGAGCTGCTAATAAAAAATTCTAAATCTAGTTTCTGTTAACTGGGCCAATTTGTGTATTCTAATCTACCATCCTGATTGTATGTTTCAGTGTTTATTGCAATTCTTTGAATTTTGAATATTCGCAACAAGGCAAGGCTGCAATCTAGCGTTAATTATTTGCTAGTTCCCTGCTCCAAATTTTCTATATCCAGTGAATTGCATCTCTCATTTTTTGTGTAATTTGTGAATTTCCTGTGTCTTGCGAGTTAAACATCTTTTGTAACATTATTTCCATGTAAAAAAAATTTTATCTGTAGCATGCAACTATAAAATATACACTCGTCCGAGGGCAAGGTTAAAATGTTATTTTGCTCGTTTTTACGTGGGATGAAAACGGTAATTAAAAAAATATGTTTCAACTATGACTTCTATGAATTTTTTACATCTTGTATTTTAATCTAATGAAAACGGCAATGACGTCTTTTACTCAAGCAAGCTTTGGATTTTACTACCTCAAAGCAATTAAACGTATAAGCAGCACGTGACTTTGGTCAGCAATCTAAAATCATTTTATTCAAAAAAAGTTTGTTGATTTTACGGGTCCTTGTACTAATTGACTAATTACTAATACTAATACTAATACTGCTACTATTTGACTAAACATCGTTGGTTCAGTTTTCAAACTTCAATATTTATTTAAAGATAGGTTGTTAATGACGACTACTCTTTATAGATTCATGGTAAAAGTGTTTCAAGGTCAAATTTTAATTAGCGTATACATAAAAATACTGCACAGAAGCAATAAAATTTTATTTTATCGTTTAATATTTTTAAGATAAGTATCACTTTGTTTTAATTTGAATGTGTTCGATACAGGTCTCCAGATTCAAATAAGTACAAACAAAACATTTTTTAGAAGTCTCAACTTTTTCCAACAAGTCCAACGATAATAATCTTAAAAAATCGACGCTTGAATTGCTTGAAACAATGAAAATTCTTATTCTGACAGCAGTTTTTACTGTTCTGCTGCTCGGTGTGTCAGCTGAAGAGCATCACAAGAGATGCTGCGCCTCTTGCAAAGCTAATTATCCGAATGCTCACCATCTTAAGCATGTAAGTGTCTTGTGTGTCTAGAAGAATAAAACAATTATTTTTATATTGTGTTAATAGTGCTTACTATGTTTTGCTGTGTGACTATTTTATGTTTTACTAACAAAGCTAAGTAGCTAATTGAAATTTAAACTAGGCCTACTCTTTCAAATCATGCTTGTTTTTATAGATTTTGTAGTATTTATGGTCTTTTTGGACATACTTTGGCCTTGCTTTGACCTGGTGTTGTGGTTTTATCTTTGTTTAGAATTTTTTGCAATGCCAAGCCATAGCTAATTTGCTAATAGTAGCTACACAAGTTCTACATTTGTAGATTTAAACACTATAAGGCTAGCACTATTAGGCCTATAAGTGTTCAATTATTTAAATAGTTTTTTTTCAGTAGTGTCCCTTTAAAAGTATTAGTTCCTGTATAAGTTGATGAATGATATGTGTTAACTATGTTTTAGGAAATGTATGGAAACATGATTAATCAGATGTTTCATATTTTTTGGTAAGAATTCCTAAGAATAATAATTTATATATGTAATTTTAAGGTAAGATAGCCCTAGCTATAATATAGGCATAGCTGTAGATATATATATATATATATTAGTAAAATAATCATTTATGTAATGATTATTAGATGTAATTACATTTTTTGTTTTGACAGTGTTCTTTTTTATCATTTTCAATAGAAAAAGCTGGGCTAATAATTCATTAATATGTTTTATATTAATAATGTTATTTTAGAGTTGCAGATATGTGAGCAAATGTTTTTTGTTTTATATTAGGTAGCTAATTTCCTTTAAAATTTACAAAAGTTGTTATGTGTTTAGCTATATAAATTACAATCATAACCGCACTGATTTTGCTCAATTTGTTCAGTCGTGCTTGCATGGCTGTCGCCTGTACTCGATGATCTACCTGGCCCATGACAAGAGCATTGCCAGCACTGAGCTAACCAAAATGTGCTCCAAGTCCTGCCAGAGTGGACTCACTGGCACCACAAATCCACCAGACCTAACCAATGCCTGCAATGTTGGCTGTCGAGAGCAGGAGCAGGTGTTCAAGGAGCATGGAATGTCCGAGCACGGTGCCAAGATGTCTGTCATTCATGGCGTTGGCATTCTGCCAATCATGAAGTCGGATGCTCCATTCCACCAGCGCATGCTCCAGCACATGCGTGAGATGCACAACCGCATGATCGAGGCGATGAAGAGTGCCAAGTATGCTGTGATTCAGCGCATCCAGATCAGAATCCACTCGCTGCCTGCTGGACCAGATGGCAAGCCGCGCTACCAGGTTAGTATTTTTCCTCTCAGTTTACTAGCCGGGAGCTTCTAGCTTACCTCAATGAACATCAGACCGGCAGGTCGGGAGTTCGAGTCTCAGTCAGAGAAAAACCATTTATGCCCTTGAGGAATCACTTGGCTCTAAAATAAGATCTAGCATTAGCTGGATTTATCTGTTTGTCTACTAGCCTTAAAATTTTAAACCGATATGTATCAAAATATTGTCTTTTTTAACCGATTTGTATCGAATTAAACGATTTCGTGTCGCCTCATTTTTCCAGGTGGAGATTCACCAGCACCGCATTCCGCTACCCTTCGGCCGCAACTTCTTCGGCCCCGCCACCGACGACGCCACCAAGGCCGACAAGCCCGGAGCCGCGCCTCCCCCGCCCCCGATGGGCCACCGTCCGCTTCTTGGCGGCGACGATCACGACATGATGCCGCACCACGGACCTCGCGGACACCACGGCGAATTCGACGGACACCATCGCGGACCGCACGGCCATCAGCACCATCATGATCGCCACCACCCCCACGGACCGATGTACCGCGTGCGCCACTTCTTTAGCGACATGTCCGAGCCCGTCAAGACCGGCCTGCGTTGGTCCCTGCTGGCCATTCTTATCATCTCAGTGCTCTGCCTTGGCTGGCTCTGCTGCCGCGCCTGCCGCCGCATCGCCAGCGGCCAGCGCCAGCATCAGCCGCTGTCACTGACCAAGGCCTTCACCAAGAAGAAGGTGAGTTTGTTCACCATTCAAACTTCACCATTCACCATTCTCAGTCACGTGATTCACCATATATAATCACGCAGTTCTCCATTCACAGTCCTGTGATTCACCATTCACAGTCATGTGATTCACCATTCACAGTCATGTGATTCACCATTCACAGTCCTGTGATTCAGCATTTATAGTCATGTGATTCACCATTCACAGTCAACGTGATTCACCATTCACAGTCAACGTGATTCACCATTCACAGTCATGTGATTCACCATTCACAGTCGTGTGATTCACCATTCACAGGCATGTGATTCAGAATTCCCAGCCACGTCATTCATATTTCCGTTTACCAGTTTTATCACACTCGCATTATTCACGACGTTTTGTTCGCCACCCCGTGATTTGCTTCGCAGCCGAGCGTCCAGTCGGGTGACATTTTCTACGTCGACGTGAGCGCCAAGAAGCCGCTGATTGAAGATGACAGCCTCGACGCCAGCTCGAAGGAGGAGACACAGAAGGATTCGGTTTGAACAGATCTGAAGCCGATTGATGAATAAAATCAAGAAAAAAACAGTTGAGGAAGAAGAAAGAGTGAAAGTACTTGAAGAAGAAGTGATGGACTTTGTGGTTGAAACTTATTGACGAAGGCTGAAACGTTTTCTTTTTCCTCGAAGTTGCTGTGAGAAATCAGTTTTTAATCATCTTGTTTCTGAAGTGGTGATTTGTATAAACACTTTGTCTCTACATTATCACTGTTTTTTCTCTCATTATTTTTATTGTGTCTGTACAAAGAAATCGGATACTATTCCACCGTAAATTATTTTCTCTTTTTTTAACAAAAGTTACATCCAATTTTCGTTATTTATTCGGTGTAGATTTTCCTAGCTTTTTGTTGCAAAACAACATTTTTGTTGCTGGTTTTTGTTTTGCTAAAATGTCTTTTTAGAAACACTTATATCAGCGTAAGAAGAAGATGGCTGTTTTCAGTCTATCGCTTTCGCGTTCTGTTGTCTTTTTCTCCAGCTAACTTTTAATGACGGTTTTTGTGTTTTGTTTTAAGAAAAGTGTGCTTTTTAGACTTTTCGTTTCTAGCTCTGTGCGGGGCCTTTAGAACGGTTGCTATGGAAACTGGTAGATACACGGATACAGATGTAGCTAGAATAGCTCTGCTTCCATGCCATTTTTCTCCCTATCTATCCCCTTCGACTTCAACAACTGGCTGTGGGGCAGATCCCGCAGTAAACCTGTCGCAATGGCAAAAATCAATACGACAATAGTTACCGGGTATGAGATATTAAGGCAGAGTGACTCAGCCAGGGCTGAACTGTACACTCCACCCACTGTACACTCCACCCACTGTACTGTACTATAGGCCTATGCTCGCTATGGGCATAGCGGAACAAACTCCTACCTAAAGGGATCTTTTTTTCATCAGATCCTTGAGTTTGTGCACTTTAGTACCTACTCTGCTATGCTCCATCAACTGAAAGCCCTATGCTAATTCGTTTCAACCAGTGATTCTAGAGTCTGAAATTAAACTTTTTTTTTTAAAACGGAAAAATTAACACTCGCTTTTTTATTGGCATGTCTGCTCATGTTACCATGCCTGCACTATATAAGCTGACGCTTTGTACTACTGCCAGCCGAACTCTTCTATTTTATTTTTCTGCTACTAAGCAACTGTGTTTATTTAGCCAGCAGTATCAAATCTCTCTTATTTTTCCCAATTTTTTTCTTTCGTGTTTTTCTTCTCGTCCTAACTCGTAATAGTAAAACAAGTGAACTGAGAATTCGACCGCCCTAACAGCAGTTACAGCTCTTCAGTAAATATAAAATGCGCACTCAAGAAATCGCCACTTTAAAATATTTTTAAGCTCTGAAAAGCATCGCCCAATATCCTATTCCAAACATAATCGACAAGTTTTTGTTTTCTTGTGCTGCTTTTCTGCTATTTCTCCTAGCAAGGCTGTGGTCAATTTGTGAAAGTAACGTAAAATGTTTCTATTACTACTATGAGTAGAATAAGTGTGAAGAAATGTGAAAATTCACAGGTTTTCCATTTGCGTTTTCTTTCAGCTCACTTCACTGATTTTGTAGGTTTTGCACTACTCTAGTCTGCAAGTCTCAGTGACAATGACTTCAGCCCCTGTGGCCGCCTCAGGCATCGTTATCTACCGTACACTGGCAGCGGCAGCAGCTAACAGCCAGGCCATTGTGCAGTATCTACTGATGCACGCCTCCTATGAGAAGGGCCTGTGGACGCCACCCAAGGGTCACCAGGACCCCGGCGAAGATTTGAGACAGTGCGCCATCAGAGAGACTGAGGAGGAGTGCGGACTCAGGGAGGAAATTCACTTCAGACTGATTCCTGAGTTCTCACACTCAATTAGCTATTCGGCTTTCGGGTAAGGTCTCCTGCCCCATCTGCTCTTCAGGCTCCTGCCCCATCTGCTCTTCAGGCTCCTGCCCCATCTGCCCTTCAGGCTCCTGCCCCATCTGCCCTTCAGGCTCCTGTCCCATCTGACCTTCAGGCTCGTGCCCCATCTGCCCTTCAGGCTACTGCCCCATCTGCCCTTCAGGCTCCTGTCCCATCTGCCCTTCAGGCTCGTGCCCCATCTGACCTTCAGGCTCGTTGCCCCATCTACCCTTCAGGCTCTGCCCTTCAGGCTCTGCCCTTCAGGCTCGTGCCCCATCTGTCCTTCAGGCTCGTGCCCCATCTGACCTTAGGCTCCTGCCCCATCTGCCCTTCAGGCTCCTGTCCATCTGACCTCCAGGCTCCTGCCCCATCTGCCCTTCAGGCTACTGCCCATCTGACCTTCAGGCTCGTGCCCTTCTGACCTTCTGGCTCATGCCCTATCTGCCCCTGAATCTATTTTGGATCTAACCTGAATCTGCGCTGAATCTAGCCTGAATCTACCCCGAAAGACTACCTGAATCTACACTGAATCTATTCCGAAACTAACCTGAATCTACTCTAAAATCCTACCTGAGTCTCTCTGAAATCCTACATAAATCTACTCTGAAATCCTACATAAATCTACTCTGAAATCCTACATAAATCTACTCTGAAATCCTACTTGAATCTACCCTGAAATCCTACGAGAATCTTCCCTGAAATCCTACGAGAATCTTCCCTGAAATCCTACGAGAATTTACCCACTTATGCTCCTTTAGCAAGCCAAAGAGTGTGACGTACTACCTGGGCGAGGTGTTAAGCCCGGACGTGCCAGTCAAGCTGTCGCATGAGCACAATGAGTTCGCCTGGTGCAGTCTGGACAAAGCCGTTGAACTAGTCCGCTTCAAGGAGACCGTCCAAGTGCTGCAGTTGGCCGATGAGTATATTCGGGCCAACACCGGAAAATAACATACAATGTTCCCGAGTTTATTCGTTTGTGCAGTAATTTTACTATAAACGGTATGTTTGTAACCTTTCGTATGAATAATAATCTTGATTAAATAAACTGGATTCAAACTGCATTTTTCGGCATGTATATGTCCGTGAAACTATTTTTTATTTAGAGAACAAAGGACAGTCCGCATCAGTTGCGTAAATAATGACTGCTCCCAAAATACACACCTTGCCGGGACGAAAAATGATCACTTTTATTATCTTGTCAATCAACAGTCTTTGGGTAGTAAAAATTAGTTTAAATCGTGTTTCTAAAACACGTAAAAACACGTAAATACATAAAAATGGTCTTGAAAATATGTCGTGGAAATTAACGCTCTTTGCGCATAAACTACTTTCAACACAATAATTACAAGTAGTATCTGCGGGATTTTGTTTACGTTTTTTTGTGCAGCGTCCGACAAAGAATTACGCGATTAGGGCAGGCCACGGGAGTTCGATTCCCCGCTCGGCATGCAACAAACGTACTGTTTGGCCTTTCTAAACCTTTCCATTTGTTGCTATTAAGCAAGTTTATAGCTCGTTTAGTTTAAAGCTTTCATATTTTTATATATAATTTAACAGCAAGGGCAGAACTAAGCATGGCAAAACACAATGCGCGAAAAATGTGCAGACAGAGTGAGGGACAAAAGTACATGTATCCATAGCTTCACAATGGCGAACTAATCTTACACGCTGCAAACATAAACGCAACTTACAGAACATTTGGACCTAACAAAGAGATAGAGAGGGAAGATACACAGACGAATCGAAGCGGTTCTGGACAATGCAGCAAGGTTGAAAAAGAATTACGCTAACAAAATAAGACGCTTTTTATTGCGCTGTGGATCATTTATAGGAACTGCAGGCGCTGTGCTATGAAATTGAGTTTGCATTGGTTAATTAAAATAGACCGCATGTACATTGGTATGCAGATTTTGTCATACGATCCTTGAAACATGATTGTGCTTAAATTTTTGCTAATCTGAAATCGCCTCTCCTGGCAAAAAGGCTATGACTAAACATTTATTTGAGCTTTAAACAGTTTTTACCACTTCCAGTCACCTCGCTTGACGTTGAGTCATTTCTGCTGAGCTTTCTAACATTAAGCTACATGCCTACCACCCCAGACCTATACAGCTCCGATTTCACAGCCACCTCACTCCGCAGTTATTTTCTGCCTAGCTTTCTACCCTTACGCTAGGCGCAGACCCACCCCAGACGTTCAAAACCACAACCACCTCACTCCGCTGTTATTTTCTGCCCAGCTTTCAACCCTTACGCTAGGCGCAGACCCACCACCCCAGACGTTCAAAACCACAACCACCTCACTCCGCTGTTATTTTCTGCCCAGCTTTCAACCCTCTCTAGACACACCACCTCAATTCTCTACTACAACTGTCTTATCTTTCTACCCATAGCTTTCTATGGAATTCTGATCATCCGAGAATAGGAAGTGTTTTTGTGAAGCGTTAAGAAGCGTGATGTGTCCGCGATAACAATTCAAAACGTGATTCACATACGCAAGGAAAAGGAAGGATGATCGCATGCTTTTTGGTAAAAAATAGAGATGCAGTTAAAAAATGAGATAGAAATAGAGATTTGTAACAAACTCTTGCACTAACAATTGCCGCGATGTTATCACATTTTGCAGATTGTAGAGAAAAAGTAAAACAAGATTAACAAAATCACAAATTAGAAGTGGTAATCAATTTAACGCAGATTTCGCAGATTCTTAACTGCGAGATGTACATGCACACTGTACGCTCTGGCAATCACTCGCTTGTACAGTGCGGGGGTTGAACAATGCGGCCAACACAGACAGTTGCATGAGATTTATTATGCAAGTTGCGTTACGACTGGATAGAATGAATGAAACTTAGGAAAAGGAAAGCTCAATTAAATACCCGCGTTCTAACTACTGAACATCTCTTGGCTGTGAGTAGTATAACACAGACAACAAGTGATTTTTGTTTGCATTTTTACGATGTTGAACAGAAGCCTCACGTTGAAAAGCAGAATTAAAGAATGATAGAGGATGAGGCATTGCAAGCGATCAAGATGTAAGAAGGTATTTTTTTATAAAAGCATCGGTAATTTAAGAGACATGAATTTGCATGAATTTCTCGTGGACTAGAACAAAAGCAGGTATTTTTTGCTTCTTCAATTATATATTCTAGTCATTTGATAATTCGAGTTTTTCATCACGAAAATAGAAAATCAAGCGCTTCTTTCCTCAACTAAAAAACTATAGGCGAAATCAGGAGGCGCCGGGCTCCTCTGAGACCAGTTGGCGGTAGAATTGTGAGTTCAGAAATCTGGGATATGAGTCCCTGTGCATCAGGGTGAAGATCTGCACCTGGGCGTCATCGAAGGTGTGTGCTGTCGGCTCCACCATGTTCTTGTTGATGATCTCGCGAACTCGAGCGTCAAGACTCACCTGCGCGAGTTGCGATTGTGGATGATTGACAGTTTGTACTTTTAGGTACAATTCTGGGATTTCTAGGTAAAATGCAGGGATTTCTAGATAAAATGCAGGGATTTCTATGTAAAACGCTGGGATTTATAGTTTTTATGCTGGTATTTCTAGTTTTTATGCTGGGATTTCTAGTTTAAACGCTGGGATTTCTAGTTAAAACGCTGGGATTTCTAGGTAAAACGCTGGGATTTCTAGTTTTTATGCTGGGATTTCTAGGTAAAGTGCTGGGATTTTTAGGCTAAATTCTGGTATTTCACAGATGAATATTGGGATTTTAATGTTAAATTTTGGGATTTCACGTTAAACGATCTGAATCTAAAATAAAATGTTTGGATTTCAATTTTAAATATTTGGTGTTTAGGTTCGATTGTTAGGATTTCGATGTTAAATTAAGAATTTCGAGGTTGCGAGTTGGGATTCTAAGGTTGGCTTGCAAGAATGGTAGTCAAAGTGTTGGGACCTGTGTATTGCGAGCTGGGATTTAGTATTTTATATCTGGTTGAGTCCTTTCAAGCTCACCTCCTTGGGGCTGAGGATGGAGATGTAGTCCTCGTAGATTACCCGGGCCTTCTCCTCGACTTTCTCGGGAGTGGACTCAAGTTTGAGATCCTCGCAGGCCAGCCAGAACAGAATGTTCTCTTCGCTGTACTCAGACTTCAGGTACTCGCGAAACACTTTGCGGCCGTCTGTGGTGGAATCAATTTATTAGTTTTTCTATTTAAAAAATGAGCAATTGCGATGCGCATCTGACGCCTTAGCACAGCTGTTCAGTCCATGGACTTGGGGGACGCCACACCTTAGATGAACCCAGCTAAAGCTGGTACAGCTAATGCGGGTGAACTGAAGCAATGCATAATGATAAAAGTAATAATTGCAGGAGGGCTGCGGGCAATGGCACATCATTTATCCATTCTGCCTATTTCGTTGACTCCTGAGCTCACACACACATACCGTATACGCAAGCACTGCACGCTCACACAGGTGCGTACATCCGCCCTGACTTTCTTATCGTCAGGCAGTGTACACTCTCACTGTGCCTTGGAGGGATTGGCCCTTAAAATAAGGTCGTAAATTGCACGACAAGCCCCCAAGCCTTCTCTCCGCGGCTGCGCCCCAAATGAATGTGGCCTCGCCGCGGAATCGAGCTAAAGGACCTTGGTTAACCGCTCTGTCACTTATCACCTAGGTACTGTTGAGTTGTCTTGCTAAAGTACAGAAACTGTTCCAGTGGAGTCGGTAATCGAACTCCCGACCTTCAAGTCCTGTGACCGTACCTCCTTGAGTACTGTGTTAACTCGCCCAGTGATTCAGTCCGTGGACTGAACAACTTTACAGTCTTTAGAAGCCCGGGAGTGTTATGGGTCATGGGTTACTAGTTGAATACTATAGTAAGTATCAAATTAATCTAACAGACGATATTTTTCATCCAAGCAACTTGCTTAACGAAACATATTCCTCCCTTTGTGCCAATGCCAAAGGCAAGATGAATGAATAAGGACACTCGATACACTTGCTAAATGCAACTCAATGCTGTTCGTTTGTGAGTTTTAGGGTGCGGTCAAAGACGCAGGGGTACACGAAGCACGTCTGTACTGGCTAAAACTTTTATAAAATATTTTTAAAAAAGATTGCTGCACTCGGCAAGTGTGGCCATCGGCTAAACACGGATTTACGAAATCTTCAGTGTCAAAGTCCCAAGAATCTGTTTGTGTTTTTCCAAATGATGCGTAAATCTAGCTTTAAGCTGATGCAAACAAGCCAGGTTGCCATAGCAACAGAGCATGCAAGATGAAGGTAAAAAAATGGACTCACTGGAGCTCTGCATGAGCTTGTCGAATGACTCGGCCCACTGCTTTGCCTCCTCCTTGGATATGCTGCAATGTGAGATTAGAGATCTGTGCTCTGCATGCCTATCTATCTATCTATCTATCTATCTATCTATCTATCTATCTATCTATCTATCTATCTATCTATCTATCTATCTATCTATCTATCTATCTATCTATCTATCTATCTATCTATCTATCTATCTATCTATCTATCTATCTATCTATCTATCTATCTATCTATCTATCTATCTATCTATCTATCTATCTATCTATCTATCTATCTATCTATCTATCTATCTATCTATCTATCTATCTATCTATCTATCTATCTATCTATCTATCTATCTATCTACGCCTACCTTCCAAAGTCGAAGGCGGAGATATCCTTGGCCGTTTGCGACACTCCAGATTGTCTCGGTGTGACCTCCTGTCTGCTGGACTTGACGCTAAGGCTGGAAGCACAGCAGAATGTCATGACGGTGACTGATGGTTCAATGCCAAGATGGCATCACATTAAAGCATGCGTCCCAAAGTACTGTACTCGTACTCAGCTGCTTATTCCAGTGGCACGGGCGGAGGACAGAAGGGGGGCGGCAGACAGGCTGTGAAGATTAATCGATACTTTTATGCTGCAAACCCGCCCCTTGTCTTCCTTAGCCCAATCTCTTTCCCGAGTCCGCCCGCTGCTGCTCCAAGGCAACCCACCACCCCCGTATCCGCCCCGGCCAACCAAGGAAATCAAATCAAGATTGAGATGCAGCGGTGAAGGCTGGGGTTGGCGGCAGTGCGCTCAGCGGACTAATAGAAGCCAAGAGATGATGGGCATCTGGTATCATTTAATTATTTTTCATATTTTCTTTCACACGGAGTACACACAGCTAGCGGCTTGATGAAAGAAGACATTCTACCCGTTTTCCCACTCTAATCCCATTTTTTGCTTAAAATTTCCCTTTCCAAGTCTACATCAATCAGTTTCTTCGAGTATCGTAAAATAATTTCTCATTTTCAAACATCGACATTTCTAAGAAGGAATTTGTTACATTTGATTTGCACATTCAACAAAGCTACTATTAGTAGATACAGCTAATACCATTATTATATTACTGTAGAATGTAGATTAATGTTTGCAGGAGGGCTGTGGGAAACAGCACATAAATTGGTGACACTAGACCCGCCCCCAGCGAAAGGGGCATTGCTGCCTATTCCGTACCGTACGCAAGCACACTCTCACACATGACCTTCTTATCGTCAGAACACTCTCAGTGTACACTCACTGTGCCTTAAAGGTTGGCCCTTAAAAGTGTAAATTGAACGACAAGCCCCAAAGCCTTCTCTCCGCGGCTGCGTCCCAAATAAATGTGGCCACGACGCGGAATCGAGCTCAGGGACCTCCGTGCGAGAGGCGAACGCGTTAACCGTTGTGCCACTCACCACTATACTACTGCAGATTATACTACTGCAGATTATACTACTGCAGATTATACTACTGCAGATTATACTACTGCAGATTATACTACTGCAGATTATACTACTGCAGATTATACTACTGCAGATTATACTACTGCAGATTATACTACTGCAGTTTATACTACTGCAGATTATACTACTGCAGATTATACTACTGCAGATTATACTACTGCAGATTATACTACTGCAGATTATACTACTGCAGATTATACTACTGCAGTTTATACTACTGCAGATTATACTACTGCAGATTATACTACTGCAGATTATACTACTGCAGATTATACTACTGCAGATTATACTACTGCAGATTATACTACTGCAGATTATACTACTGCAGTTTATACTACTCCAGATTATACTACTGCAGATTATTCTACTGCAGATTATACTACTGCAGATTATACTACTGCAGATTATACTACTGCAGATTATACTACTCCAGATTATACTACTGCAGATTATACTACTGCAGAATATACTACTGCAGATTATACTACTCCAGATTATACTACTGCAGATTATACTACTGCAGATTATACTACTGCAGATTATACTACTGCAGATTATACTACTGCAGATTATACTACTGCAGATTATACTACTCCAGATTATACTACTGCAGATTATACTACTGCAGATTATACTACTGCAGATTATACTACTGCAGATTATACTACTCCAGATTATACTACTGCAGATTATACTACTGCAGATTATACTACTGCAGATTATACTACTCACCATGAGCAGGAGCAGCAGCAGCACCAGCAGAAGCAGCAGGTCTTGTTCCCGCGATTTCCTTGTCTGGAATCGCCGCCGGCGACACCATCCTCGCCGACTGAAGCTGCGTCATTAGCGCCACCGCTGTGAGATCTGCTGCCGTTGCGGTTGTTGCCGCCGCCACCGCCGCCACCGCTGCCGCCGCCGCCGCCGCTACTGCTCGACCGAGTCTTGTATTTGAGCAAGGCTCTCTGGCTTGACTTTCTGTTGTCGCCGGCTTGAACGCCGCCGTCGGCGACTTGGCCGACGACTCCACCGCAGCTGCCGCCGCTGCTGCTGTTTCGATAGGACCTCATTGCCGCACTCATGGCCTGGGAAAGTGGAAAAGCAATTGGAACTCTTTCAACAGTGGTGTGGATTTGATTGTAACCTGTTTTGGAATCAAATAGACGCTTTTAGCAAGGTGACAGATGCGATGGGAGACAGGGGAGAGGACGGGGGTGAGGGGACAGAGGAGAGAAGAGAGGGTAAAGAGGACTGTGGGGAGAGGAAAGAGGTGAGGGGAGGGAGGTAAGAGGAGAGGGGAGAGGAGAGTGGAGCGGGGACAGCGGAGAAGTGAGGGGAGAGGGGAGAGGGGAGAGGGAAGTGAGGACAGATGGGGTAGAGGGAGAGAGGACAGATGGGGTAGAGGGAGAGAGGACAGATGGGGTAGAGGGAGAGAGGACAGATGGGGTAGAGTGGAGAGAGGAAAGATGGGGTAGAGGGAGAGAGGACAGATGGGGTAGAGTGGAGAGAGGACAGATAAGGTAGAGTGGAGATAGGACAGATGGGGTGGAGTGGAGAGAGGACAGATGGGGTAGAGGGAGAGAGGACAAATGGGGTAGAGGGAGAGAGGACAGATGGGGTAGAGTGGAGAGAGGACAGATAAGGTAGAGTGGAGATAGGACAGATGGGGTGGAGTGGAGAGAGGACAGATGGGGTAGAGTGGAGATAGGACAGATGGGGTGGAGTGGAGAGAGGACAGATGGGGTAGAGGGAGAGAGGACAAATGGGGTGGAGTGGAGAGAGGACAGATGGGGTAGAGGGAGAGAGGACAAATGGGGTAGAGGGAGAGAGGACAGATGGGGTGGAGTGGAGAGAGGACAGATGGGGTAGAGGGAGAGAGGACAGATGGGGTAGAGGGAGAGAGGACAGATGGGGTAGAGTGGAGAGAGGACAGATAAGGTAGAGTGGAGATAGGACAGATGGGGTGGAGTGGAGAGAGGACAGATAAGGTAGAGTGGAGAGAGGACAGATAAGGTAGAGTGGAGAGAGGCAGAGTGGAGTGGACAGAGGACAAAAACCCAGACATGTGAAATCGAATCAGGTAGTCAGTGTCGGCAATACAGCCGAAATGTACGAGCTCGTATTTCCTGGAAAACGTTTCAATGTACTCAATATATGCAGTTCGACGCATAGCGGATAAACTTGGAGATTCAGATAGCAAAGCAGAAAATTGACAAGAAAGTAGAGAAAAACTAATTTAGGGACTTTATTTGTTCTGGCTTATAAAAGAAGGTTAATTACCATTAAATATTAGTCTCAGTGGGACTAGTCTAGTTGTGTGGGACACTGAACTGGGTGTCAGTGAGAACTGGGTGTCAGTGAGAACTGCAGGGTGTCAGTGAGAACTGGGTGTCAGTGAGAACTGCAGGGTGTCAGTGAGAACTGGGTGTCAGTGAGAACTGCAGGGTGTCAGTGAGAACTGGGTGTCAGTGAGAACTGCAGGGTGTCAGTGAGAACTGGGTGTCAGTGAGAACTGCAGGGTGTCAGTGAGAACTGGGTGTCAGTGAGAACTGCAGGGTGTCAGTGAGAACTGGGTGTCAGTGAGAACTGCAGGGTGTCAGTGAGAACTGGGTGTCAGTGAGAACTGCAGGGTGTCAGTGAGAACTGGGTGTCAGTGAGAACTGCAGGGTGTCAGTGAGAACTGGGTGTCAGTGAGAACTGCAGGGTGTCAGTGAGAACTGGGTGTCAGTGAGAACTGCAGGGTGTCAGTGAGAACTGGGTGTCAGTGAGAACTGTGTGTCAGTGAGAAGTGTGTGTCAGTGAGAAGTGTGTGTCAGTGAGTTCTGGGTGTCAGTGAGAACTGTGTGTCAGTGAGAACTGTGTGTCAGTGAGAACTGCAGGGTGTCAGTGAGAACTGGGTGTCAGTGAGAACTGCAGGGTGTCAGTGAGAACTGGGTGTCAGTGAGAACTGCAGGGTGTCAGTGAGAACTGGGTGTCAGTGAGAACTGAAGGGTGTCAGTGAGAACTGGGTGTCAGTGAGAACTGCAGGGTGTCAGTGAGAACTGGGTGTCAGTGAGAACTGTGTGTCAGTGAGAACTGGGTGTCAGTGAGAACTGTGTGTCAGTGAGAACTGGGTGTCAGTGAGAACTGTGTGTCAGTGAGAACTGGGTGTCAGTGAGAACTGGGTGTCAGTGAGAACTGGGTGTCAGTGAGAACTGGGTGTCAGTGAGAACTGGGTGTCAGTGAGAACTGGGTGTCAGTGAGAACTGGGTGTCAGTGAGAACTGGGTGTCAATGAGAACTGGGTGTCAATGAGAACTGGGTGTCAGTGAGAACTGGGTGTCAGTGAGAACTGGGTGTCAGTGAGAACTGGGTGTCAGTGAGAACTGGGTGTCAGTGAGAACTGGGTGTCAGTGAGAACTGGGTGTCAGTGAGAACTTGGTGTCAGTGAGAACTTGGTGTCAGTGAGAACTTGGTGTCAGTGAGAACTTGGTGTCAGTGAGAACTGGGTGTCAGTGAGAACTGGGTGTCAGTGAGAACTGCAGGGTGTCAGTGAGAACTGGGTGTCAGTGAGAACTGCAGGGTGTCAGTGAGAACTGGGTGTCAGTGAGAACTGCAGGGTGTCAGTGAGAACTGGGTGTCAGTGAGAACTGCAGGGTGTCAGTGAGAACTGGGTGTCAGTGAGAACTGCAGGGTGTCAGTGAGAACTGGGTGTCAGTGAGAACTGTGTGTCAGTGAGAAGTGTGTGTCAGTGAGAAGTGTGTGTCAGTGAGTTCTGGGTGTCAGTGAGAACTGTGTGTCAGTGAGAACTGGGTGTCAGTAAGAACTGGGTGTCAGTGAGAACTGGGTGTCAGTGAGAACTGGGTGTCAGTGAGAACTGGGTGTCAGTGAGAACTGTGTGTCAGTGAGAACTGGGTGTCAGTGAGAACTGGGTGTCAGTGAGAACTGGGTGTCAGTGAGAACTGGGTGTCAATGAGAACTGGGTGTCAGTGAGAACTGTGTGTCAGTGAGAACTGGGTGTCAGTGAGAACTGGGTGTCAGTGAGAACTGGGTGTCAGTGAGAACTGGGTGTCAGTGAGAACTGGGTGTCAGTGAGAACTGGGTGTCAGTGAGAACTTGGTGTCAGTGAGAACTTGGTGTCAGTGAGAACTGGGTGTCAGTGAGAACTGGGTGTCAGTGAGAACTGGGTGTCAGTGAGAACTGGGTGTCAGTGAGAACTGGGTGTCAGTGAGAACTGCAGGGTGTCAGTGAGAACTGGGTATCAGTGAGAACTGGGTGTCAGTGAGAACTGGGTGTCAGTGAGAACTGGGTGTCAGTGAGAACTGGGTGTCAGTGAGAACTGGGTGTCAGTGAGAACTGCAGGGTGTCAGTGAGAACTGGGTGTCAGTGAGAACTGCAGGGTGTCAGTGAGAACTGGGTGTCAGTGAGAAGTGCAGGGTGTCAGTGAGAACTGGGTGTCAGTGAGAACTGCAGGGTGTCAGTGAGAACTGGGTGTCAGTGAGAACTGCAGGGTGTCAGTGAGAACTGGATGTCAGTGAGAACTGCAGGGTGTCAGTGAGAACTGGGTGTCAGTGAGAACTGCAGGGTGTCAGTGAGAACTGGGTGTCAGTGAGAACTGGGTGTCAGTGAGAACTGGGTGTCAGTGAGAACTGCAGGGTGTCAGTGAGAACTGGGTGTCAGTGAGAACTGCAGGGTGTCAGTGAGAACTGGATGTCAGTGAGAACTGCAGGGTGTCAGTGAGAACTGGGTGTCAGTGAGAACTGCAGGGTGTCAGTGAGAACTGGGTGTCAGTGAGAACTGCAGGGTGTCAGTGAGAACTGGGTGTCAGTGAGAACTGAAGGGTGTCAGTGAGAACTGGGTGTCAGTGAGAACTGCAGGGTGTCAGTGAGAACTGGGTGTCAGTGAGAACTGTGTGTCAGTGAGAACTGGGTGTCAGTGAGAACTGGGTGTCAGTGAGAACTGGGTGTCAGTGAGAACTGGGTGTCAGTGAGAACTGGGTGTCAATGAGAACTGGGTGTCAATGAGAACTGGGTGTCAGTGAGAACTGGGTGTCAGTGAGAACTGGGTGTCAGTGAGAACTGGGTGTCAGTGAGAACTGGGTGTCAGTGAGAACTGGGTGTCAGTGAGAACTGGGTGTCAGTGAGAACTTGGTGTCAGTGAGAACTTGGTGTCAGTGAGAACTTGGTGTCAGTGAGAACTTGGTGTCAGTGAGAACTGGGTGTCAGTGAGAACTGGGTGTCAGTGAGAACTGCAGGGTGTCAGTGAGAACTGGGTGTCAGTGAGAACTGCAGGGTGTCAGTGAGAACTGGGTGTCAGTGAGAACTGCAGGGTGTCAGTGAGAACTGGGTGTCAGTGAGAACTGCAGGGTGTCAGTGAGAACTGGGTGTCAGTGAGAACTGCAGGGTGTCAGTGAGAACTGGGTGTCAGTGAGAACTGTGTGTCAGTGAGAAGTGTGTGTCAGTGAGAAGTGTGTGTCAGTGAGTTCTGGGTGTCAGTGAGAACTGTGTGTCAGTGAGAACTGGGTGTCAGTAAGAACTGGGTGTCAGTGAGAACTGGGTGTCAGTGAGAACTGGGTGTCAGTGAGAACTGGGTGTCAGTGAGAACTGTGTGTCAGTGAGAACTGGGTGTCAGTGAGAACTGGGTGTCAGTGAGAACTGGGTGTCAGTGAGAACTGGGTGTCAATGAGAACTGGGTGTCAGTGAGAACTGTGTGTCAGTGAGAACTGGGTGTCAGTGAGAACTGGGTGTCAGTGAGAACTGGGTGTCAGTGAGAACTGGGTGTCAGTGAGAACTGGGTGTCAGTGAGAACTGGGTGTCAGTGAGAACTTGGTGTCAGTGAGAACTTGGTGTCAGTGAGAACTTGGTGTCAGTGAGAACTGGGTGTCAGTGAGAACTGGGTGTCAGTGAGAACTGGGTGTCAGTGAGAACTGGGTGTCAGTGAGAACTGCAGGGTGTCAGTGAGAACTGGGTGTCAGTGAGAACTGGGTGTCAGTGAGAACTGGGTGTCAGTGAGAACTGGGTGTCAGTGAGAACTGGGTGTCAGTGAGAACTGGGTGTCAGTGAGAACTTGGTGTCAGTGAGAACTTGGTGTCAGTGAGAACTTGGTGTCAGTGAGAACTTGGTGTCAGTGAGAACTGGGTGTCAGTGAGAACTGGGTGTCAGTGAGAACTGCAGGGTGTCAGTGAGAACTGGGTGTCAGTGAGAACTGCAGGGTGTCAGTGAGAACTGGGTGTCAGTGAGAACTGCAGGGTGTCAGTGAGAACTGCAGGGTGTCAGTGAGAACTGGGTGTCAGTGAGAACTGCAGGGTGTCAGTGAGAACTGGGTGTCAGTGAGAACTGCAGGGTGTCAGTGAGAACTGGGTGTCAGTGAGAACTGTGTGTCAGTGAGAAGTGTGTGTCAGTGAGAAGTGTGTGTCAGTGAGTTCTGGGTGTCAGTGAGAACTGTGTGTCAGTGAGAACTGGGTGTCAGTAAGAACTGGGTGTCAGTGAGAACTGGGTGTCAGTGAGAACTGGGTGTCAGTGAGAACTGGGTGTCAGTGAGAACTGTGTGTCAGTGAGAACTGGGTGTCAGTGAGAACTGGGTGTCAGTGAGAACTGGGTGTCCGTGAGAACTTTGTGTCAGTGAGAACTGGGTGTCAGTGAGAACTGGGTGTCAGTGAGAACTGTGTGTCAGTGAGAACTGGGTGTCAGTGAGAACTGGGTGTCAGTGAGAACTGGGTGTCAGTGAGAACTGGGTGTCAGTGAGAACTGGGTGTCAGTGAGAACTGGGTGTCAGTGAGAACTGGGTGTCAGTGAGAACTTGGTGTCAGTGAGAACTTGGTGTCAGTGAGAACTTGGTGTCAGTGAGAACTTGGTGTCAGTGAGAACTGGGTGTCAGTGAGAACTGAGTGTCAGTGAGAACTGGGTGTCAATGAGAACTGGGTGTCAGTGAGAACTGGGTGTCAGTGAGAACTGGGTGTCAGTGAGAACTGGGTGTCAGTGAGAACTGGGTGTCAGTGAGAACTGGGTGTCAGTGAGAACTTGGTGTCAGTGAGAACTTGGTGTCAGTGAGAACTTGGTGTCAGTGAGAACTTGGTGTCAGTGAGAACTGGGTGTCAGTGAGAACTGGGTGTCAGTGAGAACTGGGTGTCAGTGAGATCTGGGTGTCAGTGAGAACTGAGTGTCAGTGAGAACTGGGTGTCAGTGAGAACCGGGTGTCAGTGAGAAGTTAGATTAGTTTAGATAAAGTTAGGTTAGATGAAAATGTACTGTGAATGGCACAGGATCTGTCATATTAACCCAGTGTGAATGGGTCATGTGTCAGTGACTTGTATATTGCCTGTCTGTTAAGCATGTGAGTTGTGCTAGGGGTCAGATAGAGGGCGTCATGTCACTGTCAGTGAGTGGATTAAGATCCTTTGAAATTGAGCTACATGCAGCTACTGCAGGGTGTGGGCTAATAGATGGAATATTGTTCTGAAGCGGCTTAGAAATCGGATTAACTGTCAAGTCAGGGGGGGGCTGATTCTGCTTTTGCTCGGTAAGAGAAGCTGGCCATATGAGAAAGCATAGGCTCGACTGTTCGCATGATTAAATTTTTCATCCAAAGGCCTGAAAATGGCTGAGGATTTCTAACGCACAGACAGTGGGGGAAAGAGTGGGTGGGGAAGTGGCGAGAGAAGCAACAGCAGCAGCAGCTACGGGCAGTTGCTTCGAATAAAGAAACTAGAAGGTACGATTCAGTTGTCAGGCAGAAAGAGATTGAGTCTGTCTTTAAATAAGATCCCTGACTGATTTTTAATCCAAGCACGAAGTAAATTTTCATCTACTAAACAATTACTTATTTTTCGCGACAATAAAACTGCTCGCAACTGTTCTATTAATTATTTTTGTGCGTGGAAATAAAACTGCTAAACAACTGCTATTGATTGAAATAATTAAGTATGACTGTCTGCAGATTCTTTTAGCTTTTTAAAGTAACTACTTGCTATTAGTGCACTTTGGGGTGACTATTTGCTTACCTTAACAGCAAGTTCTCACTGACACCCAGTTCTGACTATTTGTCACCCATACCCCAGCGGGCCGACATTTTTGTTAAATTGTATAATTTCTTTCGAATGAATGAACTGGGTGTCAGTGAGAACTGGGTGTCAGTGAGAACTGGGTGTCAGTCAGAACTGGGTATCCGTGAGAACTGTGTGTCAGTGGAACTGGTCGTCAGTGAGAACTTGGTGTCAGTGAGAACTGGGTGTCAGTGAGAACTGGATGTCAGTGAGAACTGGGTGTCAGTGAGAACTGGGTGTCAGTGAGAACTGGGTGTCCGTGAGAACTGGGTGTCAGTCAGAACTGGGTATCCGTGAGAACTGTGTGTCAGTGAGAACTGGTCGTCAGTGAGAACTTGGTGTCAGTGAGAACTGGGTGTCAGTGAGAACTGGGTGTCAGTGAGAACTGGGTGTCCGTGAGAACTTTGTGTCAGTGAGAACTGGGTGTCAGTGAGAACTGGGTGTCAGTGAGAACTGTGTGTCAGTGAGAACTGGGTGTCAGTGAGAACTGGGTGTCAGTGAGAACTGGGTGTCAGTGAGAACTGGGTGTCAGTGAGAACTGGGTGTCAGTGAGAACTGGGTGTCAGTGAGAACTGGGTGTCAGTGAGAACTGGGTGTCAGTGAGAACTGGGTGTCAGTGAGAACTGGGTGTCAGTGAGAACTGGGTGTCAGTGAGAACTGGGTGTCAGTGAGAACTGGGTGTCAGTGAGAACTGGGTGTCAGTGAGAACTGCAGGGTGTCAGTGAGAACTGGGTGTCAGTGAGAACTGCAGGGTGTCAGTGAGAACTGGGTGTCAGTGAGAACTGCAGGGTGTCAGTGAGAACTGGGTGTCAGTGAGAAGTGTGTGTCAGTGAGAAGTGTGTGTCAGTGAGTTCTGGGTGTCAGTGAGAACTGTGTGTCAGTGAGAACTGGGTGTCAGTGAGAACTGGGTGTCAGTGAGAACTGGGTGTCAGTGAGAACTGGGTGTCAGTGAGAACTGGGTGTCAGTGAGAACTGGGTGTCAGTGAGAACTAGGTGTCAGTGAGAACTGGGTGTCAGTGAGAACTGGGTGTCAGTGAGAACTGGGTGTCAGTGAGAACTGGGTGTCAGTGAGAACTGGGTGTCAGTGAGAACTGGGTGTCAGTGAGAACTGGGTGTCAGTGAGAACTGGGTGTCAGTGAGAACTGGGTGTCAGTGAGAACTGGGTGTCAGTGAGAACTGGGTGTCGTTTTATACATTACTAAGTCAGTCAGGGCGGGAATTCCAAGCAAGCCAGCAGCACATGGCTAACTCACCAGCAGAAGTGGGGTTTAGTCGCGGCAGTGTGTTCAATGACAGTTGGCTCAGTAAAGCAGTGGCGTCAACATAGGTCCTACATGGTCGCCATTTCGTCCAGAATTTGTTCCACAGTTGCTGCACCTGATCCTGTCTATGGCTAAACTGCCGATTCCCCTGATAAATATTAAGGTGTGACTTCAACTTGCCCTGCAGTTAAGATGCTCGATGTGACAGCTTTAATAGTGCGGCATTTGCTTCAACTAAAGAAAAATTGGATAAGAAAAAGAGTTTGGGGTTGAGGAAGCAAAATTTGGGAATAGAATGTTTCTGGCTGAAAGAGGAGAGGGGGAGAGGAGCAGTGCCTGAAGGCTGGGGTGGCTGTACTGCTCCTCGCAGAAACGGGCAGGCGAAGCGCAACTCCCTTCGCCCTGAGCCTCAGCGCGTCCGTCCATTCATCATCCTTCGCGGCACAGCCCGCGGCGGCCTTGGTTGGGGTGGCTGTCCTGGGATCCTTCTGCCCCGCTTCTACCCTTGTATCCCACTTCGTCTCTTCCCACTGGGTGTCAGCTGGTCTCCCCCCTACCCTTCTGTCGCAATGCCGGCATTATAATTGTGGGTTCGGCTGTACAGTCACTGAAACCGACGTAAAGCACTCCTGGGCGACAACCCCAAGTCCTATGTAAACCTCCCTAGATCCCCACCAGACAGTCTGCAACCAACTGTAGACTTTAAGCCCTCTCCCGCTCCTCGTTTTTCTCATCTCGCCTCAATCCCAATCGCGAGCCCTCGGCCCTCATAGCCGCGGGTGGGCACTCCCGCACGCCTGGTCGAAAAGCGGAGTTTGGGAAGGCCAGTGAAGGAATGACGCCCTCGCTACTTAGGGCGGGTGGGTCTCAGGTTCAAGACCCGGCCAGCCCTGTCGTCGCCTCCCCAATCCCCCCCCTCCCAGTCGCCAACCCCTCAGCACACAACAAACCGCCTGCAGCTTCTGTCTCCTCCTCTGTCTCTGCTTCCACTGTGTTTTTAGACATCTTTCTCCCTTACCGATGGCCCAACAGTGTCTACACGGGCTCACTTTCAATTCAAGCTTTGCTGCTGCTGCTGCTGCTGCTGCTGCTGCTGTTGCTGCTCTCTTCATTCTCGTCTGCTCGAGAAGAGACGCCGCCTTGACATCCAGCAGCCGAAGTGCTTTTGTCTCCCCCCGAGAGTGCAGGCTGAAGAATTCGCCCAAGCAGCTCTTCATTTTCCCTTTTTTAATCAGTAGGTCCCGAGTCCTACTCGCTCCCTTATCTCCCAGCCCGATGCTAACTAAGAGATTTGCACTTTCTAAACTGGCTCACAATGTCACAGCCTGCAGCAGGAAAATCATTTTAGAACCTTCTGCCTCTATCAATCTCAGTGTCGAATCTCTCTCTATCAATCTCAGGGTGTCGAATCTCTCTCTATCAATCTCAGGGTGTCGAATCTCTCTCTATCAATCTCAGGGTGTCGAATCTCTCTCTATCAATCTCAGGGTGTCGAATCTCTCTCTATCAATCTCAGGGTGTCTAATCTCTCTCTATCAATCTCAGGGTGTGACGAATCTCACTATCAATCTCAGGGTGTGACGAATCTCACTATCAATCTCAGGGTGTGTCGAATCTCACTATCAATCTCAGGGTGTGTCGAATCTCACTATCAATCTCAGGGTGTGACGAATCTCACTATCAATCTCAGGGTGTGACGAATCTCACTATCAATCTCAGGGTGTGACGAATCTCACTATCAATCTCAGGGTGTGACGAATCTCACTATCAATCTCAGGGTGTGTCGAATCTCACTATCAATCTCAGGGTGTGACGAATCTCTCTTCATGAGTCTTAATTTTTTGAATCTCCAGTCTTACAAAATTTTCAATAAATCAATATATAAATAAAACTATATCAATACATTATTTCATGTCGGCCTTCCGTATTTTTCCATATAACCACAGGTGCTAGGTCTAAAAGCCCCAGTGAAGGGAGTGACCTGGCAGAGGCTGTTGTTTATTCATGCAGTTGAATTCCTCATGTTTACACCACAGCCTATCGTCTTCCTCTGCCTCCATTGTCTCTCAGTCTTCTTCTCTCTCTCATCCTTGATGACGGATCCACCGCAAATTCAGTTTGAATTGCTTCAGCTGAAGCAGCGGCGCTGCAAAACTGGCATTTTCTGACATGGGATATTATACATATATAGTTCTTTGCCTGTTTGCATTCCGTTAGTTTTTTATGGGAAAACTAAAAGTACATCCTAAGATCGTAGATAGAGAGGTGAGAAGGAGAGAGGGAGAAGAGGAGGGGTAAGGAGAGGGAGAAAGAGAGAAAAGGAGAGGGGGGAAGGAGAGGGAAAGAATGAGAGGGGGAGAAGGGGAGGGGAGAAGGAGAGGGGGAGAAAAGGAAGGGGAGAAAGAGAGGGGAGAAGGAGAGGGGAGAAATAGAGGGGAGAAGGAGAGGGGAGAAGGAGAGGGGAGAAGGGGAGGGGAGAAGGAGAGGGGGAGAAAAGGAAGGAGAGTGGGAGAATGAGAGGGGGAGAAGGGGAGGGGAGAAAGAGAGGGGAGAAGGAGAGGGGAGAAATAGAGGGGAGATGGAGAGGGGAGAAACAGAGGGGGAGAATGAGAGGGAGAAAAAGATTAGGTAGAAAGTGCAGTTGATACAAAGCTCCAATATTTTCTGAAAAAAAGGAATTTAATCCTATTTCACCGGTAAGGCGTGAAACAGCTGCCCCTTTTTCCTGCCTTTTAGTTTCTGCTTTTCCCTGACAAGCAGCCATTTTTTTCTGTCGACAAATATTTGCTCCTTATTCTGTTGGGCTGAAAATATATTTTCAGATAATATAAGCGAACTGCGACACCTTAGGATTCTCAAAAAATGTAGATTACTTTTTTACTATTTAAGAAAGCCACTTTCGTGCTTTTTAGCAAGTCTGTCTTGCCCTGCTGCGAATGTCCACTTGGACACGAGCGGCACTTCAGCAGTCTTGGTTTATTAAACTAACCAAAACTTAACACTTGCAACAATATGTCCCGTTCCCAATGCAAAGCTTTTTTCGATTTGTCTATTATACTGTATACAATGACCACTTTATCAATTGTAACTTGGGTCGGCAAACTCCGGGCCTAAAACTCCAGAATCTCACACACAGGCACTTTTCAAATGCTGCCCATAAACATTTTCAAATGTCTCATCTCTCCCGTGTCTCATCTCTCCTGTGTCTCATCTCTCCCGTGTCTCATCTCTCCCGTGTCTCATCTCTCCCCTGTCTCATCTCTCAGTGTCTCATCTCTCCCGTGTCTCATCTCTCCCGTGTCTCATCTCTCCCGTGCCTCATCTCTCCCGTGTCTCATCTCTCCCGTGTCTCATCTCTCCCGTGTCTTATCTCTCCCGTGTCTCATCTCTCCCATGTCTCATCTCTCCCCTGTCTCATCTCTCAGTCTCTCATCTCTCCCCTGTCTTATCTCTTCCGTGTCTCATCTCTCCCCGTGTCTCATCTCTCCCGTGTCTTATCTATCCTGTGTCTCATCTCTCCCGTGTCTCATCTCTCCCCTGTCTCATCTCTCAGTGTCTCATCTCTCCCGTGTCTCATCTCTCCCGTGCCTCATCTCTCCCGTGTCTCATCTCTCCCGTGTCTCATCTCTCCCGTGTCTCATCTCTCCCCTGTCTCATCTCTCAGTGTCTCATCTCTCCCGTGTCTCATCTCTCCCGTGTCTTATCTCTCCCGTGTCACATCTCTCCCATGTCTCATCTCTCCCCTGTCTCATCTCTCAGTCTCTCATCTCTCCCTGTCTTATCTCTTCCGTGTCTCATCTCTCCCCGTGTCTCATCTCTCCCATGTCTTATCTATCCTGTGTCTCATCTCTCCCGTGTCTCATCTCTCCCCTGTCTCATCTCTCAGTGTCTCATCTCTCCCGTGTCTCATCTCTCCCCTGTCTCATCTCTCAGTGTCTCATCTCTCCCGTGTCTCATCTCTCCCGTGTCTCATCTCTCCCGTGTCTCATCTCTTCCGTGTCTCATCTCTCCCCGAAATCCGTCGAAATCCGTGGAAATCCGTAGAAAAAGCGAACTTTCCAAGAAACCCTAGAGATCGCTCAAGTCTTCGCTATGACGCGCACGGATCTAGATTAAAATTATTCATAAACGGTTAAGCTCAAAAACTTGATTCTCCTCTAAGAAGATGTCGAGTCACTTTACCGGCTGATTTCAAGAGTCGAATCGCGTACGTGACTAAATGCCAGACTAGCCAAAGTGAATTCGAGGCCTAGAAAGCCAAATTTGTATCCGATTTCTTATAGGCACAGCTTTGCCCAATAACTATTAAAAACTATTTCTTGATTTAAAACCAAAGTTATCAAATCACAGCAGCGAGTTCGACACAAACTGACTGTTGCATATGCTGCATGCTATGCTGATTTATTTATAGACTTATTCTCGTCTAAAAGTAGTCTATGTGCCATTGAGGCAAAATGCTACTGTACATCTTGTTTGCTAGAAGCTTCAATGCCCCTTAAGGGTAAAGAAATATAACAGCGAGCTTTAGGCTCATGCCAACTTGGAGCTGCTCTAATAACGCTCTTCTGCAATTCACAAACCCAAGTGCCTTCGTGTTCCTCAAACGTAACATGGCGACGAGGAAAAACCACTGGATTCACTGAAGAAGCTGTGTACTGACTACCTTACGTTCGCAGGAGTGATGACTCAGCCGTTGGATTTTCGACTTGGAGAACTGCCTCTTTCTTATCCCGAGATCGAGCAGTATTTCAAAAGACTGCAGTTTTACCTGGTGGCTTCAGGGAAGCAAGCTCACTCCAAAGCAGTACTTCTAGCGACATGCGGAGACGCAGCCTTCACACTGATAGAAGAGCTTGCAAAGCCAAAAGACATCACGAAGGAGGAAGTAACGTTCGATGATATCCAGAATTCGCTAACCGCACATTTTAAGCCCAAAACATTGCTTCACTATGAGAGACACGTGCTTCACTCCATGGTGCAAAAGGAGGGTGAATCGATTGCTACCTACATCGAATGTCTGAAGCGCCAAGCCAACAAATGCAGATTCGGTGATCTCCGAGACGAACTAATTCTGTCGCAGTACATATTTGGCTTGCGGAATCAAGTGCTAAAGCAAAAGCTTCTTTCAAGAGAGGATGTCACTTTGGAAGGCGCGATACAAGAAGGTTTGCTGTCTGAGTCGATTAGGATGGCAACAAGCAAGCCGGATACAATCGCGGCGGTGCAGAAGAAGAGTCATTCCGGATGGGTAAGACCAGAAAAGACGCCTGCCCACAAGCAGCAGCACAGTTTGGACAACCGCAAAGGACCGACAAAGCCTCGTGAAACTGGTCACTGCCACACATGTGGAAAAGCAGGACACGTCAGGTCAAAGTGCCGATTTAGGGATGCGCAGTGCCGAAAGTGTGGGAAGGTTGGACACCTGGCAGCAGTTTGTCGCTCCAAGACCGTTAATACTCTGCAGAACGTGTGCCGATCAGAGGATTCTAGCCATGGGCATGTAGGAGCAATCTACGCGACAACCGACATCGGAGATCGTCATTCAACGGATCAGTGGTTTGTTACATGCAAGATTGGAGACGCGAGTGCTAAGATGTTGGTAGATACAGGCAGTCAAGTTACCATCATACCCAAGCACGTTGCTGACGGTTCCAATCTGAAATTCAAACCAGTTACTAAAACGCTTAAGTCGTACGGCGGATTCCAGCCAGAAATATACTCAGTCATTCAGGATGCAACGATTACTCTGTCCGATGGAAGATCTGCCACGGGAAAAGTGTATGTAGGCAGCGATTTATTGGCTATACTGGGAATGGATTTCCTGTCGCGCCTGCACATACTACACATCGACGGAAGTATTTCAGAAGATCTTCTTTGCATGCCAGTGGTGCGTGATGCAAATTCGAGATTTCTCGCGAGTTTCCGCCTCCGCTCAGATGCTAGAACGGACGGCATGCGATATCCAGCCAGATCTTTGCCCTTTTCTATGAAGTCCATGGTTGAGACCGAGCTCAAGCGACTGCTAAATGCAGGCATTATATATCCAGTGGAAGACCCAACCGTTTCTGCGCCAATTGTTCCAGTTTTAAAGCAGCAAGGCTCAGCGAGACCAATACGTCTATGTGGCGACTACTCAGTCACGCTTAATCGCATAATCGATGCCGATCGCTACAAGCTTCCAAAGCTAGAAGAAATCCTTTCTAAAATTCCTAATGCCAAGTACTATTCAGTCTTGGATTTAGAAGACGCGTTTCTTCAAGTTGCGCTTTCTCCTGAGAGCCAGAAACTTACCTGCATATCTACGCACCTGGGCTACTTCGCTTTCAAAAATCTTCAGTTTGGAATTTCCGCAGCACCATTAATCTTCCAAGAAGTCATGGATGATGTGCTCAGAAACGTAGAATGCACTGCTTCGTATCAAGACGATATAATAATTGGAACTCCCGGAGACCGACAACAACACATCCTGGTGCTAAACAAGGTAAAGCAGCGTTTGGCTGACAATGGGTTCAAGATTAACGCCCGCAAGTCACAGGAATGCCTACAAAGCGTCAAGTTTCTCGGGTTCATTATCCACAACGGCAAGCTCGAGCCTGATCCAGCGAGAATAGAAGCATGGGAAAATATGCCAGATCCCACTGATAAAGACCAATTAAAAAGCGCCTTGTGTACTCTTCGACACTACGGTCTGTTCTGCAAGAATTTTTCTATCATCGCTCGACCGTTGTATTCATTATTGAAGAAAGGACAGCACTGGTTCTGGAACAAAGAGCATTCACAGGCCTTCAAGAGATTGAAGCAAAGTATCCGACAAGGAGCGATAACTGCTTACGACTCGTCAAAGCGTCTGTTTCTGACTTGTGATGCGTCAAAGGATGGATTGGGGTTCGTGCTCTCTCATGACAGAGAGCAGAGACAGATTGTTTGGCTCGGAAGCAGAGTGCTCACACCCGCAGAGGGTAATTATGCAAATATCGAACGAGAGGCGCTGGCTATCGTCGAAGGAGTTAAGTATTTCCACCAGTTTCTCGCCGGAAGAAGATTTACAATTCTATCAGACCACAGACCGCTTCAGTTCATTTTCGATCACCATAAATCTTCTGAACGTGTTTCCGCCAGGCTTCAACGCTGGTCGCTCATTCTACGAGCGTATGACTACAAGATCGAATATTCCAAAGGCGATTCGATGTACGCCGCTGATACTCTGTCGCGACTTCCAAATGGCAATTGCATAACGACGGAATCCGTCAACCTACTGTCAATAAATGCCCTGGACACTTTTGCGAATTCCGAAGATCTACTGCGTCGAATTGCTAAGACGAATGACTGCCATCTGCAGACACTGAAGCATTACATTCAGGGTGGATGGCCGGAGTACTTACCGAAAGTCATGTTGCCTTACTCAAAAGGGAAGCTTGAGTATACTATTCAGAACGGTGTTGTGTTTAAAGGATTGCGGATCGTTCCACCCAGTGAATTACGAACGGAAATTTTACACCTGCTCCATGAAAATCATCCCGGAGTTGTGCGCATGATTCGTTTGGCACGACAGTATTTCTGGTGGCCAGGAATCGACACGCAGATAAACTGCTTCGTTCGAAGGTGTGCACAGTGTCAGCTTCACGCAAGAAAGCGAACTAACTCCAATTTATCCTCTTGGGAAGATGCGCAGACGTTCTTCGAGAGAGTACACGCAGACGTCGCGATATTCAAAGGACACCGATTCCTAGTGCTAGTAGACGCATTCTCGAAGTGGGCGGATGTTCGGCATATCGATTCAATGAAATCGCAATCTGTAATTCGGGCATTTCGACAAACATTTAATTACATGGGTCTCCCACAAACCTTGGTGACAGACAACGGTACAAATTTCACGTCCGCCGAATTCGCCACGTTCCTAAAGGAGAACTTCGTTCAGCACCTTCTGACTCCTCCAGGTCACCATCAGTCGAATGGGCAAGTGGAGCGGATAATAGAAGAGTTTAAATTTCATCTAAAGAAGTCAAACGCTACTTCTGACGCGGCTGAACTAGAGCGAATTGCAATCGCGTTCTGTCTGTTTCACAATACTACACCGCAATGCAATGGTTCTATTCCTGCTGGTTTGGTGTTTCTTCAACTGCCAAGAACTCGCTTGTCAAGAGTGTGCACTGACTGGATTCAACCTCGACTACAAGCCGAACCAGTCTTCATTCGTGTGGAACACAAGGAAGAGAGGGTTCCGTCAATGATTACTACTTCCGTCGGAACCAATACCTTTCGTGACGACAAGGGTCGACTGGTACATCAATCGGATATTATACCAAAGCTTCATGACGTGACTGACGGATCTGATTCCGACCAAAATCAAAAACCCGTCTCGGAGGAAAAAACTACCGACGTCACGGCTAATCAAGCTACGGAAACGGCGCAAGAACTGAGGCGGAGTTCTCGCCAACGTCGACCCCCTGATCGTTTGGGTTACTGACGTTTTTCAGCATCGGTGGGGGTGTTGCATATGCTGCATGCTATGCTGATTTATTTATAGACTTATTCTCGTCTAAAAGTAGTCTATGTGCCATTGAGGCAAAATGCTACTGTACATCTTGTTTGCTAGAAGCTTCAATGCCCCTTAAGGGTAAAGAAATATAACAGCGAGCTTTAGGCTCATGCCAACTTGGAGCTGCTCTAATAACGCTCTTCTGCAATTCACAAACCCAAGTGCCTTCGTGTTCCTCAAACGTAACACTGACAATGGCGAGTTTAACACGCTCTGCTGACACAAACTGACAGCGAGTTTGACACAATTTACTGACACAAACTGACAGCGAGTTTGACACAATTTACTGACACAAACTGACAGCGAGTTTGACACAATTTACTGACACAAACTGACAGCGAGTTTGACACAATTTACTGACACAAACTGACAGCGAGTTTGACACAATTTACTGACACAAACTAACAGCGAGTTTGACACAATTTACTGACACAAACTGACAGCGAGTTTGACACAATTTACTGACACAAACTAACAGCGAGTTTGACACAATTTACTGACACAAACTGACAGCGAGTTTGACACAATTTACTGACACAAACTGACAGCGAGTTTGACACAATTTACTGGCACAAACTGACAGCGAGTTTGACAGAATTTACTGGCACAAACTGACAGCGAGTTTGACACAATTTACTGGCACAAACTGACAGCGAGTTTGACACAATTTACTGACACAAACTGACAGCGAGTTTGACACAATTTACTGACACAAACTGACAGCGAGTTTGACACAATTTACTGGCACAAACTGACAGCGAGTTTGACACAATTTACTGGCACAAACTGACAGCGAGTTTGACACAATTTACTGGCACAAACTAACAGCGAGTTTGACACAATTTACTGACACAAACTGACAGCAAGTTCGACACAATTTACTGGCACAAACTGACAGCAAGTTCGACACAATTTACTGGCACAAACTGACAGCGAGTTTGACACAATTTACTGGCACAAACTGACAGCGAGTTTGACACAATTTACTGACACAAACTGACAGCGAGTTTGACACAATTTACTGACACAAACTAACAGCGAGTTTGACACAATTTACTGGCACAAACTGACAGCGAGTTTGACACAATTTACTGACACAAACTGACAGCGAGTTTGACACAATTTACTGACACAAACTAACAGCGAGTTTGACACAATTTACTGGCACAAACTGACAGCGAGTTTGACACAATTTACTGACACAAACTGACAGCGAGTTTGACACAATTTACTGGCACAAACTAACAGCGAGTTTGACACAATTTACTGGCACAAACTGACAGCGAGTTTGACACAATTTACTGGCACAAACTAACAGCGAGTTTGACACAATTTACTGGCACAAACTAACAGCGAGTTTGACACGTGATCTTCTGCCAAACCAATTAGATACATTTTCTCTTGCCTGAAAGAAAGACTATTTAAAAATATATATTTTGGTTCAGGGATCTGACGACAGAATGGAAAATTAGAAAGGCCTTAGCCCAGTTCCTTTATCCGTTTTCCCAACTGATTCATTTCTGCCTCATCAAACCGAGTCTGTTTCAAATCCCTAATTTATTCTTTCTATTCTCCAGTGGCTGATTGGGGATAAATCAGGCTGTATCGCGCGAGCTTGGTTTTGCTTTTATCAATTCCAGCGAGCCTCTAGCCATATAAGAACTATAAAATAAATATAGCTCATGAATATTAGGAGAGATTTACTTATGCAGTATGGACGAAATGTGGCTGCGCGGATGTTGGCTCTGCTGAGATGACGAGCTCATCAAAGCAAAGGGATCGGGGGATAAAAAAGGAGCAAATTCAGCCTTATATTTCTAGCTATATACAGCACGCGTGCGTGGGCGTTATAGCCAGCAATCCATGCCTTTATATTGCGTGTTAGATAAGCTGAAACCTGCACTGTACATGCTGGCATCTTTTTTGCGCGTCATCTGAATTCATGCTAGTTATTAGTAAATTATGCATTGCACTTCTATTTACTACTCACAGTAAGTTAGTACAGCTTCAGCAGCCAACGTTCATATTAGTAGCTGTACGTGTACTATCACAAATAATATCGTGCACGTCCCATTTAATTTCATTTATATTCAAAACTCTAAGTTTAAACACTACCTCTCGTAAAATTGTAAACATGTAATTACTGGAGCTTGGCTGTAGTTCCAGAGAAATACTCTGCCTAACTTCTTTATATACTTTTTATACTGCGATATTTATAAGAGTGCTTCATTTTTTATTCCAAACTTCATGATGCAATTATTCAACTTCGAAATATTTCGTATGTATGTTTGAACGGTATAAGTACTAATTAAACTACCAAAACTACGTACTGATTAAAACGATTAACGGATTTTTCCACACAAATTAATTTGCAGCCGTTAGCAAAACCATCTTAATATAAGTTATGTGAACGAAGTACAAGTGGAATAGAGTTTCTTTTTAATTATCAGTAGCCATAAAGCTGACGTTACTTGTCTTCTAATATACTTTAATTTCCAATCAAAGTCAACAACCAATTAAATAAGCATTAAAATAGACTTTTTAACGGTTACAAAGATAAACAAACATTTCTACACTGCTACATAATTTTTAAAAGGCAAAGTTTGTATTTACAAGTTAGCGTAAAGTTAGTATTTTTGATAACTTTTTTAATTTTGCATCAACTTACGAGATCACTATGTGTGACTCACACACACTTTTAAATTCTATAAAATGTAAAATGGTACCTAACGTTAAAAGAATTGAATTTTATCATCTTACATTTAATATGTCCTTGATGTTTCTGACTCACTATCCTGGATAATAAAAATCTAAATACCTAATGAAGACTACCGCTAGAATTTTTTTACCGCCAAAAATATACCTCCGTGGTGGGATAAAAATGTAGTAACGAGTGGTTGCAATGAATGCCTCACTACCCAACAGTGTCTTTCAACACTTTTGGTGCTTCATGTAAACTGCATCTAGCATTAACTACATTATTTTTTGTTGCCGGCACTCGTTACTGCAGCAATCCCTGGCTCTGCAAGCAGCTAAAGCCATTAACTAGCCAGCTGCCCTTTGAATCAAGCCAAGATTTGACAAACCCTCTTAAAGACAAAGGTTCAAAATTCGAACAAAAACTACCATTAGGTTAACTAAGTTGCCTAAAATTTATTGAGTAATTGTTTTTTTATTAATTTTGCATCAAACAAAGTCAAAATAAACCTTTATATTTATTGTATATATCATTTCAATAATAACCATTTGAATCAGAAGATTCAGTAGCCAATATCCTTATATTGCTATACAGGCCTATGCCTATCCAAATTCAGACACATTCAACTAGCCTTGTGCTTATGTAGGCCATTTTACTGTTCATATAGCTATCTACAATTCTGTTACATTTTTTACCAAAAACTGAGCTGAAAGTCATGAGTTAGGCCTAACTTGTCTTTAGTTAGTTTATTAGGCAATGATTTAGACAATTAGATAATAGTCCCATTATCTAATGCTTTTGTACTTATGCCAATATTTCCCACCTATATTAATGCAGTAAAGTTTATGTTATACTGGATAATACCTTTATTATGTGTGCAATACCTATCACAGCTTATCTGTATGGTTGCATACACTGACTCTGGGACTTATAGGAAATCCCAAATAAAGTTAGACATTTTTTTGTAATCAAGCACAGAAATATCCATTAATAAAGCTACACTTTTTGAGTAAAGTGCTATGGATTGTGTGAAACTTAACTTAGTATTTTCCTGGCACCATCCTGAAGGCTGAAGCCAACTATCAATGATTAGAATAGCAAAAACTCAAGTAAGCGAGACTCTGGACAAGTAGTGCCTACATTGCCAATTGTGAGTAGCCTATGTACCTGAGTATTCTTGAGAATAATTATAGCAGGGCAAATTCGTTCAATCTAACGCTTGCCAAGACACTTTTTATAAGCAGATGGCAGAAGAACTCAAGCTAAAGAGTGGCCAGTATTATACAAAATGGGTAGCTCATCTCCTAGCTGTAATGGATCTGCTCGAAAATGATGCCTCTCGAATGACAGGCTTGAAACCAAGCTCTGCCTTAAAACATGATAATCTGCCTTAGCCTTAGCTCTGCCTTAAAACTATCAAAACACTCTCCAACCCAACTCACTATCCTAAGCTACCTCATACATGTGCAACCTCCCAAATCTTAGCTGGCTGTACAACTTAGTTTTTGCTCTATTTATGACTTAGTTCGTTTCATTGCTCTATTTACAACTTAGTTTGCTCTCATTTGCTCTCTTTTTCTCTCCCCTTTTTCCTCTTCTTCACACCTTCCTTTTTTGTCCCCCTTTGATTTTTTTGTGCTTGGTTGATTGGTTTTTCGCGACTTACCTTGCTTGGCCCTCGTTTCACCCGGCCAGTTCAGACAGGTCAGCCAGGTGTTGCGCATGTATGAGCTACCTGGTGCTGTTAAGAACCTGCTTTATAGAACAGTGAATATATTTTGCTATTCAGGTTTATGAGTGACTTGTAATAAATTAATCAATTGACTTTTATTTATGGCAAAAATAGATCAGTATATCAGTATTGTGCCAGTGCAGGTAGTGGGTGAGACGTCAGTGGAGGCAGTGGGTGAGATGCCAGTGGAGGCAGTGGGTGAGATGCCAGTGGAGACAATCGGTGAGATGTCAGTGGAGGCAGTGGGTGAGATGCCAGTGGAGACAATAGGTGAGATGCCAGTGGAGACAATAGGTGAGATGCCAGTGGAGACAATAGGTGAGATGCCAGTGGAGACAATAGGTCAGATGCCATTGGAGGCAGTGGGTGAGATGCCAGTGGAGGCAGTGGGTGAGATGCCAGTGGAGGCAGTGGGTGAGATGCCAGTGGAGACAATAGGTGAGATGCCAGTGGAGGCAGTGGGTGAGATGCCAGTGGAGACAATAGGTGAAATGCCAGTGGAGGCAGTGGGTGAGATGCCAGTGGAGGCAGTGGGTGAGATGCCAGTGGAGGCAGTGGGTGAGATGCCAGTGGAGACAATAGGTGAAATGCCAGTGGAGGCAGTGGGTGAGATGTCAGTGGAGGCAGTGGGTGAGATGCCAGTGGAGACAATAGGTGAGATGTCAGTGGAGGCAGTGGGTGAGATGCCAGTGGAAGCAGTGGGTGAGATGCCAGTGGAGACAATAGGTGAGATGTCAGTGGAGGCAGTGGGTGAGATGCCAGTGAAAGCAGTGGGTGAGATGCCAGTGGAGACAATAGGTGAGATGCCAGTGGAAGCAGTGGGTGAGATGTCAGTGGAGACAATAGGTGAAATGCCAGTGGAGGCAGTGGGTGAGATGCCAGTGGAGGCAGTGGGTGAGATGCCAGTGGAGGCAGTGGGTGAGATGCCAGTGGAGACAATAGGTGAGATGTCAGTGGAGGCAGTGGGTGAGATGCCAGTGAAGACAATAGGTGAGATGTCAGTGGAGGCAGTGGGTGAGATGCCAGTGGAGACAATAGGTGAGATGTCAGTGGAGGCAGTGGGTGAGATGTCAGTGGAAGCAGTGGGTGAGATGCCAGTGGAGGCAGTGGGTGAGATGCCAGTGGAGACAATAGGTGAGATGCCAGTAGAGGCAGTGGGTGAGATGCCAGTGGAAGCAGTGGGTGAGATGCCAGTGGAGACAATAGGTGAGATGTCAGTGGAGGCAGTGGGTGAGATGCCAGTGAAGACAATAGGTGAGATGTCAGTGGAGGCAGTGGGTGAGATGCCAGTGGAGACAATAGGTGAGATGTCAGTGGAGGCAGTGGGTGAGATGTCAGTGGAGGCAGTGGGTGAGATGTCAGTGGAAGCAGTGGGTGAGATGCCAGTGGAGACAATAGGTGAGATGTCAGTGGAGGCAGTGGGTGAGATGCCAGTGAAGGCAGTGGGTGAGATGCCAGTGGAGGCAGTGGGTGAGATGCCAGTGGAGACAATAGGTGAGATGCCAGTAGAGGCAGTGGGTGAGATGCCAGTGGAAGCAGTGGGTGAGATGCCAGTGGAGACAATAGGTGAGATGTCAGTGGAGGCAGTGGGTGAGATGCCAGTGGAAGCAGTGGGTGAGATGCCAGTGGAGACAATAGGTGAAATGCCAGTGGAGGCAGTGGGTGAGATGCCAGTGGAGGCAGTGGGTGAGATGCCAGTGGAGACAATAGGTGAGATGTCAGTGGAGGCAGTGGGTGAGATGCCAGTGGAAGCAGTGGGTGAGATGCCAGTGGAGACAATAGGTGAGATGTCAGTGGAGGCAGTGGGTGAGATGCCAGTGGAGGCAGTGGGTGAGATGTCAGTGGAGGCAGTGGGTGAGATGCCAGTGGAAGCAGTGGGTGAGATGTCAGTGGAGACAATAGGTGAAATGCCAGTGGAGGCAGTGGGTGAGATGCCAGTGGAGGCAGTGGGTGAGATGCCAGTGGAGGCAGTGGGTGAGATGCCAGTGGAGACAATAGGTGAGATGCCAGTGGAGGCAGTGGGTGAGATGCCAGTGGAGGCAGTGGGTGAGATGCCAGTGGAGACAATAGGTGAGATGTCAGTGGAGGCAGTGGGTGAGATGTCAGTGGAGGCAGTGAGTGAGATGTCAGTGGAAGCAGTGGGTGAGATGCCAGTGAAGACAATAGGTGAGATGTCAGTGGAGGCAGTAGGTGAGATGCCAGTGAAGGCAGTGGGTGAGATGCCAGTGGAGACAATAGGTGAGATGCCAGTGGAGGCAGTGGGTGAGATGCCAGTGGAGGCAGTGGGTGAGATGCCAGTGGAGACAATAGGTGAGATGCCAGTGGAGGCAGTGTTACTGCACAAGCATGAAAAATTGACCAACACAGAGTCTAGTATCAGCAAGTTTTACTGGCTACAGAAAGACCACATTCTCTAGAATCTGCAAATGAAATCCATGCTTGCTAATTAACTAATTTATTTCAAGGCCACTCAACAGGCTTTGGTTTATCCATACATTGTTCAGTCTTTAGGAGGAGCCACAAGTAAAGGTATTTCTCCCTTAAAGCAAAAATAGATGGGGCAGTTAAAAGTACAAGCAAACAAAATCTAATTGTTGCAGATCTGCCTATAAACATATAATTACTAATTTTATATTAACTTAACTAGAAATGAACTGAATGGCATAGGACAGGTATCGGGTCTATTGTTACAGAGGGAGGCTGGAGCGCCCTGAAGTGTGAAAAGCGCGTCGCATACGTAGATTGCAAGCAAATTAAGAGGCCCAGACAGGTCAGTCTGTTCTGACAGATTTTCCATCTGCGCTACTCAGAGTAGCATTGGCAGCATTTTTATTTTCTTTGATCAATTTCAAAGAAATTTAATTGAGAAGCGTAGAATCCTGACGAAACAAAAATATTGTTAGTGGAATCTAGACTTTCAATATTTAGCAGCCCAAAAGTTTAAAATTTCGAAAACTCAGTTTTTATTCTTATTTATTGACAAAAACGAAAACAGCACGCGAAAGTGAATGAATGTAGACGAGACGCACACAAACTGAATAAATATTCGACAAAAACTGCCAGCCACCTAAGTGAATGAATTACGACAAAGAAATCAATTATCAAAGAGGAAAAGTGATATTTAGTTGCACTTATACATATGTTTTCGTGTTTATAGTTAAAGGAGAATGAAGAATATGAAATAAAAGGTTGAAAAAAGCAGCACACACGGATACGCAGTTAGCAGCACTTATTCTGTTGCGGCAATAATTAACAGAGGGGCCTACACTTTAGACTAACAGGTGGAGCATTATCTTAATAAGGCTTTTCATTCTAGATGGCCATTTCTCACTGAAATGTGTACAGTCGCTATTCGCTATTCAAATTAAACAATATATTTTAGTAGACACTGGCAACAAACACAGAAAATGAATTCGGATGCAATGCGGGGAAGTAAAATTATATTTAATGTGCAAACTGTACAGTTGCTTCCATGCGACAATAATTAATTGGATATTTCAAAGGTAAAGATTGCTGGGATAAAAAGGAGTTAGATAATAGTAGGATGAAGAGGGGTATAACTTAGGATAAAGAGTGGTGGGATAATCGTAGGATAAATCGAACTGGGATAATTGTGGGACAAAAGGGACTGGGAAATTTTAGGTTATGAAAGGAGGGGTTGATTTATATAAAATAAAACTAGGAAAATGTCCATTTTTAAATAGACATGGGATCAAATATGGTATTAGACAAGAACGGTATTTGATCCAATAAGATGAAATCGGAATGTGAAGTTAAGAATATTAATGGGGATAGCATAACGATATTGGAGAAGTCACCTAACAGTACAGACAAAAACGATATTTTATTTCTTCGACACAGTTAAAACCTGCATGACCCATCCAAAGGCGTACAAGCCCTCCCTACTTGACAAAGTTCTGCTCCAACGGCGGCTCCTCGGAGGCGTCCATCGGCACGCTGGGCCGCCGGATGTACTCAGGACTGGCCGCGCCCCTGGCGCACTCGGCCGAGATTCTCACTTCGCACACATCAGAGCCGGGCGTCTCGTAGCGGGCAGCCAGCAGCAGCGACTCAAGGATGGCTCGAAGGCCGCGGGCTCCGGTCTGGCGACGTTGGGCCTGATGAGCGATCTCAAGCAGAGCCTCCTCAGTCACCTGCGCGATGGGAGATGGGATAATGAGGCATGGGAATAAATTGTTGGAATCCGATGGGATAATGAGGATTGGGAATAAATTGTTGGAATCCGATGGGATAATGAGGATTGGGAATAAATTGTTGGAATCCGATGGGATAATGAGGATTGGGAATAAATTGTTGGAATCCGATGGGAGATAGGATAAAATGTAATAATCAGAACGGAAATGGGATAAAAGTTGTTAATCTAGTGGGAGATAGAATAAAAGATGTATTTATATAGTAGAACATGGGATAAAAGTATAGAACTCTAATGGGAGATGGGACAGAATGTTGGCCAGAGTTGCCCAGACCTCCAGGTTGCACTGGTCCATGCCGAACAGCAGTTTGTACTGGCTGATAAGGGCATTCCTTGGCTCCACGAGAATCCTGGCCAGCATGGCGGCGTCCAGGCTGTGCAGGACGCTGATGACAGGGAAGCGGCCGACGAACTCCGGGATCATGCCGAAGTCGATGAGGTCGCGAGCTTCAACCCTGGCCAGCACGCGGTCGTCGTCCATCAGCGGGTCGCCAGTTGATACCGGCTGGTTGAAGCCGACGCCCCGCTGCTGCTCCCGGCGCCTGACAATCTTGGCGAGGCCGTTGAAGGCGCCGGATGCGATGAACAGAATGTTGGAGGTGTCCACGGCTACAGTCTCACCGCGCTCGCGACGATTGCCTGCGGGAGGGCAGGTGTGAAATGGGATATTTCAGTTGGCATTTAAGATTCTAAAAATATGGATATTTAACAGATTGGGATAGCAGATTAAGTGATAAAAACAAAAGTAGCTTAACATTCGAACTTCTGACGTCTCGGAGAAGTCCGAATCTGTAATCACTAGGGGACAATTTCCTAATCCCTAGATTGGGATTAATGATAAACTAGAGGGGTTGAGGCATGGTTGTTACAGTGGCGGACTCATCACTTAAAAGCCGAGGGTTAAACTCCCGAAAGCAGTTTACCCAGTCTGTGTCTTTCTCAGGTGAGGGTACTGTGGCCTCCCCCAGTCCAAGGACTGAACAGGCATACGCAGCTTTCAGATGCGCCACGGAATGCGCGACTGCACATCTTGCCTAATTAAGGCAGGTGTAATAAATTATCCATTATTATAGAGCAGTCCACAGGCGGGGGTCAGTGTCTGAGCGGTCTGACGCGTTTGCCTCTTGCACCAAGGTCCTTGAGCTCGATTCCGCGGCGAGGCCACATTCATTTGGGGCCCAGCCGCGGAGAGAAGGCTTGGGGGCTTGTCGTGCAATTCACGCCCTTAAGGGCCAACCTCCAAGGCACAGTGAGAGTGTACACTGCCTGACGATGAGAAAGTCGTGTGTGCTCAGGAGTCAACGGAATGAGCAGAATTGCATCCTCACTGGCTGAGGCCGTCTATTGTGAACAAATGATGCGCCATTGCCAGCAGCCCTCCTGCAATTATTAATTCATTGTCGCCTCACCCTTCGGTGCGTTGACAATGGTGCCCTCGACCATCTTGAGCATGCCCTGCTGGACGCCTTCCCCGCCGACGTCCCGCGTGGCGTGCAGCCCGCCTACCCGGCTGCTGATCTTGTCGATCTCGTCCAGGAACACAATGCCACTTTCGGCTCGGTCGACATTGAACCCGGCATCCTGCAGCAGCTTGCCGATGACGGATTCGACATCTTCGCCAACGTAGCCAGCCTGGGTGAGGGTGGTGCAGTCGCAGATGGCGAAGGGCACATCCAGGCACTGGGCCAGGGTCTGGGCTAGCAGGGTCTTGCCGCAGCCTGTGGGTCCCAGCAGCAGGATGTTGCTCTTGTCAATGCGGGTCCTGTGCTGCTCCAGCTGCATCTGCTCCGAGCCGCGACCGTCGCGAGAGAAGCCGCCGTCGGGTCCTGAGCCGCCGGAAGCGGAAGACGATTTGCCGCTACCGGCGCCCGAGTTGAAGCGAAGGCCGCCGAGGCCGCCGACGCCTCCTGCTGCGCCGCTGCCACCACGCGGTCCAAGTACAGAGCCGTGCGGACTACTGGTGACTCCGGTCATGTGCATCAGGTCTGGAGTTGGGGAACAGCATGGCTTTTTCATAACCGATTCCTAAATATTGGTCATTCTTCGTGAGTCATTTCTGGTTTTGGGTCATTATTCATAAGTTATTCCTAAATATTAGTCATTGTTCGTGGCCGTTTCAAATCTAGGTCATTGTTGGTGACCCATTCCTAATTTAGGTCATAGTTCGCGAGTCTATCCTTGACTAGTTCATGAATCAGTCATGAGTCATTTATTGATTTGGGTCATTGTTCGTGAGGCGTTCCAAGTTTTGCGTCATTTTTCGAAATCAAATCGAAACTAAATTTAGTTTATTGTCCGTGACTCATTCATCCAGTTGGATCATTTTTGATAACTAATTTCTAGTTTGGGTCTTTCTTCATTACCGCTTCCTAAAACATGATGCAAAAATAACAGATTTCTGATTTGAAAATCTGTTAAACAATGAAAGGAACAAACCAAACGAATGTCGAATAGTTTAACTGTCTAAGAATGCTACTTAAATATAAAAACAAACTAAACTTTAATTGATACCTTTAACACTACGAGGCTTTTTATTTAAAGCCTTGTCTAGAGCGCTGCTGATCGAGTCGGCTAAATCATAAAACATAATCGCGCAAGTTAATTACGATTATATCGATGGTTGCTAATGACGCTATATGGTTAAGGACAGATGAGGACAGGACAAGACAGATGAGGATAGGACAAGATAGATAAGCACAGGACAAGTCATATGGGGACACTGGGACAGATAAATCAAATGGCGCAGGTCACCAACTCACCGGCGGTGGTGAAAGCCTCCGGACCGCCGAAGCCGCCGCCTGCGGCTGCGCCTCCGGCGCCATCGCGCAGAGTCAACTGGCCGCCAAGCGGCTGGGCGGAGGCGGCCGCGACCTGCTGCTGTTGCAGGATGAGGCCCTCGCGGTGGTGCTGCAGTCGGCGATAGTGTGAGTACACCTGGACGCTAAGCATACGCTTGGCCGAGCTCTGGCCGACCACGTACTTGTCCAAATAGGCGTTGATCTGAGTGTCAATAGGGCGGTGGGAGAATGGGATTTAGAATTTTCAACACTACAATGCTCTAGATGATAAAAACCGGAATTATAGAGATAAATGTGTTTGATAAATCTTGGGACCAGGATTTGGGATTATGGGGGTTAAAGGATTACATAATTTTGGGATGAAAGGTTTCGGGGCCAAAAGATTCGGGAATCGTGGGAGGAGGATTGGAGAGCATGGAGATACAGGATTTGGAAATCTTGGGACGAGGATTTAGGATTATGGGGATAAAGGATTCGGGAATCTTGAGAGGAGGGTTTGGGATTATCGGGATAAAGGATTCGGGAATCTTGGAAGGAGGATTTGGGATTATGGGGATAAAGGATTCGGGAATCTTGGAAGGAGGGTTTGGGATTATGGGGATAAAGGACTTCGGGAATATTGGAAGGAGGATTTGGGATTATGGGGATAAAGGATTCGGGAATCTTGGAAGGAGGATTTGGGATTATGGGACAAAGGATTTGGGAATCTTGGGAGGAGGGTTTTGGATTATGGGGATAAAGGATTTGGGAATCTTGGGACGAGGATCTGGGATTATGGGGATAAAGGATTCGAGAATCTTGGAAGGAGGGTTTGGGATCATGGGGATAAAGGACTTCGGGAATCTTGGAAGGAGGATTTGGGATTATGGGGATAAAGGACTTTGGGAATCTTGGGAGGAGGATTTTGGGATTATGGAAATAAATTATCTAGGAACATGGGAATAGAGGATATTGGACATTGATAAATGAAGGATGCGGGATTATGGGGATAATCAAAGTATCTAGGATCTTTCTTGTTTTTTGGATCTGTGACTAATGTGATAAAAGGTCTTTACCTTCTTAGGATAGGGGATCTCCTTCTCCTTCACAGAGTCCGATGCCTTGGCGGCGTCGTCGCGACCCTCCGGCTGGCAGAGGAAGAACTGCTGACAATTGCTGCACTGGAGAAACACGCTCACTGCCATTTAAAACGGAACAAGTATGAATTAAATAGGGTTAATAAAGGATAGGTTATCATTTTGAGTAAAGCATATCCCATTCATATAATTATTATATGTCTTAAAATTTAATCGATCAAGATATCTATACAAATTTTAGATTTTACAACAACGATTTAACGAAATAACGAAAAGTAAAGACCCGAATACTCATTTGGATGGCATTGAACAATATTTCCGCATAGGAAAATAAAGTTTTCGGTGTGGAAAGGGATTTGAAAGGGATTAAAATCGATAAGTTTTTTTGACTAAAAAATTCTTAAATTTCGGATTGGGGGAAATGGGGATTGAGAATTTGGAACCGAACTGTTAGGGATCTAGGATTTGGGATCGGAATGCTAGGGATCAGAATCTGGGATCGGAATGCTAGGGATCTAGAATTTGGGATCGGAATGCTACGGATCTAGGATTTGGGATCGGAATGCTAGGGATCTAGAATTTGGGATCGGAATGCTAGGGATCTAGGATTTGGGAACGGAATGCTAGGGATCTAGGATTTGGGAACGGAATGCTATGGATCAGAATTTGGGATCGGAATGCTAGGGATCTAGAATTTGGGATCGGAATGCTAGGGATCTAGGATTTGGGATCGGAATGCTAGGGATCTAGGATTTGGGATCGGAATGCTAGGGATCTAGGATCTGGGATCGGAATGCTAGGGATCTGGGATTTGGGATCGGAATGTCAGGGATCTAGGATTGGGCATCCAGTAATCAAAGACTCACATCCCGATGCGTTCATTGGCGAAATGGTCATCGCTCCACAATTCGGGCACTGCATAGTGGACGAAAAGTGTCCACCGCCGCCGCCAGCGGAGGCGCCTTTCTTTCCGCCGCGACCGCCGCCGACATTGCCGCCGGCGCCGGGAGAAGCCGACTTTCGACCGCCGCTGCCGCCGCCGTTGCGAGCACCGCCGCCGCCTCCGCCGTTCGACCCACCCAGACCGCTGCTGCTACCGTAAGAGCAGCGGGCAGCAGCCAGGCTGAAGTGTCTCTGCTGCCACTTGTTCAGTCTTAGAGTGTGCTGCGTCACCCGACTGTGACCGCACAGGGAGCCGCTAGCAGATGTCGAAGCCAGGACAGCGCATCGTGGGCCCACTAGATTGTTAGTTTGATGTTGGCATAAGATTGTATGACATGTTATGCTAGCTATGGTAGTTGGATTGTAGCAATGGAACTTACATATAAACAGACATACTCCATGAGACAGTCCCTTGAGGTAAGCCACCTTGGAAGTCATGCAGGCCAGCTGAAGAATATTAAAAACTCACTGTTTTTGTTTCTATTGTTTATTATTAAATAACTTTTTAACCAAAGCATATAAACTTTCCACTTTCAACTATATACTACACTAGGCTGTAATGCCAACTGGCTAATATAATTAAAAAAGCATACAAACAGTAGATAAACTGTTCTGCATTATGTGTAACTATAACTATAGTTTATCTAAGCTAGGAATAAACAATTAATTGATCAGCTTAGTTGCTTAAAAATAGTTTAAGCTGTTGCTATGGTACTCGTACAATGCTATTAAGGCTCACTTATTGATATAAAATATTTGAATGATAGAATAGATTAAACTTTATCTTAATTTTATGTTCTATATTAATGTCATGGTAATAAGATTATAAGACCACTTAATTGACAGAGATAGTGTTAAATAAAGCAGCTGCCCCAATTGGGCTAGATGAGTACTGACAGAACAGCTGCTTGCAAATTGTGTCTTTAATGTGTCTTGCTAAAGGACCTGAATTTTTTGGCAGTGGCCATTTTGACAATGAAGACACGGTAGACACCAGTATTTAAGTAATTTACCACTGATTATTGGATACCATATCTTAGATCCCTAACATTCCAATCCTAAATCCTTAAGGCCTATTATTCCAATTTCCTAGCATGGAAGTGTATTGCCTGGTGCTCCATGTACATTTATCAATTATCACACTGTTGCAATTATCATCCAATTCACATTGTTTAACCCCATGCTGCCCCATCTTATCTTGTTCATGCTGGCTCACTCACCTGTTAGCCAATATAATAAACTGATAATGGGCTTTGGGCCCAAACTGGCCTCATCATCAACACTCCACAAATCAGTAGCCTTTTTCTTTACAGCATCTCCTATGCTTATATCTAAGGCTGCCAACCTGCTCAAGCTCACATTGGGCTTGGAAGTGGCTCCCTCGATGCCAGGGCCTAATCTCCCTATCAATGCTGCTCACTGGCAGCTAATGTGAGCTGCTCTGGAGACCATCAGCAATGCCGACAACTATGCTTGTAGTGACCAGGAAGCCCTTGTCTGCCACGCTCTGCCAATGTTGCCTGATGCTGCTAGGCCAATGCCTCTGCAATAATAATCACAATTGCAGTTGACCACTTGCTTACATTCTGCTGAATCAGCAAGAGGCCTGGCTACATAGAAGAAAAGCCCATTACCGCACCTACTGAAGACTGCCTATGATGACTTGACATTAATTGGCACTAAACTAGGGCAGAGCTAACCTAGTTAATTGTAATTCTGACATTCAAAGTTTGGTACTCTAGAGTCTAAGTATTAATAAGTGTGAGTCACATATCTCATACCTTTGCAGAATTCAACTAATTGCTCATCTATTCTAGTCTTGAAAAATGATAACTTTATATCTGATTTTTTCAAAATTAGATACCAGATATTCCAAAGTCTAGCCTAAGCTGCATCGACAGATTGCTTTAGGTGAAGAAGAATGCTAGGCCTAGTTCATTTTACAGATTCTGCTAAAACTAGAGCCAGTATGTATATAATGTACCTATTTTGTATAATGGTTTCTCATAGGCCTATAAATAATGATTTATGTTTAAGTATGAGAAGTTAATGTATGCTTTTTCCTAGAAATATTATAATAATATGTTTATTTCTCTATTATGTTCTAAATGCTCTATAATTTTTTAATGTTCTTATGCCAACCTCATTTCCCAGTATAAATGTGTTTAACAGTGTTTTGTCATCTAAAATCTCAATGTCTGCTAGTTAGAGTTCAGGAGAAAAACAGATGTGCTAGAATAGCAGTTTTTGTTTAATATACAGTTCTTGTGCCAGTAATTTGGTTGAAGAGTTGCAATGCTGATTGGTTGAAATATAGGCTAATACAGAAAGTAAGATGGGTTAAAGTAAAGTAATAAGAGAGCAGAATACAATTTGTTTGACTGGTAAACCTCCAGTCCACTAGAAGCCTTTGAAGACTAGATAGACAAAATAATATATAAACAACAAGTAATTCAATAAGATTAGAAAGTTTGAAAGCATTTACCACTTGGGCACTCATTATTATTTGCTACCACAGTAGGCCTAATTGGTTATATAAATAATAGTGTTTTACTCCCTATAATTATACAAGTTTATTATAGTACAAGTTAATAAAGAAAGGTTGATTATAATTTTTACCATATGGCAGTTTATAACATTAAGTAATTTACTGTATAAGAAAAGAGCCCTAGGCTAGGCTTATAACAGTCCCAGGTCATTTTGGTGACAAGACATTTCAGTGACAGTCATTTCAGTGACAACTCTAGTCATTTTGGTGACAGAATTGGTCAGTTCGGCAACAACTTTTTTTGCACCTGAATATGCTGAGAAAACAGCCATCCATGTTAACTAGGCATACCTAGATTAAGTATTATCAAATAATGATGCACGAATTTGTTTGAATCAATGTTTGGTGCCAATGGCAGGTCTTTGTTTTTTAACTTTCCAATGGTACTTTCGAGTAGTTTGGATACTTTCTACTTGAAAAAATAGCAAATTAGCTCAAGAAGATTCAAACAGTTGTTCTGTCTTTTCTCTGAATTAATTGTTGATTATTCTGATTTTAAGTCACACATAGAATGACTGCAGCAGTCTATACTATAAACTCTGAAAAGGACAAGCAATCAGTATGTCAATTTTCAAGTTTGCTACTTGCTAAGTCTACTTCCTTAAAGTTAAGCTTGCATTATTGAGTAATTCTGCCAGAATTCTGGCACATGAGCTAATTCTGGCCACATTTGAGCAGTATACAGACTGGATGAATCCGTCTCTATAGGAAGAAGAAAATTCACTAAGCTCTCCACAGAGTGTTGCACATACATGCGCAACACTCGGCCGACCCGGCCGAACTGGCCGGGTGAAACGAGGGCCAAGCAAGGTAAGTCGCAAAAACCAATCGACCAAGCGCAAAAAAATCAAAGGGGGGACCAAGGGACAAAAAAGGAAGACGTGAAGAAAAGGAAAAAGGGGAGAGAAAAAGAGCAAATGAGAGCAAACTAAGTCGTAAATAGAGCAATGAAACGAACTAAGTCGCAAATGAGAGCAAAAACTAAGTCGCACGGCCGGCTAAGATTTGGGAGGTTGCGCATGTATGATGGTTGCTATGGTTTTAGCTGGTTGAATAATGACACTGAAATTAAATGTGAATAAGTAGCTAAATGCCAGTATCCAGTTATATTGCAGTTGTAGGCCTAGTTGCATTTCTGTAAAAACAAACATATTATACATATTCAATTATAAATGAATAACTATTGAAACTATCAACTAGGCATACTCATTAAATCGTTTAATTTAAAGTAAAACTCAGACTCAATCAGCAGCTTCTATGGTATTTTTCTTTGGAGGTTTTTACCTTAAAAGTATAAATGCATAAATATTAGGGCACATGCATGCAAAATAGACACTCATAACAAACAAAAGTTAAATATAATACCAATTTCAAGCTCCACATGAGGTTCTTCATATTGCAGTGTATACCAAACTATAACAATTTGCCTTTCTAATGCTTTTTAAAACTAAGGGGTTTAGGCTATTGAAAATTTAAAGGGGTGTGAGAATTTTAGTCTTTATAATTTTTTAGTAAACAGAATTATCACAAAAAAGCGTGTGCGATATAAAGAATATAAAAATGTAAATTACTTTCGCAATTAAAAAATGAAACGGTAGGACTAGGCGATACCGACTTACTAGGCTAGGCCTAGGTGGTAGTAAATACTAGGGCCTACCTAATAATACTTAATAGGTGTGCATAGTTCACATGGAAAGCTGTTTTCTCAGCATATTTACATGCAACAATAGTTGTCACCGAACTGACCAATTCTGTCACCGAAATGACTTGAGTTGTCACCGAAATGACCTGGGACCCTTATAACATATGAATAGGCCAACTATATTTTTTTATTTTAGGCCTATTGCCAATAATCAGTCTGCTCAACTATGTGGCATAATCACTGCTGAATGTTACCATATATAGTATTAATATAATAGTATTGGTACAATAACTTTCTGAAAATATGAATTTCTGTTTCATCTATAGGGCCTATACATAAATAAAACGCCTTGAATATAAGCCCTGTCCCTGTGCTGTGGCTGTCACTCTAGAGTCATTTTTGCTTCTGGCTCTGCTCAGGTAAAGAAGGATGGTGCCTGTTGTGCCAAGATTAAATTTGAGGCACTAAATTTATCGCAAGAGAGTTCGTTAATATTTTATAAGCAAAAAGTACGCATTTCAAATTTTTTACAGTTAGCAAAATTTTCCATAAATTGAACTTCTCATCATTTTGAATAACCGCCAAAAGAAGAGTTTCGCTAGTGCGTGTGCAAGTAAAAAACACGACTTTAAAAATATATTTATAAAATAGAAGATGCAACGTTCTAAAAGCTTATTTATAAACCTTTCAAGTCATATCCTTTTTACGAAGTATCTTTTCTTGGCTGTTAGAGGCCATTAGGGGCCAGACCATTAGAAAATTAAATCTAACTTTTTTATTAGCAATTCTTACTAGCTTAACTTACTTGCAGCTGGCGGATCGAACGCCGCGAATTGGCCTCGAGGGCCCAATCGCAACTCGAAGGGAAAATGAGATGAGGCTCTGCCTGAGGGTTGTCCACCTCACGCCAGCAGCACCCATCAGGTTCGTTGGGTCGGCGTTGGCGATTTTCAATATCCGACCGGTCCGAGTTGTACAATTAAAATGAATTAATGCAATTCGCAATAATAACAATCCATCTGCTTCTTGGTCATCTAATCGTGGTTCAGTTTTCTGTATCAAAAACTCGTTGTATCTAAAAAGCTCACAACGATGTATCTCGATTTGGACTTTATAGAGTTTTATAAGTTATAGTTTCATCAATGATCAAACACAGACGACATAAACTACTGAGCATTTAGAGATTTCATGGAATAAACTTCTGGAGGCCTTGCCTATGTGCGCACCCAGGCCTTAAGACACGCCTTCTGACGCCTAACTCTAACTCTGGCGTTTACTGTTCTTATATTGTTGCTGTTGTTTATGTTATTCATGAAAATAGACGAATCCCGCTGGAAAATTTTCTAGGGGCCCGCTAGGGGCACCTTCAAGCGCACCCCTAGGGGCAACGCTAGGGGCTGCACCGCCGGCAAATGAGGGGCTCCAGAGGGGCATGCCACCATCCAGCCCCTGTGATGCCCCTAGTGAGGAAAATGAATAATTCTCGTTCTCGTTCTGCAAAATATTGTTCTTCATGTTTCGCTTTTCTTTAATTAGATATATTTTCTTTTCTAAGATGGTATTATCGTCAATTGTATTATCGTATTATCATATCGTATTATCTTTATCACTAAACGCAAATCGCGTAAATTATGCCACACAAATCAGCATCTTAGATAATAGATATGATAGTAAAATATTGGCAGAAACAGAACGACAGAAAAAACAGGTTTAGAGCGATCTGCGGAGAGATCTGCAGAGAGTGAGAGTGATAGAGAGAGTGCCAAACCGTGCGAGTAAGAATGGGTGACAGGACTGCAGAAGTGAGCGGCCGACGAACTGCATAAGTGCACACTGATAACTTTTTAATGTAAATTTTACAAAAATGTTGTAAAAATGTTGTACAGATCAAGACTAGTAGATGTTACTACGAAAAGTCTGCGGTTTAATGCTTATTTTAAGAAATTATTTTGGTAACTAATAACATGGCTTTGCCAAATAATCACATCGTTTATCCCAATTCAACCTTTATTTTCCTAATTCATGAAAATTCAAATCCCAATTTATCCCACTTCATCCCAATTATTTAAAATTCACCACAATTCATCAAAATTTACCCGAATTCATCCCAAATCTTCCCAATTCATCGCAAATCTTCCCAATTATTTCCAATTCTTCCCAGATTTACTCCCCATTGGCTGTAAAAAGAAATGAAAGTAATTTTTACTCCCGTAAATTAGTAAATAATACTCTACAAAATATTTGACTGCGAATTTCAGTAGTAAAATTCACAATAAAAAGTTATCATTGTGTGGACTTCGGCTTGAGGGAGTGAGTGGTGTACAGCTGCGTTGGAAATCAAGTAGCGCCACTTCAATGCGAGGGAAGGGCATGGACCTGGCAATAATATCGTTGCAAACCGCATAAGATAAAAAAAAGTGAGAAAAATCGTGACAAATAAAATTGTCATTGAAAATGCAACAGGGCTGCACGTGAATCAGTGAAGGACTGTCACATGAGGGAACGCTTCTGACTGCTGCGGCAGTGCACGACTGCCAGTCATAGCCATAGCACATAGCCAGTTTTATGAAGTATAGTTAAGTCATTGACAAAGGAAATTAATAATTACTTCAAAGGGTCAATTTAAGGTGTTATAGAAGCAAGTTTTTAATATCTATATATATAAAAGTGAAAACTCTGTCTGTCTGTGTGTGTGTGTGTGCAACCTTTTGTCTTTATAGACGCCGAAACCGCTCAACCAAATCGCACCAAACTTTGCACATACCTAAAACCACCTACGCTGAGTGCAATAGGCTACTCAAATTCCCGAAAAATCATTTCATTCCTGCTCAAAAGTGCAAAAAACTGCTCAAAAATCGTCAAAAAATCACTCAATTCGACATATCGTCGCCCCACTTTGTCAGATTTTCTCCAAATTTGATCCACTTACACTTTACATGTTTTCCAACAATGCTGTCAATGTTGAACATCTCTACTCAATCCAGAGCAAAGCTGCATCATCTCAAAGTGAGTCACTTTTTGTTTTCCGAGGACAGCCACCCCAACTCCCCTCCGCCACTCTGCGGGCCAAATTTTATTACAGCCACCCCCTCCCTTCCCCGGGCGCCGAAGCCCCAGACTGTACATTGTATTTCAAGCCGTGAATGTACACAGCCCAAACCCCTAGACTGTCTACTGGCCCCCAAGCAGCACTGAGACTGAGTGCGGTGAGTGCGGTGGCGTCCCAGTGCGCAGGGCTCTCCGGTCGATATTTCTCTCCAGCCAGCCTATTTCTCTCGATATGCTGACGTTGACCGGCTGTCAGAGAGGGCAATTCTGTGTCCTAGAAATGATGCCGCCAACGAAATTAACTACCAACTGCTTCAGGAGTTGCCAGGTGCAGTTTTCACCTACAAGTCAATTGATACAACGTTGACTGATGACACCGCTGTGGAGTATCCTGTTGAGTTTCTGAACTCTCTAGATCCTCCTGGAACTCCATCGCACAACTTGCAGCTGAAAGTTGGGGCACCAATTATGCTCCTCCGCAACCTGAATGCGCCAAGGCTGTGTAACGGCACCAGACTGATAGTCAGGCGGCTCTTCCCACACGTGATTGAGGCCACGATAATGACTGGATCTGGCAGAGGAGAGTCTGTGTTCGTTCCCCGGATTCCAATTATCCCCACGGACCTGCCATTTCAGTTCAAGCGACTGCAGTTCCCTGTGAGAGTGTGCTTTGCGATGACTATTAACAAGGCTCAGGGACAGTCGCTGAAGGTGGCTGGCATCAACCTGGAGACTCCTTGCTTCTCGCATGGGCAGCTTTATGTCGCCTGCTCCCGTGTTGGAACTCCAGCTGGCCTATTCATTTTCGCACCAAGGGGAAGAACGAAGAATATGGTGTATCCCCAGGCCTTGAGGTGACTCGCAAGCAATTAATAGAAAAGTAGTCACGAATTGACCTTGACCTGTCTAACTCTGAACTCTGAAACAGTTTAATTTTGTTTCTTTGACATTGTTATTGTTATGCCATGGCTATTTTCCTTATGTATACGCGTGTACATGCATACTGTATACAGAGGCAGATTTAGGGGGGGGCGGGGGGGCAGTCGCCCCCATAAATTTTAATCATGGGAATAAGATGCCCCCACCAGGGGCGCCAGTCGCAGCACTGGCGCCCCTTTTCGGCCGCTGGCGCCCCTTTTTCAGCCGCTGGCTCCCGTTTTTCAGCCGCTGGCGCCCTTTCTTGGCTCCTGGCGCCCTTTTTCGGCCGCTGGCACCCACTCTGTGATTCTCATGGCGCTCCCCTGACAGACCGCCCCAAAACAAAATTCCTGGATCTGCCACTGACTGTATAGAGGAGTGGCTAAGAGACATGCTTCTAAAGAAGCAATCAAGAGGGGGCTGTTTGGACAATCTTTTCACTTATTTTTTACTTAAAACGCCCTTAAACAAACTCTTCACTTTTCATTAATGCAGTAAATGAATATATGGTGACCTTCACTATAAAGTTAATACAGAGACGTGAATTGCTTACTGCTTTGCTTTAAATTTCTGCCCCAGAAACAACGGGCAAAAAAAGCTAGTTAATAAAATAAAAGAAAGAACCCTACAACAACTTAGTAGTGGTGGGATATTGGCAAGTAAGAAAGAGCCCTACAACATATGTGACTGACTGACAGCTACGTAAACGCTTCTTCAGTCTTCTTCCTCGTCGTCGCTGGAGATCACGATTCTCTTCTTTTTTTGGTCGTCAGATGCTTCTTAGAAGTGGCACCAGAAGCGACCTCTGTCCCCGATGACTGCCTTCTACGCGCTCTTCTCGGGGTCTGCTGTGTGCCGTCCATGGTCGCAGATGGCTGTACAGTCGAAGCCGACGCTCGTCGGGCTTGCCGGCCGCCATTCCTGTCACGCGCATTTTTCAGTGTTGCTGCGATTGCATTATTGATGTCGTAGGCTGTCGCAAACGGCTTAACGCGTCTCAAAGCGTCCTTAACCACGCTTTCTACAGGTCCCATGAAGCGTCGCTTGTTGTCTGACCCCGTGCGATTGAATTTCGACTGCATGGCGTTGGACAGTAGCGCAGTGATGACGTTGCGCACAACATCACTGACTGTTTTGCCTCCAATCAGTGACAGACGGCGTATTAGATCCGCACGGTAGTCTTGCGACTCAAGACTGCCAATCAGTAACTCAACCTCCTCTTCAGTGGATGCCATGGAGGCCTCCTCCATTCGGGAGTCGCCGCAATTGTAGGAAGCCGCACCAGCTTGCTTTAGTAATGCCAGACCATCGCTCCACCGTTTCGACTCCGTCTTGAGAGTGATGGCGAGTCCATGCACTTGCTTAAACAAGCTTGCAACCAAATAATAGCATGCCTCGGTTGAGCCTGGCTGCAGTCCTTGTCTTACAACCAATTGGTCAACAGAAGCAACTGATGGTGTCCCGACGGTAATGGGGGTGCCCCCCAGATTCGCAGGCACAGGTTCTGGCTCCTTACTTAAGCGGCAATCTGTAGCGAAGAGGTTACGCGAAAGAGTAGAACTGCAGTCAGCATCAGAATAGTTGGTATCAAAGTCATTGTCTTCATCACAAGAATAATATTCATCATCAGATTCTTCAGAAATGAAACCATGATTATCCATGTCATTTTCAGCTGAAGACTCAAAGTTATAACTTAAATTGGTATTTTCATCAGCTGGATTAATATTAAGCTCAGCTTGGTCAGAAAAAATTGCTTGATCAATGGCAATTGGTACTTCAGTTGATTCACCAGAATTGAGTAGGCCTATACTGTCATTCACTGCACGGTTTTTAGTCCAACGTGAAGTCATCTACAAAACATTTTTTTGCTATGTAAACCACTAACATTTAAAAAGGGCATTGCCTTTGTAACCATAAATTATAAATAAAGAATAGAAATAACTGAAGCTTTGCATTTTGCATTTTGTTAATAACAAAATAATAATTATTGTTCTACCAAAATTACTGATAACTTCTATATATATAAAGAATAGAAGTAAAGAATAGAGATTCTAATAAAGAATAAAATAAAAATGTATAATAAAAAGAAGAATAATAATAATAGCACCTGGATATGCATGTGACCCGGCCGCCATCAGCCGATGCTAGGCCTAAGCGACATTTAAGAAAAATAGAATAAAAAAATAAAGAATAAAGAATAGATAAAGAATAGAGAATAAAGAATAGAAATAACTTAAGCTTTGCATTTTGTTAATAACAAAATAATAATAATTGTTCTACCAAAATTACTGATAACTTCTAAATATATAAATATTCACAAAACTGTCTGTGTGTATCTGCCTATGTATGTCTGTGTAGCCAATTTGTGCTTGCAATGGACTCAAAAACTACAACACCAAATAATACCAATCTAAAAATCAAGTGTGTAGAGTGTCATAGGCTACTTTTTACTTCCCAAACTCAAATCTTTCTCCTTCAAAATATATATTAAACTTAAGAGTCCTTCAAAAGTAGGAAAAAGAATATTCAGTTATCTTTAAATTATTCATTTGAAGATTATTTGTTGCTCACATACTCTAGATTCTTAAGAAAAAACATGACTTTATTTTAATAAATTTTAAGGTCTCAAAATGTAGTTCTATTTTTGCCATGGGCGATTGGAGAAATATGAACTCATTCAAACGTTGCAAACATTGTCCTATGGGCATCTCATGGCCAAGGCAAGAGCAAGCTTCCCCATAAAGCTAAATATTATGCTACTATGAAAATAAGTACACAATAAATAACCAGCATGGATTAGGTAATCTAACCAACTATACACAGGCTTTATTGTTTGCATATAGGCGTTCTGCAAAATGTTTTGTGTGCATTCAGAATTACACATTGTGCACGAAATTGACTGTGATCAAATATAGGTGCCTAGAAAGATGCGTTCGAGGTAAGGATATTTAATCACTACACGTATTCATTGGATTCCGAATTACAACATTAAATGGCAATAGACATTATCATATATAAGCATGTCCAGAAAAGCGCCGACCCAATGTGCGGACACGTGCAGCTGGATATGCATGTGACCCGGCCGCCATCAGCCGATGCTAAGCGACATTTAAATGACCAACAATTATAACAAAAGCAGTGTGTAATATATTTTTTAGTTATTCGTACACTGTATACATTGCTTTATGTGCTTTTACTTTTAGTTTATGAAGCCCATACGCAACTAATTGAATCCAAACATTGAATGGCATATGCGAACTGGATTCTTCTCACCACCGCTACAGTATTATTGTCAGTACTAGGGGCAAGCCCCTTGGATGCCCCCAGAAACTGGAGTGCAGCATTTTTCATAAAATTGCATATTCAGACAAGATTTTTATTACAGTATGTTTTTATTGTTACGAAGACAGTTGTCCCTAAAAATTATATGACATTTCATTCTGCCCCTTGGCCCCTTTAAAGCCGCTAGTGGCCCCCTAGGTCTTTTCCCAGTGGGATCCTGCATAATGCAAAGGTGCAAGCCGCGGCATTCTATACGTAGTGTACTGCTAAGGGGCACCAGTCGGCGGCACCCGAGAAGAGGCACCAGTCGGCGGCACCCGAGAAGAGGCACCAGTCGGCGGCACCCGAGAAGATCGGGCACCCGACGGCCCATCGCCTGACTGTGGCGGTGGTGAGAAGATCAGCTTCGTCATCATCACTACTATCTCGTGTTGTCTTCAGTAGTACTGAATGAACTCCTGAAGTCGTTCGATTCTTAATTTTCTACTCGTATCTTAAAGTAGCTTTCTCATTATATGCGTGCAGCGCGGGCAAGTTAATCGCGGGCACTTAAAATCTGACATTGAAAGCTTAAATCACATCAATCAATGAGATTTTTTACATACTTTAACATTTAATCAATAAATATATTATCAGTTAAGTCTGAGAAATGCAAACTAAAGCCTTATTGGGAAACAATTTTTGAGGTAATTCTAAAATGGATAAATTTTATTAAAGACTAAAGCGTTTTTTATGGTTTCTATGCAGTATTTCTGCTCAAATAACTTCTCGGTGATATCATTGGCCTGACATCAGATTCGAACCCGCGACCACCAGTACAAAACCATGGAGCTCTGAATCTAGAAACTTGAGAGAGAACTCCCCGCCAAACCCCCATTTTCCGGACCAGTATTTCCGGCCAAGACTTTTAAAACGTTAATTGTTTCAATAAAAAGCTGAATAAATGTTTGATATTTTAGCTTAAGCATGTGCGTCTAGATAACAATTTATCGAGTGAGCTGTGCTTAAATAAAGTAAGGAAGACACAAATTTGTGATATTTAGGACGAAAATCCGCAGAGTTGTACTGCAATTATTTTTCGCCATTTTAAACAATTTCTTTGTTTATTCGATAAGCATTGATGTTTTCTACAAGTTAAGCTACATTAAGCTAAAATCTGGCAATTAAAAAAATTCCTGTTTTATAACTGTCAAAGGTCGCGCGCACAGCTACGTGATAACTTTTGCCTTCCTTAAATTTTACTTAAGCACAGCTCAGCAGCAAAAAACAGGTGGACGCGAAATGTTCAACTAAAGTGCTGCAAGAATTTATCTCCGAGTGTTTTTCTCCAAGTGGTGCCTTAATTAGAATTTCCTATCTGCCCAGTGTATTTTCAGTCAGCCCAAAGTGGTCCGGAAAATGGGGGGTTTTGGCGTGGAGTCTCTCTCCAGTTTCTAGATTCAGAGCTCTATGGTAAAACTACCAGAGTCGACACTTTTCAGCCGGGTTCATGCCGCTGCCTGGCTTGCACTCGAACACCTGGGCGAACTCGCGCGAGTTTCTCAGCGCGCCGAGAATGCGCAGCTTCGGTGGACTGTGAGTCGGCTGCTTGTACCGCGTCACGTACACCTCCGGTGGCACCTTCTCGCACCAGATCTGCGCAAACTGCACAAAGAACATCATCTCCGGCGTGAACTTCTTCAGCGCTCCCGGCAGTCGCTGAGGCTCCGTTCTGCCTTGTCTTTTAAGCTCGTTCTGCAGGGCCCTGTAGGCGCTGCTGATGCCTAACACATCCGCGATGTTGTTCCCCAGCGTAGCGTTGCCATCGAGCCGAGTACCCTTGCCGAGCTCCATGGCGCTGAAGGAGTCCACCAAGCAGCTGGTGCGGTTCAGGTAGGCAGCCTCGGTGCTGTTGTCCCAGAAGTGACCCTCAGAGCCGCTGTCTGTCAGGATGTGGCCGGCGTCGTCGAAGCTGTGCCCAATCTCGTGACCGATGACGGTGCCGATGCCTCCGTAGCGCAGGTACACCGGATAATTCGGATCGTACAGGTAGGGACCAAGAATGCCCATAGGGAAGATGATAGTATTGCGCTCCATGAAGTTAAAAGCGTTCACCTGCAATGGATTAGTCACGAAAAAGTAGGATACAGTTGAGTTGGCCGTCATCACGTGGGCTTGCTTGCGAGCCTCAATGGTCTGGTAGAGGCCGACAAAGTGACCGAAGCCTCTGCCCTTCTTGTACAACCGGCGAACGTCGGCAAAATAAGCCTTGATGCTCTCCGGACTCATCGGATCGTACCCAACGGACTGTTTGACGGACCGGATCTTGGACTTGATCGACCTCTTGCCCTGCTCGGAGATCCACGCCTCATCGTCAACATTCTGCTCCATGGCCTCCTTGACGTCCTTGATAATCTGGTGAATGTCCGAGAAGCCCTGCCTGATGAAGGTGCGAGTGAACATGTCGACGACCACGGGCTGCATGCTAGTCATTGCGAGCAGCATGCAGAACTTCGGGTAGGCCATCTCGTCTCTCGTCGACTCAACATTCTGAACCGCAATGCCGGTGCTCTTGAGTTTACTGACCTGACTCCTCAGTGAGTCCGGAAAATATTTGGCAAAGCCCAGGACGGTGTCCAGAAGGAGAAACGAGCTCTCGGGACTGTACTCACTGAGGCCAAAAGTAGCGGTGGTGGACAAGCTGTCTAGCACGCGACTTAGGACGCTGGCATTCCTCACAAAGACGTTCTGGTCAGGTCCGATCGTCCGGTCAAAGGCGAAGTACAACAGGCGGCTCCAACTGAATTTTGCACCAGGTGGCAGCGTCGTTTGCTGCAAGCTTGCCAACGTGCCCTCGAAAGAGTCGTTCAGTGGCGTGTCTACCATCGCGCGCTGAATCAAATCAAAGAGTCGATTCTGCACCCCGACTAGACGATCGAAATTTCCATTCAGAGAGAGAATCTTGGCAAAGTCGAGCGAATCGTTTGCTGTCAGGGCGGTAACCACCGGTTCTAGATCCTCGCGAGTCCATCGCTTGGTAAAGCCAAACATGTCGCTTTGGATGCTGATTCTGGTGTCGTTGAACTCCCGGCTGTCGTCGGACTCGGCAGACAAAATCAGCAAGTACTCTGACTCGCTTGTCTCCAGCTTTGCCAGGCCGCTGACTCCGCGCTTCATCAGGCGACCCAACAGCTGCTCAATTGAGTTCAACTGGTGGGTGCGAACTCCATCGGTGATGAATTCGAAGAGTGGATCGACAAACGCAGACAGGGTTGCAGAATTGGTCCAGTAAGCCTCGTGCCAGGCCATGCAGGTGTGGAACATGGCCCTGCTGATGTTGTACAGGTCAGCCATCTCGCGATCGTCCGTGCTAGCCAAGCCATCCAGGTAGAGCAGCTCAAAGATCTTGCTCTGCAGGTTCTTGATCATGTCGACGTAGGCTCCGATGCCAGTCTTGATTGACTGACTATTGTACCGATTCCTGTCGATGTAGCCACCGCAGGCGAACTCGAAGAAGTTCTCGCACGGATCCGCTGTCATATTGATGTTCTGCGTGATGAAGGCGCCGACCTCGATGCATTCGCGCGCGGTGCAGACCTCCGGGCCGCATTTGCCGGCTGGCGGGTAGACGAACAACAGAACAATGATCACCACTAGCAGCAGCGCTGCTAGGATGAAGAACAGCAGGCAGAAGATCAGGCACCGGTTGGGCTTCCTTGTCTCAAGCTGATGCTCCTCCACTGCAGCTGATTCGGCCATTGTTGTTTGCGAATTCGGCTGACCAAGTTGAGAATCGTTGAATGGTGACGCGGTTTTCTTAAAAAATAAAAGCGTAATAGATCACGTTAACGCGAAATTGCATGTAGAAATCGAACGGGTTATTTGGCTGGCCTTTGGCTTGCCTCCTAATCCATGCACTGTTGGGCCGTTTTGTTGGGTTTGGGCAGCCAGGCATAGATGGGAGTTATTCAGCCGAACTGGCTCGTATTTCGGACATCCCATCCGGGATGATTGCACTTCAGCCCTGCTTTATCTTTCATCAGCAAGAAGGCCATGCAGCGTCCGTTCAGAGCGGGACAGGAAAACTTTGTGAAAGCATCTAACGCAGTAGTGCGCACAAAGTGCTCTGAATAATTGTTTATCCTCGTCATGCATGGACCGAGAGTGGCTTCTGGCCTGTTCGTTGGCCTTTAGCTCCCATCAATGGGGATCAGATAATTACGTCCAGGGGCCAAGGATTCGACGCATAAAAAATTATTGAATTCGCCTTCTCAACCACTGCAGCGTCAGTTTGCTCACCTATTTTTCTCGACCAAGTCTCCAGCAAACAACCGGATACTTCAGTGCGTTCTCGTAGGGAATAAAATGGGATTTAAAAAACTGTAGCTTAGAAAAATAGGTTTTTGGTTGGCCTTTATAGGTCTTTAACTGTGACTGCAAAGATTTAAATCGTGCTAGAATGTGCTAGTTTTAAAAGCGACGTTTGTTTTTTCAGGCGAGCTCCATCAGCCAATCAGAGAAAGTTGCAGAGCTCGCCAATGCTCAAATTTGCTTGAGTCCTGTTCTCAGTCTCGAGAGACAGGCCCAGGTCCCGATTTTTATGGATTTACAACCTGGCTAAGCTGAATTCGAAAATGTTCCAACGAATTAATGGATTAACAGAAAAAATTGGCAGCGGCTGTGCGTCAGATGATCTCGAGGGAAAGATTTTTGAATTTGAATTTGTAACACCCCGGAAATATCCCGCAGCTCACTTTTATCTCGTGCTCCTATCTCACTGGCCCTGTGCCTCACACCAATGCTAGGGATAGTTGAGGCTGTTCAAGTCCACGATTGGTTCTGCAGCCCGGCCTCCCTAACTCCCCAGTCTCTCGGGAACTTTCTCATTCGCCAAGCGTAACCATCGAGTGAAATTTATCGTGTTATCTCAACTATGCGCTATTTCGTTCCCACTCCCCCCGAAATATACGCAAAGCCTCTACATCCAAGTCCCCACTGCTACAAATTGAAGACTAAAGTAATGCAATTTGCTTTTATCGTCAACTCTTACAGATTCTTCTTTGCGATAGGAAGGCGGCTATTCCCAGGGTACAACATTCAGAAACTTGGATCATGGAAATAACATGTATTGCAGATTGTCTAACAGGATGTCTGTCTAATAGAATGGCTGTCTAACAGGGTGTCTATCTAACAGAATGTCTGTCTAACAGGATGTCTGTCTAACAGGGTGTCTATCTAACAGGATGTCTGTCTAACAGGATGTCTGTCTAACAGGATGTCTGTCTAATAGGATGGCTGTCTAACATGTTGTCTATCTAACAGGGTGTCTATCTAACAGGATGGCTGTCTAACATGTTGTCTATCTAACAGGGTGTCTATCTAACAGGATTTCTGTCTTACAGGGTGTCTATCTAACAGGATGTCTATCTAACAGGATTTCTGTCCAACAGGGTGTCTATCTAACAGGATGGCTGTCTAACAGGATTTCTGTCTAACAAGGTGTCTATCTAACAGGATATCTGTCTAACAGGGTGTCTATCTAACAGGATTGCTGTCTAACAGGATGTCTATCTAATAGGATGTCTGTCTAACAGGATTTCTGTCTAATAGAATGTCTGTCTAATAGGATGGCTGTCTAACAGGTTGTCTATCTAACAGGATGTCTGTCTAACAGGAT